>OW203985.1:26503814-29003814 GCA_934047225.1 Ypsolopha sequella
AGCTTTTGATGCGAAAACCTAAACATTTTTAACGCTCATCACATTAAATTACAGGCGTATATCAAAAGAAAACAGAACACTCAGTAGTCAACCAAAGCACTGTAAGGCCGATGTTGAAAGCTTAAGGTCAAAATTATATAGGTAAATATTTATTAGGAGAATACACAGATAAAATCGCGCCATCCATGACTTTGAAAAGTATACCGGTCTAAAGGTAGATCAAAGTGGTCATTTGTCGATCCTGTGGATGGTTTTCTGGCAGCTAGTCCGGATGGACTCATAGGAAATGAAGGAATTGTAGAAATAAAATGCCCATTTGTAGCCTCGGAAATGAGTCCTGCAGATGCAATTCAAAAGGGATTGATCACATTTTGTAAGGTGACGACTCAAGGAATATAACTGAAAACAGAGCATAACTATTATTATCAGGTCCAAGGTCATCTTCATGTGTCACAATGGGCTTATTGCCATTTTATTGTTTGGAGTTCACATGGGTTGCTTTACCAAAAACTCAAAAGAAATGATACATTTTATCAAGAAAAAATGCAAACACCTCTAAGAAACTTTAACATGCACTGGAGTATCTAGAAATATGCCTGCAAGAGAATGTGTTATTATTAGGTAATTTAAAATAGAAATTATTAAAAAATCATAATAACATCACATTTTTCATTTATAATGTTATCCTCGTAAATTATTATCGGCACTTGTTAGAATTTACAAAAAATGGTTACTAAAAATACTGTATACTATCCCATAATTACGTTTCCTTAGCTAAATATCCGGCCGGTTCCGCATAAAAAAATGTCAAGGGATTACATAAAATAGTAAAAAACAAATATTCAACATTCCGATGTTATTATGTGCAATAACATCTGGATAATAAATAATTTTTATTCTATTTGTCTTTGAGCGAATCTAGCTTTTTAGAGTATTTTTGAAAATTATTCTAACGAAACCTATGTAGATTACAACGTAATTAATAAACTGATAAAATTACAACATCAATCAGCTCATTGTTACCTATTACACTTGTTGATAAAAATAATATTTTATTAACTCTATGATGTCGTGATGATTGTTAAATAAAAAAAAAAACAGCCAAGTGCGAGTCAGGGTTTCGTATTATGGATGATAAATTTAATTTTCTCATTTTTTTCGGAAATTTCTTAACCGCTTTATTGTTCATGTAATCTTTACGTAAACACATATTACCATGATTTTTTCCATAAATGTTTTTCAATTTATTTCACTTTTCCTTCAGTAAAAACATATTTTGGGAAGCACATAATTAAGTTTACGGCCTGTATAGTTATCTAGAGAAGAAGAGCACAAAATAAAGCGTAAAAATTGTTCGTTAGACGAGTATTACCACCAGTTTCCGTTTCCAAAACCAATTGAATTTCACAGTAAATATCCATTTAGTTACTCATATAACACAGTAATCGTCCAAAATATTTATACTATTATATTGTGTTCGTTAGATAAACAGGAACAGGAGATCATTCATTTTTTATTTTGCATGTTGTTTCTTTTGAATTAAATAACCAAAGGCACTAAAAACGAAAGTACGAAAGGATGTCCTGATCTGGATCTAACAGTAAGCTGTGAGTACAAAATGAACAGTGCGGAGCAGGGAGCGGGGCTCGGGGGGAGGGCACGCTCGCGCCGGCCGCGAATGACCGAAACAGCTACAACAATTGTAAGAATCCAAATCTCGCGCGCGTAAGTTTTACCGTCTAGCCTTAAATCAAATAGAAAGGCTAAGTGGCTAAGGCTAAAGGCTAAAAGTAAGTCACGCGCGCCACAACTACTGTTGAACACCAATACTTAGACCGAATCACGCGATCGCTGCCCATAGTCGCACGCGAACCGTGACTCTGTGAACAGCTCTGCCTAATCTAAAGAGAAATGCCGTCTTGTGCAATAATTACTTGCAGAATCACGAATAAGAAAGCAAACCGGAAAAATTGAGATATTTCCTTTCACGTGTAATTATAAAAACTTTGTATAATATGAGAATTTTAGATAAATAACTAATTTACTCATGGTGACAACAAAAATATACATTACCGGCAATGTACGCTCACAATTTTGGCTAAGATGTAGTAAACAAGTAATGTATGCTCTCCCTACTTGTCGCTTGCTCGCTAGTGTTGCACAACGTATCGTGGTGTCACAGAATCGATAGACGTTTTTTATTAAGATTTAAGATGAAACTTTTATAACATTCGAGAAACCGTTGTCAGTTACCCCAAAATCGACCGGATAACTGTACAAGCAAGGAGAAAAGTTTTTATATGAAATGTATCAGAAAATATTTAAAAGTGAATAAGTGTGCGTTTATTTCCTCTACGGTGTAATTCTTGGCTATGCATAAATACATATTTTTCAAAATACATGAGATATTTGTACAGTCGAGAACAAAAGTATTCATGTGAAATGTATGAAAAAAAAATGAAAAGTGTTAAAGCGTGTTTTAATTACTCTACAATGTAATTCTAAGCTACGTATATCTATGTCTGAAAACATTTATCAAAATATATAGGGTAAAATGTACAGTCGAGGTCAAAAGCTTTGGGATAAAATATTTAAAAATGTATGAGTGTGTGATTATTTAATGTATAGGGTAATTCTTAGTTATGCACATGTCCAATTGATTATTTATCAAGATATAGGGAATCTGTATAGTCAAGGAAAAAAGTTTTTGCTTTAAAATTTAAAAGTATATAAATGTGTGTTTAATTATCCAACAAGGTAATTCTAAGCTATGCATGCATATCTTGAATATATATTTACAGTAGTTACAGTATGAGAGTTGGTATAACATACTAAAGGTTTTTACAAAATATATAGAAAAAAAGAACACTTATACACTTTTTAGACATACATGTGCATAGCTTAGAATTACGTTGTAGAGTAATTAAAATACACTTTTACACTTTCAAATGTTTGTTTATACATTTCATCCGAAAACTTTTGTTTTCGACTGTACAAATATATCATAGATATTGAAAAATAAGTAGTTATACTAATGCATAGCTTAGAATTACACCGTAGAGTAAATAAACACACACTTGTACGGTTTTAAATATTTTCTCATACATTTTATATGAAAACTTTTCTCCTTGATTGTACAGTTACCCGGTCGATTTTGGAGTAACTGTTAACGGTTTCTCGAATGTTATTATAACACCTATTATATGTCACCTAACACAAGTGTATTGGTGGTATGGACCAAAACGCCCATTCTCCTTTGAAATGGGATTTTCCATAAGAGTGTTTATGAAAAATCCAATTATTTTGAAGCTACCATAATATAATTTAAAATACGTTAAACGCGGCTGTACCGAGTGTGGACTGTAACTTGCATTTCACTGTTCACACTCGGAATACCTCTGAAACCCCCTCGGGGATTCATGTCGCGACCATATATTATCATTATTACTGATCACTTACAAAGTTTTAAGTATGAATTTGGCTATATCAATGAAATCACTTTATAAACACCTAATACACGTTAAAACAGTTTTACTAAAATATGTAAAACAAGATAATAAACATAGAAAAAAAAAACAACACACAAATTGTCTCAGAGCAAATTTGTTTCTCGATTGATTATAAAAAAAGTTAATCGAAGTTTTACGTTAAGAAAATACATATGCTCCCATCCCTAGCAATAAATCATCACGTCATATAATCAGACTGTGTTTAATATTAAGTTCGCAATACCGCTCCCCTCAAGTTATCAACCACCTAAAGCCGGTAGGTTTATAATGGTCACATGGTATCAAAACTAAAACGTCGTAAATGAAATCATTTGTTTGAAAAATACACCGTATTACACTGAGATACGGTAGTTTTTTCATTTGATAAGTTTTCGATATAAGTCATTTGTTGTGCGTAGAAAGAACAACCATTTGGATTAAAGTTTTGATAGTATTTCAATTACGACAAGGTGTGTGCCTGTGGGTGTGAGGCGACAAAGGTTCTGGTACGCATACAGCTCCAAGGCCTTTCTAACTATTTAAATGTTCTGAGGGTAAGGGCTTATATTTACTTTTGAAATCTTTGGTTTCCAGTAGCTTGTACCACACGTTCACTACGTCTAGGCGATAACCGGGACTGATAATTAAACAGCTGGGCCGATTTCCTATTGTTTCGACTTGCAATCTGTTACTGTTAGCTGACACTTTATATTGTTATGTGACATAACTCATTTATTTACAACATAATGACTATTAGGCTCCTACTTGAATATCAGACAAAGATGTATGATCGTTGTTTTTTTTTAGCTCTATTACCTTTTGCTTCGTGACCAATACTCATTGGTCATGACATAAATTCCTGCTGTTTTGTATTTTTATATATATTTATTTAACCAATGTATTGTAAGAAAAAATAAGAAAGAAAATACATGTTTTGATAAGTTTCTTGCCCGTATTCTCAGCAAGACTAAACGAAGTGGCGGAGTATATTTCAACTTGTATACCTACATTGCGAAAAATCAACTTGCTTCTTTATCATAAACTACTTTGTTAATATATAACTGCTTGATAATCGTGAGATAAAATCAAGTGAATCATTCAAATTATTGCAAGCTTTTCACACTTTATTTCAGAAGGTATTCAAATCAAAAGGTATTTATTGCCACAAGATGTAAGATGTACATAGAAATACAAAGAAATACATGTTAAATTAGAATACTTAACTAAATAATAGTATTCCTCTGCACTTATGTGGCAAAAGGAACAGTCTCAGACATGTTGCGTGTTGTGTAACAACAACACAACGCTGGTTTTTACAATCTTTTTAAATTTTGATGTATTTGCAATGTATTTGCTCCTTTTAATGATTCATATATCGTCACGATATGAATCCCTGAAGGGTGTTAGAGGCGTTTCGAGTGTGAACTGTGAAATGCAAGTCACAGTCCATGATTATGATGATGTGATGGGTGGCATACTTCGGGCACACATATACACGCTTTTTAGGGCATGCAGGTTTCTTTACGATATTTTCCTTCACCGTTCAGCTAGTGGTAAGTAAGAACAAATACTATGCACATAAATTCCGAAAAACTCATTGGTGCTCGCCCGACCGGGGATCGAATCTGGATTTCAAGATTGAGAGGCCAGCGTTCTACTGCCTGAGCTACCGCCGCTTTTTTCACTTATTTGTTTTTGCGACTCTTAACAAACTTTTGTTTTAGTCCTAGTAGTCTTTATTATTGTATAAATAAATATGTATAATTGAAGGAGAAAAAGTTGAATCGAATTTGACTGATGGTGTCTTGATGATAATGACGACCTCAGAACATTTATGACAACCATTAAAAGGAGTCAAAATATATCGTATTTATTTGCATTTCTTAATTTTTTTATACAAATACAAATTATTTATTATCCTCATAAAAAATGCAGCATCAATAATGTAAGTATTAAATTTACCCTGAACTGAGAAAAAAACCCGCCTCTCAGGGTAAAGGTATAATATATAATAGTAGTTTATGCTACTAGGGCGAAAAGGAATAAATTACGAGGACGATTTAAAACACGAGCGTAGCGAGTGTTTTAAACGTAACCGAGTAATTTATTGCTTTTACGCCCGTGTATCATACTACATTTTTCAATGCATAGTGTGAGGAAATGAAAACAAATATAATCTTGTGAACTTTCAATTATGATTGGCTCAAAAGGATTGTATCCAGAGCCGTTAAACAGTGAAAAAAAAAGTATAACATCTATGGTACACAGGAATGGCTGCAGGTTAGCCAACCATTGCAAACAAATTAAAAAAACAATAATAATAAAGCCCTAGGGCAAAATAATCGACTTTCTGTTCAGTTTTGATGCATAAAAAGTGGGTCTGTACGAGCACATGCATTGAAAAATAAATATAATTGAAATTTTTATACATCGGCAATCATAAACCTTATCATAACATGACATTAAAAGTTAAGAAATTTACATTTACATGCACAAAATTATATAATTACAACTAAAACTAAAACTAAACATGCATTATTTAAATATTATTCACATTTGAAAAACTTTGTATTTTTTATATTTTTTTATATTATTCACATTTTAAAACAGACATTATATAAAGACAGTCAACAAACAAATATTATAATTTCGAAAACCTTTTCTACGAAAGCTAAGATGGCTTTCAATTAGCCGCTCCCGTGACCCTCTTCGTTCCGTCAAAGGTTTCTCACAAAATTAGTAGACCATTCAAATTGGTTTACTAAGCTACGTACAACGGAGAACCAGATTTATATAACGATAGTCAGGGTGGGGGGGGTGTAGACTGTAGACATTGCCAAAATTCATACCTAGTTCGGCCTCGCGACGAAGTGTCGTTGCTAACACGTGCGCCTATGAAATTTGCTATACTGTTGTACCCGTGTACCTTGAGACATGGAGAGTAGAACTTGTCAAATAACAAATGTACCTACTTACATTCAGTTGAAAAGATCTTTTTTTTTTCGCTTATTTTGGTAAGAACTAATTGTTTATAGATAACAAAACAAAGAATTCACTTTATACTTATTTATATTATTAATATTTATTTTAAAATGTACAGTTAAGGCGATATGCGAAAAAAAATACGGGTGTTTTTTTCTGTGTACAACAGTTTTCTGTATTCATGAAATACACGGAAAATTTCAATAAATTTCTGGTATATGCATTTTGACTATATAATCTAGGGTTTTGAAATTGGAAAACATGTTTGAATAAATTTTCCTCGATAGAAATAATTGTTGAAATGAGGTGTTCTAATACACTTTTTCTCCTCTTTTGACGAATAGGAACCATATACAGAACTCAAACATATTTTATTAGGTGTGTTTCAACAATATCTAGAGATTTGACATTTGAAATTTTGCTAGCCATTTTAGTTTTTTTAATAAAAATATAAAACCAACTTTTGCCCTGAATCCGCCCCTCTCGCACTGCACGATTTTTTGCTTGGAGTGACAGTGACAAAAATAAAATTCGCATAGCCTCTTAAGTAATAAAATAATCCAATAGATTAAGTTTAGTTAGATTATTTCTCAACCGTTATCAATAGACTCTACATTAGAAACCCTACAATACAGCGCGCTATTCCGTGAAACGTGAGTGGGCGCGTGGTGAGGATTTTGCCGTACACATTTTTTTGTATTTCATATTTTTATCTGTAAATGGATTCGAGGTACGACCTGGACTGTGGTCTATAGTTTTAGCGATGATGAGAGGGCAAAAAAGTTAATTTCTATAAAGATATATTATAAATAATGTTAATTTGGATATCGTTATAAATTTTTAGGCATTTTGGAACAATTATAATAAGAGTTATAATTATTTTAGTAACAAGTGTTTCATAATAACCTAGATAAAATCTTAACAACTATACGTTTTCATTGGACTTGCTGGTTTCAATCGCTTCACGCACAATTCTAAGGTAGTAATGGCGATCGTTGGGGAGAATTTTCGGGTTTGATCGCGGTAGGCCCCTTTGTATATACAGGATGGAAAAATTTTAAATTTAGTATAAAAAAAAAAATTTAATTCGGGAAAATAAAAAAACCAAACACGGTGATTCCTCTACTCCTAATAATGTTCATGTATAAAATTAGTTTTAAACGAAACATTCGTTCTTATATTTTACTAGCTTCTGCCCACGGCTTCGCCCGCGTGGCCTACAGGAAACAAATTGCATTTTTTTCAGAAACAAACATTATAACTGCTCTCACTCCCTCTGGGAGTCAAGGTGTAGTGCTCGGCCAAAAATCTCGCATGCTCGTTTTTCGGCCTCGTGGAACTTGGCTCAGCCTTTGGCCTCGCCAGAGTGCCAAATACGGGGCCTTACCGATCAAAGTTTTTCCGAAACAATGTCAAAATCCCTATCAGTTGTCAAAAATGGCAAATTTGAATATGGTAGCGTAATCGGCGATCCTAAATGCCCCTTGATACCGAGTTTCATGAAAATCGGAATATTTTTTGGACCTGTCAAAAAATTGTCAAAACCTGTCAAATTAAAATTTTTCATTTATGGATAGGAGTACTCCTGTGAAGTCTCTAATAAAATAGTCTAACTAATCTTGTTTCCCCATACAAACTTTGGACACCCGTTTCACACCTTTAGGGGGTGAATTTTGAAAAATCCTTTCTTAGTGGATGCCTACACTATATTATAAGGTATCTGTATGCAAAATTTTAAGTCTCTAGGACCAGCGGCTTAGGCTGTGCGTTCATATATCAGTCAGTCAGTCAGGACTTTGAATTTTATATATACAGATAATCTAAATGATCATACAAAACTTGAAGTCGGCATATATTCCAAATAAGTAGAGGCACCATAAGGTATCACAACTTATTCCCTCCATGCTTTATACAATAAGGTGACACCCCACCCAGAGGAGGGTAAATTATGTATTTTATTGTCCCGGGATCCAATTTCATAACCGAGAAAATGGCTCGGATGAGCCGATTGTGGGCCGATTCAGGCCGATTTGGGCCCAGTATTGAATTTCGTCATACATACAAATGCTTGCGTTAGTCTGCGATAATAATTGGAAATTGTGAGACTTTTTTATTATTTGGTAAGTGTTTATGAGGAAAGGTCTTGATAGAATCTGTTAGACAAGCAATTGCACATGCTTGTGTTTTGTTGTGAAATGAAAATAAAATGTTTCACTGAATTCTTTAACTTGTGTTTCTTGTAGTTGCTGTTAAAATGAAAAATGTTTTTTGTTTTTTTTGCAAACTACATGCGTAGTTTTGTTCAAAAGATAATTTATATGAAATCAACTTTTGAAGTTAAGAGGCCGGCAAAGCAAGCCTAGTTCATACAAACGAAATACCGAAACCATTTGTAAATCATAGATATTCTTAGGACAGTGCGTGTTTATTCCGATTGGATCACAGAATATCTTGGTTAGCAAATAAATTTTTGAAAGAACACTGATTTAAAAAAACGACATACAAGCAATTTAAAATTTCTAAAGAAGGCTTATTTTTCTCATATTTCTGGTATAAATCAGTGTTCTTGTTCAATATATATTTGGGAACCTAGATATTCTGTAATGCAGTCGGAATAAATACACACTACCTTAAAGATATCTATGATATGCAAATGGTTTTGGTATTTCGTTTGTATGAACTAGGCTTGCTCTGCAGGCCTCTTAACACCTGGTAATATAGCATTGTGTATGCATCTTACATTAAAGAGAATTCAAATAGTCACAACTTCTCTTCACAAAAAATTTAAGAGCAGTGCTCTTCAACTACTAGACCTACGTTTATTGGACGGCCACTTCAGTGTGACTCAAACTTTGACAGCTCATTTTGTAATGGCTTATATTTGATTCGTACAAACTAATTTTAAATTTTATCTAGATTTTGGATTACACCTGCAATACCGATAAAATGGTTCTAAAGAAGCACAAAAAAAGAGCCTACAAAGGAGACTTCAAATACGCAGCCGCAAAGATTTGGAATGACTATCCACCACATCCTGTCACCTTAAAAAAACATTTCAGCAGACTTTGTATTCTCAGCAATAATGTATTATAAATTTAGGCGGCTATGTTGAATTATTGTGTTCCATTGGTTTTTTTTTTTATTTGATCATACTGTAAACATATGAATGTCTTCTACGTTTCTGCGTTTAATTTCTGAATATGTTTCCTTTTGTTTGTGTGACATTAATTATTTTTATCAGTTTATTGTTATTTGTTTTTTTTTTCTATTTTATTTATCATTTAAATAATTTAATTATTTTTGTACTCAGTAGTATCAATTTAGGTACAATTTCTTAATTATATTTTTTTCACCCCTAATTTCCATTGTGTTTTGTTTTATATGTTTTAAAATGGAGCAAACTGAAAACCAGCGTTGCAAGTTGCTTCAATTTGTAGCATTTGCTGAGTCTGCTCCTTTTTGCCATTTTGCATTATACTGTTTCTTCTATGTTTATATTTTGTGGCAAATAAATTAGTTTCATTTTCACTTTAGTATAAAACCAAAATTAGTAAAGAATGTGTCTAAAGTGCGTGTAAAATAAGAGTATATTTAAGTTAAAGTGTCACTCATGCGTGAATGACGTAACAACATGAATACAGGGTTACTGGTAATTTGATATATTGCCTGTGTTCAGGCTAATTCCCATAGCTTAATTTTTAAAAGATTTTAAAATGTTTTTTAAGAGAATCTACGCCGTTTTAACATCTCAGAGCACGCTATTTTAAACTAAAAGGAAACGTCATAGAGTTTAGTTCTGATTGATGCAAAATGAAATGCTCAATCTGACTTCACATGTACCCTTAAGAGGCATTTTATAGAAGACAGTATTTCTTGCAAGAATTTGCTTTTATCTTGAGTTAAAAACACTTGTACTTATAGTTTCACTTTATTTATGTTAATTCCCAACCGGTTTCAGATTTTACACCATTTTAAAGGGAAGATGTTAATTAAAATATTTCACTGACTCCAAGCACTAGCTCTGAGCAACGTAAACAATGATAATCTCAATCAATGATAATTTCTACTGCTTTGACCCCCTAACGGGAAAAACTCGAATTATGTTATAAAGCAGTTGATAAAGACGAAGGCTAAATTTACTTTTGTATGGCAACTCAAAAACTTCTTGTTTATCTTGTCATAAGAAAATAACGGGCCGGTTATATTTTTATTATCTTGAGTTATTTGATAATTCTTGTCGCGTAGTTCATGATTTAGTACCCAGGGTCGCCTCTAGGGCGGCGTCGGCGAGCTAAAAAATGTAACAGTCATGTCATTATGATAAATTACTAAGAGTTATCTTTCTCCTGGAATTTTTATCCTAAGGAGTATCAGTTGACTGTATTTTCTGCTTTTATCCTACTTTAAAATTATTATTTTTTGCTTTTTGTCATAAGCAATAAATCAAATTTAGTCGTAATTAATCTGTAAATGGATCCGAGCCACGATCTGGACTGCGATCTTATGTTTTGGTTATAATATCAAATAAAAGAGTTTTTTTTTTTTTTGATTGCATTACAAAATAGAAAAATATCAATTAGAAACAAATTTTTTGAGGAAAATTCATCTCAGGCGGGACTCGAACCCGTATATCTGCCCATCACGGGCCAGCGAGCTATCTGGTTTCTCCACAAAGATCTACAAGACTCCTTGGAACTTTGCAACACTCGATCAAGTAGTAACAAAATGAAGCAATACACCAGCTTCTATGGCTCCGAGGGAGTTTGTGCGTATTTGTTTCTAATTTATATTTTTCTGTCGTTATATTTTCTATTCGCCTGATGACAACCCTATTGAAAGGCTTTAAATTGTGTTTAAAGTTATTATAATTAATTTACCTTTAAGGGTCCGTTTCGCCAAACATGCTCTCGCGTTTGGATAATTAGCATATTAAAACAAAATATTTTTAACAAATAAAATTTGTGTAGGTAGTTAAGGGGTTGAACTACATTATAATTTTTCAGATTTGACACAAGCATCACAATCATTGAGAAAAAAAATCGGAAAGATCACGGAAAACGTAATTTGGCTTTGGACTTAGTATGATCAGTCTACTGATCTAATTACAAACTAAAATATTTTTTTATAGAGCAAAGAAATGAAAGTAGCCTTTACATATTTTTATTATTTTTAATTTCCTTTCGTTGTTTTAAAAGAAATACTCAAACATTCTACATTTTTCCTGTACAGAAAAATTACGCAAAAAGAATTTGGAAGTTTGGGTATTTCTTTTTAAATAACGAAAGGAAAAAAATATTAATATTTTATATGAATAAGGTACTTTGAACTCTTTACGTAAAAAAAATATATTTCAATTTGGAACAAAAAAAAAATATTTTTTCTGTTTGCAACGCTAAATTACAGTTTTCGTGATTTTAGTGATATTTCCGATTTTTTTTCCCGATGCTTGTGACACTTGTGTGAAATCTGAAAAAATGTAATGTAGTTCAACTCCTTAACTACCTACACAAATTTTATTTGTTAAAAATATTTTGTTTTAATATGCTAAATTGTCCAAACGCGAGAGCATGTTTGGCGAAACAGACCCTTAATAAAAGCTATTATGTATTAAAAATATGTTTATTTACATATTATAAATACTTATAGTTTCCAAAGCAATGGGTTTCGCAATTAATCATATTATAATCTAAGTTAATATTCTCCAATGGTTTACTGCTGCAATCAAGCATCTCACTCATAAAGACGTGTTCATGATGACCTAAAAAGCTTTCAATGGAATCTTTCCAATTTGTATGTACATCATTAAATGCGCATGCAACAGTTGCCATATTATCGGAGTCGTGTGTTGCTGCAAAATGATGTCGTTTTTCCTATTTTTACTTCACATTTCATTGAACATCATAATATTTCTTGTATAATATGTATTTTTCAGAAAAATAAATATTTATACTTAGAGGGAAAGCGTTATATACTGACATAAAGAAAGAAATAAGTAAAGTTCTTTTCTAGGGAAGTATTAAAGTTCATGCCGGGCTAGGCTGCGAAGGTACTACCATCTTATTCGCAAAATAAGTTATTCGGGGGAGAGCAAGAGGACAGCTTTCAAAAAGGCAGAACCAAGTGGCCCACAATACCTGGGACCATTGATGGCTGCATATCTGTGATAGGTAAATCGTATAGTGAAATTACAATAGGTAGGTTTTTGTTAGGTTTCTTTATAATTATTAATAGAATGCATTCATCCATCAGTCTATTCGTCCACTGCTGGACATAAGCCTCTCCAGGACTTTGCCACTCCCAGCGGTTATCCTGGAAGAATTGCCCATACTCACACACGCTGGGCAGGTGGGTTGGTGAGCGCGGTGCCGGAACCCTCACACCAGTGACGCCGCTGCCCGTCACCAGTCTGTTCCATATAAGGCCTGGCTATTAGGGATGGATGTACCGCCATCCATCGGTCCCAGGCATGGTGGGCCTTCTGGTTTTTTGCCTTACTCTTCCCCGAATTACTTCGAGGGGGGTCTCCAGGTAAGATGGTGGCACCTCCACAGTCGAGCCCGGCATCAGCTCTACTACCTGTTAGAATGCATTACGAACTAGAAATCAATCAGAAACAAATTGAAAATAACAAATATTTTTGAAACAAAATTCCTCGGGCCAGGATTTGAACCTGCGACTTACTGCTTACATGACAGGCGCACTACCGTCTGCGCTAACCAGGTTCGTATCTGGAACGACAATTTTTTCCACCATAGTTGTACACCGCATTTTTGTTACTACTTGATATACCAGCTTGTAATGCACATACTGAACGCTCACGAGAGCGTTTTGTGAATTTACGCCTTGCTCATTCTGATTGCTCGATCTTTATAATCTTACCTAACCTAACCTAACCTAGTGAAATTATAATTTCACGGTGATGACAATTTACCTGGCGACATATCCATCCCCAATGCCGGGCCTTATACAGGTTGTCCCATAATGACATTATATAACGCAATTCGACTTGTATCAAAATATCACTGATTTTGAGATGTTTTGAATTTATGGAAAATCTCCACTTTATTTGGTGGATTTTATGGCAAATTACCTCTTAAAATGTTGTTTTTTTACTAAATACTTTGAGGTAGGTAGTAACGCTACCTAATATTATAAAATAAAATAAAATAAATAAATAAAATAAATAAATAGATAACCTTCACTTCAGAAATATCAAGCAATTATCAAGATCAAATATCAAGAAAAAATAAACATTTATTACAAAATTTTTACCATGCGAAAGTTCAACCGAGCATCTCCAACCGTGGCTGTCATTGTCACCTCCCTCAAAATCATGTTCTGGTGTGAGATCTTGAGAAGTTCTGCCGAGATATTAACGTATTTTAAACAAATATATGTTTATTTTGGCGTCTTTAGCAAGCAGAATATTGATAGAACTCGAACTTTCGAAGAAAGTTGCGCAGACCTACTTCTTGCCATGGACGGTTATGAGAGCAAACTTTATCTCACATATTAATTTAATTGTTTGGACATTTCTATTGCCACATTCATACACACATATACCTCCTGGTAGTCATCTTTCAAGCACCAGAGTACTTAATTACATCTCTATCTACCTACAAGTACATGTCTTTACCTCCGAGAGGAGGTAATTGTGCGCCGACACATGTAAGCATAACCTCTTAATTTATTGAACAAAACTAATGAAATTCCACAGCAAACTTTATTGCAGGAGACAACCCTGTTTTGGAGGAAACTCTAACAATTTGCCAGAGAATTCAAGGGTGCTTGAAATAGGGTTGCCAACAAGAGACTGGCTCTAAACATGCTTGATATTTGAAACTCTGAAAATGATCTGAAATTTAAATGGAAATTAATTGAGAAAAATATGTAATTTTGTCTCTTCACCGAAATTTTTAAGTAAAAAAATTTCTGTGTACATAACAAGATTTTCCATATTAAAGTGACTCGTACCAAAGGAAAATGTGAAGATAATGTGTGGTGGTAGGTATTTAAAGTCTGTTCGGCGAGATTTGATAAAAACAAACTAAATGCAGCTGCGGGCCTCGTACTACAAATCTCTGTGCGTGCAGCAATAAGCGACGCGACGCCCTTTCTAACATATTACGATACTTAAGTGACAGTCACTATTGCGAAACGTTTTCATTATATTTATCAACTCTCCCCAAACAGTTTGTAGGTACCAAAATTTTTAGTTTTCAGCTCTGTATAGGCGCTTTTCTTAATGACATAAATTCCTCATGTCTTGTATTTATATCTCTTTACTGAATTAAAGATTTAATTATTAATTAATTATGAATTAATATACATGTAAAGTTTTGCATCATAGTATTTATTAAGTTTTTTAACGATTGGTAACCCTACTGAGGGTTGAAGCGTTTTATAGTCTAATCACTTCTTTAATTATTTTAGAATTAACACTTAAATTACGGGGCCGGTAATATAGGAGACAGGTTCTTATATGTATAAATGTTCTTCTCTGGCATGTTTGTAAAAGCTATATTTAAGCGGCGGTAGCTCAGGGGTAGAACGCTGCGGCCTATCAATCTTAAGACACAGGTTCGAGACCCGGTCGAGCATGCACCAATTAGTTTTTCGAAATTTTTGTGCATAGTTTATGTTCTTACTTACCACTTGCTAAACGGTGAAGAAAAACATCGTGAGGATACCCTGAAAAGCGTGTTTTTGTGCCCGAAGAACGGCGATAGGGTTTACCACCCATCACGTTGGGATGTAACAATCGTCGGTGAGACGCCGTTATATCGAGTGTGGACTGTGACTTGCATTTCACAGTTTACACTCGGAACACCCTGACACCCCTTTAGAGATTCAAAAACAAAAATAACATGCCAAAAAATGTCATACAAACAAAAAACACAAATGTCAAATTTTCCGACGTAAATCGTCCCAATCTAATAAAAAGTTATTTCAGTCAAAGAAGCACTCCACAAGCTTATAACATAAACTCATCATTATATTTTTGGAAAAAGTTTAGGTATACCGATACATGTTTTATTAAATTTCTGTACCCGAAGGGGTCAAATAGCCTGCCGAAATTTTCTGTACCCGAAGGGGTCAAATAGCCTGCCGAAATTTTCTGTACCCGAAGGGGTCAAATAGCCTGCCGAAATTTTCACAGAGTACGGTTTAGTATAACCTTAATGACGCAGAAATTTTAACAATTCAGTTTGAAAAAAATGCTCAGATTAGAAATAAACAAAAATACATACCTTAGATATACCATATATGGGCAACGCCCGGCCTGCGAGCCGGATGTGGCCCGCCCCGGCTTTTGAACCGACCCGCGGAATATATCCTAAAACTGCGCACCAAACATCATATAAATATTTTTATACATGCTGCAAGAGAGCTGAGTAAGAGTATAATTAAGCGACAGAACTTATTCATTAAATGATGTCCACTGCTTTTTTTGCACACTTCTTACATATTAGATTGCGGTCTGTGCAAGCAATGAATAACTTACATGTCGACAGCCACAATTTTATCCCATTAACTTGATAGATGTGTAAAAAAATAAGTTTTTTTTTATTATTATTCAAAACTACCTTAATCTACTGCTCGCGTTTTCCTTAACATCCTAAAGTTAGGCCCGCAATTTTCAAAAGGTTGCCAAAACCTGCCTTAGACTCTACAATTTCAATAAACTCGTGTTGGTATTCCAACATTGAAACAGATTAAATATTTCGCATTAATAAACAAACATCTAAAAAGTTCACCCTAAAAGCCCTTCATTAATCTGAGAAGTTCTGCAGAGTCCGCGTTTTCTTCTTAGAATTTCAATTATCTTAATTCTTTCAATGATGCATCATCAGATTTACCGTTTGTTGCGCGAATTTTCAACCCCTCTTGAAGACTCGTTAGTGTCTCGTGATTCGCTGAAACGGATGAAAATGTTTTAATTAATTTGGTGAAATCCAAAATAAGGCGTCAAGTGTCAAGGGGATTGTTTTAATCAGACGCGTATAAGAATTTTCTCCCCTATAATATTTTCTGAATTTACTCAACACCTGGTTTTTTGTTTTCCATGTTCACCTTTTATTAATTAGAAATAGTCATGAAATTAATGTAATGCATATTTATTCCAAACGCGCACAAAATTCCCATTGCGGGAGAATAAAATTTTTCTTTCGTCTAGTTTGGAATCAGGCTCGTACCCACAGAATTCAGAATTCACCAATTTGTAACAGGATCAAAATTGGGCCCAGCTGTTATATCCAAGCGTAGTAATAAAAACTCCAGCAGTAAAATCACAGATGGCGCCACAGACTTGGCGCTGATTAACGATATTAGCGTTAATAACGAAACTGCTCAAGTACATTTGTTCCTGAATACGTACCTGTGCTCGTCCACTACCATAAATATTCATCTATTTATAACACTGTTGTTTTTGAGCAAATTTATTGATGCTACTTAAAAAGTTTAGATCATATAACGAATCTAAAAATATAAAATCAAATTCCGCAAGAAGTAATTAACCCGAACATTTGTTATAATCTACTTTTCTTTAAACTTTTGAAGTCGACGGAAGTATCTTTAGAAATTTAAAAGTTCAAATAAAGATTATTTAAAAACGTTGCTGTAATAAAGTTAATTGTGATGAATGAGAACCACTTCGCTATTTGAAGATCCATTTTAAAAATGCAATCTATCATCTCAAAAAAGGTCAACTAGATGAACTTTATGTATGAGATGATGTACTTGCTTTTGCCTGCGACTCTCATCGCGTGGAAGTGTCTTTCAATCGATGTATATTTTATTTGCGCGTAATAAAATAATGGTCGGCTGCCTGGATTCGTACTGGGGGCTCGGTTGGTGATCATTGAACCTTGTTTCTGGTCCCTGGCCGGGTCTCCGGTATGGGTTCGGGGGGTTGTGTGGATTTCACCTTGTATAATTATAGATTTTACTTATCATTTTAATCGTATATACATAAGTATATTGCTAGACAAATTAAATAAACCTTTAATGTAGTTCATGTATAGTTACATTTATTTGACATCTTTGACCGCACAGTCGGTGTTGACACATTGTAATATTGTTGCTCATCAGTAAATAAATTGTATAGTCTGCTAAAACTGTTTATTCAATAGTGATTTTAGTGATTTGTGTGTGTAAAGCCTTTGTGAACGTAATTATCTGTTGCTTCATGGTTACTTGTTAATAACGGTATTTATTACTAACATCGACATAAAAATATCGTTGTCGATTGTTTACCGGCCACCTATGACTAATTAAGTGTTGGAGATCGTTCAAACCATATTCACGGTTACGTGGTACACAGAGAGTCTAAAGTTGTTTGCGATCGCTGCATAAAAACGGTTGCAAAGTTGGACTGCGTCATCGAAGTCATCATAGATTAGTAACCTGAAGCTAAGAGTGTGAGTACAATTTTCTCTGAGAGAATTATTGTTTAATACAGACGTGAAAGATGCAGTGCGCAGAGTGTATGAGTCATGTGGGTGCCACTGAAGTACTTAAATGTACGTTATGCAGAAAAACATTCCACAATAGGTGCGTAAACATGACCACGGCAGAGTATATGGGTAACATATCCGAATATCGCACATCATGGCGTTGCTCCACTTGCGTCTTCAATAATAATGTAAACAATCGCGCAAGGCGCACAGATAATAGCCCGATCACACCATTGGGTAAGACGCAGGCACATTCAGATTTAAACATGTCAAGTGATGTAACACCACAGATTGAAGAGCCGAGAGCCCCTGGGTTTCAGTCTGTTTCACCAGAAGAAGACCTGCCACCTCGTGAGACAGCGTTTTTCAATAGATTTGCTGCCCTAATGGATGTCAGACTTAAAGAGCAACTCATTACTTTCAAATCAAGCGTCACTAAAGATTTAAAAAGTGAGTTTCAAAAATGTTTTGAATATTTCAAAAGTGAAATTACAGCTACAACAAGTAAGCTACAAGGGTCGGTGGATAAGCTTTGCGAGAGGGTCCGGACACTTGAAGAAGACAACACTAAGCTTCGATCAGAACTGTCTGTCTTGCAAACGCAAAAAGAAACCACCTCTGGTACCGACCTGCTGGATGTTGTCGAGCAGTTGAAGGTGGAGTTGAGCGAGCGTGATCAGGCCTCGTTGGCCAATGATATTGAAATTACCGGAATTCCCGAGTTTGAGGGTGAGTCCGTCGGTCATCTCGTGTCGTCGGTTGCGGTGAAGCTGGGGGTGAAGCTGGACGAGCGCGATATGGTCAGCGCGGCACGAGCAGGACCACCACGGCAGCCGCAGGGTGACGCCGGGGCCGCTCCCCCCCGCCCACGACCCATTGTCGTCAGACTGGCGCGTCGCTTGCTGAAGGATGATTTGATGAAAAATGCCCGAGTAAGACGTGGCGTCACTACAGTGGATCTGGGCCTACCTGCTCACTCACCACAGACATTCTACCTAAATGAAAGGTTAACGAAGCAGAATCGCATTTTATTTGGCAAAGCTCGAGAGATGAAGCGCATTAAGCACTGGAGATTCACCTGGACGCGTGAAGGCCGAATTCTCGCCCGGCGTGATGAATCCTCTGCAGTTTTCCAGATTAGGTGTGAAAAAGACATTAACCGTGTTTTTTGTTAGGTTTCATATTTGTCTGATCAATTGTCTAATTATGCTAAAACTGTTACCATTTTCAATTATTCGTAATGTAAATACCGTTATGTGTCTGAGTGTGATTTTAAATGAAGATGACTTAAATGTAATAACCAGAATCATCTATAGCTGCTATGATAATTTTTCAACGACTCATCAAGCCTACATAATTATTATTTACCATATACCTCAATACAGTACTATCTATATGACTTCAAATACTCCCGTATTGATTAATATAAGTAGTTTATTATTATTTAATACTCATCGTTTTACCAAAGTTTTCTTTTTTATGAGTAAATATGAGTAAATCCAAATTTATCAAATTGGGACTATATAATGCGGGTTCTTTAGGTTCTAATCATGACGAGGTAATAGTTGCAGTAGGGCACCAATCACCAGATATCTTGGCGATAAATGCGACCTGGCTCGCAGATAAGCAGGATGCCAAGGCTCCAGTTATACCAGGGTACAAATTGAGACATCTGCCGCGTCCACCGGGACCACGGCGGGGCGGCGGTGGGGTCGGTTTCTACGTGCGGCGCGGTATTATTGCACGCACGGTGCCACACCCGCCCGCTACCGTCGGCTCCTGCGTGGAGCAGATGTGGGTATCGTGGAACACTCGTTCGAAAAAAATTCTTATCGGCACGGCCTACCGCCCTCGTTGGGTAAATGTAGACACATTTTTTGACTCGCTCACCGAATCTATTGCTACTTTCTCTCGTTTTGACCATATCGTACTGCTTGGGGATTTTAATATTAATGTTCTTGATATTAACGATGCCAAAACTAAAAAACTTAATGATTTTCTTAGGTATTCAAATCTTAATAACTACATCTTACAGCCTACACATTTTACGGCAAATAGCGCAACATTAATTGACCTTGTTATTTCGGACATGTCTGTTTCATCTACTGATGTGAACTATATCCCTCAGCTTAAGGGACATGCTTTAATTACAGTTGATTTTAAATTAAAAAAAGACAAAATTCCTCCAAAACACGTAACATACAGGCCCTTAAAAGATATACATATGGACGATTTTAATAGGGATCTATCATATGTTGATTGGAGTAGTATTGCTGAATTAAGAAGTGTTGATCAGATGGTTTTAAGGTTCACAAATCAGTTGTTGGAATTGATTGAAAGACATGCCCCACTAAAAAAAATTATAATTCGTAACACTCCTAAGCCATGGTTAACTAGTAATATTAAATATATGATGCAATTAAGAAATGAAGCGCATGTTAAATATTGCAAAACTAAATCTGACCAAAATAAAGAATGTTACAAATCTCTCAAGCGACTAGTTAACACGAGTATGTTTTATGAAAAAAAGACCTTCTTCGAACAAAAAATAAATAATAATGTTCGAGACTCGAAGAACTTGTGGAAAGAGTTAAAACGATCCATTTTACCAAGTTTTAAAAACTCTAAGGAACTTCCTGATCACTTTAATGATCCTGATGAGATTTGTGATCATTTTAGTGATGTTCCGGGTGAGGATAAAGTTTCCATTTCACAGCTGACTTACTTTAAACATCACTTTCATAATCCTGATATCACATTTCACTTTGAACTTGTAGATGAAATTGCCATTGGTAGGATCATCTTGTCCTTGACTACTAATGCTGTCGGCTCAGACTACCTCTCACGAGATATGATCTTGCTTACCCTTCCCCAGACGCTTGGTGTAATAACAAATATAATAAATCGATCTATTCAAACCTCTACGTTCCCCACGCTGTGGAAGACGGCAATGGTTCGACCAATTTCAAAAATTAATGATCCAATTAATGTAGCTGACCTCAGACCTATTAGCCATTTACCCTTTTTATCAAAAGTACTAGAAAAAGTTGTTTATAATCAGATTTCTAATTATGTTGAGAAGAATAACATCTTGCCTCGTATTCAATCAGGTTTCAGAAAACAGCGAAGCACTAATACAGCATTGATTGATGTTGTAGATAATATATTATCGTCACAAGACAAGGGCGAAGGAACTATCCTAGTCCTCTTGGATTTTTCTAGAGCCTTTGATTGTATAAATACATCTCTTCTCCTATCAAAACTGTCGTACTATGGTTTTGATGCCCAGGTGATTAAGTGGTTTGATTGTTACCTCAGCCATCGTCAACAACAAATTCAGCTCCAAAAACCGGACGGATCATCCGTATTATCTAAATTAAGTCCTTTAAATAGAGGTGTCCAACAAGGTTCGATTTTGGGTCCACTTTTGTTCATTTTATACAGTGCTGATATAGGCAATTGTATTTTAAACTGCAAGTATCACACATATGCTGACGATTTACAAATATATATTTCTTTTTTTCAAAAAGACATGGCTCAAGCCGTTGAATACCTAAATAATGATCTCAACCGTATTTCAGCATGGGCTTCTAAAAACTCACTGGTTTTAAATCCAATAAAGTCAAAATTCATGATCTTAGGTTCTCAATTACAAGTAGTACGAATTTCTGATCAAAATCCAATGATTCAAATTGCAGGAGTGAAAATAGATAAGGTTCAGGAAGCTCGTAATCTTGGATTGCTGATGGACAGCAACCTAAAATTCGAGAACCATGTACTGGAGTTAGCTCGAAACTGTTTTTACAGACTGAAGGTTCTATATGGTATTCGCGACTTTTTAAATGTGGATATACGTATCAAACTGTGTGAGTCATTGGTCCTATCAAAGCTAAACTATTGTATAACCGTATATGGTCCTTGTTTATTTGAACGCTCTCAGAGACTTATTCAGCGTATTCAGAATGCCTGCGCTCGTTACTGTTTCCGGATACCTCCTCGTACCCATGTTACACCTTACTTGAATGATGCAGGGATTTTGAAAATGAAGGGACGTCAGAACCTCCATCTCGCCACTTTATTATTCGGTGTTATATACGAGAAGTGTCCCGAATACCTTTACGAGAAACTTACCTGGTGCGGTTCGAGGCACAATTATTATACTAAAGCTTCCAGATATCGCCTTTCAGTACCTAGACATACTTCGGCTGCCTTTCGTGGGAGTTTCAGATACCAGGCCACTAAATGCTGGAATAATATACCACCACCAATCCGCAATTTAAAAACAATAGCAACATTCAAGTTTCATTACAAAAGATATCTTATAGACCAACAAAAGCAGCATGCTTAGTGGCAAATCATGAAAATGGTGATAAATAAGCATCTTCTCTCCTCCTTTTCTCATTATATGTGTCTCTTTTATTTTTGTTATTGTCAAATTTATTACATGTAAGTATATTTACCATTCCAATTTTATGAGGTCATTGTCTTAATTTGATTAGCCGACATAGATCTTTTTAATGCATGGTACTGGCAGAATATCAGTGTCACAGATTTTTCTGTGGCGTATGCTGAGCCAGCGCCCTTTCAGCCTCTATGTCAAAGATTATCATTATTTTAAGGATTATAATGTATTTGTTTTGTTAAGCTTTAAAAGTGTACTTTTTGTGTTTTTTATGTAAGAGGCTTTGAATAAAGTTTTTATCTATCTATCTATCTATCTATCTATTATTTAACACATATATTTTATAAGATTTAATTTGACTCGTAAAAAGTGTATAATGTATACTTAAGTATAATGTATACGTCTTTACTCGCCCAGATGAAGGCAGTTAAAATCTGCTGAAACTGGTCGGCTTTATTGAGGTGAGCCGTTTTTATATATATTGAGGTGAGCCGTTTTTATATAAATCATGAATTATCCTCAAGTCTCATTTAATTCTTTAATGTATACTTACTTTACAAAATAAACTATTTGAATTTGAATTTTGAATTTGACAAAATTTTCAACTTGGTGATTATTGTACAAATCTTACAGTCATTTGACCAGAATCACTAGGATGAAAATAAGGTAAACCGCATCCAAATCCATTGAATGGTACTCGAGTTCAAACGAAACATACGTACAGACGGACAGACTGACCAACAGACATATACAAGGTGTAACAGAAAGGTGTGACCATATTTGAAGAGCTTATTCAGTCAATGGTGTAGAACAACTTTTACTACGGAAAAAATACTGTATATCGAAAAAAAGTATTACACGCTTCATAGGAAAATGCAATGCCGCTCGGCCAAAATGTATGGAAGGGCAGATTATTTTTTAGAGATTTCAGGGTTGATCCATACTAAAAGTTGTTCTATACCATTGACTGAATAAGCTCTTCAAATATGGTTACACCTTTTTGTTACACGTTGTAGAAAGACATACAGACAAAAATTATGAATATTGTACTTTAGGCCTCAGCACAATACTAAAGGACTTTTTTCTACTTTATTATTGGTATAAACAATATTAATTTATTAATTATGAGAACAGGTGGTAGAGCTGATGCCGGGCTCAACTGTGAAGGTACCACCATCTTACTTGGAGACCCCCTCGAAGTAATTCGGGGGAGAGTAAGAGGACAGCTCACAGGCAAAAAACCAGGAGGCCCAACATGCCTGAGACCGATGGATGGCGGTATATCCATCCCTAATAGCCGGGCCTTATATGGAACAGACTGGTGACAAGCAGCGGCGTCACTGCTGCGAGGGTTCCGGCACCGCGCTCACCAACCCGCCTGCCCAGCGTGTGTGAGTATGACCAATTCTTCCAGGATGACCGCCGCCGGGAGTGGCAAAGTCCTGGAAAGGCTTACGTCCAGCAATGGACGAACTAAGCTGATGGATGGATGGATGGAATTATGATACGAGTAGGTATATACTGAGTCAAAAGACCTTGGGATTCAAAATGTTTGCCCGCTTTGACTTTACTATCAGCACAGACCAAGTACACACCTGACATGTCACAGTATGGGCACAAAATAAATACTACCTGAAGGCCGACTAGACGACGGAACGAAAACAGACGCACACATGCATAGACGCATACATACTCGATGATCTCAGCAGAATTCCCATAGCTTAATTTTTAAAATATTTTATTTTTAATTTTTTTCGGAGAATTTACGTCATTTTAGGACATGGTTTTCATTATTTTGCTATATATATTGACCATTATTTTTTTATGAATTTTTTAAAGAATTGCCCGATGACCTTGTCACTTGAGAATTTTAGACATTATACTGATTGTGATGTGTGATTGCTTATAAAAAAAGTGGTCTTTCTCTGTCTGTCTACTCATCTGTCATCTAGCTGTCAAATTAGTCTGAAGCAAATTATTATAAATTTATCTTGATAGCAAAGGACACATTTCTAAACAGCCATTAATCAAGTGACGTCACACAAGGGCAAATGTAAGTTGCAGCCTTTTCGTAAAAATATTCATCATCTTGAGGTTTTTTTAACCAAAACTTCGAAAATACGGCTTATTAAACCTAAATCTCGAAATGGTTTTCGAATTAACACACCTTAAAATAATTTAATCTATGCCATGACATTCACCTGAATATCTTTGAGATCGTCGTACGTACGTGTCTATGTGTGCGTGCGCCTGTTTCGCTAGTTGTGCGGATTAAATATTCTGTAAGTAGCTTTATTTTGTGGTATGGGATTTAAGCTATCGACAATATTAGTAACTTTTATTATTTATGTTTTTTTCCACACGTTCGATTATATACGGAGAAAGTGTGTATGTTCCAGTTGTCATTTCTATCCCCAAGGTCTTTGGATTCGGGTTAAAGTCGTTCATAAGCAGCTATAACCGGTTTCAAATAGGGTGATATGTTGCAAATTAGAGCTCAGGGCTCATCAAGTCATCTGCTCGTGCATGTGTGTGTTAATAGAAACATAGTGTATTCGTTTTCAATGACCGTCCTCGTCCTAGATATCGCAGCCTTTTCTGTAATTTAACTAACAAGAGTTCTGTTTCAGTACCGTTTTAAAAATATTTCCCTGTAATTTACATAATTACATGAACGACTGGAAAACTTGTAATTAAAAAGTTCGTCTAACTTTAAAAATAACAGTAACTCAAACTGTAGCTTGGATTTTTATTTAAAAAAACTTACTAACTAACTTTGCAAAGTAAATAACTACAAACTTGAAAAGTCATAAATCCGTCACGACAATTTATTAAAGGAACTTTTTCTGCAGAGCTTGTGTGCGAATAATTGAAACAAAAACTTCAAAATATAATAAAACTCCCAGTTTATTGCAATAATGCAGGGTGTTAAGATGAAGTTGCGGAAGCCGGAAACTGATGATAGTATGCGTCCATACGAACAACTTTTACTTTTACCAACCTACGAATCGTGAAAAAAAACAGCTGTTCTATAGAAAAGTGACATAGCTACCCGACCGGTAGCCGGTAGGTATCCCGGGCGGTTGATTGAATTTCACCTTGCATAATCTGGGGGCACGGCAGTGCCCCCGCAAAGTCTCGCAGAAAAAACGCGGAACGGCCGTACCATCCTTTTCTCGAAGCAACTCACGGCACTTTCAACCCCCCTGTATCTTCGTTGTGGGTGAAGCTAGAAGTCTGAAATTTCAGGAACCAAGAGTACTTACTGATCCTATATCTGACCCCAAATTAAAACTTTGTACCTATATTCGATTACGAAATATCTCAAGTCAAAGTTCCCTTATTTTGTCACTGACTGACTGACACATCATCAAAAGTCTAAAGGTGTTCTAGCAGGCCTACAAACTTGAAATTTTGCATGCGGTTAGTGTTAAGTGTACATTGCAACAAAAAAATATAAAAATGTTATTTGCGGTTGGTAATTTAATATTTCCATACAAAGTCTATACAAAATGTATGTTTCCAGCTGCATCTATAAATTTGTATGACACTAGATGACGTTGGTGGTATGCTGCTTTGCATTAAAGACGCCTAAAACGAAAAATTCTACGTTAAAGTTAAAGGGCGAAAACTAAAAAATAAAACCGGTAAAGTTCGAATCTGACTCGTGCATAAAGAGTTCCGTACCCCTACACAATACGGGTACGGAACACTAAAAGTAAATAACAACAATAAAGATGCCATAGCAACATTTAGGCGACAAAAAACAAAGCGATAAAACGGTAGCGCCTGACAAACAATTCGGTACCTTTTTAGTACGGAACCCAAATTTTCATTATTTTACTTTAAAGTATTTACTACAGACTGCCCAAAGTTTAAACTTTTACTTGTATGTTGTATTACCGTTCCAAAGATAGAGCCTTTGTTATAATAATCTGTTCCTTTGGTAAGGCACCCTAAAAAGGGTGGCTTATAATGTTCCACATATTCACAATATTAGTCTATTTAAGAAGAAAATATTAACATTTCGTAATTAAGTCACTAAAAAAACGGTAGTTTGCGAATCCGACTCGCGCATAAAGGGTTCCGTACCCCTACACAATACGGGTATGGAACCCTAAAAGTAAATTGCAACAACATAGATGCCATAGCACCATCAAGGCGACAAAAAACAAAGCGATAAAACGGTAGCGCCTGACAAACAATTCGGTACCTTTTTAGGAAGGAACCCTAATTTTTATTATTTCTTATTTTACTTTAAAGTAGTCTGCCTAAATTTTCAACTTGTATGTATAACCGTTCTAACGATAGAGCCTTTGTTATAATAATTTGTGCTTTGGGTAAGGAACCCTAAAACATATTTAGTCTATTTAAGAAGATAAATATCAACATTTCGTAATTAAATCGCTATTAAACCGGCTAAGTGCAATTCAGACTCGCTCACGAAGGATTCCGTACTACCATCACACAATATGGGTACGAAACCCCAAATCATTATGGTAAATACCAACAATAAAGATGACATCACAACATCAAGGCGACAAAAAACAAGGCGCTAAAATGGTAGCGCCTAACAAACAAATCAGCACCTTTTGAATACGGAACTCTAATATTTATATGCCCAAAATTGTTGTTTTATAAAGATAGAGCTGAAACAAATAACATCGAATAATTGGACCCCCCTTGGATTTGCATTTATTGAACTTTTTATGCTGTGATAGGGGCCATATTATTATTTGCGTGATAGAGGACAATGTAACATATATTATGTGAAAATATTTACGCGCTACCTATAACGGCTGAAGCTGTAGACCCATGTGATAGATGGATAGACAGCGGAGGATTAGTAATAGGGTCACGGAACCTAATGATACGGAACCCTAAAAATCAAGGTAAAAGGTTATTTATCAAGTAAAGCTTTAAATATATTAAAGGAAAAATAAAGCGGCTAATGTAACGTTTACGATTCTCTGGTAGTTTCTTAGGTGGTCATTATGAAATGCTCCTTCCCGATACTAGTTTCTCAGGAGTATGTCCTAATGATCAGTTAAAGGGAGTGGGTTTTAAGAAAATCCGCAGCTGACGTGCAAGAAATATTACCCGAGAAGAAAAAAAGGAGGACTACCTACAAAAAGAAATGAGATCCCATCAAAAACATAAAATGTACAAAAATGGCAAGTCTCGCAACGCAATCCTTCCACCGTAAAAAGTTGTGAGATCTTATGTAAAGCCAAGTCTGCTATTTTAGTTTTTATGGAAGCACCTTTTCATTTAAGTTAGTATGGGAGCACCTATTTAACAAATTTATCATTAATTGTTTCCTATTTAGTTACCTACCAACATTAAGTGACTGTATTATTATTAGTCATCTTTATTTCCTAATAAAATATGGTGACTTTGCAATCGCAGAGCACAAATAAAGCACTGATGCGTAGAAATATCTTCTCAAATCGCTACTAAATTGGTATTAGGTAGCTGATATGTTGTATATGTTGCTGTGCGATTGCGAAGTCACTATATTTTATTAGGAAATAAAGATGACTAATATTAATACAGTCACTTAATGTTGGTAGGTAACTAAATAGGAAACAATTAATGAAAAATTTGTTAAATAGGTGCTCCCATACTAACTTAAATGAAAAGGTGCTTCCATAAAAACTAAAATAGCAGACTTGGCTTTACATAAGATCTCACAACTTTTTACGGTGGAAGGATTGCGTTGCGAGACTTGCCATTTTTGTACATTTTATGTTTTTGATGGGATATATATTTTACATATAATTTTAATTGTATATATATTGCTTCATAAAAATAAATAAACCTTTAATCTAGTTCATGTACATTTATTATTTTATCACATATACAAGGTGACTTTTTGATCATCGTCCGAATTCATACTGGAGGCTTGATAAGTGATCAGTATCTTGGATCAATAACAATTTTTGTGAAATTTGTAAAATGAAATTTCGGCTTCCCATAGAAATTCACTTCCAGTTCCGAGTGAATCACTATGGGGAGTGGAAATTTCATTTTACGAATTTTACAAAATTGATTATTGATCCATGATACTGATCACTTACCAAGCCACCAGTATGAATTTGGACGATGATCAAAAAGTCACCTTGTATATTTTTTATAAGATTAAATTTTGACTTGTGAAACGTGTATTTTATATACCTACTTTGCAAAATAAACTATCTGAATTTGAATTGAATTTGACCAAAGTCTATGAAAAAATAAATTTTTAACAAAAAATATGTATAGTAACCGACTTCAATAGAAATAGCAGTCATTCACTAAAAAGTTAAAAATAATTCTATAAAGACCGATAGAGTAAAAGTGTTATTTGTGTGAATCTAACGATACTTCTACGGAAACTCATGTTTACGGTGTTGCGAGTAAAATAATTAATTATTTTTATCACATTTTATTTAAAAAAAAAAATGTTACAAAGATAACAAAGAAAAATACGTTTTTTAATAAGTTCGTATTTTGTGTAAAATTTAATAACCACCGTACAAAAATTGTTGAAAATACAATGAAATTGCGACATTGGTTATTTTTATATTTGTATGAACACAAAATTTCAACGTAAAGTACTTATATTTTATTTTTTAGTATGTTTAGGTGCACCCAAGCTAAATGGACAAAAAACTGTACAAATTTTGGCATTTTCACCCACCTATTCGACCAAAACGTATGGGCGAAATTTTTTCGAGATTTGAGTGATTTTATGCCATTGATTGAATAAGCTCTTCAAATATGACCACACTTTTCGGTTGTTAGTATACCTTTTCATACTATCAGCATTTTTAGTAGGTAACCTATGTAATAAACATAGTTTTATCCAGCCAGTCTAATGTGAAAATTGGGTGGCACCGAGTAAATAACTTAGGTAAACTGCCACGACGTAGTACTCGGTCGCTGCCGTCTCATTTGGTTTGAATTACGGTCTTAATGCGCATTATTAAAGTCCTTTGCTCAAGGATCTTGGAATGTTTGCTTAGTCCATATAGAGTTTTGGAGGTGGCATGCAAATTTCAGGAGAGTTTCCTACTTTCAACAGGCAAAGAAGTATGAATGAATAAATTTACACTTTATTGTACAAAAAAGACATATAAAAGAAAACAGAGTATTGAAAACATAATTTTGTACGAAGGCGGACTTATCACGTAAAGCGATTTCTTCAAGCCAACCTTTGGGCGGTGAAGAAATTGTCACTAGAAAAGTAAAAAAGGAGGGATAGACGTAATAGATAGAGCAAATTAAATTAAAATCAATAAAGTGTAAATACAAATAACCTACCAAATTAAACTTAATTTTAATAGATACCATAGACTTACATAAACAAATATACAAGAACATATTAATACATTTATATATACATCTATTATATATATAGGTATAAGGTCTTTCAATTTAAATGGAAAGTAATTTAGGAGGTGGTTCAGTATCGTTAATACATCACATTCCACTGCAAAGTACTTTTTCTTGCGCGAACTTTTTTTCACTTTTCAGTACAAAGTGGTCCGATCAGCTGACTCAGTTTGTATGGACAAATGAAGAACAAGTTCGCGCAAAAGAAAGTACTTTGCAGTGGAATGTGATGTATTAACGATACTTAATCACCTCCAAAATTACATTCCATTTAAATTGAAAGACATATATATATACATTTAAATATCAATAGAATAATGATAAGAAGACAAATAAGAAGTGTTATAACACCTAACTAAAAATGAACCCATCATAACGAAGAGCTCCCAGAACATGGAAGTAGAAATATTCGTATGCAACTTATGCTAATAAAATATTTCCGACATAAACAAACTAATAGTCTTTGGCTTTGTCAAAATAGATCCTGAAGTTTATGACAGCTTTTAGTTCTGATTATACCCATTTATAACCGTAGTGACGTTTTTTAATTATTTTTCTCTCCTCCCATACTGCTATAAGATAGTTACAACATCAAAAATGGTTTTATAAGTACCTACATTATTTGTCCGATGTTATAATATTACCTTTATATAATAACATCGCAATTCTGCGCTGAGATTGGCCAAATTTATCATAACACCGCTAGAGAACCAATCACAAGCGCTAGCGGTCTTTCTCATTTCTTAAGCCACGCCCTTTTAACCTTCTCGCTTGTGATTGGTCTCATTCCATAAGCTCAGGTATCCTGAAATATCAAGACGAGTGGTCCTTTTTCCAGTTTTCATTAAATTGATTTTGATGGTCGTATTGTGTGCAACTGATAATTAGACATTGGGACACTCGTGCAAAACTATTACGAAACTCACATCGTTCGTTTCGTAAACAAGCACTCGTGTCCAAATGTCTTACATTTTGTTTCAGTTGCACAAAATACTATTCTGTGTTCGTATTTCAAATTCAAATTGTTTATTTTGCAAAGTAGGTATATGTAATACACTTTTTACAAGTCAAATTTAATTTAATAAAAATATATCTAATAAAATAATATTTCGACCCCTCAGTGGGGCCGTCATCAGGCGAATAGGAAAAAATATTATATGACATATATGTATTATAGGTATTTGAATTAAGAAAACCGCTGACATCTATTGATATAAAAATATAAAAAAGTATACTATAAATCATGAACCAGACTTTTTGAGGGAGAATTTAGTCAGCCGGCGCTAGGTGGCTTTATCATACAGAGTGCTCCGATTCTGAATATTTTGTTATATAAAAAAATAATAAAATAAAATAAAAAAATAAAATAATAATAATAATAAACTGTAAATTTGGATTTGTCAGTCAGTCAAGTTAGTCAGTTAGTCACTCAGTCAGTGTTGTTTGTTCAATCCAGGTCCATAATGAGCTCCAAGTGACCATATGAATGATGTCTCCCATGTCCGTAATTCAATGTCGGTTAATGGAGGTGTGAATGATTTAATGATACGTAGGGTGAAACAGTCGTTAAAGGTCTGGTTGTGGAGTCGCGTGTGTGTAAGCATGGAAAGAATGTTGTTTGGTATGCGATCTGCTGTGTGTCGGTGTTGGTTCATTCATTTGTGTATTGGGTTCTTGGTTTCACCTACGTAGAATGCCGGCCAATGAATTACGGACATGGGAGACATCATTCATATGGTCACTTGGAGCTCATTATGGACCTGGATTGAACAAACAACACTGACTGAGTGACTAACTGACTGACTGACTGACTAACTGACTAACTTGACTGACTGACAAATCCAAATTTACAGTTTATTATTATTATTATTTTATTTTTTTATTTTATTTTATAATTTTTTATATAACAAAATATTCAGAATCGGAGCACTCTGTATGATAACGCCACCTAGCGCCGGCTGACTAAATTCTCCCTCAAAAAGTCTGGTTCATGATTTATAGTATACTTTTTTATATTTTTATATCAATAGATGTCAGCGGTTTTCTTACTTCAAATACCCATACATATATGTCATATAATATTTTTTCCTATTCGCCTGATGACGGCCCCACTGAGGGGTCGAAATATAGCGACTAAAACCATTTAATTGTTTGTATTTATGTGGAGTATATAAAAAATAAAAAAGGCCCTTGAACGGTGTTTTATAAAAATATTTTATTATAATAAAAAAATAAATGTAAATGTACATGTAGCAATATTATATACGATTAAAATGATAAGTAAAATATATATTATACAAGGTATAATATAGAAGGTAAAATCCAATCAACCGCCCGAACCCATACCGGAGACCCGGCCAGGGACCAGGAACAAGGTTCAATGATCACCAACCGAGCCCCGAGCACGAATCCAGGCGGCCGACCAAATCACATCCTATATACTACATACTAATAGGTTACATATATAAATACATGTCTACCTCCGTCCATTCGATTAGTCTTGCTAAGAATAATGGGCTAGAAACTTAGCAAGATCATGTCTTTTCATGTCAAACAGAACTATTTAAAACAGACAATATAAAAAAAACGGTTGCACAATTTTTACCAGAACGAATATTCTGACACGGTTCAAAAGTAATGACGCTGTGAGATACGTACGAACGGACGGACGGACAACGGAGTCTTACCATAATCGTTCCTTTTGTACCCTTGCGGTATGGAACCCTAATTAAAATTAATATTTAATCTTGCCTAAATTACATGTGCAGGTAAATATAATTTATAAGCTTACACTTTTGAAGCTCTTCTTTCACACATCAGCGACACCTACGAAATAGAGTAAAGTGAGTGTGGTGAAACTATTTGTAAAGTGTGGCACCCCAGCAGCCTCCAGGCAAGCTCAGGGGTGCAGAGGGCGGGGTGCAAACGACGCTTGAATGTTTTAATTGTTTATAATTTAAATTCTTCTTAGATAGCTGGTATGACAGATGATTAGGTGCAGGAAAGTATTTTTCCAAATTGCTTGTACTCGTATTTCGATAAAAAAAACTTGGCTGCTCTCATTTCGATCACCTGAAATTTCAATTTCAATTTTCATGGGTAGCTCTTATTAACCATTGTGAAGGCGCATACAATTTTACGTAAAATTTTATTGCGTTTTTTTTCGATAATAGTGTCAACATAATGTCTCGACGTTTTAGGCACCTTTCTAACTATTCAACCCCTTCTCCCCTGATGCAACCTTGCACCGGTCGGTGCCGCCGCGACCGCGTAGTTATGGCACAGTATTTTCGCACACAACTTTATATGTATTTATTTAGTACCTAATAATTTCGAAAAAATAAATGTCATAATCAAGGATATGCATTGGTGTTTTTACGGGCCAAAAATGCAATTACGTAAACTTTCCTCGATAGAAAAAAATCACTAAAATGTGTCTCGTTAGAAAAACAGTTTTTTGATCAGTCTGAAGAAAATTATTATAAATTTATCTTAATAGCAAAGAACAATGCCTTTTCTCAAGTGACGTCACACGAAGGCAAATGGTAGTTGCAGCTTTTTAGTAAAAATATTCATCATCACGAGGTTTTTTTAGACCACAGTGTCTAAAATATGGCTTATAAAACCAAAATCATTAGATTCAATTATGTTAACACACCTTAACATAATTGAATCTAAGCGAATTAGGTAATTAATTACATTACAAATGGCGTGACCCATTTTGATTTGCTCGCGCGCGCCTCTCCATGTAACTTTTTAGGGCGCGCCTTCTCACGGGTTAATTAGCAGTTGAGATTTTTACTGGTTAAAAAAACTATGAGCATTTGAAATACTCTGGCCAAACTTTTAATGATGAAAGCAGTAGATTTTGATATTAGCTCATGGCTCAGAAGTTTTGGTGAGTTAAAAAGTCATAGGATTAAAAATATTCCGTCTCAGTGGTACAAGCACAGTAAGGGGACATGGTGCTTGCGAGCGCATGAGGCCAAAATAGGCCTTGCCATATGAAAGTAACTGCTTTCGAATCGGACTGTTAGTTTATACGAGATACAGGGTCCCGTACACATTTTTTTTAAATATTTTTTTTTTATTTTCAAAAATCTTAACCTAGTTACATAAACAAAAACCCATAGGGTTTATCAGTGATTGCGGAGTCCGGTACTTACATTAAATTATAGTAGCAATAGGTAAGCATCTCACAACCATAGCTGGGTGGTGATCGCGGTCGGTCCGCACACACAACACGCTTCCGCCTGCCCGTGTGTGAGGGCCGTCCGTGATCACATAATATGTGCAAATCTACAAATCAACGTACTTTTAAACATATAACCTTTCTCATTTTGTTAAAAGGTTAAAAATATTCTCAAATAAAGAAATTAAACTTGAGGCGATATGTAAAAGTTTTAGCGTCCCTGTTACTCCATATGCTAAAAAACCTTCAGTGCGAGTGAGACAGATTCGTGGAAAAGTAGCAAAAAGTCGGTTTTTTATTAATATAAAATGTACTAAAGTTGCTATCAAAATTTCGTTTTACCAGGTCCTAGATACCGTTAAAACCCATCTTATAAAATATAGTTGCAGTCTATATGACATACTAAATTGTCAAACCAGGAGAATTGGTGTCGAAAAGGACCTGATTTCTATAAATATTTCTATCGGGCCGAATTTCTCCAATCGCGTTTCTGTTTTAATAGATCCCTAGAAAAAGAATCCAAAAATAATATACTATTTTATCAAAATATTTACTGAAGTGAACTGATACATTATTTACTGAAGTAGATATGCAAGTCTTAATGCAAGTCCTTAGTGTCGATTTTTTTTCCGTAGCGCCTTAAAAAAGCATAATGTATAATACTGTATTCACCTTTAAATAAATACGAGGTTAAAATATTTTAGGACAACGAGCGACTACCAAAGTCTTGTGACTAATTAATACCTGCATTCGACAACTAGATAACTTCTAACAAAATTACCAAATATTTCTCTACAGTTCTTAACGGCATTCAAATATAGAGATTGAAATCAATAAAATTCAGATTTTTACAAAACTGTATTTTTCCGTGACGTTAATTTTCAAAATTAATCAATTTGGTTTTTCTCATAGGCGCATATAATAAGTGGACTGGCTTGGAAGACAAATAATAATAATTGTGTACATAAGTTCACATATTTTCGTTGCTTGTATAAAGAGAGGTAGCAAAGGACGCAACGAGTGGACCATTTAGGACCAAACGACCCAACGGGGAGAAGTCGTATTGTTACCGTCTGATTTAATTGTGTTGTCCCTGAATGAATGTTTGCTCTAAACTCTCGATTTGAAGATTCTCCTGAAAAGGTGGTTTAGGATAAAATTATTCTTGTTATAATTGCTTTTGAAATTAACACGGTCCATTATTGAATTACAATAATAGACTTCCGGCACGATCGTGCCTCCTGCCATTTTATAAGTTAATAATATCAAATGCACCAATTAGTTTTTCGGATTTGTGTGCAAATTATTTGCTAATACTTACCATTTGCTGAACGGTGAAGGATAACATCGTGAGGAAACCTGCATATCCTAAAAAGCGAGTATTTGTGCCTGAAGTAAGTTTTAAGGCGATAGTTTTCACCCTTAATCGTCAGTGAAACCTCTGACACCTGATAATGTTAACATTATCATTGTTTACATTGCTCAGAGCTAGTGCCTGGAGTCAGTGAAATATTTTAATTAACATCTTCCCTTTAAAATGGAGAAAAATTCGAAACCGGTTGGGAGAAAACATAAATAAAGTGAAACTATAATGAACAAGTGCTTTTAACTCAAGATATTGTATATACGTTATATTTATTTTATTTAATGTCTATAACCTCATAATGCTTCTTATCGCAATTAAAACTATAGGGTACTTGTGGCCTAGTATTGTATGAAGGTAGTTTAATGTATTGGTGTGTTATCTAACTTGGTGTTTTCCTTACGTTCTTATCTTCTGCAACCTGGGACGAGTTGCAGCTATCCCCGCGCAGTACCGAAGTGGCCAGTTAGATTTTAGGATTTTAGTATATAATAACGTGGGAAAAAGACCAAGTTCGGTAATAATTAAATCTGAAATAATAAATCTGAAAACCATCAATTAAAAATTTTATTTGGAATAATACTTGACCAACTTAATATTGCAGTTTTGTTTCATGCATTTTGTATGTAGGTACTACGTTTAATTTGAGAAAACGGTACGGTACCCTTAGGGCACAAGTCCTACTCGCATTTCACTGGTTTTATTTGAAACTAAATATGTCACTGGCCCGGTGTATAGAGCCATTGAAAGGAAAAATTAAGAAGTGATATTTTTGTCATAGTTTGCTGTTTTTAGGAACACATTTTAATACGATTACAAACATACGTGTACAGACTCACGCCTGTATCTCAGAGGGGTAGGCAGAGACTACAGATTTCCATCTGCTACGATCCAGACACACCTCTTTCGCCTCTTCTACCTACATGAATCTGGTCATACAAGCTCTTCTATTCCGGGTACTTTTTACATTGCCCTTCTTCAGTATGTCGCCAATTTGGTCAGCATACATTCTTCTAGAGCGGAAATAAAACGTAAAAATAAAGAACAATAGGGTCATTGAAATCAATAAATATACAGCAAATACGACCAAATAAAACTCAATGCAATAAATACACAAAATAATCCGGAGATATCGTTTCCGGAGCACGTGATAACATGAGAATGGACATAATTTTCCACCGGACTGTTTTTGTGTTTGGAGCAAGAAATAAAAAATAGTCACACCTACATGGTTCTTTTCATATGTCAATAAACTACTTATGTCAATAAACTCGCCTTTGCAGAATAATTATGTTCTCAAGACTCTGTTTCCCTTTTTAATTTCTTTTATGTACATTAAAGTGTCGATTAATTCATTCGGGTTAATTGTTTAATATTAACTTTGTACTCGTATTAGATGCTTGACTAAAGAATAAAGGTCACATCAAAAAATATACTCGTACCTAAAAATATCGTCGGAAAAAAATAACTACTAGCAGCGTTGGAAAAACAGAAATTGATAATTTAACCAATAAAAAATATGGATATTCAAGGTGAATTTTTGATCATCGTCCAAATTCATACTGGTGGCTTGGTAAGTGATCAGTATCATGGATCAATAACGATTTTGTTGAAATTCGTAACATGAAATTTTGACTCCCCATAGTCATTCTCTCGGGAGTGGAACTGAATTTCTATGGGAAGCCAAAATTTTAATTTACTAATTTCACAAAAATTAAAATTACAAAAATACTGATCACTTATCAAGCCTCCAGTATGAATTTGGACGATGATCAAAAAGTCACCTTGTATATACAGAGTGGAAACTTAAGATGGAGTACGTAATAGCAGTAAGAAAATGTACTTAAGTATGACACTAAACCTAGTGAATTTTACAACTGTATTCACACATTTGGAAAAAAAAATACAACCATCAAGAAAAATAGCAATATTTAGAAGAACTCTCTTCACCTTATTCATTTCTTTTACTGATAAGGAGCACAACTCAACCGAGGTTAAGGTATAAGAACTCTCAGAAATAGCGAAATTAAATTCTCATAGTATAATAACATAGGGAATTTTTTACAAAATCAGATGTTATCCTGTTCGATTATAGTATATGTCTGTTCGATACTCATACTAAAAGGACTATGTGCGTTTGCAAAATAAAATTCCCATACAGTTAGTATGTTTAGTATGAAAATTCCCATACTTATTCATTTAAATTCCCATTTATTATACATCCCATCCCACTAATATTATAAATGCGAAAGTTTGTGTGTGTGTGTGTGAGTTAGTATGTTTGTTACTTCTTCACGCTGAAACAGCTTGACGGATTTGGATGATATTTGGAGTGGCGATAGCTTACACCCTGCTACATTTTACCCCGAAAAAAAAAACACTGTTCCCGTGGGAAAAAGGATGACGTAAAATTTAATATCACGCGGGTTGAGCCGTTGGCAAAAACTAGTATTATGTATAAATAAAAGTTTCCCGTTAAGGCGATATGTAAAAATTTTAGCGTCCCTGTTACTCCATATGCGAAAAAACCCTCAGTGTGAGAGGGACGGATTCGAGGAAAAGTACCAAAAAGTCGGTTTTTCATTAATATAAAATGTACTAAAAATGCTATCAAAATTACGTTTAACCAGGTCCTAGATACTGTTAAAACCCATCTAATAAAATATAATTGCAGCCCATATGTCATTCTAAATTGTCAAACCAGGAGAATTGGTGTGGATAAAGACCTCATTTCAATAAATATTTCTATCGAGCCGAATTTCTCCAATCGCGTTTCTATTTTAACAGATCCCTAAAGAAAGATTCCAAAAATAATATACTATTTTATCGAAATTATACATTATTTACTGAAGTAGATATGGAAGTTCTAAAAGTGTCGATTTTTTTCCGTAGCGCCTTAATAAACGCGTAAAGTTTCCTGTTGTACCATTGTATCAAGTTCTTGGCTAGAGGGGAACGCAGAATAGAGGCATAAAAAGTGGCAACGCAATGCATGCCAATACGCTGTTCTGAGACGAGCTCCAGCCGAAGAAGTTCCATACCTAAGTAATTTACCCACGGATAATATAAAGTTGGATATGATACCAATTCGCTCGAACCAGAAATTCTATAGCGCCTTTTTATTTTTGTGGTATCTTTTTTCTTTTAGTAAAAAAGTGTTTTGAATAAAATGAAATGGAATTTCGATTTTCTACAAGCATCGCTTTTTTCCCGTCCTTTAAAAGAAAGGTAGTAAATTCTTTTGATTCGCGAACAAAATATAAGATAAAAATATGACAAAATCTCTGCCGTTACTGTTTTTTTGTGGGCATTTATTTAATTATTTTAATACATGGGATTTGTGAAAATGATATCATGAGCATACTTAATAATAAATAGTGTCAGAATATTTTCATGAATACATGACATTACATGAATAGATATTTTATTAAAAATTATAATAATATATTAAAAATAATAATTTTGCTACTGGTTTTTGGTTTTTAATTGATTTTCATAAAAATCATCATGTAGGCGACGGGCTCATTATTTGGTCCTATACGTTATGTATTTTTGATCTACGTGAATTAGCAACCTAGGAGAGTGACTTCCAAGCCTAACATTGCCTTCTGTAATCTTTTAAATACACTTTAATTTACAGTTATTTTAAATAAATAGAAATACCTATATATTAATGAATATTGAGGTATTTATATTTTGAACACATTTTCAGAAAGGACTCAAATTCGTACTCGAAATTTTTATACCTACGGGACCTTTGCGACTGACAGATTCAACACAAAAATAAATAAAACACAAAAGGTAATGTAAAAGATCCATTAAAATTTTAGGTTAAAATAAAAAGAAACAATTACCTAATGCACCTAGAACACAAAAATGACAAAACTAATTTACTCATATTAAACTATTAGCATTTAAAATAAATGTATAACTAATATACAGAGACTCGTAGTCTTAACTTATGCACGAATTTACTACGACAAAAAAGGCTTTTGCTGGACTTGTTTCATAAAAATCTGAGCCGACCTTGGTCAGCGTAAACTCACTTCCTGCTTTTAAAAATATTTTAAACGTATTAAAATTTCTTTTCTCATTACTCTTACATTACTCCAAATATTATATTCATTTGAAGCGCCAAAAGCTGTACCTCTAGACACGTGAGAATGTACCAATAAACTACAATAATAAATCGACATGAATCACCGAAGGGGTGTCGGAGGCGTTCCGAGTGTGAAATGTGAAATGCAAGTCACAGTCCACACTCGGTATAACCGCGTTTCACCAACGATTTTCACCGTCCCAACGTGATGGTTGGTGAACGCTATCGCCGTTCTTCGGGCACAAATACACGCTTTTAGGGCATGCAGGTTTCCTCACAATCGTTTCCTTCGCCGTTCAGCAAGTGGTAAGTAATAACAAATAATATGCACATAAATTCTGAAAAACTCATTGGTGCACGCTAGACTCGAGACCGAACCTGGATCTCAAGATTGAGGCCAGCGTTCTACCCCTGAGCTACCACTGCATTGTATTACAAAGGTCTTCTGATTATGCAGGGGATGCTGTTGTGAATGCAGATCACCCTTTTTGTGAGGTTATTTGTTGAAGGACGAGAGCATAAAATCGTCCGTCTAGCTTCCGTTAACCTTTTTGAAGTACTGCAAATTCTGAGCCGTCTCTCATCATCACCAACTAAGCGCATTATTATCTTGTACACGCGGTATTGAAGACCCTCTGCGTGTACTTGCACTTATGTAAATGCGATAGACATCATGACGCGACCAACGATATTCAAAACTGTCGTTGGACGCGACCAACTCAGTTGTGGGTGTGGCCAGATGTCATGATGTGCACGCTCTATGAAACTTGGGAGGATAATACAATCGTGCCGATTTTGTCGCGGGCGCAAAATAGACACCTGATTTTGGCTGTGGAAGTTTTCAAACATTGTTTTTGGTTATTATTAATCTAGATAAGATTTTTTGATGTTTAACTTTTAATAATTTTTTGATTTTATCTTAAATAATAAAAGCATATTCGGCTACACTTTTGGTGAAAAACCTTTCAATTCACGTATTTAAGGGTTTGTTGTTAAGATATTACTCAAATTTCACTATTTTTAATTCGATTTAAACATAGACCTAGATAACATTAATAGACTTGGCCTAAAATATCATTATAACATTTCATAGACATCCCACAATTTGGTGACAGCGTTTGTATGGAGTTTTGCGTGTGACGACGCCTCTAAGCTTCAACGCGAGTTGAAGACAAAAAGCAGTCTTTTAGCAGAGAATATAAAGTATTACTACGTACTTTTAGTAAGTTCTTTAAGAGGGCTCTGACTTTTCCAATTTGACGCAAATAACTCAATAACATTTTTTTATACTTACGCTAAAGATTGTTTATAATTCTGACGAGATTTGATACAAATTCGCTTCCACTATAGCTTTTGCTTATCATTATGGGCTTCAGTTTCAAGTCAAGATCAAACATAGGTATATATATTATACTGTATTCACACCTGTCTCCCATAGGGGTAGGCAGAGTCTACAGATTTCCATCTGCTACGATCCTGACACACCTCCTTCGCCTCTTACACATCCATCAATCTTTAGATTTCTTTGAAGAATTAGCAACTTTATATAAATTGAAAAGTTTGAGAATAGTCTGTGTCATAATTTGCTTATTATTTTTAATAATTATAACCTTTCCATAGATTGCTATAATATTTAATTATAATATCAGTATTGTGTTTGCATTAGGGGACGAGACTTGTAAAAGTTTCAAGAAAAGCTTCACCTATTTTATTCCTAATATGTTTTCACTATCCTTGTACCTGTAATCGTGTAAGCAAATCATCAGACATGCATTTATGCCGCTAAAAATACGGTGAAATCGATAAATAAATATTTTCAAGATAGATTTGAATAAAAATTTACATTTGACGGTCGACGTGGTGCGAAATTCGCTTGCAAATTGTTGAATTCACGTCAACCTGCATGTGAAATTCACAATATTTTCAACAATCTTCAGCAGATTTTTAGATTTTGTCGAAGAATTTCATTTTAATTCTTCAAAGGTTTTGGTTGGTTTAAGGTCAAAATATTTAAGTAAGTATAAAAAGTCCCTAGATGTTTTCCTAAGATAATGTCAAAGTTAACATAATTTTGTACCTCTATATAATATAATCGATGTCCGTTGGGATGTTTTTTCAGGAGATTTTTGGGTTTCTTTATATTTCTCTAGGAATGTGGAGTCTAACGAATTAATCAATATAGCGATTTGAAAATCGTCATTGATTTTTCATTATATCATTACATTATTTTGAGTGTGAGTGTTCTTTAGTTCTGCTCACTTTGGTAAGTAACATATTGCATTATTGATTTCATACATTTAACGGAATAGAATATATTCAATCAAAAACCTTTTTTTCTTTGACTTAGATGTTCCCTATTTATATGCATAGTTTTATTACCTACGGAAATTGAACTAATTGATTTTATTAACTGCACGGATATAGTTAACTGCGGGGATATAGTTCTATCTAAATGCATCAATATCAATTTTTCATTAACTATGATAACGTTTGGGAGAATATTTCGAAAAATAATAAATAATACACACACCAAGTTGATATATGTTCTGACTAAAATAAGAATACCGAGAGTTCTATATTTATTATATTTTTAAATCGCATGTTTCGTTGTTAGTGATAATATATGAAACTTTGTCAATGTGTAAAATACCCTTAATTTGTAGTACTGTTATGATTTTTACACTGTGGTTCTGTCGAATATCAAAAATATTTCTGTAACGTGCTGCCAGTCTCGCTACCACGCAACACACAGCGTTGTCAACTGTCGCTCGTAAATACATCACACGCGTGACATGGATTGATTGTCACACGCTGACGCCAGTTCAGGACTCGGCGCTGTATGTCCCGCTGTCCAAAACTATCGATAGAAAGTTTCATACTTAGTTCGGGCACAGATTATTATAATTTAGTTACTACGTAAGTACGTGCTGTGTAAATAAAAACCAGCCAAGTGCGAGTCGGACTCGCGCACGAAGGATTCCGTACCATTATCTATAAAAATGGCAAAAAAAACTTGTCTGTTGTATGGAAGCCCCCTTAAATATTTATTTTATTCTGTTTTTTAGTATTTGTTGTTATAGCGGCAACAAAAGTACATCATCTGTGAAAATTTCAACTTTTTAGCTATCACGGTTCATGAGATGCAGCCTGGTGACAGACGGAAAGACGGACAGCGGAGTCTTAGTAATAGGGTCCCGTTGGTTACCTTTTGGGTACGGAACCCTAAAAACGGTGTGGTCACGGACGTTAAAATATCCTGGACAGAGTTTTGCTAACAAACAACTGAAGCACCTCTCGTGAGCTAACCTGTTTGTACCTATGAGCCCGGGAACGCATACATTCACATCATAGTAAGTCAATTTCCATAGTTAGTCCACTCACACACTTACATACCGCCGCCTTTGCTATGATTCAGTAGTTACTTACCTGCGACTCCGTCCGCCTTTTTTTACGTTTGTGGATATGATTCTATAAGTGATTTCACTACCTTACCTGTCCTTCTTAGTAGCTTTTAAGGCGATATGTAAAAGTTTTAGCGTCCCTGTTACCCCATATGCGAAAAACCCTCAGTGCGAGAGGGACGGATTCGTGGAAAAGTAGCAAAAGGTCGGTTATTTATTAATATAAAATGTACTAAAGTTGCTATCAAAATTTTGTTTAACAGGTCCTAGATACTGCTAAAACCCATCTAATAAAATATAATTGCAGTCTATATGTCATTCCAAATTGTCAAACCAGGAGAATTGGTGTCGAAAAAGACCTCATTTCAATAAATATTTGTATCGAGCCGAATTTATCCAATCGCGTTTCTGTTTTAACAGGTCCCTAGAAAAGGATATCAAAAATAATATACTATTTTATGAAAATTATATATTATTTACTGAAGTAGATATGCAAGTTCTAAAAGAGACAATTTTTTTTCCGTAGCGCCTTAATGTCCTCGTCAGGGCTAGAATTGAAAAACAAAAAGTAGTCTACTTTTATTATTGTAGTTTTTTGTGTTAACCTCCTGTCTACCTCTAATTGTACAAAAAGTGCATAATTTTTTTTCTCGGCTTTAAGATAAGCATCTTAATTTAAATAACATGGCTTGGGTTACTTTTATATACAATAAAATACTTCTCTTTTGTATGTATTAACCTCGAAGGCATATTTTAAACGGTCTACATGTAACATTTTTAAACTGACTTCATCTGCCCTGTCATTAAATCTACGCCCAATAATTTTGTATCTGGCCTTGATTATGATCATAACCCCGATAATGCCTATTATTATGCTAAGTTAAAAATTATACCTTAAGAGCGGTTTAGCAGCCAGATTGTGAAAAAACCACCTTTTTTTAATTAATCGAAACAGAACACTTATATTCAAAATTTACTCAATACTTCCTCAACAACACCTTATTACCTACGTTCTGTGTAAACTGTCATCGCAAAGTTTCCATTGGTTTCGGTAAATTAGAATTTTAAAGTTTTAAATTTTTACTATGTTACTACAAAAGGGTGTTTAAACGATGTTTAACTTTAGACAGTGTTTAAATCTGTTGCTGTCACTTTTTAAAATATGTAACTGTCTAAAGTTAAACACCATTTTGTAGTAACACCGTTAAAATCTAATTTACAGAAACCAACGGAAACTTTGCTATGGCACCATACACAATACATAGGTTTTGTTGAGAGTAAATTTTGAATATAAGTGTTCTGTTTTGATTAACAAAAAAGAGGTGGGTTTTTCACAATCCACCTGCTAAACTGCTCTTAAATGAGCCTGCGTTATTGACAGGAAATTTCTTAAATTCTTATGCATGAGCTGTTTGGGTCGGTTCTGCTCACATACGCATACGGACATCGAGGAAAAAAATTTATAAATTTGCAGGTAAAGTAGGTATTACACTTACTTTTTTAAAAATAACTTTTTAAGATTTTGTTTAATATATCAATATACAGTGCTACAAGGATCTTTTGGCCCATGGATGACTGTGACAGGGGGAGCAGCTGTGAAACAAGGAGTAAGGCAGCAGTTTAGTTCCAATTTTAGACACAACCAATCCACGCGCCAAAAGATACTTGTAGTAACAAGTATAAACTGTCAAATGTGTTAAAAATTATCAAATTCTCAGATAAAGTGGACAACTAGATAACGCCGCACAATAAGAAAGAGAGAGCAAATACTGTTAAGGTGGGCCATTCCACTTAGCTGCTATGTAAATGCTTTAGGTGTCTGTGACGTCCTTTAATCTCAACGGTAACTATTTATTCATAAAAAAATATAAAGTAAGTCTTCTTAACATGATCGACGCCTGTGTTTCTCTCGTTTTTTATTTCCAGTATAGATAAAAATTATACAACTTGCAAAACTTTGCGTAAAAACGAGGCAATATTCACGATAGCTATCAGCTATTTTGATGGTGTTACATCAAATTTTGCTTTTTGGGCTGTATAGATGGCGTATTTAGATGTCGCTAGATTAAACTTATGAAAAAAAATATATGAAGAATTCACAATCAGTTTTTATTTTTTGTATGAGTCTCAAAAAAAATCCAGGCGTAAAGAAGCCTCTTAAGGATACAAGCAAGTTCATGAAAAAAAACACCGCTTCACCAACCGCTCGTTTGAAAACTATCATATGTCTAGAAAACTATTACTGAAATACAAGAGAACTTATTGCAGCAAATACCTCAGAGCTATTCAGTAATACAAATCTAAACTGGGTCGAACATTGCCGAGTTGCCGCAAGTTGGCTCGAAGTTGGCCCCTTTGAGACTCGGACGCTATTGAAATTTATGATTTCCGAATAATAAAACCGCGGAAAGAATATGTAATCACATTACAAGTTCTCGAAACTGCTCCCGATTGTGGAAAGTTTGGTTTTGAGTGGTTTCGGACTGGTATTTAGAATTAAAATGCAAAGGTTATGCTTTTTTTATGACAGAAAGGGCTTCATTCAGTTTGATCTTCGGGCGATCATATGCCATCTCTCATGCACGTGTAAAATTTATATTTGCTTGTTAGTTGGTACTGACATGACAGTATTTAAATGAAATTCAGCATTTTTTTTCCTCTGTATTAAAGACTAACGTCAACAAGTTTTTTAAAATTAACTATTAGGAAAATGTATGAATTGCACTCATGGACAATTGGATATTTTGGGCTATTTAGGGGAACGCTAGAAAAGTTTCGATTCGAAATGATTTTAGTGACCAAGGTTTTTTATAAATGCAATTTTTATGCAAGATTTGGGTCGAATTAGTGCAACAGGTAAAAAGAAATGCTTGTGATACACAGACGCACAACTGATTATACGATTTTAAAATTGTACCAAAATTACTACTATGAGAGGACAGAAAAAGTGAAGTCTGTAGTGAAAACTATGTAAATAATGTTGTTGACAAATTAAAACTATAATTATCCCATTAGAAATTTGAAACTGCAGAAAATATTGAAAACATGTTAATCAACTAAGAAATATTAACTGAGAACTATATAAATGATAATTTGACCGACATAGAACTCAGGACCTTGCAGACATCGTGCATCTGGTCACTTGGCGCACACTATGGAACCGGGCTCAAGTGACAGCACTGACAGACTCGACCGATTGATCCCTCTAAAGATACCCTGTTATTAGTTATTACTTAGTATTCCCTTCCAGTATTGCTTTTTTATATTTATTTTTATTTTCATATTTTATTTTACATCTCTTATTTTTAGGGTTCCGTAGTACCTAAAAGGTAAAAAGGAACCTTTATCCTGAGATTCCGTTGTCCGTCCGTCGGTCCGTCCGTATGTCATAGTCTTATAACTTTAGCACCGTTAAAGATAAAGACATCATGCAATTTGGCACAAAAATAGCATAAATATGACCACATATCACGGTGTATTTGTGAATTTGTCTACTTTAAGTTATTATGAAGCATGCTGCTTGTGTGTGTGTGTGTTTTTTTTAAATATTAATGTATTCATACGCCTATCGGTAGAACATAGAACTCAAAAATTTGTACCAACCTAATATTACCTATGTTCATGAATAAAGATATGATTCTATGATTCTATGTAAAAAAAAATCGAAAAATTTGAAACTGTTCAAAATATTTCCAAAACAAAAGTGAGAAAAATAAAAAATATTATCCTAAAAATATAATATGGACATTTAATTGTAGGTATTAAAAAGTAAATTGTAAGAATATATAGTTTGGCTATATTTAATTGCATCTATTTCAAGAAATCTTTAAAAAAGTCATAAAAAAATGTATGCCCTTCCTCCTTATCTCCTAAACTGGTGGACCGAAAGTTTGAAAAAAATCATGGTAATATGTATTTACGTCAAAATTACAGGAAAAATAGAGCGGTTGAGAAAACCACGAAAAAAAATTACAAAATTAAATTTATCATCAACCCAAGGTACGCGAGCCTGACTCGCACTTGGCTGTATTTTTTTTTCTCTAAATAGTTCTTAACATAACCTACCTATTCAAGAGGTGTCAACTTTTTTTTTATATGTATACATATACATTTATTTTTCATTATTGCCCACTATTGTGAGAAAAAAGTAGAGTTTTACATACATATTTTACATAATAAACGAATATATAAACTTACACAATAAAAATTATAGTTGTATAAAATACCTTGATATAATAAATATATACATGAATTTACACATATATAATAAATCAGGGATAATTTTGTACCAAATACATAAGAATAAAAAGTGGATAAGTTAGGAGTTAAGAGAGATATTTGGTCAGCCGCACGGTACTAAATATAAAATAAAAGCTAGTTTTGTATGTAGCTATTTTCCTGTCATCCAAAAAAAACTGTCTCAACCTCAACAAGAATAAACTATAGCTCAAATATGTATTTAATATTTTTGTCTGTTACTTTTGAGCCATTGTTGTTGTAAGAAAGGGTCTAACAATAGAATGAGGAGGTCACGAAGGACATTATGAACGTGTGTCAAAGTTAGGAATGGGATGTGAGAATTACCATACTCGTATAGGTCATACGCGGGATTATGTTGCGGGGATGAAATGGTTTTTAAATAATTTCATTTCACATTGGCAGGTGTTTCATACAAATATAAGTGTAAGATTACTCGTACACGCGAGAGAATAAATCTGGACTGGGTTTGCGGCTGTTAAGAGGCCCCTTCACGCCTGGATATACAAAAGGTAAAAACTGAGGTATTATCTACCGACATCTAACTACGTCTCTCTGCAGCTCAAAAAGCAAAATTTTATGAAACACCTTAATGATACGATAGCTGTCAGGATATCGCGAATATTGCCTCGTCTTTATGCAAAGCTTAGCAATTTGTATAAGTTTATCTATACTGGAAATAAAAAAGAGAGAAATAAAGACGTTGTTCATGTAAAGATGACTAAGTGAATAAATACACTTTCTTTAAATAAACAGTTATCGTTTCATGGAAAACTGTTTTTACCTGAAACCATTTCACAAATTCGGCGTCGTTTGAATATCTCGCCATCTCGGACCTCTTGATGAGAGATGGGCCGGAGTGTGATGTGGGGGGAAAGGGAAACATATCAAAAGATATCACAAGGTGCATTGAGATCAAAGCCATCAGGACGTCACAAACACCTAAAGCATTTATATTATAGCAGCTGACCGGCAGGGGGCCACATAAGTAAATACATAAGTACCTACATAGATACGCAAGTACATAGATACATAAGTATAGCTGCCACAACAACAGAGCCGGAGATAAAAAGGAAGAATTTATGCCTATTTTAGAATTTGTTTTGTCTAAAACATTTATTTACCTATAAATAGTTTAAATAATAAATAAAGCAGATTTTGTGAATGTAGAAGGCCTGAATGTGAAGAAAGAGCTAGACTAGCTTCTATACAAGGTGAAATTTAATCAACCACCCGAATTACTAGAGACTCGGTTAGTGATAAGACTGATAAGAAACTAGGTTAAAAACTTGTATCTCTATAAGACGCAACATATTAGGCTCATAATCTAATTATTATCCTCTACCTTACCTATGTTGACCAATAAATGATTTGAATTGATCCTTTCTATCGTAATTTAAAAAAAAAAATATGTTCGCGTACGAACTGGACTAGTTCAAATACAGTTCCTAGTGCAGGCAAGGCAGTACGGGAGTAAAAACATTTTTTTCTGATCCTTAACCGAGTCTCCGCTATAAATTCGGGCGGTTGATTAAGTTTCACCTTATATAGGTGAAATATCCGTTTTGTTTATTTAATATTTAAAATATTATTATTTATATTAATTTATTAATACTTATTAACTTATATATGTTGCAGTCAAAACTCATAGCCGGTCAAAAGTAGTTTTGACTAAGTTGGTCTGAGGTAATTTTGATTAAAAGATATTTCTGGGTTGTCATAAAAAAATAACCACGAACCATACCTAACCTTCTAACCTAACCTACCGGCTCTCTTCTGCGCTGCAGGACATCCGAAAAACTAATTTTGCCTGTGAATATCAGTCAACACTACGTCCTTAGTCAAAACTTAACTCATTCTCGCAGTCAAAAGTAGTTTTGACCAGTTATGACTTTTGACTGTGACATATACAAGGTGACTTTTTGATCATCATCCAAATTCATACTGAAGGCTTGGTGAGTAATCAGCATCATGAAACGATAAAAAAAATTTGTAAAATTCGTATAATGAAATTTCGACTTCCCATAGTAATTTACTCCCAGTTCTGAGTGAATCACTATGGGGAGTCGGAATTTCATTTTATGTTTTTTACAAAAATCGTAATTGTTTCATGATGCTGATCACTTACCAAGGCTCAAGTATGAATTTCGACGATGTTGACAAATTCACTTTGTATATATCTATTTTTCTAAACTAAGTTTTTAATTCGGTATACGTGCACCGAAAGTATTATTGGCGGTATAATATTTTATTATCGATCCAAGCGTTCTGAAAAAAATATCGTTCCTTTCTTACACCATAGTTTTGTAAATTTATCACAGTTACCAACATAATAGTAATAATTATGTTATCTGAACTCTATGCGGCAGCATCAGTTTCATACAAGCGCACAAAAAAAAACTAGTTGTCGCCCAAACAAATAGACCATAAAAACGAGGATGTTCAAAAAAAGCAGACCATTATCTTCTCCAGCTATGAGACATAATTTAACGCATAACAGCTTGTCGTATCCATCACCGACGGTATTACTTTTTAATCTATTTTTAAAATGGCTCCCTAGCTCGAGGGCGTTTTTTAAAGGGTTATTTTTTAATTTTAGTTGGTAGATCTTTGATCATAGTTGCGTTGCTTAGTGCAACACAATAGTTCTAACCTTCCGATTAAATATTGAAATTTTGACAGATCCTAGTTTATTTGGATAACAGTGCGTACCTAAATTTTGAGCCATAGTTTATTGAAAACAATAATCAAAGAACAAATTGATTGAAAACTGTGTACTATACAGACATGACGAATCATATACAGGTTGATAATGAACCCTCTACTATTCTTTGTTCGAAATAAAAAATATATGTTTTGTTGTTTTTGTCTTGTTTCATAATAAAAAAAAAGATATCGACCGCCAAACTCAATCGCGGGCGGAGGGTGAGATGAGATATATGAGATAGCTATGGGGTTCATTTTCAGACTGTATATAGAGAATAGATGTATTATTTATACAAAATAATATATGTAACAAAATAATAAATACACATTTGAACATCTGAAAATCTTTTTTCATATGCATTAAGTAAATAAAAAAGTCATAGGTATATATTAAAATCAATCTCAAGAAAATTTATATCTTTAAGAATTTTAGGTTCGACGCCACAAGCCCACAACCAAAGATTCTTTGGACATTTCAACAAAAAATAAAAGTGTAAAAGATTTAGCCAAAACTCAATGCAGTCGAACTTTTTGTCCAACATCATTCCACTTACCGGCCATTGTTTATCTTTCGCAAAAAAACACCTATCCTTTTTAGGGCTGTCTTAATATGGGACGCCATGAAAGTGTTATGTTAAAGAGAAGCGCAAAAAAATAAACCCAGCTCCTTAAATGGTAAAACAAAGGAGTTCCAAATTTTGTGGTCTTTTTGAAAGACTTTTAACATGTTTTGGAGATATTAGAGGGTGACAGAACAAAACAGCATAGTAGAGACAAACCCCCCAATGCAACAATAACTATGGTACTCGCATTTGGGAGTATATATGCTCCCAAATATATTAAACGAACTACCAAGTCAAATTATTAGTCAACTGAGTCGTAATACCCACAAAATAAAAACTATTTTAAAGTGTCACTATCTCGATAAAAACAAAGATATAATTAAATAAGTAAAATTTTGTTGTGAGCGCTTGCAGCGACACATAAACCTATCTGTGGTTTCCGTTAGCTGTATAAGTTTTAAAATATTGTATACTTTTCTTGTATTATTCAATAAACGTTTAAAAAAAGGTAATGTCATATGTATAAATGTGACAGCATAAATAAAATTTATCTCAAATCTCCAATCTTTATTGCTCATGTTGTTGTATGGAGATAGATGTTGGATTAATCACAGAGTTTCAAACATGGCCCAGTTAGGGCATTGCAAATTTTAGTTTAACCATAGACTAATAGTCTATGGTTTAACTAACTTATCTACTCCCATACCGTAATAAGGTGTTATAATTAGTACATTATTATAAGTACCTACATTGTTCACATCACATTACATTAAATAGCGCAATTCTGCGCTGTGATTGGCCAAATTTATTATAACACCGCTAGAGAACGAATCACAAGCGATGATGCTCTGTCTTAATTTCTTAAGCCACGCCCTCTTTACTCTTCTCGCTTCTGATTGGTCTCAGGCATCTATAAATACATACTAATTCCATGGTCAGGCATCATGAGTATCACTACAATATTCATTATTTTTCTTTTTTTTTGGCACTACCCTACATTTTCTACAACGCCCCAGGTTAATTGGAAGTAGATGCTAAATAGTATAAAGTTCGCCTCTGTGCAGACATAACTTTTATTGTGATATAAAGTATTTTTGTTATTTTTATTACATAATATAATAATTTATGTATAATATCCCGGGACTATGTAGTCCTGGGACCTTTCGGAGGCGTGCGTGGGGCCGAAGCCTTATTATTGATACAGTATCATGATAAATGTTCTTTTTCTTCCTCGCATATATACCAAATGTTTTCAGAATTGTTAGTTTTCATATTGTCATTAGATTTAGTAACATAATAAAAAAAAAACAACATTAAGTAAGTAAAATTAAAATTAAAACTATTAAAATGAAACTAAATAGAAAATATTAGCCAGATCGCTGTCGTCATGTGGAAGGATACCTAGAAGGCTGGCTGCGTTTCCTCTTTGTATGGCCAGACTTTTTTCTGGCCAAGATATGCGCCAGCCCTCGGGTCCCCACTGACGTCAACCAGCCACGAAGTTAATTCCTTCTTTTTCTTATTTTTCGTGAAATTGTTTTTGATGGTCGTAGACAATGTATTGTGTGCATCTGGATATATAATTAGACGTTGGAACACTCGTACAAAACTATTACAAAACTCACTTTGTTCGTTTCGTAAACAAGCACTCGTGTCCCAATGTCTCACATTACGTCACAGTAGCACAAAATACTACACAATCTACTCCCATACTGCAAAAAGGTAATTACAATATCAAAAGCGGTTTTATAAGTACCTGCATTATTTGACCGATGTTATCATATTATATTATAATATAACACCGCAATTCTGCGCTGTGATTGACCAAATTTATTATAACACCGCCAGAGAACCAATCACAAGCAATAACGGTCTGTCTTAATTTCTTAAGCCACGACCTCTACTCGTTCTCGTTTCTTATCGGTATAAGGTATCATCATATTAATTCCTAGGGCTTATTTATCATGACCATGATGAGTGTTATTTTTCTTATTTTTCGTGAAATTGTTTTTGACGGCCGTAGATAAGGTATTCTGTGCAACTAAACAAAAATAGACATCGGGACACTCGTGTTAAACTATTACGAAACTCACGTGTCCCAATTTTTCACATTATTTTATAGTTGCACAAATTACTATTGTGAAATTTTACCTGTTTACTTACAAACTGATGAATTCGCGTACGTGGTAAACGTGGTAAGCTACATGTTGAAATATTTCAGATCACTTGGCAACCCTGATTTTCATAAAACCGCTTTTTCCCTAACCGTGAAAATTAGAAGGTGTAAATAAGAATAAACACAGATTGAGCACGACATTTTAAATCAGTCAGAATTGGACTCTAACGTTTTTTTTTTGTTCAAAATAGCAAGCTCCGTACCGTGGCTGTTACGACACCCGAGAAACCCGCGATCACGAAAAACTGAGTTTTTATTTAATAACTGTTGAAATATAATTGAGTGAATAAATGAAATGCACCGAACCCAGCATGGCTTGACCAGACTCGATTAACGAATTAACCAAAGATTTACAATAGCCCCTGAAGCCCCATGTTTTATGGGACCACAGGAACCATTGCATGTCCAAGAGTAAACCAAGGGGCGCTGTAATGGTAGGGAAGACCGTGGCCTTGGGATTTGGATAGGATAGTAGAGAGTACCGAATATGCATCCTAGAATACGCCTTGTATTTGTGGAGAGACCAAAGAATTCAAAAGTAAATATAAGCCCTTATGACAGCACCAAAATGTTTTCACCTTCAAATGAGTGACGCTCACACGTTTGGAATCAGTGCTCATCTGAACACAGTGATAATTGGACGTTAAATGAATTTTTACGAGAAAAAGGTGTCAATATGCCGTCGTGTGCATTTTGAAAGTGCAAACATTTCAAGAAATATGAATAAAGCCAAAAGTGTGACATTTCACATTAAAACTCATTCAAAAACAATGCAATAAATTTTAGGTGCCAGGGCTCATTTAAACTTTTGAAATCTTTGGGAGGGAAGGGTTATATTCATTTATGGATGGATGGATATCTTTTGGTGACGACGAATCAGCGAGCTTCGATCACTGGAGATCGCAAGGTCGCAGGCCGAGCTTCGTTCAGGTGAGTTCCGCGAGGCCATGGATGGTTTGACGAATTTTTTCATTACAAAATCGTCACGTTTATATAAACGTTAAATTATGAACATTATTTTAAGCTTTGTAATTTACACCGTATTTAATACAGATAGAAACTCGGTGAACGTAACTTCTTGATTTTTTTCTATCGAGGCAATTATATAATTTTGCGTTTTGTACCATTTTGGGCTCTTGGAATTATAATCCAAACATAATTTTTTACAATTTTAAACTTATGAATAGATAATAGAAATAAAGATCGTTTATATTTTCCCAAATGCATGTTAAATCTTTTCAAAGAAAATGTATTCATTATGTGTTTTAAAATTTATAAGCTGCCAGAAGAATTCAAGAACATGCCTTTGAAAATGATGAAATGGGAACTAAATGTCTGGCTACCTAACAAATGTTTTTATGACATTAGAGAGTATTTAAATTCTAGAACCTGATGACATGAAATAATAATAATAATACCTATGACATACATAATCATCTGACATACATAATATAATAAATAACAATTTAGTATGTCTTAATTTCATAATATAATAATGTACATAGGTAACGTAAATTAACTTTATTGCATGTATATTTTATAATATTTGTGTACTGTAATAGTATTTAATGAAACTTGAGGATAATTCATGATTTATATAAAAACGGCTCACTTCAATACGTGTTATGATCGGGAAAGCCGACCAGTTTCAGCAGATTTAGACTACCTTCATCTGGGTGAGTGAAGACGTTTACTCGACGACGTTACGCCTCAATATAAATCGCTGTAATAGTACAGTAAAATATGAGGAGGCCAAACTGTAGATATATTTTTAAGATCTGTATCGGTACCCATATATTTATACAAATACTTTTCATTTTCATTTTATTTTGTTGTCTGAAATCCAAATTTAGAATTGTCATTTATCTTTGTGCGCCCTCTTAACGACAACAAATTATAACAAACGAGACAATCACTCTACCCGCGTTGAACTAATAACATTATAAACACTGTGAAGCAAACATTAATGACGTCATTAAACTGTACAGAGCAATACGACCGGATGAAAAATCGCGAGTCTTAAACTGTTAACCCGTCAACTGGCGGGTGGGGTCTCACAGACACAGGTAATTAGTAACCTCGTTGGCACCATTTGTCGCCGGATTCACCTGCTTGTAGCGCTGAGTGCAATGTTTGTCATGCTTATCTCTGAACCTGATTCTGTATTGGAAGGTTGGAGGTTTTCTATAACAATCGAGAATGATATTGACCGCGGTTGCGCTTTGATATTTGCAGCAGTTAAGCAGGAATATTTTACTTTATTGTAAACTAGCGACCCGCCCTGGCTTCGCACGGGCATGTATTATACATACGTAAGCCTTCCTCTTCAATCACTCTGTCTATTAAAAAAAAACGCATCAAAATCCGTTGCGTAATTTTAAAGATCTAAGCATACATAGGGACAGACAGACAGCGGGAAGCGACATAGTTAAATACCTTATAGACGAAAAATTTTAAATGACATCTTTATCGTACTTTTACAAAAATTTAAAGGATCATAATTCTTTACACGTTATCTTCGTTGTTTATGAGTAAAACACCTAAAAATTACAATTTTAAATTTGATTTTCCCTGTAAATTTGATATTCAGACCACTAAATTTAGTCCAAAATTGTTAAAAAAAAATATGTATGGGTAGTACAAGAGCCTCCTGACTTCCAGAACGTAAAAGGCTAAAATTTGTTACGATGGAAAAATCCAGAAGAAATCTCTAATTTCGACGGAGTTTCTATTTGTACATAAAATGGTGCATATAACAAAGCAAATTACGTAAATAATACCGCCTTTACCTATATAAACAACAGCCATTTGATGGGATTTCATGAGAAACGCAATAGAGTTCAATTCTGAATGATTAAAAATGAGGTGCTCAATCTATTTCCAGATTTGTAACAAAATATTGAGAAATAATTATAACAGCCAAAATGCAACATTTAGCTAAAATACTTGTTGTCTAAAGTTTGCAATATGCATACACATATTTTTTATGATATTACAACAGCTATAAAATAATTGGTTTTTCCATACTCGTGATACCAGTTGTAAATTCCTAAAATAATCTAATATATCACGCTTATGGAAAAGCCTATTATGTTAAAGCGACCATAATATCATTAAAACTATGTTTATTCATACAGCAAACTTTTAAAACTAAGTTTTTTTGCTTATAGTTGTATTTTGGCCGTTGTAATTCTTTCTTAATATTTTGTTACACATCCGGAGAACCGACCCTTAATGTTGAAATAAGACACAAAAGTCAAGATAATCCTTACGTTTGTTCAAGAACTAACCACCATAATACACACCTTCATAAATAATAAACGTGAACAATAAAACGCAAGCTTGAATCTCGCATCAGAACGGCTACAATTTAGCATCAAAATTCCACATCGCACTTTGAGAAATATTAAAGCAAAACTACTTGGTTTTGTTCTTTTCTTAACCGACAACAGAAAAGTCCAATTTCGTTGCTCATTGTGTATTCGCACTCGACTCAAATCATATTTTAGTTGTCTCTTGTGGTTCGGGAGCTATGGCTTATTTTACAACGTAAAGTTATTGTGTACCTGTTACACATTGTTTCAATATTTTTATTTAAGCGTTAGTAATCCTTATTTAATACGGGTACATTCCAACATTAACCAAAACTGAAATTAAACAACGTTATTTTGATAGAAGCCATGACACCAAAATGTTACCAGTGAGAAGAAAAAAAAATATCCCTGAATTTTGTTGTTCAGTTATTTATATGTTTCGAAGTAATTTAACATTAATTATACAATACAAAAATTTTAATACTTGGATTATGTGATTTTATTATTATTTAAGATATATTATTAGAGCTGCCTTCACATAAAAAAAAATTCTCGCGGGATTTTTTAAACAAAACTAAATTGTTGCACCTATTTTTGACTGTTTGGTAAAAGACTTTTGATATCATTCAATAACATTTTCCAGATTCTAGCGGCATCTAGATTATTCGTGCTCATATGAGAATTCCAAGACAAGCGATGTCTATATACCAATTTCAACACTGATAACTGCGTTGTGTAAAGTATTACCAAGAAATTATAAACCCGCATCCTCAGTGAGAAGGAGGTAAGTGACAGTTCCAATTTCCCTACTTTGGGGAAAATGCTTACACCACTTGCAACATTGCTTATGCGCTTGTGTGCGTGTCAGGGAATGTAATAACGTAATGCTTACGCCTATATACTAATTATGTTTTTGCCTCACTTTGGACAGATTGGTTTAAGGAAACTATCATTCTAGGCGTTTCCGCTTAGCTTTCATTCGCCCAAGCAAGCGTGTGATAAAGAACTTCGTTCAAAAAACTTATATTTTCAAAGCTGACTAAATATAACGAGTATTAATAGTCAATAATTAAAACAAAGACATCCTATTTGACAATGTCTGTCATATTTCAAAATAGCCGATAATTATTATGATTAAGGCAAAACTCAACTCTTCCCACCAAGCTCTCAGTCTATTTCGTAGTTGGCAACGAGCATTGTTGTTTCCTTCAAAATGTTAAGTTTCCTTAACTCATCGTTTTGTTGCGCGCGCGTCGGGGTGTGGAGATAATGCCACGTTCGCCGTTCGACCCATTGTTCAGGCAAGCTTCGTGGATGAATATAACCTTTAAGGGTTAATTGGAAGATATTGAAAGCTCGTAGAAGATTACATTTCAATTTGTTTGCATTATTCTTTACAGATAAATAATCAATTCTATTATACAACGTGTAACAGAAAGGTGTAACCATATTTAAAGAGCTTATTCAGTCAATGGTAAAGAACAATTTTTACTATGGAGTCAACCCTAAAATCTCGAAAAAAAAATCTGCCTTTCCATATATTTCGGCCGAGCAGCATTGCATTTTCCTATGAAGCAAGTATTTTTTTTTTCGATATACAGGGTTTGTTCCATAGTAAAATTGTTCTTCACCATTGACTAAATAAGCTCTTTAAATATGGTTACACCTTTCTGTTACACGTTGTATACAAAACGTTAAGGATAGTAAACTTGTTTTACTAAGTAATGACCCCTTATAAGGGCAATAAACTAACCACACCATCATAAAAAGAATCACGAACAGGGCCAGTGAACCTAGGTCCTGATCACTTACCGAGTGTCCAGTATGAATTTGGTTACATGAAAAAAATCCACCTTATACTGGATATAAAAGGCGAGGTACAGATATTCTATCTCTCGAAGTTTGGATATCGTTGTTGCAGTAGTGCATGCACTCGCACGTAGGACTTACAAGTACATATAAACTCCATCGTAAGTATGTGACTACACGCATTAAAACAGGAATTTGGAGGGGCGGCCATGTTACCGTAGTTTATCTCTATTCTAGTGTGCGTGATCTCGGGAGAGCGCTACAAAACGCGCAACACACACTGCGTCTATCTGTACACGTCACTACTACAACTTCGTGAGGTAGAATATCTGTGTCTTTAAATATACTGATCATACTGAACAATTTTTCCAGAGAAATTCATTTTCAAGTTCATTTTTACCGACTCTGTGTTAATTATTATTCTTCAGATGTCAATGGTATAGAACAAATTTTACTATGGAATAAATCCTGTACCTATATCGAAAAAAAAAATTACTCGCTTCATAAAAAATGCAATGCCGCTCGCCCGAAATGTATGGAAGGGTAGATTTTTTTTTTGTGATTTTCGGCTTGACTCCATAGTAAAAGTTGTTGCAAACCATTGACTAACTAAGCTATTTACATATGGTTACACCTTTCTGTTACACGCCTCAAGGTGGCGTCTTATCTCCTCTACTTTTCGCTATATATATTAATAATATTTCTCAGTTTATATCTTCTTCCTACCACCTTTACGCAGATAATCTCTTAATCTACACACAAGCTAAATTAGAAGATCTTTCACAAGCCATAATCACAACCAATGCTAATTTATCTAGAATATCTGTGTGGAGTAACGAATATGGTTTGAAAATCAATCCCACCAAGACTCAAGTCATTATTATGGGTAGTCCCTGGTTTACAGCTAGGATTGACTGGCAACTGCTACCTGATATAGTATTTGAAGGGACATTAATTCCATACAGCAACAAAGCAAAAAATCTTGGTCTCCTGTTAGATAGTTGCTTGTCTTAGGATCCACAAATAAATGAAGTCTGTAGAAAATTGTTTGCGGCTGCAGGAGCTCTAAGAAGGCTTCAAAATTTCCTTCCCACTGCCACTAAAATTGCGCTTGCACATTCTCTTTTACTACCTATTCTCGACTACGCCGATGTCTGTTACCTTGACGTTACCGAGGCACAACTTGAGAGACTCGAACGTCTTCAAAATTTCTGTATTAGGTTTATTTTTGGTCTTCGCAAATTTGATCACATTTCTGAATTTCGTTTCCGACTTAAATGGCTTCCCATTCGTCATCGCCGTAATGCTCATAATTATCCTATCCCTCTTGTTTTCTGTGTTGAATAATCCTTCAACTCCTTCTTACCTTAAAACTCGCTTTCGTTTTCTTCATGATACCCATGACCGCATTTTACGGTCCTCTCAGAATCTGCTTCTTGCCACGCCGGAGCACTCATCGTCTTTCTTCAATAAACCGTTCTCGGTACAAGCTGTTCGTTTGTGGAATGATCTTCCTTTTCATATAAGAAGAGCCCCTTCCCTGCCTATCTTCAAGAGACTAGTTAAAGGACACTATCTTTCACTCTGATTACCGAAATATTCCTAATCATTATTTTTAATTTATTTCCAGTTGACAATTTATTTCATGACATATACACATATATATTATTTTTATTGTTTTTTATTTATTTTATTAGTATGTATTTATCATTATCTATTAATATTGAAATATATCTATTAATATTGAAATATATCTATTTTTAAAAATAGTACACCACCATTTCAGCAATCATTCTAAACAGTTTCATCCACCCCAAGGTTGTCTGGAAGAGATCGCTTTAAGCGATAAGGCCGCCTGTTTGTGCTACATAATAAGTTAGTTAAAATTAAGTATTTATATTTCTGTTCCTTTTTATATGGTGTACAAATAAAGTTGTATTATTGTTGTTGTTGTTGTTGTTTAAAAGTTGTATTTTGCCCGGAGAATCGATCCTTAAACTTATAACATTTCATAATTTTCTTTATTCGCTTTCCTTTTTAAATTGTCTTTTATTTTCAAATTCAAACCTAACGAGAGGAGGGGTTTGAACCCTTGGGCTAGCTTAATAGTTGAACAAATTATAAATTTAAAACAAACTTTTTACTTTTTCAGGTACGTGCAAAAATCATCTAAATGGTAAGTTTACTCTCCATTTTTCTCGGAACATTGCATTAATGTCATTTACAAAGTGGCCAATAAATAATTCTTGGCCAAAAAGTTTTCCAAATTGATTCACGATCAATTGATCGCATATCAAGTGATTTATCCTCAACATTATGATCAATGAACATTTATCACGGCTTCGGCAAAACAACAACAAATCAAAAAGGTCTCAAATAATAATACAGCACGCGAAACAATGAGGAACTCTACAGAGAAGTGGCTTTTTGTTTGTTTCAGCAAGGGTTCCGCCGAAGCATAATTTTTTAATAAAGGTTAAAAAATATGTTGACAATTTATTGCATTAAGGTGGACCATGCCGCTCAGCTACCATAAATAAATGTTTTAGGTTTCTATGACGTCACCGCACACCGCACTCCGACCCATCTTTCATCAAGAGGTCCAAGATGGCAAGATATTCAAAAAGTGCCGAATTTGTAAAGTGGTTTCGGGTAAAAACTGTTTTCAATGAAACGGTAATTGTTTATTTATAGAAAAGTGTATAAACTTAGTCTTCTTTACATGAACGACGTTTGTGTTTCTTTTTTTTTTATTTCCAGTATAGATAATATTGTACAACTTGCTAAATATTGCGTAAAAACGAGGCAATATTCGTGATATCCTGACAGCTATTATTGTGGTGTTTCATCAATTTTTTTGGGATGTATAGAGACGCAGTTAGGTGTCACTAGATAATACTTATGAAAAAAATATGAAGAAAATAAACTGTTGACTTCACAATCAGTTTTTACTTTTTGTATGAGTCTTAAGAAAAAATCAGGCGTAATGGGCCTCTTAAGCAATGACATACAATACTTGCTTACCAATAATTTTGCTGAAAGCTTTTCATCACGACGTTACTAATATTAGGAATTAAATATAATATTCAAAATAAAATAGGTTGGTAGATAGAAAAACAGAATTGATTTATTGCTTTTCTTGCCCTTTTTCTCCGCAACGTTAATCGAAGTGGCGGAGTTGGACACATTGTGGCACGTATTTTTATATGTTTAACGTATTATGTAGTGCATTAACTAACTAGCTTTTGCTCGCGGCTTCACCCGCGTTGATTTAGTTTTTGTGAAGACAGTGGAATCTGTCAATATTTTTCGGACCCTTAATTTTATACAACGTATTTATTTCCTTTCTGGTTTAAATTAAACTATTTTTGTTCTCTAAATTGATCCTCTGTCTTTGGCGAGGACAGAAGCGAAACCGTGTTTCCGAACGAAATTATTTCTTGACCTCGTATTTGATTCTCAGGTAAAGTGTCTTTGTTTGTTTTATTTTTCCGTTTTTAATTTAATAAGATAAAAAAATCCATAGAAATTTGGCGTGTAATAAGTGTATATGATTATGGACACTTATTATAGTAGCATGTTTATTCATTCATAACACGTACGTAACATGTAACGTTATTTGAAAACGTTACAAAGGAGATTGGGTGAAACTGGTCTATAGACCAACAGATATGGATTAATTTTTTTAGGAAGTACACATTATTATATTTATATTTTTTTGTTATAACATCATCAAAATCTGACCCGACAGTTTTGAGATATTTCAACTCAAATATATTAGTATTATTTTACTTTATATAAGTATTTTTATTACAATAATGTTATAATAAAGTAAGGAACTTAAAAGAACTCCGATTTTGCAATGAGCTACATTTATTACATTTTTGACTACAATGACGCCGAACTATAAATAAGTGGCTAGTTATACTAGCGTTGGTAAACTACACGCCGCCGTGTCTTTGAAAACGCTGACGCCACCTCTTTCTGTCCGAAAAGTACCGAAAAACTGTCGGGTCAGATTTTGATGCCCTTTCGCACAGAGGTGTAGTTGGCGTTACCTGATGTAAAAATTACAATGTTATATCTGTTGGTTAATAGACCACTTTCTATACAAAAAAGAACAGTCTCCTTTACAAACTAAGGGACCTTTCTTTTACGGATCCCTAAAAACTACACAACAATCCCGCAGACAAGGGTGGTCTGCCCAACAATTTGTTGCATTGCGTCTCTCATTTTAATACTTTAATGTCGACTCGACGACAAGATATAATTTCGCGGCGCAATTTCCGCACCCATTCTTTCTGGTCAAAACGTGAAATAATCTGCCGGCGCTACGTGCCCGGCCTGTCAATGGTCGGCCTGACCCATAGGTAGTTAAAGGTAAACTATGATAGAAATAAATTTCTATGTTTGAATATTTGTCGATTTATCTATCGCAAGTATATATATATATAAACATTATATAATTATATATAACTAGACATCGGATTTTATGCATTTGCATATTTGCAAATGCATATAACTCTCTAATTACGGCGTAAATGCATATTTTAGCTTTTTTCCCCAATCGTGTATATTTCGTTTAGTAGCGGGATGTACGTGTAGGGACCTAGGTGATCAAGACGTGTAGGGCGCGAGCCCCGGGTCTTGAAGACATCAACGGCACAGTATCCTGCCTAAACAGGTATCTCCAGAAATGGCGCTAAATTTAAAATTTTGTCCAATGACGTCAGTTGATGTGGAGAGGTCTTTTTCGGCGTACAAATTGATACTGGGTGACAAACGTCACAAATTCCTATAGCTTAATTTTTAAAAGATTTTTTTTTTTTTTTTTCAGAGAATATACGCCATTTTAGGACATAGTTTTCATTATTTTGGTATATAAATTAACCATTATTTTTTTAATGATTTTTTTAAGAATTGTCCGATGACCTTGTCACTTGAGAATTTTAGACATTATACTGATTGTGATGTGTGATTGCTTATAAAAAAGTGGTCTGTCTCTGTCTGTCTACTCATCTGTTATCTAGCTGTCAAATTAGTCTGAAGCAAATTATTATAAAACCTTGATAGCAGGGGACACATTTCTAAACAGCCATTACTCAAGTGACGTCACACGAGGGCAAATGGAAGTTGCAGCCTTTTCGTAAAAATATTCATCATCATGAGGTTTTTTAGACCAAAACTTCGAAAATACGGCTTATTAAGCCTAAATCTCGAAATGGTTTTCGAATTAACACACCACTCGAAAATTTGGAAAAATACTTAATTGTATATTGTCACAAAAACTATAACATAAGTTTAAGAATATTTCGCTGTTTTTGTACCGAAATTAAAATATATAAAAATAAAAATGGTTTTTAGATTCTGCATTGTGCATATTTTGGCCATATCAACAGTTTTTAGTGCATATTTCGGCCTTTTTTAGTGCATATTTGCATGCATATTGCGGCACTTTGTTAGTGCATATAATCCGATGTCTACAAGGTGACTTTTTGATCATCGTCCAAATTCATACTGGAGGCTTAATAAGTATCTTGGATCAGAAACAATTTTTGTGAAATTAGTAAATTTCGGCTTCCCATAGAAATTCAGTTCCACTCCCGAGTGAATCACTATGGGGAGTCGAAATTTCATGTTACGAATTTCAACAAAATTGTTATTGATCCATGATACTGATCACTTACCAAGCCACCAGTATGAATTTGGACGATGATCAAAAATTCATCTTGTATATATAACATTATTATGATAGACAGAGCCTGAACTAAAACAAATGAAATAAACTCTTATTTTTCTTCAATGGGGCTGACAGGGTCACGAAAAGCAACTTTCGCAAGTAGTCACAAAGTCACAACTAGCTTTCATAAATTAACATAATTCTGAATCCCGGGTTTGAATACCGGTTCAGAGCTTCTCACATCCAGATTAACTTTTTTTTCTGCGTTTCTATACTGCAATGTTAATTTTTAAATGTTAATTTATGAAACTACTTGTGACTACTAGTGAAAGGTGGTTTTCGTGACCCTGTCAGCTCCATTGAAGAAAAATAAGAGTTTCTTTCATTTGTTTTAGTATAAGCTCTATCTATCATTATTATGTTAAGGTGAGCCATTCCGCTCATCTGCAATATAAATGTTTTAGATGTTTGTGAGGTCCTGATGGCTTCGATTTCTATGAAACTTTGCACACATCTTTTGTGCAAGATGACGATCGTGGATGAGATCCTGACAGCTATTATGATAGTGTTTCATCAAATTTTGCTTTGTGGGCTGTATCGAGAGTCTTGATTCAAGACGTAGTTAGATGTCGCTAGATATTACTTATGAAGAAAATAAGCTGTTGACTTGACATTCAGTTTTTACCTTTTTTAGGAATCTTCTTCTTTATTCTTTAATGTACACAGAAAAGCAGTTAAACATATAATACATTAAAAGATATGTACACAGGCGATCTTATCTCTAAAAAGAGATTTCTTCCAGCAAACCTAAGCGGGAAAGGGAAATTTTATTAAAATAAGTAATCATACATACGTGTACTACAATAGATATATCCTAAATAATATATTTATATAAATATATAAATATATATATTACGATACCTAAACAAAATATACATATATAATTATAATATATTTACTTACACTTACTTACCTATAATACATATAAAGTATACATAAACTTACCTATTTACTATGACAGTGAGCGGTAGTGCTCTTTTAGCTTTTTCTTGAATCTTAAGAAAAATCCAGGCGTTAAGGGGCCTCCTAATTATAGAATATGTAAACACAGACTCATTTTACGACAATCCTTCAGATGAAACTGTGTCTCGGCAAAAAATCTGTCTTGACCTTAAATATCTAACATTCGCACTAGCATCAAAATATACTTTTATTATTATTACAACCGACAGCAGATTAGAAAGCAAAACCGATATTAATTTAAAAATATCTCCATACAGTTACCGCCATTGAAAAATCCTTCTATCGAAAAAGAACCCGGTGAATAGTTCAACGGTGAGAAAAAGGTCTAACGAGGTACTTTTTCAAAGCTTTGAAGTCGTGTGGAAAAGGTATGGTAGCAAAGATACAAATAATTTTGGATTTCAGTGCAAATTTGTAAATTATGATACAAGTGAGCTAAGTTGATCATTCATCACACACAATGCTTGATTGCAGCCGAAGGCGAGGGAGTAATGGCGTAATGAAGCCGAGTGTGTGTGTAATGAATGACCAATGCTCACGTGTTTCATATGGTGTTTTAACACACTTGCAAGAAATAAAAATACCTACAGAGAAGTAATTTGACCTTTGCTTCCATGCTATTCGTTACTGGCTATACAAAGCTTTTTTCAAAAAATTTTCATCGTCATTTGGTCACAACCAAAATTCAAAATTTCAAAATTCAGCAAGTTTATTTTCAAAGTAGGTATATATAATACACTTTTCACAAGTCAAATTTTAATCTTATAAAAATATATGTTATAAAATAATAAATGTACATGAACTACTTAGATTAAATGTTTTTTAATTTATGAAGCAATATATATACGATTAAAATTATAGGTAAAATATTATTATACAAGGTGAAATCCAATCAACCGCCCGAACCCATACCGGAGACCAGGCCAGGGACCAGGAACAAGGTCAATGATCACCAACCTTGCAGTAAAGTTGAAATACGTTTTGATGTCAATATCATTTTAGGTCCACAGTCCTAACAGGGATTTTTAACATGCGAGCTAGGCTTTTATTTATTTGCATTTTGTGCCTGAGTTTCTGTGCCTGAATCTATTATATGGCTTTTCATCATTACTTGAAATCGACATTTTTGAAAAGAACCACAAAACACTACTCTAGACAAATATTTGTTATAAATGGCTGGTGGATTTTATTTTTCCGCGCGCCGCGCCGAAACCTGCCAGTGTTTGATTACTACTATTCAAATTTTCACCTACTATTCAAAATGTAATATACTGCCAATAATAATAAGTCAAGTATTAATTTATTTAATGAAATGGAAAATGTATTTAGACTTTTTTTATTTATACTTTATTTATACTATTATTATTTATTTATACTATATGTATACTATTTTTTAATGATAAAGCCAATTTGCCGAGATTTTGAAAAAAAATTTAAGCGAGAAAGCGCTAGTCAAGTAATGCATAGTAAAAAGCGAAGCAGCATTATGAATATAAAGCCACTTTACAAGTGTGTTGAAAGATAAAGTTAGATGAAAGGTGTATAAACAAAACTCAAAATAATATTTCAGATGGAGTGCAATAAGACCGAAGTGGGAATATATTGGATTTTCGCAAAACTTCAAATAAAAAATTGAATATTTAAGGTCTTATATATAAGATCTTTCAATTTAAATGGAAAGTAATTTAGGAGGTGATTCAGTCTCGTTAATACATCACATTCCACTGCAAAGTACTTTTTTTGCGCGAACATTTTTTTTACTTCTCAGTACAAAGTGGTCCGATCAGTTTGTATGGATAAGTGAAGAAAAAGTTCGCGCATAAAAAAGTACTTTGCAGTGGAATGTGATGTATTAAAGATACTGAATCACCTCCTAAATTACTTTCCATTTAAATTGCAAGACCTTATATATAAGATGGAAAAAAAATACCTTTTATCTAACATTTTTACAAGCATATTTGAAATTTTCTAGTACCGAAGATTTTGAAAGTCTGATATAAAGTAACTGCAGCTCTTCTATACAGCAAGGCTCTACGCTAGTTAGCTAGGCTCAGCCTCCGCAACACTAATTACGTTAAAAACAACTCTTTTACTTCTTCAAAGCCAACCTACAAGGGTCTTGACCTATTTCGTTACATGAGAATCTGCAATGTTTTTTTAAAACTTAGTTACTGTACAATATACATTATACAATACCATGTAGGTATGTTAATTTTTTACATAGGTATATAAAAAAACAGCGAGTTGTGTCAGAGATGCAAACGTAAAATATCTAAGTGGATACTTCTTAAGTCACCTCTTTACATGAGAATCAGCAATGTTTTTTTAAAACTTAGTTACTGTACAATATACATTATACAATACCATGTAGGTATGTTAATTTTTTACATAGGTATATAAAAAAACAGCGAGTTGTGTCAGAGATGCAAACGTAAAATATCTAAGTGGATACTTCTTAAGTCACCTCTTTACTCAATCACGGAGGAACGAATTAATGGTAGCCATAGATGTCAGTTTTGGCAGCGCATTCGCTTACAAGGAAATTGCAAATTTTAATTGTTCCGTTCAAATAAGCATTTACTTATCTTGAATATTAAATAATAAATAACATATAATCAACAATAAAAATATGTAATCATCTACAATCAGAAGCTATATTATCCTTTATTAAAAAAGTTTGTCCCGGAAGTGACGTACAAACAAGTATCCACTTAAAAAATATTTTTAATAAAGGCATTAAACAGTTTATGGTTTCTAACGTCACGATTTAGGATTTGGTCATAAAGAATTTTTAATGTTTATTTATTACTTATTTGATATACTTAAGATGATGTTTTTTTTATAGAAGGTATTGGTTATTTATCATTGTGTTGAATCTTAGACAAAAAGCGTAAAATTTTACTAAAGCTGATTCTCCGTATTTGTTACATAATAATTATAACGGCCAAAATACAACTTTTAGATAATAGTAATGTTAATTGAATGATTGATAATTGATAATTAATAATGATTTTAGATTTTTTTTATTTAATTGTTTTAAAATCAATTTTATGGAAAATCCAATTATTTTGAAGCTACCATAATATCATTAAAAGTACGATTCATCATATAGTAAACTATTGTTATACATTGCTTTTATCTAAAAGTTGATGGATGGATGTATTTTGTAACAAATACGCAGAATCGACCCTTAAGTAGGTACTTACTTTCAAAAAAAGGCGGCATCGGCAGTCAACTAAAGGAATACGAAAAGAAATTAGCATTCCTCAAAAACAGCTCTAGATCTTTCGTATACACTCGACCAAGTTTAGTCAAAATTTAATAAACTACATGGCAACACCGCGGCAGGAACAAACTTCGTTTATCTTCCTGAGGGTATGTTCACAAAATTTGCCTGGGGATCGTTTTAATTCAGCCCCCAGTGCCATCTGTCGCCACTGCACAGAAACTTGCTCCTCCGACTTTATAATTTTAGACAACCGTACTTTTGCGTAGTCACTGCCTTGTTTTGTTTCGCATTTTTATTTCTGTACTTTTATTTTGTCCCAAATCTCCAGAAAGAATTGGGTTTGTTAGTGACGAATCTTTAGGAAGACATTTTATTTGAAAGGTAAAATTGTTTAAAATATATCGTCATGACATGAATCTCCGAGGGGTTGTCAGATTTGTTTTTCAGTTATATTAGTACCGACTGTGTATTGCGCAAGTCATAGTCCACACTATACACCCATGTTTACGATTACGGGTGTTCGAATCGAAGTCGAATTCGAAATGCCGCACCAGCCAGCCAAAGCAGCCGAACCATATGGTCTTCTCAATATTTTTCATGCTATGCGAGCATGTACGCGTCGATTAGATAAATTTGACAGATAGATTCGATAAAATCTAAACAATAACCCTTATTGCAATGAAATAAGAGTTACATTTTTTTTACCGAGTCGATAAAAAAAATACCGGTCAAAATCATAACGCTTCTTTTTGCTTCGCCGTAATCAGGTAAAAAATAAATTTCCGAAAAAAATATTTTATTAGTTTTTATCATCAATGAATATAACCTGTCCTGTGACGGAAGTTGCTAACCAAATCAATAGCCTTTATATATTATTATTAATCACAGGATCTTATTATTATTGTCATAATAAAAATTACTTAGTTAAGTTAATGTTCCTATACTAATCGTTAAATGATTCACTGACGTAAAAAAAGTCGGACTGAGTTTCGCGAACAAAAAACTGAAGCAACCATATTATGCCGATCCGCTTGTAGACACGAGCCCGGTAAGTACACATTCACGTCATAGTAAGCCGATTGCCATAGCAAGTTCACTCACACTTAGCTGAGCTTAGCTGAGACACAGTCTGCCTTTTTTACGACAATAAGATTATTTATATTATTTTTGTTTTTTCATTTCATATTTTATGAATATGAATGCTGTGTACATCTAATAGGCAGCCAGATCAAAATTGTATTTATTACCTTTAATTTAATAACTAGAATTATAAATATGTCTGCTGTCGGTTTACCTTATTAAATAAATAATACGTCTACAATTTAACAGTTTTAAACTGAAATTTAGCTATTTATTCAGAATTAATTTAATTAATTAAAGTTAAATTTATTGAAAATAAACCATGGAATAGTTCCATGATGAATAACACATCACTTTTTTATTTGCATGTTAATATAACCTTATTTGTTGTACACGTATGTATGATTACTTATTTTTATTATTATAGTGTTCTCTCCCCACTAAAGTTTGCTGGAAGAAATCTCTTTTCAGAGATACGCTCGCCTCTGTTTATGTTTTTTTTATGGTAAGTAATTCTATTTAATGTATCTACGTACAATAAAGAATAAAGAATGCACTTGTACTCGTTTCACAGTATAATTAATTATTTTACCCAAAAATAAGATAATGTACCGTGAAACGAGTACTATCTGTGTTATTAATCATGTTGTTATCCAAGTTTCACCAAGTGCCGAAAATTAAATAAAGACATGAAGAAGCACATGTGCTTTGGAGATTTTAATCTTTATTTTATTTACCCAGAAGTAAATTTAAAAACAAGTGTACCCTCGCTCGCCTTAAAAATCTAACTTTCAATAGAGATAAGAGAGCATTTACAGACGTCTGGCGAGTGTAGCTAGCGACGCCGCCAGTGACGTCACAGAACGGCGGACGACGTCGTTGTTGTGAAACTGAGACAATCACTCAGTCGTCGCTGAGCGCACTTCAGGAGACGTCGAACCCAGCTGAATACGTGCTGATTTACACTCGGATAGTATGCGTTTTTAGGACGATGCCTCTTTTAAATGGCGTTTCTGTCTCGTTTTGTTTTTTGAAATGCTAATGTGCAAGTTCTACTTTAAACATTTCTAAAAATGTGCAGCCAATAGTACTGAAAAACTACCTTTCTTATCTGCATTTTTAGATGCTGAATTTTTCGGGAAAAATCAGTTTTATTTTTTGAAACTGGTATAGTTGAAAGAAATATATGTTAATACTAGACGATTTGAATTTGATTTTGTTTGCTCATACTGAACATTTTACAAATTATTTTAAAAAAGCACAAATCTATGACATATGACCCATTTGTAATTAACAAGAGAAGAAGGTATTACGTAGCAACCGCTCTCATATGCAAAACAAATTTTTCAAATATGCAATATTTACGACGTTTTTCTGCTTTGTACAATATCATTAATAAAAATTTGGCATATTCAGTAAACAATATTATGCCTGTAAAAAGGAAACCAATAACAATATTATGTGTGTAAAACGGTTGGAATCAATTGACTACGACACAACAGAAACAATTAAACGCTTACATGAACACAGAAACACACCCTCTCCCTCACCCTCACACACTCCCTCTAACCCTTTCTCACATAATCATAATAATCATAATCATAATTATTTTATTCATAAGTTTCATTACATTTCTATAGAATTAGATGAATTAAATATCAAAAATTTACAAAATCACATATTCAAATTATACAATATTAAAAAATATGTACCTAAGTACAGCCATACACACACTCACTTCCTTACTTTCACAAATGCTTTTGCTGCAGTACTTAACTTTAAACTTTGAATTTGTATTATTTTGAATTCAGAATTTATATTATGTTTTTGCTTTATTTATATAGTGTTAGTTTTTTAGTATTCTTATTATTGTGTTACATAGTTGCTATTAGAGTACCGGTATAGATATACGTGGAAGAGTGGGGTCACAGTGGCACAGGCTGCTCCCTGCTCAAAAGAAGACTCCAGTCACCACTTTTATAATTTTTAAGAGCTTATAATTAATAAACCATTTTTATTTTTTTTTTGTAGGTTTTTATTTATTTATTAAGCTCTCAATATTTCGGCCAACCAGCATTCATCATGAACGCGAGAAGACTGAAAATGTTTGCTCGTATCAAAACTGAGAGAGACCGAATCGAAATATGGTCGATTTATCAAATTAAATCAAAAATATTCATTAAACTTTTCTCGACACCATGAAGGTTTTCACAGCATTCCTCATTATACTTTGCCATCCTCTAGCTTTTTGCTTTTAAATCAATCGTAAGGCGCAAAGACACGAGAGCTTTTCAGACGCGATGCAATTAAAAATTGCTTTGTACGTGGGTCGCGCGTGTGTAGCAGCCTTTACAAGATTAACGCGCGCACTGCAGTAACTGGCTGCCTTAATTAAATTTTAAATTTCGAACACTCCGGACGTGAGTGGGGGTAGAAAAAAGGTCGTGACTTCATTGTGGGATAGTTTCTTTATTACTTCAGGAAATTGAACATTTTGGGACATTTTCAAGATCTTGCAAGACAGTTTTGCAAAATTACAACACGAAAAAAATACTGCATAAAAATGACAGTACGAAATAGCTGCCATCAAGAAAATCAATTAAATATGCGTCGCCTGATTGAATTGACATTGAGTTCATTTTAAATTAACATTTTTTAAATTTTTATTTGCTGCGTAAATGCTGCGAAACCAAATGAACTCATGGTTATAAAGATTACAATGATACTTTTGTTTGTGTTTCGAGCTCAAATAATTAGTGAGAAAACTGTTACTAATCTGGAATTTTATTAAACGAGTATCAAGACTCGTATTTTAATATCAAATACAAATACAATACAAAAATACAAATACAAAAATTCTTTATTTACTTTACAAAATGATCGTTTTCTGGGGTGGGACTCCCCTTTTAAGTTTTCAAAAAACCTGTATTAAGGGAGACCCGCTCTTTCTGCGGATCCAAATTTACATATTGTAAGTATTTAATTAATTTAATTTATGCTTCTATTTTAAAACAATATACAAAGTAAAAAGTAGCATCGAAAAAACTTTTTTTTTTTTTTGCGATGTCTTTTCTGTTAATAAATATATGTGAGTATTTATATACGTGTGGGGATATGCGTGGGTGAGGGTGTGTGAGAGGGTGAGGATGAGTGTGTGTGTGTATGAAATGATGTGAGTCACCTCTGCCAGCCCTACGACTTGGTCTTGGGATCGGGGTTAAGCCACTGAGCAGATATCATATCTACACACCGCCCGACTGAGTTTATTACTGTCAACGCTTTCCGTTAAACTAAATCGAACTACTTACATGAAACAACATTTCCAAATATCCAGCTTTTTTCCCGACTCCTACCTATCCTGAATGCGTCTCTGTGCATGCATGCGCGTGTTTCTAAAGCCAGGCTGAAAGCCTACAACTGAAAAGCTTGAGCTTTCTGAAAAATAGAACCTTTTACAACTGCACGTCGCGTGTAACGAACGCTAGATTTTCAGGCTTTCAAAAAAAAAAACTCATATGTAAGGATATGAATAGGAGTAGATTTTCGGTGTAACTATTGTAAAATGTTTTAATATATATAATATGCCTCTATCAGCTTTTTATTTGCAATTACACATAATAACTTTAAATATAATTAATAAATAAAAGAAAATTTTGAACTTAAAATATATTTCGGCCCTTAGTAGGCCGTCATCAGTCAAGTATATTGTAAAATTTAGTTTTCATATTGATTGTGAAACATTTTTGCTTCATTAGTGGAGGTTATAGCGTTTTAGTTGAAGTTTTAAATTCCATCCATCCATCAGCCTATTTTCGTCCACTGCTGGACATAGAACTTTCCAAGATTTCGCTCTCTTGGTGGTTCACTTGGCAGTGATCCTCAAACTCCCATACGCTGGGCAGGTGGGTTGGTGAGCGGTGCCGAAACCCTCGCACCAGGGACGCCACTGACCGTCGCCAGTCTGTTTTATTTAAAGCCTGGCAATTAGGGATGGATGTGTCGTGGCCATATCGTATTTCTGTCAAAATTGGGAGGGTCACCTCGCTCCGCTCCGCTTTGCTCGGCTCCTTATTTTATCTTACATGTAAACCTAAACGCTCCTCCTCGCACCGCTTCGTTTTGCTCGTCGTCGCACCTATTTTTTTACTTTTGGTGAAAGATTTTTGATTTCATACTTTAAGATCTGCCCAACCAGACCATGAAATGGTCAATTCTACGATATGGTCACGACAGATCCCAACAAACATTTTAGCGATAATTAGATCTTTTTTAAATCTTAAAGATGTAAAAAGTTGTTAGAATAGCGATATTTATGGCTTCAGGTGATAAACTTGCGATATTTAAACAACATTAGCACTCAGCGCGATATAATAGGTTTAAAGGAACGTCAAAATAAGGTTAAAGTTGTATTGTAGAGATTCCAATTGCCATAATGCAAGCAAACCATCTTGTATTATAGCTTCAACCTAAACTTACAACTGTAAGATCTATAAAGGAGATAATAGACGCCTTATTCCTCCTCAAGATTTATATTGACGCTAAAAATCACTCCTTAAACACCCAAGAGTCTACAACAGCATCTGTTAGAATCATTAGTTCTTGAATAGCGCTCATTAAACCCCTTCTAACACTAGATGCTATAGGTTGTCATTACAGTTCTTTTAAATGTCAAAGTTGTATCAAACTCTTTTTAAACACTACCATACATGTATGGGTTCTAAAGAAGCGCTAATCATGACCACAGTACACCCTAAGAAGCTATATCGCACTTACTCGTGGGCTTAACCTACACCGCCATTATACGTGAATAATTTAAAAATTAAAATTGAGTTATTCATTGTAATTTGGATGTTATTTGCTTAGAAAGTTCCTTAGCCGATATGCTGTAACGCATAGAATCGAAGATAAAAACAAACATGAATTAATTCCATAAAAACCATGGATTACACCTATATAATACGTGTTACACTTTAGTAAATAGAGGTTATTCCATGTGCGCTTTAATTTTGAGATGAAAATGTATATTTATATTCACAGTAAACTTACCTTCGCAATGATAGTTTAATCCTTAACACGTGCACTAGTATAAATATGATATTTTGAGAGTGCTTCCATTCCACCATTAAAAATAACACTTTATCAACTTGTTTGAGTCACTCTGATTACTTGTGTGTAAAAAGTACAAAGAAAAATACGTTTTACAACCTAAGGAGTTCCTATTCAAATAAATATTGTGTTTGCTACAACCCAGAGAGCTAAAATTGATACTAATATACCTGCAATATAACTTAAAGTCATTTTCATCGCCGTTGTGGACCTTGGATAGCACTTTCGGTCTCCACTAGCGCTGTAATAACACCGGAAGAAATAACCTAAAATGATGAGAGTTAGGCATGGCTATAGTACGACTCTTGTATCGCTGTGAGACGTATTTATCACCCCTTTAGCACTTCCATAGCCCTCTCGTACAACTTAATTCCATTTCTTACCACGTTCATATCGCCGTTGAAGGACCTAAGCCTGTAAAAAGTTATGCCTAATCCGGGGGTATATCGGGGTTAGAGCACGCTCTAACTCTAGTTTAATCGCTTATTTACATCTGAAAGACTTTAGGAGCGCTTTCATAGATCTTTTATAGCCCTCGCAGTAGCGCCTAAATGTTTGTTGGGATATACCGCCATCAATTGGCATAGATTAAATTACGTTAAGGTGTGTTAATTCGAAAACCATTTCGAGATTTAGGTTTAATAAGCCGTATTTTCGAAGTTTTGGTCTGAAAAACCTCATGATGATGAATATTTTTACGAAAAAGCTGCAACTTCCATTTGCCCTCGTGTGATGTCACTTGAGTAATGGCTGTTTAGAAATGTGTCCTTTGCTATCAAGATAAATTTATAATAATTTGCTTCAGACTAATTTGACAGCTAGATGACAGATGAGTAGACAGACAGAGACAGACCACTTTAATAAGCAATCACAATCAGTATAATGTTTATATATCAAAACTATAAACATTTCAAGTAATATAATTATATTTATTCTGCCCATTTGAATAACAACGCCCTCTAATGAGCTAGCCTAGCACTATTTAAATACAAGTTGTATCTCAGAAACAGTGGTTAATTCAATTGCAACTTTCTTAACCTCGGGTTAGTTTTAATTTAATCCATGGTTAGCCACTGCACTGATTTAAATAATTGTGTTAGTAAGACCGAGGTCTTATGCAATTGAATAAAATGAATTACCTCTAGGCTGAAGAATTAAAGAGAAGTATTTCGGTTGCATTTGACTTTTATTCTTCAAAAATTAACTCACTGCATCTGGTTACATCAAATCGACACACCGAAAGGTTTCTTTTAATATAACTTTCCTTGTTTTAGGAGTCAAATTACTGACCATGCTTTCATAGTAAGACTCTTGTTAGGTGGGTTATGTAATGAGTGAAGACCTCGTTTGAACAATTATTTCTATTGAGGATAATTTGTCCAAACATGTTTTCCAAAAACAAAACCCTAGATTATATATTGAAAATGCATATACCAGAAATTGCTTACAATTTTCCGTGTATTTCATGAGATACACAGAAAATAAGCAAGCGTATTTTTAATATATAAGGTCTTTCAATTGAAATGGAAAGTAATTTAGGAGGTGATTCAGTATCTTTTTTTTGCGCAAACTTTTTCTTCACTTGTCCATACAAACTGAGTCAGCTGATCAGACCACTTCGTACTGAGAAGTGAAAAAATGTTTGCGCAAAAAAAAGCACTTTGCAGTGGAATGTGATGTATTAACGATACTGAATCATCTCCTAAATTACTTTCCATTTAAATTGAAAGACATTATATATAGAGTTAAAACATTTTACTACAAAGTTAGTATATTTGACCGAGCTATGAGTAAACCAAATTAAAGACAAAACAAAATAATTAGCTAATAAAAGTTAGACGAAAATCTACAAAAGAAATTCTTGTTCATCAAGTTCCCATTACCCGCTCCGTTTCAGACTTACAGAAGGCTTCGACCCCCGTCGCTATTTTAGCATTTACAGTTGGAATTGAAACAATAAGCCAGAATAACGCGGATCCAGACAAAGTTGACGCAACTTTCAAAAGATGATAATTTCGACACTATTGACTGAACGGAGGAAATAATTAGAACGACTCCTTTATTTTGGATGTATTGAACACTTGTACTGTTTCACAACTATTATATCACAATTACCTACCTAGTTTCGCCTTAACAACAACTAGTTGGGAAATAGTGATATAATAAGTCATTACCAATGAAATTGCCTAAATTTTCTTACAGATTCATGAGTTCATAATTCCTGTAATTCAATAGCAATTTCAATTATTTGTTTTTTGTTTGAAAGTTGATTTCAAGGTTTATATGTACGTATTAAATTTTGTTTTTATTTTCAGTTTGATTATAAAAATTAAATCTTCGAAAACAGTTCGTCCTAAATGCCATTCATTTCCATGACAAGATTCGTAATATTTCTTTACAGCCAACAATAAAAATAAAAAAATGTTGCTGTTACCTTAATGTTGTCTCATTCATATACATAAGAAATAACATAATTTTGATTTGTAATTCCTATAAAAAATGCAAAAATGTTGATACTGATAATTGAGTTTCCTTAATTTTTTCTATAGAAAACGGCAATTTCATATGTAAAGACCTAATATCACTATTTCCCAGCAAGTTTTGCCTTATAAACAACTAGTTGGGAAATAGTGATATAATAGTTGTGAAACAGTACAACTGTTTTATTCATCCATGATAATGTTTGGCATTGGAATGGAGACCACGTGAAGCAAAGCGCAGCGTAGGCCGCCCTCGTGCCCGCCGGACTGACGATCTGAAGGACGTTACGGGTGGCGGCTGGATGAGGATGACTGAGGACCGCCAAGAGTGGCATAATATGGGGGAGGTCTATGTCCAGCAGTAGAGGAATACGGGCTGATGGATGGATGGTTTCACCTAGAGCCGACCATCTCATGTATTAACTTTGACTCCTTTATTTTTTTTCAAGTTTACCACAAGTCAATAATGCTGCTTCAAAAGAAGCATCTGCAAATGTACATGAGGTTTTTATTTGCTTTTATTCAGTATCAAGGTAAATGAAAACTTTTTAAACAATCTGGCTGTACAAAAAAATAATGGTCATACATAATATTTATGTTTATTCTTAATGTTATACAGAAAACTTAATAAAATAAAGTTGATAAATATTATAGACAATGACGTGCTTATCTCAATATTAAGATTTCTTCCAGCAAACCAAGGGTGATAGGGATATTTGATATAAATAAAATATTCATACTGTGCACGATAATACTTATAAAGAAACAAGATTAAATTAATAGTACACAATAGACCTACAGTTTATAAATAAATAATGAACTACATAAAATTTACATGCAAATGCCTACATAAAATGAAAAAATAAAAATAAATACATATTCAGTAAATAAATACATAATTATACTATATACAACGTGTAACAGAAAGGTGTAACCATATTTGAAGAGCTTATTCAGTCAATGGTATAGAGCAACTTTTACTATGGAACAAAACCTGTATCACCAAAATAAAATTCTACTGTTTCATAGAAAAATGCAATGCCGCTAGGCCGAAATGTATGGAAGGGCAGATTTTTTTTTGAGATTTCCGGGTTGGTTCCATAGTAAAAGTTGTTCTATACCATAGACTGAATAAGCTCTTCAAATATGATTATACCTTTCTGTTACACCTTGTATATGTATAACCTTGTGTATGTCTAAGGTACCTACTGAACACTCCTAGCGACAATATTTCAATACTAACGAAACACTGCGCCGTCACCTGTTCTGCGGTCGTTGCCTAGCAACCGTTAACAGGTTAATTAAATAGATGCCTACTACACACTGTCACCTGCAGGGTGACGCTATAGGCACAGTTGTGCTATAGCTCCTGATTAGTTCAAGTCAAGGTAATCCGGTTACTGGCAGCCATATTGCTTTGTTTAACCGCATCATTCAAAGTCTCTGTTCGCATAGATTTAGCATAGAGTAATACTAAAACTACGATTCGCATAACGCCACGTCACCGCTTCGCAAAAAGTCTCCTTCGTAAAGTAACAATAGTGTTGGTTGCAGGTGATTTTATAGCTTAGAGTGCTACTACTGATCCACAAGGGTTTCGATAGACACTACAGGTGATATAGATCAGTTATCAAATAAATTAAGTTTCAAAGCTACTATTAGAATTGTAAATAACTAACTTAGCCTGTAGTGTAAGAGTAGAGGTAGTGGCTGCTTCTTAACAGAAATATGTAACTTCATCTTTTTCTAAAAACTCGAAATCGAAAGTTTTTCACTAAACGATGAGCGGAGCGAGGAGCGTTTTAGCTTAGTGCGAGGCAAATTAGAAAATGCTGAATTCCACTATTTGACGATGATTCGTCAAATAGAAAAATAGCAAAATTATCTCATTACTATTATACTACCTACACGTTTTTCAGTTGGTGTGCTTATTTGTTGTGATTTTATTAGATGCATGATAATACAAATGTATTAATAATCGTGTATCGAACGGCCGAAATATTAAGAACAAAAATGATAGGTATATTATTTCGGTATACAGGTAATTTTTAAACCTTTTTTTTCCAACCATTTTTATGTAATTAGAATTCAAAGGAAGCCTAAATTAACTTACATTCCGCTTAAAGTGAAGATAATGAACCTAAAAATGAAAATGACACGTGCCAAATAACACGTAAAAACGTCAAGAAACTCTTCTGTTTGAGACGAGTACGTTTGCACATTGTTTAACAAGAAAAGTAAAATGCACTGCAAAATTTCAAGGAAATAGCTTATAAACTAAAGTTTAACTTCAATGGCGTACTCCCATAAAATATTTCAACCAAAAACTTCTTGTTTGACACCAGTAATCAAATAGACGTAAAGCTGGCAGGATCATCCTCAGAAAACTTAGTTTATGGGCTACATAAGGTAGTCGCACACATGCTTAATACATGCGATTTTAAGTTATTGTATAAAATATTTCTTATATTAAAAATAAGAAATTCATACTTGCGATTGTCAGTACTTGGTAAAACCAATTGCCGACAAATTGCCGACAAAATTATCATTGTTTACGTTGTACAGAGCTAGTGCATGGAGTCAATGAAATGTATTTTATAATTAACATCTTCCCTTGAAAATGGTGTAAAATCCGAAACCGGTTGGGAGAAAACATAAATAAAGTGAAACTACTGCACAAGTGCTTTTTAAAACAATATTAAAAATGAGGTTACTGCCAATTTAAAAAAAGGGGTTTTTGATTTTTGAAACGGAATAAAATTAAATAGTATTTTGTGCCATTGAGACACGAATGCTTGTGTATGAAACGAAGCGAAGCTGAGTTTCAAATTGGCTGTACCAGTATCTCAATAGTTAATTTTGAAAAATATTACAGTCCAAATATTACAGTTGGATTCACTTCTCAAAATACAATTCCATAAAAATTAACAACGAGAAAACGAAAAACTCAAGTGTAGTTTTAGGGTTACGTCTCCGAATACTCAACCGACTTAATTTTGCAGTTTTGTTTCATGCATGTAGGTAATGACAAGTTTGTATTTATTGTTTTAATTATTTTAGTATTTTAACTAATTTAACTGGTACGGAACCATTAGGGCGCGAGTCCTTCTCGCATTTGACTGGTTTTTATTATTTACTTAGGCAAGAAACAAGCTTTACTCTCATGAATGAGGCTGGGGTGGAGCAATCCTAGTTCATACTCGTACAAACGAAGTACCAAAACAATTTGTAACTCATGTGCATATTTATTCCGATTGCATTACAGAATATGTAGGTTCCGAAATAAATTGTTTTGTTATTTCGTTTCTATGAACTATAGGCTAGAAATTGATGCTGATGATGACGTAGTGGATCAAATTTATAAAGAAAAACAAAAGATAGATTATCTAAAGCGTTTGCATTAGATAATAAAATCAAACTTCATGCTTTATTCAAAAACATAATGAATATTATGTGCTTACACGCAGGTGCAATGTACTTCATATGGACAACACAACAATTTATTGCGGAAATCTTACCGCTGCTTAAAGGAAACTCATACAAAATTAGATAAAATGAATGTTTAAGTTCAATAAAATTTCCTCTACCATAACAGTTATTTTTGTAACATTAAATATGTAGCCCATTATTGGTTCGGCCTTAACAAATTGGTCACTCTCCGATTGCATTAAACTCAGGGGACCAATGAAGACGTACTTAGTACATACGTAGTGTACAATACTACAGTAAGATTAGACATCATTCCTGTAAGTGAACGAGAAATAATTATTCTGTGTGGATCTTTCTAATCGGTGTTCTAGTACATTTCAGTCGTACATAACGAGACAAAGAGACAAAGGCTGAGAAAGAATGGAAAGAAATTTGACACAATTTTGTGCCTTATACCTAATACCCATTTAAAGTTAAATTGCTTTGAACTATTTTGTTTGGGTCATCTTCTTCTTTTCGCTCAGTTAGACAGAATGATATAAAACGTACGAAACATGAATGTAATTAATTAAGTGAACTTGACAAGTACCTAAATAAGGAGAATTCAGTTGAAAAAGCTATTAATTACAGATAAAGATGAAGCATTGACTAAGTTCAAACAGCATGGCGTCGCATAGGACAAAATGTACGGTGAGCTGAGCACAGAACGAGTCAGGTACTATTAGCTAACTCGTTCTGTGCTCAGCTCACCGTACATTTTGTCCTATGCGACGCCATGCTGTTTGAACTTAGTCAATGCTTCATCTTTATCTGTAATTAATAGCTTTGTCAACTACTAATAGTACTAAATGAACGAACTGGTACGTTTTGAAAATTGTACGAGATTGGATCAAACCATGGTTTCTGTAAATTAGAATTACAAAAATTATGAATTGAAAAACTTTTGAAATTGTAATTTACAGAAACTAATGGAAACTTTGCTATGTCAGCTTACACAATACATAGGTAATAAGGTTTTGTTGAATATCTATTGAATGAGTTTTGAATTTGAGTTTTCTGTTTCGATTAATTAGAAAAAGGTGGGTTTCTCACAATCCATCTGCAAATCCGCTCCTAAAATAAAAAAATTAAAATTTTTCTTGCGAGACATAAATTCGCAAGTATACGGCCACCTTTATAACCAAGATTATTGCTGCCGCTGCGGAAGTTCGCCTAGCCTATTTGTGGGGGCTGTTTATGGCCCATTAGACTAGGAAAACTAGTAGTTTAAGTAATGAAAATGGAGTGGACTGCCGTCTCATTATCATGGGATAATCTTCAGCCTGCGACGTGTTAATGCGCAGGAGCTTAGATTACACTTTAGGATCGTTATTTGTAGGCTTCGTAGTAATTAGATCGTGGTTGAGATTTATGCTTGCTGAGAAAAAATAGTTTTATGGAGCTGATAGAGTTTTATTGGTCTGGATGCGGGAAACCTTTTGGAAATTCCTATCAAACTTTTTTTGGAGACAAAATGAATTAAAGACGATTTTCTACATACAGTTCAGAGGGCTGGCATCAGACAAAGAATAAGCCTGGCCATTCAGAGGGGTAATATAGCCAGGTATCTGGGCACCGCACCAGGGGGCAGCAATCTGCACCCAATTTTTTATTTATAGTTTTTGGATTTAATGATATATATTTCAGTTTATTATTCATTGCAGCGGTAGCTCGGGACTACAACACTAGCCTCTCAATCTTGAGATCCAGGTTCGATCCCCAGTCAGGCATGCAACAATGAGTTTTTCGGAATTTATGTGCACAGTATTTGTACTTACCACTTGCTTGAACGGTGAAAGAAAACATCGTAAGGAAACCTGCATGCCCTAAAAAACGTGTATTTGTGCCCGAAAAACGGCGATAGGGCTCACCATCCATCACGTTGGGACGTAACAATCGTCGGTGAAACGTGAGTGTACCGAATGTAGACTGTGACTTGCATTTCACTGTTCACACATGGAACACCTCTGACACCCCCTCAGGGGTTCATGTCCTGACGATATATTATTTATATATTTTGTTTACTTTTATTATTCATTTATAAATAGGTATATTAGGTTAATTTAATTTTGAATACTATTATTATTGCTAATATTATTTAAGTTTTCTTGTTTTTTAGTAAATTATTATGTTTCCAAATTTACTTAAGCTTAAATTTATAAATAATCTAGAATTTTATTATAATAAATTAAATATTGAAAGATTATTCAAATAAAATTTGCGCTATAAGGACCGGCTCCGCCAAACATGCTTTGGCATTTGTATAATTTAGAATATTAAATCAAAATATTTTTAAGAAATATAATTTGTGTAATTAGTTAAGACGTTGCACTAGATAATGTATTTTTCAGATGTGACATCAAGAAAAAAATCTGACAACAATTTAGTATGATCTTTCTTCTGATAAATCAAAGTAGCCTTTCCATATTTTTTAGTTTCTTTATTCCTTTCGTTATTTTAAAAGAAATTCTCAAACATTACAATTTTTTCCTGAACTGAGAAATCACGCAAAAAATTTGAATGTTTGTGTATTTCTTTTAAAATAACATAAGAAAAAAATAATATATCTATATAAATAAAGTACTTTGATCAAACCAAAACAATAAAAAAATTGTTTGCAATAAAAAATTATATTTTTTTTTGTTGCAACGCCAAATGGCTCTTTTCGTGATTATAGTGATCTTCATATTTTTTTCTCGATGATTGTGATATGTGTCAAATCTGAATCATAAATAATGTAGGGTTTTTTAACTTATTATCAATTTATATTTGTTCAAAATATTCTGCTTATTATTCTAAATTGTCCAACCGCAAGAGCATGTTTGGCGAAAGGCGAGAGCTAAACACCCACACACCCAATAGGCATAGATTAAATTATGTTAAGGTGTGTTAATTTGAAAACCATTCCGAGATTTAGGTTTAATAAGCCGTATTTTCGAACTTTTGGTCTAAATTATTTCGAAAATGTTTACGAAAAAGCTGCAACTTCCATTTGCCTTCGCGTGACGTCACTTGAGAAATTGCTGTTTAGAAATATATCCTTTGCTATCAAGATAAATTTAAATAATTTGCTTCCGCCTGATTTGACAGATGGATGACAGATGAGTAGACAGACAGAGACAGACCACTTTTTTATAAGCAATCACACATTACAATCAGTATATTGTCTATAATTCTCAAGTGAAGTCATATCGGACAATTCTTTAAAAAATCATAAAAAATAATGGTTAATGTTTATACCAAAATAATGAAAACTATTTCCTAAAATGGCGTACAATCTTTGAAAATAAATTTAAAAGAAATCCTTTAGAGATTAAGCTATGGGAATTCAGCAAACAGTCAACACACAAAGTACATTCAAAACCTTAAACCACTTCTGCCCTACCGAAACAAACTCTAAAACTAAGATCATAGCGAAGTAAGCCAGTCCGAAACCTACGGATCCTTAAGTACGTCGTTGGTCTGCCCTGGGATTAGAACAGGGATCAGGGCGGTCGCAATTTGCTTGCAACCACTGAGCCAGTCGAGCTTGTTTATTGACCATTAGTAGAAAGCTTAGTAATGATAATACTTAGTAACTTTGAGCATAGTAAAGTCAATTATTTTATACCTTGGGGTGCCAAGACCGGACCGTTTAATATACTAGTGATAATGGAAGATTTTTTAGGATTTGTTCTGTCCGACATAAAGTTTATATATCTTTAACACATTGAGTGCTGACTATGTTGCTGATGCATGTTGTAGCATTCGCTACAGGTATTCAACCTTTTTCATATATTTTTAGTCTTTCTTTATCGTTGATTGCTTTGCTGAATTTTCAAATTCGAAAATTTGGAATATTTTGTCACATTTTTTTGTTATTTTTCTCATATCGAAGAGTATCGTCGTAGAAGGAAGGTAAAATTTACCCCACTAAATTTAAAATATGAAATTTAAAATCTAGTTTAATCCGCGAAACAGAGCACATTTGCCCTAGAGATTGTGGAAACCTGTTTTTTCTTCATTTCCTGGTAAGTTTTGTGTACTTTTGGTTTCATTCTCTGAAAATCCCTTTTGTCCCGTTGTCCCAAACTACTATTTTGACACTATTGTTTGCAAATTGCTGTCCATAAAAGAAGCAAGTCGTATTTCAAGACATAAAAAAAATTATATAATTTTATTTTTATTACAACAGCTACACTACTTGCCTCTTTCGTACATATTCTAAGAAATTTTGCTAGTAGATAGGCCCACAGGCGTGGATTTTGCAAGTTAATGATTGGCTCAAAAGGACTGTATCCAGAGCCGTTAAACAGTGGAAAAAAAGTATAACATTTATATATATAACAATAAAGCCCTAATAATCGACTTTCTGTTCGGTTTTGATGCATAAAAAGTGGGCATTTACAAGCACTTGCATTGAAAATCAATTTTCTTAGCATATCTGCCTCTGTAGACAATATTGAATATTGATGAAGCGTCAAGCTTCGCTTGTAGCGTCGTCTGTTTTTAATACCTTGCTGACTTTTCGGAAGATTTGCTAATCTTGGATCAACATAACGACATCTCTTTACTCTAGTCGATTTCATTACGCGCGAATATTTAATAAGCATTGCCTTTCTTGTGCTAGAAAATATTTTTTCTTTGCTATTAATGGTGCCCCACGAGACGTGATGCTCTAAGCAATTGCTTAATTTGCTTATAGGCTAATCCGGCACTGGCAAGAGGTCAAGAGGGAGGCGGCGTCGATTAACAACTAGTGAATATGTAGTACATATTATTTATTATTTATTTATTATTTATTATATATACGTACATAATATGTACGTATGTATAATAAATAATAAATAAATTTATTTATTCGAGACAAGGTCCATATGATACTTAATTAATTAAACAGAATAACAATAAAAAAAAAAACAATTTTTAACAACGTGCATGGTTGGTGCCTCATGCAATTTTTCTTTCCTGTTCTTTCCTGGCGCCAAGTACGTATATACATATGCGTAGAATGCCAATTGTGTGGTGGCTACCAACTTTGGCATTCAATGGGTAATATATTTCAATTTTATAAGTGTCAATACAAAGCTAATCAATAGTTAATTTTCTAACAAAGTTTCAAAATTCATATCTCGCCCAAACCTCTGTAACTAGCTGCTGTAATCACTTGCTCGGTATATCTGAGCAGAGACCTGGAGCGTTGCCATGGAGGCAACTTATTAACACGCTTCTTGCCGGAGCCAGACGTGACAAATGAAGCTAGATATGAGGCTACCGAAACTATCTATCTTCTTTATTAACGGAGATTGTTGTGGGCCCTTTAGAACTGTTACCTCCATCAATACGTATACATGTGTATATCCTTCTGGGGACTGCCGTATATAGTTATAATACATAAACAAAAAAAAACATCACATCTTCACAAATTTTATATTTTGCGTATATCAAGCCAATTAACCAATTAATATGATTATTCCGTGGAAAAAATATCCAGCTTCTGTACTTTCGTTTTTTTTTCCTAGCAAGTACTAATTGTATCGATTTGTTTATACGAACACTATGAATTAAATAATGAAAACAAAAATATCTTGGGCCTAAGGAGGATAAAATTGATCTACAGAAAAGTTATGATGTTTTTTTTTATCGGAATTTAATATGTTGTTATTTTAGTATCTGTGAAAAGCTAATTTTATAGAAAATATTGAAACAAAAGCTTTCATTTGATTATGACTTGCGTTTGTTGGCACTTGGTATAACATCACCAATCTCTTTATAAAACCAATTGTACTGTTTTATAATATAATACCTACCTTCAACCGGTTTCGCCTCACGGCATCATCACGGGACCACAAGAAATGCGTTTACCGCAAGAAAACTAATAACTATTAATAGTAATGTTTAATATTGTGAAACAGTAAGTGTTTTTATCAAGACTAGAAGTTGCTTTCATCTTACACAAGCAGCAAAAAACTTTGAAAGAATCTCTCCGTTACTAAAATAAGTAACTGCAACCGGTTTCGCCTTACGGCGACATCAACGAAATCAACAATCAAGAAATCTTTTTTTTTATTTAACTTTTGCACATTTACACAACTGTTAACTAATAATTATTAAATATTAAATATTAAACCTTATATTTAATCACTTTCTTGTGGTTCCTTGATGATGCCATACGGTGAAACCTGTTCGAATTACTTATTATAGTGATATTGTGAAACAGTACAATTGAGTTTCATCTCATACGAGCAGCAAAAAATGTTGAAAGAATCCCTCCTAAAGGCTTGTTTATAAGAAGATTTATTTCTCGCTACATATCTGAGAATCTCAATTTGTTCCTGCCTCCCCATACGCGTGTATTTGTATAGATATGTATGCTTTTGAAGGGCTGATAAGAGAAACCCCTGAACTTTGCCTTTGCGGTGTAAGCCTCTAATATTTCGTATGCTTTTCCTTTTTTATTTGTTGAAGGGGATGTAAATGCAAGATTTTAGGAATTTCTAAATATAACCTTAAAAATTCATCAATTTATATGGAATGAACTAAAAAGATATCTAGAAGTTAGGAACTTAACGAATGTTGTTATATAAAAGCACAATTAGCAATTATAGTTTTATATAATTCGTATTTAAAAGCGGTTTCGCAGCCGGATTATGAAAAACCCGCCTTTTTCTAATTAATCAAAACTGAACATTTATATTCAAAATTCAGTCAATAGTTATTCAACAAAACCTTATTTTACCTTAAAACCTTAAACCTTACAAAACTTCCTTATTTAAATTAGTGCTTTTCGTTTTCATTCGTTTTTTTCAATAAATTGGATTAAATATATGGCGTTATACGAAAATAATTAAAGCAATCGAAAACACGGGCGGTGCTCGTCTTATTCATAACCATTATATAGACCCTTAGGATCTATCCAAAGAAATACGATCTCTGAATTTTGTGTATAAGTCAGGGATAGGGATGTCCTAAGAATAATTCAAAAACCATTCAATATATACCTGAGTCTTTTGTGTGTAAGTGTAGAATAGAAAAGTTGTTGATGGCGCTACTTTTTAAAGATTGCAAATTATTTATCTGTTAAATTGCTGTCGGTTTGTATATCATTTTTGAAGAAATTAACATTATGGAATTATACAGTACCCCCAAAGTACTAATGCGCATACAAATCTATAGCCGAGCGACCGGACGTACCACGTGACCGTATTGATTGTATAGAAAGTGTAAGGAAATACGAACATTCCCGAACAGTGGCGAAGATTTGTATGCGCATATCACTTTGGGAGCACTGTACTCTGTAAATTATATCGTAAAATTAAATGAAAAATCTGCTTTATCTTGTTTATGTCAACAAAGTGTGTTATGGTAGAAACATGCAATGAAAATTAATAATAAATAGTTCTTATTACCTTTAAAAACTCTTTATAAAATAAAGATTTTTAGAAATTTTATTTTGTCAGCATCTGTAGAGTAATAATAATAAGTATAAAACAGTAATTTTGTGACATAATGGTAGGATTTATAAAGCAATATTAGTGATACATATATATAAGTAATACACCATCCTACCATTATTATTTATATGTCACATAATTACTACATTATATGTCTGGATTTTTATTCCATATCGTTTTTCCATGCATGTATAAAATTAAATACATACTTACCTATTATATAAAAGTCGGGAGGCCACTGATGCGATGGACTGATGAGCTGAAGAAACTAGACACATTATGGTGGAGACATGCCCCTGACAGAGCCTTGTGGATCAGGATGTCGAAAGACTTCATTGCTCAGAATATCTATACCAAAGAATTAAAATAGTCCTGCCAGCCGGAACAAGTCACCCAGGCAAGCCTGGTCAGCTAGGGTGATATAGACTAAACCTCACTGAAACCTCAGTGAGAGGCCTATCATGTCCTACACTAAGGACTTTGTTATATAAGCATGACATTTTAATGTAAATTTAATGTATTTTAATGTAAAATTATTTTCTGTCAATGTTATAATTTAATTTCATTTTGCATATTAGAAATTAAAGTAATTTTTAAGTCATTTGCATGTAAGATGTATTTACTTACTTGTATTAGAGGCTCTTATTATTATTATTATAAAAAAGAGAAATATGTTGAAAACATTTTTTTACTCCTAGAAGTTATACACTCACCAAAACAAACAAATAATCAGAACAATGAGAATAGTCCACAATTTATCCACTATCGTTTCAATAAAAAATCAAAGTGTCTTCAACTAGTACAAAAGCAACTAGACGAACCGGTCGCTACGCACGTGCGCACCTAATATGGGATCGAGGTGCTGGTACACTTAGGATGAACTTAAATGTAACTATTTCATTTATATTATTGTTTGAAATATTCTTTCATTCGTTCGTATATTCAAGAGCTTGGCTCTTATCTGTGTAGCTCTCTCCATTGGGTTTTGTTCATTACCAATTCCTTCAGTTCTTGGTATGACACGAATCTAGCATTTTCTTTTAATTGGTTTACTAGCTCCTCCTTTGTCTTCCTCTTCGTCCTTTCCTTCCATTCTTCCCTCTTCTATGTTTGTTATAAAGTTCATATTCTTTATTGTACACAAAATAAACATCATTTTTACAAAGTTCTTAGATATATAATGTACATAGGCAAGCTTATTTCTAAAAAGAGATTTCTTCCAGCAAACCCTGATTGAAAAAGAGAAGTCATAATTAAAAGTAGACATACATACGTGTACACTAAATATGTTAATATACTTACACCCTATGATTATAAATAACAACAATATACCTACATAAATAATAATGAAGTAACTATTTAAACAATAATTACGGGAGTTGACCGTCGGCGAGGGTTTTTAAAAAGAAAGTCGGAAGAGAATTTACTTAAATGTGTAATCGATGTGTGATTACAATTCTTATGATATCTATCTTACATTAAACTTATATCTTAGTGATCCCGATGATCAGAGTATGACCTCCCGCTGTCGCGATGTTAGCATGAAGGCGGCGTCTTGGATGGTGAAATACCCTTTTAATATGTCGGTCGATGATGCGTCAGCAACTCGAACGGTTGCACAATCTGTTTGGTGGTGTGATGGCTGTTGGAGTCGGTAGGGACATAGTCCTCGACGTAACACCTCCCCTCTAGAACGAGCAACTATTTGCCTATGTCTAATGCAAATATTGCGGCTTTCTTATCTTCGATAGTTGCCGGAGTTTGAGATGATGTGCTAGCTTCTTTAGCATTCGTAAGTTTCAGTCCAGGATTCCGCTCAGTTTTAATCTTATGGTTTCGTTTTCGTATGTAGAATATAGTGATGAAAGTTATAATCAGCAATATCACTGCATACAGTGGAATGATTGTACGGTAGGTAGTCCTTGTGTCGAAAGATTGCAGGTTCGTAGGTATTTCCATTGTAACTTGTTGTTGAATATTGTGCAACTTATTCAAGTCAATTGTCATGAACTTGTACTCAGGTGCTTTATTCTCAGAAGATGATTTAATCAGCATGTTTGACCGTGGCAATGTCGTGATTTCAACAGCTTGTCCGCGAATTTGGTCATTGAAATTGATTATGGTGAAACTCGGCGTCTTTATACTGCAGTTTCGAGGAATTGTTGCAATGTAACTTCCTTCCAGAATGTGGTGGTATTCTTGTCTGCAACTTAGCTGCACTTTCAATGGTTTTGGGAATGACAGAATGTAGTGTTGGTCATCTAGCTCCATCAAGGCTTCTTTAGATAAAGAAATAGACGTAGGGTTGCATGTTTCATCAAGGTCTTGTAGAAATATTAGTCGATGAATACAGTCGCGTTGATTTCGGATCTGGTGGTTGAGCTGTTGCTTGCAGATGTACCATGCGTCAATCTTCGGGCATTCAGCCTCTATGTAAGCAAATTCCTGGGAATTGGTTGCCATAAAAGGAAACGGAGGAAGGATTACATTATGATTTTTATTAGGTACTGGGCAGAGCTTATAAAGAGTGTATGAGTTCGGGGATGTAATGGGAATTTTAAGGATGATTACTATTTTATCTCCTACAAAATATGAGCCTAAACTAATAAGATCATAATAATACCTAGTGTCTAACGATAAAACTTGATCGTGCGAGTAAAGTGCATTTAACTTTTTAACTATGCTAGTGATATCCCTAACTGATAAAATAGAATGGTGCAAAGTGCCTGTGCGACTAAAAGCTAATATATTTTCTAATCTCATTACTTCTAAAAATAGTTCTTGCATATTTTCGCTAATTATAGCAAAAAGTTGCGAGAATTGCGCAAAGATACCTACTTGGTTGTTATCTTTAATCGTCATGTTTATAAAACTTGATACGGCCCTTTGTAATTTCAACTGGTTGTAGGTAAGATTATTTAGTACTTGAGTTTGATGGTCGGTTATTTCTTTAAATAAAGTAATATGGTGGTTAAAATTATTCGAAAGCTTTTGGTCATTTTCTTGCAAAGTTTTTAATAGGCTTTCATATCGCAAAGCATCGTTGTAGTCTAGGTTTCCCGTGATACTTTTTACAAAGCTTCCCAGGGGGTTAAATAAACCACGTTTCGCTCTTTTTGATCTGAAAGTGTCCAACTGTGCTGAAATTTTTTCTAGTTTGCTAAAAAGGTGAACTATTTGATACTTAAACAGTGAAAAGCTCTTGTTACTTATGTCATTTGCAACGTTAGTTAATTCAGTTTTTGCAGTGTCAACATGTCTTTGTATTATCGTAATGTCAATGTCTTGTAGGAATGTATGGTAGTGAGATATTATTTTCGTAGGGCCTAATTTAAAAGGAAGTATGCCAGGTCCGTCGTCAAGGCTGTCAAGTCGGATGTCTTGTGCTTGGGCCAGGGTCATCAGGATTAGAAGGTACCTGTAACAAGTCATTGTCCTTATTTTTTAAAGGTCGTTTCAGTCTGTTTTTAGCAATTTTGCCGCGTTTTCGAGACGTATATATGTGAATCGGTAAGTTGGAGGTTACCGTGTCGCGAGTAAACCGGGGTGCGAGTTTTTGTCTGTCTGCTAACGGGTTTTTTATATATACTTCTCGGCCTGGGTCGTAATTTATTTCAGGTTCTCTATCACTGTTCCGTCGCGTCATCAATGCTTCGCGGTCAGCTTTTGATGAGTTATGAATAATTTCATATACTGTTTCCATTCTATTCCGATGATCGTGTAAGTACTGTTGTAATATTCTCTCAGTCAAATTTAAGTCTGTTGGATCGCGTGGGTCAAAATGTCCTGTAATTAAGTCAAATGGCCTACATTTTGTCATACTATGTACTGAACTATTGTATGCTATGAGAGCATAAGGTACTAAATTTTCAGCTGATTCATTTTTATGTACTATTTTTAAAAGTCTGATATGTTCTAATAAAGTGCTATGGAAACGTTCTATCATACCGTTCTCGTTAGGGGAGTGAGCTGCACTGCAATGAAATGATGGTTTATTTTATGTAATTTCAGGAATTCTGATACAATTTGATTTGTAAATTCCGTACCCCTGTCGGTTGTAAGATTTAACGGAAAACAATAATGAGAACAAAACGTCAAAATTGATTTTATTATATTAGGGGCTGTACAATCGGACATTCGATAAGCTTGTGCAAATTTCGAAAATGCGTCAATGATAGTTAGGTATTTTTCGTTTTCGATTGTAAGCACGTCTGCGTGTATTAGTTCAAACGGTTTTGTGGGTGGAGGGACAATTTGAAACTCAGGGCGTATTGGATTACGGTCGTATTTTGCACAACTGCAAACGTTACAGTTACTTATAAATTTTGTTACACATTCTTTCATTTTTGGCCAGAAATACCGATGGTATAGAGATAAATATGTTTCATTAATACCGCGGTGGTTTGTTTTTCCCTCATGATATTTTCTTATGATATCTTGCTGAATTAAGTAATCTGAGATATTTTCAAGTTCATGTTTCACAAGAATCAGGTTCATTGAAGAGCTTTGAAAAGTTTTTTGTATAACTGGTACGATGCTGTACATTTTCTCTAAGGGCTGCACTAATATAGCAGTTCGGGTTTTAGGGTCAACATGTTTTTTTATGGCGTTAATTAAATCATGTTCGAATGAATCTTGTGATATTTCTATAGTGACTTTTCGGAACGTGTCAAAAGGCTTGATTATTATAGATTTCTCTCTGGGTGGACGATTTACGATTTTTAATACTAACTGTTTTTTAAATTTGTTCAAGGGATCTTCGGAAATTGGTATGTTAACTATGGGGTTTTCCAAACTTGTATGCACAGTTTCCGCTGGTAATGGTTCGTGCAATGGTGTTTCATTTAAAATAAATAACTCTGAGTGTGCTGTTAGGGTGGACGATGGGCTTCTCAAAGGTTCGTTGTCTGGTGCTGTGTCAGTAGATGAGGCACTAATAAATGCTCTCTCGTCAGGTGCTGTCAACGTTCTTTCGGATGATGAGGAAGAAATGTTAACTACCATAGAAGCCATTTCTTCATTATTTATTTGAATTCTGGAAAGGGCGTCGGCGTTTGTGTTATTTTTACCACTTTTGAATACCATTTTATAATTATAATCTGCTAGTTTCATTTTCCATCTAGAAACTCGGCAGTTGGTCTCTGTCATAGTGTCTAATGGGAATTTTAAAGGCTGATGGTCAGTTACAATTTGGAATTTACGGCCAAAAAGGTATGGTCTAAAGTATTTAGTTGCCCATACTATTGCCAATAACTCTTTCTCAGTGGTTGAATATTTTATTTCGCTTTCATTTAGGGTCCTTGACGCATAGGCTATAGGCCTGTCAGAGCCTATTATTCCTTGTGACAGTATACCTGAAATTGCAAAATTCGATGCGTCTGTTGTCAAAATAAAGTCCTTTGAAAAATCTGGGTACTGTAAAATAGGGTCGTTAGTCAGTAGAGTCTTACAATGTTCAAAGCATTTAATGTAATCAGAAGTCAGTTTAATTTTCATATTCTTTTTTAAACAAGCAGTCAAGGGTTTTGTTAATTTAGCAAAATCTGGTATGAATCGTCTGTAATAACCTAAAAGACCTAAAAATCCTTTGATTTGTTTAGATGTTTTTGGGATAGGATATTTTTTAATAGCCTCAATCTTATCGGGATTTGGTTTTACTCCGTCTGGTGTTATGATGTGACCTAAGAATGGTGTTTCTCTCTTAAGAAATTCAGACTTATCCATCTGTATTTTAAAGTTAGATTCCCTTAGACGGTCTAGTACTTTGCCTAAATTGACTATATGCTCTTGTAATGAGGTCGAGAATACCAAAATGTCATCAAGATAGACTACGCAAATTTCATTTTGCAGACCTCTGAGGACATTGTCCATTACGCGCTGAAACGTAGATGGAGAATTTTTAAGTCCCATTGGCATGCGCATAAATTCAAAGTGCCCGGGCGCACAATCGACGTTAAATGCTGTTTTGTGAATGTCACGTGGGTCGGTCTCAATTTGGTAAAATCCGCTAGCCAGGTCCAAGGAAGTGAAGTATTGGCAGTTTCCTAGCTTGTCTAGGATGTCGTTGATGTTAGGGATGGGGTATTTATCATCTATAGTCTTCTCATTGAGTTTTCTAAAGTCAACAACTAGTCTCCATTTAACTTTACCCGATGCGTCTGTTTTTTTTGGTACTATCCAAATTGGAGCACTCCATGCTGAAGTGGAGGGTCTAATTATACCTTGATCTAACATTTTTTTTATTTGTGACTGTACCTCCTTTCTATGCACGTACGGATATCTATAAGTCTTACTGTGAACTGGAATTTCGTCAGTTGTTCGGATACGGTGTTTAACTTGGTTGCTGAATGTTAAACATTCGTCCTCTACGTAAAATACATCAGAGTATTGTTTACAAAGATTAACCAAATTAATTCTCTCCTCTTCATTTAAATGCTTCGTACGCAATTTCGATAAAACTTTGTTCATTCGGTCAGTCATACAGTCTGTACTTGTAATAGTCTGTTCGCTAAAAATATGTGCGTTTATCGGTTCAGTCAATGAAAATATAATGTCGTTACAGGTAGGGTTCAATACTTCCACGTAAGCTCGGCTATTACTAGCTGTAGATAGACATTCGTTTATAATACAACTGGAAATCGTTTGATGGTCTATGGAGATTTCACCTTTGGGAATATTAATCGGCACTCTAATTAGTTTAGTGGACTGTGCGGGAACAATAGTCTCAAGTAAGTTGATACTCTGTCGTGATTCATACATATGAATTGGGTTCGTTGCAAACTGTGTCAAAAGCTGTTTTGATCCTAAGTCGATTTTAGCTTGCCACTGCTCTAATAAGTCAATACCAATAAGTCCGTCGAAATAATCGTGAAATTTGTATATGAATAATTTTATCGGTCTTGTTTCGTTAAATTCGTAAAAGCAAGGAATTAACATTGAATAGTCATTTCTTGTAGTCGCATGAATGTTGGAGACAAGAAAAGGGTCGTAGTTTAAGGGTGTATCAGGGTAGAATTTTTCTGTGGCTTCCGGACTAAGAAATGATTTATTTGCACCTGTGTCAATAAGTAGTTTTAAGGGTGGGTTTTGTATCTGAATGTAAGGAAGCTGCTTTTTATTTTGAATATTTAATTCTATTCGGGGGCAGTTGAAGTCTGAATCTTGGAAAAATCCGATTCTGATTGCTCGTGCGGTATTTCTTCTATGTTATAACTTTGTTCGTCGGTCGACCCGTCGTCATAATAATAGGTCATAGTGGAGGGTTGTTCCAAGGGTTGGTTGTAGTCAATGTCAGGATAATCACAACTGTTGTACATCACTTCGTTAACGTTCATTTCTCGTGTAGGGGGTGGGTTTTGTGGTGTTGGTGGAAGAGTGCGTGCACGGGGGTAGCTAACTCCACTCATGGGTCTTACCTGGTTACTGTTGAATTGTCTTTGGGGCTGTTGGGATTGAAATACACGTGGTGTTATTTTAAAACCTGTGCTCATGTTTGAACGTGGTAGGGCCTTAAACATTTGCTGAGTCTTTGACACACCTTGGTAGGCTGGTCGATACGTCGGGGGTTGTGGGGATAAAGTTTGCTGCTGGGGATTAACTTTATTTTGATGCATTTGAGGGATCAGTTGGTGGCTAAAATTTAATTTATTCGAATTAGCTGTCATTGAAACAGATTGAATATTTTTGTTCTGTAAATAAAGTATGTTAAGTTCTTCTTGGGCATATTCCAGAGCTTTTTCAAGCGTCTCTGGTCTCATGCATCGAATTCTTGAGCCAAGTGGTTCATGTAAGCCCTTTAGAAAGGTTTGTAAGGCTAACTTTCTATATAAAGTTCTTTTAGCCTCGACTGTCGTTTCGACAGAATCATGTAACGATACGTAAGTCATTATTGTGCTTAACAAATTTTGCACACGTTCATAAAATATGTGCAGAGTATCTCTGCCTTGCGATAGCAGGGACAAATCGGTGTAAAGAGCGGATTCATCTCTGTGGTCAGAGAACGTGTTAATCAGCGCTGCTCTAATGCTATTCCAGTCACTGGGGGTGCCGTTCGTAGCTAAAGTGCGTGCGGCGGGTCCCGTGATTTTGTTTAAAATTCCGTTAAGAAGCGAGTAATTTGATAGCTCGTTCCCGGGGGCTGGTTTAGCATAAGTCAGGACCAATTGATCACAAATTTTTAGAAATCTTATAAGAACATTAGAGTTTCCATCAAATTCAGGTACCAATCGTAATGCCTTATATATGCTATCTATCATGTTTGACTGGGTAGATGCTGCTACAGGATTTTCATCCGAAGGAATATTACCATCGTTCGTCATGTTTGAACTTTCTTCTTCTATATCTTCAAGTGCTGATAATAAATCTAGGTGACGATTTTCGTCCCTAAGAGATTGTCGAATCGCGGAACGACTATTGGGCAAAATACCCCTACTTGGGCGTGGGAAAAAAAATTTTGTTGCTTTTTATTTCACTTCAGTCAAAAAACTAATTTAATTCGAACACTTTTTTTTCAAATCTATGAGAGTTTTATTTAAAAAAAAAAAGTATTTACTAAGATGGAAAGGGTGGTGTAGGAAATAGACAACCAATAGGAAATGCTTATTATCTAGGTACTCACGATGAGCTGATCATTCTCAATCTTCCCTTCTGGCTTTCTGTTGAGATCTTCGATCCGTCAATGTCTGGAGGGATCTCTCTGCTCCTTTGGACGGCCTCCGTAGGTTCGTAGAGTGGTAGAAGCGACGTGAAGACGATAATTAGTGTAGTCGATGTGAGACTAACACTAACCGCGACTACCCTACAGCCTGACTGCGCCAATTACGGGAGTTGACCGTCGGCGAGGGTTTTTAAAAAGAAAGTCGGAAGAGAATTTACTTAAATGTGTAATCGATGTGTGATTACAATTCTTATGATATCTATCTTACATTAAACTTATATCTTAGTGATCCCGATGATCAGAGTATGACCTCCCGCTGTCGCGATGTTAGCATGAAGGCGGCGTCTTGGATGGTGAAATACCCTTTTAATATGTCGGTCGATGATGCGTCAGCAACTCGAACGGTTGCACAATCTGTTTGGTGGTGTGATGGCTGTTGGAGTCGGTAGGGACATAGTCCTCGACGTAACACAATAGACATATTTACTTATATACATAATATTTACAAACAATAAGATAAAAATACATAACAATAGTTAAAATAAATATTGTGCTATCTACAGATACTCATGGAGTTGAAAGGAGTTGAAAAGTACTCTTTCACTCTGTTTTTAAAAATACCAAGTTGTCGTGTCATAGTACGTGTCTGACCATGTTTCCTCTCCTATTCTCTATTGTTTCTATAATCGTTCTCTTCTCTCCTACTTTTCTTAGAACTTCTTCATTTGTGATTCTTTCCGTCCAACTTATCCTTTGCATTCTCCACGAATACCACATCTACAACGCCTCTAAAAGATATATATAATATACCAGATGTTAATAGATAGGATCAATATTCACAAAAACTGTTACGTTACATTAGTACCATATTCTTTGATATTTAATCAGTTGACTTTATATTCGATATCTCTAAAATAATTTATGCTGAATTGATTTTTATCAAATAAATCGATCTTCGGTAAAATCAGACTGACTCACTTTAATACCAACATAGGAAGGGGAAACCTTATTTTTAAGCACCTTTTGATACGCTCTGTCGAACGTAGTACTTGATACCTATTGGCGTGATTTTTTTATCATAAAAATTGTGATGTTTTTGCTTACTGTATAAAACGCTCTAGGTTGTTCCAGCCAATTGTGTCCATTTTGATGTAGTTTTTTTTCTACACAACTACGAATTGGTTACATCTTGTTACTCGATGACATAGGGTTACCTACTAGACGCCGACAGTCTAAGAGTACTCCTGGAGATATACACTCACGTATTATACATATAGCTACCTAGTCATTGTTCCTGACTGAAACCGACAGCTACATTCAGGCAGACACCACAGTCTGAATATCTAAATCCAGATCGTGAAATCAAACTGGCAAAATATCAATAGGCTCCAATTTCTATTCATTACTCCCCACCTTCTGCTCTTATTGCAATCGTAATAATGTCGATAATATACTTCAATCTTTCGGGTATTATTTTTACTCACAGTAAAAGTTCGAGCTCTAATTCCTTCAGTGTTAAGGCGCTACCGTAAAAATAATGGACATTTTATGAAGTCCTGTAACTACTTTCAAGAAAAAACTACTAATTTGATAAATAAGTAAAATAATGGTTGTACTATAGTTATTTTAGGAACCTTTTTAGGGTTCCGTACCCGAAGGGTAACCAACGGGACCCTATTACTAAGACTCCACTGTCCGTCTGTCTGTCCGTCTGTCTGTCCGTCTGTTACCAGGCTGTATCTCATGAACCGTGATAGTTAGACAGTTGAAATTTTCACAGATGATGTATTTTTGTTGCCGCTATAACAACAAATACTAAAAACGGAATAAAATAAATATTTAAGGGGTCTCCCATACAACAGACTTGTTTTTTTTAGATAATGGTACGGATTAATGGTAATGGTACGGATAATAGTTTTTATAGATAATGGTACGGAACCCTTCGTGTGCAAGTCCGACTCGAACTTAGCCGGTTTTCTATATTGCTGCTGAACAGAAACGAGATTGAAAAGCTTTCACTCGATAGAAATAATTATTGAATGAGGTCTTCAACACACTTTTTCTCCTCGTTTGATGAAAAGGAATATATAGGTTTTAATCATAGATGTAGCATGGAGACTAAATCTATGGTTTAACCAATACTTATGTATATATTTTGGTTGAAGGATAAGCTATTTGTTTTTTGTTTAACTTCTTTTTTCTTTTTTGCCCTGGATCCGTCTCTTCCGGACGCGCGTTTTTGCGCTTGAAGTGACAATGCTCATTGACAAATTCACATATCATATATTATACTTATAATGATATAAACATATAAATGAGGACTTTATAAACTTTGCGATTCCCGCTATGCCACCGCCTTTTCAACCCCATACTGATAGATAACAAACAATCAATTGCAAGCGTACCTCAGACAGTGACCAGTTAAACCAGTTTAACCTGTAGATGGACAGAAGCTGATAGATAGTTTCTTGTGATTGTTTTTTTACTGCTTTGTGTAGAGTGTGGATGCTATTAGAAAAATCCCATTTTAAATAAGTTTTGTAGTAATAGCTTGTTAAACTGATGCAATTTTTCTTCTAATAGTAGTTTAGGCTACAAGGGCGAAAAGGAATAAATTACGAGGACGATTTAAAACACGAGCGTAGCTAGTGCTTAAAACGTAACCGAGTTATTTATTGCTCTTACGCCCGTGTATCATACTACGGTTTTCAATGCATGAGGAAATAAAACAAATATAATCAAAGAAAACAATTTAATTATTAAAGTTGAAAGTTACATTGTTACAATTTTGCAAGTTAATGATTGGCTCAAAAGGACTGTATCCAGAGCCGTTCATTAGTAGGAAAAAAAAATAACATTTATGGTACACAGGAAAGGTGGAAGGTTAGCCAACTTCTCGTAAATAAATTAAAAAAAAATTATAATAAAGCCTTAGGGCAAAATAATCGACTTTCTGTTCGGTTTTGATGCATAAAAAGTGGGCCTTTACGAGCACTTGCATTGAAAATTATTCGTTTAAAAATATCATCGACGCAGCATTAGAAAGTGAAGCATGACAGATTTAATAATGTTTGTAGAGTGAAGATAAATTTGAACCAATTGAAATGTTAATTGAACGAGCGAGCGAAGTGAGCGAAGTTCTCCGAGTTTACTCGAACAATCCGATGTTTGTATGTATTTATGTATGTATGTTTTTCCAACGATAACTCGAGTATCGTTGATCGGAACGTCATGAAATTTAGAAGGAAAATAAATAAGACAAAAATAATTTTTAAGTTCAAACATAAGCCAAATCGGTCAAGGGGTTGTCGAGATATAGTAAGAGGGGGTCCGCGAATTCACAGTTCGGGGTGAACTGCTAGGATTTTAGGTTCAAAATAATTGAACGAGTGAGCGAAGCGGATGACGTTTTTTGAGTTTGTTTGTCCGACGATAGGTAGGCGAGTAAATGAGACAAAAAGAATTTTAAAATTCGAACATGAGCCGAATCGGAATCGCAAGTTCACAGTTTGGGGTGAACTACTAGTATTCACTGTGCTGATTTACGCTTACTTTAGATTTACTTTTATTTACATAAGTTTAAACACAAATATACGAACAACTAAAGAACATCATCTAACCAACCACAATTGAGTAAACTGCCAAGACGAATCTGTTGGCCTGTTAATCAACCTTGTTAGATCATCCTTTCCTAATTAGGCAATGTTAAGCAATGACAGTTTGCTAACTATCTATATGTATAATAGTTGTTTATGAAACTGGCACATAAACCGATTAATAAAACAAGAGTATGAGTTTAAAAAATGCGCCGTGGGTGAGTTTTTAAAAGAATACACGAGTGTTTTTTTACTACCTAGTTATACTTTATTTACACTCATGCATAGGTTGTTACCTACCTGTGTCTTGACCTTAAATTATTGATAACATCAAGCTGTTTTTGATTTTTCTGCTATATATGGTTCGTTCTTTTCGTCGCTGTTTCCAGAATGTCAGGTGTAGTCAAATTAAAGTCAACTGAGTCAACTCGGTGCTGTCAGTCATTTTAGACCAAACTGAAACTTTTGACCCACAATAACAAAGTAAAATTTCTAAGAAAACCATGGGGTACCAACGCGCCAAACAACCAAAATGCAATAGTCCACCCGCTTTGACAAACTCGATAAATGGCCGAAAATAAATTGAAATGTAACCTCCTTACAACCTAACCTCCTAACCTCGTCTAAACTCTTAGCAACCTTACCTCCTTTAACGGGTGGATATTTTTTTGAACGTGAGGCAATTTCATATAAGACCTTCTTGCTATAAGGTATTAAAATCTCCGACATTTTATTTTTTTAATAAATATTTCATACATGAATTCCGTCATGACTGCATGGACTAAGTCACCTTTGCCTTCCTGCTTGTGTAATTGTACATTTTAAGCAAAAAAAAAAAAAATTGAGTAAAGAAAATTATACTTTTATAACTTTTTTCTGTAGGTATGAGAGACGATTATAAAAAAAATTGTGATTATGTACTATTTTTGAGTACATAATCAGGATTTTACGATATGAGTTTAGGTAAAATTTAAAAAAAACTAAACTAAAAAACTTGAAACATAATACAACACTTGTTGGGGTTCTATATAACTCGGTGATAAATAAGGAAAGCAGTGGACTGTACCTATAGTTTCTTGAATATAATTTAGCTTATTTCTTGTTTGGAAAATACAAAGAATTTTATATTGCGTTTCAATCGTGGTCCTTGCTTGCCGACAAGAAAAGAATTTGACAGTCCCGGTGTTGCCAGGCTTCGTTGGTCGCTGTGGTGTTTCCAGCTTCTTATTATTAGATCTCCAACAACACTTAAACAACATATCGCCACGACATACTGTAAAGGGTGTTAGAGGTGTTTTCGAGTCTTATCACTGAAATAGTCAACACTCTTACATCCTCTTTTCACCTTCTTTTCACTTTCGAACGTGATACGAAGTGATCCTTATCTCTGTATTTCGGGCACAAATATTATGCGCTTTTAAGGCGATATGCGAAAAAAATCAAGTGTTTCTTTTCTGTGTATTTCATGCATTTTGACTATATAATCCAGGGTAATGAAATTGGAAAACATGTTTGGATAAATTTTCCTCGATAGAAATAATTGTTGAAATGAGGTCTTCAAACACACTTTTTCTCCTCGTTTGACGAATAGGAACCATATACAGAACTTAAAAATATTTTATTAGGTGTGTTTCAACTGTATCTAGAAATATGATATTAGAAATTTTGCTAGCTATTTTAGTTTTTTAATAAAAAATATAAAACTAATATTTTTCGCTTTCGCCCTGAATCCACCCCTTTCGCACTGAGCGTGTTTTTGCTTGGAATGACAGTGACAAAAATAAAATTCGCATAGCCTCTTAAGGCGATATGTGAAAGTTTTAGCGTCCCTGTTACTCCATATGCGAAAAAACCCTCAGTGCGAGAGGGACGGATTCGTGGAAAAGTAGCAAAAAGTCGTTTTTTTTAAATATAAAATGTACTAAAGTTGCTATCAAAATTTCGTTTAACCAGGTCCTAGATATCAATAAAACCCATCTAATACAATATAATTGCAGTCCATTATGTCATTCTAAATTGTCAAACCAGGAGAATTGGTGCCGAAAAAGACCTCACTTCATTAAATATTTATTTAAATTTCATTAAATATCGAGCCGAATTTCTCCAATCGTGTTTCTGTTTTAACAGATCCCTAGAAAAAGAATCCAAAAATAATATATATTTTTTTTAAAATAATACATTATTTACTGAAGTAGATATGCACGTTCTTAAAGTGTCGATTTTTTTTTCGTAGCGCCTTAATTCCATGCAGGCTTATGTAAATTATGTTTTCCTTCGCCGTTATGCAATGGACGTGTCTCCTGTAGTGAAAATCAGGGAAATATCGGTATACTTTTTATACTTTTGAATTGGGGTGTGGAGATGGGTGGATAATTATTTATCTTTGTTATTGATTGATTATTTATTTTTATATTTATTTATTTATATATTTATACTTTTTATTCGTTTTTTTTTTGTTTTTTCTTTTGTCTCTCATTTGTTTGTCAATCATCTACTTCATTTTATGACATTTTAACAAAGTATATTAATTGTACCTTATTCCACTGACGCCGACTATAAATGTCGAAATATATCTGGAAATCATTATTTTAATAAGTGTTTTTATATAAATATATAATGTTAACTAAATATAAGTTTTAGCGTCCCTGTTACTCCATATGCGAAAAAACCCTCAGTGCGAGAGGGACGGATTCGTGGAAAAGTAGCAAAAAGTCGTTTTTTTTAAATATAAAATGTACTAAAGTTGCTATCAAAATTTCGTTTAACCAGGTCCTAGATATCAATAAAACCCATCTAATAAAATATAATTGCAGTCCATTATGTCATTCTAAATTGTCAAACCAGGAGAATTGGTGCCGAAAAAGACCTCACTTCATTAAATATTTATTTAAATTTCATTAAATATCGAGCCGAATTTCTCCAATCGTGTTTCTGTTTTAACAGATCCCTAGAAAAAGAATCCAAAAATAATATATATTTTTTTTTAAATAATACATTATTTACTGAAGTAGATATGCACGTTCTTAAAGTGTCGATTTTTTTTTCGTAGCGCCTTAATTCCATGCAGGCTTATGTAAATTATGTTTTCCTTCGCCGTTATGCAATGGACGTGTCTCCTGTAGTGAAAATCAGGGAAATATCGGTATACTTTTTATACTTTTGAATTGGGGTGTGGAGATGGGTGGATAATTATTTATCTTTGTTATTGATTGATTATTTATTTTTATATTTATTTATTTATATATTTATACTTTTTATTCGTTTTTTTTTTGTTTTTTCTTTTGTCTCTCATTTGTTTGTCAATCATCTACTTCATTTTATGACATTTTAACAAAGTATATTAATTGTACCTTATTCCACTGACGCCGACTATAAATGTCGAAATATATCTGGAAATCATTATTTTAATAAGTGTTTTTATATAAATATATAATGTTAACTAAATATACTTTTTATAGTAACTGATTAATAAGTTATAGCATAGATAAATAATAAAGGAAGGATAGATTGCTCACTCCATACATTAGAACAAAGCCCGAGTAAAACTTATTATTTTCGCCGGTACCTAGTAGTCCGACTTATTATTTTTGATGTCGCTACTATACTAGATAAATTGTGACATACCTAGTGCCATCTGTGCCATCTATCGAACAGTTGATGAAACGAAATTCCATGTGTGTGTGTGTGTGTAGCAACTATACTATACTGCGCCCACAAAAACAAAATTTGCTAGAATACGACAATACGCGACACATGGCATACGATAAATCTGAGGATAAATCGCTCAACCGTGCATGACAGTTGAGTCAAAGAGTAAAGTTATATACCGGTATGTATGAGTAGTGTGTGTTAGGTAAATAAAGCGTATTTTAATACACATATTTTGTTTAATTGATTATTGTGCGCCATCTACCGGAATCCAGAATAACCATCTGCACGCTTAGTTAGATTGCCAGCTTACCACCGAAAGTTAAAAAAAATGTTAAAAACACCTAATTAGGAATTCACTTTTTTCTGATGCGATGTTATGAAAATTTTGTGTTTTTATTCATAAAATAAATAAATATGATGAACCAGAACAGTAAAATGCTATATTTCGTCGATTTCAGACAAATTTTATTTCCAGCGAGACAAGTAGCAACGTTATTTTTAGTATTGCGAACAGTACAAGGAGATAGCAATCTATCCTTCCTTTATTTATCTATGGTTATAGCAAAGCACAAACATTTTCGATTAAAAAAAAAACTATTTTTTCCGAAGTTAGCGATATTTATCACTTTTAGTATAAAATCGCGTCAGATGACGTCACGATACATGCCGTTATACTCATTTTGATTGCTAATAACATCGTCACTTCTTAAGACATCGAAAAAGTAATTTTACAAATGTTTTTAGCTTTTTAAACACAATTGATTTTTCTTATTTTTTTTTATTTAGGAGACTGCCTCATTGGTAAATAAACGAATACTTTGCAAATTAATTCCGAAATATTTGTAGGTGCGTGATCAAGCGGCAGGATTCGAACAAGATTGAGAGTGTAGTGTCTTACTGACTGAGCCTCTTTTTATTTATTTAGGTACTTGAATACTTAAAATAAATACATATTTTAAGGGTTTTTAAGTACACCTTCATTCCCGTCTTATCAAAAAATGTGGATTAGGTACTGGATTACATTAGATGCTTATACTGATCAATCGCCTGCTTTTAAAAATTAAACACCTCTAATTTAATAAAAGTTTTGAAACCATAGTTAAATACTGGGTGTTAATATGATAACCTTTTTCCCTGAAATAGACTACCCATGAATATGAACAACTTTTACTATGTTGCAACCATTAAATTGCAAAAAAACTGCTGTTCTATAGAAAATTTTAATACCTAGTAATACTTCATCATCAATTATTTAAAAGCCTATCTCTTGTCGATGTAGCGTCTTCCATCGTTCTCTGTCCAGAGCCAAATCCTTCAATCTTTGGTAACGCGTGACTCCTGCGCACTAAACTAACTTGATCCTTGGTCTGCCTCTTCCTCTTTTCCCTTATTTAACAATACCTACTCATGATCTATGTACCTACTCTAAAAAAATGAAACAGCATATTTTTTGGCGATTTCAGGGTTAGCCCGTAGTAAAAGTAGTTTATATTGATGGGTAGAACACCCCGTTTTAAGTTAAAATGTCACCATCTTACCACCTTGTATACAATGATCAGTATCGCTAAATTCGCATCGATCGCAGTCCAGATCGTGGCTTTAATCCATTCTTAATATTTTTAAGATATAATACTGGGTGTTAATAAGAAGTTGCGGAAGCCGAAAACTGGCGATGGTACTCGTCCATACAAACAACTTTTACTACGGAGCCAACCCTCAAATCGCAAAAATATAATCTGTTCCATAAAAACTTACTATAGCTACCCGACCAAAATGTATGAAACAATAGTTTTTTTTTTGATTTCTCCATTTTTTTTCACGGAAAGTTGTTTGTATACACGAGTACTATCACCAGTTTTCGGTTTCCGCCACTTTATCTTAAAAGCCCTGTATATGTAATAAATAATATAATATTAAATATTAAAGAAAACTTATTTGTTTTTTATTTAGTTTAAACTATATATATCTATAAAAACACATTATCACAATAATTACTTCCAGATATATTTCGACTTTTGATGTCGGCGTCAGTGGAATTAGGTAAAATTTTTTTTTTTTATTTAGTTTAAACTATATTATATGTTACAAATGTCATAGAATCATCCACTCCATTTTATGACATTTGTAACATATTATATTTATTTTTCCTAATTCCACTGACGCTGACATCAAAAATCGAAATATATCTGGAAATAATATAATAGAAATAATGAAAAATAATGAGCTTTTATGCTTTCTCGTTAAAATAAAAGTACAGTTCAGTAATATCATTCGAAATAAAGAAAGCAACTTGATAGTCAAGGTCACAAATTCTCGAAACAGCAAGGAAACCAATATTATAATATCTTACCAAATTCAAATAGTTTATTTTGTAAAGTAGGCATACATAATACACTTTTTACGAGTCAAATTTAATCTTATAAAAATACATGTAATCAAAGAATAAATGTATATGAACTAAATTAAAGGTTTATTTAATTTATGTAGCATTATACAAGGTGAAATTTAATCAACCGTCTAATTCATACCGGAGACTCGGTTAGTGATCAGAAACAAAGCTCAATGATCCCATTTCCAGAAATCATAAAAAAAAGTTTTCGCTCCCATTCACACTGGACTAGTTCAAATACAAATCCTATTACAGGCTGTATAGGACCAAAAACAATATTTTTTCTAGTTTTACCTGATGGGTCATTAAACATTGCTCCTGATAACTAACCTAGTCTCCAGTATGAATTCAGGCGGTTGATTAAATTTCACCTTATATAAACGATTGAAATGATAGGTAAAATCTGTAATTATACAAAGAAAAATTAAATCTAATCAACCGCCTGAACCCATACCGGAGACCCGACCAGCAACCAGTAACAAGGTTCAATGATCACCAACCGAGCCTCCAGCACAAATAAAATATATTAATTAATAATGGGAAAAGTCTTACCAAAATAATCTTCTCACACTTGTTATCAAGATGATCAAGCTGATGAATGATCTCAGATACCATAGACACGATATGATGAAATAAAGGTGTCATGAGATCTATTGATTGTTAGGTCATTAATGTCTTTTTAGGACAGTTATTAATTGAGAAGAAAGTAATATGTGTGCAGTCTGGATATGTAGTTAAGAAAATACGATAAGCCCGTTACTTCGTCTGTACTGAACAGTACTAAATCGGATTTATTATTTATTTTTAATTTAGTTGAAATAAATCAATAAATTCGGCTCTTGCGACTGTTGCTTGATAATTAAGTAACACAATATTGTTTTTTAAAGGTTTGGCTAAAGTCAGTTGTTGATAATGTTGTTGCATTTCTAATTATTTATCAGAATAATCTACGTTTAATTGTAAATTATATAACGAGCAGATGCCCTGTAGCGTTGCTTTCTGTTGATTCTGTGGAAATTTCCTAAAATCCTTTCTTAGAAGATGTAACCCACTCAAATTTCAACCGTTTGGTCTAGGCGTCGAATATTGAAACTTCTTGTACGCGCCCTCACACACTACACACTCACACACAGACATATATTCTCCCATTTCACACATATGCACACATTTACACACACTCACGAATAAGACCGCGCATTTAACTTTAATTGTCATGTATAAATATTTTAATTTTTGTTATAAAGTTTATTTCAATTATTTGTTTTGGTATAAATTTTAATAATTTATGGCTATGGAAGAGTGGGGTCTTCTGTTACAAGTATTTTTATACTTACAAGAAGGCTTCAACAATGTTTTTGTTAAAATGTGTTTTTTTACCGGAATAAATATTTTTGTATTTTGTATTTTGTATTTGTTGTTCCACTAATATATTTTTGTCAGAACGGTCACGCTGCTGGTTTCATCTATTTAATTGACATCATCAAATGAAAACAATTCGACACAATAAATTTATTGTTTACGTTAATTTTACAAAGTTTTTCACTTTTGGATGCCTTTAAACAGAAAAATTTAATTAAGATAATTTTTCTGTTCTTTCTTTAATTTTTTTTTATACAAATAAACCACTAATGTATCACTCGGGAGAAAGTGTGATTCCTAGGTCATTTAAGTGAATTTAACTATTTATTCTTTTTATTACAATATACATTACAACATTTTTATTACAATATATTAAGAAATAATTATAACGGTCCACATACAACTTTTAGATAAGAACAATGTACCTATAAATAGTTCAATATCTGATTAAAGGTATTTTAAATTATATGGTAGCTTCAAAATATATGGATATTAGAATTTTAATAATCCAGTTATATTGAAGCTAGCATAATATCATTAAAACAACGTTTAATCATAAAGTAAACTATTCTTATGTTTATGTTTATTCTTATTACACACAGAAAATTTGAATTCTAAATTATATAATAAAAGTTATATATAACGGCGTGCTTATCTCAATAATGAGATTCTTATATATGCTCTTATTACATGTATATTCTTATACATGCTATTATTACATGTATATTCTTATACATGCTCTTAATACAAAGTTGTATTTTTGCCGTTGTAATTATTTTGTTACAAATACGGAGAATAAAGCAGATTCTGAAGTTTAATTTCAGCTTCAATGTTGTCAAAATAATGAATAATTTTAGTTTTGACAGCATTAAAACTAAAATTAAAACCTTCAGAATCAGCTACAATAGATCCTTATATGATGCGTAATTAAAATGCCTTAAAAACCGACGAATAAAATGTTTTTAGGCAATCTTTGTGGTTTTTTATTCCAAATACATTTTTCTCGGACGTGCTCTCGTACAAATAAACTTGCCCTATTTCCATCACACACACACACACAAACACTAGGTATACCAACCGTCCCTTCTCACAGAACCGTTGCCAAAACTTACGTTAATTGCTCTAAGGCCTTACCGTGAGTACGTTACAGGCTATATACCATAACCAGGTAAACTAGACCCGTGACTTCGTACAAAAATACAAATGTAAAGTTCCAAGAAAGAGCTCCAGTTATAGTGGAAAATAAGTAAGTATCATAAAGGTGGGGGCACATCGGCTGTAAGGAGGAAACGTTATTACAAGTAATATAACCGAGTCGAGTTGGTTTATTATAATTGTCATTTTATAATAGTTAAGGAGTCCGCAGTCTTTTGGGATTGTTGTTGTTGGAAGACAGTAAGATACTTTATATTATACATATCTACATATATGGTGTTTCTTTTGTAAAAAATTGATACTTGTCGTTGTTGGTTCTTGATGGAACATTTGAAACATCTTGTCAATAAAACACATTACTTGGTAACTGCTCCACTTTATATTTAAATAACACTAGCGACCGGTTTCGTTATACTAACATCTTCAGGCTATTGTATTAGGCGAAAATGTATTTCGTCTATTTGTTTACATTTGTGATGTGATGGATGACAAACATGATTTGTCATCCATCACATCACAAATGTAAACAAATAGACGAAATACATTTTCGCCTAATACAATAGCCTGAAGATGTTAGTATAACGAAACCGGTCGCTAGTGTAATTTAAATATAAAGTGGAGCAGTTACCAAGTAATGTGTTTTATTGACAAGATGTTTCTTTTGTACTTTTATTAACAGCAACATAATTAAAAACATAATTATATAACTTTGCTAATATTTTAAATATCTCCTTTATATGTACACCGCCTTTTTAGCAAGCCTATCGAAATCGAAAAGCAGGGATCGCGACGAGCTCCAACTTCCCTTCACTGGACCAGCGATAAGCGATAAGACCGCCTATTTGTACTTACCCTTTGTGCTCGTATTTTTAAGTTCAATTTATTGTAATCTTTTTGATTTTTGGTGTAACAATAAAGCTATATTGTTTCGCTTTTTCATTAGTATTTGATTTTAATTATGATATTTTCAATATATTAATAATATAATTATTATATTATATTTTCAAAATATTATTTTCGCCATACGTGCCAGTTTCCCGTAGACCACGAGACATGCAACTGTCTCGAAACGTCTTGTGTCCCCCTTTTCGTAAAAAAAGGTAAAAATTGATCGCGGTAGACCCGATTATATATATTATATTTTCAATTTATTTATTTCACATCAGTACAAACTATCGAACTAAAAATTCCATTTGATTGTGTTTTTTTTTGCGCCATGTATGGTTACAGATTCTTCTTATTAATTCGTCAGATGTACGGTATAAAACATCGAGCACTTTTCATTGCAACAACATGACGCCAAACCAAAAAGGAATTATGCAGGAAAAATACGAAACAGACAAAGTAACAAAAAAGGCGATCGTTAACAGCGAATTCACACGTACGATTAAAAAATATGCGACAATCCTTGGGTTACCCGATACATAAATTGTGTAATTTCTGCTACTTTTCCTAGTTACATATATCGTATGGAAAGTGAATTTCTTACTATCCCTAAAGTTCATCTTTAGATTTCACCGCCTACTTGTCACCTTCTCAAAAATAGTAATAATTATTGTTCGGTTTGTTTTTTCATATTGTTTATTCTTTCTTTATGTTTTTTTCTTATTTTTAAAGAAAAATTAAAATATCGCTTATAAGGTATTCGCGGGTTTTTTTGAGTAGAGTTAACTAGACAAATCTGGAAAAAGCAAAGTTGAAACTAAAAACGACCGGTTAGCCTGTGTGTAGCCTGTGTAGGATACGATGCGTGGACCATAAACAAAACAGCAGCTGCGTACGATCGACAAAAAGTCGTACACGATGACAAAAACATCCACACACTCCGAGCATACAATACAAATCCTTAAAACAAAGAGGTAAGGACATTTATATAAAAAGTTACGGCAAAAATATGTTTGTGTCGATGTAGCGACAGTGTTATGGTCAATCGACAAGGAGCTTTGAGCCGCAGTATGCACGTAGATAAGGCATTTTATTGCTGGTCCAACAGTTGGCTGTGGAGCGGAAAATGCAAATCTCGTTTTATTTCAAATTGTTCTCGGAATTGCTTACATATGGGTATCCAAGTACATTCAGAGTTACAACAATATTTACTAAATACTTCTTACAAATTTTTTAATACATTAATTATCACTCAAAAGAGAATTAGAGTACTAGTAAAATTAATTATCACTCAAAGAGAAGTAGAGTACTAGCAAAATTAATTATCAGTCAAAGCGAACGAGTACTAGCAAAATTAATTACCACTTAAAGAGAACTAGGACTAGCAAAACTAATTATCATTCAAAGAGAACGAGTACTAGCAAAATTAATTATCACACAAAGAGAACTAGTACTAGCAAAATTAATTATCACTCAAAGAGAACGAGTTTTAGTAAAATTAATTATCACACAAAGAGAACTAGTACTAGCAAAATTAATTATCACTCAAAGAGAACGAGTTTTAGTAAAATTAATTATCACTCAAAGAGAATGAGTACTAGCAAAACTAATTAATTACCACTCAAAGAGAACGAGTAGTAGCAAAATTAATTTTCACTCAAAGAGAATGAGTACTAGCAAAATTTATTATCACTCAAAGAAAACGGGTACTAGCAAAATAAACAAGTACCATTTTTTCATTAAACCGAAACAGAATCTGGTACACTATGCCATTAACATGTTGTCGTATTAGCGCAATTTAGGCTTTTTAAATTATATTTTGTTAAATATGATATTACCGTATCGTATTTATACCTGCCGGGGTAAAAAGTAAATTTTCTTTCCCGTTAAAAGTTGATGTATTTAAAGTGATACAGTTTAATATGCGATTTGTTTCGCATTCGATCGTAATAGTTTTTATTTTGTTGAATTTATATGTATAGACTTTTTCAATGAAAAGGCACCCAACTTCATAATTATATTACATGTATAAAAATCAAAATCAACTTTTATCAACGAAATATATAAGTATTAACCAGCCTTAAACATTGAACCTATGACACGCAAGCAATAAGTGACAAATGAGATGAGGAATACTTGGTCAATACATACAATAAGTGACAAATGAGTCGAGGAATACTTGGTCAATACATACAATTTAAGTGACAAATGAGATGAGTACTACTTGGTCAATACATACAATAAGTGACAAATGAGATGAGTAATACTTGGTCAATACATACAATAAGTGACAAATGAGATGATGAATACTTTGTCGATACATACAATAAGTGACAAATATGAGATGAGAAAAACTTGGTCAATACATACAATAAGTGACAAATGAGATGAGTAATACTTGGTCAATACATAAAATAAGTGACAAATGAGATGAGTAATACTTGGTCGATACATACAATAAGTGACAAATATGAGATGAGAAATACTTGGTCAATACATACACTGACGATTAAGTACATTCCTCATCTCATTTGTCAGTCGTCAGTTGGTTTAAGGATCAAAGTATTTGTGCTGGGTTTGCTTATTTAACTCTTTTCTTGATCACACATTCACCAATCATCTGATTGAATTTCATACCTGAGTCTAAATACAGTTTATCTTACTGACTTCATGACATGTCCAAAGGCTCTACCATACTCGTAGGCAGGGTCTTGAATAAATGGCCACTGAATTTCCATATTCACAAGCAACTGCTCATTCGACATATTTGCAACTTCACATATGAATTCTTTCTCAAAAAGGTAAGAAGTGGCATGCTGTAAATTTTTCAATGGTCATTGTCACTCCTAGCGGAAAAACGCGTAGTGCAAAATTTTCTATAAAATGTATTAAAATGCTTCTTATAAAATATGTTTGTTTGAGTTTTGTGAAAATTCCTATTCGTCAAACGATGAGAAATAAGTTGGCAAAGTCCGAGTTGGACTCGAGTACAAAGGGTTCCGTACCACCACATAATACGGGTTCAGAACGCTAAAATAAAGGTTAATTACAATAATATATGTCAAAGCAACATTAAGGCGACACAAACAAGCCACTAAAATGGTAGCGCCTGACAAACAATTCCTGGCTTCCGCTGAGTACGGAACCCTAATATCTTAACCACTATGTTTTCTTGTAATTTTTACGGAATCACCCACTTACCATGTTTTTGTTTCATTTTTTTTCAAACACTCGACCAACTTAATTTTGCAGTTTTGTTTTATTATTTTTGTTTCTTTTTGAAAATTTTGTTTCTTCAACTTTCCATGATCGCGATTCGTTAGATTCCAAGCTCCTAAGTAATTCCAACACTCAACTCAGTTTAAATTATTCCAATTTAAATTGATGTACCTGTAAGATTTGAGATGGTTGTCATAATATTTATAAAACACATACTTCACGTCTGAATTTTGTCTCATATTTGATGAAAATGGGGTGAGAAACAGATTTTTTTCATGTTTTTGTAGTCAGTCGTAAAACTAACTACAGTTGTATGGAATTATTCAAATTCAATTAAACTTACAATATATACAAATTACATAGTTTAGCGCTAAATATGCAAATAATTCGTTTAGATTAAATTATGTTAAGGTGTGTTAATTCGAAACCATTTCGAGATTTAGGTTTAATAAGCCGTATTTTGGAACTTGTGGTCTAAAAAACCTCATGATGATGAACATTTTCACGAAAAAACTTCCATTTGCCTTTGTTTGACTTCACTCGAGAAATGGCTTCCGACTGATTTGACAGCTAGATGGCAGATGAGTAGACAGACAGAGACAGACCACATTTTTATAAACTATCACACATCACAATCAGTATAATGTCTTAAATTCTCAAGTGACATCATATCGGAATATACTTTAAAAAATCATACAAGAATAATGGTTAATGTATGTACTAAAATAATGAAAACTATGCACTAATGGCGTATATTTGCTAAAGAAAAATAAAAAAAAAACTTGGGAATTCAGAACGGTTTCGCAGCCGGATTGTGAAAAACCCGCCTTTTTCTAATTAATCGAAACAGAACATTTAAGTTCAAAATTCACTCGATAGTTATTCAACAATACATTATTGCCTATGTATTGTGTATGCTGCCATCGCAAAATTTCCATTGGTTTCTGTAAATTAAAATGATTTCTTTTTATAAATTCATAATTTCTTCAAAATTTCAAACAATGTGTACACAGGTTATAAGGTTTTGTTGAATTAATTTTGAGTTGGATATGAGTATTCTGCCTCGATAAATTAAAAAAAGGTGGGTTTTTCACAAACCAGCTGCGAAACCGCTTTTAAATGGAAAATTAACATTTGGATATTTTGTTTTTAACGTTCAGTATAAAAAAAAGCAACAAAGCATGGTGAACTTAGTGTTTTACTGTTGTGTAAAATGAACTGCAGATTTAAAACTGTGTAAAAAAACAAATACACATGAAACTTTTTAGAATTCTTCTTAGCACTGTAACGGACGAACGCAACCAACCGGCTCATTAATTCGACAACTCAAGCAGGAAAGGTTGTCCCAGGAATAAATTAACACCGAGCCCTAATTGTTATTCTTGGCCGTCTAGAAAACAATTTCTAGATTTTATGGTAATTTCTAGCAAAGTATTCGTACGGTTTATCTGCGTGATGGATACGCCGCCGCGACGGAACCGTGGACTCACGCAAGGCTTTGTCGGGCGGGCGCCCAACCCAAAGAACGGCAGTCAAGTGTTTAAAGATTGTGTGTTCTTTATTTGTTGCTGTATTACTGTTACAAGTTTATTCTGTTGAAATATGAGTTATGGGTTGCGATTGAGACTGAATGCAAGTTTTAATGCGGCTATAGTACATTTTCCTCTATTATGGGAAGGTCGGAGGGTTGTGTTTTTTACATGTGTGTATGTACAGTGGAGATGACATCAAGTTAGACACTTGCAGTACTAAATTAGCCCCTATAGTAAAGTGTTTATAGGTACAAAGTCCAATGTGTAAAGGTCAATGTGATCTCCACTGTACAGTCAATATGTAAAAAAATGACATTATTTAGGTGCGCCAATTTTAAAATAAAACCCCGTATAAAAAAAAGGAAATTAGTAATAAAAGGTACCAAACGAATATTTCAACAGTTGCATAGATAACCTTTATACTAAACCTGCTCGGAAACTACCTTCTTACTTTTTTTAAAACGAAACAGAATAGACGGCATTACGGTCATACAAAAATGCGGTTTGAAAAAGTGTATGAAGATCCATCAATTACTGAGCGGACAGGAACATGTTTATGAAATACGATTACATCGGTACCGATTTGGTAAAGCACATCTTAACTTATTTGACAGGACTAAACTTAATTTACGCGTTATGTCCTTGTCTTTTCGATAAAGAAAGAAAAAGACAGGACGTTTAAAATAAGGTTAGTCCTTTCAAATAAGTTAAGACGTGTTATATGCCGAATCGATACCATTAACGTGTAGTTTTTATTTTATTTTATTACTACATTAGTAACCTAATTTTATTTTATTTTTTCCCATACTGCATTACCGCAGTAAGGTAATTACACATCGAAATCGGTTTTAAAAGTACACACATTGTGTGATCGATGTTATAGTATTACATTATAAACACAGCAATTCTCCGCTGTGATTGGCCAAATGTATTATAACACCGCTAGATAACCAATTACAAGCGATAACGGTCTGTTTTAAGAGGCTATGCGAATTTATTTTGTCACTGTCACTCCAAGCGAAAACACGCTCAGTGCAAGAGGGGCGGATTCAGGGCGAAAGCGAAAAATTTTAGTTTTATAATTTTTATAAAAGATCAAAAATAGCAAGCAAAATTTAAAATATCAAACATGGTAAATAATTCCACTTGCAGTTATGAAAGGCCAACTTAACTTAACACTTACGGTTTATTCAACTATGTATCTAGAGGTTCAAATTAAGTTGGACAAAAATAACTTCCTAAATAATTAAATATTTGTAATTTTCAAATTTTTTCCTATTAGTGTGCTATAAGTCCTACCTGTAGACGAAATTACTAGCCACTTAAATTGTTGTCTAGTAGTGATGACACCGATGAAATTAACAGAATTTGTCTTGTATTTTCGTCGTAGGTGAAATATAATACATGATTATGTCACTCGGGAGAAAGTGAGATTCCCTACTCGTGTGTATTAAGGGCCCTCGGCTACACCTCAGATCTTAAACTACACCCTCGTTGTAAATCGGTGACTTTCTGCCCTCGGTGAATAATGCACTATTTCCATTCCAAAAGCGTACAAAAGAAGCAAAACAAACTGAGCAACAAAACTTTTAACATATCTGAAACTTTTAAAACTTTATGTAAGATAACATGCCAGCAAATATTTAAAATGTTAATATCCCAGCCCTCCGCCACGTCGGCGTCGGAGCGTCATCGCGATTCCACCTTCAAACTTACCTCGTGAAAGATAAGGCTCGAAAGCCTGAATAAAATTTTCAATACGAAGAAATTTACGTCACTAACGCTTCTTACGGCTAGGGCGGGCGGCAGTGAGGCTTCAGCCGTTGTCGAGGGCGGGCATATGCCGCCGGTAAGCCTTCAACCCCTTTTCTAAATTTGAAATACGTAAAAGTTGTGTTGTTTTGATGATCGAGTTTCAAAGTTTGAAAACAGAATGATTTATTTTTAAAACTTGAATGGACGGCTATAAACAGTTGACGCGAATGAACAGCTGATTTTGACGTTTGATATTATTAGTGTAAAGTTTCCGGTACAGATCGCTTAGTTGTTTATGTACGGTTGTGAATAAATATTAGAATTGTAGAGATTTTTTGTGTAAATTAAGTGGATATTAAATTGTGGATTAGGTAAGCTACATCATATGGGATTAAAATTAAATATTTAAGTAACTTGTAAAATTTATTTTGTTTGCAGAGATTTTCAACAAGTTTACGTATTATTCAGGTTTTATGGCTTGATATTTTATCGTGTCACCAGTAGTCTATCTTAACGATAATTGCAATTACTGAGTACGAGTATGATAAAAATATTAAAACGGTGTAAGGTTTTATAGGTATGGTTTTAATAGCCAGGTTTTTAAGGCTAGTTATTATTAGTGTAATTTGCGTAGCCGTTTTATTCAAAATAGGTTGAATAGGGTGAAATAGGAGAAAATAATACTTTTCACATGGACGTGATTGTTCGATTGAATAATCCTTTGTTATGTTTATAGCTACTAAGTTTATCTATTACTCAAAGCATAAATGAATTAAATCGACCAAGCCTCTTCAGAGCAGTAGGGAATTCAAGCAAAAAACACAATTCAGTTGTTTTTTTTTCATATAAATGTATTGGTGGTATGGACAAGAAAAATGTTGCATACGTTGTATTAGAGTTGATAATACATTTAATTTTTTTCAGTATTTTTGGTTCGGCCATAAACGAGGCTTTAGAATGTACACATTTGGCGATACCAAGCCCCTTAATTAATACTATTTTAGTTGAAACCAGTCTTGAACATTTTTTCATCCTTTCTACAATATGTCTAAACTGTCCACGCACTAGATTGAATTCTTACAACACACTCGCTATATTTATGAATCAGTTAAACTTTCCTTTGTCTTATTCTAAAGTTAAATTAAACATATAACGACACTTGACTGCCATGAATTATGTTCTTAATAAACTGTATATCCTTGCCAACTTATGTATGCGTATAACGCAATCGAAATTAAACCGTAAATCAGTGCAACAAAGATAATAAGTTTAAAACAATCTGAAAAGGGATTATTGCAAGTTTATAGAAGTGAGTCATTGGTTGGTATGCATCTGATGTATTTGATTAATACGATACACGACCGTAACGTATGCATCCATTTGCAGATTCGGTTTTGTTTGTTATATTGGTATTCACGTGTGACGGATATGCTAATTGAGTATTTTATGTTGGTACGAGAAGGTAATGGAGTTCAGTTCAAGATTGAAATATAACCAATTTCTGGCGCTAAAGTGAAAGAGTGAGAAAACATTCAACGCAAGAATTTGAGCCCTGTTTCTAGGACAGGCTTTTTAATTAGCGCGGGCGAAGCCGCGGGCAAAAGCTAGTAAGATAATAATAATAAAAACCAGCCAAGTGCGAGTCAGTCTTGCGTAACTAGGGTTCCGTATCGTGGATGATGCATTTAATTTTGTAATATTTTTTTCGTGAATTTCTCAACCGCTATATTTTTCCTGAAATCTTTACGTAAACACATATTACCATGATTTTTTTCATATTTTTCGGTCTAACAGTTTTGGGGATAAGGGGGGGGGGGGGGGGGGGCATATTTTTTTTGTGAGTCTGGGGTTTCTTGAAATAGATGTAACTAAATATAGCCAAACCGAATATTTTTACGATCAACTATTTAATACCAACAATTTGATACCCATATTGTGTGTTTATAAAATGTTTTTTTTTTATTAATTTTGCTTCTTTTTTTATATTTCTCATTTTTACTTAAATTTTTTCAATCGCTATAGTTTTCCTGTTATTTCTGTTGATCTAAAATCGTTTTTTTTTCATATTTTTTGGTCAACTAGTTTCGGAAATAAGGGGGGGGGCATACTAGCGGTTACAATATTTTTGTGTCTTTTTATTTTAGATTTCTCAAAACAAGTGTTAGTAAATATAGTAAGTCAATGATTTCAAAAACTAAGATAAGCCCTTAGCGTAATATGACAGCACTAAAATGTTTCCACCTTTAAACGGGGGGACGCTCACACGTTTGGAATCAGTGCTCATCTGAGGCATCATCATTGCTCATCAGCAATCAGTGCTGCATTAAAGAGCATTTAAAGTTTTGTATTTTTACTAGAAAATATGTCATCGTGTGCATTTTTAAAGTGCATTAACATTTTAAGAAATACGAATAAAGCCAAAAGTGTGATATTTCAAGCGTTAAATTTATTTAATCTCATTAAATAAATCATTTATTTCCTTATTTTTTTTTTAGATTTGAGTAAATATATTTCATTTCAAAGAGTCTTCCCCATGCCATTTTATTAACATTTACAGTTTACAGCTAATAATTTTAGCAACTTGGAGAAGTCTGATGAGTTTGCTGACCCTCGCGTCGTAGACAGATTGCACACTCATTAGTGTAGGCGCGTCGGCATTATGTCAACGCACACATTCCAAAACAATGCAATAGATTTAAGGTGCCAGTGCTCATCTAAGCTTTTGAAATCATTGCTAAAAGTATATATTTTTATAATCAGCTTTTTAATATCTAGAATTTGATACCCTATTGTATTTTTATCATGATATTATTAATTTTTCTCACTTTTGTTTTGGAAATATTTTGAACAAAATTTAATATTTTGTTTTATAATGTGATATGTGGCTAAATTAATGCTATTTTTGTGCCAAATTTCAAGTCTTTATCTTTACGGTGCTACAGTTATGAGGCGGTGACATACGGACGGACGGATAGACAACGGAGTCTCACCGTAAAGGTTCCTTTTGTACCTTTTAGGTACTACGGAACCCTTATAAAACGTTTCTTCCAGATTTACATCCATTGTGTTACTCGTAGTAACATAATTTCTTAAATGCTGTAGTTAGTTGTACATTCAGAATGCATTTTATAATTCTAATAATTTTCCAGTTAATCTACGAATATTTGTATGGAGTAGGTCGAACTAAATGTACACTGGTTACAATTAACAATTAACAAACTGATAAATTAAAATTTTAAAAGAATTTCTCAAAAATACTTTAAAAAAAAAAACAGAATAATTAGACTACGGATAAGATTATCTAATTATTTTGGTACCATAAAAAAAATCGTTTTTCCGGGAGGTCAATAATAATTAATTAAAATACTATTATTTCGAAGTAATTTTATGAATAAGATTAAAATATTTATATATATTTAGGTAATGTATATATTTATTATTATTATTCATATATTTATATTATTTAAAAAACACATTTAGAAATATATCAGTCTTGTAAATAATAATGTATATGAAAATCATTTTATTAATAGGTATCTTAAATTCGACCTAGGATTTTTCATTTACTGGACTATGATTTCAACTTATTGACGTATATTTTTCGCTTAGCATCCAAAGGCTACCTCTTCTAATCCAAGTCCGAAACTTCTAATTCCTTGTCCTCTTTGTCCTGGTATTCTTATTTTCCTTTTTCGGACGTTCCACTAAATTATGTCCATAAATCGTATATGTCCAGGACATGTCCCGACCTCGCCTGGATTAAGGGTCGGTATAATGTCAGATGCACAATTTCAAATGAGCATAAAACATTGTGTAACTTGGTCAATCGGTTTAATAAAAATAATATAGATAATAGACTATAGGGCTGATATTCGTGCAGAAGCAAAAACGCAAAAGCTTTAAGTTCGCTCGATAGAAAAAAATTATGAAGTTACCTCTATATTTCATGTTTTTCGAGTGTTAAAGGACCTTTCTTAAAACAGTTTGCCTTGAAATTTGTATTAAAAATAAGAAAACAAATGACCCCGTATAATTGCACGGGGATTTTGAATAATTCTGTTTCGTTTTCATTTAATTTAACATCTAAGAATTGGCGCTTACGTCGATTTATTCTGAGACAAGGCGGCGACAAGATATCTCGGTCGCACGCGCTTTTTGTTCCATGCTTTGTTTCGTCACTCACCCGTCGGTCAGTTGTGATCGCTCCGTTGAGACGGGAGGGCTACGTTTTTGCGCTCTCGACGTCCCGGTTTCGTAATTTAAATAAATCTCGTAATTTGAAACATGGGAAATAAATGCAACCAATGGAATAAAAATGTTTAACGAGTGAAAATAAAGCAGTGGATGAAATTAATGCAAATTAATGGCGTACCATTACTTAACAAAATAAGTAGATAGGTCATGTTTTATTAAAGATGTTGAACTAAAGGTTGTCTCAATGGACTAATGAATATCGCTATGTTTTTCGTCTGAGGTATTTTTTTAGCTTACAATTTAATATCACAATAAATATGGTTGATGGATGTGGAAGAGGCGAAAGAGTTGTGTCTGGATCGTAGCAGATGGAAATCTGTAGTCTCTGCCTAGCTGCCTACCCCTCTGGGAGACTAACAAAACCTTATCTCACCATCACCATCGGCGTATCGACGTATTCTCGTATCGGCGTATCGACGTATCGGCGTATCGACGTATCGTTGTATCGACGTATCCCCGTATCGACGTATCGACGTATCGTTGTATCAACGTATCCCCGTATCGACATATCGACGTATCGACGTATCGGCGTATCGACGTATCCCCGTATCGACGTATCGACGTATTGACGTATCGACGTATCGACGTATCGGCGTATTGACGTATCGTTGTATCGACGTATCCCCGTATCGACGTATCAACGTATCGACGTATCGACGTATCGGCGTATCGACGTATCGTTGTATCGTTGTATCGACGTATCCCCGTATCGACGTATTGACGTATCGACGTATCGTTGTATCGACGTATCCCCGTATCGACGTATCGACGTATCGGCGTATTGACGTATCGTTGTATCGACGTATCCCCGTATCGACGTATCGTCGTATCGACGTATCGGCGTATCGACGTATCGGCGTATCGACGTATCGTTGTATCGACGTATCCCCGTATCGACGTATCGACGTATCGTTGTATCAACGTATCCCCGTATCGACATATCGACGTATCGACGTATCGGCGTATCGACGTATCCCCGTATCGACGTATCGACGTATTGACGTATCGACGTATCGGCGTATTGACGTATCGTTGTATCGACGTATCCCCGTATCGACGTATCAACGTATCGACGTATCGACGTATCGGCGTATCGACGTATCGTTGTATCGTTGTATCGACGTATCCCCGTATCGACGTATTGACGTATCGACGTATCGTTGTATCGACGTATCCCCGTATCGACGTATCGACGTATCGGCGTATTGACGTATCGTTGTATCGACGTATCCCCGTATCGACGTATCGTCGTATCGACGTATCGGCGTATCGACGTATCGGCGTATCGTCGTATTGCCGTATCGGCGTATCGACGTATCCTCGTATCGACGTATCGTCGTATCGACGTATTGCCGTATCGTCGTATCGTCGTATCCCCGTATCGACGTATCGTCGTATCGACGTATCGGCGTGTCGACGTATCGGCGTATCGACGTATCGTTGTATCGACGTATCGTCGTATAGACGTATCGACGTATCGGCGTATCGACGTATCGTCGTATCGACGTATCGACGTATCGGCGTATCGACGTATCGTAGTATCGACGTATCGTTGTATAGACTTATCGTCGTATCGACGTATCGGCGTATCGACGTATCAGCGTATCGACGTATCGTTGTATCGTCGTATCCCCGTATCGACGTATCGTTGTATCGACGTATCCCCGTATCGACGTATCGACGTATCGACGTATCGGCGTATCGACGTATCGTTGTATCGACGTATCCACGTATCGACGTATCGACGTATCGGCGTATTGACGTATCGTTGTATCGACGTATCCCCGTATCGACGTATCGACGTATCGGCGTATCGACGTATCGGCGTATCGACGTATTGACGTATCGTTGTATCGACGTATCGGTGTATCGACGTATCTTCGTATCGACGTATCGGTGTATCGACGTATCGGCGTATCGACGTATCGTTGTATCGACGTATCCCCGTATCGACGTATTGACGTATCCACGTATCGGCGTATCGGCGTATCGTTGTATCGACGTATCCCCGTATCGACGTATCGACGTATCGGCGTATTGACGTATCGTTGTATCGACGTATCCCCGTATCGACGTATCGTCGTATCGACGTATCGGCGTATCGACGTATCGGCGTATCGACGTATCGTTGTATCCACGTATCGTTGTATCGTCGTATCCTCGTATCGTCGTATCCTCGTATCGACGTATCGTCGTATCGCCGTATCGGCGTATCGACGTATCCTCGTATCCTCGTATCGACGTATCGTCGTATCGACGTATTGCCGTATCGTCGTATCGTCGTATCCCCGTATCGACGTATCGTCGTATCGACGTATCGGCGTATCGACGTATCGGCGTATCGACGTATCGTTGTATCGACGTATCGTCGTATCGACGTATCGACGTATCGGCGTATCGACGTATCGTTGTATCGACGTATCGTTGTATGGACGTATCGTCGTATCGACGTATCGGCGTATCGACGTATCGGCGTATCGACGTATCCCCGTATCGACGTATCGTCGTATCGACGTATCGTTGTATCGACGTATCCCCGTATCGACGTATTGACGTATCGACGTATCGGCGTATCGACGTATCGTTGTATCGACGTATCCCCGTATCGACGTATCGGTGTATTGACGTATCGTTGTATCGACGTATCCCCGTATCGACTTATCGTCGTATCGACGTATCGACGTATCGGCGTATCGATGTATCGACGTATCGTTGTATCGACGTATCGTTGTATCATCATCGTTATCATTATCTTTGCAAGTATGACTTTCGAAAAATAAAATTTTAAAATATAAAAATTAGATGCAAACACAATTACGCAAAAAAATGCCATTGCGAACAAACCGTTTTGTCAACTGGGTTGAATTTTATACATCGTAGATGCATTATACTTATTATTGAAAACTAGCACGTGCACGGGTTAATGACCGCGGATCCACACCGCTCGTGGGAGCTAAGAAATAGCGCTCGCGGCCGGTGACGGCCGGTCGCGCAAACAGTTGAGGTGCGGGGATGCGGGGGCAAAATCACTAATTTCTCCAGGTTTATACGCAGCCTTAATTAGCTTAGTTTGGCCTCCGCGGGTGGAGTATGTAAATGCAAAAAGAAAAACAGGTTTTTGTTATGTGAACAATATAAATTTACTCAGTTTACCTGAGTTTAGATAAACTAAGCTTATACAAAGCTAAGTAGATATTTTCTTAACTATCTTAAACATGCAGCCGGACTTAAGGTTAAACACCATTCGCTTAGCGCAAAGTGCATAACTCGACTTTGTTTTTCTTGTCGAGAAATGAAAAATTGAAAAGAATTTTGGTATGTGGCCATTGACGCCATCAATAACTCAGAATTAGTGAGGTTTATAAAGCAAAAGTTTGAAATTGTATCGACAGTTAGTCATGATCTTTTCAAAACCAACTTAAAAATGCTGTTTTAACATTATTAAATCATGATTACTTAATTGTGTATTAAGTTTCAATCTCGTTATAAACCTCACTAATACTGATTTATTGGCGTCAATTGCCACATACCAAAATATTTTTCAATTTCAACTTCTAAACAAGAAAAACATAGTTAAGTTATGTACTTTGCGCTAAACGACTGACGTTTAACCTTAAGGACCATTTCACTTTTTTAACGAGAAATCTAAAATTTAGAACGCCTAATTTACCAATTTAAGAATAACTTTTCTACTGTTCAATACATAATTAACATAGACCAATATTTTCTTTAACCACATTTCCAAATACAACTTTGTGATTTGTAGTGATCAATCTCCCACACCTTGTTTACGTGATAATCACAATCACATTGTTAATTGTATGGACCTTATTCTTAAGCAAGTATTCAAAAAATTTGCAAAAAAAAAAGTCCAAAATATCTGATATGTTCTTTAACTAAGCGAATTCAGTAATTTTATTGATAATTACTTTATTGATTATATAAACCACTTCATCAATTACACCGAAATAAAAAATATAAAAAAATTCCAAGTAAATTGCGATCCAGAAGGGCACACCATACAAAACGCGTGATTTTGTTGAACAAATAGTAAAGCACGTAAAAAGGGAAACTGGTTAACGAATTCAGGTTATACTAGGTACAAGAGTAAGTTAACTAAATTGTATTAACCGAAATAATAAAAACAAAAAATTTAAAAACAAATGATTGTCCACTAGACTTGAAAGTTACATTTGCCAATGGTGCCCACACTTAGCATTAGAGCATGCGCATAATTATATTCTAGTGACAGATAAGAATAAATCATTATTATTTTTAAAACAAAAATTTTTTTTCTGCTTAGGTGAATAAGAAATGTTTCAAAAAAACTACACCGACTTTAAAATTACACAAAAAGGAAAAATTAACTTCTTACCAAATTCTGTATTTTTTACATTTAGTACTTTCCAATCTTCAATCAACTATATACAGGTAGATGACGGGTCAGCGCGTAAAAAGGGGCCCGACAAATAACAGCCCACTTGCAGAGTGAGCTCTTATTTGAATTTAGTTCGTTAGTGACAGCGCCAAGGTGAAAACGTGTAGCAATGCCTCAATGTACTTTAAAAACCGCCGAAATAACCGAAGAACTATAAGCAATAGTGATGGAATATCGTACTTTCGGTTAGCAAATATCAATAACTTTCTGTTTTGTATTGTAAATCTGTAAACGGCATGGTATTTTCAATAAAATGTTTCAAAGCCAACGCACGCGCCAATTTCACAAACATTGGCTCCAATTTGCTCGAAAGAACGAAATCAAAATGTGCATTCAATAAGTACATTTTTGAACTAATCATTTTGTACTTTAATGACGAAATAATAAAGTTGGATTTTCAATAAACCGTTCCAAACTCGACCGTTCCTTGCCGTCTCGTATCATGTTAGATGTGAACATGAACAATACTGCACCTTATCGTAAGCCTTTAAAGATAAAAATAGGTTGGATATATAGGTATAAAAAGCTTAGGACGTTATTGCGTATTAAGTAGTTTGAGACATAGCTATAAAGGTATAGACAGCCGGTGCCAACATATCGCTTTATTTTTGTTTCTGACCTGTGGGTCTACCGCGTAATTCTCATTTTCATCAACATCAACTTGAGATTGAAATTTGTCGTGCGTGCGACGACGCCCGCCTAACATGCCATCTCTTTTGCACGCGTTGAATTTCGCATGCATTTGCTTGAAGTTGATACAAATGAGAATTACGCGGTAGAGCCCCTGTCATCTTGTTGTATATTATTGATCGAAGTTTCAAATGAAATCACAGAACATATAATAAGTTTGCAATTTATATGTATATATCGTCACAGAATAATATTACATCAAAAAAGGCAATTTGCTGAACGGTACGAGTATTTAGGTATTACCGTTTAGATAGGGTTTTTGTCATGTTGACTCTAGGCCCCATTCACAATGGAAGTTATTCGAGGATTCAAATTGGAAAGATGATCATAGATCTATTGTGTCCAACTATGATATTATTATAATTAGCGGGGGACACCCGTGCAGCCTTTTAAGAACCTCAGCCACAATGACTCTTATTATGTGAGAGTTGCACAAAATACTATAAACATTATATTGTAAACATTTTTTGTATCAAAATAAGAACTCCCGTTTTTTGAAGGCAAATAAAAATTGCTTGCCCACATTTGTTCGGTTAATTTGTCATTGACAACATTTAACACTCTCTACTTTATAAATATATGCACAAATCTTGAAGAATATCCACTTCTAAAACAGACAGGTTGAGTGTAATCATTTTGAATCGTTGCCAATAAAATGTTTCATTTGACCAAGAAGAATAGACCACTGAACTAAATTGAATTAATTATCTTCGGTGTTATTATTTTCTTGAATGAAAATGAGACTTATGCCTCCGTAACATCCTTGTTAGGAAATAAATATGTATTAATAAATAGTGAGACTAGTACAAGTGAATTTATTCAATATGTGTTTCCAGTTTCACCAAGTTTTGACAATTGCAATTATAAATTTTGAGACTTATGCCACCGGCAAGCGTTTGTGTGCGCTATCTAGCGTGCTCAGGTGTGAACAAGATTATTTCATATTTTTATATGTTTTATCAAATCGTAAAATTTTCATGAAGGTGCTATGAAATGATCTCGATTCATTCCGTTTCCGCAGTTCCGTGCTCAAATATGAGAAAATATTTGTCTGTCTATCTGTCTGTCGCAGCTGCTTTTCTCAAAGATGGATAAAGCTAGAATTAAAGTTTTTTCGAAAATTTGAACAGGTATAAAACCAATTTTGCAAACAACCAAAAAATTAAATAAAAATTAACTTATATGTTAGTTTTTTTACTACATATTTACATATTTTGCTTTTCAAACTTCTATCAATAAAGCAGCCTATAATAATCTTTTAAATTTACAATACAACTAGGACTCCCCGCGGCATTGTTTGCGTTGATCCCGTTTCTTTTGATCCAGGGGGAGTTTCATGATATTATTTCTTACTGGATGTTTACATCATACAAGGAACCTGCATTGTAACTTTCATGTCACTAGGTCAAGCCATTTAGGCGGTGATAGATCAGGCAGTCAGTCAGGATATTATTTATACCTATATATAGCTTGAACGAATAAGCCAGTTATATAGGTATACAAGGTGACTTTTTGATCATCGTCCAAATTCATACTGGAGGCTTGGTAAGTGATCAGAATCATGAATCGATAACAATTTTTGTGAAATTCGTATAATGAAATTTTGACTTCCCATAGTAATCTTACTCCCAGTCCTGAGTGAATCACTATGGGGAGTCGAAATTTAATTTTATGAATTTGACAAAAATCATTATTGGTTCATGATGCTGATCACTTACCAAGGCACAAGTATGAATTTGGACGATGTTCACAAATTCACCTTGTATACATAGATAGATGAACTTATAATTGACCAATTAATTGGATATAATGCGGCAACGGCAGGATTCTGTATTATATAATCCCATCACAAACGTAAATGTAAAAACCGGCCAAGTGCAGTCGGACTCGCGCACGAAGGGTTCCGTACCATTATCTATAATAATACAGATCGCGCCAAACTTTAAGTACGCTCGGAAGTTGCTCTTCTCAAGAACGGCCCATACATTTTCTTCCTGCTGATGCGAATCGCCCCGTGTTTAGAGGGGACTAAAAGTTTGGCGCGATCTGTACTCGTTAACTTGTAAAGCGTACTTAGCTATGATAGTTTTCTTTTTAATTTCGATGTATACTACTGCCGTGATTTTTTTCACGTCTCCAGATACAACCGTTTCGCCGGCAAGAAGGGGGGACACTTGACTCTAACAAAAATTAACACTTTTAAGTTTAATATTTCGCAAAAGGAACCCCGGATCGAAAAATTGTCTTCTCACACCCTCAATATTTTTAAATTACCTATCCAACGAAAATCATGCTAATTTTACCCTAAAAAAAATATTTTTCAAAATTTTATTGTACCACTTTATCGGCGTCATAAATATAATACGTAATACCCATGCCAAATTACAGCTTTCTAGTACTAATAGTCTCTAAGCTAAGCCACGGACAGACAGACAGACAGACGGATATGGCGAAACTATAAGGGTTCCTTGTTGTTGACTACGGAACCCTAAAAAGGGGTCGAGTTCAGTGCAAAGGCAGTTCAAGATTGTCGGCTTCACCGAAAAAAGAAATTTATTTTTTTATTTTTTTCTTATATTTTCTTGGGTACAAACGTTTTAAATATCGGTACAATCTGGTACAAACCTAAAACAAACGAATGGCAATCATTAATATTTATTATCTTTTATCCAGTTGCCAACTTCACATAGGTATCTGGAAATTATAATTCTTTTTATTTTATATTTTTATTTAGGCAATGTGTCATGCTCTCTCTCTCTCGCACGTGTACAAGCCTTCTAGATATGCTACCTATACCAATTATGGAGACGAAATTTAAACATACTTATAAGAGGATGGCCTATCCTAGCAACTTTTTTTATTACCTGTCCATCACAATAAGTCCAATGGTAAAGATCTTATTTGCTTTTGATAGAGGCAATTATATGTTGGCATTGGCCTTTGGATTCATTGGATTACGTAATAATCAATACATATAATTAATAATATAATACGTATTTAATCCTTGAAAGTCAGATGTTGTCCATGATCTAGGGTCATGTACAGTCCTCCATCCATCAGCCCGTGTTCGTCCACTGCTGGACATAGGCCTCCCCCATATTACGCCACTCTTGTCGGCCCTCAGTCATCCTCATCCAGCCGCCACCCACAACGTCCTTCAGATCGTCAGTCCAGCGGGCACGAGGGCGGCCTACGCTACGATTTGCTATACGTGGTTTTCATTCCAATGCCTTACGGCCCCAACGGTCATCACGTCGGCGACAAATATGGCCAGTCCTTTGCCACCAACTTACTGATTCGGCAGGCTATGTCGGTCACCTTCGATCTCTGACGGATATCTTCGTTTCGGATTTTATCCATCAGAGATATCCCAAGCATAACCCGCTCCATAGCTCGTTGAGCGACCTTAAATCGGCGGATCAAGCCTTTGGTAAGAGACCAAGTCTCAGGGCCGTACTTCATCACTGGAAGGACGCACTTGTTATATACTGCGGTATTGCAGTATTGGTGTACAGTTCTAATAGAAGGGAATGTCATGCAGAAAATATGTGTAATTTTAAATAGGGCATAAATGTATATACGTTTTAAATTAGCAAAACATATTAAAACTTCCACTGGTTAGCCTTAAATAACAGCTCTTATTTGAAACGTATAATTTTCTCAAATATGATACAGTTCAATCGTGAATTGTGTCAAATAAAGCTGACGCTGCGCGGAATTTTAGACACGCCATTTAAAGTCACCAGCTCAAGAATAGCTCATACTATATCTACAATTTTATTTAAACGAGTTAATATCACCTCACGCGACGTAAATAACTTCATATTGCACAATATCCTGTTGCCAAGTGACGTTTGCCAGATTTTCCACCACTTCTGACCTGATTCACTCTATTTTAGTTTTAACGAGACTTAAAAAGATTCACCACAATCTATAGTTTGATTTCAAATAGTGATGGGAAATGAGAGTGGCGCTTATTAAAGAAATTTTTTATCACACCTATTCGAAAAACGACAATTGGTTTAGAGGATAACGGGAGCCAAAGTTCATTTTATTCCCATGGGAGTTTGCGCTTTCTCTCTTCGATTGGTCCGTGTTCTGATAGATTAGCGTCATTTAACCAAAGAGGTCAAACCGTAGATCTCATGTAATACTATTGTTGCAGTGGATCAAACGCAAAATTTTAGAAGAAGTTACTGGCTGGTTAGGCAAGGGTGGCAAGGCGCACTAAAAAAAAAACTATATTTGTATCTTATTTCTTTTTTCTCAGAAATTTTCACGCTAGGCTTCGTTATGTTATTGCAAATTATAAAAAATTAGTTCGAGAAGTGATAGTGATATATTAACTCCTGAAAACAAGTTAAAGTGTGCAGTCACAGTTTATATAGTAGTTATAATGTGGTGCAATAAACATTACCACAAAATACCAGGTACTTGTAGCTTTTTCTTTTTCTCATAGGTAGTGATGAAAAATAGTGTGTATCATTCGGACCAAAGTTATATTTTGCTCTCGGACGGCGTATATTGAATTCTTCGCTACGCTCAGGATTCTACTATATGATCCTGCTCTTCACTCTGAATTCAAAATAACGTCCTCGGTGAACAAAATATTGCTCTTGGGCTCCTTGTAACACAAATAACTATGTCATGATATTATTAAGGTATGATATTATGATATTATTAAGGTTGGGTATTGTTTAAGCTTAAGCCATTAGTTAACAAAACTACTCTTATAAGTGTATATTATGCATATATACAATCAAAATTAAACTATGCCATAACTGTTTGGGGCAATGCTGCGGAGATCAAGAAAATCTTGATCAGCCAAAAGCACTCAATAAGAATTTTAAACGGACTTCATGGACGCACATCAGCAAAAAAATACTTTAAATTAAACAAAATCATGACAGTAATATCGCTATACTTGTATAAATCATTAATAGAAATACATAATAACAAACATAATTTTCCAAAATACATGGACCGACACAAATATGACACCCGTAACAAAGAAAAAATTGTTTTACCGAAAACAAGACTAAGCAAAACGCAAAAACAGGGGCTTTATAACAACATTGTTATGTACAATAAATTGCCATTATAAATAACCAGGCTTCCGCTAGCGGATTTTAAAATTAAATTAAAATTTTATTTTGAATCATATCCGTTTTATTCAATAAATGAGTACATTGCTAAGCAATTGAATAAATGTTCATTCTCTCTTTGATATAATTATATAATCTAGTCGACAAATCATTTCCAATTATAATTAATAATTCATATCCTATTGACATAACTTTTAAATTTAGTTTTGTAACTAATTTTAATTTAGCATATTTATTAAAGTTATCTTATCATTAAGATACATATATGTAATATTTGACATGCCTCATGTAACATTCTCTGTTATAATGGTCAATAAATGAATTACTGATTACTGAATACTGATTACTGATTACTGATTACTGTTTTTGCTTTTCCATTGTTTTGACCGCCTCTATGGTTTATTGGTTCAAGTACTCTACCACTGATACGGAGTTCACGAGTTCAAATCCCGTAGAGGCAGCACATTTTTGTTCGGTCTGTGCTTCGGAAGGCATGTTAATCGGTAAAAGCGTGCCACCCATCACGTTAGGACGTAATAATCGTCAGTGAATCTTGGGTGTACGGGTGATCCGTGACTAGCAATTGACAGTCCATACTCGAAAACATCTCTGACACCCCCTCGGGGATTAAATTCACAACGGTGATGTACTTACGTATATCTTTTTTGTTATGTGCAGACATCGTAATGTACTGTATTCAGTTATAGAATAGAAGAATAGAATAGAATATTAAGAATATAGAATAGAAAGAAGGGTACAGTACAAGTTACAAGAATTTAAGCTTAAAATCTAAGATACACGTAAAGTACTAATAACAAATGTACGCTGTTATCCTAGATAGGATTTTACGCCTGTAGAAAGGAATAACAGCCCCGTTTCCTTGGAGGACAGAATGGGGTAAAAAACATAAGTACTCAGTTAATAGGCTTAACAACATTCATGTTATGTACATGTTTACGGCTAATCCTAGAAAAATAGGTAAAATACGTTTACCCGATAAAACAGTTTCTTGCAAAGATTGTAAAAACAGAAAAATCATTCATTTCCGTAAAAAATCCCTTGTAAAATCACCCGAAATCTGCCGTAACAAATTTTTTCGCACTTGCCAGAATAGCCGTCCTGCACCCGTAGCACAGTGTTTAATCACGAGCGATGCGACTTAGCTAAAGTTAAAGATTAAACACTGTGCTACGTATTCTGGTCTACCCAACGCTGGTTGTTTATTGTTAGGTGCTGCGTAATTTTTTTCGAAATAAAGGGGTCGCCTCGCTCTGCTCCGCTTCGCTTGGCTCCCAAATTTATGATCTCCAGCAACCTTGATTCGCTCGTCGTTGTACCTATTTTTTATTAATTTAGCTATTGGTGGGGTAGACGAAGGTGTAGATAATAATAATAATATATCGTCACGACATGAATCCCCGAAGAGGTATCAGAGGTGTTCCGAGTGTGAACTGTGATATGCAAGTCACAATTCACACTTGGTACACCCGCGTCTCAACGGTGGGTGTTGAGCCCTATTGCCGTACTTCGGGCACAAATACACGCGTTTTTAGGGCATGTAGGTTTCCTAACGATGTTTTCCTTTACCGTTCAGCAAGTGGTCAGTAAAAACAAATACTATGCACATCAATTCCGAAAAACTCATTGGTGCATGCCCGACCGGGGATCGAACCTGGATCTCAAGATTGAGAGACCAGCGTTCTACCCCTGAACTACCGCCGCTTTTATACCTAGTTGTAGATAAACGAGTAAACTCAGAACTTTCAAATTTTACCCAAAGGGCTTGTATAATTATTTCTAAGTTTTTCTAAGTAACACGACGTGCAGTAATTATAAAGGATAATTGTGTCGATTCGGTTTAGCACAACTTAACTTATTTGACAGGACTACACTTAATTTAAGCGTTCTGTCCTTGTCTTTTCGATAAAGAAAGAAAAAGACAAGACGCTTAAAATAAAGTGAGTCCTGTCAAAAAAGTTAAGTCGTGTTACGCCGAATCGACACAAGTGTCTCGTTTTTGGGAAATTCGATTTCGAAATGTACGATTTTGTAAAAAGAAATTTTAATAATTGTATCTTTGACGAAACTGTATTCGAGTTTTCATTAGAGTTGCAAACTTATTGCATCTAAAGCATGTCTTAATAACCCGAAATTGCAATAACCCCGCAGATGACTTGTTTGTTTGTTTGCCTAAATCAGGGTTGCACAAACATGCAGATACCGTAATCTTGTTTAGTTTCGGATTCGATAGCATCTTGTTTGGAATTCGATTTCGGTGCTACTAATCTGTCTTTATGGTGTTATCTTGGAGCAATATATTTGTTCAGTGTGTGTGATAGCTTACCGGTTAATGTATAAGACATTAAGCAAGATACCCATACATATTGGTAAAAATACCTATACAAATAAAAAATGTTGGATCATAATTTGAAAAAATTACATAACATAATAACAGTTAATATTAACTCATGAATCTGAAAGAAAATTTCACAAATTTCATATGTGAAGACCTATTATATGATAAAGGCCCTACTTAATGTATTTTTCCTATTGAATCACGAAGAAAAAAAAATAAAAAAAAACAAATTGTAACACAATATTTATAAAACACCAAAAACGTTTGTAAATGTTTTAATCTTTTGCGCTCTGGGTTGGTTACAAATCTATCTTTAAATGACTTTCATGAATTAGGGTTCCGATAAGGCACTGTCGATTCCCCACAATCCTCCCCAGTAATAAAGAGTTAATTTTCTAAACTATCAGGGTCCGTTATTTATCTCCGGTCATTTATCATTAAATTAGGTCCACGTTGGTCCTAATGGCCCTAGATACGAGTTCGTATCTCGTAAATTTTTATTTCCTGAAATGAAGACATATAGTTATGGCGTCAAACTTTTGGTTGTCGGTTGTGGTCTTAGCAAGGTAAAAAGTTTGGTAGTGAATCAAAGTACAAGCGGTTTTAAACCAAAATGGCGATTTATAAAATAAAATATGATTTTGGAAAGTATTATTATGTAGATTTAGGTATATTGAGCAATCTTAGAAACAGTTTTTGACAAAAGTAGAGTTGGTGTGACGTCGGTCTCTCTATCATGAGATTTGTTCAAATCCTGGCCGTCGAGCAAGCATAATGAATTTTTTGGAATTTATTAGCTGTATTTGTATACCACAACAATTTTCGACTGTGATGATAAACATTGTGAGATAGACTTGCATGTCCTAAAATCGTGTATTTGTGTCCGAAGCACGGCGATTAAGTGGTTCTTACAGAAAGTAACAATTAAGTTCGGGTTTTACTCAGATGTTAATTATATTAATTAATATACTAAGAAATAAAAAAAAATGAGTTATACAGAATATGTGATATAAAGAGTTTTGATTAAAATTTTTAATTTTTATCTATAATTTAACAGAATAAATAACAAAACAGGGTCCAATTATGTATGCAAAGAAACAAATTAAAACATTTTCAAATTGACGATATTATAACAACACATTAGTTCCTTTTGTTATTTTTTAAGGGCTTTAGCTATAATTTTTTTATTAAAATTTTCAAGTATTTTTAAGCGCATGTTTTGCGCTAATCGTTAAATAATAAAGGACGTAATGTAATGCGCGATGATATAAACGTTATTTAAATATAGTCAATAAAGAATCAAGGTCGTTGGCGGCTACAACAACCATAAGGCTTACTCCCTATCGGGTATGTTAATATCGCCGTATCAGGTACGTTAAAATCGACATATCGGGTACGTTAAAATCTTCCTATCGGGTACGTTAAAATCGTCTTATCGGGTACGTTAAAAACTTCCTATCGGGTACATTAAAATCGTCATATCGAGTACGTTAAAATCTTCCTATCTGGTACGTTAAAATCACCATATCAGGTACGTTAAAATCGTCATATCGGGTACTATAAAATCTTCCTATCGGGTACGTTAAAATTGTCATATCGGGTACGTTTAAAATTGTCTTATCGGTTACGTTAAAATCTTCCTATCGGGTACGTTAAAATTATCATATCGGGTACGTTTAAAATTGTCTTATTGGTTACGTTAAAATCTTCCTATCGGGTACGTTAAAATTATCATATCGGGTACGTTTGAAATTGTCTTATCGGTTACGTTAAAATCTTCCTATCGGGTACGTTAAAATTATCATATCGGGTACGTTTAAAATTGTCTTATTGGTTACGTTAAAATCTTCCTATCGGGTACGTTAAAATTATCATATCGGGTACGTTTGAAATTGTCTTATCGGTTACGTTAAAATCTTCCTATCTGGTACGTTAAAATCGCCATATCAGGTACGTTAAAATCATCATATCGGGTACTATAAAATCTTCCTATCGGGTACGTTAAAATTGTCATATCGGGTACGTTTAACCCTTAACCACTGACGTGTCATTTTGTTACACTACCACTGACGTACGTACGGGATACGTATTTAATTTTGAAACCCTCCTGATGCAAGAATGGAGGGTACCTATGGTGATTATTGCAGTGAGTTTATAAACACATATTTAAATGATATAAGGATGATACAATCACAGTTATAATATTCATAGGAAAATATAGATTAATTAACAACCTTAGAGGCAATGAAAGTAACATAGACATTTTTTCAAAATCAAAACAAAAATATTTTGTCACAATAGGAACTTCTTTTTTGAGTTGTATTAATTATTAAGGATGGCTTTAATTACAAAATAATCACAATCGCCATAAATCTTACTAAAAGGCACTTTTTAACAGCAGTTGTTGCAGGTTGCCTTAGAGCACTGCAAACTGACCGGTTTACGGCAAGCTTTACAGCTTTATCGGGTATTTATCCACTGCAAGAGCCTGTTCACTTTCAAAATATTCTGAATCACGAGCAGGAGCCACTTCATCCTTAAAATTTTCGTCCTCGGAAGACACATCGCGATCCGACTGAATGAATCATTTTCATCTGCCGATGATTCGTCAGGCTCACGAAGATAAGGTTCGATAACTTCTTCGTTATTGGCATTATTCACTTGAACTCGTAATTTTTTGATGAAGATAATTTGACCACTTACGATGCATTTCGTCTGCTGACAAACATAAGTATAAGTATTAAGTATTTTCAAAAAAGTCACATTAACACTGACGTACGTACCTCATACGTCGCGGGGTTAAATTTACCTGCTTAGGAGCATGCTACGCGTACACTCTCCCCCGCCGCACACACGTTGCTGGCAACTAGGAAGCTACCAAAAAGGCTGCGCCGAAATTCCTACGTAAAATTAAGTATTGAACGAAAAACTATTACGATGACGTACCACATACGTACGTCAGTGGTTAAGGGTTAAAATTGTCTTATCGGTTACGTTAAAATCTTCCTATCGGGTACGTTAAAATTATCATATCGGGTACGTTTAAAATTGTCTTATCGGTTACGTTAAAATCTTCCTATCGGGTACGTTAACATCGTCTTATCAGGTACGTTAAAAAGGGTGCTAAGAGGGTTAATTGTTTTAGTGACAGTCCACACTCGGAAAATCCTCTGACACTCTCTCAGGGATATATGTCGTAAAGGTATGTTGGCTGGGTTCCATACCCAAAGAACAAGCACTAATATTGTGACTGCTGTCTGTCAGTCACAGGTCTCTAGCTTGTAAATGGAATAAGTTACAGACCTCAAATTTTCATGATATTTTGTGTACAATATTGACCTTAACCCGAATACAAAAATAAAAATTTATTTAACTAGTTATTCAGAATTTTCCTTTGCATTTCCAAATACAAAGAATCCATTTTTTTTTTTCTTAAATGTGCGATTCTGGCAAGTTCGACAATTTGCGAGGGCCGAAGACGGGTGATTTTAGGAAGCTCTTTGTAAAGAATCATATGAAGATTTTAAAATAAAAACTTTTACGCAGATTCGTAAAATGTTCCGCATGTCTTTTAATTAGTTTTACTTAGTAGAATTATCATCACACTGCATTTACAACGCGAGAAACAAAGTCGTATGAAACATCATCCATCCATCAGCCTAGTTCGTGCACTGCTGGACATAAGCCTTTCCAGGACTTTGCCACTCCCGGCGGTCATCCTGGAAGAATTGCCCATACTCACATACGCTGGGCAGGCGGGTTGGTGAGCGCGGTGCCGGAACCCTCGCACCATTTACGCCGCTGCCTGTCACCAGTCTGTTCCATATAAGGCCCGGCTATTAGGGATGAATTTACCGCCATCCATCGGTCCCAGATATGGTGGGCCTTCTGGTTTTTTGCCTGTGAGCAGTCCTCTTACTCTCCCCCGAATTACTTCGAGGGGATCTTCAAGTAAGATGGTGGTACCTCCACAGTCGAGCCATCAGCTCTACCACCATTAACATAAAGCGTAAATGAAAAATGTTGCAAGAATAGCCGTGTTTAGAGTACAATTGTTATGTACAATAATTGTCCTTAGAAATAACTAGACTTGCACTAGCGGATTTAATTTGTTTTTTTTCCGGCGGGCTCTTGCCACCGTCAACGTGTCAGCTATTTTAGAGCCAAAGGACATAACACGTGACGATGGCAAGAGGGCCGATGGGATTACATTAATTCCATGGAAGAACGGCAGAGCTTTGGTGTGGGATGCAACGTGTGTCGACACACTAGCACCGTCCCACACCAGGGTTACTGCCGTCAGGGCTGGTGCGGTTGCGGCAGCGGCTGAGGGAAATAAGAGGCGCAAGTATGCAGCCCTTAGATCGGACTGCATATTTGTGCCTTTTGGGGTCTAGACCCTCGGGCCGTGGGGTCCTGATGCTAAACTCTTTTTTAAAGAGTTATCTGCACGGCTGATCGACGCTTGTGGGGACCCGACGACTGGCGCGTATCTTGGCCAGAGAATCAGTCTGGCCATTCAAAGAGGAAACGCTGCCAGCCTTCTAGGTACCCTTCCACATGACGGTGGCGATCTAGATAGGATTTTTTATTTAGTTTAGTTTATTTTTATAAGGTACAGATTTTATAAGAGTTTTATTTAGGTTAGTGTTTTGTTTTAGGTAAGTTTTATTTTGTAGGTAGATTTTAAGTGTTTGATTTATGTCGCAAAACAAGCTATAAATATATTAATATAGTATAACATTGTAATTATTTTATGAAATCTATATTGTCATTAAAATACTTGTAAACGTATTAAAATGTATTCTGGTCAATAATATAATTACTCATTACTGATATACTGATTACCGATATCCAGCACCCGTAGCACAGTGTTCAATCGCGCGCGACGCGACCTAATTAAATTACAAGTCCGAGGAGCGAGACATGATTTTTTCCGATTAAACAGTATGTCACGCTCCTCGCACTTGTAATTCACCTAAGTCGCGTTGGGCGCGATTAAACACTGCGCTACGGGTGCAGATGTCAACACAACTCACGCACTGCTTTTAAAGCGGTTTCGCAGCCCGATTGTGAAAAACCCGCCTTATTATTGAATTCGAAATTTTTGAAATTCAAATTTACAGAAACCCATGGAAACTTTGCGATGACAGCATACACAATACATAGGTAATAAGGTTTTGTTGAATAACTATAGAGTGAATTTTGAATTTAAGTGTTCAGTTTCGATTAATTAGAAAAAGGCCGGTTTCTCACAACCCAGCTGCGAAACCGCTGTTAAGGCGATATGTAAAAGTTTTAGCGTCCCTGTTACTCCATATTATGCGAAAAAACCCTCAGTGCGAGAGGGACGGATTCGTGGAAAAGTAGCAAAAAGTCGGTTTTTTATTAATATATTATGTACTAAAAACGCTATCAAAATTTCGTTTAACCAGGTCCTAGATACTGTTAAAACCCATATAATAAAATATAATTGCAGTCCATATATAATTCTAAATTGTCAAACCAGGAGAATTGGTGTCGATAAAGACCTTATTTCAATAAATATTTCTATCGAGCCGAAATTCTCCAATCACGTTTCTGTTTTAACAGATCCCTAGAGAAAGATTCCAAAAATAATATACTATTTTATCAAAATTATACATTGTTTACCGAAGTAGATATAGAAGTTCTAAAAGTGTCGATTTTTTTTCCGTAGCGCCTTAAATGAATTTGCAAACTCCACTTATGAATAAAAAGGAAGAAGCGAGTTATTTAAGATTCGCCAATGAGCGATGAAATACAGCATATTTGGTGTGCATTATAGGCACCAGTGTCTGAGCTGTGGAACTCGAATTGCTGACTTTAGTGTGTCGATTGCAAGGTTAAAGTGTAACAGTCAGCCGTATGCACTCGGATTATAAAGGCAATCGTTGCCACCGAGTGAGTGCAAGGTGTAAGCTATTGGTGGCCAGACAAACCCTAACTTAGAGGAATATACTCGTAGAATAGAATATAATATGCTTTTATTTAAATAAAAATTGCACAATAATATAATAGGATTACCTTGACGCCTACAAGGGTGTATGTACCGGTGCTATTGGCGCCAAGCTCTTCCCTTACAGAGTTTTTACATTAAAAAAACAAAAAGAGAATACTAAAAATAAACAAAAAAAGCATGCAGCTTGGCAATAATAAAGGAATAATCTTGAAATAAGAGAAGGCCTTTGTTCTAGAACAAGCTAAAAAGAGGGAAAGAGATGATGTAATTAAAAAAATTATTAACATTTTCATTTATTAATATTGAAATTGACAGACATTTTTATTTACCTTTACACCCTGCACGGTAAACCTCAAAAGCCTCAGCTTGCAAAGGGTGCACACGAATGGGGCATGTTTTGAGAATTTTTACAGAGAATTCCTCACAGCGAGCCCCGCTATTGGCGATCCATTACAGGATTGAATCGCGAACTGGGAGGCTGATTCTTTTGTCTGGATGCCGAGTGTACCGGCTTGAAAATTACGATTTAAATATTTAGCGTAAAAATTTCGTGGGTTAGTATCCACATGCTTTTTATCTCATTATAAACTTTATACCTTACCTAAGTTTACCGATTTATTTTTGTAAGTCTTTTTACATAAAAAGCAATATTTAGGATAAACAATATTTTTAACTTTAAACTTTCGAGGTTTTCACACATAATGAGTATAAGATCCGGGTCTTAATCGCGTAAACACACTACATGTCTACCTTAACGGTTATGTGCTTGACGGTGGCGTCGAAACGTCAAGCACACAACCTTTAAGGTATGTTGTAAGTTTACGCGATTAAGACCCGAATCTTACAATATTTTGTCTACGAACACGATGAAATATTTCGCTTTATTTCTTATTTTTATATTTTTTGCAATAAGAGGTACGCAAAAGCACAGTCCAGCCTAAAATCAAAACTAATACTGAGATACACACTGTTTTAAGCCTAGAATAATATTAACACATTTCTAGTAACCAAAAAGGTTTACTACCATATAAATGCATTCTTACGAGATATCTCGTAGTTGGCAATCGTTATAGATAAAGCAGTCCAATTTGCCAACTACGACTTAACTCGTATAATACGTGAATGAGTTTATAATTTTTTAGTTTTTAAATGTCGAAAAGATGTTTAATTCCTATGTTAACATGTTTTAAATATATCTTACTTATATGTAAAATAGTATCTTTTTTCGAAAAAAGTTTTTGAACTGAAAATCTGTGCAACTGAACAGAATCAGGCTACCGATCCCGCACTTTTCATTACATAAAATATTTGACAGGCTGGAAGTGTGATCATGGCTATCCGCACTGGGCTCTGTTGTTGTGAACTGGTTTGTTGAATAGAACTTGTTTCGGATTTTTGAAGGTTTGAAAACACATGTTAAAGTAATGCGCCGTCTAATAGTATACATAAATCTCTCTGACCAATGAACGAATGTTTTTTCTTTTGCCGTCTCTGACTAATACAAAATGATCGTTGGATAATTTGTCAAATATTTAAAATAAAATTTTATAAAAAAATATTTCTCCTCTTGCAAAAAAGAGGCTGCCTAACTACAGGGTCTACAAGTACGAAAGTAACAGCAACATTTTGTCCAAATCTTTTCTGTCTCATGATGGCCTTCGATTTTATTACTGAAGCCATACTCTGCAACGGTTCCTCAGTTTGCTTTCATTGTTCCAACCATCCCTTTGGGGCTTATTTATTTCTACTTTTCTATCCAGTGCTGTTCTACCTTTTCTGCCGTCTTGGGCCTTTTGACTAGTCTGGAGTCTGTGCCTACTTGATAAAGCTGCATCATATAGGAACCGAAGACTTTGGTTGCCACCTTTCAAGAAAATTGAAGCCAGTGTACCTTTCTTTTAAATGTAAATTCTTGTATATACTAGATCTCTTTTTCCTTCTTTATTTTAAACGTACCTTAAAAATTTATTCCGCAACATTTTAATCTTCTCCCGCTGGTTAGCCCTGGAGGCTCTAGTCTAGTATGGTTTGTTTAAATCAGGTTTATATTATTTATAGTGATTATATTATCTATAAAGGTATTAATTATGTATTATCTATGTAGGTAGATAATATACATTTTCATGTTTAAATGGCAATCATTGTAGATATTGTAAATATTTTAATAATTTTATAGCATTGCATCAATAGCATGTTTTGTTTTACTCTTTTTTTTCATATTTTACTCACTTCTCGTGTTGCTATGGACTGTTTAAGCGTTTGCTACGTTGAGGACTTCGCCCTTACAGACTCTAAGAGTCATCACGCCACCACACAGATTGTGCAACCTGTAGAATTGCTGACGTATTATCGACCGATATTTTAAAAGGCATTTCATCGTCCAAGACGCCTCCTCACAAGCTGTTAAACAATGGGGTAAATAATAATCGCTCGGCAGACTAATCTTCGCTGAAGTGAAAACTCATGCTACGACTTCATTCCAACAAACATTCGTCTACTGGAGCGATTCACTTACTTTAAAAAATTTACTTTCAAATTCTTTACATTTCAAAAGTAATGGAGGTATAATCTCACTCGAAGAGAAGAGATAGAGTCACCCCACAAAAAAATTAAGGTCATATTTATTATTTAGTAAATTATTTTTCAAAAACAATTTTATCGTGCGCGTTTCAATAAAGGTAAGCAGTTTGGTTACAAATTTCTTGTGAGCATTCTCTTGTCAATGTTATTTGCTCGCAAGAGTTTACGATTCGATCGAGCTACTTGTGAGTGAGTTGATGCGAGCTGACCAACTATTCGTCAATTGAACAAACGCGCCGCGGTGTGTGGAGACCCATAGAATGTTACTTTGAGTCTTTGGGGAATCAAAATTATAAAAGAAACAAATTTCTATATTTGACACTATGCGATTCATCCATCGCAAGAACATAAAATTTACGTTTCACCTCAGTAGTTCACACGAGAGCAAATTTATTTTGTTTCTTGTGCCTTTGAATGCCTCACCACGCTCAGGATTCTAATTTAGAATTAAATCTTTCACTTGCTCGGGATTCAAACTAGGCACACGCAACAAAAAAAACTTTGCTCTCTTGTTGCACAAATAACTATTTAAGCACTGTGGTATAAAAACGGAGAAAAAAAAAGTAACTAAATCTGCATGGGAACAGGTCTGAGCTCGGATTCGAATATGACAGCAAGTTGTACTCGAAAATTTCGATCAAATAATAATTAAATGCGTTTGTTTTGAATTTATCAGAAAACCACGTTTTCTTAGGACAAGCTGCGATCGTCCTAAAAATAAGAGATTGTTGAAAAAAAACAGGCTTAATTTTGAACTTTGTCATCTAAAATCTCATTTTATTTAGGGAACCATGACTTTGCTATACTTTTAGCTGTGGCATATTGTTTAAATTGTACCTCATACTAAATCGTCAAATTATCTACATTATAGGTATTTTTTTCACCGTATTCTTCTATTTTTCTTTGACGAATTCTTCATTTGTCGCAAACCCCAACATGAATATTTGCCCAAAAATTGGTATGTCAGAGCTAGTGTCACGATTGTTCAAGCCGCCAAATAAGCCTCTGATCTGGCTTTGCGACTATTATCTTTAGATATCTGCCAGGAAAAATAGCTTTACAGCACAGCTAGCATAGATGAAACTAATAGAGTAATTGTATCTCTCGACGAAGCTTTTGACCAATGGAAACGCAGGACAACTCGTTTGTCGAGGCGATGGTCACGTGATGTAGCTTTCCTGCATTGACATTGATCAAACGCTTCGTCGAGAGACAAAACTTCTCTAAAATTTTCATCCATGCTAGCTACGCAGGTCACGGCAGTGAATAATGCACATCGTATCGTAGTTTCATCTCTGTCGCACGACGCATTAATAGCCTGATGACAGGGACGACGCTCTACGAAGCAGAAGATAGCCGATGTGTATTATTTATTGCCGCGACTTGTATATGCTTTCCGATGCACGGTAAGACCAAGATGTAAATACCACTAATGGTCACCCATCTAAGGGCTGACCATGCATAATGTTGCTTAACTTCGGATCGTAACCGATCATCAGATCTAACAGCTGCACGCTGCTACAGGCTCCTCAAGTAGAGCTAGGTAAATTTTACGTACCTATGTAACTACAATCGCGATCCTGAAAAAATACGGCAATTTGTTTTGATACTTATTAAAGACACGCCTAATTAATCCGCGATTGTTTTTATTGTATTGTATCGGTACAATACCTAGTAACATAAATAATAATCGTAAATAAAACTGTTTTTTATTTTATATTAAAACCTACCTGTAATTAAGTATATCGGATGTAACCCACATTACAGAAATAAATATATTTCATATTTAATTTCAGTTACGTTCTGTTACCAATCCGAGCACTCACATCGCCGTGGGAGCAGTTCGTCTGTCCGTCTGTCCGTCATATAACACATTACAATCAATTATCATCCGCGGCACCGATTTGTGTGCTACATTCATTATGGGCTCGCTAGATCTAGCGGATGGGGTCGATACTCGAGATCGAATACGACAGATGTAGTTAGTACGATTTGATAACGGCACTTTTGACATGTTGATATTGGCTTATATTGATTTTTTAAGGAGATTCATTTATAACCCAAGTATATTTTGCAATAGGTGGGAGTGCGGGTGTTTTCACACTAACATGTATGTACTCGCCCAATGACATTATGTCATCGTACTCGCCCCATAGAAATAACTCGCCCGCACTCCCGCCCCGCCATGTCGTTCGTTATCACAGTTTTTAATAAAATACAAAGAACTTTGACGGATTTCCTTCGCCAAATTAGCAGCTCGATGTTTGTCGGTACGAATATCGACGGAATAGACATTGAAATAACGTTCATATCGCGCATAAAGCTTAGTAGCTGTTACGACGCTCGCTGCGTCCTTGATAGGGCGATATAGGATAAAATAATACTTTTCACATACACGTGATTGTTTGATTGAATAATACTATATTATGTGGCTATCAATTTTATCTATTTATCAAAGCATAAATTAATTAAATCGACTAAGCCGCTTAGGAATTCAAGCCAAAAAACACCATTCGGTTGAAATTTTTTTTCATATGGAAGTTTTGGTGTGGTATATAAAAGAAAAATATTGCATACAGTCTTAGAGTTGATAATTCATAATACAATTTTTTAATATTTTTGGTTTGGCCATAAACAAGGAGTAGGCTTTAGAAAGTACTCATTTTAGTACCTTTTTCAGTCTAAAACAACACTGGTATACCTATATACCTAAGTAATCCGTATCGAGGTATTTACTGATATGTTTAAAGCGCGTCATCAGAATGTATACTTACTTCGAACCTCAGAAATGGGTTACCATGTCATGTAGAATCAGTCCATCGATACATTTGTACACACTACAGCTGCATAGCAGCGTACGTTCAATTCATTTGCCGCCATCAGTGTAGCGTTCCATTATAGTCGATAGTATTGTTCTCGAACGAACGACACAAAAAGCTGATGTTGAATCGTTTTGCTGATGAGTGCATTTTCTAGGTTAAATGGTGTTATAATCAAAGATTTTCAAAAGTAATCAGCTGTTCCAAAAAAATGTATGAAACAGCTGATTTACTTTTTGTGATTTTGGGGTTGGCCCTATATTAATAAGTGGAACAAACGTGGAACGCACGCATTCAAAAACAATGCAATAGATTTTAGGTGCCAGGGCTCATCTAAACTTTTGAAATCTTTTGTTACAATGTAACCCATGTGGTATACTTTATCTTTGTGATTAATTCCATAGTCAATTTTGGCGACAAACTCTAAACATTTTTCAGACAAAAAATCTTTGGTACACTTGCGTCGAGCGTAACCCGAGTTAACCATAGATTTACGATATACTGGCATATCCTAAGTCTATGAAGTTAACTAATTTTAATGCTATTTCCTTATCTGTAAGGTTTGATATGACAAGAAGAACAAATTAGATAGATAACCAAGGGTAAGCTTGGTGCAAATGGGCCTGATTGTAAAATGTTTTTAAGTTTTACTCGTTTAAAATTTTTCAGCTAAATGGTAGTTGCTTTTAATCGTATTATAATTTAGGGTTACATACTCAAAAGGCAAAATTGAGCCTTAGTCAGTCAGCAGAGGCATCTGCCCGTCCGTTGTCACGGGTCTCTATCTCGTAGACAGAATGAGTTACAGATCCGAAATTCGGAATTTTTGTGTAGAATTGAATATTGAATATAAAATGAAAAGCTTTTTTTTGACCTCGGTGTCATGACATTGAGTAGAGTACATGCCTAACTAAATTTATGTATAGAAAGAGTAATAAGTGACCAAACAATGTTTTCAATGTCTTGTACATTTTGTAGGCACATGCATGAAACAAAACTGCTAAATTAAGTTTGTAACTTTGTTGAATTTTTTTTCATGTCTTTTAACTTATTTTAATGCTACGGAACTCTCTGTACGCAAGACTTATTCGCACTTCAAGGGTTTTTAATATAATAGCAATTTCAACACGAATCTTTACTTTATCATTCCTCCAATTCGTTCAAATATGCTCAGCAACCGTCTCAAGTAAATAAAAGTCCATTTTGAGAAGCTTAAATAAACCGATTAGGAAAAAATGCATTAATGGTGTTGATGTAAATTTGGTATCTCTGTTATTGTACTCGTAACTTTCATGGGCTCTCCTTGAAATGGTGTTCTTTTAATAGGTATATTTATATTTATTTTAATAATATTAGTTTTATTTGCCCTAATGAATGACAAAAGCAAAAGTTGTTTTTTACCAGACTGGCTTCTACTAAGTAATTATTCGGAATAAAAAATGTTGCAGCTTTTGAGTGTCGAATTTACATACAAAATTACCCCTTTCGCTGTTTTACTCTGTCAGAGTTGAAGTCACACAACAAATCCTTTTTAATTTAACTTCCTGCGCATTTTTTTGTTGTTTGTTATTTTTATTTTCTAATCATTGGCCAAAAAGAATAACCTAATGTTACCACAGGTAAGACTATCAAAAATTTTTAATTTTGTAATTTTAATTTACAGAAACCAATGGAAATTTTTGCGATGGCAACATACACAATACATAGGTTTTGTTGAATAACTACTGAATGAATTTTGAGGTTAAGTGTTCTGTTTCGATTAATTAGAAAAAGGCGGGTTTCTTCACAATCCGGCTGCGAAACCGCTCTTAATTGTTTTTGTTTTGTCACAGAACTCTAACGTGTAAAAAAAATCCATTCAAATATCGGCTTTTATCTTATTTGAGTCTTTGCTACTGCATCGTGTTAGCTTATTGTCAGACTCAGGGAGAGGCCAAAAAGCCCTCAAATTATTTTTAGTTTGATATTTTTAACGGTGGGGTAATTGTCGATAATCGTTCTGATGTCGATATCTTGAGAAATTCTCAAGATTATATACCATTTTTCGTATAACGGCTTCTATTTGTTTACCTACAGCTTTTGCCAACATTTTGGCCAACCAGCGTCAGACTTGGTTAATTTAGGACTCCGGTCGTGTCTTTCTTAGGGAACTGATTTATCCCTAGGACCCTACAAAATAAACTGGAAGCTATAAATATCTTGCTCATACGTTTTATTTGCTATAATTAAAGTTTTTTAAGCATTACAAAAATAATAATAAAAATGATTTCACTTCGAGAAGTAGTAGATATCATAAAAAACTATGTATCGACATTTTCCAATCACGTCCCATCCTTATAACCCTGTATAGGGATGAGCCAAATTGATTTTAACACAATAAAGAGAAGCTGAATGTGCGTCCCCCTATTTGTATCGCGTCGGCGACACTGCCATCCATCATCAACACGCTTTACGCTGACAGTGTGACCCTGCCTTTAGTCAGGTTTTGTGAATCGTGGCGGGCAGATATTAGGATGATAAATTCTGGGAAGTTTGAATTAGGATATTGAAGCTGGGTTACGTAAATTTTATCCTTTATACCTTATAGGTACGTTGCTTGATATCCGATATTATCATATGCCAGTCTGTATTTACTAGAGAATCTGAACGTATTCTGAAGAAAACAAAATAATATCGCGTATTTTATAAAAGTACTCGTAAGTATTTACGTTTATACTTTATGTACAAAAACACATAATGCACAAAGACTTAATTCTAATCAGGATTCTCACCTTTGGTGATGTGATGATTTCAAAGGGTTGCCAAATATGTTAAGTACTTAATTTATGAATATCAACTTTTAATTATGTCTAGACAAAATGAAGTTATTACACAAAATACACATACATAATATAGGTACGTAATAAATACGAGTAAATTTATAACAATACATAAAACAGGTAAGTTTCTCACTTGTTTATTGATTGATTTTATTTGATTCTCACATCAGTTCATTTAAATTTGATATCAGCCACTAGCTGGCTCTAGTAGGCTCAAAATAAAATTATGATGTACATTTTTTTGGAATTTGTGTTCTAATTAAATTTAGTATAGAAGAAGGAAACAAAAACTAAAAATATTTCAGATTTGTCCATCCAGTCGGCTGATGTCATTGTCTAGATTACAGCACCAATGTGGCCATACTTGAAAATGTTTCGCTCTTATTTGTTTTGCTTTAAAATTCACAGTGCCTATTTTTATTGTGAAATTGCAAGCCCAAACAAGTGCTACGCTGTGTGATGAATGCATTTTTTCGTTTATTTATTTTATTCTTAATGCACAGAAGACTTAATGAAATTATTTCGTGGCATTAACTATACCTGTCATGTCAACAAACCGTGAAATCACAAAACAAATTAAATAACGTTGATTAAAATGTGTTTGTCAAATATTAAATAAATAATTTTAAAAAGGGAACACATTTTTGTACAAAGTATTTGGATAAACTGTTAATTAGTCAGTTTATCGGATGATTGAAATATCCCCATGGTTTATAAAACCACTTTAACACAAAATGCCTGAAATTCTGCAGTGGATGCAATTTTTTATTTATTTCGAAGCATTAACTTTACCTGTCATGTTCAACATACCTTGATATTACAAAACATTTATTAAATAGCGTTAATTTGGACGTGTTTTTCAAATGTTAAATAAATAAGCTTAAAAAGGTAAAAAAATTTTGTATTTAGATAACTCTTAATTGGTCAGTGATGATTTAAACGTTCCGATGTGATGGTTTATAAAACCACCTTTATACAAAGTGCGTAAAACTACAGTTATATAACGGGTGTAAATTATCAGTCATATTTTAATTAAACCACATGATATACTGATAATATTTAACAACATTTCCAAACAAATAAATCGGTACAAATAAAAATTAAGAATTGGACCTGCTCAAACAAAATTTATTATTTTTCAAAATTAGGACGAAACGTTGTTCGTATGGTCAGTAGATCAGATAAGCGTCCATTTAACAGCTGGTATACGTAAAAGTTGTAAAGGGTTCCGTACCTAAAAAGTAAAATGGATATTATGGTAGGACTCCGTTGTCCATCCGTCCGTCCGTTCTTATGCCACAAACTTTTGAGCCGTTGAAGATAAAATAAAAATTATTAAAAATTCGAAATTGATCAGAATATTGTTACTGTAAATTATGGAAAAAAGTCCTCCCAAAATCTAATATGAGTATCAAATTGTAGGTACTTATGAACAGATAGTTAAAATATATATTTTGAAAAAATCACAAAAAAATATATTTGGTGACATATAGGGAGCCGAAACTGGTGGGACAGAACAAAAAAATCCCAGGAAAACTATACTGACATAAAAAACTCAAACACAAATGAGAAATCTTAGAAAAAAAAAGAAGAAAATACAAAATGGGTACCAACTAGTAGATAAAATATTAAGAGCTGATTGTAAAACTTTATATTTTTCAGCTATAATTTCTTGCACCGATTTCGAAACGTCTTCGAAAAATAAAAATAAATGTGAGTCCCCTTTTATCTCCGAAATTAGTGGATCGACAAATTTTAATTTATTCGTAATAGTTTATTACGATTACAAAAAATATTGCAGTTAAGAAATTCACGAAAACAAATTATTTTATGTAAAATAAAAAAAGGTGTCTACACAAAATTTTATCACAACATACTTAACCTTTTGTAATTATAACGATATACTTGAATTTTTTTGGTCGTCGTGATCACCCAGTTATGGGCAAAATTTTAAATGCCCTTTCATGACTTTCGAACTGACAAAATAGGTGCGCGAGTCTGATTCGCACTTGACCGGGGTTTTTTTTTACATAACAAGATATTTAAATGTTGTAGCATCCCTGTTACTCCATATGTGAAAAAACCTTCAGTGCGAGAGGGACGGATTCGAGGAAAAGCAGCAAAAAGTCGTTTTTTTATTAATATAAAATGTACTCAAGTTGCTATCAAAATTTATACTAACCTGAGGGCCTATTATGTATCTTTAGTCGCCATCTGGACTGGGTGTCTATCATCAAAAACATAGCTATACTATCAAATTCCGATTGTCTAAGGATATTTTCACACTTGAAGTAACGACACAGTTCGTAAATAGTTCAATACCCACTAAAAGCAATTTTGCAAGTTCCGTTTTTAGCAATGTTTTTCATGATAGGCACCTAGTTCAGTTGGCAACTAAAGATACAGAATAGGGGGGCAGGTCTTAGATACTGTTAAAACCCATCTAATAAAATATAATTGCAGTCCGTATGTCATTCCAAATTGTCAAACTAGGAGAATTGCTGTCGAAAAGACTTCATTTCAATAAATATTTTTTATCGAGCCTAATTTCTCCAATCGCGTTAAATCTGTTAACAGATCCCAAGAAAAACCCCTAATATACTACATTATATTATAAAAATAATACTTTCTTTACTAAAGTAGAAATGCAAGTTCTAAAAGTGTCGATTTTTTTTCCGTAGCGCGGTGAATCCAAAAGTTCTAAGCCCGACCTACAAAGAGGTATCAAATCTTTGTAAATCTACCGTCATTTGTTAGTATGTTTTTTCGTGATTGATTGTGTGAAGTTGAAGTTCGATACTGCAAGCTATTATTTTTTTGTGATATTTTGTTTAACGCAGTCTGACGGGATTTTTCACAATGGAGAAAATTGAACACCGTGCTGTGATTAAATACCTCAATAAAAAAGGTCTTTCACCTAAAGAGATTCATGAAGATATGGAAACAACATTAGGGGAATCTGCTCCATCGTATTCCACTGTCAAAAAGTGGGTAGCTGAATTTAAACGCGGTCGGGAGACCATTGAAGATGACCCAAGGAGCGGAAGGCCTTCAACGTCTACCACTAAAGAAAACACTGACAAAATTTGTGATCTCATCCTAGGAGACCGACGATTGACCATTAGTAGGATAGCTGAGATCACAGACATCAGTTATGGCTGAGTGCAAAACATTATAACTGTAGAATTGGGGTTCCGTAAGGTGTCTGCTCGCTGGGTCCCAAGATTGCTTTCAGTTGACCAAAAACGAGTTCGATTCACAATTTCGCGTGACTGTTTGGAACTTTTTGAGGCAGATGCTGTGGATTTTATGTCTCGTTTTGTTACCATGGATGAAAGCTGGGTTCATCACCATACTCCTGAAACAAAACAGCAATCCAAACAGTGGAAAAGATCTGGCTCACCCACGCCGAAAAAGGCCAAGTGCGTTTTGTCAGCCAACAAAGTCATGGCATCTGTTTTTTGGGATTCGAAGGGAGTTATTTTATTGGATTATTTACCTAAAGGTGAAACTATAAATTCACGCTATTATTGTAGCCTATTACGAAAACTTCGCGAAGAAATAAAAGAAAAACGGCCGGGGATGGTGCGTAAGAGAGTTTTGTTTCATCAAGACAATGTACGAGTTCACACTTCGGTTGAAACGATGGCTGTGATCCATGAATGTGGTTACGAGTTGCTGCCCCACCCACCTTATTCGCCGGATTTAGCCCCCTCTGACTCTCATCTCTTTCCAAATTTAAAAAAACACTTGGGGTGATCTAAATATTCGACTAGAGAAGAAGTGATAGTCGCAGTTAAGGACTATTTTGACGACCTTCCGGAATCATTTTTTTTCGAGGGTATAAACAAGTTGCAGGTCAGGTGGAAGAAGTGTGTTGATCTAGATGGAGACTATGTCGAAAAATAAAAATAATTTTGAACCCACTTTTCTTTCATTTTCACGGTCGGGCTTAGAACTTTTGGATTGACCCTCGTAGATTGTCCACGCGTAGCATATAAATTTAATTTATATGCTACGCGTGGACAATCTAGCTTAAAATTTAACCACGGCTCTTTCTATCGCATCTTTTGTAAAATATCAGACAAATTACAATAATTTGCTGCTCACAATGAAATGCAACTATTTATGTTATGTTCAACCCCCTGGCACAATTGGACCCTTCAAGTTTACATTTTGTAAATTACCCGTCGAATACCATATTACAATGGATCTGCGGAACCCCTTCATACAACTGCTATTATAAAAAGGACCCTTCCATTTTATTATGTTACAATTTTAATGATTTTGGGACGTGTGCTGTTTTCACCATGTGTTTAGTCGTTATGTGTGTCACATCGAATTTTGTAAGTACTGATTTTTTATCGATAATAAATTGTACGTATCCCAACTCTATGTTTTCTACCATAGAATTTAGAATGGTATAAATAGGCCTTAGTCAGTGATAGAGTAGTTGTCTTTAAGGTCGATAGAAACTGTGGGTCTCGTAAGGGTTGTGGGAGATCTCGTTGATTAAATTTAGGATTATCCTTTGGCCCATTTGACGTGGCAGAAGATTATTGTCACTCCATTAATCTGGAATTCTATTTAATTAGATTACTACGATTTAAGTACATTGGGTGGACGTTATTTGTATTGTTGCGTCTTTTTGGATTATAAGTTTCAGATTAAAGGATTGCGTTCTAAGAGAAATATGTAGGCTTAAAGGTAAAAATATAATTGTAAATTATTTAACTAACCCTCCTTATTCTCAATTATTGCTAAAACAATGGATCGCAGTCCAGATCGTGGCTCGAATCAATCTTACATAGCAACTTAATTTTATTTCATTAATTAACTACGCGGCTGGTCGACGTCTGTGGGGACCCGAGGGCTGGCGAATATCTTGGCCAGCGAATAAGTCTGGCCATACAAAGAGGAAACGCAGCCAGCCGTACCTAGAACCCTTCCACATGACGACGGTGATCTGGCTAATATTTTCTATTTAGTTTAATTTAAATAAACTTGTAATTTAATAAAGATTTTAGTTTGTTTAAGTTTTTATGTTTTCTAGGATTATTTGGTTTTAGACTTAAGTTACTTTTTTGATACTTAAGTTTTAATAAATTTATTTAAAAAAAAAGTTCATTTTATCAATTCCCTTATTACAATAAGGCATCAACCTATATTGTTTGACCGATTTTGTAATATTACATTATAACACCGCAATTCTGCGCTGTGATTGACCAAAGTTATTATAACCTTGAGCCACGCCCTCTTTACTCTTCTCGCTTCTGATTGGTCTCAGGCATACTAATTCCAGTATGACGAGTGTGACGAAAATATCAGAACGAGTGCTTATTTCTTATTTTTCGTGAAAATGTTTTTGATGACCGTTATGTCCAATTGCACACAATAAGACATTGGGACACTCGTGCAAGTCTATTATGAAACTGTCTTCATTCGTTTCGTAAACAAGCACTCGTGTCCCAATGTCTCACAATGTCACACGAAATACTATTATAGTTCTTCACTCGATACTTGTATGAATGTTTATTTGTATTTTACCTACTGTGTATAACTTTAAAAAAACCTGAATAATGAATTCAAATAAATATCAAGGTAACTAATTTAAGAGGGCTTCTCCTACATCTCACATCCAGGACTAAACCCGCTTACCTTGATTAAAATAGACGTCCAACATTGTGATGTCAAGGAATAATAGCAGAGGGTATTCCTAAAGAAATTAGCAAAGGGTCCCCTTAATATAAAAGCGGATTAATAAAGGATCCAATATTAGAGGATGCAACGAAAAGCGAACCTGATATGTTGTAGTGAGATTCCAAGCTGATCACAAATTGTGATCGTTTTAGATAATTACAATGAGTTCATCACCTACGTGAAGATTTTATGAAAATCAATTACGTTTAAAATGTTAAACAGAGTAGTTAATTGATATCTAATTAATATTTAATTGATATCTGAAAAAAATACGGAGTTATTGGCATTTCACGCCAGACGGTTTGTCCTGTTGGAAGCTCTTCTGGAAGGACGGGTTGTTTTTGCGAAACGTCCTGCCGGAAGCGACTCTAGTCCTGCTGTAAGTACGTGTTTTGTATGAAAATTGTATTGGTCCTTTTGGCAGTACGGTGACCTTGACCCTGAATATTGTTACATTACATCGAAACACGTCGCCCGGACGCAAACGCGCTGCCCCCGTCTGTACCCATGCGCCATCTCTTACTGACTGAAATACTGATATTTTACTACAGGAGATAAACACGTTATTTTACTGCTTTTAATAATATCAAAATTCACTCAAAGTTTGACAAAATAATCTGATCAAAGTAAGAAACTGCGGGTCTACCGCGTAATTCTCATTTTCATCAACATCAACTTGAGATTGAAATTTGACGTGCGTGCGACGACGCCCGCCTAACATGCTATCTCTTTTGTACTCGTTGAATTTCGCATGCATTTGCTTGAAGTTGATACAAATGATAATTACGCGGTAGAGCCCCTGGTCTTAAACGGATAAAAACCTAACAAAAAAATTAATATTTCACTTCTCATGCTCTAAAAAATATTGGTTTATGCTTGCTACAAGCGGACTAAAACTACGTTTTATGCTCTAGTGCATAAAATTGTTTACTTCTTCTAAGACTATGGTAATAGGTTATATAGCCAGACACTGTACAACTTCACAAATAAACTTTTAGAAACTCAATAATATTCGCGCTAAGATTCTATCATATTAGCGTGAACTGACAGGACAGATGCTTCAGATGATGCTCAAGAATATATACAGTGAATTGAAAGAGTGGTTATATAAAATAAATAAAAAGTCATGATTTAGGTTATTTAGACATGGCTGTATGGGATAAGTTCCCTTTGCCTTCCAAAATATGGAAAAATAAAAAAAAACAGTGGCAGGACAGAGGTGTTATTTTTTCTCCGTCAGTTGCACATATTTAGTTGTTTTAATTTGCATTAAGTATTACTGAAAGTTAAATATAACATCCAGTGATGATGAAATTATACTGTTTCATTTCCTCGCAATTGAAGTGAAAAGCAGAGTGTATAACTCTGGCATAAAGCCCATTTTATCCTCGACTCAATATATGCTCTCGCCGTTCGGCTCGGGTATATAAACGTCTCGGATAAAATGGATTGTTTTATGCCCTTGTTGTACAATCTACTATTATTTTGTGCAACTGTGACATAATGAGAGCGATTGGGACTCGAGTGCTTGTTTACAAAACGAACGATACCCTGATACATCTATTTTCGAATGGACGCGTCAAATTTTACGGGGCACTATATAATATGATAGAATAAGTGGGTATCTGATTGTACTGTAGCATAAAAAGGCTATTACGACACACACAAGTGCAGTTTTAGGACCGCACGATATCAAAGAATACTCTACCTACCATACTGAACATGATATTTTCTGAGTTCCGATTTTGTATATGACTGTATAAAGTTTCAATCGAAACAAAAATAGCTATAGATACCCAATAATTAACTAGTACTAACTAATAATTACTGAAGACTGATTGATGAATGTGAGTGGAGCTAAAAGAGGTGTTTAAATATTTTAGAAATTGGAGGTAGAAACCATTTTGAAAGTGGTGCTGTAGTGGTAGAACAAGTAAATTTTTAATTAATATAAAGGTTGCTCATATTTTTTAATTAATATACAGGATGTGTCCACACGAACAACTATTCCTAAAACAAAATTGAGAAATCGAGAAAAAAGACAGTTGTTCCATGGTTGGCTCCATATTAAAACTGGTTCATATGGACGAGCTATCGCCAGTTTCCTGCTTCTGCAACATTATATTAACACCCAGTAAATAACGGCTACCCAGTCAGTATATATGTCATATTATTCAGATTTCACAGAGGGATCGTAATAATCTTACTGATAAAACATTTTTATTTATTTATTGAATACCACTTTCAGAAAAAATCAACCGAAGACATTTTATTTTTTTGTTTTTATTATATTTTATTATGGGTTGATGTATTGGTCTCGTAGAAACCTTTAATTTGAGTGCAAACATGCGGGGACTTTATTACTAGCAAGAGACAGAGCCAAACAAAAAATTATAGAAAAAGAAATGTACAAGTACAAGCACAGCTCAGATGAAATTTTTGAACGCGTTTTGCAACTCCTCGGAACTTGCTTTCATCAACAAATTCTATAATGTGTTTTTAATTACCGTAACTCACGTTAAACCATAAGCTTTGTTTCTATATCAAATACTGAATCGTGTGATTGAATCTGATATAGAGATATAAATTAATAAGAATAAAATTTCATGATCAGTTATATTATAATCTGCGACATATGATGTACGAAATGAGATGACTCATACAAATATTAATTTGACGGGATAAGTTATATGTACTGATCCCTTTTATGTGAATAAGAAATAGGAATTTGATGAAATGGAAATGTTTATTGAAAGGTCGAAAGTCAAGCGAGGAGAAAGTTAGAGTACTATTTTCATGTCAAAAGTGATTCTGGAAACTATATTTTTTTACACATTTTTTATTCGGAACATGTCTTACATTGACAGAGCTTTTTAAAAGTAATGATAAAATTATTTCATTGTTTTCTCAGAGCCTAATTAGTGTTACGGGTTTTTGTGGTCGCTTTTGCAAAAATATTTTCCTTTTTGCAACGAATGGGCATGTACACTTCTTTTTACACAGTTTTTGTGGTTCTTACATTTGTTACGTTTAGACTAATGATGCTTTTTCATTTCGTTACAGGTACGTTTGTTTCACATTTATCTTCGGACAGAAAAGATTTGTTCCTACTACTGGAAATAATTACTAAGGTACGATAACAAAGGTTGATTTACTATTATTAAATATTCAAAACTTGATATTTTTTGTGATAAACTAACGATATGTTGTTTTCATAACTATGATAGAAATATATGTCTTTATTAATTACACTTTACGATTTGCCCATCGCATGGAGATATGTTTAGATAAGCAATATATAGTAGTATAAAGAAAGCCATTATAGGCTGAGAAATGAGTGCTCTCTAAGGGTATGTGGATGGAAAAGTCGAAAGCAGGGTCTTTGACTTAAGAACTTTGTTTGGACTAGTTAGGAAATAAACATACTAAAAGTCCTTATCCCTCCGAGTCGAGCCCGAGGGGAGGGGGGGGGGGGGGGGCACAAAGAAGATCCCGTTTTTTGGTTTTTTGCTTACATCTCAACAACAGCTGGTTCTATAGACTTGAAATTTTGCATATAGATACCTTATATAGTGAAGGCGTCCACTAAGAAAGGATTTTTCAAAACACACCCCTTAAGGGGGTGAAACGGGTGTCCAAAGTTTGTAAGGGGAAACATGATTAGTTAGACTATTTTATTCGAGACTTCACAGGAGTACTCTTATCTATAAATGTGTTTCAAGTTTTTTCAGAATTCAACCCCTAAAAGGGGGAAATGGGGTAAAAATTTTGAAAATCAACATGGTTATCGTTTGAATGGTTTATCGGGTCACTGATTACGAAAACAACAACGATTTTAAAATCCAACGTGGTTGACGTGAAAAAGGCTTTGAAATTCGACCATTTTTCGAAGCTCATAGCTAGGCAAAGATTGGAGATAGATAAAAAGTGTGAAAGCTAAAGTTGCAGAAAATTTTATCAGCTTTCATTATGTAGTAAAACAAAATTTCGTACAATGCACGGTTTTCGAGATGTAAGCAAAAAACCAAAAACCGGGATCTTCTTTGTGCCCCCCCCCCCCCCTCGGGCTCGACTCGGAGGGGCAAGGACTTTTAGCATGTTTATCTCCTAACTAGTCCAAACAAAGTTCCTAAGTCAAAGATCCTGCTTTCGACTTTTCTATCCACAAATTATTCGTTGCTTAAGCTATTAAGGCTAGATGACTAGGATCGAAGAGCAATCACTCTATAAGTGAGAGGCCCTGGTTTGAATCCCGGTTCAGAGATCCTTAAATCCAGATTTACTGTCTTTTGCGTTTCTATACCCCCAATGAAATAATATTAATTTGATGCTTTCGTCCATAAAGGAAAATATTTAATGGATGAAATAATAATGAGAGATACTGTCTGTCTGACCGTGTTTTTCTGTATGGGCTTTTGCCTTTTTGGCACATAATCCAAATATCGTCAAGCCGTTTTGATTGACCTAACTCGAAAAAATATAGAAAATATTTGTCGGCACTCAGAATATCCAATTTAAATCTTCAGAATATGCAAGTTAAATCTTACTAGCAGATTACTTCAATAATAAATAGCCAAGCCGTTTTGATTGAGCTCGGACACAAAGGACTCGAAAAAATACATAAAATGTCTGTCGGCGCTTATAAAATCCAAGTTAAATGTTTGTCGGCGTTTAGAAAATCCAAGTTCAATGTTTGTCGGCGTTTAGAAAATCTAAATTAAATCTTGAGAATATGCATGTAATAACTTAATTAATAATACCAATAAGAATTTGATGCCGTTGTAACGCGATCCATTCAAAATTCCGTCGACATGAAATTGAAATTAAATTCAAATTGAAATTCAATTACATGCTCGACCAATAACTGAAACAGTATCAAAGTAATAGAAAACCAAAACCAAGCACAAGATACGTATACCAACTAAAACAGTTTGTAATCTGGCCCCTACTGTAAACCAGTTGGCAAACAGGACTGACCTGACCATCCATTGATATACTAGTGGGCCAGAGCCGATGTCGGAATAGAAAAGGTCCCCTAACGTAACGGTCCTCTGATTCGGGCAGTTCATTCTTGTTTCGTCCACTTTATACTTGTCTTAAAATGATTAGTAAAGGATAATTTTCTTTCTTTCTAATCTTTTTGATAATCCATCTACCTCTGCTGACTATTATTATTAATTTATTTATACTATCTACGCTATTTTTGTATTTATAATATATCTATAGATATTTATATATATATAAAATGTTATATTAAAATATAAGTTAAAGATAAAAAACAATTTAAGTTTAAAACCAAATAATCCTATAAAATACGAAAAACAAACTAAACTGCTAAAAATAGATATATTACAAACTAAACCAAATAAAAATAAATTTACACTAAATATGTTATATAAGTTTATTCTATATTTCTTCGTTCTTATGTATTATATGGTATTGCATTGTGTTTCTTTTCTCACTTCTTGACATCATTTCCACCCAACAAGGCCATCAATTGTATGTTACCTACCTTATAATTGTTTTCTCCTGTAAGTTTTTCTTTTAAATGGTGCACAATAAAGAGTACTTGTCGTGTCTGCGATTCTTATTCGACAAATTGGTAACACAGCGGAGAGCACTGGAAATGTTGGGACTAACAAAAAAAACTTGGGTAAAGAGAGACAGCAAAAATGGACTATTGACAAAGTTACCCCAGGAAGAAGTTGAGTGTGAAGAATGCATTAAAATGACCAAACGAGGTTTTTAACAAGAAGGTGTAGCAAGTGTAGCAATGAGCCAATAGCAGATTATATTATAGCTGGTATTAAAAATGAAGCAAATAAAGGTCCTAAAAACCTAAAACGAAAGAACCATACAAGCCATATTAGTAGATAATATCCTAACTTCTAGTTGCAAATATATCAAGATCTTTCGCTACTTGCTTTAAAATTTACGATCGCTGTGTTTCGCTGTCAAACAGTGCTTACCTTCAACGTCTTGCCATGGTAATTGATTTTGTTTGCAGTAACAATATGTAGCAGGGTTGCAGAGTTTCTGAAACATAAAAAGTTTCTTGATTTGAAAGATTTATTTAAGAATCACTTGATGTTGTAGCTTCAAATTTCTTTTCCAAATAAGGACACATAACAACTGTGTGTTGGTTGAGAAATTCACGAAAACAAAATGACACAATTAAATTATTTGATTAAATATTTTATATATATACGAAAACACAAAATATAATTATAGGTTGTAAAACATATTTCGACCACTAGTTGTGGTCGGCATCAGTTACGTTTAGTATTTACAATGATATAGATATAAAAGGTAAAAATTAAATTATCTGTTCCCAAAACTGTCGAATTACAGAACCCTCGGTACGCGAGTCTGCCTCGCACTTGACCGGTTTTTTAATAATATGCTCTCTTTTCTAAATACAAATATTTTAATTTGCAATATTATAAAATAACAGCTCATCCATCCATCCATCCATCCATCAGCCTAGTTCGTCCACTGCTGGACATAAGCCTTTCCAGGACTTTGCCACTGAGGGCGGTCATCCTGGAAGAACAGCTCATCATTTGGGAAAGAACCAAAGGACTTCGCTTAATTTAAAATAGTGTCGCAGTATCCCAAAGTGATTGATCGCCCTTACGTAAGTCACCAAAGATTATTTACCATTGTGTGATCGAAAATGTGCGACAAATTATGAAAAATGCGATTATCCAAACGTCGATATATTACACTACATATTTGTTTTTTTTTTTTGTCTTCCTTGATGGATGGGTTTCATTTGAAAATTTAAATACGCTTAATTTGAAACCCAGTATGAATTACCAGAATGAGAACCTATATAAAGATTGTTCATCTCCAGGCTAATCTTCACTCACGTACCACAGCTCAAACTGACCCAAGCGAGATTGAGCAACTCATTTTTCATCAAGTAGAACTTCGCGCTTTAAAAAACTGCGTTTTTATTCAATAACTCGGCTTCAGGTTGAAATAAAAACATGGCTTGTTCAAACTAGCTAGATAATAGTTATACAAATTTTGTAAAAAAAAAAGAAACTAAAATCTGAAATCGATACTCGAGATAAAATCAATATAAATAAATAAAATAGTTCTTTATTGAGGTTACGAAGACCCATTGTAAAAACACTTGAAAATACATTAAAAAATACACATTTTAAATAACAAAAACTAAATGAAAAATAAAAAATTTGTAGGATAAGATTATTTATAATTATTACACTAAGTAAATTAAATTAATTATTATTTTTTATTAGGTAAGCAAAGTTTGACAATCCAATGCTTCAACATAGGATTGTCAAATTTACCAGAAAATGTCCTCAGGATGTCGCTGTCGACGCGATCCGTTTGCGCATGATCGCCAAAAAGTCATCGGTGTGCGCCTCCGCAAACATTATCGATGCACTACAGAACCGCGGCAGCCCCATCAACATCCTGAAAGCATATAAAGTCTAAACTCAGTGAAATAGAGGCTTACAAAAGATTTAATTTTCAGTAAATAAATTAATCAATTACGTAATTTATTTAAACTTACTTCATAAACTTTAGAACATAGGTGTATTTTTTGTAATGACTATGGTTTTCATGGTTATTGCAACAAAATCATCCAAAGTATTATAATGTTATTTAATTTGCTATTTGCCCCATCTGAATCAGACGGAGGCTTCTTGAGATTTATAAGCGTTTTAGCATAAGCGATTATTGTCAATAGTAAAAAAATCTTGAAAAAATACAGTGGTAGATACTTTTATATTTGAATTTTCAAAAATACGAGTTACGAGTATCATTTGGTCAGAGTAGGTATTTTATTTGTAAATGTTCTTTGGAATTGTTTTTTTTACGTATCCTTGACTTGAAATTTGAGGAAGTATCACGAGCATCCGTGTTCCTATGTCCGACACAGTGTCCGACATGTAGCTGGGTCCGTTAGCTCATCCAGTTTAGTTTTCCGGAAGAAAGGATGCCACTTGCCACAATTGTTTATTGGACCAATATCTATCGATAAAGATCGGTAGCCTTCGGGAGCCTCTTCAATTTGGGGGGGGAAGGGGGTTCAAAGATGCACTGCGCCAAGCGTCATTTAAAAAAATTAAACTGTCTGAGTTTGTCAACTACATCAAGATGGGTGTCTTTTTCAGGTAAATTAAGGACGTAGAATTCATTTCTGGCATAAAAAATTGTGATATTTTAAGTAGTTTCTTGAAAATTTTTACATAGATTAAAATTTTATGAAATACTTTTTACTTTCAGGCGCCACCAAAAAAAAACCTCAGGTTTTTTTAAGTAACAAAAAATACGTTACGAAAGCCTATTTTATGCAGATAAATAAAAATATAAGTTTTATTGGATTTTTAAAGGAAAAAACCATAAAAAAAAATAAAACAATGTCGGTGAGCTCTTATTTTACTACTACTTATTAACTTACCTGATAAAAGTATATTTATGTATAGTATATTTATAAAAGTATATATATGCATAAAAACTATAAACACGTAAAAAATGCTTTTCTATGGTTCTAAAAGAGTATTAACTATTTAATTATCATTTTCATTTTTTGTAGCTTCTACCGCAGTGGCACAATTCGGTACATGTTAAATTTATTTTAACACAGTTGCATCTTTTTTGCATCCTACTTTGCATTGACACCTTGTTATATCGAGGCAAATGCTGTCCGCAGCTGGGTTGTCAGACCAGTGGGGTATCTATTGGCTAATTTTCTGCTTCCAGCCCCAATCGGGGGGACTAGGCAAAATTTGTTGTAGCACTAAAGCCACTCATGAACTCCCTGGCAAGCTGCGCGTAAAATATGCTGACAAAGGGCCGCTTCTGTTGGTGGTTAATTTTCAATTTGCCGATCTGTTTTTGTAAAAATATATTTACGGCAATGATTGATAGTCGTGCAGGGACAGGGACTTGATCTGAAAAAGTTCATGTAATATGACTTTTTGCTACGATGAATTTAACTTTATATTAATGTTTTAGTTAGTACTCAGTGATTGGCTAGCATACCTATCATACATGGCTATGACAAACTTATGTAGCACAATCTCTGCCTCATTTATATTGCCATCTTTAAGATCCTTAAACCCTTTAGTGGCAAAAGAGAATAAATTCCATGCTTCAAAAGCACTTTTCTTTCCCCTGCCGTTAAAAGACGATACTGTATCGCATCCACTAAGTTCGTGGAACACAGGCAAGACCTCCGCTCTTTCAGGACCTTTAAACAAAATAAATTGTCTTATGCACACTCACGCTATTAAACTGATTATTTATATATTATAACTTCTTGACTATTAAAAGAAACGCTCATACCTAGAGCTGATTCAATCTAGAGGCATGCCAAGAAATTGTGGTTTTTCCCCGTTACCACATGAACCCATAATACCTCTAATCTTGGCAATTTCAGTACACATGCCAGAGCGATAACTACCACATCGGTGTTTGCTGTGCATTAACTTCGTATGACCCTGGTCTACTGTATCCGCCAAGTGAACCATCATTCGCGTGTCAGACGCTTCAAGTTAAATGGCTCCAATTTTGGCAGTTCACGAGCAACATTGGAAAGAACAGATTACCCTTCGCTACATAAATTTCTTTATTGATGGGCAAGTCCATCGGGTGATATTTGGACGACAGGAGTCCAAACAGCTCTTCTTTATTCGTGTCATCCTGGAGAAAATATTACTCGCAGTTTGCCAGGGAGTTCATGAGTGGGGCCAGGCTTTAGTGCTGCAACAAATTCTGCCTAGTCCACCCGATTGGGGCTGGAAGCAGAAAAATAGCCAAAAGATACCCCACTGGTCTGACAACCCAGCTGCGGACAGCATTTGCCTCGAGATAACAAGGTGTCAATGCAAAGTAGGATACAAAAAAGATGCAAATTTGCTAAAATAAATTTAACCCCCACTTCATTCTGGACTCATCTGGGTCGAGAATCCCCTCAAATACCAAAAGTCTAGCTAAATCAACGTACAGTGTGCAGCCACCGTGCTTCGAGTATCTACGTTTCATCAACCCCTTTTTCTAACCCAAACAACTGCAATATTATATTTTACACACACACCGACACACTTTACTATGGTATCCAATAATTACATAATCATTTATCTAATTAAAAATATAACGTCGCGCGCAACTTACGAAGCTATGAAAGTGTTATTCGGTAAACGTCTTACGGAATGTCGAATCAAAAGTGGTTTTACATTGTGATTTAGTCATTGATGTGTTTCGTTTTCCCTTGGATTTTCAATGGCAATAATAGCCTTGAACTATAGCTGAGTTCCAGAATACAGCTAAGTCGTATCATTTAACAAATACCTAGTACATTAGTTTTTCTTGAATACTTTATTTTACTTTGTTGAATTATGATATACATTGTTTTGAGCATAGCCGTTTTGTAACATAACGTAGTGTCCTAATCTACTAGACAATCACACAAATAAATCACGGCCAATGATTTAATTTGTAATTAATAAATCGATGTACTCCTCAAGTATGTCGTAATAACGTAGGAGACGTAGAGAGGTATATATGCATTACTATAACCTCATTCTACGGATGGTACTGTGATGTGCACACCGTGTACTCGGGATCTCGTAGGGATTTTGTTTAGTTACACCACTTTGTATTTTTAGTTTATCTTCTTTTATATTTTCTTTTCATTTGATGCACCCTAATTATCAAGTATATATTAAGGGAGGGGAGCTCTAAATCTTGTAGAGCACTCACTTGTTGTATTTCTTCAAAAACTCTAGAAGGAATATTTATAGATGGAGAACCACGTCCGCACTAATCGGACACTCTAAGGAATCTTTTTTATGGAGAGCCACCTTCACATCGATGGGACTCTCTAAGGAATCTTCATGGAATCTTGCTCGTGTTTCGTCTGAAAGATCTTTTATATTCGATCTGTATTTATTTTTTGGAAAACACGAAAAAATTCCGTCAATGCGACGTATGTCGATCCATAAAGGTTATCGATTGCCAACTAAACACGAACAAATAGTCCTTTAACCTACCTATAAAACCTAGCCTTACCTAAACCTAACATGTTGCCTAGCTATATGTTACAGTACCGCTTCCAGCGGTCATCTTTTTATTATTAAATAAATACATACTAAGTACTGTAAGTACATATGACTGTACATAACACATATGTATATACATCTATAAGCAGGATATTTATTTCTCTTACAGAAGATAGGACTAGTCCAGAACCTATTTGTTAAAGATTGGTACTCGTGACCAGGAACACAATTGTCTTCTTACAGCAGTACTTACTTACTTCACACCTATATAGCTGCAAAAAATGAAAATGATAATTAAATAGTTAATACTCTTTTAGAACCATAGAAAAGCATTTTTACGTGTTTATAGTTTTTATGCATATATATACTTTTATAAATACACTATACATAAATATACTTTTATCAGGTTAGTTAATAAGTAGTAGTAAAATAAGAGCTCACCGACATTGTTTTATTTTTTTTAATGGTTTTTTTCCTTTAAAATCCAATAAAACTTATATTTTTATTTATTTGCATAAAATAGGCTTTCGTAACGTATTTTTTGTTACTTAAAAAAACCTGAGGTTTTTTTTTGGTGGCGCCTGAAAGTAAAAAGTATTTCATAAAATTTTAATCTATGTAAAATTTTTCAAGAAACTACTTAAAATATCACAATTTTTTATGCCAGAAATGAATTCTACGTCCTTAATTTACCTGAAAAAGACACCCATCTTGATGTAGTTGACAAACTCAGACAGTTTAATTTTTTTAAATGACGCTTGGCGCAGTGCATCTTTGAACCCCCTTCCTCCCCCAAATTGAAGAGGCTCCCGAAGGCTACCGATCTTTATCGATAGATATTGGTCCAATAAACAATTGTGGCAAGTGGCATCCTTTCTTCCGGAAAACTAAGCTGATGCCTTTTTTGGGGGCTAACAGTCTAAGCTAATGTCATGACATGTCGGTTGGTGTGGGATCGCTTTGCCGCCGGGTATCCGTTCTACCGTTTGGTATATTGTGGTTTGTGACGTTTTTTGGGATCATTTAGTTCTCCGTTTGTCCGTCCATCTATCAGTCAAGACCCTTTTTCTCGGCCAAAGAAATAATAATAATATATGATTACGGTAAAGTTACAGGAAAAATACAACGGGTAAGAAATATGAAAATAATGGATATTAATTAAATTTAACCACGATATAAACCTACCTTTTTCAATTATTTGGTACAATCAATTCTTGTTTTTTGTTGTAATAAACAGTTACGGGCAAGATTTTAAATACCATTTTCCTGACTTTCCTTAAAATTGACTAAATACGGAACCAAGGCGCGTGATTGTGACTCCCACTTGACCTGTTTTTGCAGTAATATAGGCTAGCTTATTTTCTATTTTGATGAAGAATTTCAAAACGAAACAAATGAATTTTTTTACATTCAAAAGAATTTTGAGACTTCCTATGCACGCCACTTAGGCTGTGTAGGGAAATTAGCCAATGCCTGTAAATCAAGAACGAAAAGTAAATATTAGTCCTTACCATTGAGATAACTTTTAACGTAGTCATTAATTTAATTCTAGTAACGCCTAGGATTCATAAGACACCGTGCCTGAAAATTTTTAGGAATATCTCATGTGGTTTCGGAAGAAAAAATCTGATAATCTGGAATTTTTGTTGGTTTGTGTATTTTCTTTGTGCACTGTTTTGTGTAGTGTGTTCTGTTTTTTCCAAATATAAATAAATTACTTTACAGAATCTAAGTTTCAATTCTTTCAGTATACTAAAAATATTTTGATAAAGAATAAATAATTCTAGGTGTAAAACGGATTGACCGCATTCTAAACACTGAATTGGCGATACAGATTATGATACTATAATTATACTTAGTTATAGGTTTTTAAGTTACTTTTATATTTTTAAATTGTATAAGTTATTATTATATTGCTATACCCTTACAGGGTGTCATTGTACAAACAATAACTATGTATGTGACAATATGCAATAAAGAACTTGAAACTTGAAACTTGAATTCGAATTGCTGACGTTGGTGTGCAGACAGCAATGCTACGTACAATGGAACTGGGCTGACCACGTTAGCCGTATGGATAGGTGGGCAAAATACGATGGTGGAACGATCAACATTAATTTATTACCGGGGTGGTCAGAAGTAGTGTAGGACCGCGAAAAGTGTTGTCAGCAAGGAGGAGAGGCCTTTGCCCAGCAGCAGAACAGGCTTCATAAAAAAAAACATGTTAAAATGTTATTTTGCATGTGGCTTGAAAGTTTATACTAACGTGCTGGGTGAGGTAGACCAGATCAGAAATTGGAATTGGAATTTTAGAGCTATTGGGTGAAAAGGTTACCTCGCTGACGGTGGTGCTCGTTGCAGTATTCAGAGGTGACGTATCCATCCAAAAATTTTTGTTACTTCTATTTTTATGTTAGTGGGATATTGTTTAACTTTTTCTGTTGTATTTTTACACAAACAGGAACAAAATCTCGCTTAAGGCGGTAGACGCGTGTAAAATTTTGGTGTACCTAAGCACAGATAATGTATAAGCATAAGTTTGACGTGCAAAGTAAAAAGCTAACATTTTTGCGTATTATACTAAATAAAAATAATATTTTTCAATATTGACGTCTGTCTTTTAGGGTTAAGTTTTATTATCGCGCGGCAGTAATTTGATTGTAATAATGGTTGGAACTTGGAACAAGCAGCAGGGAGTCTTATATTCTGTTTTTTGTTCAAATGCGTAATTTATTTCATTACCAATAAACCAAAATAATTAGACCTCTGATCTCACCAATACTGTTGGTATAGTTCAGGAAATGTATTTTGCACTTATGAATAGGACGGCTTATCTATTTTGTTGTTATCATATATATAAAAAGAGAAGTCCTGACTGACTCACTCACTCATTCACTGACTCATCAACGCACAGTCCAAATCCTTGGACCTAGAAAACTGAAATTTTGCACAGAGCTTCCCTTTGTAATGTAGACAAGGATTAAGAAAGAATTTTTCGAAATTCCCCCTCTAAGGGGGTAAAATAGGCGATGAAAATTTGTATGGAAAATAAGTTTGTTTTGTAGTTGAATAACTATAAAATTTGGTTAGCAATAAAAAACGACGTGTTTCAGCCTTTTTGAAAAATCAACCCCTGAGACAGTAAAAAATTTAGCGCTTTGTTCGGAAAATCATCCCCTACAGACAAAAATAGAGAAGAGTTAAAACTAAATCAACATAGACGATCACAAATAACAATAATCAGAAACAATAACTGGCTCTCTAGCGCTCGCAACCTCTGAATGCTAGGCTAATGTTTGTAGATTATTCCAAAACATTCTAGTATTTTTGAGAAGATTCTAGGATGTTATAATACGACAGTTTTCGAGGTTTTTTTTATGGTAAACCCCCTTTGAGCTTCATTTTTTTTTGTTTTATTTGCCATGATAGAGGCCATAGTAAAACATATTCTATGAATTTCAGCTGGCTACCAACGACGGCTGTAGCTGTAGACCCTGTGACCAACGGACAGACAGACAGACAGATGGACGGACGGACCGAGAGCGGTGGCTTAGGCACTTTAGGCATTAGGCACCCTTCTGGTCTGGAACCCTTAAAATATGGGGTGTATTTTTAAATGTTTTTTAACCATTTCATCTATGGGGCACCAATGGGGCATACAGAGGCGTCTATCCCAAAAAAATAAGGGTATAAAAATATATAATTTTAATGTTTTCTTGTAACATGTACCAAATGAACACACACAAACAACCATAGAAACTATCTATATATAAGGTCTTTCAATTTAAATGGAAAGTAATTTAGGAGGTGATTCAGTATCGTTAATATATCACATTCCACTATAAAGTGCTTTTAATTGCGCGAACTTTTTCTTCACTTGTCCATACAAACTGAGTCAGCTGATCGGAACACTTTGTACTGAGAAGTGAAAAAAAATTTCGCGCAAAAAAAAAGTGTTCTGCAGTGGAATGTGATGTATAAACGATACTGAATCACCTCCCAAATTACTTTCCATTTAAATTGAAATACCTTATATAATTTAATATTTAAATTTAACCACTCCACTTCATTCAGATGAAAATTAAAATGTGGTACAACTATCCTGCACTTACCCTACATACCGACTCCATGTGTTGCGCGCGGTGTTTTGCTTGATGACCGTAAAACAATATTTATTTATTATCGTTTTTCTGTTTTATCGCAAATATAAAAATAATGCTTGCTTTTAATTGATCTGACGACTTCAATGATGCCTTATAAAAATACAGTATTAAAAAGTTTGTTTGCTTCTACAATCGAGAAGCGAGAACAACTGAAGCAGCAAAAAGAAAACAGAGAAACTCAATTATCTGAACTGAGACCATTTCTCAGTATGATATTAACGTGATAGGTTTCCATTGCATAACTGAATGGAATAGCGGAATCTTACTTACTCTTACTTATTTAAAAATTAAAACAGATACAATTCAACCAGCTAAATTGATAAGTTCTTTGGTAGAGCAAAAATCCATTTTTTTTTCCAGTAAAAAGTAAAAATTCCAGCCTTTCGTACTTCGAATTTCTTATTATAAAAGTGGAATTACTTAAGTGATGTACAGAAAGCTCAAATAAAAAATTATTGGACCACGTCTTCTGGCCCCGCATTTCATTCAAAGTTTTTACAAAATGGTGGACGACAAAAAAAAATATTTGGTCAACATTTTTGAAGTTTCTTTATTTTTTTTATAGCCTTATTGTGTAAGTATATCATAAAAATTATAATGAGAATACTCGTTCCTTAAGAGCGCTTCCTACAAAGCTAGCAAAATTTCAGATTTTACCCGCGCCCAGCCTTTCCCTGCGAATCGAGCATTGCGGCAGCGATACCCAACTCGCTCACTCATGGTCATGGACGGTCGGAAAATATACAGTAGTGAGCAAAACAATGCCTATAATGAAATTAAAACTGTAAATTAATAGAATTTCTCATTAGATTTGCCTTTCTTACGACCTTGAAATAGTGAAGAAATGTTTATATTTTTGCGTCTTTATTTATTCCGATGAATTACTCACATGACTTGATTATAAATACAGATGTCTCCTCTTATATAACTTAACTCTTTGAGAACTTAACATCGTTGGAGGTAGCTGGGGTGGCGACGCAGAGGAGCTATATGTATGCAAAGATTTCAAAAAGTTTTCAAAAAATTTTAGATGAGCCATGGCACTTAAAATCTATTGCATTGTTTTTGAATGTGTTTTGAGTGTGAAATATCACCCTTTTGACTTTATTCGTATTTATTGAAATGTTAGTGCACTTTAAAAATGCACACGACGCTATATTGAGACCCCTTTTGCTGTAAAAATTCATTAAGATGTCCAACTATCACTGTGTTCAGATGAGCACTGATTCCAAACGTGTGAGCGTCACCCATTTAAAGGTGAAAACATTTTGGTGCTGTCATACTACGGTAAGAGCATGGTAAGAGCCTATCTTTACTTTTTGAAATTCTTTGTATGTATGTAGTTATCGATATAGGTGCGAGTACCTTATCCGGCGGACTCTTGTTAATTTTAACATGAGGTCCGTCATACGACGAAAATATGTAGTCTAAGGCACAGTGAGATATGTATACTGGGTCAATGGTGTGATTTTGAATTCGGAAGTTTAGCTACATTAAACAGTTTATGAGCTCCAGGTCCCGTAGCAAAGTGTTTAATCGCGCGTGACGCCTCTAATTTGAATCACAAGTGCAAGGAGCTCCTCGCACTTGTGATTCAATTAAGTTGCATCGTGTGCGATTAAACACTAGGTATGCTACGAGTGCTGAATGAGTTAAAATAAATTGCACATATGCTTGATTTTGAAATAATACACTTTTATAAAGCTGTCTGTTTAATTAAATATATTACAAGAAAGATTTTTTTGTTATACTTTGCCAAGTTAGGGTTTTTAGGGAAAACAAAAAGGGCCAAAACAAGGGTCGAAAGCCTCACCGTCAGCGGAGGGTTGAAAGTAGATCATTAATAACCTTCTGTTGACAGCGCAAGAAATTCTTCTCTGTTTTATCCCATCTATGTTTTTAGCATACTCATAGTTACGGGAGACACCGAACTTAAGGTGGATGGTCCAAGGCAATCTTCATACAAACTTGTGGGAACCAATAGCATAGTAAAACCTATGCCAATAGCGACGGCAGAAGTATTGTTTTTTAATTCTGTTACCTTTTTCCACTCGTTCCATCAACTTTACACCCGCGAATAATCAGTTTTTTTACAAACAAACTTTTTTAGAATCTATTTTTGTTAGTTAAAACTTTTGTAATACAATGTATGAAAGTTTTAAATTGCAAAATTAGACTGTTAAAACATTTTGTTTTTAAGAAAAACTGAATATTCGCGAGTGTAAAGTTGATGGAACGTGTGGAAAAAGGTAACAGAATTAAATAATAATACTTCTGTTGTTGTTATTGGTTTTCACAAGTTTTTTTATAAAAATTACCTTGGACCATCCATCTTAAAAGAACACATGGGAAAATTTGCTGGTAAGATCTCAGAGTAGTAAAGTCATGAACACTTTAAAAAGGTTTCTGGTACAAATGTGTGCTTATAATTTAAAAGACTTCTATTAGGCTAATGAAAATTATAATCAATTATTATAATATACAAAAAAAATGCAATGTTTATAAATAAAACTTAAAATGATATATACATAATAATTAATGCTGAATAAATATTTATAATGTAAAATTAAATTCAATGTGTATACAGATAATAATGTATAGTTATAAAAATAGTATGTATAATTAATATTAAGAATCTAATGTGCTAAACCTTATTGGTAAAATCATATTGAAACTATTGTTGATATAAGATCTTGACATTAATGTACTTACATGTGATTTATGGCAATAAATAATTTGATTTGAGTTGATTTTGATTTTAAATGGTTTCCACGATGGATGGAAAAAAAATACATAAATGATTTTTTTAGTAAAATTTTCCTCATATTTTAGGGCAAGAACCATACAAATACCATTGGTGGTTTCAAAGAAATAAACATTTTTACCTAATTTTAATCCAAAAACAGCTTGACTTTAAACAATATTTTCCAAGGATCCAGCAGCACTGAACGTATATTAACTGAAGGATTGGATTGGACGGATGAAAATAAAAAAAAAATTGTTTCTGCAAATAGATAGAAATAGACTAGCTTTTGTTTATACTTTTGCATGTACAAATACCAATTACAGAGATAAGATTCGGGAAAAGGTAATCCATCAAGTTGTATATTTCGAGTTTCGCGAAAGAAACCTTTGCGAACGTGTTTTGCTTAAGCAATCTTTGGCGCAAATATTTAGGGTAAAAACTTGGATAATATTTTGTTCTTGTATAGGCCACGCGGGCATAGCCACGGGTTAAAGCTACATGTTAATAAAAGCATAAAAATAATAATTTTCTGCGTCTAAGCTGGTTTACCAAGACAATTTTAAAAACTACTCCCATAAAAAACTTAATATTTTTTATATATTGATTTTTGATCATGTTATACCACAAAAATGCAATCACAGTTATTCATCCATCCATCAGCCCGTATTCGTCCACTGCTGGCCATAGGACTCCCCAATATTACGCCACTCTTGGCGGTCCTCAGTCATCCTCATCCAGCCGCCACCAACAACGTCCTTCAGATCGTCAGTCCAGCAGGCACGAGGGCGGCCTACTTACTGATTCAGCAGGCTATGTCGGTCACCTTCGATCTCTGACGGATATCTTCGTTTCGGATTTTATCCATCAAAGATATCCCAAGCATAGCCCGCTCCATAGCTCGTTGAGCGACCTTAAATCACACTTATTATTAAAATATAAAAGAATGCATAACTACAGAACTACGATATTCAATCCACATTGTGAAGATCGACTGTCAACAAGGGGTCGTTAGTGCAACGAGCCTCTTTGATGACGTCACAGGGATTGTGTCACAGAGTCGACTCTACAATTAACTGTGTTAGAGTTACTTAAACACTATTATGTGACTTAATTGATGATTATTTTATACTATATAATGTATCGTATACAATTGAAGTGAATGTTTACTAAAATAGGTGTAAGAAATTTTTTTGAAAATTATTATTTTAATGGATCTTAGATTCTTAAATCTATTTCTTTTGATGGTTCAATAAAATCCACAATTTTCTTCACAAATTAAAAAAATACCCAGTTCAACTTCAATAAAATATAAGTGTATCTCACTAGCTTTTGCCCGCAGCTTCGCCCGCGTGGTATTCGGTTTAACGTCATCCTTTCTCCCACGGGAACGGTGTTTTTTTTCGGTATGTTATGTAGCCTATATGCTAATTCAGGGTATAAGCTATCTCCACTCCAAATTTCATCAAAATCCGTCCAGCTGTTTCAGCGTGAAGAAGTAACAAACATAATAACTCACACACACACACAAATTTTCGCATTTATAATATTTGTGGGGTTAGTGGGATGGGATTGTGGGATAGTGGGTTAGTGGGATGTGATGGAATTATCGATAAAAAAATAAAGATCGCAGTCTAGAGAAATCGTGGCTAAGATCCGTCTTACTGAATAACAATACGAGATTAAAAACATGATAAAATTTTACCTAAAACTTACGTTTTATCCGGGTGAACGACAAAAACAACGCCTTTTAATAATAAAAATCTACTACCTATTTATTTCAGTTGTCACGAAGAATTGGCACTTTTTGAAGTCGTTTCACTACTTTTAGTAAGAAGCTCCTAATTTGATAAACTAATATAACATTATTGGAACCTTTTTCTGGATTTATGTATGTGAAAGGTTATTGAAAACCGGATAGAAATGATTACGGAAATGAGGTCTTCCAACACATGTTTTCTCATGCTTTCTCTTTGGAATCTAGGCGTAGCAGTTGAGTTATTTTCGCACTAAAGATTTTGAGAGGAGAAATCGACTGTCCTGAGTTGCTTACTTGGCTGCTTCGGCTGTTTGTACCAACTCTGGGTACAAATACATGCTTTTTAGGGCACCTATAATAAAAAGTAAATTGAATATTTACTTACTCTTACCTTACTATATATAATATAATATTTACTTTCTCTTACCTTAAAATATCCAACATTCTTTTTTGTCTCTATATGAAAATTTACTTCGATCTCCTTTAAATTTTATTTTCTTTTGTCCCATTTTATATATATATTTTAAAATGTTTATGGTTTTATAGCGCAGAGCGAAAACTGGCACAGGTCCGACCTCCAGAGCGCCTCAGCGCGAACTGGTCGCAGGCGACAAACAGCGATCAGAGCGTTGCGGGAAGAAATTATATGTATTATTTCATATTTATTTCAAATGTTAATTGTGATCAAAAAGCGTTCAACAAGTAACTTAAGTAATGTATGTAAAAAATTCTCGCATATTTTGAGATGTATAGCTTTAAAAATACATATCATTAGCTCGATGTTAAGATTTTTTTAGAGCTGACTTTGCGATTTTTTTCTATCGAGCGAAGTTAATTAAATTACGTTTTCAGAACGACAAGTTACTTAAGTATATCCTCGTTTCTAATATATATTTTTTTTGGATTTTTAATAACGTAATTACTAACGGTATGAATTAAACAAAATGTTAATTTTATAATTGAGGGGCCTTAATTACATGCAATGGCGATCGTATCGGGAGCGCAAGTTGTTTGCCGTGTCCACCAGTCGCACGCACGCTCACGCTTATTCAGAATTTTCAGCAATGTGTAAAATGACGATAGCTCTCAATGCATTGTCCGAACCGTCGACTCACGTGTTCTTCGATAATAAAAGTCAATTAGAGCTCGCTATGAGACGGATAGGTTGGTATTTGTTTTTCTTTTTATATTTTTTTTAATTTTAAGTTAGTTTTATAAAACAAATTTATCATTATTTATATGATATTTAAGTTTATCAATCTAGTTAGTAAAAATAAATTGAAAAAGTTTGTAAGTTAATTAGTTATTTTTTGGCTTAAAGTAATTTTCAATATTATCATAATTTAAATACTTAAACTAATAATTATTGTAATTGGGTTCACCCGTAATAATTACAATAAATAAATAAATAAAATAATAAATAATAGTTTGACGAATAAGAATCATTGTGGAGAACCCAAACATATTTTATAAGATCGGCTTAACAATATCTATATTTTGGTAATTAGAAATGTAGCTAGTTACTATAAATTTTTTTTTGTACATAAATAAAAAAGCTTTCTTTTTCTTTCACCCTGAATCGGTCCCTCTCACATTGCGCGTTTTTTCCCTTGGAGCGACACTGACCGTTGAAAATTCGATGCCTTGGCTTAGTCGTCCATGGCGATGCCTCATATTAACTTATTAATGATACTATCAATCGCTTAGAAACTTACATTCGTAAGGTAAGGCAACTTCAAATTTTCTATTGCTAACTAATTACAGCGTATTTTTTATGTGATTAGGCCCCGAAGCCCCAGGGCTTAATCCCATAGAGGCACAATTTGCTCCTGATAATATTAATAGTAGTTTATGCTACAAGGGCGAAAAGGAATAAATTTTTTAAACGTAACCGAGTAATTTATTGCTCTTACGCCCGTGTATCATACTACGTTTTTCAATGCATAGTGTGAGGAAATAAAACAAATATAATCTTGTGAACTTTAAATTATGATTGGCTCAAAAGGACTGTATCTAGAGCCGTTAAACAGTGGAAAAAAAAGTATAACATTTATGGTACACAGGAAAGGTTGCAGGTTAGCCTACTTTCTGTTCGGTTTTGATGCATAAAAAGTGGGCCTTTATGAGCACTTGCATTGAAAAATATTGTAATTGCGCAAAGTTATATTAATTTACGTAAAAATGTAAAATTATGACAAAAGAGTATTAACAATAATATACTCGAACATATATACGACATATAAATAAACAAAAACAATGTTTCGAAAATCCTTACATCAATTTAGGTATCAATATCAAACACAGATAATTTATATGTGACATGAACAACAAAAAGCCACCCATACACATACACATACATATACCTAACATGACATGACTACAATTAGCCGCCTCGTCCCGCCGAACCCATACAAGTGTAAGCTCAGACCGACCAGACATTTGTCGCCATTTTTATTTGTCTTCTGTACCTTTGGAACAATCCTGCAATTCTTTATTTTTAGCTAATCAAGGCAGAAAGAACTTTAAAGGATGGAAATAAGGGCGAAGATAACTGGATATGTAGGACTATGTGAATAGGTGAATCGTGTCATTACTTATGTCATACGGCTTCAGAAGCTTTTCTTCTTTTATTTGAATGTCTCGTTTATATATATTTTTGTAAGTACACGTGTTGGTATTTGCGGTTTTATATATTTTGGGTATCCTACTGATGTAGGTGATAGTGGTAGGTGGTAAAAATACGTTTATAGACAAAGAGTCAAAACAAACACATTGTGGGTATTTTTTCGAAGAACTACGTTATTCCACATAAGTTTTTACTATGAAAAATATAAGCTGATATTTGAATTTTCCGCTCGTCTACCGCCTGAAGCAAGATTTTGATACAGCGTCATGCGAAAAAGTCAAAAAAGTATCCTACCTGCGAATGATAACGAAAATGCCTCTTTTCGCTGCAACGATTCGACGCCAACGGCAAGGTAACTGCAACGCTTGCCTTACTTGACACCCGACATCTCTGATATTCCAATTTTAAAATGTGGTTAGTTTTTGTTTGCCATAAAAGCAAAGTAGCAAAGTGTATATTGTAACTTTAAATTAGGGTCAAGCTAAATGCACTTAATGAAAGGTCATGACATGACGATATTTTAAAACCAGGGTTTGAATGTATCAAGATACATATACTCCTCGATAAGTGTCCTGATAATTGTCATGACAATTATGAGATACTTATCTGACATTTATCAAACAGATAAGTCTAGCAATGCTTTTTATCCAAATGATTACATATCAATATTTACGTTAGAAGCAAGTAGTTTAGAAGCAAGTTGTATAAATAAATTATACACATTTTACAACCAGGGTAATCTTTTATTAATTTTTTGTTCATAATATCATGTGACTAAAATATAGATTATACTTATGAAAGATCATTATTAACCTATATTTATAATCATTATCAGCCTATATCTGGATAATGATAATTATCATATTAAATTGAACACTCAGTAGCACAGGTACTTCACACAAATATATTTCAATACATTTTACAGCTGTGTAAAACACGACCATACGTACATACATACATATACTCACGCCTTTCTCCCAGAGGGGTGGCCAGAGAGTAACTAAAACACAACCTTTTATTATTTTTCAATGCATGTGCTCGTAAAGGCCCACTTTTTATGCATCAAAACCGAACAGAAAGTCGATTATTTTGCCCTAGGGCTTTATTATTATTTTTTTTTTTATTTGTTTGCAATGGTTGGCTAACCTGCAGCCTTTCCTGTGTACCATAGATTTTGTACTTTTTTTCCCACTGTTTAACTGCTCTGGATACAATCCTTTTGAGCCAATCATAATTTAAAGTTCACAAGATTATATTTGTTTTCATTTCCTCACACTATGCATTGAAAAACGTAGTATGATACACGGGCGTAAAAGCAATAAATTACTCGGTTACGTTTAAAACACTCGCTACGCTCGTGTTTTAAATCGTCTTCGTAATTTATTCCTTTGCGCCCTTGTAGCATAAACTACTATTATAACCTCGAGCAGGCGACACTACTTTTGTTCTCCTAGACTCTTAGACTAACACCTCACCACCTCACTCACTTCACCTCACTTGTTCATGAAAAATTAACTATCCACTTTGAAGCTACTAAGTGAAGCTATCAAGAAGCTCTTTTCAACTAGGCAGCCTGTTCAATTCTCTACGCAATTTATCTCGACCAGAGAAGGCCAGACGAGGCTAGAAAAGATATAATTTTTCGCTTCTCCGCTTAGCCTTTACAGGGCTCAGCGAGTTCCACAGGATTTTGAAGTGCTTTCTAGATAATATAGATTTTTTAATACAGTTGCTCAAAAAGTGGCGTATTGCAGGGACGTATAGCGTTCGGGATGTGGGCTATTACATACTCGAGCTTTTTCTTTACCTTTTCCGAACTCGTGCGTTCTCTTTCCCAACTGTCAAAATAATGTCTATTAAAAAGAAAAAACCAACCACGAAGTTTTTACTAAAAAAAAATCAAAGAAGTTTTTATGATTCATGCAAATATTTCTAAAAAGAAGCTACTATTTTGTTTCAATATCAGATTTAATTATTTGATTCAATGAGTTAGGTTAGGTTTCATTTCATTTCATCTAATTAAATTTATATTTTCATTTCATATCAATAAAAAAATTCTACTGAAGACTTGGCTTGGCTGTATGGGCATAGTTCCCTTTACCTACCCCGAATGGGTGAAGAAAACAAAAAAAAATCTCTGCTTATATTATTTTACGGTTGGCGCCATTTTCCAAAAATTTTCTTTGCGGGTTTAGTTGTTTGTTGCACAAAATGAGTAATTTCGACGATATTTTATTTGAATTGACACCACCGGAACTCAGTATAATTGCACAAAATGCTTCGGAAAACATTTTACGGGAAAAGTCAAAAAGTTGCTACATATCTACATACTACGAATTTATTGCGTGGAGTATTAGTTAGTTGAGTTTATTGTGATTTTATTATTTTATTAAATTGCTTCATTTTTTCGCAACTGTATTAAAAATAGTTGTTCAGTACACGTGCGGAACCGTCATTGCAACTTGTTCCGACTGTCAACCCTCACCTTCGGCTGCGCCTCGGCTCGGGTAGACATTTGTCGGAACTCTTTGCAATGACAGGCTTTCCGCACTCGTAATGAAACATACTATTACAAAACGAAGCTATAGAGTTGTGTCAGCATAGCAGTGGTGCTTCAGTGGAATGACTTTTTTCTAATCCCGTATTATAATTTGCAGTTATAATCACACGAAGAACGGTGTGACAGAAACCTTTGAAAAATTATAGATTTAAGGCGCTCTTATCCCAAAATCAGTAATTTCAAAGTCAAATAGAACTTTCAAATATCGTCTAAAACTTCAAAAAAAAAAATACGCAATATAGTTAAAACCTTTATCTAGGTCTTCCACGCATGTGTCACACGATCAGACAAACTTTGCTCGATAGAAATAATTTACGAACACAGCATGTAATAACACCTTTCAAATCATGCCATTTCCATAATTCCACTTTTTTATTAACAAAACATATCTGGTAATATTGCTATTTAAATTTTCTAGGTCGACCACGTAAGTGGGTTTTAATAAACATATCTCTTATTTTTAAACAATTTAAAAACCGATAAAAACAACGAAAAAGTACAAAAGTGTGGTTATTTTCTTTACTCCTTACACGTAAAGAAAAAGACAGAGAGTCACTCTTCTGGGATAAGAGCGCCTTAACATTTAGTGTTATTTCCAGGTAGCACAAATTTTATTGTTTGTATTTAAATTTTTATTTATTAACAACCTTTCGTCTTTTCTGAAAATAGTAAAGAAGTTTAACTTATATTTAATTACCTATTTTATCATCGCAGTATTAATAAGATCCATGATACGGATGATATAAAAGATGTGTTTTAATATTCATATTGCGCTAACCCTGGTATTATTGTTTTTAAACTTATTTCTTGAGTGTAATAAATATGTGATTATTATTCAAAAAATAAAGTAATATTAGAAAATGTATAACAATATAATAGAACAAGAAAATGAAGACCGCAGTACAGAACAATGAAATAAACGAAGTACAGAACAAGAAAATGAAGAACAAAGAGCACAACAAAAAATTTAACTTATCTCAAGTGAAGAACAAATAAAAAGCACAAGACTCATGATCAAGAAAATATATACATATATTTACCAAATTGAGGATTTACCTGCAGATCAGAGCTTACAAGTGTTAGCGAGGTGAAACTGTGGTACAGATTACGTAACATAATTAAAATTTACAGATTAAAAAAATATGTGTTTTGTTTATTTTACGTGCGAATACAATCTTCATAAAAATAAGATCTAAAAGTTGCATCAACATCATTGAAACCGTTTCTGAGTACCCAAATATATTACATACTATCGGTTTTATTATGAGACCCGCAAATAACCGATACATACCACTCAAGTCTCTAAAAGCACCGAAATTAACAAAAATTGTAACAAAATTATATTTTATCAATATATATTTTTTTTCGTCATTATCGTTCAAAAATCATTCAAATATAAAAACAGACACTTTTTATGAAAAATTGTTTGACTGCAACCGACGACGGCTGACGCTACCATCATTAGACGGTTACCTCCGACATTAGTTACCTCAATCCTCTGGCACAGTATAATACTGTGCCTCTGGCCTACCATGAGTTTGGCACTCGATGCACGTTAGCGACAGCGTAAAACATTTGTATGAGTTTAGCGGTTCTAGCGGTATACGAGAGGAACCAGAATTTCCAATACATTATATTTTACGCAGTCGCTAACGTATATCGAGTGCCAAACTCATGGTGGGCCTACTGTTGACGGTTACCAACTGCAAAGTGACGCTCGTCTGTTACCGCTCAAGCCCAAGATTTATAAAGGTCTGACCCCAATATCAACTTGGTCACTTTCGGGTATCCTCACATAACCGATTTTGTTGTATATGTTTTATAAATTTCGCGATTTCAGTACTATCACCACTAGTTCGCGATTACTATAATCACTAGTTTGTTTTCAAAACTACCAAAATATCACCGTGTAGTAGTAGGAACAGAATGGTCACATCTCTCTGTTACAGCACCACAGCCTATTGAGCTTCAAAAGTTATAGTTATAGGTTTACGCATAAAACAATCGTAATTTACTCTCGTCTTTAATTAATTATATTAATATTTTTTTATGCAAATATATTTTTATATTATATATATATATATATATATATATATATATGCATATTCGTAACGTTATAAGTATTTATGTAGTATATTATCTTCTTATATTTATATATATATTTTTTCTGAAGCTTACTTTTTACATTATTAGTATTTAATTACAAAATTATATATCAGTACATAAATGTATTTTTTACGTTTTATTTGCTGTTTAAAATCTAAAATTTTAAAGCCTTTTTGCACACCTGCCTCTGTAACTTTCTTGTACTTTCTGTCGGGTTGACTGGGAGAAAATGCTTTTAGCATTAAGTCCACCTGTTGTAAATTAAACTGTGTTTTGTGCAATAAAGAATTTAGAAGAAGAACACAATTTCAAATTTGTGAGCTTTATGGCCCATAACAAAATTTTCCGCGAGCGTCGCTTAGCTAAGAGTACGTATAAAAATAATAACAAACAAAATAAGGAATCACCATCACACAAAGGACAAGCCCACAATCACAAAGAAAAATTGCACTTATCAACAGATCGGGGAAAGTCCCGCCAACCCACCATCCACTTACAAACCCTCTGCCGACTAATCACCGATAACATGGAACTCTGCAAACAGCTAAAGAACAGCAACCAAAGCATTAGATGGTCAGAAGAAGACCTAGAAGACCAAAATCCCGGTTGGCTCATCATCTCGGCAAACCGCAGTTGGCTAACAATACCCCTCGGCAACCACACCAGTGAGTTGGAAAATATTCTAGTGATTTTTTTTTATTGTAGGTATTTCTCATGTAACATTAAAACTACAATGGTCAAAAGTTCAATTCTACATTATTTAAAGGTAACCTAAAACTTTAAACACACGATTATATACATAGATTACTGGTACAATTTAACTTCAGAGGCCGGCGGAGCATGTATTGTTCATACAAACGAAATCCAAAACCATTTGTAAATCATAGATATTCTTAGGATAGTGTGTGTTTATTGCGATTGGGTTACGGAATATCTGGGTTCCCAAATATGTATTTTGAATGGACGCTGATTTAAAGACGACAAATGAGCAATTTCGAATTTCCATAGAAAGCTTATTTTTCTCATATTTTATGTTGAAAAGAGTGTTTTTATTCAATATATATTTGGGAGCCTAGATATTTTGTAATGCAATCGGAATAAATACCCTCTACTTTAAGAATATCTATGATTTTCAATGGTAGGTATTTCGTTTGTATGAACTAAGCATGTTCCACTGGCCTCTTAACTCTTCTACGTATCGCGAATCGCCATACCTAATCTACCAGCTTGCTTCTGCGCTGAAGGATGTGGAAAATACCGAAGAACTAGTTTGGCCTAGGCGTAACTAGTTTGTCCTGAAATTGAGGTTGGCTGGTAACATTCTATATACAACGTGTAACAGAAAGGTGTAACCATATTTGAAGAGCTTATTCAGTCAATGGTGTATAACAACTTTTACTATGGAACAAACCCTGTATCTCGAAAAAAAAAAATTAACTTTTTCATAGAAAAATGCAATGCCGCTCGGCCGAAATGTATGGAAGGGCAGATTTTTTTTGAGATTTCAGGGTTGGCTCCATAGTAAAAGTTGTTCAAAAAGCTCTTCAAATATGGTTAGACCTTTCGGTTACACATTGTATATTTCTATATTTATTCTCCTAGCAAACAGTATTTACGTTTTCAAACAATTTATAAATACTCGTATTTCGACCGAAACCCTGCGATTCTCTCCCGCACACAATTCTGGAATGTCGCACTATCTCTCCTCTTTCAAAAAGAAACTGAAAGAGCACTATTCAGCAAATCCTTAAACTATAGTAACCTATGGATAGTTATTTATTACTTACTGTATTATTATGTATCCTTATGTTTAAAGACATAATATACACATATATAGTATATATATATTATATTTGATATGTATATAGCCACGTATATTAAAAGTTATCTATATATGTAGACATTTTAGGTTATGTAATTTTGTTTATTTATGTAATTGTAACTTGGTTTATCTATAATAATATCAGTATTTTTGCATATAGTTAGTTAAGTTTAACAGTTAAGTACACATTGGTTACCGATTTTTTAAAGCTTTAATTATACTCAATCGGTTTGCTATAAAAAATCTCTTAGGGAGATAAGCTCGACGATGTACTAAAATGTATATATTCAAAGTTTATATTACTTTTTTTTGTTTACAATATAGAATAAGAAAAAGAATAAAACCCTCAAGCACAACTAAGTAATATGAACCGCCTCAAGTTTGCTCTGCGACATACTGTCATACAAAAAGACTAAACGGGGGTATTAAAAAGAAATCCACTGTGTAAGGAAGTGCGCTGCCAGAGCCTTCTTCCTCGACGAAAGTTAGAGCCGGGATTTGTATCGATCATTAAATTGTCATCTTTAACGTAAAACTGGCTATCTGTAAAATTAAATATAAGAAGAGAGCCATTTGAATATTTTTTCTAATTTGTTAAATTAAAATTTGTTTAAACCTTCCACCTTTTAAACTGATGTCGATAAGGGTAGAACATGAAACAAAAGAAAATCGTGTTGCCAAGTTTGGTGATCTTATAAATTAAAAATGATACCTTTTAACATAAATATCATATTGCAAGATAAAATAAACATTAAAAAAAAGTAGCAACCTACTTCAAATGTAACTGCAGTCATTCACTAAAAAGTTTAAAATAATTATAACTGACTGATGGTACCGAAATAACTTTTTTGCCGATTTATTTCTTCCTGTAACATGTTCTCTAGAAGTCGGCGCTCTCATATTGGTTTTTATGTTGCTATGTCGCAGGGAATACGCCGATTTATAGATAAAAAATATGTTATAACAGCGTAAACAGCTTTTTCGTGAAAAAACCGAACTATTTACGCGATCACACGAAATGATTTTACGAAAAATTGTCTAGGTTAAAACAATTACGAAAGTCTTTTAACAATAAGTCAAAAGCATTGCAACGATGAGCGAAACGTTACACCTTTAAATAAATAAGTCGAGTGAAGCGGAGCGGGGCGAGAAGACCCCCTAGTTTTAACGGAAATAATTTTGTATGTTCACGTAATAGGACTGCGTTAACACCATCATACAACGACATAATACATGACTTATAGTAGGCCTACATATCGATATAGAATATATCGACTCGTAGCTCCACCACAAGTCATCTCAACTAGACGTTAAAGATGGATATAGTGCAGTACTTTCAAACAGCCCGCGAAGTTTGCGTACTGTGCGGTAGACAAATGACAACGAGTCTCAGGAGCGGGTGTGAGGCGCGGGGCGAGGGGCGTGGGGATATTAGAAGCCTTTAAGATGGGGAAAATGGCAACTTTTCCTAAGGCTTATTTTTTTATCTGGTCCAAGTAGGAGCTGATCGTTTTATATACAAGAATCTTAACGCGTTGTGAGTCGACGGACTTGAAGCGCTTTCTTGGCTACGAATGCTACAGAATTCTATAAGTACGATATAAATTGATGTAAAAGTATTAGCTGAAGAAGCATTTACTTAAAACAAAGGATTTAAACACAGAATACGCGAGATATTCATAATAATAATGAATCGGTTTGATACGAGTAGAATTATAATAAAAGAAGGGGGATTGTTACGTCATGCATGCCGAGGAATTTGTAAAACTATGTTAAGGCGATATGCGAAAAAAATACGGGTGATTCTTTTCTGTGTATTTCATAAAATACACGGAAAATTTTAATTACTTTCTGGTATATGCATTTTGACTATATAATCTAGGGTTTTGAAATTGGAAAACATGTTCGGATAAATTTTCCTCGATAGAAATAATTGTTGAAATGAGGTCTTTAAACACACTTTTTCTCCTCGTTTGACGAATAGGAACCATATACAGAATTCAAACGTATTTTATTAGGTGTGTTTTAAACAATATCTAGAGATTTGATGTTTGAAATTTTACTAGCTATTTTAGTTTTTTTTATAAAAATATAAAACTAACTTTTTTCCCTTTTGCCCTGAATCCGACCCTCTCGCACTGCGCGATTTTTCGCTTGGAGTAACAGTGACAAAAATAAAATACACATAGTCTCTTAAGTACTTCTTTGATATTTTTATCTTAAATTCATGTTCACGTTTTATTTCGCTCGTACCTTAAGCCATCTCCTTTCCGTAAGATGCAAGTGAAGTTTTTTGTACTTGGAGATCCGTGAGAAAGAAATGCGAACGACATTTGTTCTGAGCAGCGATACGTTGGTATGGTACTCCTAAAACTTCGTGCACTTTTCCGTTTCGTTACGGAGACGGATCAACATACATAAATAAATAAAACTTTTATGAATATAGGGTGTCAAGATAACCCTTTTCCTTAAAACGGTGTGTTCCCAAAGATTTCAAAAGTTTAGATGAGCCCTGGCACCTAAAATCTATTGCATTGTTTTTGAATGTGTGCGTTAACATAATGCCGACGCGCGCACACTTATGAGTGCGCAATCTGTCTACCTACGGTCAGCAAACTGATCAGACTACTAAAGTAGTAAAAATTCACGACTTTAAGTTCACTTAAAGCGGCCAACTATTACTGTGTTCAGATGAGCACTGATTCCAAACGTGTGAGCGTCACCCATTTAAACGAGGAAACATTTTGGTGCTGTTATACTACGGTATGAGCTTATCTTTACTTTTGAAATCTTTAGGTGTTCTACTCATTAATATGGGGTCAACCCCAAAATCGCAAAAAGTAAATCAGCTGTTTCATACATTCCATGGATCAGCTGATAATTTTTTCCTGGTTTCAGGGTAAGTTTCATAGTAAAAGTTGTTCATATTCATGGGTAGAACAACCTGTTTGAAGGAAAAAGGGTAACAATCAGTATATAATTTTCTTTGAAAAGCTTTAAATTTTGTGGTATGTATTTCGATCAGTTTAAATATATTTACATCAATAAAAAGGAGTAAATTCGAAATATATGTATTTCCACCTTAGGTTGGACGTTTGTACAAACAATATTTTTACAAATAATTATGATTATGACATAAGTGTAAAAAAAATACTATTTTCTACCTAACGTTCCTACTTGCTCTTGGTACTATTTCAATTCTGGCATTTACCATAATGTCAGAATTGAGTCTCGATTTGAGACAGTTCTAGGAAGAGCAAGTAGGTTAAGTTACAAAAAAGTTCTTTTTCTACACTTATGTCATATAGTTATTTGACGCAGTACATACTTTTATAACTTGACTGATGACTCCGACGGGTCGAAATATATTTCAAATTTAAAATATTGTTTTATTAATGTATTTAAATTTATAAATACCAGTTATATTTCAATTTTAAGAGTAATTTTCAGGTATTGGTTAAGGCAATAATTGGCATAGATTAAATTATGTAAAGATGTGTTAAGTCGAAGACCATTTCGAGATTTGGGTTTAATAAGTCGTATTTTCGAAGTTTTGGTCTAAAAAACCTCATGATGATGAATATTTTTATGAAAAGGCTGCAACTTCTATTTGCTCTCGTGTGACGTCACTTGAGTATAGAAATATGTCCTTTGGTATCAAGATAAATTTATAATAATTTGCTTCAGACTAATTTGACAGCTAGATGATAGATAAGTAGACAAATAGAGACAGACCGCTTTTTTATAAGCAATCACACATCACAATCAGTATGTCTAAAATTCTGAAGTGACAAGGTCATCGGACAATTCTTTAAAAAATCATAAAAAATAATGGTTAATTTAAATACCAAAATAATGAAAACTATGTTCTAAAATGGCGTATATTCTCTGAAAAAAAAATTAAAAGAAAACAGCAAAGATAAGAATCTAACCATTCTGTTACAAGTCTACACAATTTTAAGAAAAAAAAAATTTCTAATTCTTCATAGAAAACTGCAACTTCATAGATACGTTTGTATCAACTGGTGACAACTGATCGTAACAGTTCAGAAAATTCTAGTGTTAAATCATCATCGTTTGGTGCCATCTTCAAAATGAAGTTTGAAGGTCAGTAGGCTAAATTGCTTGCGTTCCATTACTATATCCTTCAAGTTTTAGCTTTCAGTCCAGTCCACTCTTTATGTCATCTATCCATTTGTGACGTTGATGTTCTGGTGCTCTTTTTCCGGAAATCTTGCTCTCGAGGATCAACCTTAAAAATTTGTAGAAGGAACTTCTTCGCAAACGCCCGAAAAAGCCGGTCTTTCTTTTCATGACAATTGACATCAGCTCCCATTTGTGATTGCCCAGGACTTTGACATTAGAAGTGAAGCTATTCCACATTTCAAATGCCTGAAGTCACTCGCATGCTTCCTTCTTCTTGCATCCGTATGGCAGAGTAGATACGTCATGATACGATTTCTTACATACAATTTGATTTTGGGGTCGCAAAGTACTTTGGACATCTTGGTGAATACAGTTTTTGCTTGCCCAATTCTGCATTTTATCTTTACAAGGTGGTCAAGGTTTGAGGCTAAGTAGCGGCCAATACATTTAAAGTCAGTGAAGCCTTCAATATCACTTCCAGAAAGCGTTACATTGGGTAGCTGTTGAGGTGATTTTGATATGACCATCGCTTTTATATTTTTTTACGTTGATGGTTAGTCCCAATTTGTCTCTTGCGGCTGATACTTCATGTAACAGCTGCTGAAGATCTAATTCCGTGTCAGAAATCAGGACTGGGTCATCCACGTTAAGAGTAAAACTGTATATGTTACCGGCCAAACCCTTCGACCAAAATAAAATAAATGGACGGGCCATAGCGTACAGATTTTTGAAGTCTGTAAAGTGAGCGCCGGCTCTCACTTCATCTCTGTCTCTGTCTGTTAGAAGAGTGACACGTACGCTTATTATTACATGCCATCCAAATAACTGACGAAAAAATACCTTCTTGTGCATTTACAAAGTGCAAAAAGCAAAATAAACATAAAAATAAAAATTTGGTATTGAAGTATATATCAAATTGCTTAGACTCGTTATGAGTGAGCAAATTGTAAAGACAAGGACCGTCCATTCATTTTATTTTGGTCGAAGGCCAAACCCCATTTTAGCACAAACTAGTTTGGCCTAGGCTGAACTAGCTTTTCAGAAGTCCTGCAACGCAAAAGAGACCCGGTAGTTACGCTTATATGTGACAAGTCGCACCACGTAAGTAGCTCGACCGCCATAAATAACCTTCGTGGTTATTTTGTTAAGACAAACGAAAACTACTTTGGCCTATACCAAACTAGTTTCTCCGAAAATCGGGTTTGGACGGTAACATTTACACTCATGCAAGTAAATCCTTACAAAAGGCCTGATAAATTCGAAATACATATACATAAAATATTGACATAACAACATTTGTGCTGACATTCGGCGCACCCTCATCCCCTATACAATATTCAGGGGCTGGCATTATGCATTGGTTCAGAAAGTCGCAAAATCAATATATTGCTTCTTGTATGTTTCACTTGGAAAAAGGATTTGTTCACCATTTTTAGGAGTAAAGGGAAGGAGGAAATCAATTTTGAAAAGTATTTTTGGCGACAAAAGGTTTAGGAAGAGATAATTTGTAAGTGACGTTGCCAATTTATTTTAATCTGTTTCATATCAAGAAAATGGCATTATAGCACAGTACTTTATCACGATAAAACACACTTTGTACTTTTATTAAGCTTTTTCGTTAAACTTGTTTATTAATTTGTTTCAACTCTTTATATATATTTTTTCTTTGCTTTTATTTTGCTACCATACGTATACATAGGATATTGCACTGTACATTACATATTACTCAGTATAATTATGTATTAACAAGTAAATTGAAACTATTTACTTCAATATACTTGTTCATACATTTAATAAACATAACTGTACTAATATGCGCACTGTTTAAAGATTTGTAATAATTTATAATAAAACGGGAACACACTCAAATACTTTATTTATGTACATTTAATACACTTTTTAAAAGTCGATATTAATCTTTAAAACTAACAATAGAATAAAATAAAAAGTATATAATATACGGGAAAATATAAAACAGGTAAAATGTAATGAAATAAAATGAAATAATAAGTAAGTAAAAAATATAGGAACAAAAACATTAAAGTATACTGGGTGACTTTTAACGAAACCCTGATAATTTTAGAGGTTTTTAAGAAATGCTAGTAGAACATATTTTAATTGTATAAACAATAAAAATTAAAGTTAAAAAAATTCAAATTTTTACTTGGAAATACAATTTATGGTTATTCTAACCATTCCCATACGGAACAAATTAAAAATAGTAAAAAAAAGTGAGATCAACAATAAAAAAAAATCGCGCCATCCACTTATTTTTTCTCTTCAGGTGACCATGATATCTTTGGATTTTACGAAAATCTTTAAGTATACCTATCTAACTTTAAGAAAAAATGAAATTAATTTTGGATGTTTATTATGAAACCAGTTTATAGTCTGCAATCTATCAAATTATCGGGATAACATTAAAAGTCACTTGTATATGTGACGAAGAAATGTTATAGATATCGAAAAGGGATCTATTTTGCTATGCCAAGTGTCTAATTCTAAAGGATCTTGTCGGTTTGATTTAGAAATTATTTTATTTGAAGATTTCTGTGGAATTATTTAGGAAAACTCGCAATATATTCAAGAAATGTAATGACAAAATAAATTTTACAATTTTAACAAGTAAAAGGTTTTTAATTTGTGCACAATGGAAAGGTACCACCTGTTCAAGAAGCTGACACAAAAATTATGCCCACGAAAATGTGCGTTTGGAGTAAAGGAAGTCTGACTTCGCGGCAGCGAGCTACGTTCCTATTGGTTGCTTGCAAAAATACCACTTCCTTTCCTCCAAAAACATTACAAAAACAATAAGTTGGCCAATTAACTTAAACCTAACCCTACCTGTGGAATGGAGACAATTATCATTTTATTTACAAGGCTTTATACATAGAAATTAGCAATGTTATGAAAATAATTGACACTCACTGACTTGAATATAAACATGGCGGTTGTATAAACCGGAAACACATTTTATAGACCTGAAAACTTTGATCACATAAATTATCCAAAATGACATGTGTAACTAAATTAAAATCTACGACGTAACTCAAGTAAATTAACATTATCTTAGGCATTAGTAATTAGAAAAAAAGAAGGAAAGTTTCTAATACAAAATCTAACAATATTGCAAGAATAATTTTAAAGCTTCCGGGTTAAATTATTCATAATTTCAAATACTAAAAATCATAAAAACTAAACATAAGAATGAACCACACTGATTCTTAATTTAAATCAATAATTAACTGCAGAAAAGAATCTTTATCAATGTTACATCCACAGAACATTTAAATCAAATAGAAAGGCTAAGTGGGCGTGTCACGCGCGCCACAACTACTGTTGAACATCAATACTTAAACCGAAACACGCGATCGCTGCCCATAGTCGCACGCGAACCGTGACTCTGTGAACAGCTCTGCCTAATCTAAAGAGGAATGCCGTCTTGTGCAATAATTACTTGCAGAATCACGAATAAGAAAGCAAACCGGAAAAATTGAGATATTTCCTTTCACCTGTAATTATAAAAACTTTGTATAATATGATAATTTTTGATAAATAACTAATTTACTCATGGTGACAACAAAAATATACATTACCGGCAATGTACGCTCACAATTTTGGCTAAGATGTAGTAAACAAGTAATGTATGCTCTCCCTACTTGTCAAACTTGCTCGCTAGTGTTGTGCCGTATCGTGGTGTCACACAATCGATAGACGTTTTTTATTCCTTGAGCGATATTCTTAAATTAAGATTTAAGATAAAACTTTTATAACATTCGAGAAACCATTGTCAGTTACCCCAAAATCGACCGGATAACTGTACAAACAAGGATTTTTTTTTTTTATATAAAATGAATGAGAAAATATTTAAAAGTGAATAAGTGTGCGTTTATTTCCTCTACGGTGTAATTCTTGGCTATGCATAAATACATATTTTTCAAAATACATGAGATATTTGTACAGTCGAGAACAAAAGTATTCGTGTGAAATGTATGAAAAAAAAAAAAAGTGTTAAAGCGTGTTTTAATTACTCTACAATGTAATTCTAAGCTACGTATATGTGTATATGTATGTCTGAAAACATTTATCAAAATATATAGGGTAAAATGTACAAACGAGGTCAAAAGCTTTGGGATAAAATATTTAAAAATGTATGAGTGTGTGATTATTTAATCTATAGGGTAATTCTAAGCTATGCACATGTCCAATTGATTATTTATCAAGATATAGGGAATCTGTATAGTCGAGGAATAAAGATTTTGCTAAAATATTTAAAAGTATATAAATGTGTGTTTAATTATCCAACAGGGTAATTCTAAGCTATGTATGCATATCTTTAATATATATTTACAGTAGTTACAGTATCAGAGTTGGTATAATATACCAAAGGTTTTTACAAAATATATAGAAAAAAAGAGCTTGGAGTTACACTGAAGAGTAAATAAACCCACACTTCCAAGGAAGACAGTCAAGACTGTGCAGATGCCTCTTATATGTTGATAAATAAGTATTTAATCATATGCATAGCTTAGAATTACCATATAGAGTAAATAAACAGACACTTATACACTTTTTAGACATACATATGCATAGCTTAGAATTACGTTGTAGAGTAAATAAAATACACTTTTACACTTTCAAATGTTTTTTCATACATTTCACCCGAAAACTTTTGTTCTCGACTGTACAAATATATGATAGATATTGAAAAATAAGTATTTATACTTATGCATAGCTTAGAATTACACCGTAGAGTAAATAAACACACACTTGTACGGTTTTAAATATTTTCTCATACATTTTATATGAAAACTTTTCTCCTTGATTGTACAGTTACCCGATCGATTTTGGAGTAACTGTTAACGGTTTCTCGAATGTTATTATAACACCTATTTATGTCACCTAACACAAGTGTATTGGTGGTATGGACCAAAACGCCCATTCTCCTTTGAAATGGGATTTTCCATAAGAGTGTTTATGAAAAATCCAATTATTTTGAAGCTACCATAATATAATTTAAAATACGTTAAATCTTAATATATTCGTCGGTGAAACGCGGTTGTACCGAGTGTGGACTGTAACTTGCATTTCACAGTTCACACTCGGAATACCTCTGATACCCCCTCGGGGATTCATGTCGTGACCATACATTATCATTATTACTGATCACTTACAAAGTTTTAAGTATGAATTTGGCTATATCAATGAAATCACCTTATATACACCTAATACACGTTAAAACAATTTTACTAAAATGTGTAAAACAAGATAATAAAAATAGAAAAAAAAACAACATACAAATTGTCTCAGAGCAAATTGGTTTCTCGATTGATTATAAAAAAAGTTAGTCGAAGTTTTACGTTAAGAAAATACATCTGTTCCCATCCCTAGCAATAAATCATCACGTCATATAATCAGACTGTGTTTAATATTAAGTTCGCAATACCGCTCCGGTCAAGTTATCAACCACCTAAAGCCGGTAGGTTTATAATGGTCACATGGTATCAAAACTAAAACGTCGTAAATGAAATCGTTTGTTTGAAAAATACACCGTTTTACACAGAGATATGGTAGTTTTTTCATTTGATAAGTTTTCGATATAAGTCATTTGTTGTGCGTAGAAAGAACAACCACTTGGATTAAAGTTTTGATAGTATTTCAATTACGACAAGGTGTGTGCCTGTGGGTGTGAGGCGACAAAGGTTCTGGTACGCATACAGCTCCAAGGCCTTTCTAACTATTTAAATGTTCTGAGGTTACATCACCGGATGTTTACATCTAGAAATTATTTGCTCCGACATATACATAATGCTAAATACAAGAAAGATGATAGACAAATCTTAAAATATATTATTCAATATAACATCTTTAAATAAAAACCAGAGTTCGTGACAAAAAAGGAAAACTGGAAACTCCAAATAACAAAACCCACCCCCTTGGGAACCAGCCAGTATTCAGCTCATGTTCAGCTCAGCCCTTACGTGATCTAACCGGTTCAAACCGACTTGGAGGTGTTACCAACTTCACAGAATATATACCGGGTGTAAATGTACTGGTATCTTTAAACTAAACCACATAACTACTGATTGTACTTTATTACTTTTCCAAATAAACAAACCTGCGGAAATGAAAAAAAATATTTTTGCTTTCCTTACTAAGTTTGAAAACCTGTACTGAGATTTTATATTAGCTATTTTTTGTTTGCGTTTGTGCTGTTATTTTTTTCTGATGAGTGTTTCAATATAGCAAGTATTACTAGTCGTTAAATTTAGTAAGTCGTTAAATTTTTTCATCCATCCATCCATCAGCCTAGTTCCTCCACTGCTGGACATAAGCCTTTCCAGGACTTCGCTACTCCCGGCAGTCATCCTGGAAGAATTGCCCATACTCACACACGCTGGGCAGGTGGATTGGTGAGCGCGTTGCCGGAACCCTCGCACGAGTGACGCCACTGCCCGTCACCAGTCTGTTCCCTATAAGGCCCGGCTATTAGGGATGGATATACCGCCATGCATCGGTCCCAGGCATGGTGGGCCTCCTGGTTTTTTGCCTGTGAGCTGTCCTCTTACTCTCCCCCAAATTACTTCGAGGGGGTCTCCAAGTAAGATCGTGGTACCTCCACAGTCGATCCCGGCATCAGCTCTACCACCTTACAATTGTTACATTTTTTATCGAACCAAAAATATTTTATAATAATAATAAAACCTTCATACGTCACAAAACAAACACACAATACAAACAAAATCACAATACATTCACACACACCCTCCCTAACACACGCTAACCAGGATACTTGACAAGCCCGTACCTGGTCCTATAAAACCGACCCCCTTACCGAGAATAATAATAATATTTTTCAGTTAATTAAAATTTTAATGTTGCCTCAAAACCTGACTTAGTTAGATATGTCAATATGAATAATAATGAATAATGAATAAATTACTTCAAAAGAATGTTTAAAAGGAAAAATAATATTTGTTTATTTTGGACGAAACATGGTTTTTGTCGACGATGACAGTCAATCAAACTAATTTCTCTAGTCTTTTTCGTTCGTTTGAAGAAGTTCCTACATACCCGTAGCTATATTGACGTAATTAACGTCAATGCTCGTAGCATTAATAATTGCGATTTTCATGGTTTTACAGAGTCAATCTCCGACTGTGATTTTATCAAAAGAAAAACAGGGAACTTAATAAACTAAAATAATTATTTTACATTAAAATGGATATTTTTTTATGGTATGGTACATCTTCGTGCAAAATATAAAAGATATTTGGAACGCATTAAAAGCCCCAAAAACTTTTTCAATCGGCCTATATGGCAACACTATGGCTCAATCCGGTCCGATTTGGTCTCCTGACAGGTCACCATAAATATCCGTCGCTTCAGCCGGCACTGAGTGAAAGCTGCGTTTGATTTCCCGACGGAAAAGTACGATTTTAAATACATAACTGCGTCCTGTTCGTTCTAAGAAGATTGGTCATTCGGGAATATGAGATAGTGGATTTAGTTCACTCAGTTATTTTTGCTCTTGTGTTGTATTATGGTTTTTTTGAAGCATTAAATGGAATAAGAAAGGAATCCTAAGTTCTTGAATTAAAAGCACTTGTACAGTTATTACATTGAAAGGTACATACAATACTACGCTGTTGGCTCTCTAGCCTTTATAACTTTACCCGAACGAAAGAAAGGGACGCCGAAAACGTTCACCTCCTGTACCTAGAGTTATCAGTAAATAATTTTCTAATTCTAGCCAAGACTGTGTCGTCTGTGAGATTTCTAGTGTCACTCTACAATAAGTTTTTTTTATGTTATCGCCAGACTTAAAATAGTAAAAGAAGACGTTATCGTGACGTAGGATACAAGTGCTGCCATCTGTTGATTGGTCAGACAACCTCGTTTTCCAATTTTTGGCCAGTATGAAACTGTCCGCCCTGACACTACTGAACTCTCGCCGCGCGCGCCTGTCTGTACTGAAGAGTCCTGATGATGATGTGTCCCAATAACCTCATTGAAAGCTCAACATGTGTCTCTTTGTACAGTAAAAAAGTGAGTAAAATACGTTTTATATAAATAATTTTAAGTATCGGAACGATAATGTTCCCGCAATGTCGTCATAAATTTCCGCGCCTAAACGTCAGCGCAATAATTTTCATTTATATAATTATTTATTGCAGATCAAAATCAGATACGATTAAACACCAAGTCTTTCTGCAAGAGGTACTTAATGTTGTCAAAGGACTTCTATAAAAATATTTTCGATTGCATAAATCTATAGAGGGACTACAGTTTATGTGTTAAGTTGTATGAAAAAGCAATACCAAAGTCACTCAATTATACTGCATTTCTTATCTCTTCATTTCAAACGAGCAAAGTACCCTTCCCAGTTAAACTTATCGTACTCTCAGTAAAACTTGCTTTTAAATGCGAACTTCCAGTGATTCAGTCACCGCAGCTTCCTAACACAGTTCATTAATAAAGGCCCAACAAAAACTAAACAGCACTTATTCGACTAACACAGCCCACTTGCTCTCAATCAGCGTCTCTCAATGTTTAACTCGAGAGTTGCAAAACTTAATTAGAAAGTAGAGTCGTCTACGCGCCAAGTTCTCGCGAATCTGACACGCTATGAACTCAAAAGAAAAGCGCTATGTATTTAATTTCTTGAACGTTGAGATAAAATTGCGAAAACGTGTAATCGTCTCCACTCTAAAAACGTTGCAGCGAGAGGTTTTAGATAACGTGTTGTAAATAATATTAAGTACGCAAACGCGACTCTGAGGTGTTGAATTTACATGTAAGCACATAACATTTATATTTTTAATATACTCATTTCGGAATGATGGCTGCGATTGCGCAGATGTAAGTTTGCCAATACTTTAAGAAAATATGAAATACAACACAATAACTATGACAGAAATATATTTCTATGTTTGAACACTTGGCGATTTGTCTATCGCAAAAGAGATAATTAACATTATCTCGCTAAGAGAGGTCCCGGATTTAAATCCAGTTTCAGAGCTCCTCATATCCAGATTTACTTTTCTTTTTGCGTTTCTATACTGCAATGATACAATGTTAATTTACAACATAATAAGTTACATACTTATTCATATTAATGGTAACCTAAGAAGCATGACTTATGTTATGAGTTTATGACTTGCTATTTCCAAATGTGCATTAATTTTTGTGGTTGCGACTTGAAAGTAATTAAAAATCGCACACTTGTTGGCATATATGAGATTCAGATCAGATCTTTTTTAGGATTCCGTACTCAAGGGGTACAAATGGAACCATAATAGTTTAATTTAAATTGCCCTTACCTGCCAGTACACAATTTCTCAAGATTCAAGAACTTTATACTAAAGTAACAGAGGAACTTGCAGCTGGGCTAGTTACACCCTGGAAATGTGCGGCTCTTCTAAGGTTTTGTGAAGGAGAATGGTGAGGACTTTGGGAGTTGATGTGTCTTAGCTAACAAGCATGCTGATATCCCTATAATGCTAACTTTGTAGAATGTTTGAGCTTTGCCCATTTCTTATCCGATCTAAAGGTGTCTATCAAATGAGATGTGCGAGGTGAAAGTATGTATGTATTTATACAGTCCCTATGCGGTTAATGTGCTTGAAACAAGTCCTATACGTAGAACTCTTTTGCGGGACTATGCTTTATTTTTAGGAGCCAACCCTGAAGTCTCCAAAACAAATCTCCCTTCCTTACATTTCGGGTGAGCTGCATTGCATTTTTCTATAAAACAGTAAATTTATTTTTTCGATATACACAATTTGTTATATAGTAAAAGTATTCTATACCATTGACTGAATAAGCTTTTCAAAAATGGTTACACCTTTCTGTTATACGTTGTATATAACTTATTAATGCTGTATAAAGAACCTTCATTTTAATCCGCAAGTTATTTAAATATTACCTCATTTTAAGGCTGTTGAGGCCGCCAACGTATAAAGAGCATTTTCAATTTAAAAAAAAATTATTTGTTGGCAAATAAGGTTTAATGCTAAATTACATTCCAAACTTTATTAAATATGCTAGCAGGGGCCATATTAGAATCTATTTACCATATATTTTAACCAAATATGTTTATTAAGCATGCAGGGCCTATTGAAAAAGGCATATTATTAAATAAATAATAACTTATGCGATACTAAAGCATAGGGTTATAATAGTGATCTTTGTCATAATAGTAGTAGTTAGTATAATTTCATTATGATTCCTCTAGAATTAACGTTAATTAGTTAATAGATGAAATGACTGTAAAAGCAGATGGACCATATGGGACGGGTAGGCAAAGGTATTATATATATTTTTTTGCCTTCATGACATAATTTTTTCCTGTCTTGTAAATTGTATATTACAAGACATGAGAAAATTATGTCTTGAATACAATTTATTTCTTTATTCAATTAAAGTATAAGCTTACTTTTTACATTTAGTTATGACCTCGCTAAGTTTCTTGCCCTTCTTCTTTGCTAAGGCAAGACTAATCGAATAGGCGTAGTTAGGCATATATTTATTATATGTATTGCATATATTTATATGTATAATATTATTTATTCCTTATTCCTATATTTTTATTTTATTCAAGTGTTTTTTTTTTTCTATTAAATTTAAGTAAAACCAACCTTTATTATTCCCCTGCGTATTTCCCAATATTATTATTTATGACATAAAACTTTTACCTACCACATAGATTATTTAATTACTTATATTACATTAAAACTGACCTGTAATAATTGTATCTGTTATACCTACATTATATAAATAAATATAATTTAATTTCATTTCCACACCCAAAAAAATCATGTGTATAACAGTAAGATAACTGCGGGAGTGGGAGGGTGCGAGCGATGCTCCTCTCAATTCTCTTCCTAGAGAACTAGAGGGGTTGCCTCGCTCAGCTCCGCTTCGATCGGCTCCTGATTTTATGATCACCAGCAACCACGCTTCGCTCGTCGTTGTACGATGGAGGTCCTTTACACATTGGACTTTGTCCCTTTCTTATACACTTCACTTAGGGGCTAATTTAGTATTGCAAGTGTATAGTTTGATGTGATCTCCACTGTACCTATTTCAGACTTTAGTTACCGGTGTACCGAACTTTTACTTTGATAATATTTAGAAAGCAACAGTTGGTAAACATCCTATTATTTTGGATGACAAATATATTTTTTGTTTGAAGGGCTGCAACATTCTGGTATACAATAATGTTCACAATGTTAAAGTTTTGAGGGATTGTGAGGCTGAAGGTTCGCTATTTCATGAATCATGTGGCATCATGAAAAGACAAACAAGGTAGTTTCGACGTGTTTTAGTGAAATTCGTATCGAAACTCAAATACCGCGCTTAGTGAAAGCAACTACTTATTGTTGGGTAAATCTTTCGTTTGTTTAGTTATTGCTGTTGAAATTTCTGGTTTTAACGCGACAACGTTCATTTATTATTAGGTTATGTTTAAATTGTTTATGTGTTTAAAATAAAGCTGTACATAATATATAAACAACAGACTAATTTCATACTAACACATTTTATTTCATGTGTTTTTAAATTATTTGGAATATTGTCTAAGTAGATAAATACATAAATAAATAAATAAAAATAAAAATATGGAATTAAATGAGACTTGAGGATAATTCATTATTTATATAAAAACGGCTCCCCTCAAATACGTGTTATAATCGGGAAAGCCGACCAGTTTCAGCAGATTTAGACTGCCTTCATCTGGGCGAGTAAAGACGTTTACGGAACGAAATTGACGAGTGGAGGCGTAACGTCGTCCCGTAAACGTCTTTACTCGCCCAGATGAAGGAAGTCTAAATCTGCTGAAACTGGTCGGTTTTCCCGATCATAACACGTATTTGAGGGGAGCCGTTTTTATATAAATCAATAAAAATATGTTTATTTGCAACCAAAAATATATACAAAAAATTGTATGCACTATTACTATGTTGTTATTACTAATAATATTTACTGCTATAATCCCTGAATATTGTAAACACTTACAAAACTGATACATACATAAGGGTGAATCAAAAATGCTAGATTTTTTCAAATTTAAATATTGTAATAGTGGAAATATTTTGAAGCAATCTATAAAATGTTCAAATAAAATAAAATAAATTAGACTATAATATTTTTCAAATCTTCTGATAAATCACTTATAGCAAATAATGAATGACTAAAAAACGTAATTAATTTTTAATATGAAATCAAGCTATTCGGATGTTCCAGAAGTGAGTTGACGTACAATTTCTGAATATGGCCCTCATTGATTTATGGCCCCCTAAACGAGATGTAAACATAGAAGTATCCACTTCAAAACTCTTTTCTGGTAGGTCCCTTGTGAAAAATTTAAAATTAGTAGCACTCTAAAGCGCACTCGTAAAATCGCGTTTCTAATAAAATGTTTCGAAAAAAAAGTTTCCTAATGACCTGTTATAAAAATGCAGAGGAAAAAACTAAACACTAATGATCCCAAATAAATCATCAGTTCTTCTCACAGCAAACTGCAGCCGATGACATGCAATAAACATCAGTGTTTGTGGGTGTATTCCTAAACAATCGTGCGATAAAGGCACGCATCCGGTTCCGGTAGCCACACAAGACGATACACTTTGACAAAGATTAAGTTTATTGGAACGTAGCGGAACAGAAGCGACACTTATAGTCTTTTGATTTTCATGTTTATACTTTGATATTTATAGTCATAGTTAAAAGTACTGGGAGGAGGTCAATGACGGTCAATGTACATGTTTTGCCGATAAATAATAAGTAATTGGAATTAGTTATATCTTACTCCGTGCCCGTCCTGTTTGTGCTATCTGTTTATTTAATTTTAAATATAATGAAGACGAAAACAATAAATAAATCAAATTTCAACTGGAGTAAAAAATAATGAAAAATGCCTCAGCTGCCGGATCCAGCACTTGGGACGGGTGCCGAAGCCGGCATTTAAGATAGCTGCCGGAGGTATGTTCGTTTCACTCATCACTTCAGATACTGAATCGTAAATATAGTGGTAGAATACCAGGTTTTGAAAACCAGGAATCTGGGTTCAAAACCAAGTCAGCCTTTTTTTTTTTGGTGTAAGGAAACTTAAACAAAATTTTAACAATATGTTAAAATTTGCTGCAACGACGAGCGAAGGGAGGAGGGGCGTCTAATATTTATATGTATTTCAATTTATTTGTTTTCTTTTAGTAATCATTTATGAAACATGCAGTCCTTTTGTTTATTATTTCAGTTATATATATATATATAAAAAATGTTAATTAATTAAGAGATTCAAGCGAAGCAAGGTGTCCCCCATAGTACATAGCAGATATAGTACATAGCAGTACATAGCCATAACAGAGTTCATTTTACGCGCAAAAATCCTTCTTGTTTTTCAATTGAAGATCCGGCACCTGTCCCATAAATTCGTGATTGCCGGCTCCGGCAACTGAAGCACGCCCAAAATAATATTCTCATATTAATCTGCCTTATTAACTTCCATTAAAAATTAAATTCCCAAAAAATATTCAAACAACGGTCCTATCTGGAGTCACGTAAGTCGCGATGTACGTTAATACGTCGTACGTGTTCAGCCACCCTAATGTACTCCTGTCGGTATAAACGTGTCGCGGTGTCGCGCGACTTATTCCGCTTTTGATTGTGTGAACGTGCGCGGTGTGACGTAGGTGTGCGCGCCTCCCTCACGGAAGATCTATTAATAAAAGTAGTTTGATATGTTCCCAAGTAAAATAATAATTGGCTCAGTGTAGGATTTCGTAAATTTTTGTACAATACAAATACAAAATACAAAAACATTTATTTCTCAAAAATGCAATCGAAGAGTACAATGTAGATACAAAAATGTTCACACTATGAAACAGTAAAAATTTTATTTCAAGATACAGGGTTTGTTCCATAGTAAAAGTTATTCTGTACCATTAACTGAATAAGCACTTCAAATATGGTTACACCTTTCTGTTACACGTTGTATATAAATATAAGTCAAATAAATATTAATATAAAATATAGTGTATATGATATAAAATTGAAATTATTAATTTTTACAATTTTCCATACTCAAGATATAAATGAAAACGGTATCTGTACATACCACTCGTTTGCACGTATTTACTATGATCTAACTTTAGCTGCCTCGAAATAAATAATACCAAGTGAACAAGTGAATACAACTGCGGCACTATTCGTCAATTTATTATTAACTAGTTTTTGCCCGCGGCTTAAGAGAAAAATTAAGAGAAAAGTTCAAAGAAATTAATATATTAACTGTTCCTTGTGAATATATTTACCAAATCCTTAGATATGTCAGAAAAAATGTTGAGTCTCTCCCAAGGCTTGGTGAGCAACATTGTAAGGAAACCAGAAATAAGTATAAACTGGCTTTTCCAAAAATCAGACTCGCCAAAGTGAGTACCTCTTTCGTAGGACATGGTATAAGATTTTACAATAAACTTCCAAAAGAGGTCCTTACTTTGTCAGAGAATAAGTTTAAACAGTATATTAAGCAGGGCCTACTGAAAAAGGCATATTATAAAATAAATGAATATTTGGATGATGGTGAAGCATGGTGTTATAGTGATACTGATTTTGATGATAGTAGATAATAATTTAATTAATTAATATAATTTCCTAACTTTTGATTTCTCTTAAGAGTTAACATTAATTAATTACAGACTGTAAAAGGAAATAGACTATATGAGACAGGTAGGCAAAGATATATATGTTTTTCTTTTTTCATTAACCTGAATTCCTGCTGTCTTGTATTTTCTTATCCCTTGGTTAAAGTAGATATAAGTAATTTGATGTATAGTATAAGTTTATGTTGAAAAAAAAAGACATGATCTAGCCAAGTCTCTTGCCCGTTCTTCTTAGCAAGACTAATCAAATGGGCGGAGGTAGGCATGTATTTATATATGTAACCTATTACTATGTAGTATATAGGATGGGATTTGGTCGGCCGCCTGGATTCGTGCTGGGGGCTCGGTTGGTGATCATTGAACCTTGTTCCTGGTCTCTGGCCGGGTCTCCGGTATGGGTTCGGGCGGTTGATTGGATTTCACCTTGTATAATAATATTTTACCCATAATTTTAATCGTATATATATTGCTACATAAATTAAATAAACATTTAATCTAAGTAGTTCATGTACATTTATTATTTTATTACATATATTTTTATAAGATTAAAATTTGACTTGTGAAACGTGTATTATTGTACTTTGCAAAATAAACTTTTTGAATTTTGAATTTTGCTTTGCTCGTGGAAGTGTCTTTCATTTATCGACAGTTTTCAGCTTGGCGGTTATTTTATCAACATTCCTTATAGACTACATATATGTCGACCAGCGGGCCTATTGTGTATCTCTAGTTGCCTTCTGGACTGGGTGTCTATCATCAAAAACATAGATATACTATCGAATTCCGATGTCCTAAGGATATTTTCGCACTTGAAGTGACGACACAGATTGTTAATAGTTCAATACCCACTAAAGGCAATTTTGAAATTTCAGTTTTTAGCTATGTTTTTGATGATAGGCACCTCGTGCAGTTGGCAACCTCAGAACATTTAAATAGTTAGAAAGGCCTTGGAGCTGTATGCGTACCAGAACCTTTGTCGCCTCACACCCACAGGCACACACCTTGTCGTAATTGAAATACTATCAAAACTTTAATCCAAGTGGTTGTTCTTTCTACGCACAACAAATGACTTATATCGAAAACTTATCAAATGAAAAAACTACCGTATCTCTGTGTAAAACGGTGTATACGATTTCATTTACGACGTTTTAGTTTTGATACCATGTAACCATTATAAACCTACCGGCTTTAGGTGGTTGATAACTTGACCGGAGCGGTATTGCGAACTTAATATTAAACACAGTCTGATTATATGACGTGATGATTTATTCCTAGGGATGGGAACAGATGTATTTTCTTAACGTAAAACTTCGACTAACTTTTTTTATAATCAATCGAGAAACCAATTTGCTCTGAGACAATTTGTGTGTTGTTTTTTTTTCTATTTTTATTATCTTGTTTTACACATTTTAGAAAAATTGTTTTAACGTGTATTGGGTGTATATAAGGTGATTTCATTGATATAGCCAAATTCATACTTGAAACTTTGTAAGTGATCAGTAATAATGATAATATATGGTCACGACATGAATCCCCGAGGGGGTATCAGAGGTATCCCGAGTGTGAACTGTGAAATGCAAGTTACAGTCCACACTCGGTACAACCGCGTTTCACCGACGAATATATTAAGATTTAACGTATTTTAAATTATATTATGGTAGCTTCAAAATAATTGGATTTTTCATAAACACTCTTATGGAAAATCCCATTTCAAAGGAGAATGGGCGTTTTGGTCCATACCACCAATAAACTTGTGTTAGGTGACATAAAATAGGTGTTATAATAACATTCGAGTAACCGTTAACAGTTACTCCAAAATCAACCGGGTAACTGTACAATCAAGGAGAAAAGTTTTCATATAAAATGTATGATAAAATATTTAAAACCGTACAAGTGTGTGTTTATTTACTCTACGGTGTAATTCTAAGCTATGCATAAGTATAAATACTTATTTTTCAATATCTATCATATATTTGTACAGTCGAGAACAAAAGTTTAGCGATCGCGTGTTTCGGTTTAAGTATTGATGTTCAACAGTAGTTGTGGCGCGCGTGACACGCCCCCTTAGCCTTTCTATTTGATTTAAATGTTCTGTGTTGGCAACTAAAGATACAGAATAGGGGGGCAGGTCCCGTAGCATAGTGTTTAATCGCGCGCGACATCACAAGTGCGAGGAGCGTGACGTACTGTTTAATCGCAAAAACATCGTGTCACGCTTCTCGCACTTCTGATTCAACTAAGCCGTATCGCGCGCGATTAAACACTATGCTACAGGCCCTGGATCACTAGGATGACAATAAAGAAAACCGCATCCAAATCTGTTGAGTGGAGCCGTCCATATATCACGTCATTTGAAATTAGGGGGGGGGGTCTGGTCTTTGGATGACGGTTATATAATGAGCATAGATAGTAATCAGTTTTGTGAGAGGGTGGGGTCATTGGAGAATGACGATAGGATTACTGTAAGGGGGGTCGATTGTCGGCAAAAATCGATGACGTAAAGACAGCCCCTGCTGCTGGTTGCTGAGTTGAAACAGAACATAGGAACAGACAGAAAAAAATTCTAAAAATTGTAGATTGGGCCTCAGTACAATAATTTACCCATTTCATTTCAAGTTTCGCAAAAATATTCAATGTACAGACACGACTGTTTTACTACTATTTTTAAGTAACTGTTTTCTACTGTTTGATGAGTGTTCATTGCGATTAGCGAGCGACCAATAGTGACCATGTATATTCCAAACACATTTTAATTTTGTTATATGTACTTTATTTATTTATTTATCAAAAAGGTACACCAACAATATCAACACAAACTACATATTATAGATATACATTGGGCCTTGATCTGGTGTTGCCATCAATGACAGGTGAACACAGCATTATCAGAAACTTGTTCTTGTACAATACAACGAACAATAGCAAAGTTTTTGCTAAGTAAGCTATATTTATGAAAGGCATGCCCTTTTGCCTTGCTCTAGTCTTAAAAGTGGGGTAGAGCCGCGGATATAGACGCAGTCTTTGTTTTGCAGAAGAGAGCAATTCGGGTTATTTATAATGTGAAGCACCGGGATTCGTTAAAAGAAAAAAATTCAAAGAAATTAAATATTAACTGTTCCTTGTGAATTTATTTAAAAAGTTCTTAAATAGGTCAGAAAAAATATTGAGTCTTTCCCGAGGCTTGGTGAAAAACACTGTAAAGAAACTAGAAATAACCATAAACTGGCTTTTCCAAAAATCAGACTTGCCAAAATGTAGGATTTTCGTATGACATGGTAAAAGATTTTACAATAAACTTCCAAAGGAGGCCCTTACCCTATCAAAAAATAAGTTAAAACTGTATTATAAGCAGGGCCTAGTGAAAAAGGCATATTATAAATGAATGAATATTTGGATGATGGTAAAGCATGGAGTTATAGTGATAGTTGTCATAATAGTAGTTCATAATTTAGTATAATTTTCTAACATATGATTCTTCTAAAGAGTTAATATCAATTAATTACGGACTGTAAAAGGAAATTGAGTATATGAGATAGACTAAGATATATATATATTATATTTTTTTTTCACCATCGTAAATTCCTGCTATCTTGTATTTTTTATCCCTTAACTAAAGTAGATATAAGTACTTTGTACAGTATAAGTTATAGTATGTAAGAGAAATGATTAAAAAAATAAAGATTTTTTTTAAAAAAGACATGATCTTGCTAAATGTATTGCCCTTCTTCTTAGCAAAACTAATCGAATGGGCGGAGTTAGGCATGTATTTACATATGTAACTTATTAGTATGTAGTATATAATTATATATTTTATGCATAAATTAAATATACTTACCTTTCATTTAGTTCATGTACGTATATTATTTTATTAAATTTATTTTTAAAACATTAAATTTGACTTGAAAAAAGTATATTATGTATACCTACTTTCCAAGATAAATTATTTGAATTTGAATTTGTTGAAAAAAGTGTGAAAAATTTAAAGGTTATTTTTTTCTTCCGCCTTGTCGTGGTTCATTTTGCTTTCATAGAGAATTGTACCATACTAATTTTAAGTTCTAAATATTTGTTAAGTAACTATTTTTAGTTCTACCCCTTTATGAGATAAATTTTTTTATTAGTTTAGCACATGTAATGCGTTATATACCTATCAGAATTCAATTTACACAACAAGAAAATTTTGTTAGTATTGACTAACTATAGTGGTTATTAATTAAAATTTAAGTATTTCTTACCTTTTTCGTCTTTTCTTGTAGATTTCTTTTGAATCACTGAATTGGAGTCCCAACACTTTCAATGAACCCTTTACTTATGTACAGGAGATGAAGGGTGAAAATATATACATATAAATAAATAAGTACTATCATGAAAAAATAGAATTATTCTACTATTTTTGGTATTAACGTACAAAGTTTGTAAAACAAAAACCAGCCAAGTGCGAGACGGACTCGCGCACGTTTTTTAGTATTTTTTGTTATAGCGGCAACAGAAATACATCATCTGTGAAAATTTCAACTGTCTTTCTATCACGGTTCATAAGATACAGCCTGGTGACAGATGGACAGACGGACAGCGGAGTCTTAGTAATAGGGTCCCGTTGGTTACCCTTTGGGTACGGAACCCTAAAAATAAACGAAACGTTTGCTCATCTACATGGTTCACTGGTTCAACACGACACGCCGAGTCAACGTCAGCAAATTGAGACATTATCCGATCAAAATGAAATCGAACATTCATATCGACAAGATTTATGGCTTGTGATGAAACCTGTCGCGTAAAGGCATCTTCATCACCATATTGAGTAAAATATGTACGAGTAAGGTCGCGGAAACTGATTCCCATCCACTAGAAAACCTTATCGCACTAACGGCCAGTTGCAGAAAAGGTTTTTAAGTTTAATGAATCTTTAAAATGAATGCTGTCACTTTCTTTGTCAAGAACAATTGTAAGAGAAGGCATCAACTTTAAAGGTTCATTAAACTTCAAAACCCTTTCTGCAACTGGCTGTAAACCTGGGGAGTGATTATAGCAGTTGCGTATAATCATTTTGCCATTATAATCAGTGTAAAGCCCCTGGAAATACTGATCATCGCATCGTCTGCTGTCACTCTCCCAGTTTCTCGGTGAGCCCTCTTCATCCTAGGTTCTATCGACACTTTTCAACGGTAATAGCCAAGCGTAAGATCATGCAGTTAAAAAAAAATCGATAACACACTCATCTACGTCATTTTCACAAACAAAACGTCAATAGTTGAGTTTGTCAGAAGATTAATTATATAATATATTAACTATTGTGAGCCTGGTTATCTCAAATGTAAGGTTCTACAGGGGGTCACGATTTAGTTTTTGTGAACCTTCTTAATGAACGCTTGTGTACATACATGGACAAGATATTTTTGAACTTTGAACTCAACTCTAAACATTATATCAATAGTAATTTATTTGATGAGTGGACACGAAAAATCATTTAAATAAAAAAAAAATTACCCCTTTTTCTCTCGGCAACCTCTCAAATCTGATCATTATAGGTACTTTTTAGGGTTCCGTACACAGCGGTACAACACCAACAAAAAATAAGTTATGAAAGAAATTTTTAGCGGCGATTGATCGTACTACATGTGAAATATGAACAGGAAATAACCATGCTGCCACTAACTGTTGGAAAAATACAAAAATATCAACGGGGAATAATCATGCTGTCACTTTGTTGGAAAAATACAAAAATATAAACAGGGAATCATCATGCTGTAACCATGTTGGAAGAATACCAAAATATCCTTCTAAATTTTAGTTTAATATATTTTAAAATCCTCGAGGTAAGTGATAAAAAAAGCATAACATAAGAACACTTTCAAATGTTGATAAAATTTAAAGGCATTAAAATATTATGCCTCTGTAATATTAATGAGATCAATACAACGTTTCTGGATAGGCAGAAATCAATTTGCCCTTTTTATTTCCTGTCAAACACTCGCGTACACCCGGTAATACTTGCCAATTATTGATTGTTTTGTCCCAAAGTGACCACACACGATAATCAGATTTCACTAAACAACATTTGTTCTTCGGTTTTTTATATGTCAATGAACAATATGCGGCAGTGTGAAAAGAACATAATCAAAAAGCAACTCAATTAAACTGAAAAGAAAGAATAACAAATTAATTCATCATTACATTCATGACTTTACGATTGTATTAAAGGACCTGTCTCCTATAATTGCTATCGTTTTTCGTCAGGTACCTAAAGAAAAGCACGAGCTAGGCCCATCTATAACCTACTTACTCTTTGTACTAAAAATTATCAACTACAGATCCTACACAAGCCATTATAGAGCTTATTTTTCAAGTGGTATAGCAAAATTTTCACTGTGTGTTGCACAGGAGATTAGACGTTAAAGGTTAAAAATAGCTGCCATGTGTCAAACGCTTACTATTATAAAGAGCGGTTTCGCAAAAGGATTGTGAAAAACCAACCTTTTTCTAATTAATCGATACAGAACACTTAAATTCAAAATTCGCCCAATAGTTATTCAACAAAACCTTATTACCTATGTATGCTGCCATCGCAAAGTTTCCATTGGTTTCTGTAAATTTGAATTTCAAAAATATTAAATTTAAAAAGTTTTACATAGTTACATAGGTAATAAGGTATTGTTGAATAACTATTGAGTGAATTTTGTTCTGTTTCGATTAATGAGAAAAAGGCGGGTTTTTCACAATCCGGCTGCGAAACCGCTCTCAAGTGATAGTACGGAAATATCGGCAAGTTAGACACGCTTCGACGGCTTTATGTCAGTTAACACAAAGGTAAAATATTGGTCTCTAACATAGACAATACAACCCAGAAAGACGTCTATTGTTCAACATCGAAACGGGATCCTGCAATCCTATTGGCTCTTCCAATCTTACGTATAGCATCACAAACTTATTATTCCCGAAGACAAAGACTCTAATTTAATAAATATAAAAGCCATTTTGGTTTGGCCCACCGAAACATATAATTTTGCAGTGACGAATTGTATCTGCTGGTTCAGTCAGATGTGTTGACAGAAATCGATCGCCTGTTATGAGGAGTCTGTAGGCTGTATTCGTCTATGGTCTCTTATCATTTCCAAGTGTGGGTAATAAGTTCACAAATACAAATACAATGACACTACTACTATCAAGCTCCACGGCTTTGAAGTGGTAGATTATACCATATCGATGCCACAAAATAACCACTTACAGAAGGTTTACTCCGCATAACTAGCGAAAACAGGCGCACGCACACATAGACGCGTACGTACAACGATCTTGGATGAAGTCGGTCGAATGCCAATACGAAATTCTGCCGAGATCATCATACGTACGCGTCTATGCATGTGTCCGTCTATTTTCGCTCCGTCGCGTCGTCGAGTCGGCCTTCTGGTAGTACCTATTTTGTGTCGATGCTGACCATGGCGTTCATTCAATAGATTCGCTTTTGAATAGCACGTAACGGGCTCTTGGGTTTTGTCAGTAAATCGGTCTCTTAGATTGGCGTACTTACGCCATGTCACATTGGACGTACCTACACGTAGCCCGATGAATAAGGCTTTTGTATTAAGACCCTGAGAATAATTTATCTGTATACAACGTGTAACAGAAAGGTGTAACCATAATTGAAGAGGTTATTCAGTCAATGGTATAGAACAACTTTTACTATGGAACAAACACTGTACCTCGAAAAAAAAAATCTATTTGTTTCATAGAAAAATGCAATGCCGCTCGGCTGAAATGTATGGAAGGGCAGATTATTTTCTCGAGATTTCAGGTTTGGCTCCATAGTAAAAGTTGTTCTATACAATTGACTGAATAAGCTCTTCAAATATGGTTACACCTTTCTGTTACACGTTGTATATCTGTATCGGTGAAACTGTAACTATTAATTTGTTAAAAGGAGACTTCTTCTTACAAAGCCAATTTGTTCCAAATTTGTAAAATAGTACTGTGTGCAACAGGACATAATTAGACATTTGACACTCGTGCAGTCTATTACGAAACTCAATTCGTTCGTTTCGTAATCAAGCACTCGTTTTCCAATGTCTCAGATTATGTCACCGTTGCATAAAATACTATTTCAATGCATGTGCTCGTAAAGGCCTACTTTTTATGCATCAAAACCGAACAGAAAGTCGATTATTTTGCCCTAGGGCTTTATAATTAATATTTTTTTTCATTTTTTTTCAATGGTTGGCTAACCTGCAGCCTTTCTTGTGTACCATAAATTTCATACTTTTTTTTTCCACTGTTTAACGGCTCTGGATACAGTCCTTTTGAGCCAATTACAATTTAAAGTTCACTAAATTATATTTGTGTTATTTCCTCACACTATGCATTGAAAAACGTAGTATGATACACGGGCGTAAGAGCAATAAATTACTCGGTTACGTTTAAAACACTCGTTTCGCTCGTGTTTTAAATCGTCCTCGTAATTTATTTCTTTGCGCCCTTGTAGCATAAACTACAATTTTTTTAATTTCTAATGTATACTTGTTCGGCAATGAACTTTTACAATGAGTCTATGTCTAATTAACTTGTTCGTAGCTCTGCACTTATCATATTCTGTGAAAGCTACTTAAATTATGTTTCAATAATTAATTAAAAAAATATATTTATATTTCACTTAACTTGGCTAAGGAATTAAAGTTGCACCAAAGAAAACTTTTTCCAACGGATATAAACAATTTTCCCGGCAAATGTCTTGTACATTTCTATGAAAAAATCTCATTTTAGAGATATTTCTTTATGCCAGACATACATATAGGGCGCCCTTTGGCGAAAATAACTTCATAGTGCTTCCGTGTTACGGAGAATTCTAGTATCGGAGCACACATATTCGAATTTATTATAATGTGCTAAGTTGTTAGTTTTACAGTCAAAGAAAGAATCTGTTAATGTGTCGGAAGCCTGCTTTTTTACCTTTTTTACGAAAAGGGGACACCCGACGTTTCGAGACAGTTGCATGTCTCGTGGTCTACGGGAAACTGGCAAGTATGGCGAGGCGCAGTGATGAGATGCATGTGACGACCGAAGTATTTTTCTTAAACACTTTAGTCTTTAAAATTAATTGTTATAAATTGATCGCGGTAGACCCGATTATATATATTATAATGTGTACGAAACGCGAGAGTTTACAGTTATATAAAAAATAACATATTACAAAGCTTAGAAACTAGATATACATAACTGTAATGTCCGATCTGTCAGATGGATCCGAGCCACGATCTGGTCTGCGATCTACCAGTTTTACTATTGTTTAGCGATAATGAGAATTTAACGACGGCCTCAAACTACAAATAGTTGGGAGTGGAGAATAAACTATAGTTTTAAATAATATATAATTTCAAATGTAGATTTCAATTTAAATTTGTTTTGGTACCAATTAGAGAACAAGAAATACGAAGCGCGATGATGTCTTGTGAAATAGACGGGATTAGAACGCTAACGTTAGGGATCTCGTTAAGAGGATGGCATACCCCTAACAACTTTTTTTATTATTCGTCTAGCATAATAAGTCTAATGGCAAATACCTTATTTGCTTTTCATAGAGGCGATTATATGTTGGCTCTTTTCTTGAACGCGAAATACTAGTGATCACGCAGCGAAACAACAAATTGGTGTGTTTTTAGCTAATACTGAAATATTTTGTAAGGAAACAAATATTGGGTTTAGGTCACATCCCTTCATATTTATATTGCCTATTTTATAAAAAAAAATCAAGTTGATCTCTTAACCGCATTTTTGAAACGAACGTTTGAAAACCAAAAAAAAGAGGGTGAAAAACTTTTTTTTTGACAAAAGTATAAATCTTAATACATTGTTTATAAGTGGAATCCTTAGATAAAAGATCGATAAATCAAATATATTTTCTTCAATATGAGAAGAGACCTAGTTTCTTCCAATGAGCGTCAGGTGTCTTGTTAATTGGTCAAGGTCATATTTGTAGGTTCACGTCTCCTTTGCTAAATTATTATATTAGCATTGACATAACCATCACGTACGTTTGACAGTAATGTATGCTTTGTCTGTCTTTGGAATATTATGTCTTCTGCAGTGAAATATCAGTATATTTTTCATGGTTACTGAAATTAGTTATTGCAAAGAACATCACTTTTTGAATTTTTGAATAATTCCTTTATTTTTGAATAATTTACCAAAGTTAGCGATTTGAGCATAAGATTCGGGTCTTAATCGCGTAAACGTACAACATACCTTAACGGTTAGGTGCTTGACCTTTCAACGCCTCTGTAGGCTGTCGTGGTCAAAACCGAACAGTTCGCTTGTCGAATCGGCGTCGAAACGTCAAAAGGGGAACGAAAATACAAACAGAAATAAAATGTCAGCTTTCGGATGATTTTGTTGCAATAATTAGGTTACGTATAGCCATAAAAAAAATACATGTTTTTGGTTGAACTTTAAGGTATTCATTTTCCACAAACCACGTTAATCGATTCATATTTGTACTGTCAATGAATTTTTTGTAACCCTCTATTGCACACTTCTTATCGATTTTGTTTCAGGTATCGCTTTCGCGATTTTGTTGGTTTTTTTTTTATAAAATTAGTGTGAATGATATCTATTCATTTTCCAAATACCACGTTATTCGGGTCAAAAAAAGCACCCCCTTTTTCCAAAAATACGTAAATCCACTGATGCAGTCAGCGGCAGCAAGATATTGTCAGTCTACGCCTAGCGTTGGCGCCCGTAAGACGTGGAACCTGTGCCCTTTTTTGCAAGCTATAAATATCTCCCAAAACTACTTCAAAACACATTGAAATTAATTTTATAAAGTAATATTTCGAGGAGCATCATATTCCTGCCGTTAAAAACTCAACAAAATATGCGTATGAGTGATTTAGCTACATCGTGCCATAGTCATAACAACAAAACTGAATGAATTTGGATTGAATTCATACTTTTATGCGGGAAAATAATATATGTTACTCTAAAAGAATAATTTTGTGATCGTTATTGAAACCCAAATTAATTTACTTATACTTACTGAGATCTGTAACAAAGGTCAATGACCTTTTCGTGAAATTACCCTCTAGTATTGGCTCACCATTTCAGGTCCAATAAGTGAAGTTTTTTGCAAATTATATAGGTACACTTACTTGGGATAAATCGCCAAGCATTTAAAATATAGAAATTTATTTTGAAATATTTACAGTGCATGGCAAAATCATTAGATCGTAGATAATCCTGTCGGTACATGTTCAGGTTCTGTTACGCAAAATGAAAACAATGAAACTCTTTTAGGATTAATTTGTTATCCCTATGTTTGTCTGTCTGTCCGTTTGTCTAGACAATTTTTTCTGGGTAAAATTAATAAATACCAATATTAACGGCCCTCTATAGAGCTGTAAAAACATACTTTTGACGTTTTTATTTATATAACGTTTTAGGTTTTTACGTTTTTTTTTTACGTTTTTCATACAAATTTTCTCACTATGAAAATGTAGGGATGAACACTTGAGATAATATTTTGCATTTAAAAGTCAACACAGAAAGGAATTGTTGAACAAACAATGTAAAAAATATGAAAACCATGTTGTTCTATTCTAAAGGGATTAATTATCTACTGTTCAATGTGGCGATAGCTTTGTTTATTTTTTTCCTTGAATAATTTCTTACTAAGATAACAAATAGTTTAATACAAGGTTTTCCTTAAGAGGTCCCTTTACCCCTGTATGTTTCTTAAAATTCATACAATAGGTATAAACCGAAGTTTGAAGTCTACAGCTTATTTTCTTCATATCTTTTTTCATGAGTATATTCTAGTGACATCTAACTACGTCTCTATACAGCCCAAAAAGCAAAATTTCATAAAACACCATCATAATAGCTGTCAGGATATCGTCAATATTGCCTCGTTTTTACGCAAAGTTCAACAAGTTTGTATATTTTTATCTATACTGGAAATAAAAAAGAGAGAAATACAGGCGTCGTTCATGTTAAGATGACTAAGTTTACACACTTTGCTAAGTATAAACAATTACCGTTTCATGGAAAACTGTTTTGACCTGAAACCATTTCACAAATTCAATTAACTTATTTTGAATATCTTGTCATCTCGCACTTCTTGATGAGAAATACAATTTCAATAAGTAAAAATACAACTTTTAGTTAAGAAAACTTATAGTTAAAAGTCTGTTGTATGCATTAACATATTTTTAATTTTAGTACAATAGTAATAAAATAATTGGCTTATCCGTCGTCGTGATACCAGCCGTAAGTTTCTTAAATAAACTGATATCACGCTTATGGAAAACCCAATTATTTTGAAGATACCATAATATCATTAAAATATGTTTATGCATATAGCAAACTTTTAACAATAAATTGTCTTAGCTAAAAGTTGTACTTTACCGTTATAATTATTTCTTAATATTTTGTTACAAATTCGGAGAAATAGCCCTTAAGGAAAACCTTGTATGAAAATATTTGTTATCTTTGTAACAAAGAAAAAAATAATAATAAACAAAGCTATCGCCACATTGAACAAACAGTAAATTATTAATCCCTTTAGAATAGAAAGATATGGTTTTATATTTTTTACATTATTTGTTCTACAGTTCCTTTCTGTGCTTTCTTTCAAATGCAAAATATTATGTCAAGTGTTGATCTCTATATTTTCATAAGGAGAAAATTTGTATGAAAAAGTTAAACAAAAGGCCATAAAAACGTTATAATATTATGTATATTTTACAGGGCTGTAAATATTAGCATTTATTGATTTGACCCAGAAAAATTGCCTAGACAAACGGAAAAACAGACAAACATAGGGACAACAAATTAATCCTAAAAGAGTTTTGTTTTTTCATTTTGCGTAAAGGGACCTGAACATTTCAAACTATGATACAAATAAATTTCTATATTTTAAACACTTGGCGATTTATCCCAAGGATAAACAGGTGTCCCAAAAGTCAACGCTTTCCCTTGGAAAGCTGGTAGGCCAGCTCAAAGGCCTTCGAGTTGATGGTACTTTTATAAATTCGAATAGATTTTTGAGAGTCAAAGCTAACCAGTTCTAAATTCTAAGAATAAAATTTTTGTTGCGCAACTCTGAATAGTCATGCTATTGATAAAGTCAAAAATAAACCTTGAAATGCTGTTACATCAGGAAGAAAAATAAAAACCCAATTTATGAGCAATTTTTTGTAAATAGGTTAGTTCGATACCACACCCTGAAAAAAAATGTCCTATGTTATTTTTGCAAATTGTCTTAAATAACGGCTCATCAAATATTGTTTTTCAAATGATCTGGCAATTTCTGTGTATTACTTTTGAAAAAAAAAGTTATTGCTATTTTACTACCAAAGGAGCTGCGTATTTTTTTAAATAATTAGAATTTAGAATGAAAGAGTGGCGGGCAGTAAAAATATTTGACGTTCATTAGAAAAGCCATTTAACACGCGTTAGAGTGAGATAAATAGTGACGCTATTTAAAATGAGTTGGAATGAGATAGTAACGCAGTTAAACGTGGTTGAATGAGAGAGGCATAATTGATATAGGCTACAGTGAGATAGATAGTGACGTGGTGCATTCCTTCTGAGAATACTTATTAGTTTCCATTTTTTGTAATAATAACTTTAGTAAAAAATTTTTGTAAAGAAATTTTTGTTCCAATTTATTTTCCCGCAAGTGTAAAACCAGCTCAACGGGCGAAAAATATTTAAAGAATGGGTAATGGTGACAATTAACCGTCACGATATTATTATGTATCTCTAAAGGAGTGTCTGAAATGTTCCGAGGGTCAACTGATAAATCAAACACTCAAAAAACCACTTTTAGCCGACCATAATAAATTTACGTCCCGACGTGATAGCAAGTAGGATCAATGCCGTGTGACGATGATCGAAATACACTAATAAATTAGATAAAATAAAATACGTATTACTTTTGACCCTGCCTCGTCCACTCTATTCGTATTTTTGCTATGGTGACGCGAGCTTAGAGACCGGGACGAATTTCCCCCCGCGCGCTATCGTAAAATAGAATAAGCCACGCCCGGAACTGGTTTTTGTTTTGGCTATGTCATACTCTTAAGGTATGTTGTATGTTTACGCGATTAAGACCCGAATCTTATGCTCATAATGTGTGAAAATCGCGAAAGTTTAAAGATTACTAAAGTAATAGCGAAAGCGATATTTATCACTTTAAGTATGAAATTGTGTACGATACATGCCGACAAGCTTACTTTGAATACCAAATAACTTCCTGATTATTGAGATATCGAAAAAAAAAAATCTACTGCTTTTTAAAAGCTAATCCCATAGCTTAATTTTTAAAAGTTTTTTTTTTTTTTTCAGAGGTAATACTCTATTTTAGGGTATAATTTTCATTATTTTGGTATACAGGGTGGAAAAAATGAATGGGCCCTTGAGGAGAACTACCTTAAATCCTTTAGTTAGCTCATTATACTGAAAGGAAACATTCCTTTATTTTTTAAAAGAAACAAAACTGCATTCAAAGATCTTCTAAAATTCGCTTGTCTCACCCGGGAATCGAACCAACTAAAAATGAAAAAAATAAACCCTCGCTATTTTATTATACGAATCGGTAGGATTATTGTTCAGAATAAAATGTGTCTAATAAACATTTGGTCTCACACTCATCTGTTGTACGAGATACCCACGAAATTGAATATTTATTACAAGTTCTTTGTTAACAATACCTAATAAAATACTGTTCATTTGTAACAAGTAAATGACACGTTTTAATTTTCTTATTTCTCTAACATCCAAAGACATCGTATGAAGTACAAGCTTGCTAATGTTATTTACCTTAAGGGCCTTACTATTGCCAAATGGGTACTTTCTAAAGCCTACTCCTCGTTTATGGCCAAACCAAAAATAATGAAAAAATGTATTATGAATAATCAACTCTTAGACTATTGTACTAGGAATTTATTTTACTATTCTTCAAGCATATGAATATATTGAAGCTCCTTTTACTATTTCGATTATGCTACCTTTGTACAGTCAATATACTGCAGCCCTTTAATAAAATCTATATATCTTTTTCTATAAAAAATTATATGCAACAGTTATCTTTTTCATACCACCAAAACTTCTACATGAATTTTTTTTTTACTGAATGGTGTTTTTGACCTCAAATTCCCTACTGCTCCTGAGTTGCTTGGCCGATTGAATTCAGCTATGCTTTGATAAATAGATAAACTTTATAGCTATCAACATAACATAAGATTATTCAATCGAGTAATCACGTCCAAGTGAAAAGTATAATTTTACCCTATTTCGCTATATCAAGAACGCAGCGAGCGTCGTAACAGCCACTATGCATTGCGCGCTGATATGAACGTTATTTCAATGTCGTTTCCGTTGATATTTGTAGTGACAAATATCAAGCTGCTAATTTGGCGATGGTAATCGCCTTAAGTACCTTGTTGAAGACTTCGATAAGAAAATCGTTATAAATCTATGCACAGCACAATTCCTTCTTGCACTGGGCGTACCGACGAAAAGTTTAAAAAGGGAAACTATTTTTTTTTTGAAACGCGGTGCAACAAATTTAAAATTCGCATGATAACTTTCAACATTTTTAAAATCGATAAAACTATTCGTTCGAATTTCAAATTTAGTTTTGTTTTGCTTTCATTCCGTGCTGTCATTGTGTAATAATGGCGTATCAAGACCAATTTTATTTATTAGAAGCTTGTTTTCACTTTTTTTTATTTCAAAGACCAAATATTTATTAGACAAATTTTATCCTGAATGATATTCCTACCAATTCGTATAATAAAATTGCGAGGGTTTATTTTTTAGTTTTTAGTTGGTTCGATTCCCGGGTGAGACAAGCGAATTTTATAAGATCTTTGAATGCAGTTTTGTTTCTTTTAAAAAATAAAGGAATGTTTCTTTTCAGTAAAATGAGCTAACTAAAGGATTTAAGGTAGTTCCCCTCCAGGGCCCTTAAATTTTTTCCACCCTGTATAAATTAACCATTATTTTTTTTATGATTTTTTAATGAATTTTCCAATGACCTTGTCAGTTAAGAATTTTAGACATTATACTGATGATCCTTTTCAAATACCTGCATTAACTACCAAACATTCGTATATTTATATTACATAAACTTAAGTAAGTTATTTATACTGATTGTGATATTGTGTGATTGCTTATAAAAATAGTGGTCTAACTCTGTCTGTCTACCCATCTGTCATCTAGCTGTCAAATTAGTCTGAAGCAAATTATTATAAATTTATCTTGATAGCAAAGGACACATTTCTAAACAGCCATTACTCAAGTGACGTCACATGAGAGCAAACGGAAGTTGCAGCCTTTTCGTAAAAATATTCATCATTATGAGGTTTTTTAGACAAAAACTTCGAAAATACGGCTTATTAAACCTAAAACTCGAAATGGTTTTCGAATTAACACACCTTATCATAATTTAATCTGTGGCAATTGATTTTGATAAAAATCTTTATGTAGTAGACAAGCTCATTCTAAAAACACACATACTAAGTGCAGTATTCCTGTAGGATTAATTCCAATGATGGAACGGGTACTCATTTTAATAATATAATTTATTGGTAGTCTATAGCCGACTCTGGTGGTTTGATTCTCTGCTGTTTTCTGCATCTGGTGTAATCGTATTATTTCTGAACAGAAAAGATAAACTCTTACTTTAGTGCATGTATGTTTGTTGTGGAAGTTTCACCAATACAGGTGATGAATAAATGTGGAACCCCTAGAAAAATACGAGCTATATAATTCCTAAAATATGTCAGTAATATACAGAATGTATATAGACAGGTAGCTTTAAATGAAACCATTAACAAAAACCTACTGATCATAGAACAATTTTCCAAAAGAAACATACCCGTGCAAAAAAATAGACTTTCCCATACAATATTTAAAGCAAGGTATTTAAAGTACATGATATAGATATGGAAAGGGTCACAACAAACAAGTTGCTTACAAGAAAAACTTTATAGAAGTAACTAAATATAAATATGTAATTTTTTAAATTGTTATGTTTTGTTTCTGGATGTAAAATACAGTGTTTTTAAAGTATTCGGTTTACATTTAGAAAGCAAGTATTACAAAAAAAAAAAGAAAGCATCACAGAGTTTTGCACGTAGGCATGAGTGGGACACTCAGAAATTTTTGCGATAGCTAAAAAAAATGTTCTACGGTTTATAGTTTTATTATTAAATATTTTCAAAGAACTCTCCACCAGCATCTTTAAAAAGTTTCATGCGTCTAAACCAATTTTCGAATCACTTTTTCCAGTCCGCCTCAGACACCTCTTCTACGGCCTTCTTGAATGCTGTTAGTGCATCTTCATTCACACATATATTGCACACATTAAGGTGCAATATATGTGTCAAATAGAAGGAAGAAACATGAGACATTACCTACGTGATAAATTCTTCCGTTCAGCAAATTTTAAAAATATCTATAATCTTAAGTTAGTTTGCTGCAGAAACGATGAAATATGGCCAAAAAATGTATTATCTCGAAACGGTTTTTCAATCAGCATGCCTTGGCATAAACTTCCCACACTCAATTAGCAAAGCAAATGTTTTCATGTTATTCTGTCCAACAGAGAGATAACACCGATTTATAGCTATGAGAGTGTCCATTTTTTGACTTACAAAAGAATGCAATTCACACTGATTTTTAATTCAAAGTGGGGTACCTCATCATCAGACATTTAAACCCTATCAGTATTCAGAATCGATAGCTCAATTCTTATTAACGAGCCAATTCTGTCAACCTGCTACTGTCAACTCAGTAAATCACAATCAAAAATAAACCCACACACCTTGTAATTACTATCAAAATCGGCCGAAAAGCCAAACGGTTATGGGGATATACATGATAGTCAATAAAGGTGGCTTAGTAATATCGATAAGTTTGTGTTTCCCGATATTGATGAGTTTGCGTTCCCGAGTTCTCTATCTGTTTGCGTATGGACTAGTTTGGAATATTGCTAGAGTTGTTTCGCACTTTATCGATGAAAACTTTGTAGGTCAATAGGAAAACAAAGCATTAAAAATGTATGTTTCTAACTAATATGTCTTCGATGAAAGTTAGTTTAATGCTACCTGTTTACTTACGTAAATGTATGGCTAATTTACTTTTGAATCTCAATGAATTATAGACAAACATTTTTATTTGTAAAAATAATTGTGTGGTTTACATATTAAAAGATGAAATATTCATCGATAAACCCCCATCTCTACGTTCCACATTCAACCGAAAAGCCACCATGGCCTTTATAATCGCTATGAAACTGGCTGGCTTTGTACCTATTACGGGTCATATGTGACCGCGTATCATATCTGTCCCGTAATTGAGTCGGGGTTTTTGCTAAAGCATCGACAAATTGAATTATTGACCTGTTTTATTGTTGTTTACGTCTGCTCTTCACAAATTCAATGCCAGATTTGTAGCAACCGTTAATAGCAAGAAAATGATCAACAAATTATAATTGATAACTTACAGTTACGAGTAAGTATGTCATTTTTCCAACTGAGAGTTAAACATTAATTGTTAGAAGTGAGCAGGGTAAATGCTGCTTTAAAAGTCAAATTCTAATCCTGAATCTTCAACTGAGTACAGATGCCTGCAGTTCAAACTTCCTGTTTGTAATCAATTTTAACAGCTATGACGGCGCAATACGAAATGCCAGTCTGTCGAAAACGGAAAACATCAAGCAAAGCCTTCTATTGGTTTGTATACTTCGCCCTGTCTGTTTGGGTCGTAACTCAAAAACGGGTGGTGAATTACGCTAAGAACTGGGGGAAGAAAGTGACCGATTACCAATGACATGATAATCGGTATGCGTAAATGACACACGAGTTAGGAATTGCGCTACACCTAATAATTTTTTTTTAAATATTTTCTTTATTTTCTAAAATCTTAACCTAGTTACAAAAATGCACAATCAACAAAAAGCCATAGGATTTATCAGTGATTGCGGAGTTTGGTACTTATATTAACTTATAGTGGCAATAGGTAAGCATCTCACAACCATAGCTGGGTGGTGATCGCGGTCGGTCCGCACACACATAAAATAATAAAAGACAAATGATTTATATTCCGGTGGCCCCATCAAATCTTCACTATAACTACTAGACGACAATAAAACAAAAGAAAGCGAATCGCACGCGATTTTCACTAGTTTTTTATATTGTACAAAAATAACAATTTAATGTGTATCGTGGTAAATGAACCGATGATTTCTAGGTTAGCAGGCAAGCGATCTGTCACTCGGCAGCGATTTAAATCGACGTCACTCGGCCACAGAAGCGGTCTTCATATCCGCCCGACATAAATAAATTACTTTTTCATGCCGATTACTTCTACGCCGCGGCCGATGGAACATATTGTTCACGACAAGCTATAAATTCTAAAAGATTTATTTGCAAAATAGGTAGGACTTAGAATTATTCTAAGCATATTTAATATTAAAAATACAACAAAATACCATAAAAATAAATCTAATTCGGAGAAATAGAATAAAAATTATAAAAAGTTAGGCATATGTTAATTTAATAAAATTATACAATTGCGTAAAAAAAAAACAGGAATAAATAAAAAGTTGTATAAATAAATAAATACATAATGCAATAGATACAACAAAGGTCATGGATAAATAAGTTACAAATAAATACCTAACTCCGCCTATTCGATTAGTCTTGCTAATAATAAGGTTAAGGAACTTAGCAAGATCATGTCTTTTATCATTATTTTTCCTTTTTAGGGTTCCGTGACTCAGAATGAAAAAACGAAAGCCTTAAAGGATGACTTTGTTGTCCGTATGTCTTTCTGTCTGTCTGTCAAGACCCTTTTGCTCGGGCCTCATATAGGATATCTAGTTGAAACTGATAACTCCTACAGAAGTCTAAAGGCCCATGGTCTTCCATGGTGCTGTAAAACTCGACCCTAAAAAATTGGCTCACCATGTAAATAGGGCACTTCCACTTGACTTAAAAACAAAAAATTACAAATATTTAATTATTTGGGAAGTTATCCTTTACCAACTTAATTGGACCCTTTACTTTAGATACATAGAGTTTAATAGATCGTTAGTAAAGTTTGGTTATCATTACTGCAAGTGGAATTTTTTATTATGTTTTTAGGGTTCCATACCGGTATTGTGTGGTGGTACGTAACCCATTGTGCGTGAGTACGACTCGCACTTGGCCGATTATTTTATATATATATATATATATATATATATATATACATATTTATATACTTTTAGAATTGAATGAAACTTGATGATAAAACATGATTATTGCAAAACGGCTCACCTCAATAAGTACGAGTATTTTTGATCGGGATTGCCGACCGGTGCCAGGCGGAACGTCGTAGCGGAAACGTCTACACTCGCCCGGAGAAGGCAGTCTGAATCTGCTGAAACTGGTCGGTGAGCAATAATCAAATAATTAAACATAAATTACTTATTGGTACCTTTAGTAAAGTAAAGAAATAAACAATTAAAGTAAGTAAGGATACAAATTACAAACACAAATTCTTTATTTCTTGAAAACTTACCCTAAAACATGCTTTAAAATTAAATCCTTAATCTAAACATAAAAAGAAAACAGTTATAATAAATGATTAAAAATATATTATTTAGTGTCAACGTTTTCCAGGGGACCCCAAACTAAGTCGGGCTTGTCACGTGGGATCCAGAAATATGATTACCACACTGAAGTACGAAATTTGACAGGGTTATACAATGCAAAAGTTTTGTGACAGTAAAATAATTTTTGTGGGTACATACATGAATAGTTATTATTTTTATAAGTAAGTCAAAAATCAATTAAAAAACTAGTTATACTGTTAGATAATAATAATAAATATGTATATATATAATGTTATAAATAACTAAATAACTAAGGGCTATCTATGAGGGGTGTTGAAGCAATGCTTCGGTAGCGTCGTAATCCAATGTAGACAGATAAGTTGTAACAGTCCTCTTAGCCTCTATAACTGACGATGTTTTTAAGCCTGTTACATTGCAAATAATGTTATAACGGACATCGTAAAGTTAAAAAGAAAAAACATATTTAAACAGTCTTATTTGTTCCAGGTGAGTGTTGGATGTCTGACTCCTGACTCCCGAAGCAGCGATGGCGTCTTGCTGTTGCTACGAGCAGTATGCACTATAGTCAAGGTCAGTTGTAGATGGAGTGGAGTATTACTGGAAAAATGTACACAGGATGATGGTCATTTGTGATGTTGGGATTTTATAGAACAAATATGCCAAATTTACACCACTTGGGGCAGATTCCGTTGATAGGGTTTTTTCCCTAAATATGACATTTCCTTTGATTTGACACAAAGCATTTCTTTGCAAGGGTTGGTCCATACTTTACACTATCAATTGATGCAGAAATACAGATGTATTTTTTTTTACACAAAATGGTACAGTTTTTATTTTCCTTAAAATTGACGACGAATCCTTTGAGCCCAATATTAACGCGCCCAATCTATATAATATAAAAACTTAAATTAAATTAGTTGGCGAAATTTGAAACATATGTAAAACATGGATTATGTTTATTTTGCGAAATCCATTGCTATGAATACTCTTAATATTATTAGAGTGTATTACAAACTAGAAAATACCAATCAGAAACAAATCGAAAGACAAGAATTTTGAAAAAATTCCCCGGGCCAGGATTCGAACCTGCGACCTCTTGTTATCAAGACAAGGGCGCTACCAATTGCGCCACTGAGGTTCCTCCCTAGACCAGCAAATTCTTCCATCATACTTGTCCACTGTTATTTTTGCATCTGCTTGATATACTAGCTTGTACTGTACATATAGAACGCTCACGAAGGCGTTATGTGATTTCACGCCTTGTCCTTAAGAATTTGTTTCTGATTGGTATTTTCTAGTTTTTAATGCACTCTAATAATATTTATATGTAGAACATGTCCATATGACCTACTTTTTCTATTAGGATTGTGCAAAAATTCTTAAAATTAGTTTTTACCTCTCCATACTGCACCAGTCAGCTGATCGGGGCAATTTGTATGGGGGGAAGTGAAAAAAAGTTGTTAATTTTGCTTAGCTCCCATGCAAAAAGTTGTTCATCTAGACTAGTACTACCTATGTTTTCAGTTTCGCTAACTAATATTATTTAACCTTATATAAAAGAATACCCTGATAGACTGATCTATCAATATGGAATTTTAGAATGTTGGTTCCTTGTATGACGTAGATAATTGTTATGGCTCTTACAACAAACCAACATACGCATTATTCCACTTAACTCCAAAAATCCTTTCACTTTAACTCCAAAACACTTTTTTGCGAATATTTAATTTATATTTAAATCACTTCATTTTAACTCCAAAAAATTGTTATAGGTACAGGCAGCAATTGAATATTTTGCCACCGCACGCGAGGCAAGAGCATTTGTCTCGCTGTCACGTTGTCGTTGTGTTTTCGCAGTCATCGTCAGTCCGACTATTCAGTTAACCAAACCAGTTTTCTATATCATATAACAATAGTATTATTTTGTAACGCGCTCATTTTGCACAAATGTTAGCATGGACAGATAAAAAAAAATGTCTTTAATAACCCCTGCAGCTGCAGCGGCGTGGCACAAAAGGATTGTAGGTGTAAAATGTGGAAAACGTTTTCAACCTACAATTGCAACGCCAGCCACTCGGAAAATAGTTGTGCTTTCTCAACCAATCATGAGATGATTTCTTGTCTTACTTTTGTCCTGGACTAGGATGAACTTTTGCAAGTTAATTAGTCGACGATTGCTTCGTTGCGATTGCTGTTGTGTCGTGACGAAGTTTATCGCATAGGTGTCGATTCGAAGTAAGAACGAATTTTTGAACGAACGTACCTTTTTCTTTGAGACAAAAAGAAAAAGACAGAACCACAGAATACTTACATTAAGTTTAGTTCTGTCAAATAAGTCAACCCAACACAAACATGCAATTTTGCTGTTGACTCTACAAAGACTGTTTTGAAGTCAAGTGGAATTAAAGTACGTAAATATTTCTACAGGTAAATTAAATGCCTAAAATCATTTTGGAGTCGAATTGGAAACGATATATTGACAGTAAAGTTTTGAGAAAAATGGCTTTGGAGTTAAGTGGAATAAGTCAAAATTACATATTTTTAATTACATTTAATTTACACTAAAATCATTAAGTTATATTGTGAGAAGTAGGATAATTATAAAACGTACATACATAACTATTCTCACGCCTATCTCCCAGAGGGTTAGGCAGAGATTACAGATTTCCATCTGCTACGATCTTGACACACCTCTTTCGCCTCTTTCACATCCATCAATCTAGTCATACAAGCTGTTCTATTCCGGGTAGGTACTTTTGACATTGCCCTTCTCCATAATAAGTTTTTATTAAAAACGTCAAGTTTTTTCTCGCTTAAAACAAAGTGAGTCTTAGGTGTAATATATTATATTATTCGTTATAATGGATACTCACCCTAACTTTGGGGATATAATATTTTTTTTTATAATTTTGGTTAATTTTTATAATAAAACGGGGTTGACAATATTATTTTAAACATTCACGTTAAGGCGATACCAAAAAAAATATGGGTTTATTTCGAATCCATTTACTCCACTATAACGTCGTCTACGTATTTCATTTTTGGGTAAATGTTTATTGAGTATTTGATTAAGATTCTCTGAAGGAAAATGCATTTTGATGAAATTTTCTCGACGGAAATTAATTCCGAAAATACCTCTAAATTGTTTTATTTTTTCCTGTAATTCTAAAATCCTAACTAATTTCATTGTAAAATTGCATTAAAAATGTGGATATTATGTATTTGTAAAGTCTCCTTGAAAATCTTTTTGACAAAATAGCTTAGTAAATTTTATATTAATAAAAAACCGACTTAATTGCTTTATTTATATTGACTATCTTGCTTTATCGTAGGGAATACACCGACTTCAAGAAGTCGGCAAAAGTGTTATTTTGGTACCATTGGTCTGGTCAGTGTATCTATTCATTAATTATTTTTAACATTGTAGTGAATGACTGCAGTGAAGTAAATTCAGTTTTACTATTTTCAGGGCTCCGTAGTACCTAAAAGGTACAAAAAGAACCTTTATGGTGAGACTCCATTGTCCGTCCGTCCGTCCGTTCGTATGTCGCAGCCTCATAACTTTAGCACCGTTAAATTATTTGCCAACACAACAAGTAGTGAAAAAAAAAATCGTAATTTGAAATTGTTCAAAATATTTCAAACAACAAGAGAAAAATAAAAAGTATTATCCTAAAAAACAATATGAGTATACTCGTAGTTAATTGTAAATATTAAAGAACTAATTATAAAAATAAAGCAAATTATAGGTGTTTCAAGTTCAAAGGCTAGTTAAATATTAAACTAATAATTACAAAAAAAAAACTTTTCCGAACGCGTTTTTATTCCATACATAACATTCTATACACCTTAATATATTTTTACATTCCATAACAAGATTATGTTTATTGATGTTTACCACACATTTTCTCTTGAATGTTCGTGCAAATAGCACAAGTTCACTAAAATGTAAGCCAGCTAAAATACAAAATTATAAATTTTAAAGCCACAATTAGTACAATATCAAATTAAGCAGCTCGCTAACAGCCGCAGGTAGGTATGTTGGTATTTAATTTTAATATGCGACAGATTTCGTAATTAATACACGATTTATCACTTGCACCCGTATATGAGCGACGGTGTGGCTGGCGTCGGCGCGGCGTTATGTGTCATGAATTTATTATACGAGAGAGACCGCCTCTGCAGTCTAGCGGTTCGGGTACTCGGCTACTAATATGGAGGTCGCGGGTTAAGCCGCTTAATATCGCCAAATAGGTACTTTCTAAAGCCTACTCCTCTTTTATGGCCAAATCAAAGATATTGAAAAAATGTATAATGGATTATCAAGTCTAGGACAACATATGCAACATTTTTATTTTTCGTACCACCAAAAATTTTACATGAAAAATTGATTTAACTGAATGGTGTTTTTTGGCTTGATTTCCTTACTGCTCCTAAGCGGCTTTTTTGATTTAATTCATTTATGCTTTGATAAATAGATAAACTTGATAGCTATAAACATAACATAGGATTATTCAATCCAACTATCACGTCAATGTGAAAAGTATTATTTTTTCCTATTTCGCTCTATCAATGACGCAGTGAGCGTCGTAACAGGCACCACGCATTGTGCGCAGATATGAACGTTATTTCAATGTCATTGCTGTCGATATTCGTACAGACAAACATCGAGCTGCTAATTTGGCGATGATAATCGCCTTAAAATCTCGTAGGGGCACATTTGTCTTCGGTCTGCTTGCTTCAGAAGGCACATTAAGGTGACTCCGTCGGAAAAATTAGCAACTCGATTCATGGTGGTTGAAATTTCGAACAAAACCATATTAAAATAAAGTTATAATCAGGTCCTCTAAAAAGGTCGCTTTGGATGAATCATGTTATGATTCTGTTTTAATGTCATCTCTTTTGCACGCGTGAAAAAACGCTGACTCTATCCTACTTTCAAATCATATGATTCACCCAAGTCGGCCTTTTTAGATCTCCTGCTCGCACTGCAAAATGGCTGTTACGTCAGTTGTTGCGGCTAACAAATGCGAAAATAGTGTGTTTTTAATTAATTTTATATTAAAATAAAATAAATTTCCAAAGAATTAAGAAAACATATCATTTTATATTGTTTTGTGTAGAAGTTTGTACATTTTCATACTGTTTCCCTAAAAACTGCAGCAGTTATATTGTAACAAGGTGCCAAAACATCGAGAAATAAGGGTAAACTTATCATTTTCTTGCTTCACTTATGAATATTAAAACAAAATTCAGAAAAAACACATCACTATTTGTATCATGTAGATTACTACGTATTTTTCATTTATTAAAAAATGCTATAGTTACCGTATAAAATGGTTACAAAGTTACTCAGTTCAAGGTCGTTGGCATTAGGCAAAGCCTTAAGCTGAGGGTCCAATTTGTGCCCAAAATAAGGCGATATGACGCTATCTAAGATGTACCAATCGTTGATAAATACGTAGGTATACGAGTGTGGACTGTAACTTGCATTTCAAAACCAAACTTTTTTACAACAACCACTAGCTGTTTTACAAAACAGTTCCATTATGTAAAACAGCTGAATTACAATCAGCTTGATTGTCATTGCTTACGTTCTCAAAAAATACTGTCCATTTCATGATATTCTAGTCCTCGAAACGAGGTCATATCTACTTCAAATGTCAAAATAAAGTGATTCAATTTTCACATCAATGCCTTGTCCAAAAGAATGGGCGCTGCGAGCCCTGGAAGAGTTCCAACTTGATAGGAGATTGCCCAAGTAAATCGTCAGTGGCCAGCGGTATTGGAAATGGAACTGTTTGTTTAAAAATATATTTTCCCTCAAAAACAAGTTTTTCCCTAATAACCCATGAATGAATGAATTGAATGAAAAGTTAAAAAGTGGGGATAGACGTAATAGATAGAGTAAATTAAATGAAAATCAATAAAGTGTAAATACAAATAACCTACCAAATTAAACTTCATTTTAATAGATACCATAGACTTACATAAACAAATATACAAGAATATATTAATAAATGTATATAGACATAAACATAAACATAAACATATAACATAAAATATCTTTATTGGCCATAAAACATCATAAAATACAATGAGTATCTGACTCCTAAAAAAAGTGTTAACTGTAGGCTAGGAGTCAGCACATTCCCATAATTTCATTTTGTTATAATCAGTAGCCAAAAAGGTACATACAAAATTATGAAACAATTTTTGATTATTTTTAACTTAGCTTAATGTTAGTATGTTAACAAAGAATGTATGTATGAGTGTGATTATGATATAAGTTGAGTGTATGTGTGTGCGTGGAAGTGTGAGAATACAAATAAAAGTATATATTATTAGTCCTATTATTAGTCTTTTATATATATATATATATATATACATTTACTTAAATATCAATAGAATAATGGTAAATAAGTAACGAGACTACCAACCTAACGAAACTTCATAGTAAGATCTGACATTCCTATAACATTATATAAAGTTCGATGCAATATACATGCAATATTTACAAAAAGAAAATAAAATAAAAACATAATTATCCAGAAAATGTTGTATGGATAATTTGTTTTTTATCTGTAAACATAGACTTGGTATTGACGGTCCACTACAACTTTACCTCACAAAAATTCTACGAAACCAGTTGACTTCGCGTGTTTGGGCATTCACATTTATGTGTGTGTGTTGTTGCATATGGCAAATAGAAGGTTTGTTTTCAGTATATTCCAGAATTTTTAGAACCGATACTGAACAAGTTTTTTCGGCATGTACACCTGAAAGCTCAACTTGGTGCAGATTTGTTTGGGCTCGTCGCTCAGTCGAGGCATGCATTATTGAGTACCACTGAGTAGCGAAACGCGACGTGTGTGCCCTGTTGCAGTAGGGAAGCGTAGTGGGGGGAGTTGCGATTGAGAGAGTGAACTTGTAAATTACTCTCAAAGTAATAATGCGCATACAAATCTATGGCCGAGCGACCGGACGTACCACGTGACCTTATTGGTTGTATAGAAAGTGTAAGGAAATACGAACTTTGCCGAACAGTGATGAAGGTCCAACTTAACTTGACACTTACGATCTGTTAAACTGTAAGTATCTAAGAGGTCTTATTAAGTTGGTAGTAACTAGCTAAAGGTAATTTATTTATTTATTTATTTATTTTACAAAACCCACAGCACAATTTACAACAATAATACAGAAAAACATTAACTAAACATAGGCCAATAACGGGTTTACCTACATTATATAATCTTTACTTAAATATACTAAAATAACTAAGACGAAAACGAAAAAATTATAATAAAAAATCAAACTGGATAATAAAAACTACAAGAGAAAGCGTAATGTACAAGCTAATCAATTAAAAAAAAAATAATAAGAAAATTAATATAGTCACTAAGGAAAACAAGGGCTTTAGCACAATCACTAGATACTTATAATTATAATAATAATAGTAAAAAGTTAGAACACTTCTGTAAGGGCGTGTGAGAGGGTGCATGAGGGTGTGTATGTAAGTGTGAGGGTGACTTTTTTTTTTTATATATTTATATGACACTACTAATATCACTCGGAGAGTGATCTAAGCAACATATTCTTATATTGGGACCTCTTAAGATCAAATATATCAATTTCTTTGAATTTTTTATTAAAAGTACGAGGTAAGCGACAACTTAAAGAATTTTGAGCATAGTTTGTGTGAACTAAAGGCGTATGGAAAAGGGGTGTGTGACGAGTGCGTGTAGAAGGTGCACACAAATTTAGGATGGATGAAGTAAGGTCGATACAGTTAATTGCACCATGACATATTTTGTGGAAAAGTAACATGTCTAAAAGTGTTCGTCTGTTCTCCAGGGTCAATAAATTATGTGATCTACAGGAATCGTCGTAATCGATGCTTGGTTTTTTTGTACGATAGTTCAAATGCCGTACGTATTTGCTTTGTATACGTTCAATCATTTCCTTGTAAATTATGTACTGAGGATTCCATATACTGCTACAATACTCTAAGGTACTTCTTACATATGCACAATACAAGCTACTGATACATCCTAGATCAGTAAAGGGTTTACTAACCCTCAAAACAAATCCAAGATTCTTATATGCCTGTTTAGATATTTTCTCTATGTGATCGCTGAAGGACAACTTGGAGTCCAACAGAACTCCTAGGTCACACACAGAATCAACCTTTTGTATCGGGTTATTGTCAAGCCAATATGAGTGACTTATTGGATTCGCTTTACGGGTAAAACTGATGAAGCTACATTTAGAGACGTTGACATTAATTTTGTTTATTTTGTAGTAATCAGCTAAACGATGCAAGTCCTCCTGAAGATGTGCGCAATCAGTATTTGTTCTTATTTTCATATATATTTTTTTGTCATCTGCGTACAGAAGAAACTTAGCATGGCGAAAACATTTATCAATGTCGTACAAATACGCGACATACAAGAGTGGGCCCAAAATGGAACCCTGGGGAACACCGGACGGTATAAAAATTAAATCAGATTTGCGACCACCTATAACAACAGCCTGACTCCTTTTATGAATATACGAGCTGGCCCAACGTAAGAGATCTCCCCTTATACCAAGCATTTCCAACTTGTGTAGTAGGATGATGTGATCTACCCGATCGAAAGCTTTTTCAAAATCGGTGTAGATCACATCAACCTGACCGCCTTTGTCCATAGATCTAAGTATAAAGTTGACGAATACAGCTAAGTTTGTTGTGGTTGATTTTCCCTTCAAGAAACCATGCTGTTCATCAGGGATATTCAGGGATACATTAGAGTATATCTTATCATGTACGACTTTTTCCATGATCTTACTAAAGACATTAAGGATAGATATTGGTCTGTAATGCTCAACAGGTATTTTAGAGCCCTTTTTATGTATAGGCACGATGTGTGCAATCTTCCAAATAATAGGTAATATCATAAGGTAATATCTTCCTGAATAATCAAATATTTGTAATTTTCTGATTATGTCCTATATGTGTGCTATAAGACCTACCTGTTAACAAAATTTCAAGTTTCTAACTCAACTGGAAGAAACTTTTTTTTGCATTGGGTTAGAAGCGCAATGTTTTTACAGCACCATGGAGCCGTAGACTTCTGTAGGAATATCACTGTAAGCTTGATATCCCACACGGGGCCCAAGCAAAATGGTCTTAACAGATGGACAAACGGACAACAAAAAAGGGTTCTGTTTTTTATTTTGAGGTACGGAACCTAAAAAGGATAACATTTAATTAGAATGGTGTCGATACAGTTCTATATAATAATAATACAATATAATACAAGAAAACAATAAATAATATCAAAAATAACAAACGTCATTTTTAGAGAAACCTACTTTATTATTTTTTAGAAAATAGTTTAAAACTAAAATTGGTTACAAGTGTCACTTTTACTTTTTATTTTTTTTATTAGGATACCTAAATGATATGTCACAAATTTTTTTACATTCGACTGATGACGGCCCCATACAGAGGGCCGAAATATATCGAATTATAATTTTTTTTAATTGTTTTAATAACACTACTAATCAAAAGCTAATAATACAGTTCGATATTCGTAGGTAAGCAAAATAATAGTTATTTAAGATACACGTGCGGAAAGTAAGGTTTAATACGAATAAGTGCCAAATTAAAAACACGAGCGCAGCGAGTGTTTTCATTGGCACGCATTCGGATAAAAACCTTTTACGCTCAAGTATCTTAAAACATTTTTCAATGCATTTTGCGAGGAAATTCAACAAAAAAATAAGTATAATAAAGAATGGTGTTTATCATCATTCAATTATTGCTAGAGCGCGCATACTTATAAATAATTGTTTTTTTTTTGGACAGCAAAACCTCCTTTCATCTTTGTATTTTTTTAAATTTTATGACTTGCACCATGCACCACAGAGTCAAAAACTTAAAAAAATTACTTTATTTCACGCGCGAAATAAAAGATTTCAGTACTGTTTTATTTCACGCGTGAAATAAAGAGTCGGTTTCCGCATAATTTTGTTACACAAAAAAGAAAACTTTACGAGCAACTGCATTGAAAAATGAATTTTTATGTGAGTTCATAAATTACGTATTAGATAAACTATCAAATAGATTAATATTTCACGTAAACAGGCTACATTTCATCTACCGACATAATAACGCGACCAACTCAGTTGTGGGCGTGGCCAAATGTCATGTTGTTTCATTTCGCTTTAAGATGCACGCTCTATGAAACTTGCGAGAACAATACAATCAATACAATTCTTCACAGGCGTAAAATTAAAAACATTTTTCAGAAGAAACCATTATTTCAAACATTTATTTTTCTCTATTGTTAATCTAGATTACATTTTCGATGTTTGAGTCGTATTAATTTTTTAATTTTATCTAAAACAATATGAGAATATTCGGCTACACTTTTGGTAACGAAACCGTTAAATTTACGTATTTTAGGCGTTTGTTGTTAAGATATTTCACGATTTTTAGTTCGACTTAAACATAGATCTTGATAATGTTAATCACTTGGTCAAAAATATTATATAATAATATTCCATAGACACCCCACAATGTGGCGACAGCGTTTGTATGGAGATTTGGGTGTCTTAAAGGTCAAGAGTCAGGGAAAATAAACGTGTTGAAAAAAATAATTACAATTATTTTTTATCACTTATTGTGGTGTCAACGCATGTCTATTATATTTTTCATCATTTTATAGGCACTGACAGACTTTCACTTTTCAAGTCCACTTGTTCACACCAACGTATCATAGCTCGCGAGTGGTACTCAGAGCGCCCTAGTGTCTGTCGCGCCAGACATCCACATTCTCAACCCTTCCATATACTAGTTCTAGCCTACAGCCATCCAAATATAGCCTTTATTACAAAGCATGAAGAAAGCTTTAATAAAAAAATTGCTGAAGAAATATATTTGTAGCTTAACGTCTGCGTATTCCGTGGATGTGGCTGAAATAGAACCTTCCTAGGCGCCATCTAAATGCAGGTTTTGTGAGTTTTAAGACTTCAAAGCAGCGAATAGAGGATAAGGTTGCTCTTTTATTAGTATACATTTTTCTAAGGAACGCCCAAAACTAAACTGTGATACAGCTGACGATTAGAGATTCTAGTGTAACAGCCGTCCTTTCTTTTATTAGTATAAAATGGACATTTGTTTCCAGCACGTACATAGTTTGTGTTAAGATGGTTGCGTCAGGGTTTGTTCCCAAATGCATAATATATTGTTGTTTTCCTTATTTTTGAATAACACGCATTAAATAAATGTGATTTATGACATTACACGACGACGGTTTAATGTCAATCAGGCAGGCAAGGGGCAAGTAGTCGCCAATGACCTTGAGTCGACTTGTGTCGGTACAAATATTGACAAAAACTGTATTACGACGTCGCAGGGTCTCCGGATAGCGCAAAATAGGGGAAAATAATACTTTTCACATGGACGCGATGGACAGAAAAAAAATTCTTTCATGATTTTTCTAAGCAATATTTTCCTTGTGTTTTAGTGCAAGAACCATACAAATACCAAGTATGGTTTCAAAGAAATATCCAATTTTTCTTAAATTTAGTTCAAAAGCTGTTTGACTTTGAAGTGTAGGGTGTCGTTAGATAGGTAATTTAAAAATATTGGGGGTGTAAGAAGATCATTTTTCGACCCAGGGTTTCGTTTGCGAAATATTAAGCTTAAAAGTGTTAATTTTTGTTACAGTCAAGTGTCCCCCCGTACCAGCGAAACGGTTGAATTCGGAGTCGTGAAAAAAATCACGGCAGTAGTATACATAACGAAATTAAAAGAAAAACTATCACAGCTAAGTAGGCTTTACAAGTTAACGAGCACAGATCGCGCCAAACTTTTAGTCCCTTCTAAACACGGGGCGTTTCGCATCAGCAGGAACAAAATGTATGGGCCGTTCTTGGGAAGAGCAACTTTCAAGCGTACTAGAAGTTTGGCGCGATCTGTATTAGTCGACAAACTTATAAAATGTACTTGGAGAAGAAGTCCGCATATTGTGCAGGGCAACTACGGAACCCTACACTGCGCGTAGCCCGACACGCGCTTGACCGGTTTTTTCTATATTTTTATTATTTTAAACAGATTATAAATATAAATAAAAAAGTATTAATTGTCTTGTGGTCATCGTCAGTCAACTGAAGAGTAAGAGTAATTTTCGGATGACGCTGAAAGAGACGCCTTCATGCATTACGTTGTAAATGATCTTTCACAAAAACTATAAACACGCTTGCGCTGGATCATCAACGAAGTAATATATAAAATAACATAATTTTGCTAGAAAATATTGTCGCGATGCCATAAATCACTTTTATTTAATACGAAAACTGACGCAAGTACCTTGAAATGAGCAAAAACCCTTATTAATGAATTTTTGAAACCAGTTGGTTGTAGAGTAGATAGATAATAAAGTGTGTAATAGTGTAGAGCGTTTTTTTCAAGATCTCTTTCATGATACAGTATCTCGGGATAGTTTTTTTTTCCTATTTCTGGCCCCAGACCTAACCTCAGTTCCTACAATTTAGTCACTGATAGTTAAACTCCACGCTAGTTTCCCCTTACTTACTCTCTTAGCAAGATTAAATCTACTTTAGATCCTGGACTCACTCGGCAAGTAAACTCCATTCAGTGCCAAGTTATCAAATTACAGACTTACCCAGTCTATTAGAAGCTTCAAGTTATCAAAAACCAACTCTATTTGCTAGTTTATAAGGATTAGACGAAGTGCCTCGGCGAGTTAGTACAGAGAATACAAAAGCTGACCTGACCTACAAAGCTTCAGTATATATACTCACAAACAGACACATCGACTTGGGATAGAATATTCGATGAAGACCGTAGCTTTGGATACTATTGTCTTCAGTCATACAGATCCAGTTTGCATTGAAAGACTCACCAAACGTGCGGACTGGGTCATTGATAAATTTTTCAATGATATTACGAATTTATAAATCATGCTTGAAGTTAAAGTTTAAAACCCCTGTCAAAAATTCGTCGCCACGTCTTATTTTCCATTCATAATATGTCTTCACATATGAATTTGCCGAAATTTTCTTATAGACTCATGAGTTCATAATTCCTGTAATTCAATAGCTATTTCAATTATTTGTTTTTTTGTTTGGAAGTTGACTTCAAAGTTTTACATCTACGCATTAAATTTTGTTTTTATTGTCAGTTTGATAAACAAAATTTAAATTTCGAAAACAGTTCGTCCTAAATGCCATTCATTTCCATTATAAGATTCGTAATATTTTTTTTACAGCTGACACTTTTCATAAATAAAATTATTGTTGCTGTTAGCATAATGTTGTCTCATTAATACACAAAAGAAATTACATAATTTGGATTTGTCATTCCTAAAAAAAATGCAAAAATGTTAGTACTGAAAATTTTGACTGTTTCCTTCGAATTCTTTATAGAAAACGGCAATTTCATATGTAAAGACCTGTTAGTTTTTAATGGTCAGCAGATTTTATTTAGATCTATTTTGGGATCACAAAATTGTATTCGTATCTATGCGTTAGTTTTAAATTTAATAACGTGTTTTGTAGACTGACTGACTGACTGACTGCCTGACTGACTGATCTATCAAAGCCTAGACCAATCTAAGAACATGAAACATGTACAGTAAGTTTATTTTGTGACGTAGACATGCATCCGCTGTAGGGCTGCCATCATCTAAATTGCCGACAGAGGACAAAAACTTCAAAAACCCCGGACATTTAGGTAAAATTGCGGTTTTTCCCCGGACACGCCTAAAACAAATATTCTTAACAAAAAAAGAAGTTTTTATTTAACATTTTATTCATTAAATATTTTTCATTCAACATTAATAATTATTCATTAAACAATAAATATGTTATATTGCCGCGCTGGAGTTGGCTTCGATGCGGTTTTCGAACGAATGAATTATTTGCTAAGATTTGTTTTTATTTATTGATTATCCTTCAATTAATTGTGGTTACCCCGGACACATATAGTGTCCGGGTTTTACCCGGATCTTTTTGCAAATCCTCCTCGGACGGCCCCCGGACGCCCTCCAAACTAGGACAAATTCGGGGAAACCCGGACGGATGGCAGCCCTAATCCGCTGTGTTCGATACTTTCGATAATGTGTATAAAGGTGCTTCAAAAATAAGGTTTGCACGCACTATGAGTTAGCCTGATTTTTCACTTTTTACTTGTTGACGTATTTTTTTTTTATCAGAAAAGTTACGATGTTTTTGCTGACTATACAATGCTGCATGAATGCTGCATGTTGCGTTAGGGTAAACCCTGTCTGTTTTGTTGTTGTTTTTCTACACCACTAAGTATTTGCTATATTATTTTGTAGGGTTACCGATTGTGCGCCGACAGTCTAAGACCACATTGATGCCTTAGCCACAGTATTCACAGGACTTTGCCCTGAGTGACTTGGCCCTAAACTACTTTTTCCTATTCCCAAAAATAAAGAGAACTATGAAAGGACGACGTTTTGAATACATAGGGGTTATCAAGACTGAATCGCTGAAGGAACTGAAAGCTAATCAAAAAGTGCGTTCCAACAATGCGTTGAAGATTGAAAAAGTTACTGCCAGAAGTGTATAACATCCGACGGTGATTACTTTGAAGACGACGTTATAACAATTTTCATTTCGATTTTCAAAAAATTACACAATTTTCGTGTATTTTTTAACAGCTTGTTTATACAGAGTAGGAGAAAAATGATGAAGACTTCTATCATGTATTCCGAATTTCAAATTGATAGGTATTACCTGTTTTGGAGAAAGTGGCTATAACAAAGAAAGACAGACTGACAAGTAAACCTAAAAGTTGTATCCATTTCTGAATATGGATCCCTTAAAAAAAAACTGAGAATGGAAGTATTCAACATAAGTCATTCGACTAGAATAGAAACGGAATATTTAAATATCAGAAATATAGAAACAATAGAAACGGCTGTTGCTCAGGGTAAGAACGCTGGCCTCTCAATTTTGAGATCCAGGTTCGTTTCCCGGTCGGGAATGCATCAATGAGTTTTTAGGATATTATGCGCATAGTATTTGTTCTTATTTACTGGCTGAACGGTGAAGAAAAACATCGTAAGGGAAACTGCATGCCCTAAAAAGTGTGTATTTGTGCCCGAAGTTCGGCGTAAGGCTCACCACCCATCACGTTGGGACGTAATAATTGTCAGTGAAACGAGGGTGTGCCGAATATGGACTGTGACTTGCATTTCACAATTCACACTCGGAACACTTCTGACACACCCTCGGGAATTCATATTATGAAGTATAAAATTGCAGTTTGATTATGTCGCGGATCTAGAGGTATATTTACGACTAGGTACTTACAAAGTCCCAAACAGCTATATAAAACAAATTCAGGTATGAGTTATTTGTTGTCACTAATGTTGAAGTTGAATAGATTCAATGTCACGACGTCAATGAATGATATTACAAGAACCACAAAAGTAATTAAGAACCTTTATAAGCTTGTCTAATTGGATTTTATCGACGATTCAAATCGGCGATTCACACTTCGTAAAATATAAATATGGCGGCGTCTTGGATGTTGCACCGTTTTAAGAATTTTAACGCTTATCAGTAGGTAAGAAGAGATTTTCAGCAGATCATGTTGAGTGGTGTGATGTAAGCTTTGAGGTTCGATCACACGAGCTATAAAATTCATTAAGGCAGCGTGGAACAATAGATAAAAGTGCCGTTACATAAGACCATAAAGTAAGAATGTGATGCTTGATTCAACATTATGGATTATGTATACCCATAGAGCGACTAAATTGAGTTTGTAGTTTCGACCAAAATAGAAGATGTCAAGAGACAAAGAGCTATTTACCTAGACTGTAGACTTTAAACAGAGTGGACTACACATAGTCTGCAACTTTTTATCAATAAACGGTTTTCATTTTCTTAATTTTCTCAAATTGAACAATATAGCAGACTTATTCCGTTTGAGATGTCGTTTTGTTTTACTGGATTAAAGCAACAAACAAGTTCATAACTGTAGTTATTATGTTGATCAATGGCTATCCAGGGTTTCCCATGTGTCCCTCGCGACGGACAGGGGCGTTGCGGCATTATCCCAGGGGCGTCTCGAAGTTTCGGGAAGAAGAACAATTTACGTAATAGAATTGTTCTGTGACTCCAGCCTTACGCTTTAATACGACAAAAACAACTGCTTGAATTTTGGAGCTTAGGTTCTCACGAATATCATGTCATGAGTACTACATAATTGAAGGTTCCGTTACCATTTGCGACATCGTACTTGTGGGAAAAACGGACTTTTCTGCAGTTGCAGCAATAAAGTACAAGTACAGCGGGTCTACCACGTAATTCTGATTTTCATCAACATCAAGTTGAGATTGAAATTTGACGTGGGTGCAAAAGAGATGACATGTTAGGCGGGTGTCGTCGCACGCACGTCAAATTTCAATCTCAACTTGATGTTGATGAAAATCAGACTTACGTTGTAGACCCAGGTCCCAAATAAATGTAGAGAAACATATGAGAGTGGCAATTTCCAAACTTGAGCCCCGTTTTGAGAAGCTATGCTCAGAAAAGCAAGCCCATTTAGTATTAGTAGCCAGCCAAGAAAGTAAAGTAACTATCTCTTTTAATTTTTAGTTATTTGTAAGGTGTTATGTTCTGTTATTGCTCTTAGTTTCTAATAAAAATTATAAATGTTATTTGGAGTATTTTTATCTAGAACTACACACGGTAGGTACTTTTTGGTCAGAGAGCGGGAGAAAGGGGAGGGGGCGTCGCAAAAAAATGGCAAACTCCCAAGGGCGTCACAGTAAAAATAAATTTGGGAAGCCCTGGGCTATCCAATTTATCTTCGTAGTTCTGCGTCTCGGAGTTAGCTGTAAATACTTGTAGTACGACAAGAGTAGGTACGTGCAGCTATTGTCACCTTAGACAATGGAAGCACGTTATTTATGGGGATTTCCGTATCATTACACCTCATTACGGCCGCAAATCTTGTGTGAGAATATTTTTGAGGGTAAGTATTTGTTGTTTTTTTTCGTGTAAATGCTGTTTTATTTTTTCATTGTTGAGAAACAACACTCTAAAAAATACACATAAATAAAACACAAGCAACTCGTCATAAGTATTCTTTTATATTAGAATGTAATGTAAACAACAAAACCAAATGAAAACCCACATCCTAAGCTAAAACGAGTGACTATAACCACATCATAAGACAAAAGAAGTTTCACTGACCACAACAATCCCAACACAAGAGTGCCATAAAAACAAACGAAATCTCGGACCAAATCCAAATCACGAAGATTAAAAACGAAAAATACCGGGGTCCTATTTGGCATCTCGTCTTACAATACTATTTAATAGCAGACGTAAAAACCAACCCATTAAAAGGCTATCCTGGTCATATTTGCCCCTGCCAAGTTGCAGAGTCTGGCGCTGCTCCTATCAGATAGGAGTAGACACAGCAGTCCGTAGACATGGCTTTGTATGTATGTCGCCAGATAACCCAATTTTGGAGGAAAAATGCTTGTACATGACATTTGTGAAGATAAACTAGAGTATTTGGGATAGTTTGGTACAGAATAAATGAACGAGCGGTTTTGGGTCGTTCATTTAAAGATAAAACGTGTATGAGAAACGAGCAAAGAGAATTATCTTGGTTTACTTCAAAGATTTATAGAAATAGCAATACTGGCTCACTTTCACAAAGTAACAGCAGCTTAATCAACTTTTTATGCTTTTTTGTTGGCAGTTCAAACCGTAGTACTAAGAAGATAGTATAAAAGAGTTCGATACCTGGGTTAACACTGGGATCTTAGACAATTTTCATATAAAAGTTTCATACATATCCTGATTCCAATTTTTTTACATTTCTATTTTTGGGAAGGCGCTTTTTGTTCCTGTTTTAGAAACTTAAGAATACACTTAACGCGTAAATAAATAAATATAAGAATAAAAATTAAAAAAGTAAAATCACTTAAAATTTCAAGTAATACCAACTACAACATCGCACAACTACAGAACCATCATCATCCACTACCAACATTTTTTACACAAGAAGAGCCGTAATTAGATAATGGCAGAAGTAATGAGCACCATCAGTATAGAAACCTATTTATTTAGAAAACAGTTACTAAAATTTTTAACAGGTGTCACTTTTACTTTTTTATTTCATATACCTAACTATCTGTCAATATTTTGTTGCATTCAACTGATGACGGCCCCATACTGTGGGCCAAAATATATCGAGTAAAAACCAATTTTTATTGTTTTAATATTAATAAATAAACAAAATAAATAAATAAAGCTTAAAAAAGCAACATATATTATATTTATTAACAGAATAAAAATTAAAAAGATAACTTTAATTATTATGAATGAAAATTATGTTCCTACACAAAAATGCATCATGTTGGAAATAAAGTCATTTAGGCTGCCTGCAAACTGTAAGCCGTGTATTTTTTTTTTCTAAATAAAATTTTAAAATCACAATATAAGCTCCAGGGAGTTAGCTTTCTAGTTCTACGTATATTTCTGCTACTCGAGTCAGTAGCTGCTCTTTATTGATTACCAAGTCCCGCTTTGCCTCCGGGCCTCTGATAAAAACTTTATGCAACCACCCACTGGACTGTTATTTAACCAAGTATTTCTTCAGATAAACGCGCGTTCGGTTCCATAGATAAAACTTACTCTATTATTTCTACTTTAGACGGTTATCGGTTACCTCCGGGCGGTTTGGAAAAACGCTTCCCGGTTGCGTATTTCGCTACCACATCGATGGAATCAGAGTATGAATTATGTATTTAGTTGTTCGAAAACAATAAATGCGGTTATCGTTTTCTACTGGTAGCTGAAGATTTATGTTGGAAGTTTTGATGATTTGTTGAGTTCGTCGGTTTTAAGTTTTGATGATTTGTTGAGTTCGTCGGTTTTAAGTTTCTGAAATGCTTGTAGTGATACATTAAAGCCGATTCTGAAGGCTTCAATTTTAGCTTTAGTGCTGTCAAAACTAAATAGTTTTGTTTATTGTAAAATAGTGCTTAAATTATAGGAACAGAAGCTAAATTACTTTGGAATAATTTTAGTTTTGACAGCACCAAAACTAAAATTAAAACCTTCAGAATCAGCTACAATCTCAACCTATTCATATTCCTACCTAAATTATTGACCTATCGTTGAAGCAGTTTCAGCTTAAAAAAACCGGCTGAGTGCGAGTCGGACTCGTACAACTAGGGTTCCGTACCACCACACAATACGGGTACGGAACCTTAAAACATTATGACACAGATAATATAAACTACATTTGCAGTTATAAATAGTACCAACTTAACCTGACACTTACGACCTATTAAACTCTGCGTATCTAAAGGGTCTAGCGAGGTTGGTCTTAGATAACTTCCTAAATATATAAATATTTGAATTTTTTAGATTATTTCCTATGTAACTACTATAAGATCTATCTATAAACAAAACTTCAATTTCTAAGTCAACTGGAACTGCCCTATAAGTTTTGATTCCCTTGTGAGTGTCAAAAATTTGTATAAAATTGATTATGTAAAGTTGTTACATGGTCTAAGATGTAAAAAGCAATAACTCTTCTTTACGTCGAGAGGAAAGCCCGATTTTTTTACAGCACCATGGGGCTGTATATTTCTATAGGAGGTATCAGTTTCAGCTTGATATCTATACGGGGTCCAAGTATAAGATTCTTGACAGACGGCCAAGCTATAATCGCCTCTATCAAAAGCTAATAAAGTCGTTACCATTGGACTTTTTGTGCTGGACTGGTAATAAAAAAAAATGTTAAGGTAGGCCATACTCTTAACGTTTTGTTGCTATCCTATATACCAAAATACTGCATTTTTCAAATATTTCTGAGCAACAACGGGGCTACATACGTATTTAATTTTTTTTTAAAGTTGTTTTCGAAGAAAAATGTATGTGAAATTGGGACGTTATAGAGGTTTTAATTCAAGATTTTTGAGTTTTTAGTTGTATTTCTTAAGCAAGTTGATTTAACGAAATTCGTTTGTTTGAACATTCCGTTTTTTAATCAAGATTGCAATTTTATTTTTTTATTTATTATAATTCTTATACGTAACTAACAACACATGTTTACAATAATAGCAATATTTCCCAGGCAACCTTTGGGTGGAATGAAAATAATGTAAGAAATTAAACTTTGTTTTTTAAAAGGGGTAGTGTTAATGCTAACAAACTAAGCAGAGCACTAATTTTAACTAAGACGTTATAAAAATTAACGTAATAATCTAACGCATATTTTATACTGTTTAACAAAGACTTACTTAAAAAAACTACATAAACATGCAAAAATAAAAAAATAAATGAAAAAAAAAAACGTTTTAGTACTAGTTTCACTCATGTACATAAAGATAAATAATTATGTTTTCCGATGATATAAATATACAACATTTAAAGCAGAAATTCATCAATATGGGAGGTGTTCTGTAGATGTTGTTAATTTTATTGACTCGATAAAGGTGTATTTTGAAAGAGAATAACTGTTAAAATAAACAAAATCTCTCTAACATAACAACCAAACACATTACAAAGCTGAACTTTTCAACCGCCATTGACGAGTTGCGTGACAACGAGCAATGAAAAAGGACACAGCAATTACATCATGTTTACAGACTGAAAGGTTCAACTACATCTGTCAACATGGTAATAACTGTTTTTACATTGATTTCACATTATATTTAACGAGCAAGCGGAGGTTTCAAAGGTGTGACATTGATGTATTTGTTCAGCAGATTTTTATCTAAATAAAATAATGATCACGTTGGCGTGCACACACCTTTACAAAATTGTTATTAAGGTATTGTTTTTTGTACTTGTATATTTGTAGTCTAAAATAAAGACCCCTTCGAAAGGAGTTGCGAAGGAAGAGGTGTGGAGGGGGGAGGGAGTTAAGACCCCAGCGCCCCCCCGTTAGGAAATGTATATAGATTTTGAGATATAATTTTTTTTCGAAAATTTAATTCTCACTTTTTTTGTCTTCTTTTGACGCCTGATACCTTCGTCAAGAAGTGGTGGAAGAGGGGGGGATTAAAAGTCTTCCCACTTTCCCCCTTGTCAAGAAAATTTATAGTTTTTGAACAATTTTTTTGTAAAATCATAACCTCACTTTTTTCTAACATTTCACTGATTAATAACCCAGTTACATCAGTGACTGCTTCGGTGCTGTGGAAAGTGCAGCCCCTTCGCCCTTGCGTAACAAAGTGCAGGCACCCATGCTCACCCCCGCAGCTTCGGCTTGCACACGGGTGCCTGGTCTTTGTTATTGCGGGCGTGGGCTGCCCTTCTTCGCGCTTCCGGCTTTTTATAGGTACTCTAGGTGTAGTAGCCACAAGATTGCGTGGAATCGGGGTGCTCTGTTTCGGTTTTGGAGCTCCTAGTAACCTACCTAGTGATCAAGTTATCCGTATAATTAATTACCTTAATTTAAATAAAATAGGGCTTAGTTTCGTAAACTATAGTTTATGAACGCAGCCCGGCAGCGCAGCAGCTTTCGTTTCAGCTAGAAAAAAAAAATGGTACACGAGAGTCAGGCTGAACCAAAAGAAACGCCCCATATTCATATATCTCAAAATCAGGTTTTACTTAGCAATCACTTTCCTTTTTAGTTACAAATAAGTAAAAATATACGTATCCTTTGTTTTCCAAGTAACTTTGATAGACAATTTATTGATGAAGGCCGGGGTAGTTGGCTTTTGTCGCTGTTATTATATTTTATTGGAATATTTTATGAGATAATGAAAAAAAATATTTTTATGTTGTCGGGAATAATGATTTATACTTTTTACTTAGGAATAAGTTTCAGTTAATCTAAAAAAAGTTGTTCTGCAGTTGTACTGCAATCTAAAGGACAAGTTAAACAAGGGGTGCTTGTACTCTTTAAACGCGCCATCTCACATGTAGTAAGACAAGGGTTGGCCAAATGTAAAATATATATACAGTGTGTCCACGTACAAGTGTACATCCGAAAAGGGGTGAAACTAAACCCTATTTTATCGACAAAAAAATTTTTTTTTAGAAGATCTTTGTTTTATAAATTTACGTTTTAAATTTTTTTTGCCTACCATGGAGACTATGTATAAAATATGTCATAACTTTTGATATATCGCGAGTAATGCAATGAAATAAAACTGTTATAATCCTTAAGAATAGACGATGCATACCAAATCAGAAAAAAAACTTAATCAACTACCTTTACCATAAAAATAATATCCTAAAAGATTATTTCTTTAATTTTCCGTCTTTTTTTTCAGTAATAGTAAATTTTTTTTAAATAATGTCCTCGTTTTACTATACTTTTATTCCTATTTATCATTGTCTATTCCATTTTCTTTCTAACAAAAAAAAAATACAACGTTCTGTCATGAATACAATATTTTCTACGAAACCTTAAAATATCGCGTTATTTACGAATACGAGTTCCACCGCGGCACCAACGCTGCAGAAACAGCTTGAAGGATTAATGGTGTGTATGGGGAAGCTACTGTAAACGTTTTCGTTCTGAAAACTTTTGACCTACAGGACAAACCCCGTGGACGACCGGAAACCCTAGTCGGCAACGAAGAATTAAAGGTGATAGTGGAAGCAGATCCATCGCAAACCACGTCTGAGTTAGCGGCAGGCTTCGGTGTGAGTGACAAAACAATTTTAATTCACTTAAAAGAAATTGGAAAAGTGAAAAAGCTCGAGAAATAGGTACCGCATGAATTGAGCACACCAACAAAAACGCATTGAGTGCTGCATTACATTACTCAACCGTCACAATAACGAAGGAATTTTGAATCGTATTGTTACTTTTGATGAAAAATGGATCGTGTACGACAATCAGAAACGCTCATCACAGTGGTTGAACCCAGGAGTACTAGCTAAATCCGGTCCCAATAAGTGGACTGAGAAAAAGGTACTGGTGAGTGTTTGGTCGACCAGTGCTGGTGTCATACACTACAGCTTCTTAAGATCTGGCCAAACGATTACGGCAGATCTGTATTGTTAACAATTGCAAACCATGATGGAACAGCTCGCTATTCAACAACCGAGACCAGTAAATTGCTCTAGCTCACTACTGCTTCAGGACAACGCTAGACCTCACACTGCACGACAGACGGTCGTTAAATTAGAGAAGCTGCGATTGGAATGTCTCCGAAACCCACTATACTCCCCAGACCTTGCTCCAACAGATTACCACTTTTTTCGCAATTTGGATAATTTCTTGCAATGAAAAAAATTCAATACCGATGGGGCAGTGCAAACCGCCTTCAAAGATTTTATTGATTCTCGCTCCGACAATTTTTTCAGCAATAAAATCAAATAATTACCTATAAAATAAGGAAAGTGCATAGATAATAATGGTACATACTTCGATTGATTAAATATATAATTTCATATTTATATTTTTGTTTTAATTTTTCTATATAAAATACCAATTTCATATGTACCTAACACTTGGTAAATTCATAAAAAGGACCAGAAAATTATAAAGATACAGCATTCACTCGTTTATAAAAGTTACACCTGATTTTGCTGCTACTTATTTTCCCCAATACAAATATACGTTTAAAAAAATGTAATTTTTACTAGCTTTTGCCTGCGGCTTCGCCCTCGCTGATTTAGTTTTCAGTTTTCACTTTCCAGACCATAAACTATCTCTGTGCAAAAAAATCACGTCGATCCGTTGATCCGTTGCCACGTGAAAGAAGGACAAACCAACAAACCCACTTATAATAGGGGTACGGACACACACGGATTATAATAGAGGTACAGATTTAGATTAATACCTTTTTTAGGGTTCCGTAGTCAACAACAAGGAACCCTTATAGTTTCGCCATGTCCGTCTGTCTGTCTGTCTGTCTGTCCACGGCTTAGCTTGGAGACTATTAGTACTAGAAAGCTGTAATTTAGCATGGGTATACATATTTATCACGCCGATAAAGTGGTACAGTAAAATTATGAAAAAAAATTTTTTTAGGGTATCTCCCCTACACGTAAAGTGGGGATGATTATTTTTTTTCTCGTCTATCCCCTAGTGTGGGGTGTCCTTGGATAGGTAATTTAAAAATATTAGGGATGTATCAAGATCATTTTTCGATCCAGAGTTCCGTTTGCGAAATATTAAACATAAAAGTGTTAATTTTTGTTAGAGTCAAGTGTCCCCCCCCCCCTGCCAGCGAAACGGTTGTATTTGAAGACGTGAAAAAAATCACGGCAGTAGTATATATAACGAAATTAAAAGGAAAACTTTCACAGCTAAGTAAGCTTTACAAGTTAACGAGTACAGATCGCGCCAAACTTTTTGTCCCCTCTAAACACGGGGCGATTCGCATCAGCAGGAACAAAATGTGGGCCGTTCTTGGGAAGAGCAACTTCCGAGCGGACTAGAAGTTTGGCGCGATCTGTATTATTATAGATAATGGTACGGAACCATTCGTGTGCGGGTCCGACTCGCACTTGGCCGGTTTTTATTTATGGATTATATACAGTATGTAAAATAAAACCACATTATATAATGATCACACTGAACAACTGTCTGAATAAAATACACGCGCAAAACATCAGAGAAGACATGAACTGTAACGTAAAGACTTTAACTCGCAGAGGGAAGGTCTATTTTAGAACGCTGCGTGTGACCCGTTGTTTCATGGACGACGCTGCCTCAAAAAACGCACGTATCTCGTTGCGTTATGGTTCACGCATTTTTGTTTTAAACTCAAATATTTACGCGGGTATGTTTCTTGGGAAAGTGATTCAGATCAGTAGAGTATATAGTTTCATTAAAAGGTAGCAATCTGTTTACACCCGATATACAGGATGCTTGGTAATTCAACCTATTCCTTGAAAGGGGTTATATTAAAGATCATTTTCAAATGAATGGTCTCCGAGTTACGAAGGTTTTTATATTATTTTTCAAACTCTCAGACTAATAACCAAAAATAAATAATTTAAAAATAACTATTCCTCTCACAGCATTTATTTATTATATTTCTGATCATTGATAGGTGAGTGATCATTTAAAAAAAAAAACGTGACCTGAATTCCCAGAATCTCAGAATAAAAAGGTCTTAAGTGTAAAGAAAACCTTTTTTAATTTGTAATTTTTGAAATATTGACGTGTTTTACTTGAAAAAAAAATCTTTTTCGACCCCTAGTTGATAGGGATTATTTGTTGGAAATGATCCCTAGTATAACCCCTTTAAAGGAATAGGTCGAATTACCAAGCACCCTGTATATCGGGTGTAAACAGATTGCCATCTTTTAATGAAACTATTTACTCTACTGATTATACTGAACCACTTTCCCAAGAAACATACCCGCGTAGATATTTGAGTTTTACAACAGAAATGCGTGAACCATAACGCAACGAGATACTTGCGTTTTTTGAGGCAGCGTCGTCCATCATAAATCATAAATCATTTATTTGCTTTGAAAAGGGTAATACATATTATGGAAAAAAAAGTTATAATACAGTATATAAACAACAAAAACAAATAGATACGATATATTTCGACTCTTACTATGGAGTTATCATCAGTCGAATCAAATTACCTCCTCTTTGGCCCAGAAGTTCCAAATTTCACGGACGCCGGTTTCGTTTCGTTAAGGTGACATATCGCCTCATTAATTTCAGGACACGAAGAATAAATGTCGGATAAAAATGAAAGAGAAAGATACACATGTTGTGCTATATTTCATCCGAAGAGAAATAAAGGAGGTGCGTGATGTATGCGCCGGGTAGTACGGGTGGATGCATCGAAAATAGTCTCTAATTATGAATGTCAGATGATATGGAGAAACTGATATTTTGTTTCACTGTAGAGTTCGGGGCAAGAAAAAATAAAACAGCACGGTTTGACTGAAAACCCATTAAACTTAAGTCGTTCCAGCATCATCTAAAAAATACTCTTACTCTAATTACTGTTACTGATAATGATATGTTTAAAAATGATGAAAAAAAAAATAGTATTATAAAAATAAATATAAAAAAATTATTTCTAAAAATTATTTTTGCGTTAAAAGAAAGGTATGAAAATATTGTTCAAAGTCAAGCTGTTTTTTGGCTTAAAAACATTTGAAACCCTTAATAGTATTTATATGGTTCTTGCACTAACATACATGGGAAATATTGGTTTGAAAAACCGTCTTTGGATTTTTTTTCCGTCCATCGCGCCCATGTGAAAAGTATTATTTCCCCTATTATCCGGAGACCCAGACGTTGCGTCGTAATGCAGTGCGCGCTGATATGAACGTTATTTTCATACAGTTTCTTTAGATATTTGTACAGACACAAGTCGACTCAAGGGCGTTGGCGACTACCTGCCCCTTAAGTTGTAATGTAATAAAAATTTACATTTTAATTAATTCTTTAAAAAAACATTAAAGCGCATACGATTTCAATTCTTGATTGACACTTGTTATGTGTAGGTTACCAAAATGATCTACATCCAGACCATTCAGTAAACTTGACAAACTTTTTGAAGCAAGTAAAGGACTTTAAATCTTTTCATGCTGTCGGTACTCGGACAGCTGCGTCCAGGATGTCCGGCACGCGGCGCGGCGCGGCGACTTCGGCTGAAACTTATTAATTGCTTGAAAGCACAGCTCCGCCGGCACCACGACAAACGCGTCCGAGTTGCCATAGCGCTAGGTTTACACTTCGGCTATGTTCAGCTCGGTTGGACATTCAGTTGGCCCTCATTGAGCCATAATGCCAGCATTAAATAAAAACTTCGTTCAATTAAACTATTGCAAATGCTTACTTTCAGTTCTGAGCCAAACAGGATCTCTATACAGGATACGATGAACTTGCGGAAGCTGAAAAGAAATCCGTTGTTTCATATTTATTTTGGTCCGGTAGCTAGCTAGGTTTGTCACTTTTTTTTCTGTTCTATATTATGGACCTGGTCTGGAATTAAATTGATTTATTATTTTTATTATTATTATTATAGAAAAGTTACATAGCTACCCGACCAAAATGTATGAAACAACAAATTAATTTTGTCCGATTTCTCGAAAAGTTGTTTGTATGGAAGAGTACTATCGCCAGTTTCCGACTTCGACAACATCTTTCTATAGCATTAAGCAAAATGTATATTTTTTCTATATTTATGTCAGTTAGAGACAAAATAAAACAAACGCAAAAAAAATGCTAAAGTGATTAGAAATTGTCATGGTTCTTTTTTTGGTTCATGCTATTTTTTTTTATTAGGCTTTCTAAAAGTAAATTTTATAAAAGTTTTGGATTTATAAATTACTTATAGGGTGGGCAACATTTCTTTAATATTTTCTGAAGTTTCAGTTATCTCATGGGATAATCTAAAGTTTTAATTATTTGAACCTATTATAATTTTAATATGTAAACAACATTCTTGTCTTAAGTTATCACGTGGTTGTCACTAGGGAATCCAATCCCGCAAACGCGGGATCCCGCATTTGCGGGATCCCGCACCTTTTTTGCGGGATCAAAAATGCGGGATTACTCATGCGGGATCCCGCACGCTCGCGGGATTGAAAAAAAAAAGACGTTTTGCACTCGGGGACTGCCGCGGTAAAGGACAATCCATTCTTTTATCCAAGTAAAGCTACGCTAAGAACTGAAATGAAGTGTTTAATTGAGAGACTGATGTCAGACGTGCAACCTGAAACTGAAAACCAGCAAGATGATGACAGTGAAGAAGACATGCCTTTATCGAATCTGCCTTCACATACACTAGAAGAAGAATTAGAGCGCAGTCTCCGTACTGAATGGGTGGCAGAGTCTAGAGCTGCTGTGCGTGTACCCACTCGAGATAATTCAACTGATTTGATATTGAAACGTGAGATGACACTTTTTGAATGTGGAGGGAATAGGGGGAAGTATTTGGAAGCTGTTTATACTTATGTAAAGTCAATTCCGCCTACAAGTGTGGAAGCCGAGCGTGCTTTTTCCGCCGCTGGCTATTTATGCAACAAGATAAGATCAAATCTAAAAGATGAAACGTTAGATACTTTATCATTTCTTCGAAAGTATTTTCAAAAAAAATAAGCGGATTTTAAATGCCTCTAAAACCAATGAATATGTTCTATTTCAAATAAAAATCTAAATATGAAACGTGAAATATTGTGAATATTGTATTGTCTTAAACATCATTATATTTAATTTATAATATAAGTGATAACTTTGCTTCATGTTGATAAGAATAATTAAAAATATTTGTGTGTATTTTCTTTCTTTAAATTACATGAAACAAAAATAATAATAATTAAAATCAATCCCGCAAATCCCGCGGGATCCACGGGATTGATGATCTTAATCCCGCAGGCTTGCGGGATCGCGATTTTAATGCGGGATTGGATTCTCTAGTTGTCACTAAGCAGTTAAGAGCGGTTTCGTAGCCAGATTGAGAAAAAACCCCTTTTTTTCAAATTAATCGAGAACACTGGTATACATTTATTATTTTATTACATAATATTTACCACAGATCGACTAAACACTTAAATAATATTAAAAAACTTAAACTAAAGATGACCTAAAAATGAAAAATCAAACAAAGTAAACCTAAAATAATTATAATAAATAGAAAATGCTGGCCAGATCGCTACCGTCGCGTCGTTAGGAAGGGTGCCCAAAAGGCTGGCGGCGTTGCCACGTTGAATGGCCAAACTAATTCTTTGGCCAAAGTAGCTTCCAGCCCTTCGGTCACCTGAATAACACTGAAATTCAAAATTCACTCAGTAGTTATTCAACAAAACCTTATTTTGGGTATATTGCCATCAAAAAGTTTCCATTAGCTTCCGCAAATCAAAATTTTAAAAAATTAGATTTAAAAAAGAATTTTAAAGAAATAACTTTGAATTTTAAATCTTTATAAATTCTAATAAGGTTTTGTTGAATAACTATTGAGTAAATATTGAATTTAAGTGTTCTATTTCGATTAATTAGAAAAGGGCGGGTTTTTCAGAATCGGGCTGCGAAACTGCTCTTGAGTTTTTTCTGGGAGTCATTCTGGTGTAATTTTAAAATCATATTTTCACTCGTGCGTCTGTGTTTCACAAGCATTTATTTTTCCCTGATCTACTAATAAGACCCAAATCTAGCATAAAGATAGCAAATAAGGGACTGCTTTTCGATTTCAAATAAGTTAGGGGCTGCACAATGCTAAAATTCAGTCCTGCTCTAATGCTTTTGTTTTTTAACTATCTTTCCTGCTCTAACCAGAGGCCGCGTACGCAAAACTTCAATTATTTTAAAATTGCGGCTACATTAGGACATCAACCATAATTTTTTATGTAATAATGATGTTTTTTAAAAATAAGTAACTGCGTGTGTTGGTTTTGTTTCAATCAGTTTTGAAATATGGAAACTGAATCACTTTTTTCGTGAAATTTATGCTTTTTTGAAAGTATTATAATGAAAAGAAGATTGAAAGTTTGTTTATAAAAAATATTAAAAAAGTATAATTTATAAAGTGTAATTAATATTTGTCTTGAGTCAAAAAACATGCCAAATTTTTTTCAAATTTTTACCATCTAGATTGACGGAACTGAGTTTAGCATTGTGGAGCCCATTAAGTCGTTAAAACTGTGACACTGATGTCGATTCGGTATAACACGACTTGACATATTTGACATGACTAACCTTATTTTACAATACAGAAAGAAAAATACAGTGTCAAACAAGTAAAATCGTGTTGCATCGAATCGACACAAATAAGTTTCTTAATGATCCACGGTGTAGAGGTGCACTTAAAAGGATCGGAATTGCATGAAAATATAAGCTTTTATATCGATAAATACGTTCCCAGAGGGTACAACGGTCTATTTAAATCCCCGACGAAGCAAGTAAGTCGTCCTTTAGTTATCGATATTTCATTGCAGTATGCGGTCCTCCAAACGCGGTTTCCAAACCATGAATAAATTGAAGTGTCTAACCAAAGCGAGTGGTTAACTTCGTTATGTCGGTGTACCGGTACCGAAAACCGATATTATACCGGTATCTCTGTTGCGTCGGCATAAATACGTTATGATCTTGTTATGAACCGCGCATGCAAACTTAATGCAAGGTGATTGTGCATATCAATATCGATGGGTGGACATTTATTTCCCGTAGTGAAAATTTGTTTAATAAAACAACATTCTAGAAGGAAAAGATTGCTTCACATATTGAATTTCTTTGCTTTTCAGTGTGGCCAGACTCAATTCGTGTACCAAAGTGACGTATGCAATAATCACCGAGATATGCTGCTGATAACCTGTGCTTTTAAGCACAATCCCCAGATGGATTTCAGCAACTGATATCGCACTTAGGTACACCAAGCTTGCTGCAAGTTCGGCTTAAAGAATGTCATAAAGACAGAAGAATAGGAAGGAAGGATCTTTAGATATTCATGGCCATGAGACACTGCCGATCACACTTGGTGAGGATGTGCTGAAGCAAGTTGATTAGTTCTGCTATCTGGGGAGCACTATAACATGCAACAACAGGAAAAGCATAAAACTGACCTCGACGCCAAACGCAACGATTTAAAAGCCCGACCACCCGTGGCCTCACACTTTAGTTTTGTAGACAGTATACTCAAGTGTGCTCAGTGGGCACGCTGGTTTATTAGGAAGATCAATACATTAGCCATCTTTGGGTGCACCAGCGCCAAACCGTTTAGGAGTCGATGTGGTCGCCATTACGGAAACTGGTCGTACTAAAAGAAACACTGAATACTGTTACCAAAATTATTTTGGATAAGGAATCACACTAAGTAAATTTCTAAAATAATAAGTAATGAACACATTTTTAGATATTTTTGTCATAGCATTCAATCGGTAAGCCGTTATATGTTGCGAAATTTTTGCCACTTGAGAAAAAAAAACATTTCTTATTACTAGAATAATTACTGAATATTTGTTCAATTAAATGCCATGAAATAGCAATAAACTACAAATTTTTACGTAGCAAAGTTTTCAGAAACAGTCTTTTTGTGGTTATAATTTTGAATTATGCCAAAAGTGGCCCTTTTAGCCAAATTTAAAACTTTAGCTCTTCGAAGACGTTGTCTAGGAAAACAATGCTATTTAAAAATAGTCCATTGCTATTTCTAGACATTTAATTGAGCAGACTTTCAATATTTGTTCTGGTAGGTAAGTAATTATTTTTTTAATAAAGTGGCAGCACTTACGCAGCGCAAAGCATTTTAAAGATTTTATCTCAGAGTAATACTTTACCTACATGCTATATAAAGGTCCTTTTTGAGTTATGTCATAAAAGGAAGAATTGACTAATGTATTTAATAAGTACTCTCACTATTTATTAAACGTTTTCTTTTTCAACCGGTTTCGGATATTACACCATTTTCAAGAGATTTGTAATTAATAATAAGGTAGATGTGTTACATGCAAAACCGGTTGTGAAAGAAAGTGTAATAGTAGTTTATGCTACTAGGGCGAAAAAGAATAAATTTTTAAGTTTTTTTTTAACGTAACCGAGTAATTTATTGCTCTTTCGCCCGTGTATCATACTACGTTTTTCAATGCATAGTGTGAGGAAATAAAACAAATATAATCTTGTGAACTTTAAATTATGATTGGCTCAAAAGGACTGTATCCAGAGCCGTTAAACAGTGGAAAAAAAAGTATAACATTTATGGAAAGATTGCAATATATAATGTACTCTTTGGTTGTAGGTTAGCCAACCATTGTAAATACATAAAAATAAATAAAAATAAAGCCCTAGAGCAAAATAATTGACTTTCTGTTAGGTTTTGATGCATTAAAAGTGGGCCTTTACGAGCACTTGCATTGAAAAATAAATAGTGAGACTAGACAAGATCATTTAATTCAAGTCTTATGTGTATTCATATTTCGGAAATTTCCGCTGACCTACTTATCGCACTTATTTCTATTGCAGAAAGGGTGATGAGTGGGCCGCCGGATTTTCTTCGATAGTACATCGTACTTAATTAAGGCGATATTCGAAAAAATATGGGTGTTTCTTTTCTGTGTATTTCATGAAATACTCGGAAAATTATAATCAGTGTCTGGTATATGCATCTTGACTATATAATCTAGGGATTTCAAATTGGAAAACATGTTTGGATAAATTTTCCTCGATAGAAATAATTGTTGAAATGAGGTCTTCAACCACACTTTTTCTCCTCGTTTGACGAATAGGAACCATATACAGAACTCAAACATATTTTATTAGGTGTGTTTCAACAATATTTAGAGATTTCATATTTGAAATTTTGCTAGCTATTTTAGTTTTTTTATAAAAATTATAAAACTAACATTTTTCGCTTTCGCCCTGAATCCGCCCCTCTCGCACTGCACGATTTTTTGCTTGGAGTGACAGTGACAAAAATAAAATTCGCATAGCCTCTTAAACTAATTTATATAGTAGCTTAGTCTTGCTTTCTGTAAATATTTATTTATAATTCTGGTCTTAACTATCAATGAAGGAGCGAATTTCTCCTACTACATGGTAGTAATACTTTATATTCTTTGTTACATGTGGAAACTTAAACGGAGGGTTCTAAACCTAAAATATGTAACATGTGTTATAAATAAATGATTTTATTTTTTTAATTTATTAAGGGTAGAGGTGGCTTATCAGTAAATCTGTTTCCATTTTGTTCTAAAACTTAAATCAAATACATGGCCAGTATGACCACTACACCCAAAACTCCAGGTTACAGTTCCACAAACTTTAAAAGACAAACAGACCACATCAACAACCAGCACATTTACCCTACAACAACAAGCCGCGGGCGACTCCAACAGATTGGGTCAGTTAACTAAATATACACACGGTTTATTAATAACTTAATAGCATCCAGATAACTATTTAATAACTTTATACCTACCGTTTATTTGTTATATACATGATGGAAATAAGGAATTTAACTAATCGGAAAGTTTTTAGGTCCAGACGTTTAAATTACATACTCGATTGAGCCGGTACTGCAATAGAAACTATGCTTGGGAAAGTATTTTCTTCGACATGTATTACAAAAACAGGCACTGCAATTCATTTATTAAAAGCTCCAAGACATCCGAAACGTTCTATATGCGTCTTGGTAAAAACTGCACCAAAATTTTATTTGTACTAGCAGTACTAAAAGTAAGTTGAAGTGGCAGTGGGCTAGCCATTTTTATCACCAACAAGATTTCCCTTATTGCTGGATTTTCTCTGGATTTGTTTTTTTTTGACATTTTGACTAGTTTTATTTTGTAAATCAGATTCAACTCTTTCAGAACCGGACCCTTTGTAAAGGTCTACGTATGCGATACTAAACATTTTTCTTTCCATACCTGATACATTTACGACCGAAAAAATGTTAGGCACCAACGACGGACTCGTGCTGTTTCATTCATGGTATTGTCTATACAGCCGCCGGCTATTTGACGAATTTTGTATACATATTCCAGAAAAATCTGGGGACTTTTAGTTGAACGAGCTGTTCCTTTATTTAAGATAAAGTTGCTTTTACTTGAATGTGTGTATCTAAACAAAACGGAATCTTATTATTAGTGTAGGTAATTCTTGTTATTTATAATACAGGATGGAAAGTTGAGATGTGGCACTAAAGGCAGCCACCAGATACAAAAAAAACGGACTTACCCGTTAAAATAGCCGGACTTTTGGGTCCCAAGGGCGGACGCTAAGAAAAAAAAAGGATTTTTGGCAAAAATATCGAATAAGACACATATTTAAAAGCCGGACTTTAGAGTTCCAAGGCCGGACGCTAAAAAAACGATTTTTGACAAAAAGATCGAAGGTGTGTGGAGTGCGGGGGTGGCGCGGCACTTATACTGAATATGTAGGTACAATTGCATCTCTTGGCGAGTCAGCGAGTCTGGTCTCGTTCGCTTGTTTCTGACTGAAGAGACTGAACGATATATATAAAAAGCCTAACAAAAGCCGGACGGGTCGGACGCAGTCAAATTTGGCCGGACAAGAGGTCTAAAAGCTCAGAACATTTAAATTAAATGTTCTGTGTCTAAAACCCTAACACTGTCCGGCTTTATCCAGTCAGATTGCAACGCTAATCATAGCTACAAGAAAACGGTTTTAGGAGACTAACCCTAACTTTTTGAGCAGTTTACTTCTGTATTTAGAGATTTTGAAAAAAATGTACAGTCATCGAAAAGAAGGGCATTTATCAAAATTGCCGTTTCTCTCGATTACTGTTTTTCTCGATGACTGTATATATCAAAATATACATATTTGATGTCAGGTAATTTAGCTACAAAATTTTTAGGGCTCTTGAGCCAAAAGGTGCCGAACGGGACTCTATAAACAAGACTAGCCTGTACCGTCATTATGTCTTTCATGCATAGCATACGAGTATTTTTAACGGTTTTTGTTTTAGCTCTATCTCAAAAATAATGATACATACTAGTCTCAAATTTGATGAAGTTATAGTACATTTACATACATATACATACATGCAGAGTAAAACAACACATGTTTAAAATTAGGGTTTACTACACAGAGGTTGCTGAAGTGTATGTTATTTCAGTATTTTTATTGTGTAGTTATACGGAACCCTGTATGTGTGAGTCTGACACGCACATGACCGGTTTTCTATTTAATGTGTCCTAAATCCCTAAACCCGTGGCCAAACGACACCCGATTTCAGTCATCGTCTAATAAATATTGATTGAGTAATTAGAGAGAATTTTTCCATTGAAACAATTTACGTAGAATTTTAGTTATAAGATGTATACGTACATAATTATATGTACATTGCACCAAAAATGTCACTATAAAGTGCTAATTTGACACAATCTGTCGCTGTCCAAACACTAATAGATTCTGGACGCATCCGCATTGAGTACAGTTTGCACGTCAGTACGGGTGTTTTGAATAACAAAACAGTGCCGAGTTCAGGCAAGCTGGCAATGAGTCATTATCCGATTGATGTTTCCTTGTTTTGTTATGATTCTATGAGTAACTCTAATAGCATTTTGTGCAACTGTGGCATAGAGCTGATGTCTGGCTCGACTGTGGAGGTACCTCCATCTTACTTGGAGACCCCCTCGAAGTAATTTGGGGGAGAGTAAGAGGACAGCTCACAGGAAAAAAACCAGGTGTCCTACCATGCCTGGGATTCAATGGATGGCGGTATATCCATCCCTAATAGCAGACTGGTGACGGGCAGCGGCGTCACTGGTGCGAGGGTTCCGGCACCGCGCTCACCAACCCGCCTGCCCAGCGTGTGTGAGTATGGGCAATTCTTCCAGGATGACCGCCGGGAGTGGCAAAGTCCTGAAAAGCAGTGGACGAACTATAGACTGATGGATGATGGCATAATGTGAGACATTGGGACACGAATGCTTGTTTACCAAACGAACGAAGTGAGTCAATGTCTACCTATAGTTATGTCCAATTGCACACAATACTATAAAAAGGCTGTTTTTGCTGTCGAGCGGTCGGGTGGACAACACATCCTGAGGATGCCTCGTTTAGAGGCGAAACACGTGTCGATAAGTTTTCTTGCTTGTTATTTAAGATTGCTATATGTTGTGCTCGTACTGCTTGCTTTGCTTGTGCATGTTTTATGCGGGAGGGCGGGCGGTGCTTGAGTCTGCATTTTGAATAGCATGGTAAGAGTGTTTAGCGGAATATCGCAAATTATTATATATATATATATACAAGGTGACTTTTTGATCATCGTCCAAATTCATACTGGAGGCTTGATAAGTGATCAGTATGTTGGATCAATAACAATTTTTGTGAAATTTGTAAAATGAAATTTCGGCTTCCCATAGAAATTCACTTCCAGTTCCGAGTAAATCACTATGGGAAGTCCAAATTTCATTTTACGAATTTTACAAAAATTGTTATTGATCAATGATACTGATCACTTACCAAGCCACCAGTATGAATTTGGACGATGATCAAAAAGTCACCTTGTATATATCAACAAATTCATGATGGACTTCCGCAAATCAAAGCCTTTTTCACAAAAATTTACATTATAATTGTCAAAGCACAGTAACATTTGGCACCATCTGCAAAAACGGCAGCCAATCCAAATTATGACTTTTTTTTGCGCCACCTTGTATACCTATATAATTTCTTACCTTTCTGATACATATTTCAAGCCCTACTTTTGACATACATATACGGATAAACACCACAGTCATTCCATACATGTACCTTACTTACTTGTACCGGAAAAATAAAAATACAAAAGAACAGGAAATAATAAATAACCTGCTTTTGAGACGACAGCGTCACTTCACTTACAACATGAGCTTTCATCATCTCTCTCTCCTGGAAAAAGTCAACGTAGTTTTCTCTACTATAACAATCAAATACATCCTCGTTGTAAATCCTTAAGGCAGCGCCGAGCGTAGAACGATTAGACACCTCGCTTGTTCTGTAGTGGTCGTCTTTTATCGTGGTCCATATTATTGAATTTAACAGAATAAATCATATTTAATTTACCAGACAAAATTTTAAAAATGTGAAACGGCGCAATTGTATTTTATAACGTTTGTGATTGTCTTGAATTGTGGTTGAGACAAAATTCGACTGTTAAGTTATTGAAATTACTAAAACCCCAATAACTTTTTTATATTTTGGGCCTACTTTGGATAGATTTGTTTCTTACACCATAAGTTATTTTTAATATTCGCTGCGGCGGAAGTGTAGATACATTCTCTGTGATAATAAATATATATTTTATCTATTTATCATTGAAATATTATTCAATAAATCAATTTAACAGTGACTGTCGTTTTAGATTATTTTGCTCGGCGCCCTCTTAAGGCGATACCAAAAAAATGGGGTTTTTGCGAATCCATTTACTCCACTATTACGTCATCTACGTATTTCATTTTTGGGTGTAAATGTTTATTGAGTATTTGTTTAGGATTCTCACTGAAGGAAAACGCGATTGGATGAAATTTTCTCGATAGAATTTAATTCCGAAAAGACCTCTAAATGGTTTTATTTTTTCGTGTAATTCTGAAATACTAACTAATTTCATTGTGAAATTGCATTTAAGATGTGGCTATTATATATTTGCAAAGTCTTCTTGAAAATCTTTTTGACAAATTACATTTTATATTAATAAAAATCCGACTTTTTGCTACTCTTCCACGAATCCGTCCCACTCGCACTGAGGGTTTTTTCGCATATGGAGTAACAGGGACACTAAAACTTTTACGTATCGCCTTAAGACTGTAGCATGAGCATAGCCTAGAGCATGAACAACGAGGATTCGTTTGGAGAAATTCGCACTCTCCTTGTACATACGTATTTTATAGGAAATCAAAATTTTTTGAAATAATACAAATGTGGGATCTTCGTAAATAATTTTTTTATTCTTCATTATGTTTATTCTTTATTGTACAAGAAACATATCAAACAAATTTATAAACATTACAGTCGACAAGATTCTCGCTTGTGCAGTTTCAAAACCTTTTTGCTTGCATGTGGCGTTCTCAGTTATTTTGTTGACCAATGAAAGTTTAAAAGAGACACTTTTTATGGCGTTTTCGGTTCTATCAGTCTTCATTACTCACTTGTTGGTTGTTGTGTGAATGACTATTGGCAGACAAAAACTGACAAGACGGGGTTAGCGGAAGATCTCGCGAACCACTGCACACAAAACTAGCTCTTAAGGTGGACAGGCGGGAATCTTGTCAACTGTACAAAGGTAACCTTATCTCTAAAAAGAGATTTTTTCAAGTTTACCTTTGGGGATATAAAAATGGTGATAGATACAAAAGATTCTACTACAAATGTTTTCTATTGCTCGGAGTAAGCGTATGTACCAAATAGTAGAAGGGTTGATAGAGGCAAAATTCAATGTGCGGTATTTAAGGCCCATCGATGAGTTTGATCGAGATTGGGATAGCGGTCTCATTCAAGGGTTTTGGCAGACACATTGTAAGTAGCGTTGGGGAAACAATCGATGTTACAAGATGTAACAACGAAATTAGCATAATTATATTATATACTTAAAGCTCCAATTTTATGTTCGCCGAATAAAATAAAATCGTATGAGCTACTATATAATACTAAACAACTTTTTAAGCTTTCCTATTGAAAATGATTTTAAGGAACCTACATACATTTTCTATTTGGATCTTTGATAGTCACATAACACAAAATTTGTTTCAGCAAGACACTATAGCAAAAACTACTATAGATATATAGATTTTTCTACTGAAGAAGTAAAAAAAAGCATATAGTTTGCTTAATCACAAAATATATTTAAGTTTAAAAGACATGTAACATTCGAATTCTTTATATATACTAGTTATATATCTGCTGTCATTATGAACTTAAGACTGCAAGTTATTTATGGCCATTTCCAATTAGCCTTTTTTAAATGGCTGTAACTGCAAAAGAGAGAGTTTTTTTCACGTTTACTATTAACCATGAAAAAACCTTTTATCTTCCAAACTGGTGGACCAAAAATATAAAAAAAATCATGGTAACATTTGTTACCATGTGTAAAGATTACAAAAAAATTAAATGGTTGAGAAATTAACGAAAAAAAACTACAAAATTAAATTAAATAGGTACGCGAGTCTGACTCACACTTGGCCTGATTTTTCAAGTGCTTTGGGGCCAACAAAATGAACGATGATATATAAAATATATATTTTTTTTATATTGTATATAGAACCTATCTTTGAAAAACTTAAAGCTAATAAAAACAATAAAAAAGTTATTGAACAAAATACAATGATTGAAAAAGGGATGTCAAACATATTATATAATCCCTATATATGTTGATGTTCATTCCTGTATAGGGCATGCTCAGAACTTGCACGTCACTTCCGAAATGAACTTTTTTTATTGAAGGATAATTTGATTTCAAAAGATTAATCATACGATAAAATAGTATAGTTAAAATTACGAGACTACATCCGACTAAGCCCCTTCATCCTTCTGTTGGATCACTCAAAAAACTATTAGACCTATTAAAAATAACGACTGTAGAGCAATTGATAAAGAACTAGACTTTTTCCTGCAGCTTCACTCTCGCTTCCATCCATCCATCAGCCCGTATTCGTCCACTGCTTGACATAGGCCTCCCCAATATTACGCCACTCTTGGCGGTCCTCAGTCATCCTCATCCAGCCATCCAGTCTCGCTTAGTGTAAAACTATTCTCAGTCCGTTTTCTCAAAACATAAATGGCGTAATTTTTTAATAAAGGCATATATATATTGGTAAGCGCATATTTCAATTTGTATAATCCTCTCATACAAAAGAGAATATCGTATATTTTGGACACTTGCGCTGACCCTACAAATCATAAGTACAGTTGGTATTCGACGTAACTTATCGGAACGCTTTAAAGTTCCGTCTTCGGTAATTAATAATGACTGCCTATACTCGACTGGAGCAAGTGTGGTGAAAGTGCGGGGTCCTCAGACTTTACGATCGGAGTTTGCACTTAACCCACGTAGGGGTAGGGAGGTAAATTCAGTGTTTGTAATGATTTATTGAGTAATTTAAATGGTTATTGAAATATCTTTCATTATGTACTGTACTACGTATGTATATGTATATACAGGCGTGTATGTGCCCATTGCCAAAGTTATCGTCATATATCACTTGTCAGTGGATTTTAATATCAAAGTGTATTACTGTGTTACTACAAAACGGTGTTTAACTTTAGACAGTGTTTAAATCTGTTGTTGTCACCTTTTCTTTCATATCGTAAAAAAGTGACAGCAACAAATTTAAACACTGTCTAAAGTTAAACACCGTTTTGTGGTAAGACGTAACGGTCTTACCACAAAACAGTGTTTAACTTTAGACAGTGTTTAAATTTGTTGCTGTCACTTTAACAACAAACCACAAAACGGTGTTTAACTTTAGACAGTGTTTAAATTTGTTGCTGTCACTTTAACAACAAACCACAAAACGGTGTTTAACTTTAGACAGTGTTTAAATTTGTTGCTGTCACTTTTTTACGATATGAAAGAAAAGGTGACAACAACAGATGTAAACACTGTCTAAAGTTAAACACCGTTTTGTAGTAACACAGTAATACAGTTTGATATTAAAATCCACTTTAAACTGAGCCTGGTTACTTATCTCTTTGTATTTGTTTTTTTTGACCTTACTTGCTTACATAAAATACCGTCATAAAAATAAATTTCTTATATACTCCTATCAACCGATTTTTTCCCAAAATACAAACAAAAACTTTAATTTACAACATTGCAGTCAAATATTTCCGGAAATATCGTTTGAAAAATATGTATTTTCTATGTGAAAACCAAAACGTTCGCAAGGTACAATAAATACGATAATATTCAGCCCCATGGCTAGTTTTACTTGTCCTGCCCTTATTTATGACTTCAAATATTTATTTTCCCAAATCACAATGGAGTTTCCATAAAATTCAAATATGATATCTCTATAATCATAAGTGTCCCATGAATAAAATAAAAGTTCGAATGAATCTTCCGATCAATGCCGGATGCGATTCGTCTATCGATAGTCGACGACCAAGAAAAGGAGTCTTTACACTTTGCTGTTTCCTTTACAAATCTTCCTAGTACTTATTTAATTGAAATGGGTGGGTATATCAATAAATCAGTTAGATCCCATTACCAGGTGATCAAATAGACAAAACAATTTAAGAAAATAGGTATATAAGGTTAAATTATATTAGTTGGCGAAACTCAATACATATGTAGGTAGTACTAGTCTATATGAACAATTGTTTGTATGGGAGCTAAGCGAAATTCGTAACTTTTATTACTAACTAATATTATTTAACCTTATATATTGTGATAGGTATGGATTGATTGATAAAAAATCACTTTCTTAAGGCTAAACCAGCCTGAAACTTCCTCCGCCGAACTCCTGGGTTTTATAAACAATTTAAACCTAAGTTAAGTGCGAGTCAGACTCGCGTACTAAGGGTTCAGTAATGCGACAGTTTTGGGAATGTTGTCATTTTGTTGTCAAGAATTTCTCAACAGCTTTATTTTTTCTGTAATCTTTACGTAAGCACACATTACCATGACTTTTTCATATTTATCGGTCGACTAGGTTTGGAGAAAAAGAGCGCGTATATTTTTTTTTTGTTTTTCGAGTATTTCTCGAAATAGATGCAATTAAATACAGCCAAACTATGTATTTTTGCAATCAACTTTTAAATATTTGATGTCAATGTTGTATATTTAAGATATATTTTTTATTTCTCTCTCTTTTGTACCGGAAATACATTTTTTTTTAATTTTCTAATCGTTCAAAAAATTTTTAGACCTTGTTTTGTGGGCAGATTGATGCTATTTAAGGTTCCTTTTGTACCTTTCAGGTACTACGGAACCCTAAAAATTGAAAATGGTTCGATTTTCAACAATTTGTGTTTAGTATATATAAAAATATGTCGATTAACGGGTGTAAACAATGTAAAATGGTTACTTAGTATATCCTGTTCAATAAAAATCTACAATCTCGAAAAACAATTGTAAGGACATATGTACAATTTACAGTTTTGTCCATTTAGTCTACAAATTTGTGGAATTGTGGAATTGTCATTTAAAATTGTTAATTATCGAACAAGAGTGGTCTTACTGGATTTTTACATACAAGTATGTTACTGAAAAATTAAAGTTAAAATTAAATTCGTAAAAACGCTTAAATAAACGTAAGCGCAAATAAATTGTTTCATTCAGACTATCGAATAAGTCTTTGTAAAAACTAACCTAAATTCTCCTTTACAACCAAACATGTAAAGCCATTGTCTCATAAATTATTCATGAAGATGCGCGCGTCCTTTCTATTTCACATGCATTTCTGCGTCCATGCGTGTGGCCGTACGTCACAGCAATACGTCATTGTATGCTGTCAGCTTCCGTGGACATTACAACTATCGACAATGGATGGTTTATGGCTTCTAGGGTTGTGTAAACGTGTTTTTAAAGGTACTTTACCAATGTGAATTGCCTTTAGAAAGGTACGAAAGTGAAAGTAGGGTCATTTCATTACTCATTACGTCTTTTCAATTTTACCAACCGCATACACGAACAGTACACAATGATGTTTGACAATGGGTATTGGTTTATTTTTATTTTTGTACAAAATAGTTAAGTTGCGGTAGAATAAGATGGCATTTTGTATTTGAATCTTACTCAAGTCTTGCTTTTTCAAAACAAATGTTGCTACAGGAATATTAAAAAAATATATAATTAATCTTTAAAAATTCAAGTTATTAATGAAAAATTAATATTGGAAAAAATATATAGCAATTAATAATAGTAGATTCATTTATATGTTATATTTAAATCACATCTCATTCAATCTAAAACAAAATTTTCAAGTTATTCCCGTATATCTGAGTCCTTAATGTTAACTAACTTGCTTCCATCACTGAACAAATTGATCAGTCGGTTATTCCGTTTTATTGGGTGTAGGTCTTAGTTATGTGCTATGTGGCTTTCTCGTTTTCTAGTTAAATAAACAAAAGTCGCAGGGCCATTTTGGTACTGTTTTGGTTACATTTCATACTTACTACGATTCTGCGACTTCATTGTAACACAGGACTTGCCAGCACAGCTTTTAGGGCGATTTCTACTACAACAAAAACCTATCCAAATTTTTTTCCTTACATTATATGACATGGAATTGAAGTACTAGATTTCGTATGTACCTTATAGTATAAATGTAGGTATGTACCTATATACCAGATGGTCCAGATGTAACAGAAAGGTGTAACCATGTTTGAAGAGCTTATTCAGTCAATGGTATAGAACAACTTTTACTATGGAACCGACCCTGAAATCTCAAAAAAAAACTGCATTTCCATACATTTCAGCCGAGCGGAATTGCATTTTCTATGAAAAAGTAAATTTTTTTTTCGGGGTACAGGTTTTGTTCCATAGTAAAAGTTGTTCTATACCATTGACTGAATAAGCTCTTCAAATATGATTACACATTTCTGTTTCACGTTGTATAAGAGGAATTCAATAAGCGACCTATTTCTTAAAGACCTGAGCCAGTATTGATTAATATTTTATTGTTCTAATAAGAAAAGTTTTATAAATATTTATAAATGTCGGCCGATGGTACATCCATACTACGAAGTATGGTTATAGCAACAAATTTGCCTGCGAATGGCCTACATATTACAATTCAGAATCGAATCAATAATACGAATCGACCAGTCAATTGGTAGACCTAATCTCGCTGTTTACCAAACCAATTTACCATGACCTCTCACATTAAACTAGAGAAGCTCATTAGAAAGGCCCTCTTACAGTGGTCGGTAGAATATAATTCGCGATTCCACGGCGGGGCTATTAGAACGTTTGACCGGATTGAATATTGATGCGTCGGCAGATGGCAGCACATTCGGCACATAATTAATATCTGTGTAGCCCGCAAATGACGACAGAGTATTCCACTGGGCTACAGGAGCCGGATTTACATATTGGGCCGAATTTTTAGCGCTGATACAGGCAGTTGTTGTTTTGGTGAATTTGGAATTAAATTTTAAATTATACTCTCATTTATAACTTCAAGTTATTTTTATAAATTTTATATCTGAAAAAGTGCGTGTCCGAGTTGTGCGGTGAATCAAGAAGAGATAGGATATTAATATGTTTATAAACAACAATTTATATAAATTTACTCAAGAGCGGTTTGGAAAAATAGATGGCTTTATATGATGTTAAGGCGATATGTAAAAAAATAGAGGTGCTTCTTTTTGTGTATTTCATGAAAAACACGGAAAATTTAAATAAATTCCTGGTATATGCATTTTGACTATATAATCTAGAGTTTTGAAATTGGAAAACATGTTTGGATAAATTTTCCTTGATAGAAATAATTGCTGAAATGAGATCTTCAAACACAATTTTTCTCCTCGTTTGACGAATACGAACCATATACAGAACTCAAACATATTTTATTAGATGTGTTTCAACAATATCTAGAGATTTGATATTGAAATTTTGCTAGCTATTGTAGTTTTTTTGATAAAAAAATTAAAACTAACATTTTTCGCTTTCGCCCTGAATCCGCCCCTCTCGCACTTAGCGTGTTTTCGTTTGGAGTGACAGTGATAAAAATGAAATTCGCATAGCCTCTTAAAAACAGTCATTATTGTTATTGATAATGCATTGGTTTAGTTAGACGGGGTACTGTTTTGAACTGCCAAAACAGTCAATGCAGTCAACTATTCTCTGTATACGTTTTGGGTGTTTTATTGCCTTTTATACAAGGTGTAACAGAAAGATGTACTTAACCATATTTGAAGAGCTTATTCAGTCAATGGTATAGAACAACTTTTACTATGGAGCCAACCCTGAAATATCAAAAACAAAATCTGCCCTTGCATACATTTCAGCCGAGCGGCATTGCATTTTTCTATGAAAAAGTTAATTTTTTTTCGAAATTCAGGGGTTTGTTCCATAGTAAAAGTTGTTCAATACCAATGACTGAAAAAGCTCTTCAAATATGGTTACACATTTCTCTTACACGTTGTATAACACGTTATTTTTTTCAGAATCGTATCTATTGTAATTTGGTAAAAAACTCAATTTTCAAACTTTTTTAACTTCAGCATTTTTTAAATTCAAAATATTTAGAATTCTGATCTTCAGGAACCAATGGAAATATTGCGATGGCAACATACACAATACATAGGTAATGTTCTGTTGAATAACTATTAAGTGAATTTTGAATGTAATTGTTCTGTTTCGATTAATTAGAAAAAGGCAGGTTATTCACAATCCGGCTGCCAAACCACTCAGGTGAATTATTTAGATAAAAATAAACAGTGCCAGTAAAACCAAACTAACCAAACCTTTTACGAGTACTAGTTTTGCTCATTATATGTAAAACTATTTGCTTTTAACAGGATGACTTATAATTGTACAGTGGAGACCACATCAAGCTATACACTTGCAGTCTTCCTCTCTCCTAACTTGCTGTGCCCAACGGGGTACATAATTTGTGGTGGCTATGATGTGTTTTATACATTATTATAAGTAACATTTTGTAGAACGCAAATAAATATTGTGTATTGAGTATTGAGTACGAAATTTGCCCCTACAGAGAAGAAAATGCGATAGGTACAAAGTCCAATGTGTCTTACATGATGCGGTCTCCACTGTACATATTGTTTGACGCAATTTTTAACGAGATTTTAGAAGCCCCCCAACATTCGAGAGAAAAGTATAGAATTTCTGCCAATTTGCGTGATAGTAACGCCCTATTGAAACATGACGACGTATGGGGCACCGCTATTGTACCGAATTTATTAGTTTGTTTGTTGAATGAAGATACATTATTAGAATCGAATCATATTCTCTGGCGGGAATAAACGTGTAGGTACCTTGAGCAGGGTAAATATATTTTTAATGCATGTGCTCGTAAAGGCCCACTTTTTATGCATCAAAACCGAACAGAAAATCGATTATTTTGCCCTAGGGCTTTATTTTTTTTTTAATTAATTTACGAGAAGTTGGCTAACCTGCAACCTTTCCTGTGTGTTTAATGTTATACTTTTTTTCCACTGTTTTACGGCTCTGGATATAGTCCTTTTGAGCCAATCATTTACTTGCAAAATTGTTACAATGTAACTTTCAACTTTAATAATTAAATTGTTTTCTTTGATTATATTTGTTTTATTTCCTCACACCATGCATTGAAAAACGTTGTATGATACACGGGCGTAAGAGCAATAAATTATTAGCTACGTTTGTGTTTTAAATCGTCCTCGTAATTTATTCCTTTTAGCCCTTGTAGCATAAACTACTATTATAGAGTAGTTAATCTTAGTACAAACGCTCAGATTCGAACTCACACATGCAGACGCGTGCTCTATACGCTGCCGCGCCGAGTTTGTATGGAGACTCCCCCGAACTTCGCTTAGACGGCGTGTAGAGCATGTATCTGTGTGCGTGAGTATGAATAAGAGTATACATATATTTACTTTGCTTTGAGAAAAAAAAAAAGTTTATTACCTAAAAAAAAGTTATTACAGTATTTTAAAAATTATACAAATACGTACACTGCACAGAAATAAAGACATAAAAAACACACAATTTGAACAAGGGTCCCCAAACTCGGCCAGGCCAGTAACGCGGGGTACCGAAAATATGTTGCTGTGACACAGGGTATCATTACTACAAATATCCATCCATCCATCAACCTAGTTCGTCCACTGCTGGACATAAGCCTCTTCAGGACTTCGCCACTCCCGGCGGTCATCCTGGAAGAAATTGCCCATATTCACATACGCTGGGCAGGCGGGTTCGTGAGCGCGGTGCCGAAACCCTCGCAACAGTGACGCCGCTGCCCGTAACCAGTCTAATAAACAAACATGATAACATACTTAGAATAAGAGTATTCTGTTCTTTATTATATCTATTAGTATCTAATAGTAGTTGCGCCCCGTGGCGTTGCTAGTATGGACCCCGTTTCTCCCGATCCCGTGGTAATTTCCTAAAATCCTCTCTTAGTGGATGTTTGCGTCATACAAGGAACCCAGTCCAAATTTCATATTCCTATGTCCAGCCTTTTGAACATGTCAGTCGACTGTCAAGCAATTCATTTATACCTATCCTTTACCTATCTGTTAATGAATATTATTTGAGATGACAATTAAAGATTACTCGTAGTCACTCCTAAATACTATATAATGTAGTTATTCCGGGAAATTATATTTGAAGGGCAAAACTCACGTAAATTGTGTACAAGGTCTTAATTTTATTAACTTTTAAAAATCATCTAGCCAATATTTAATTTAGCATCTTTAGCGCCTGTCAATCTGACATCTGTTTCCATCACATCCATCTTTACAAACCCCATCTATCTTAGCACAGTAATTATTAGGAATGGTAGCCCGGCTCCTGACTTGTAATTGGCGTGATCCCTCACGACTTAGCTCTGGGGAGCTGCACAGACATTCGTCTTTGGCAGAAGCTATTTAGTCAACACGTTGAAGGAAATCCTTTTCAGTTATTTTGGTGTAGAAAAGAGCGGGTGTCTTATATCATTAGTTAGGAGCTGATTAAATATTTATGATTTTTTCAAATACATAAAACGTTCGGTACGTTTTTTTCTTTAGAAATTGATATGTATCTTGGACACCAATAAATTGTAATATTGCTTCGTGCAATTAATTTTTCAAACAAATTTGGCTGGTAGTATTTTTTATATATTTTTTTATATTCACCGTCTATAATATGTTTTCAAGACGTTATCGTTATGAATTAATTTACCTCTTATAATAAGCCCCTATGATACGTATTTTAATCCAAACATATAAACAAATTCTTCCTTAACGATGCCTAAAATTTTAAAACATTTTAAGAAACATCCCCTTCAAAACAAGCCATTTTCAACAAGTCGCATAAAAAAGAAATACTTATTACGCACCTATTTAGTTTTTTATCTATGTGTATACTATAAGACCTATCTGTAAACGAAATTTGAAGCTTCTAAGTCAACTAAAAGTGCCCTATAAATTTTGGTTCCCTCGCGAGTGTCAGAAATTTGTATGAAAATGATTATGTTAAGGCGCTACGGAAAAAAATCGACACTTTTAGAACGTGCATATCTACTTCAGTAAATAATGTATTATTTTGATAAAATAGTATATTATTTTTGAAATCTTTTTCTAGGGATCTGTTAGAACAGAAACGCGATTAGAGAAATTCGGCTCGATAGAAATATTTATTGAAATGAAGTCTTTTTCGACACCAATTCTCCTGGTTTGATAATTTGGAATGACATATGGAATGCAATTATATTTTATTAGATGGATTGTAACAGTATCTAGGACCTGGTTGAACGAAATTTTGATAGCAACTTTAGTATATTTTATATTAATAAAAAACCGACTTTTTGCTACTTTTTCTCTCGCACTGAGGATTTTTTCGCATATGGAGTAAAAGGGACGCTAAAACTTTTACATATCGCCTTAAGTGGAATAACTCTTTTTCGCGTCTAGTTAGAAGCTTGATTATTGTACAGCACAATAGAGCCGTAGACTTGTAGGAGGTGTCAAGTTTAAATTTGGTATCTCATACGGGGGCCGAGTATAAAAGTTGTGACTGACAAACATATATACAGACAGACAGACGGACAACAAAGTGATCAAACAAAGCTTTATTTTTATTAAAATTATATCATTGCAGTATAAAAACGTAGAAAGAAAGTAAATCTGGATGTCAGGAGCTTTGAACCTCTAGGCGCCAAGTAGCTCGCTGTAAAGTGGGTATTAATGCAGTATGGGAAAGCACATGGGTAAATTTGCGAGTTGTGTTGAGACCTAAATAGCTCAGTTGATAGAGCAATCGCCCGGTTATCGAGACGTGTTAGAATCCCGGTTCAGAGCTCCTCACATTCGGATTTACTTTTCTTTCTGCGTTTCTATATTGCAAAGATACAATTTTAATAAAAATAAAGCGTGTCCAAAATGTTGTTACAATGAGCGCGCAAAAATTGAAAAAGAAGATTTCGGGTGATTTTTAAAGGGTTTTTAGGCATGAGTATCAAGTTTTCAATTTAAAGCCTAAAAGTGCATATTTCATACATTTTAAAAACTTCATTTCACGATGTTTAGTCACCCAAATTCAAATTGAATGGTAATTATTAGACGATAAACCAATGTTGAATGATTTCTATTGCCAGTGAAAGATAATGCCCGAAACCCTAGAAAACCCCCGTCATGACTTTGTATCACTTGTTCTTTTGCCATTTCTATTCAACCATTAGGGTTAGGTTTAAAGTCAACCGGTACGAAGAAATATTTACAAATCCTTTAATAAATTTTTTTGTTCCTTTGGATCAAACTAGAAAAATTTACAAATCTGTCAACCATTTTTTTTTAATTCTGGATCAAACTAGAACCTCCCTTTAACGGTTCCCGATCTATCACCGAAGGCTTACGGCCTGGGGGTCGTGCATGCATTATAAATCACACTTACCGTAGCTCTAAACGGACTGGCTAACGTTGAGTTAGGAGTCCGTTACACATGCCGATGCAGCTAGGTGGTAGGTGGTAGGAAGGGAAAAGTTACTCGTTTTCCATTGAGTTTGATGGGAGCTGACTTTATAAAGTCTTGGGGAGTTTAGAAACATCAAGAGGCTATGCGAATTTTATTTTTGTCACTGTAGAAACAGTTTTGGTTATTAAAACACATGAATTGTTTTGTACAATTAAATTTTTATTTTCTGATATGTTAGTATGTACAGGAAACTAATCTAATGTTAACTTTAAAAAAAAACAACAAACAAGTAAATTTTGCACAACTAACTTAGTACACGTTATTGAATATAATATGCGTGCTCCCATACCAGAATCCTCCGTTTCATGGGATGCACAAGTGTTTTTTGCCAGAAGGCGCCCGCCCGTGCTAACATAAATTAAATATATTTTTACTTAAATCTAAAAGTGTGATCCAAAATAAATGTAAAATAATATAGGTATTATAAATTAGTAATTATATATAATTATATAATTACTAATTTATAATACCTATATTATATAATATACCTATAGTATATAATTAAGTAACTGAAAATCACAATTTCTTATCAAAAAGTTGTAAAAATTAAGTGAAATTGTAAGACGTACAAAACCTATAATTTTTTTTTGTTCCTTTTTTTATTTTTGTCAAAAATCTTGTTTTGTTAGTTATCAAACTATCAAACTATCTGTTATCAAGTTAGTTCGGGTCATTAGAGAAGATGCGTGTGATATAAAGGCAGATTTACGCAGGGTCAGTTACTGACTTCATATTTATGACAAGTCAGTGCTAACTCAAAATATCTAGCAGGAATATTAAGGGGCTGCACTATGCTAAAATTCGGTCCCGCTCTATCGCGTTTGTTTTTTAACTCTCTATTCAGCTCTAATCAGATGCCGCGCACGCAAAACTTCAGTTATTTTGAAATCGTGGCTCCATTAGGACATACAGAAATAAAGTAGTAAGGTTTTTTTGTAGATAATAATGAGATCTTTTATTGTGTGAAAGATTCATTTCAAACGCATATTCCGTGTCCGAGCGAATTGAATGTACAGAATGAAATTAGGTACCTACAGATATATATTTATTTGACTAAAGATATACAATTTCGATAATCTATAAAGGCTAAATTCGTCAGAAAAACATGATTAAGTACATATATATTTCCCAGAATTTTCTAGTAGCCAGTTTGGCCTACAAATCGAGCTAAATATACGCAATTTTACCAAATCCACGCTTATTAAAGCCTTAAAGTCAGCACTGACATGACTAATAAATTAATGTTGTATAATGATCACATTTTAAATTTTCAGTAGATATTAAAATATTGGTCGCATAAACGTTTACATAAACGTTAATAAAATACAATTTTGGCCCCAATTACACGACGACGTTAAGGTCGTTTAGTAGGCGAGTAAAAATCAGCTAATGATCGTTTAACATTTAATGGAAGTTAAATAGAAGTATAATGACCGACTTTTCATTATAATACAGTTGAGTCACATAGCTGTTATGATGACGTTGTGAAAAGACTGAAACATGGTATTAGCGTCAAGCAACGACTGACTCAACGACAACCGTGACTTTTGACTCTGTCTTAAATTGGGATCGTACCGGTGCCCTAATAAAAAATAAAAATTGATTTCTATGATTACGAAAAATCTTTAATATAGATTATTTAAATGCAGTTACAAGTGTGTAACAATAGTAGTGAAATAGCGTGTTGACCTTCAGGAAACTTTAGTTTTATGACGAAATATGTATATCTATGCGATGTTGTGAAATTTTTAACACTCTCTCCTATTTCTTTGTAATTTAATGATTTTAGTTAATTATTTCATAATGAACCCCCATTCACCTTGTTTAAGTTACATGGTGACCTTTTTAGTACACTTAGATTACAAAAAGGTCGCATAGACGTTTTTTAAGACCACGAAGCCCCGGCCATTACAGTCGATTTTAGGATTCCTAATTACTTACATAAGATCTAATAAACATAGCTTCATGAAAAAAATGGACAGAGAATAAACATTGCCATTTATTTGGATCCATATTTAAAAAAAAAACACATTTTGATATGTGCAAAAAAAATTGGGGATGGTTTTAAGTGTTTACCCTAACTGCTTTTATAAACACACCTTATAAATATAATACTTGGTAACTGAGACATAATTTTGAAGTTAGTTAATTATTTATGACAGGTAATACTTTTTAGCAAATCTGTAGCTTTAGAAACCTTTCTCTCATTTACAACATAATCTGGCAGCTTATTTATTAATTTAATAATATAGGTATAATATAAATATGTCATACATAATGCGAGAATAACAAGCGAGTAAATTATATACCTAAAATAGAAACAGTCAATGTTTCACAAGCATTAAACTTTCACCACAATCACAGGGCTACAGAAACAAAGGGCAGAATTTTAGTTGCGAGAGCGTGAATGTATAAATCTTAGTGCAATAGCCAATGCCCAATGCCTCTGTACTGCGCCCTGAGGCACAGGTTATTGGCAGTTCGGGTTAGTGCAAGATTTACTGCTGTTGCCAAGGATCCCTAAAAGACACTGTGGTTTAATTTATAGGCAACATTAGTTTTAGTTTTACTGATTTTATGTCTTTTATTGCTTTCAAGTGCGATTCTTTTTTATTCAGAGGTGTCGCCCTCATACGCTAAAAAGCGGTATCTCAGGTGGAGTGAATTTCGATACTATATAAATTTTGTAAAAAGTTGTTTTTGGCGTACCCGCGCATAAATATTTTAAATTTTTAATGTTTTAAAATGATCTTTAATCTTTTTTTATAATTGATATGTTTAAAATATAAATGATAATATTTTTAGCCCCTATTTGAAATACCGCCATTCTTTTTACGTTTATTAGCTTTAAAAGTTGGGGTATTGCTTTTAGTTCTAATCTACCCATAGATGTTTCCATAAAAAATAATAACAAATTACTTTGGAAATTAATATAAACATAAATAAAAGAAAAAGTTAATTTATATTTTCGTAAATTTATTATCTAAATAATCAATATAATAAAAAACTTAAAAATCAATCTCTATTCAAAATATTCTATCAAGCTAAAAATGTTGCCTAAACCATCCCATTTAAACTTTTTGATTGAAAAAATCAAAGGTTTCCGTCATATCCACAAGGCTAGCCGGGTCAGGGACCTTGTGTTTCCCGTGGCAAAGTTAATTAAGTTGTAGTTACTAAAAACATGTACTTTTATGATTTCCATGGTGAAACTTTCGCAAGTGTTGCGTATGGCTGTGATGACGTCATAATTTTTGTATGGACTTTGCAGTCTTTTTTCTGAAACCTATCATGTGTGGTATCAAATGAAGGGGCTTCTTAAGTGAATTAAAAAATATTATTTACCATAACATTTTTATTTTCCAACTACATATTATTGTCTAGTTTTACTAAGCGCCTGAGCTTTAGCTATTATGTCGGACAAAATAATTAAGATACCTGTTGCGTACAATACGTATATTTTGGAACGTATCCGACAGTGGTCTGTACTTAACACTTGGTTTTTTTTGTCTGTGGACACACTGATCTGTCACAAGAGGACTTGGCTGTCAAATTTTTTGGAGATCGAAGCGGTCTTCGGCAACGAAGAGGACTTCAAGAATTTACATGTAAGTTGTAAAATTAATTGATCTTAGGTTAGGCTTCACAAGACATCATCAGTCCCGGGTATACTCATAAGGGCCCAGCTACCTGTGTGTGTGTCTGGTGATTGTCTTGCTGGTTGGAAGGTGTCCGTTCGTCGAGCAGGCACCTTTCACCAACATACCACTACCTATATATTGCTTCCAAATTATTATTTTTTTTTAAGGTGTTATGGCGTACACAAGGATGCGAGGCTATTTAGCTTAGTAATAAATAATGGCATACCCCTAAGTCCCGTAGTAAATATAAGTATTTGTAGTAGTAATAATATTGAGATATGTTTTTTTTAATAATTTGTTTTTTAACAATGTTCCAAGTAAGATACCACAATTTTTCTAATTTCATCTGATGCGGAATTTTTCAAGCTACCCGATGCAATAAAAAACAAATCATACGTATTTTTTGAGATACCGCTTTTTGGCTTCTAACGCCGCCGCTCCAAAGATGCATGGTCGCATGCTGAAAGACCACTAAGTTATACAGTTAGTTACCTGTAAGTGGCCAGCCCCCCTATTCTGTATCTTAGGTTGCCAACTAGACAGGGTGCCTATCGTCAAAAACATAGATAAAAACTGAACTTTCAAAATTGCCTTTAGTGGGTATTGAACTATTTACGAACTGTGACGTCACTTCAAATACGAACATATCCTTAGACAATCGGAATTCGATAGTATATCTTTGTTTTTGATGATAGGCACCCTGTCCAGGTGGCAACTAGAGATACATAATAGGCCTGCTGGTTTTGTATAAGAATATACAATCCCGTGTTGATCCTGTATACAATGAGTATTTTTCATAGGTACATGTAGTACATACTCGTAGTATTGGTATACTTACGGTTATTGGGAAAGTAAAATCCTTAGGGTTGCGTAGGCGTACTAAAAAAAAAGATAATGGAACCCTTTTACTATGACTCGTAGGCCTGTCCGTCTGTCTGCATATCTGTTAGCGCTCTGGAACGAATAAAGCTAACAATCTAAAAATGGACACATTGTATGAAGCTAGATCTTAGTTAATAATCAATAATTATAATTTAAAAAAAACATTTCTGTTATATGGAAGCCCCCTTAAATATTTATTTTATTCTGTTTTATAGGATTTTTTGTTATAGCGGCAACAGAAATACATCATCTGTGAAAATTTCAACTAACTATCACGGTTCATGAGATACAGCCTGGTGACAGACGGACAGACAGACGGACGGCGGAGTCTTAGTAATAGGGTTCCGTTGGTGACCCTTAGGGTACGGAACCCAAAAAAAAAATCAAAAAATGTTCGGAGGTAAAAATCTGTGAAATCAGAAAATATTATTTCAAGTAGTCTATTTTAACCATCCCAACCTATTTGCTAGACACCAACGGCTATATTTATCTTATAAAATATTCAAACGTGAAAGTGCGTCGACACTGAATAGGTAAAGATTTAAAAAGAGATGTAAAAGTCATTTGTCTCGAGATTTCAGGGCTCGGAGGCGCGGGGCGGCGCGGCGGAGACATCTGTGTATAAACACTTCCGTGTAGCGAGAAATGGAGTAAGCTGGTTATACGAGATTTGATTGCCTAATTTTATATAATAAAACAGAAATTTCTATGTTTAATTAAGATACTCAACTGATGCCGGGTCCAGGTCGGACACGAAATATATCTTGAGATAACAGTATTTATATTTAAATTATCATATCTATCAGTACCTATTTATATTAAAACAAAAAACATTAAAAGCTTTTACAGTGAATTCAATTTTAAAACATATGTTTAATTCCTTTATTCGTGTCCTTGAAATAAAAATCGATGGACATAGACCCTGCAAAAAGTTAATTGAAAATAAAATTTAAAAATTGCTTGTATATTCTAATGCAAACAAACCTATGAAATGTCCATTTTGTGCGGAGAATTTGAAGAAAACTCAATTTTAAGTATAAAGGTTTTAGTATTTTTTATAGGAAATACAAATACAAATTTTATATATTTTTTTTGTGTTTGAATTGAGACTACATACTAAGAAAGCTACCAAGAACATTAATTTAATTTTTGAAAAGTTACAGCTGTAGAAATATTACGAATATTTATCATGGAAATGGATGATATTTGGGACGTACTGTTTTTTAAGTTTTAATTTTAGTTATTAAACTGACAATAAAAATAGAATTTAATACGTAGATGTAAAACCTTGAAATCAACTTTCAAATAAAAACAAATAATAAAAATAGCTATTGGTTTACAGAAATTATGAACTCATGAATCTGTAAGAACATTTCGGCAATTTTCTTGTTTTGCACCCAATATGAACAAGAAATGAATACTTATAGCAGTTTTGCGCCAGTGCCAAATTTGAATGATTCCTACCTAAATATGTTTTTTTTTTACATAAACATAATACATAACTTTACGTTATATATCAAGTTGGTAACAGAGTTCCCTCCAAGTGTTAACTGTCACATAGAGGACATAAGTTGATAATTGACTTTCGCAAAGTAACACATATTTCAATCAATTATTTTTTAAAATCTTTTTATTATTTTATTTATTTATTTATATACTTACACTATTATAACAGGCTGAGCCTAATTCAATAGTATAGTAACACATATAATACACTTAGACAACATAAATATTCACTATCAAAAACAATAACGTACCCAGTCAAGTTTCCGGGAACGGGGAAAATGTTCTTAAAAAGACTAAAATTTAATAATAGAGCATTTATTCGCTTCTACAGAAAATGTAAGACTAAATTATTATTCTAAACTTTTTAATACTTACTGACACCGAATGACCAGCGCTTCATTTCTTACTGCATCCGCTTGCCAACTCAGCAGCAGAACTCTCAGAATATAGTATGGTCGAGCTTTATTGCTAGAGTCGCCAGGCGTAACTACCAAGATCTTTTAAACAATTACAAAAAACAAAGACAAAACATATTAATAAAAAAAGGCAAAATACGATAAATGTATGCGAGTATATTTTGAATTTTAGTTTCGTGCACGTACAATGTAATTGCCCGTACCATCGGAAACCCTGAAGTTACCTTTTTGTTTCATGAAACATTTACATGTGCGAGCTAAAAATGGCTGCAGTATTTTTCATGACCATGACGTACTTGAAACATTAAAAGTAAATATTACATAACCCAAATATTAAAATAAGCTTTTTAATATTTTTCAACTTAGGACACTTTCTCTCACAATGAAAGGCTGATATTTTAATCTGTTTCATAGGGCTGCATAAATATTTATCTATGTTCTAATCCCAGCTGCTTCCACGGGTATTTGTTCAGAGCGGGACAGCGCAAGGAGGTCGTGAGAAAGGAAGTTTTACACGTACCTGTCACTGATTTGGATTATTTTAGAGCTGTAGTCTTCATACAATTTTGATGAAGGGCTAATATAACATATGTAGGGTGACAACTCGGGCCGCTTGGAGTAGGAGCGTACAGTCGGTAACCCTATCGAGTAACAAGATGGAACCAATTTGTAGTTGTGTAGAAGAAAAAAAACGACATCAAAATAAATAGGGTTGGCCGTGCACAACCTGGAACATTTTGTTTTTGCTGACTGAACAAAACGCTCCAGGTTATTGTGATGTAGTTTTTGTTTCTACAAAACAACGAATTGTTAACATCTTGCTCAAAACGATGCTGATTTATTTATTTAATAAATCGAAAATAAGATATATATATATTATATCATGTGCCACTACATCATTTTTACGTTCTATACAGGATGTAATCATTAAGTGTGACAAGGCGATTATTCCGTAACTATTACAGATATCAAAAAAATTTAAACTGTAATCGAAAGAACGTTACCTAATCAGTAAAATGACATCAATAACCATTTGAAAATCAAACGAAAAGTATCCAAAATTTTGACATTAAACATTCCCATACATTTAGTATGATATTAGTAGAAAGGTTTTAGTTTCCTTATTTTAAGTGGTCTAGTACTCATTTTATGATCACGTATGATATGATAGTAATGATTATCAAGTAGATACACGTGTAGATTAATTATGTTACCACTTCAAATTAGAAATTAACCTTGTTTCAATATCGCATTAATTTGAACTGGCTGAAAAGCAACACACTACAAAAAAAAGATACTCTTTGTTGTTCGTTCTAAATTCAAAACCTTTATCGCGGGTTGTCATTCCCGCCAATTTTTAATAATCGTGATTGTTTCATTTATTGAATAAAAAATGGCGTATTCAAATATTCTACTAATCTCATACTAAATGTATGTGAATGTTTAATGTAAAAATTTTGGATACTTCTCGTTTGATTTTCAAAAATTGTTGACGTCATTTTACTGATTTGGTAACGTACTTTCGATATCAGTTTACAATTTTTTGATACCTGTAATAGTTACGGAATAATTGCCTGGTCACACTTAACGATTACATCCTGTATAAATTATCTTCATTAGTTTGTCATTGCATAAAAAATTGTGTTTAAATAATAAATGTAAGCCCTTATACTCTGAGGACCATCTCAAGAACCATAAAACCTTCAAATAAGGCAAAATTATAACAATTGTATCAGCTTAAGATCCCATACACCGTTTTATTCCGTCATTACATGACGCGTGAAGCTTTAATACTACTCGTCCAAGTTAATTAGACAACGGAGCTCGTCAAAAATTGTCTTCATACCCAGTCAATAAGCTTCCAGTAGGTTGTGTCTGTTGGTAGTACTCTAGATATCTTAACGACTCATCCCCGAGAGGATTACTAGAGCTTTGCGGATTAGTCACCTAAGGTTTTATGACTGAACTTTGTGTGACAGCCATAAAGTGTACGGAGCAAGGAGCGTTTTCTTAAAGAAATTGTCTCATTTTATTACGATTATGATGTTTAGCGTGTGATGGAAGGTACTCAACAATGATACTCTTCCCATGTCAGTTAAGGCGTATGACCACGCTTAATAAACAACTCATGTGTGTCGGTACAAATATCAACGGAAACGACATTGAAACAATGTTCATTTCAGCGTGCCTTGAAAAGTGGCTGTTACGACAACCACTGCGTCTCCGGCTAGCGCAAAATAGGAGAAAATAATACTTTTCACATGGACGCCATGAACGGAAAAAAAATGTTGAACTTGAATTTTTTAGATCTAAAAATTTCCTACAATTTGGTGAAATAATAATTAAAATCACTTTAGGCGTTTGGAAGGAGTAAGAGAATTCTTGTGTTAATCATGTGAAACTTTCGATGACTTTCGATTTTTTTTTTTCAAAACTTACAATACAAAAACAGTTTATGAAACGTAAAATTTATTTTTGACTCTATAATGCCTATTATATATTTTTATGAAAGTTTTTGGACCACCCGTGTGGGAGGAGTAGGCCTTCAAAGACAGGTCCAAATTGCAGTTGGCGTATTCATTCGCCTTAAAATCAATCATACGGACTATATTCGGACAGCAGCATGTTCGGTCTAACACAAACCTATCACTATGATCACAAACTGGAGACGTGCCGTCTAAGAATATTCCCAGTGGGAATTTCCTCTAACTATGGGAATAATCTTTAGCTTTTTCGTGACTTGAAGAGTCCAGCTGTGGACTACTTTAAACTGATGATAAAGATGATGAGAATATTTCAATTAATTAAAATATTGTTTTTTTTTCAGGTAATACGGCCTTGCTGTACTTTTTTGGTCTTGCTTAAGGTATGAGATCCTTTTTCTCTTATTAAACTATTGTCATTTTACTTATGCAGTGCTGTGCCCAGATTTGTGTTTCCACTTTCTAAATTATTTATTAAGGCACCCCGCCACGCCATTTTGTCTCTTTTCAAACTTATTTTAAACCGTGAAATTGTGATAATACAATTTTGAGAAAAATATATGTCATATCTCAATCTATGATTTCGGCCGTCCGATACACAATTACTTGCATTTCCCTGCAGCCAATAAAATCACAAAGATAGGTCTAAACTATGATGTAAATATAATTTAAATTGAGTTGTATTAGGTTTTGGACTACAACAAATAAACGTGGTACAAAATGAGATATAAAAATCTCAGTCCAAAATAATAAATAAAAACACTTTGAATTCGTGAGATTTCTGAGCGGTCCGATTCCACTGAGCAAGATAGTCAAGTGTAAAATGAAAGCGTTTGAGCAGGACCGATTTCTCCGGATACCCTCGCCTTAAATAGGACTTTAAAAAACATCTAGGCTAAATAGTAATTTTTAATGTACTTATTCGTATATTTTCCGTGAAACCAAGCGGTTAAGAGCAAACTTCGCGTGCTTGAAAAACTCGGTCTAAGCACGTATCATCAATAACTTTTAATTGGACACCAAAACCCCGGCCCACCGTCGAATTAATCTTAGATTTACGCCTTACAGGCTTTTTGTATGTTTATTTTTGACTGTGCTTTAATCAGCGTCGGGCATTTTCTTGGAAAATGTCAAAGGGAAGTTAACATTATAATCATTGCGGTATAGAAACGCTGAAAGAAAATTAAATCTGGATGTAAGGACTGAGAAGCTCTGAATCTGAAGATTTACCTTTCTTTTTTCGTTTCTATACCGCAATGATATAATAATAATTTGTATATCCCTGCGATAGATAATACGCCTAAAATAGAAAAAAAAATAAAATATTATAAGTTTGAAATGGAAGCGGTCAGTGCAAGCAAACATGCATTATTTTTCAAGTTTTACTTATATTTTCTATCACGGGTCATATAGGTCTATGATCAAAGTGTTTGCGCTGGGTCTCATATTAAAAGTATTAAAATGATAATTGACAATTTCTTAATTTGAATTTCAGACTACTAAATTAAGTACAAAATAAAAAAAGTATGGGTAGGACAATTGTGAGTCATGTTGCTCGAAATAAATGTTTTAAATAAAATAAAATAAAATATAATTCCAAGAGCCCAAAATGGTCCAAAACGTAAAATCGTAAAATTGCCTGGATCGAAAAAAATCAAGAAGTTACCTCTAACTTTCACCGAGTTTCTATTTGGTCTAATATGGTGCCAATTACAAAGCCAAAAATTTTGTTAATAATATCATGCTTATATAAACAATATTAAAAATATAACTTTACTTCAAAAGATCAAATCAAAACTCAATTTTTTGTGATCGTGGGTTACTCGGCTGTCGTAATAGCCTCGGTTCAGAGCGCGCTATTTTAAACAAAAAAGGAACTGAACGTGTACAGTAGAATTTAATTCTGATTGATTCAAAATGGGGTGCTCAATCTGCCTTTGTGCACACTCTCATGTTTCCTACCTGTACTTCCATCACCAAACCTGTTAAATCGTAAGAGTGTGACCTGATTAAAAGGAATAAATAGCCAGTTTAAATACGACCTCTCATCAATGTGTAGCTCATACACACCATCCATCCATCCACCATCCATCCATCCATCCATCCATCAGCCTAATTTTTTTTTCTTCCTCTGTTGGACATAGGCCTTTCCAAGATTTCGCCACTCTTGGCGGTCCTCTTGGAAGTAATGCCCATACTCACACCCGCTGGGCAGGCAGGTTGGTGAGCGCGGTGCCGCAACCCTCGCACCAATGACGCCGCTGCTCGTCACCAGTCTTTTTTATATAAAGCCCGGCTGTTGTGAATGGATATACCGTCATCAATCGGTCCCAGGCATGGTGGGCAACCTGGTTTTATGCCAGTTCGAGAGCTGTCCTCTTACTCTCCCCCGAATAACTTCGAGGTGGTTTCCAAGTAAGATGGTGATACCTCCACAGTCGAGCTCGGCATCAGTTCTACCACCTATATCTCATTAGTCGCCTTTTACGACACCCCTTAGAGTATTGGGTCGGTGCTTTTCTACTCTACCGGTCACCACAATGCTCATACACACATATCTCGATATATAGAGATTGATAAGAAAGGATATGAACCAATTGGCATAGATTAAATTATGTTAAGGTGTGTTACATAATTCGAAAACCATTTAGAGATTTAGGGTTAATAAGCCGTATTTTATTTTATTATTTGGTCTAAAAAACCTCATGATGATGAATATTTTTACGAAAAGGCTGCGACTTCCAATTGCCCTCGTGTGACGTCACTTGAGTAATGGCTGTTTAGAAATGTGTCCTTTGCTATCAAGATAAATTTATAATAATTTGCTTCAGACTAATTTGACAGCTAGATGACAGATGAGTAGACAGACAGAGACAGATCACTTTTTTTACAAGCAATCACACATCACAATCTATAGCGTCTAAAATTCTCAAGTGACAAGGTCATCGGACAATTCTTTAAAAATCATAAAAAATATTGGTTAATTTATATACCAAAATAACGAAATCTATGTCCTCAAATGGCGTATATTCTCTGAAAAAAATTCAAAAAAAATCTTTTAAAATTAAGCTATGGGAATTTAAAAAAATTGGTTTTAAGAAGAAAGAAAGAAAGAAAGAAAAATTTATTTGCATAAATTGTGGTATACATAAAGATGGTGAGGTACACAAAATTTGTTCAGCACAGTTTACCTTATTCAGGCATGCAAATTTTAGATTAGGTATACATTTTATAATATCTATTCATAAAGTTTCTATAATAACATCACTAATTCCTAAGTAACTATAAATTTGCTATATTACAACAGTACTTAAATTCAAAAAATCTTTAATGTCATAGAAACATTTAGAGAAAACCTTTTTTCTACAAAACTCGTATCCCTATTGTTTGGGCCAGAGTATGCTTTGCACATTTTAAGTTCCAAGCTTAAACGTATGTAACAAAACTGTAAAATTCGGTTTGTAATTTTTGTTACAATTTTATTTAAGTCTTCTGTCTTATAAGAGTACTGAAACTCCAAGGGAGTGAGATTCTCACTTAACTGTTTTTTTTTTTACCTTCGGAGACGATATTCTACACATTTCATACCAATTTTTCTAAAATCCTTTCAGCCCTGACAGACACGCTTAGGGTTTCTTTCCCGGGTTCCCAAACCAGGAATACCCGGGAAAACTGGCGATCCCAATTTCGGAAATTTTCATTCAAGAGTTCCCGACCTTCGGGAAATAAATCAAATTTTCCACATTTTTTTGAACTTTATAGATTATAAACTAAAGTTGCAATAAAAAAAAACTGTAGTTGTTCAAAAAATTGAAAAGTTATTGGTACCGATTCGGTGAAGCACACCTTAACTTATTTGACAGGACTAAACTTAATCTAAGCGTTCTGTCCTTGTCTTTTCGATAAAGAAAGAAAAAGACAGGACGCTTAAAATAAGGTAAGTCCTGTCAAATAAGTTAAGACGTGTTATGCCGAATCGATACCAATGCATGTTTGTCTAAAATCTATGTTTGAAATTTAGGCAATTTTTTTTTTTGCGATGAATATTGTATTAATGTGTGCGTGATTTTTGATACAGAGTTCGTAAACTGGACAAGATTAATGTTAAGTAAATTTTTGTAAAGGGACATTGTTTAATTAAAACAGAAAGCTTCGAGTGCCAAGTTAAAATGATCAGGAGCCTGTATAGTTCAATACAGACTTGCAAAAAAAGTATATCCTCATGGCACCGCCATATTTTTGTGTGCGAAGTTCTAAATTTAAACACTCCATGCAGTCCGATCAGGTTTGAATCAAGAGCTATTTAAAATTTTCGACCGGGTAGCCGTACAATCTGAAATGAATCCTTAAACGTACATCTTAAAATGCAATTTGGAATAGCAGTATATATTTCAGGGATGACGTGGCCGCTTATAGATCTGAAAAAATGATAACTGACTGCACTGAATGAGTTAAATCATGTGTCAACAAAATTTAAACTAGGCTGATTGATAAGTTTATTATTTTAGAAGTTTACATAATTAATAAAAATACATGATTTTATATAAATCTTCGTGAATTTTTATGCAATTTTGATTAATTAATAATGTTAAGAGGGTGGCATACCCTAGCAACTTTTTTTATTACCCGTCCAGCACAATAAGTCTAATGGCAAAGACCTTATTTGCTTTTTATAGAGGCGATTATATGTTGGCTCTTTGGCCTCTTGTTCTTGGACGCGTAATACTAGTGATTACGCAGCGAAACAACAAATTGGTGTGTTTTTAGCTAATACTGAAATATTTTGTAGGGAAAAAAATATTGGATTCAGGTAACATCCCTTCATAATTCTTTGCCCATTTTATTTAAAAAAAAAAACAAGTTGATCTCTTAACCGCGTTTTTGAAACGAACGTTTGATAACCAAAAAAAAGAAGGTAGAAAACATTTTTTTTTGACAAAAATATAAATCTTAAAACATTGTTTATAGGTGGAATCCTTAGATAAAAGATCGATAAATCAAATATATTTTCTTCAATATGAGGAGAGAACTAGTTTCGTCCAATGAACACTTAAAACTCTGCCCCCCTATTCTGTATCTTCAGTTGCCAATTGGACTAGGTGTCTATCATCAAAATCATAGCTAAAAACAGAATTTTCAAAGTTGCCTTTAGTGGGTATTGACTATTTACGAACTGTATCGTCACTTCAAGTGCGAACATATCCTTAGACAATCGGAATATGATAGTATATCTATGTTTTTGATGATAGACACCCAGTCCAGATGGCAACTAAAGATACATAATAGGCCCTCTGGTGTTGTTGATGTTCTAGCGTCAGGTGTTCCGTTAAGGCGTGGTTAATACCAAAGAAAATACTGGGTAATACTTTTTGATTTGGTCATTCCGTTTATATTAAGTTCTAGATTTCCGCAAATGCGAGGAATGTGAACGAGTGAATGAAAAGACTAAAACACCGTGCGGTCATTAGTCAACTACTCTGTGACCAACTTGGCTGTACACTTGTACAGCATGTACATTCTAATTATGTCCTTAAGTTATGGGAATAGAATCGTTTATAGTTTGTTGGTCGTTGTCTTCCGAGCACATCCTGATGGAATCTTCAACCGCTTTGAAGATTACAGTTTGTTACAAAATTAAAACAAAGTAAAATAGTCAGAGCTGCGGATTCTGTTCAATAACATTCAGTTACACATTCACAATAAAATAAAAATCTATAGCTTACGTAAATTGTTTTTGTCACAAAAAAATATATTGTAAATAGTTTAATAATTTTATTTATAGAATTTGCTCGACAGTGACCAATATTTCCTTCTTTTTTTTTTTTACTTTCCAAGTTAGATATTTGTGTTGATTCGGTGTAACACGACTTAACTTATTTGACAGGACTAAACTTAATTTAAGCGTCCTATCTTTGTCTTTTTAATACCAAAAATAGGCGGTTGATTAAATTTAACCTATACAAATAAAATATTACAATTATAAATTTGTGGATATATTAATAATTTGCAATATTCCGCTAAACACTCTTACCATGCTATTCAAAATGCAGACTCAAGCACCGCCCGCCCTCCCGCATAAAACATGTACAAGCAAAGCAAGCAGTACGAGCACAAAATAAAGCAAACTTAAATAACAAGCAAGAAAACTTATCGACACGTGTTTCGCCTCTAAACGAGGCATCCTCGGGATGTGTAGTCCGCCCGACCGCTCGACAGCAAAATACAGCTTGAGTCCACATTTTGAATAGCATGGTAGGAGTGTTTAGCGGAATATTGCAAATTATTAATATATCCACAAATTTATGATGGACTTCCGCAAAGTACGCCTTTTTCAATAAATTTTATTACAATTATATTAAAATACGTAGAGTTATCTATTTTTTGGGGTATTGTCAAAAACAAAAAACAGGTCAAGGGCGAGTAGGACTTGCGCCTTGTGGTTTCCGTGCCATTTAAATAGATTAATATACTTAAATAATTTTAACAGAAATTACAAATTTATACATTACAACTACCTATACAAATTGTATGAAACAAAACTGTAAAAATTAAGTTGGATGGCTAAACTGATGTTAAGCATTGCATTTACACGATGCAGTAATATTCACTTATTTGAAACACGATACTAAATGTATCAGAGACACGATTCATTCATCCTCCCGCCTTCTGCATTGAATGAAGCACGCCTGAACAAATCTTCTGAGACCACATCAGTTACACTCAGTATTGCACCTTAAAGTAGTAATCCTTATGAACTAAAATCTTTCAAAGGTGCTCTATGAAGCTTTGGTTGAAGTAATTGATTCCACTGGTCGCATCAGCTTGATGCAAATCATATGACGGTTTTCACATTTTATGCTCTTGGTGAATCACTCTATGTGTAGTCAAAGGCAATTGAGAAACCTATTTCTGCATTTGGTTTTCGGTTTTTGTTTCATGTATAAGTATTGCTGTTGATTGTTATTAAGCTATTTTTACAATGCTAAAAAATATTGTATAGTGGAAAATATTTGGAGTAAGTCCTGAGCCCAAAATATTTTGGAACATTTTTGAGTTTATACAAAGTAACAAATTAATATATAATAGTTTAGTACGAGGCGTCATGAATCCCTTTCATCAGATAACAAGCACGGTAGGTTTCAAAAACCTTAAATTAAGTTAACTTGGGAAAATCTATAACAATAACTTTTCTATAACCATAGGTCTTGGATCATGTCCGTTATGACGCGGTTTCCAATCCTTTACACTTTATATTATCGAATTTTGTATTTTACTAAACCTAAAGGTGTATGTCTAATTGAGTTTTTTTGTAATACTAACCATTAAAGTAAATAGAACCTACTAAAGCTCATAAGTTCATAAATTGAAATAAAAACGTTCGTAAAAGCTCCGTCCTAAGAAACAGAAGGGCGTTGATTGCTCGACAAGTCGACACACATGAATGTCCAATTACGTCGAAAAGTCGATGTTCGTGTACCTCAAGTAATACTCAAGAACATGCAAACTTTTATGTTGTAGTCTTTCGGAACAATAAATAACTTGCTTCTGCTCGAGACTTCGTCTGTGTTGACCAAAATTCAATTCTGACAACGAATACAAACCGTAACTATAGTACGCGAGATGGCAGGAGTGCGGGGCAGTACAAACATGTCGGTATGAAATCGCCCGCACCCCCGCCTATCGCGAAATATACGAGTATATGTAAATAGTTGCAGAATAATTTAAATAACATGTAACTATTTAGGTAAGCGACTACAAGAAGTACCACAACCTTGAATGATTTTCCTTCCTACAATTAATAAGCTAACCAAAATCGTTTCAGTAGCTATACTGGCAATATTTTTACGGGCTTTATTTTTGAAAAGACTTTGCTTATATCGTAATAAATGACGTGTAAAGATAATTCTAGTTACTGTTATGAATCCGGGCAAAATATTTTTATTTTTAAAGCTTGATTTTGTTTCTGTTTAGAGAAATTCTAAAAACTACCTGTCTGTGTGAATAGTGCTTGAACTCAAGTTTATTATAGTATTTTTATTTTAATGAAATAATAATAATTTTCCCGAAAATTTTGCTATTTTGATTATGTTTTCTTCTAACTATCATTTTATATTAAATTAGCTAAGTGTTTAATTTTTTCCATAGAAGACTTTGTAAACAAAAAACTATATTTTTTCATCTGATGTGAACTATGATATCTACTGAAAACAGTTTAATATTATTAAACTAGCAGCAAAGTTGGCAAGACGGCTTTCAAATGAGGGTGGATTGTACTGAAATAAACAAATATATGGAAAAATTTGGCAGCTTTTTTAATTCGATTTGGATCATTTTTTTTATAATACGTATGAAAATTTTATCAAAATCTTTCATTTCTTTAAAAATACCGCAAAAAGCCGAAAGATTTTTTTGAAAATATCGTATTAGGCCACATAGGTCACGCTTGCATCAATCACTGTTACTATATGCGGAAAAACACGGGAGGGACAGATTCCGGAAATAAGTCACAATGACGCCTATTTTCCCTAATTTTTTATGAATAAAAAAAGGTTGTATGAAATATCTGTTTGTTTCAGAGGTTAATAAAATTTATAGAGTTTTTAATTCTAATCTCGCATGTACGGGCTTTTGTTAAAACTCTTTTTGGATGGCTTTCAGTCTTTATAACAAAGAAAAATTCATTCACAACGTTAAAAGGGAATTGATTTTAGTGTCTATAACAACTTTACGTAATATCTTCGTTGCCAACTACCCGCAACTCTTCATCAAAATCCAATTTCTTTAGCTATTCGTTTCGTTTTTCTAATTCCAGTTACAGGCAAGGCCTCGACCGATTGACCTTTAATAAATTCAGCTGGTGATGGGGTATGCCAGGAAAAAGCAAAAAGCCCTGTAGCAAATATGCATGGTTGCTTCAAGGTATGTAGAGATGTAAAAGTACTGGTAAGGTGACTGCTTACAAAAAAATCTGTAGTCTAGTGATTCTAATGTCTGGGCCACTAATCCGGAGCACGTGGGCTCAAATCTCGTAGCGGCACTGTTGTTTTCGGTCTGCGTGCTTTGGAAAGAAACATTCAGCTGTAGGTTAATTTGTGCCCAAAGTACGGCGATAGGGCTTACCACCCATCACGCTGGGGCGTAATAATTGTCGGTGAAACGCGGAGGTACGAGAGTGGTCTGTGACTTGTGACGCCCCCTCAGGTTTTTTGGGAATTGTTTTTGTAATCCTCTTATCTTGTAAGTCAAGCCAATAGTCAACGTATATTTTGACACACAGGAAGACAAATTGAAAACATTTGAAATCGCATAAGATTTTTGTAGAAAGGCATAACAAAAATAAACGGCAAAATAAAAAAACTCCCGTACTCCTAATTATGTATGAAGAAAAGCATCAAAAAATTGCTAACCGATGAGGGAGCAAAAATGAGCTGAAATTTCGAAGGTCCAGATGCAAATAAATAATGATTGCTATATCAAATTAACAAATCAATTAACCTACTAGCGTTGCCTTTAATAAATCTTTGAGCCCCTAGTTCTTTCGTAGTAAAGAACCTCATCATATTTGGACGCAATAGCTTACCACACACCTGCCGAGGTATATAGGGCAAGACGAGGTATGGGCGTGCTTTACGGAATGAAAACGCATAAACCGGCGGCGCAGCGAGCCAGCACGCGACTGAGCCACGCGAACTGTGTGTGCCGACTACACACGACGAATTCGTTAGTCAAAGTTACGAGTTCGAGAAGAAGATACAATATTCAGTGTGTAGCAATAAATGAAACACATAAGATTAAAATATAAATGGTGGAAATATTTTAGAAAAATTATTATGTATTTATATATGTTATTCAAAATCTATATACCAGATGTAAAGATGTCAAATCAGTCAAAGTAGGCGTTATAAAAAAACGTTTAAAAATACCTGTAAATTTTCACGAATGTATATTAGCCGAATCACTGGATTAATTTATCATCCTTCGTAAAACTCCAGCTTAATTGGCTTAGCCGTTTATGCGTCATAAACAAACGACAAAGCTTCGCTTAAAAAGCTTTCGTTTTTAACGTAACTCTTTAAATCAATAAAAATGTTTAATAAAATACTTACGCAGGCTACAGTGCCATGCACATTTTGATGAATGTACAACAAAACCCAATACATAACCCCTTCAGATTCTTGAAAACCCTCATCTAGATATACTTTTCTTTAGCGGTTTTATACATAATGATCTGTTGAGTTGTCATTATCGCTAATATAATAGGTATACAATAGACAGCAGGCAAGATAGTGGCTCAAATCCATTGAGCTGGAACAATATAGACATGGAACGTGATCGTCGCTTCAAACATTCTATGGGTTGAAGAGCATTATATTTACGGGTTAAATCAGTTCGTAACAAAACTTACGATCATTCAATACTATCAGTTCCTTCAAGAAAAAGCTTTAAAAAAACCTTTCGCTTTCTGAAGAAAATATTATTTACATATTTATATATATATTTTTTATTATATTATATGTATACCTAATATATTTATTTTAGTCATATTATAGTAGAAGTCAGTACTTTGTTGTTACATTAAATTATTATATATTATATTGTATTTGTGCACGTGTACGATTACTCTCAATTAAATTTTAATTGTTTCCTTAATGGTTTGCTGTAAGAAATCTCTTATTAGAGATAAGGTAACCCATATGTACATATCTTTTACTGTAACTGTTTGTGTTCGTGCTTCTATAAAAAAATTTATGAACTTTAAAAATTCAATATGTCAAGAGGATTCGTCATTGACAGGTGGCACCTGATCCCAGTAAAGCACTATCAAACAAAATGAAAGCTCGGCTTCGTATTATTTTCTATGCAATTAGTTGCCTTCAATAAGTCTAGGGTTAAATGAGGCTTCTGCTTTTCAGCCACCTATCTTCCGACGCTGTGAAATTGGTTTATGTGTTTTTATAAAAATGAACGTATAATAATATTATTGTAAATATTAATTACTTTTTCTATGAAATAAGTCATTATATTTCACATTTTCGGGGTGGACTCCATAGTAAAATTGCACTAAATAACTTCCAAGTAGTTAACCAAACCCTTGATGATGGTGTAAAACCGAAACCGGTCGGGTTAAATTAGTTTTTTATGCTGTGAAACGAGTGCAAGTGCATCTATACATCATCATGATCCATAGTAAAAGTTGTTTATATAAAAAAATACTTCGTTTAATAAATTTTCGTAGACTTGAAATCTAGGCTGTGCTGTTTTAGAATACTAAAAGGAATGCTTCGGTGGTTTGCGCATGCAGAAAAGATGGATTACCTAAATAAAAGGGAAAAAGAAGTAAATGAAGTGCTAGTGGGAGGTAGAGCTCTTTCAGGCCACTGCAAAAAGGACTGAGTTTAACAGCCGGCGACAGAATTTGTGTAATTGTTCAAGTATTTATTGGTAACAAAGATGCAAACAAAATTTCACCAAGAAAATATCACTAAATATCATAGAGCTACGTTCAAATTTTAATGTTTAAAATTCATATTTACAGAAACCAATGGAAACTTTGCGATGCAATTTCATCTTTTCAATAGAATTTTTTACACTTTTTTTACATTTACAAAGTAGAACAGACATTGTGTACAATGGCGACACTTTTTATTGCTAAAAGCAATGACTCCCAGGCAACCTTTGTGTGGAAAAAAAGATGATACTGAAATTTAAAAAAAAATGGATGCCTAGGGTTTTGTTAACAAAAAAGCAGAGTGATATTTTAACCAAACATTTATAACAAACATTTTAATATATAACATAATTTTATATACTTAAAAATACATAAACGTATAAAAATTCAAATAAATATAAATATAATAAATACATACACAAGTAATAATAGGGGCGGGATATTTAGATGAGAGTTTTATTTTGACGGGTATTCAGTATGAAAAAAGTGCTTCACTTTGATCTTTTTTCAACTGTTATACAGAAAAATATTTAAACAATTTCAGAATCGTGCGGTATGAAAAGTAAACAAATCAATGTAAAAACCTGTTTTCTCTCCTGGCCCCGTATCTCAGTGTTTAATAGAGCGCGACGCGACGAAGTTGAAATACAGGTGCGAGGAGCGTGACATACTATTTAATCGCAAGAACATCCTGTCACACTCCTTTCACTTGTTATTCAACTAAGTCGCGTCGCGCGCGATTAAACACTGTGCTACGGGTGCTGGAAGTGCCAATGTTTTGCTATTGTACAGCCGCAATCTCTACCGTGATCAGAAAAGAAATTGAATCGTTCTCGCAAGTGAACAGGGAGCAGAGGGATTGTTAAGGACACCATGAAGAAGAGAAAGAATGTGAGCATTTTGGCGAAGACGAATGCGATTGCAGAGATATCCCAGCCATCGCAAATGCCTCAGCCACACGTTCGACGAATGGCGAGGGAAATGGTGATGGAAGTGGTGAAGGATGTCGTGCGGCTGCGTTACTCACGCTGCTGCTCGCGTTGCCCAACGCTCCCGCTTTTGTCGGTTTTTTGTGCGCGATTCAAAGGCCTGTCAATATGACGACGAGTAGCCGGCCACATGCTCGAGTTACGCGCACGCAATCCGCATCGAGCGCTCTTGAAAGAAGCACGAACGGTTGATTTTTACAGGTATGCCGCCGCCCGCCCACTGATGAATTGCTTGCGGCGCATGGCAACGACGCAAGGAGTGAGGCAAGTAGCGCAGCGTTTGGCTGGGTAGGACAATATCGCGGTACGCTAAGAGCAACACGAGCAGCAGCGCGAGGAGCATCGTGTGGTCAGCCCCTAATAAATACGTTTGTATATACGGACGCCAGCACGACAGGCTACCTATTGGCAGTTCTTTTGCAGCGTCAAAGCCGTTAATCTCGTTTACAAATAGGGAGTTTGAACTGCAAGCGTCTCTATATACATAGAATCGAATAAATGTATTCAGCTATTTTATTTCCCTTATGTACCTACATATGTGGGTCAAACAAAAATATACCGCATGGTAGACAAATTCGATAGCTTTGAGTTTATTAACGGTTTCTGTTTAATCTCAAAGGTGTTTTAAAGTTTATGATTTGATGAAGAAACACAAAGTTTTTGAAGTCTTTCATGAAATTTCGATAGACTGATTTTAATACCCGCCTGACAAAAGTAATCAAAAAATAATAAGTGGACTGTGGACAAGCTCCTCTGATACCCCTGGGGAATTCTTATCGTATAGGTGATCGTATAAAATAATGGCGAAACATGCTTTTTCGCGAACATGCGCGTTTTTCGTGAAAAACCGAATTATAGCGTAAGCAGAGCCCCATTACGAGATCATACGAAAATATTTTGTATTAAAACTAGGGGGGTCGTCGTATACGGATTACAATCCTAACACGCTCCTCTTCGCTACGCTTCGCTTCGCTCGTGTTTGCCTTTATTTTTGACTTTTTGTTGAAAGACTTACGTAATTGTTTTAATATCACTTCTTCGTGAAAATGACAGATCTTGTCTGCTTTTTCGAGATAAAGCGAGATAATTTCGTATTTATGCCATAATTTTACGAAAAAACAGGTTTTGCCGTTATACAGCAGCATACAGATTTTAAGGTTACCTGAGTTTTTTACATTCTTGAATTATTTCTCACAGAATAATAAAAATATCCTTAAGTTCAGTACATTACCGAAGGAATTTTACTTCCCCGCATGAATCAGTCGGTAGCTAGCGCTACATTTCAATATTGTTTCTGTGGGGCTATTATTCAAATAGCATTCGATCTATCAACGTCTCCACGCTATTATCGAGCGCCATCTGATGCAGGTGTTGGTTGATGTATGAATATAATACTTATGTGGCCTATTAGGGTACCGCACTCGAAGTGTAAAAAGGATCTTTATTGTCCTTTTGTCCGTCCATTCGTCGGTACGTTCAATGTCACAGCCTCATAACTCATGTTTTTTTTAGGGTTCCGTACCCAAAGGGTAACCAACGGTACCCTATTACTAAGACTCCGCTGTCCGTCTGTCTGTCCATCTGTCTGTCCGTCTGTCACCAGGCTGTATCTCATGAACCGTGATAGTTAGACAGTTGAAATTTTCACAGGTGATGTATATGTAACAAATACTAAAAAACAGAATAAAATAAATATTTAAGGGGGCTCCCATACAACAAACGTGATTTTTTTGCCGTTTTTATAGATAATGGTACCGAGGCGGACTCGCACTTGGCCGGTTTTTTTTATGTACCTATGTATTACTATTCAATATTTATTTATTTATTCAATATTTATCCATTATCCAAGAAGAGCAGTGATTAAATAATATCAAAAATAACCAACACCATCTTTACAGAAACCTACCTTATTATTTTTATTTTTAGTAAATAGTTTAAAATTGTATACAAGTGTCACTTTTACTTTTTACTTTTTATTATGATATCTAAATATGTCACAATTTTTTTACATTCGATTGATGACGGCCCCATACCGAGGGCCGAAATATATCGAGTAATAACTTTTTTAATTTTTTTAATCGTTTTAATAATAATAAATAATCAAAAGCTCGTAAAAGTTAAATATAATATATTTATATTCAATATTTACTAACACAGATTACAAAAATACTTCGAAAAATAACAATAAAAGAATATTTCTCCCCTTTATATTTGTCTCCCCGATGCAAACAATCTTGCTGTTATTAGATATAATATTTATTTATTTGTTTATATATTACGGTTCAACGTCAGTAGCTTAGCGCAAAGTGCATAACTAAACTTTGTTTTTCTGGTTTAGAAATTTAAAATTGAAAAGCATTTTAGTCTGTGGCATTTGACGCCAATAGTTCAGTATTAGTGAGGTTTATGAAGGAAGAGTTTGAAATAGTATACACAATTAGTTATGATCCTCTCAAAACCAACTTAAAATGCTGTTTTAATTGTAAAAAACATGGGCAACATCATGACTAATTGTGCCCTCAATTTCAAACTCATGCTTTATAAACCTCTTCTGTAAGTTTTTTTTAATGGTGTACAAAAAGATTATTTTTCTTTTCTTGTCTTGTCTTGGCTATGCGAACGCTTGGATGGCGATTCTGGCAAGTGCAAAAAAAACTTATGAGGGACTTTCTACGGAAATTATATATTTTTTTGCTTTCACAATTTTTGCACACGCGCCAGAATCTTGAATCTTTAGAGAACGTGCATTCTATTGCTTAGTCCGCAGAACACGCTTTGTATGCGGTGCTTGGAATGAATAAAGGTGCTCAAAACTTTTATACCATACCTATAGGAACATGTCCGGTTTTTTACAATTGATTCATATCCTTACTTGGTACTCTCTACATATAGAGCGAACAGCTATGACGACGGTAGAGCTCTCCGTGCGTCCACCGCGCCTCATGCATGTGTATGAGCTACAAATTGATGAGTGGTCGTATTTAAACTGGCCATTTATTCCTTTTAATCATGTCACACTCTGTATACGAATTAACAGTTTTGGTGATGGAAATCCAGGGCGGAAACGTTAAATCTTTCCGTATTATCATAATAATAAATTGGAAATACGATCAGAATTAATACTTGAAATTGCACAGAGCATATAAGCCCTAGAAAATAAATAAGTTATCTTATCTAACAGATCATTCAAATTTGATACAATTCATACACGACTGAAATAAAAAATAGATATCTGTCGTTCATTAATTTGTGAACTATCTTATTTTATCGAGTATAATGACGATCCCTTAGTGCCTGTGTCAACAGCGCAGAGATCTATCGGCAAGCTTTTTTCGAGTATGGGTTTAGCTTCAACCGTTTAGGAGATATTGGCCTTTAAAGTTTTGAAATTTTTGGCGGGTAGATCTCAGCGAGAACTTTTCTTTGACACCCATCAATATGCTCTAGCCGTTGAGAAGATACAGGCCGTCAAAGCTTTGACATAAAAAATGAACTTTCCGTTCCCAAGATATGGCCGAAACAAAATTCTGCAGAAAAATATTAAGGCTGATTTTTTTGGCACATCTCTAGTGTGAGGGACGTCCCTATTGTCAGTGACAACCCTAATGTCAGGCACATCCCTATAGTGTCGAATACATCCCTATTGTCGGCTACATCTGTAGGTTCAGGTACATCCCTAGTGGTACATCACTGTGTCAAAGTCCAAGAATGTCAAAACACATCTTTAATGTCAGAAAGTGTCAAAGTCAAAAAATGGCGTGGCCCTCCATTCCCTAGTGGCGTGGGACATCCCTCCGAACAGCGCGCTTGTTCTCCGACTCGGCCAAAGTGCTATCAAGATGAATAAAACAAGCCCAAACTCAAAAGGTCTGCTGTTTCCCGTTGATTAGATCCCGTATCTATCTTCCATTTCCATCATCAGACCCTGGTCAACATGTTTCATAAACACCCTCATAAAGACTGACCAAATAAGCCCAAACTCGAAGTGTCTGTTGTTGTCTGTTGAGGAGATCCCAAATCCACCTTCCAGTCCCATCATCACCATGTTTTAACAAAATATTTACCAGTGGTGGGTGATTTGAACCCGGGACGATCGGGTTACATTCAACTACGCTAAGGTTAAACTTCCACATGTTATTTTCTAGATTTCACAAATACTTGATATTTATTGATCCGTAATACTAATCACTTACCAAACCTTCAGTATAAATTTGGAATATCACCTTGTAAAAAAAAAGTAAGCAACAATTAAAAAAACAGGCCCGTCTATCAAAACACTCTTGCGCAGTTCCGGGCCACAACACAATACTTGTGTTCATTCCGTGCCACTTGAAATACCCAATTTTAGTACAGGTTAATTTGTTACGGGTAAATTGACGCATCTGCCTCAATCTGACATAAATGACATGTCAAGTCCCATATAATTTGACATCGTTAACAATCAGTGTAATAACAGACGACCAAAGCTTTTTGTAATTTTTCGGATTCAATCACAAGGTTTTGCATTTTTTGAGTCGGAAATCAAACGTGAAATTGATTATGTGCCTAAAAAATTTGAGGAGTAAATAATTAAAGGGTTCCGTAAACAAAGTATAAAAAAAGGAACCAATATGGTGAATGGTGAGAATGCAGTTATTCTAACCGGTCGCTTCGCCTGTCCACCAATCTGACCGTGTGGATGTCAAAGCCTTATGCTTATAACTGTTATCCGTTTTACAAAAAAGGTTATATCCTCTCTCGTCTATAAAACAATGAGCGTTTTTCCTTGTGTCTTTTAGTGTTAAATAAGATTCCTAGATGGCACTGTCGTACACTTTAGCAACATAATCAAAGACAAAATTTGCACAGGTTCCAAACAAACAATAAACCACTTTGACATTTATTGCTACGAAACTGAAACATATTTTGTCTATGGTGACATGGACAACGACATCTGGAGGAAAGCTAAGAACTAAGAAAAAAAAAACAACGAGAAAAAGCGCTCAAAATATGCGAATAGAAAATTTATACAAATTTACAGAAAACTATAAGCTTTGAGATACTACGTTAATAAACTATTTTTGTATTGTACATCGTACGTGTAATGGTTTCCACCCGCACTCGACCGGTTTTATTTAATGTCAACTTTTTATGGGATAAAATTATGGGTTTTATGAGACATACATTTAATCTCAAATTTTAGCACATTGTTGGTGCATCAAGGTGTATCAATATGTAACCCGTTATTTAAAAAATCTAACTAATATGTTGAAAAAAAAAAGTCAGGTCTTTTGTCAACTATCACAAATATCTAAGTGCCCATTCATAAACAAATATTGAAACTCACTTTTTATGGCATTTATGATGATCGATTTTATTACATAAGTAACTTAAGATAAAAAATTTACTCTAACCATCTTGTGTTTGATATTGTCATGTAATCGGTTCCATAAAGTTTCACAAAAAAAAAACGTACGAGTAAAGCCGAACGAAGAAAGCAAGTGAAACATAATTTGGCTGTTTTAACTACTGTAAAATTGATATACCAAAATTGGTATGTCGTGTGCGCCGGACCACAGTATCTACTGTGGTGCGACTGTAATTTAAGGCTTTGATTTATAAACTAAAGGTAAAGAAGCCTCTTAAAAGATTTGACAAACGGGTCAAAGAATAAAAAAGGGTTTCCGAACAAATTTTTTGTATTTTGTTTTTCTGTATTTATAAATTTAAATATTTGAGACAAAAATACCTTTTCTTATAGTTTGCAGTTTAAAATGATTAAAGGCAGTTATTTTTCGATGTGATATGCGGATCAATTTATTCCAATTAAAATTTGAGATTCAGATAGTTAGCCCACATAAATTTAACTGATTAAAAATCCAAACTGATTAAAAATCCAAAAAAATGTAATAGCCTAAATATAAAGCACCGTAATACAAGTAATCAAGAATAAGCGGTTCTTCTTTTACTATTAAGGTTAAATGTCAGTCGTTCAGTACAAAGCGCACAACTTAACTTTGTTTTTCTTGTTATATAAAATTAATTGACAGTTTGAAATAAAATGCACCGTTAGTCACGATTTGGTCTAAACAAGCTTTTAATGCTGTTTTAAGGTTGTTTCGAAAAAATCATGGCTAATTGCGCATTAAGTTTCAAGCTGGTGATTTACAAAAATCTGACTTACACAACGTGTAACAGAAAGGTGTCACCATATTAGAAGAGCTTATTCAGTAAATGGTATTGAACAACTTTTACTATGGAACTAACCCCGTATCTCGAAAAAAAAAATCACTATTTCGTAGAAAAATGTAATGCCGCTCGGCTGAAATGTATGGAAGGGCAGATATTTTTTTCAAGATTTCAGGTTTGGCTCCATAGTAAAAGTTGTTCTATACCATTGACTGAATAAGCTCTTCAAATAAGGTTACACCTTTCTGTTACACGTTGTATACGTAGTGAGCTATTGGCGGGAATTACCATAGATCATATTTTTCTCTTTTAACTTCTTAGCAATAAAAACAAAGTTAAGCTATACACTTTGTACCCAGCGATTGATGTTTAACGATTAAATTAACGATTTTCAGGATGATCACTGCGATATGTGGTTACGCTAAAATTAGCTGTATTTACGTACGTTTTATGTCACAGTAGTGTAGTATAACTACCGACCTAAAGCCACAGGATCATTAGGTGCAGTGTATACTTATGCGTGAACAGAATTAAGTCTGATGAAGGGTAACGTTTATCCGAATTATGTAAACCAGTTTTTCTGAATCTGATTATGCAGGTTTTGTTTTTCTTTTTAAACAGTTGGTAAAATTATAGAGTACATTTTTGGTAACTGACTTTCTGGTCCTCTAAAAAGGCCGCTTTGGATGAATCATATTATGATTCCGTTCTAATGCCGTCTCTTTTGCACGCGTGAAAAAACTCTGACTCCATCCTACTTTCAAATCATTTTATGATTCACCCAAGTCCGCCATTTTAGATCCCCTGATGCCAATGTACTGGAATTTGAAAAGTATATAAATAGTGAAAACTATAACACCTTTTATATTATTATAACTAATCTTCTATTACAAGTTAATTCAAAAAAGCTTTTAGACACACAAATATATTTAACAAAATTACAGATTCCTATTAAAATATTCCTATAAATAAATTGTCATACAATCTGGGACTATTTATTTATTACAATAACTTCGCACAGTTAGAATTTTACCAGCTAAGTAAAGTATAGGTAGATATAGCATTTCGTGCAAAGGTTAGTTTTGGGTTACCAGTACACTTTATTTAATTTGCAAGGTTTATCCACAACTCATCTTTTGTGTACCTATATGGGAAATCTAAAAACCGGCCAAGTGCGAGTCAGACTCACGCACAAAGGGTTCCGTACTTTTATCTATAAAAACGGCAAAAGAAACATGTCTGTTGTATGGGAGCCCCCTTAAATATTTATTGTATTCTGTTTTTTAGTATGTGTTGTTATAGCGGCAACAGAAATACATCATCTGTGAAAATTTCAACTGTCTTACTATCACGGTTCATGAGATACAGCCTGGTATCAGACGGACAGACGGACAGACAGACGGACAGTGGAGTCTTAGTAATAGGGTCCCGTTGGTTACTCCCATACTTCAATAAGGCAATTGCAATATCAAAAGCAGTTTTATAAGTACTTAGATTGTTTATCCAATGTTATAATATTACTTTATGACACCACGATGCCGCGCTGCGATAGGCCCAATTTATCATTAGCTAGAGACCCAATCATCAACAGAGACGAGAAATAAGTTGCGACCTTATTTCTTAAGCCACGGCCCATTTATCCTGATTGGCTTTTAAGCCGCATTACCGATATGATGCACCCGAGGCACAGTTGAATGTTCTACTTCTTAATTTTCGTGAAATTGTTAGTTTTAATTTTAATTTTTTATTTATTACCCTTTTTGTACCTTTACAAACATAATTTACAACACATTTTCACATAAAAGACAGGCATTATGTACAAAGGCAGCACTTATTGCTAACAGCAATATCTTCCAGGCAACGTTTGGGTGGAATGAAAAAGATGTTAACGATAAAAAGGGTAGCGTTAATGCCAACAAAAAAGCAACTTGCTAATTTTAACCAAAACATTATATTAATATACATAATAATCATATTTTATATTTAACATAAAAAAATAAACATAAATATTATTTACAAATAAAGTATTGTGTACACAACTGAACATAATTTTGGGACACTCGTGCAAAATTATTACGAAACTTACTTCGTTAGTTTCGTAAACAAGCATTCGTGTCCCAATGTCTCACATTATGTTGCAGTTGCACAAAATACTATTTAGAACCCTACATACATGTATTAATACGCACTTTTACCTATATAAGGTACAATAATACCGTCATCATGCCTAACTAATGACATCCGCGCAAATTGCGGCTAGATTGATTAATGAAATGGTCGGTAAACCCAATTCAGTTATATATTAATCATTTACTTTTAACTTTGTATAAATTTTGCAATGGTTATATTTGAAAGGAATTTGTGGTTGTAATTACGGTCATATTGTTTTGCATTTGGTGAGTAATTGTAAAATGAAATAAAAATGATTCACAAGTGCAACTTTATTATGCTTGCATGGTGCATGATTGTTTTTTTTCCATGTGTGTTGACCACTTTTCTATCATACATTTAACTTTCATTCAAAAAGAAAAAAAATATCTTAAAACAAACTACTCGACTTGCTGCACTGATTGTGTTGTCGAATTCAGGTAAGGCGATATGTAAAAGTTTTAGCGTCCCTGTTACTCCATATGCGAAAAAACCCTCAGTGCGAGAGGGACGGATTCGTGGAAAAGTAGCAAAAAGTCGGTTTTTTATTAATATAAAATGTACTAAAGTTGCTATCAAAATTTCGTTTAACCAGCCCCTCTATTCTGTATCTTTAGTTGCCAACTGGACTAGGTGCTTATCATCAAAAACATAGCCAAAAATGGAACTTTCAAAATTGCTATTAGTGGGTATTGAACTATTTACGAACTGTGTCGTCACTTCAAGTGCGAGCATATCCTTAGACAATCGGAATTCGATAGTCCAATATCTATGTTTTTGATGATAGGCACCCAGTTCAAATGGCAACTAAAGATACATAATAGCCCCTCTGGTCCTAGATATTGTTAAAACCCATCTAATAAAATATCACTGCAATCCATATGTCATTCTAAATTGTCAAACCAGGAGAGTTGGTGCCGAAAAAGACCTCACTTCAATAAATATTTCTATTCAGCCGAATTTCCCCAATCGCGTTTCTGTTTTAACAGATCCCTAGAAAAAGAATCGAAAAATAAAGTAATGGTTTTTCAAAATAATACATTATTTATTGAAGTAGATATGCACATACTTAAAGTGTCGATTTTTTTTCGTATCGCCTTATCCTGATCCTAATTCTGATTGTAGAGATTTTAGGCACGATCCTTATACGATGTCTTTATTGGTTCATGGGATGAAAAACTGGATGACGCCTTAAACCGAGGACGTATTACGACATGCAGATGAAGTCTCAGGCAAAAGCTAGTCATAAAAATAAAATCATACTTACGGGCAATAGTATCGAAATCCAATCAAACAGTTCTCAGAACTTATCAACATGTCTAGATCGCAACAAAGTATGACTTAAAGTTGATTAGTTGATGCGACGGATCGCGTTCCCAAACGTAAAACTTATTTTTGTTTTTCTCGTTCTTGAATAAAAAGTATTAAATATATATAATTTATGGCATTTAGTGACTATGGTTTATTATTAATTAGGTTTTTTTAGCAAAGTTGTGTTACTTTATGCATTACTTTGGAAATGATCCTGTACAACAACTTTAAAGCGTGTTTATAGTTGTTGTGCAAGATACTTTCAATCGTAAAGCATATATAATACAATTTTGCTAGAATAGCCTAATTATTAATAAACTATGGTCCCTAATGCCATAAATCACAATAATTTTATACTTTTTATTGAAAAAAAAACATTTATTTTTATATGTATTTTAGCTAAGTAAGTGTAACTAAATATATTATAATTATGTATGTATATTTTGTAAAGGTATCTTAATAATATATGTATATTTATAATAACGTATGTATGATTACTTATTTTAATAGAATTTTCCTTTCCTGCTTAGTTTTGCTGGAAGAAATCTCTTTTTAGAGATAATCTCGTCTGTGTACATATCTTTTACCGTATTATGTGTCTTCACTGCTTTTCTGTGTACATTAAAAAACAAAAAATAAACAATAAAGTTTTGCGTTTGGGAACGCCATCCTTCGCATCAACCATTATCGAAAATGTCAGTCTAAAATCATCATTAGCATGAAAAATGACTGTTACGATCTTTATAAATGAGTAACCGAATGAATTATGGTAGAAGAATCAACAAGAAAAAAAAATCGCTGAAGTTGTAGTGTAAGTACTTACTCTTTAATAAATATTACTAGCTTTTGCTAGATATCGTTTGATGACTGACCCTATTTCAAAAGAGACAGATGTGACGAAAGTGACAATTGCATGTGATATATATATATATATATATATATATATATATACTAAATGTATGGGAATGTTTAATATCAAAACTTTGGATACTTCTCGTTTGGTTTTCAAAAAGTTATTGATGTCATTTTACTGATTAGGTAACGTTCTTTCGATATCAGTTGAAATTTTTTTGATAAATTTAATAGTTACGGAAAAATCGCCTGGTCACACTTAACGATTACACTCTGTATATATAGAAAAATATCATTTTTTTTACATGATCTTGTAATAACTAGTTCTAAAATATTTTGGATAACCAAGGATGACGGTCGGTCTGGTAAGATGTATTAAGAGGCTATGCGAATTTTATTTTTGTCACTGTCACTCCAAGCGAGAAATCGCTCAGTGCGAGAGGGGTGGATTCAGGGCAAAAGGGAAAAAGGTTGGTTTTATATTTTTATTAATAAAACTAAAATAGCTAGCAAAATTTCAAATATCAAATCTCTAGATATTGTTGAATCACACCTTATAAAATATGTTTGAGTTCTATATATGGTTCCTATTTGTCAAACGAGGAGAAAAAGTGTGTTTGAAGACCTCATTTCAACAATTATTTCTATCGAGAAAAATTTTTCCAAACATGTTTTCCAATTTCAAAACCCTAGACTATATAGTCAAAATGCATATATCAGAAATTTATTAAAATTTTCCTTGTATTTCATGAAATACACAGAAAAGAAACACCCGTATTTTTTTCGCATATCGCCTTAAAGAATAAAATATACGACTCAATAATACTATTCGTAACGTAACTTTTCTTATAAAAATATTTTCTGACAGATTTAGACTCTATTTAAAAAATTGGAAACTGCAAAAAAATTCCGTACAAATCTTAGATTAAGGATATGCGGCCTATGTCATAACCTGCAATAAGTAAAAGTATTTTCAGCCAGTTTTTAAACTCAAAGTTAAATTTAAATGAAAAAAATATAGTTAGTGGCCAGCAATGTTTTTAGCGACCTAAAACTCAGTAATGTGCGCTTCTCAATATGTTTGTGATTCATTATAATAAATAAAGTGATTCACAGATTACTTTTTTGCAATTAACACAATAATTTCCGTACAAATTTGAGACATAAAAGTTTCAAGATCAGGGCTAAGAATGTCAGGTCTTGAAAACCTTTTAGTAAGAAAATTAAAATATAATAAAGCAGTGATTATGATTGATTCGGCTCGGCTCACACCTCGGCCGGAGCCGGGTATTAATTAAGAAACTAATGGGTAAACGAGAAAAAAGATGTTGGAGATGCAATGACCTTTGGGACGGTTAGCAATGGCGAATATTCTTTTTAACTGACTTAATATTACATAGTTAATATTAAATAAGCATTAGTATTTTAGTGTTTAAATACAATTTTAATGATATTCAGATGGGTTGCGTATTAAATAGATAAAAGAGAACTATGTTGTTGAACCGTTAGCCTCTATTGTATGGTACGTCCTCCATCCGTCTATGATTTTTAGTCGCTGAAAACCTGAAAACTAGATATAGTACTCATCTATACAAACAATTTTTACATAGAGCCAACGCTGAAATTGCGAAAAATCTATTGTTTCATGTATAGAAAACTACTTGACCAACATGTATGGAACAGCTGCGATTCTTTTTTCGCGATCTTAGGGTTGGCTTTATACTAAAAGTTGATCGTATAGTATAGATAGACGAATAAAATCTCTAGTTTTCGGCTTTCAAGCGACTAAAAATTTAGACTAAAACTCATAACACGTGAACCTAGTGAGCTTGTTACACACGGGTAAAAAAATAAAAATGCTTTGTTTTATTTATTTCCTACTCTTTTCTGTATGTCTTAGTCTTCGCTCACCATAAGAAGCTTAACGGCCAGATATTTTGATATTTATTAACTAGAAATATTATAGTATATAATATTATATACTGTTGTTTATACTATAATATAAACTAACACACTTCTTCTATATACAGGCTGTCCAGTAAGTAGTGCTTTAAACGATAACCATAGATAGCTGCGACCATGCCCTGTCAGAATAACCCAACATAAATCTAAAGAATGTCGTATGATTTTCTAGATTTTGAACTTTTATTTAATTTGTAGTATTTGCTACCCTTATTTCTTTTTATAAATTTCATTTGTAATTTTTATTTTATATATATTATAAAAGCATTAATTAAATAAATTCTTGTTTATTTGTGTAAAAAATGTGGGTTTAATTTGGTAGGTCGTATATTTGTATATAAAGCGAGTTTTTATATTTAGGTATACACTTTATTGATTTTCACTTTATTTAGTGAACTATCATATCATTATTTTATCTATTACCATTTTAATTTTTTGTTATAACAATTTCTTCAGCACCTTTGCCAAAGTTGACAAGAAGAAATCGCTTCAAAAAAGTGTCCATTCATTCATTCACTTTTTCTGCTGACTCTACAACATGTTATTTTCAACACCATAAGGCGCGTTCGCATCAGCTCACGTGACGTACGTTATCTTATTAAAATCTGACTTTGGATCACAACACTGCACTGCTTATGCTCCTCAAACATTAATCGATCGATCATTTTGCTGAATGCTGTATTTCGTTAAATAACCTGGTAATACATCAACAATTTGACAATGCATTTTTGTTTACCTTTAATATAACCATTTTGGTTTTTTTTTTTATAAACGATTATTATTTCTATAAATAGGTAAAATAGATGATTAACGGTTTATTATTTTTAATATAAGTAAATTTGACTTATTTTTTTGTACTCATGACTTAACGCTTGACCTGATTTGACCCTTAATAGCAAAGTTTGAGAGCCAGTGATTTTTTTATTCAATTAACAAAACTTGCATATTTCAATGTCAAGTTTGAGTGATTATTTGCAATTTATCAAGATAATAAAGTGTTGATAAAATTAAAATTTCAGACTATTATTACTTTAACGAAATAGGTATAGTATAAATAGCTAAGACTTGCTTTGATATTTTTGTGAGAAAAACTCGATGTTTCTCCGATTTCGTTATACTTGATTTTATCTACGTGGACTGAACAATCTTCCGACGCACTTTTGATAAACTTTACATATCGTTTTTGTTTAATCATAGTATGTATGTATACAAGATGGAAACTTAAAATGGGGCAATAAGGGTAGCAACCAGATACGTTACAGTCACAAGAAAATGGCTTTAGGAGACTAATCCTAATTTTTGAAGCATTTTACTTCTGCATTGACAAAACGCAAAATAAAATTCCTGTACATTTAGTCGGACACTTATGTTCCTTATCAGTAAGAGGATCCAACCTATCCAGAGGATATATATATATAATATAATTATATTATATTAGCTAGGCCCCATCCTTTTTGGAATCTTCTTAACAGACTTGAAAGCCATCATTAAAAGTGCATTATCGTTGTTTGCTGATGACACCAAAATAATGGGTAATCCACTAATCTCGCACAACGTTATACAAGATGACCTCAACCGTATCACTGATTGGACTAAAGATTGGCTTTTAACATTGAACTCTGAAAAATGTACAGTTTTACACATCGGTAACGGAAATCCTCAACTTTCATACACAATCGACTCAAAGTCTTTAAAAATAGTAACATCACAGAAAGATCTAGGAGTAACAATAACAAGTAACCTGAAATGGGATGTACACATTCTCCAAGTTACTAAAAAAGCCAACTCTATAACTTATATGATTAGGAAAACGTTCAATTACATAGACAAGGAACTATTTCTAAGGATTTATAAAACTTACTTGAGACCATTATTGGAATACGCCTTCCAAATTTGGAGTCCATATTTCAAAAAAGATATTAACATGTTGGAAAGAGTCCAGAGAAGAGCGACAAAAATGGTGGCTGGTTTGCGTGACTTAACTTATGAGCGACGTCTGCAAGAACTCGGGCTAACTACACTTGAGCAACGACGACAACGTGGAGACCTGATAGAAACGTATAAAGTGCTCACAGGACACTATGATGTTCCCACACTGGGAAAACTTTACAAGATGAACCAAAATCGTCATCTGAGAGGTCATCATCTTAAAATCAACTCGTCGACATGTGCAAGCAACCCACGCAGACATTTCTTGCCTAACCGTGTTGTTCCCGAGTGGAATAAACTACCAGAGACTGTTATAAGTGCTACATCAGTGAACTGTTTTAAAAATAGACTAGATAAATTTTTAAATAAATAAGACTTAAAGTGCAGTGATATACACAGCATCAGCTTCTAGCTGCTTGTGTATAATAAATAATAATAATAATAATAATAATAATAATAATAATATATTATTAGCTACCGTAAGTATGTAAATTGTAAGGTATATTTAAGTTCACTAAGAGCTCATCTGCCAACAAACTGTTATGCAGTTTGGCAGAATATAAATTGTAGTAGTCTTAAGTTTTTTGATAAATAAATTTGTTTAAAAAAAAAAAAAGAACAGGATATTTTTTTAAATACCTATTTTATATTCTCCTAGTAAATGTATGAGGATATTATTTTGCGTTTTCTGGGAGTTCATATATCCTGACCTTCGTTGATTCCATAGAGACTTAAGTTCCTTATCAGTTAAGAGCAATGGAATAAGATTAAAAGTAAATGTGATGACTGTACATTTGTTCTAAAAATATGTGAATGCAGAAGTAAAATGCTCCAAAAGTTAGGGTCGGTCACTTAAAGCCGTTTTCTTGTTCAACGTATATAGTCGCCCTCAGTGCCCGTTTTAACTTTCGACCCTGTATACCCCCACATACATACATACATACATACATATGACTATACTAAATTTAATTTAATTTATTCATTAACAAAAACTCACAGCAATACAAAATATGTTAACTTAAAAATACTATTTGTAGGTACTCCCGATTACGGATTTAACTATGCTGATTGTACAGTGGAGACCACATCAAGCTATACACTTGCAGTACGAAATTAGCCCCTACAGAGAAGAATATAAGATAGGTACAAAGTCCAATGTGTCTTACTTGATGCTAGTTACTAGTAACAGGATAATTATTTCATTTTATAACATACAATGACAACAACACAAGACTCAGAAAAACAGTGAAGGATGTATAAAGGTTTGTGTGTTGTATATGAATAAACGTGACAAGGTCTGTATCAGGGAGTGTGTGTGTGATTCCATCGACTAATAAATTTATTAGTCTATGGTGATTCTCACTGAATGAATGCAGTCACAAACTACTCGATAAAAAGTAAAAATCAAGAATAGGCAACATATAGGCATGTAGGTACATGATAGAAAAATAAAATGTTTCTTGAAAAGGCATGGACCTAAAGGTATGGATCTAAAGGTTAGAAGATTATTCTTTGAAGATTTATAGTTTTTTGACGAGACATATTTCATAAAGGTATATTCATTTTAATTATACAAGAATACCACAAAACTAAACGCCCAATTCAGGTTGTAAAATAATTAGTTGTAATCCCTTACACCTTTACAGAGGTTTAATTAAGAAAAATATCTTTAACGTTGCCGTGTAATCAATTTCTTACGAGTAATCATTTATATATTTGGTGTCTTATTAATATTAAAACAATAAAATTCGACTGATGACGGCCCCAAACCGTGGGCCGAAATATATCGAGTAATTGTATTTTATTGTTTTGATATTAAAAGGAAACCAAATAAATAAACAAAGCTTATTAAAGCACAATATGTATTTATTAAAATTTTAATCGCACTCACGTGTAATAAGATATTCCATCCGTAGAAATAAAAATAACTCCATAAATAAATTTAATACTTATCTCAGCAGAGGTTCTTGCTGATTTAAATCTAAAATATCTGATTTTTATCTTTATTCTTATTTTCGTCAAAGAAATCACGTAGTCACATAAATATATGATTGGTTGAATTATACTATTTATTTAATTGTATTAGATGACCAAGTATTATGTAATTACATGAATTGTTTATTTTATAATACATTATAATGTGTTTTTAGTGCGATTTTATATTTACTTGAGCATGTGAATCATTTATTTTATTTACACTACAATCTTTACCTATTTCCAGTGCTTGTCACTAACTCGTAAATTAAAAAGTTTTGAATTGACCCAAAGGTTTTGACAAATTACTGAAGTAAATGAGGACTTAGCAATAAAACTAAATGCCAAAAAAAATCTGATATGCCTCATGTATTTTGGTAAACATTAAAAATCATAATTTCTGGGTAGATATTTAGTTGAAATGAAATTAAATATATTTATTTATGTAATGTAGGTACAACATAATTATATGCTAATATAGGTGAGTTTTATTATAATGTAAATAATTAAATAATCTTTGTGTATAGGTAATATTTTAATGTCATGAATAATAATATGGGGAAATATGCAGGGGTATAATAAAGGTTGGGTTTACTTAAATTTAATAAGAAAATATACTTGAATAAATAAAAAATATAGAAATAAGGAATAATAGTAGTTTATGCTACGAGGGCGAAAAGGAATAAATTACGAGGACGATTTAAAACACGAGCGTAGCGAGTTTTTTAAACGTAACCGAGTAATTTATTGCTCTTACGTCCGTGTATCATACTACGTTTTTCAATGCATAGTGTGAGGAAATAAAACAAATATAATCTTGTGAACTTTAAATTATGATTGGCTCAAAAGGACTGTATCCAGAGCCGTTAAACAGTGGAAAAAAAAGTATAACATTTATGGTATACAGAAAAGGTTGCAGGTTAGCCAACCATTGTAAATAAATAAATTAAAAAAAAATAATAAAGCCCTAGGGCAAAATAATCGACTTTCTGTTCGGCTTTAATGCATAAAAAGTGGGCCTTTAGGAGCACTTGCATTGAAAATAATATTATAAATATATGCAATACATATAATAAATATATGTCTCACTCCACCCATTATATTAAGAGCAGATTTAACAGTGTACGTACAACACGCGTAGAATGTGGGCGCAAAACGAGCATGCTGTGTGCGTACCACACCTGTCGCGAAGAGCAGGTGCAACCGCAGCATCGCATCCCTGTCATGATACCATAGATAACATAATAATATTGCATGATACTCGTATGTCATTCCAAGGACTATTTGCGTGTATCAAACTTGAGGCACCTCTTCCCAGCGTCATTCGAAAATGACTCTTAAACGTCATGTTTAAAAATTATGAAAAAAATATACAATGGTGTCGATTCAGTGTAGCACGACGTAACTTATTTCAAATTCAAATAGTTTATTTTGCAAAGCAGGTATAGGCAGGTATATACACTTTTTACACGTCAAATTTAATCTATTAAAAAAAAAATGTAATAAAATAATAAATATACATGAACTAAATTAATGGTTTATTTAATTTAGGTAGCAATATATAAACGATTAAAATGATAGGTAAAATCAAGGTAAAATCGAAATTTGACAGGACTAAACTTAATTTATGTGTTCCGTCCTTGTCTTTTTGATAAAGAAAGACAAAGACATGACGCTTAACATGAGGTTAGTCCTGTCTAATAAGTTAAGTTGTGTTACACCGAATTGTCACCACTATAAAGAACAACTTTAGTTTATTTTCTGTCGATATTTGTACAGACACAGGTCGACTCAAGGTCGTTGGCGCTGGCGGCTTCCTGCTCCTTGAATGCGTTATCGGTTTTGTGCATTTTTAGCTTTGTTAATTTTCACATATAGTCACATTTTACAACACAACAGGCTCTTTGTCGCAAACCCAAAGAAGTGGAAAACATAAACGATCATGCTCCCACGAGTACGTCTCTGTCTACGTGTCGCCCTCAGTACGTCTCTGTCTACGGGTCGCCCTCAGTACGTCTCTGTCTACGGGTCGCCCTCAGTACGTCTCTGTCTACGTGTCGCCCTCAGTACGTCTCTATCTACGGGTCGCCCTCAGTACGTCTCTGTCTACGGGTTGCCCTCAGTACGTCTCTGTCTACGTGTCGCCCTCAGTACGTCTCTGTCTACGGGTCGCCCTCAGTACGTCTCTGTCTACGGGTCGCCCTCAGTACGTCTTTGTCTACGGGTAGCCCTCAGTACGTCTCTGTCTACGGGTCGCCCTCAGTACGTCTCTGTCTACGGATCGCCCTCAGTACGTCTCTGTCTACGTGTCGCCCTCAGTACGTCTCTGTCTACGGGTCGCCCTCAGTACGTCTCTGTCTACGGGTTGCCCTCAGTACGGCTCTGTCTACGGGTTGCCCTCAGTACGTCTCTGTCTACGGGTTGCCCTCAGTACGTCTCTGTCTACGGGTTGCCCTCAGTACGTCTCTGTCTACGGGTCGCCCTCAGTACGTCTCTGTCTACGGATCGCCCTCAGTACGTCTCTGTCTACGTGTCGCCCTCAGTACGTCTCTGTCTACGGGTCGCCCTCAGTACGTCTCTGTCTACGGGTTGCCCTCAGTACGTCTCTGTCTACGGGTTGCCCTCAGTACGTCTCTGTCTACGGGTTGCCCTCAGTACGTCTCTGTCTACGGATCGCCCTCAGTACGTCTCTGTCTACGTGTCGCCCTCAGTACGTCTCTGTCTACGGGTCGCCCTCAGTACGTCTCTGTCTACGGGTTGCCCTCAGTACGTCTCTGTCTACGGGTTGCCCTCAGTACGTCTCTGTCTACGGGTCGCCCTCAGTACGTCTCTGTCTACGGGTTGCCCTCAGTACGTCTCTGTCTACGGGTTGCCCTCAGTACGTCTCTGTCTACGTGTCGCCCTCAGTACGTCTCTGTCTACGGGTCGCCCTCAGTACGTCTCTGTCTACGGGTCGCCCTCAGTACGTCTCTGTCTACGGGTAGCCCTCAGTACGTCTCTGTCTACGGGTAGCCCTCAGTACGTCTCTGTCTACGGGTCGCCCTCAGTACGTCTCTGTCTACGGCTCGCCCTCAGTACGTCTCTGTCTACGGCTCGCCCTCAGTACGTCTCTGTCTACGGCTCGCCCTCAATACGTCTCTGTCTATGGCTCGCCCTCAGTACGTCTCTGTCTACGGGTCGCCCTCAGTACGTCTCTGTCTACGGGTCGCCCTCAGTACGTCTCTGTCTACGGCTCGCCCTCAGTACGTCTCTGTCTACGGCTCGCCCTCAGTACGTCTCTGTCTACGGCTCGCCCTCAGTACGTCGCTGTCTACGGCTCGTCCTCAGTACGTCTCTGTCTACGGGTCGCCCTCAATACGTCTCTGTCTACGGGTCGCCCTCAGTACGTCTCTGTCTACGGCTCGTCCTCAGTACGTCTCTGTCTACGGGTCGCCCTCAGTACGTCTCTGTCTACGGCTCGCCCTCAGTACGTCTCTGTCTACGGCTCGTCCTCAGTACGTCTCTGTCTACGGGTCGCCCTCAATACGTCTCTGTCTACGGGTCGCCCTCAGTACGTCTCTGTCTACGGCTCGTCCTCAGTACGTCTCTGTCTACGGGTCGCCCTCAATACGCTGCTCAGAATGCAAGTCTAATCTAACTAATTCGAGGGTAATTCTACAGCGGTACTTTCCCAGCACCAGACCTGGCTTCATCTCCTCACTGTCAGATGCCAGCTTTCACTGCCGAGCTTTGAGCTGACCTGGTAATGGTTCATACTGACAATAGGCCACGAAATATGGAGGTGGTATAACATAAAAGTTTTAACGTTCCTGTTACTCCATATGCGAAGAAACCCTCAGTGCAAGTGGGACGGATTCGTGGAAAAGTAGCAAAAAGTCGGTTTTTTATTAATATAAAATGTACTAAGCTATTTTGTCACAAAGATTTTCAAGGAGACTTTACAAAACATTTTGAATGCAATTTCACAATGAAATTAGTTAGAATTTCGGAATTACAGGAAAAAAATAAAACAATTTAGAGGTATTTTCGGAATTAAATTCTAATGAGAAAATTTCATCCAATCGCGTTTTCCTTCAGTGAGAATCTTAATCAAACACTGAATAAACATTTATCCAAAAATGAAATACGTAGATGACTTTACAGTGGAGTAAATGGATTCGAAAAAACTCTATTTTTTTTTTTTGGTATCGCCTTAAAAGTGGACAAGCGATTGGGGAAGCATAATAATCAACGTGGTTTTATGCTATACCGCAGATAGATAAGGGTAAGCGCGGTCACAGCTCTGCATCTGCACTTTTGTAACTCGAATGCCCTTAAACCAGGGGTCGGCAACGTTATGATATAGGAGGGCCACAAATGTTACTAGGGGATCAGCAAGGGCCGCATCTCATTTTTGTATTTAAATAAATATCATATTTATTGTAGTTTCAAACATTTTAAGTATTCATTAATAAAATAATTAATGCAATTCTTGCGACTGTATTTGACTTACAAGTCTTTGTATTTCGCTTGCATTTAAGATGTGGAAATGCGCAGCTTTGCGTCTTAATGTGCATTCTTTAACCGAAAACAATGCTTGCTTTTTGGATAGTTCAGAATGCTGCTGAAGTCTGCTCACACAAATAGGTATGTACTACCAAATATAATTATCATGCAGTAGTAACGGGCCGTACCAAAGCGGATCACGGGCCGCATGCGGCCCGCGGGCCGCCGGTTGCCGACCCCTGCCTTAAACTTTTAAAGATTGCAAGATTTTAATTTTTCCAAGTAAATATTATCTTTACAAGGGGGTATTTTATTTTATTTATTTATTACACTTTTTGTACCTTTACAAACATAATTTACAACACATTTTCACATAAAAGACAGACATTGTGTACAAAGGCTGCACTTATTGCTAATAGCAATATCTTCCAGGCAACCTTTGGGTGGAATGAAAAAGATGTTAACGATAAAAAGGAGGTATAAGAGTTACCACGGTTTACCGAGAATTTCCTATTAAGGTAGTTCTTACAGCTGGTGACCGATAAAGCCACAATTAAGGTCGAATTTACTCATGTTAATTTAATAAAAAAAAATAAAAATATATATAATATACGAAAGAATATGTAGAATGATGTGCTTTGATTAGAATATAAAATATTTATCTATATATTAACAAATTAAATACCAAAACAGGGTCAAAGACCAAGGTCCGATTTAATTAATTAAGTATGCAAAGGAATATACGAAAGTTAGTCAAATTGATAATTTTATAACAACAAATGAGTTTCATTGATAATTTTGAAGATATGTATCCTTTTTTTGCGCTATCCGGAGATCCAGCGACGTAATGCAATGCGCGCCGAAATGAACGTTATTTCAATATAGTTTCTGTCGATATTTGTACCTACACACTTCGACTCAAGATCGTTGGCGGCTACAACAGCCTTAATCGTGAGAAAGCTAGTCCTGGGTAGTTGGTACAGTTTATTATATTATTTCGTTTAAACAGTAACATAGGGATAAATATTTTCGCAGAATACTCGAAGAAATCGTGCTAAAAAATTTGGTATCCTATTTTAGGTGAAGCAGTACTTCGCACCCGGCTAACATTTGTCTTTATACAAAACTCAAGGTCGGCCATACATGGAGTACGGCAGACACCTTTGGGACGGCTCTGCCAAGTATCAGCTAGCTGCCTTGGATTCGATTGGGCGCCGAGCAATAAGACTCGTTGGCGATGAATCGGTAATGAGTGCTAATTACCAAAGGCTCGAACACCGTCGAAAAATTTGCTTGAATCTCTGTTTTTACAGGGTATATTTTGGAGAGTGTGTCCAGGAATTACAAGATTCAATTCCTCCATCCCCCTTCTACCACCGGAATAATGGACGCGTAGCAAAGCTTCACCCAAATGTTGTCAGTATTCTGACAACTCGGACGCAACGTTTCAAATCTTTGTTCATCATCCATACAGCTGCGACGTGGAACTCCCTAAAAGCGTCCGTATTTCCCGGTAGGTATAACTCAGATTCCTTTAAAGCAAGAGTTAATAGGTACCTTTATCCTGGGACCTATCGACGCTTATCATCAGGCGCGGTGGAGGCCAAGAGTAAGGCCATTGTTGTTGAAAAAAAATGATAATTTTATTTATAACATATTTTTGCACATTTACACAAATAACTTAAGGCTGCGTATAAACCTGGACAAATTAGTGATTTTGCCCCCGCATCCCCGCACCTCAACTGTTTGCGCGACCGGCCGTCACCGGCCGCGAGCGCTATTTCTTAGCTCCCACGAGCGGTGTGGATCCGCGGTCATTAACGTTAGCACGTGCTAGTTTTCAATAATAAGTATAATGCATCTACGATGTATAAAATTCAACCCAGTTGACAAAACGGTTTGTTCGCAATGGCATTTTTTTGCGTAATTGTGTTTGCATCTAATTTTTATATTTCAAAATTTTATTTTTCGAAAGTCATACTTGCAAAGATAATGATAACGATGATGATACAACGATACGTCGATACGACGATACGTCGATACAACGATACGTCGATACGCCGATACGTCGATACGTCGATACGGGGATACGTCGATATAACGATACGTCAATACACCGATACGTCGATACGTCGATACGGGGATACGTCGATACAACGATACGTCGATACGCTGATACGTCGATACGTCGATACGGGGATACGTCGATACAACGATACGTCGATAAGACGATACGTCGATACGGGGATACGTCGATACAACGATACGTCGATACGCCGATACGTCGATACGCCGATACGTCGATACGACGATACAACGATACAACGATACGTCGATACATCGATACGTCGATACGCCGATACGTCGATACGTCGATACGTCGATACGACGATACGTCGATACAACGATACGTCGATACGCCGATATGTCGATACGCCGATACGTCGATACGGGGATACGACGATACGACGATACGGCAATACGTCGATACAACGATACGTCGATACATCGATACGTCGATACGTCGATACGCCGATACGTCAATACGTCGATACGTCGATACGACGATACGTCGATACAACAATACGTCGATACGCCGATACGTCGATACGTCAATACGTCGATACGGGGATACGTCGATACAACGATACGTCGATACGACGATACGTCGATACAGGGATACAACGATACGTCGATACGCCGATACGTCGATACGACGATACGTCGATACGGGGATACGTCGATACAACGATACGTCAATACGCCAATACGTCGATACGTCGATACGTCGATACGGGGATACGTCGATACAACGAAACGTCGATACGCCGATACGTCGATACGTCGATACGACGATACGAGGATACGACGATACGTCGATACAACGATACGTCGATACAACGATACGTCGATACGCCGATACGTCGATACGCCGATACGTCGATACGACGATACGTCGATACGGGGATACGTCGATACAACGATACGTCAATACGCCGATACGTCGATACGGGGATACGTCGATACGCCGATACGTCGATACGTCGATATTTCAATACAACGATACGTCGATACGACGATACGTCGATACGGGGATACGTCGATACAACGATACGTCGATACGCCGATACGTCGATACGCCGATACGTCGATACGACGATACAACGATACGTCGATACAACGATACGTCAATACGCCGATACGTCGATACGTCGATACGTCGATACAACGATACGTCGATACGTCGATACGCCGATACATCGATACGACGATACGTCGATACGGGGATACGACGATACGGCAATACGTCGATACGACGATACGTCGATACGAGGATACGTCGATACGCCGATACGTCGATACGACGATACGTCGATACGAGGAAACGATGATACGTCGATACGACGATACGTCGATACGTCGATACGACGATACGAAGATACGTCGATACGACGATACGTCGATACGACGATACGGCAATACGTCGATACGACGATACGTCGATACGACGATACGTCGATACGAGAATACGTCGATACGCCGATGATGATGGTGAGATAAGGTTTTGTTAGTCTCCCAGAGGGGTAGGCAGCTAGGCAGAGACTACAGATTTCCATCTGCTACGATCCAGACACAACTCTTTCGCCTCTTCCACATCCATTGTGATATTAAATTGTAAGCTAAAAAAAATACCTCAGACGAAAAACATAGCGATATTCATTAGTCCATTGAGACAACCTTTAGTTCAACATCTTTAATAAAACATGACCTTTCTACTTATTTTGTTAAGTAATGGCGTACCTTTGCATTACTTTCATCCACTGCTTTATTTTCACTCGTAAAACATTTTTATTCTATTTTTTACATTGGTTGCATTTATTTCCCATGTTTCAAATTACGAGATTTATTTAAATTACGAAACCGGGACGTCGAGAGCGCAAAAACGTAGCCCTCCCGTCTCAACGGAGCGATCACAACTGACCGACGGGTGAGTGACGAAACAAAACATGGAACAAAAAGCGCGTGCGACCGAGATATCTTGTCGCCGCCTTGTCTCAGAATAAATCGACGTAAGCGCCAATTCTTAGATGTTAAATTAAATGAAAACGAAACAGAATTATTCAAAATCCCCGTGCAATTATACGGGGTCATTTGTTTTCTTATTTTTAATACAAATTTCAAGGCAAACTGTTTTAAGAAAGGTCCTTTAACACTCGAAAAACATGAAATATAGAGGTAACTTCGTAATTTTTTTCTATCGAGCGAACTTAAAGCTTTTGCGTTTTTGCTTCTGCACGAATATCAGCCCTATAGTCTATTATCTGTATTATTTTTATTAAACCGATTGACCAAGTTACACAATGTTTTATGCTCATTTGAAATTGTGCATCTGACATTATACCGACCCTTAAAAGACAAAAGAAACATTTAAAAATGGTGTACAAGGGCGGCACTTATTGTTAATAGCAATATCTTTCAGGCAACCCTTGGTAGCTAACAGAAAGGTGAACAAAATAACATGTGGAGGTGTAAATACTAATCAGAAAAATAATAGGGAGATCAAGATTAAAATATAAACATAAATATCTAAGACATAAACTTACATATAAAAATACATGAACATACTTAAATTAATGAATACATACCTATAAAATATACACATACATACAAGGTGAATTTGCGAACATCGTCCAAATTCATACTTAAGCCTTGGTAAGTGATCAGCACCATAAAACAATAACGATTTTTGTCAAAAACATAAAATTAAATTTCGACTCTCCATAGAGATTCACTCAGGACTGGGAGTGAATTACTATGGGGAGTCGAAATTTCATTATACGAATTTTACAAAAATTGTTATCGATTCATGATACTGATCACTTACTAAGCCTCCAGTATGAATTTGAACGATGTTAAAAAAGTCATCTTGTATATAAATAATAAATAACATACAAAAATTATAATTTCTATACCACATCCAACATTGAACTCAAAGCAGCTTCATGTGGTTGTCCCATTTCCTCCTGACCCTGGGTAAGTCTAGTACAATCGCGCTCATCTCGGCTATAACTTAGCGAGTGATTGTTGCAGTAATTCGCGGTACTTTACCGACTCCACAACTCAAGATCGGGTTCAGACAATGAAAGGTTAAGGCTTATTGTGCCGCTATGGTTTTATGATGGGTCATATTGTAATTGGTGATCAAATGTTGTTGTAGGTTCTGTTTGCTTACGTAAGGCCTACGGAGCTAAGATTTTGTCTGTCTTTGTCAGCGGCTTAAACTTAGACCCCTTTGACAGAGACCTCGATGATATACGAAAAATTATTCACAACAACATTTTTGAAAACTCATATCCGATGTAAAGTTTACATAAAAAATTACATCTACCTATACTTTAGTAGAATTTATATATATTACTACTATATCGAACTTTTTATCAAAGGCATGCCCGTTAAAAGTTTATACATAAACATACATACGTACATATACATCACACCTGTCTCCTAGAGGGGTAGGCAGAGATTACAGATAAAATACACACAAAAGTTAGAAGCGTTTAAAAGTATTAAGCGTTTGTAACTTTTGGGTGTATTTGATTTTGGTAAATGTTTTAGGTTCAAGTTATAGATTGATGTGCGAAATAAGTTTCACAAATTCAAATTTTGGGTGAATATTAATAAATAAGGCTATTACCAGTAAAAAGCGGCATTTGGAGTTCGAGCAAACACGGTGCCCAGTGCACCTCAAAATTACGGTACGGCATTATATATTGAGGAAATATTAATAAATAAAAGGTCATTACCAGCGAAGAGTGGCATTTGGAGTTCGAGCAAACACGGTGCCCAGTGCGTCTTAAAATTACGGTACAGCATTATATATTGAGGAAATATTAATAAATAAAAGGTCATTACCAGCGAAGAGTGGCATTTGGAGTTCGAGCAAACACGGTGCCCAGTGCACCTCAAAATTACGGTACGGCATTATATATTGAGGAAATATTAATAAATAAAAGGTCATTACCAGCGAAGAGTGGCATTTGGAGTTCGAGCAAACACGGTGCCCAGTGTGCCTCAAAATTACGGTACGGCATTATATGTTGAGGAAATAATAATAAATAAAAGGTCATTACCAGCGAAGAGTGGCATTTGGAGTTCGAGCAAACACGGTGCCCAGTGTGCCTCAAAATTACGGTACGGCATTATATGTTGAGGAAATAATAATAAATAAAAGGTCATTACCAGCGAAGAGTGGCATTTGGAGTTCGAGCAAACCCGGTGCCCAGTGCGTGCGCCTCAAAATTTTGGTACGGCATTATATTTTGGGGAAATATTAATAAATAAAAGGTCATTACCAGCGAAGAGTGGCATTTGGAGTTCGAGCAAACACGGTGCCCAGTGTGCCTCAAAATTACGGTACGGCATTATATGTTGAGGAAATAATAATAAATAAAAGGTCATTACCAGCGAAGAGTGGCATTTGGAGTTCGAGCAAACCCGGTGCCCAGTGCGTGCGCCTCAAAATTTTGGTACGGCATTATATTTTGGGGAAATGCTACATAAAGTATTTTACGTACAAAAGAAGTGCTTAAGGGCAATAAAAAAAATGGGAAGCAGGGACAATTGAAAGCAAATTTTTATAAAGCCTAAACTTCTAACAGTTCCGTCTCTCTACATTAACGAATTAAGTAATCATTCACTTATTTTGATAGAATTTCCCTTTCCCGCTTAGGTTTGCTGGAGGAAATCTCTTTTTAGAGATAAATTCGCTTGTGTACACCTACCTTGCAATAATTAATTATATGGCCAAATTGTTCTTTTTCTCTGTACATTCAAAAATACAGAACACGGCATGAACTGTTTTGTTTGTTACACGAATACAGTTTTTGAAGTTTGATGGCTTGAAGTATACGACAAAGAAGCCAATCACAGCACTGCATTTTATAGGGTATCAAATGGGAAATGTGGAGTTACAGTCGTAATCTATCTAGTCTTTGCCGTAATTGCCATTTGTAATAAATGATTATGACTATTTATAACTTAAAAGATTTTAATGATAGATGAATGGTAAAAAAATGGTTGGTGAGTAAAACGTAAAGCACTGATGATGAATTAGCGGTACATGTAAAAAATTTTAATCGCAGTAAATATTTTTGCTCTATTTCCGCGCGTCAGTTTTTTGACTCGGAATCTGAGTTATCAGTTCTGACCAACAAATTATATTTACAATAAAACAATCTAAAAGGAAAGAAAGCAAAGCAAAAACAGTAAATTTTTTTTTTTAAATACAGGTCAAGAGTGAGTAGTACTCGCCAGTGGCGTGCACAGAACTTTTTTCCGGAAAAGCAATCAGAAGGTCAAGTACGACAATAAAAAAAATATGAAAAAATTTAAATAACACTTTGAAAAAATAAAGTTTGTATGAAAATGTTTACTTTAGGGTAGGCAGTGCCTACCCTGGCGTCATAGAAACTATTTTTTTTTTCAAAGTTTTATTTGAATTTTTTTATATTTTTTTTATTGTCGTACTTGACCTTCTGATTGCTTTTCCGGAAAAAAGTTCTGTGCACGCCACTGGTGAGTACTACTCACTCTTGACCTGTATTTAAAAAAAAATGTAAATTATATTTACAATAAAACACTCTAAAAGGAAAGAAAGCAAAGCAAAAACTGTACATTATTATTTTTTTAAATACAGGTCAAGAGTGAGTAGTACTCGCTACTCGCGCCCTGTGGGTTTTGTACCATTCATAGAAGTCAGAAAACTTTAATAAACAATTTTTAACGAAGCCTTCGGCCTAGCTGGCACGTTCTCCGTTCTCACATGCTCGTTTTTCGGTCTCGCTTGTAATTTCAAGTATAATAACAAACTTACAAAATATTATCACATTTCATTTCTAGGGATATAATGTAGCTACAAAGCTGAACAATTTAAACTTTTATTGAGGAAGATTTTGGGATAACATAAATAATCTAAAAATATGAAATCAGACGATTTTTTGGTTTTTCGGTTTTTTTATCTCGGTAGTCAGCAGTATACAGTGTGTCCCTCGTAAGAATGCACAACCGAAAAGGGATAAAACTAGATAAAATAAACAAAAAAAAAAAGTTTTTGTATTTTTTTTATTATCTAGAAAAAATGCTCCACCTGAGCGTCTTTGTATGAGACTCTAGCCCAGTGTCTTTTGTTAACTGCGCGTAGAAATTATTTTATTGATTGACATTGGAATATTTTTTTTGTTAGAAAGGTATTGGAATAGGGAATGATAAATAGGAATAAAAATATGTTGTAACGGGGACATTCTTTTGAAAATTTTTATTATTACTGAAAAAAAGGGAAGAAAAATTTAAAAAAAATCAATCTTTAAGGATATTAATTTTATTGGTAATGGTAGTCGATTACGGGTTGTTTTTGATTTGTTATGCGACATTAGATCAAAAGATTTTATTTCATTGCATTATTCGCAGTTATGACATACATTACACAAAAAAAAAAACGAAAATGTTGAAATGTCCATTAATATAATAAAGACATTTTCAAATTTCGTTATTTTTTTTGTTTAATTTTTTTGTCAATATTATGGATTGTAGTTCTACCCCCTTTTAGATGTATCTTAAAAGAAACACACTTTATTCTAGTGATCATCTTTTGACATTTATAATTTGCTGTACCAATACATAATTTCACGATTACGCTAGCATTTACTTTTTTTTAATTTGACTTATTTGTTGAAACATAACTAGCGAATTTTAATGAACCTTTTTGCATCCTTATGGATGATAAAAAAGGATCTCCGTCTAATTTAACATCCTGTCACACAATAAAAACATGTTTGACAACCCCCATAAAGAAGTTTCTAAACAAATTAGCGCACAAAAAACGGCAACTCGAGCGTAAATTCGCGATGCACAATTGCACCGTCACAGGGTTCGTTACCGAACAGCATCTGGATTTAAAAATTCAAATTTGGAATTTAAGAACTACCCTCGAGGCGGTCTTCGTAATTGAAACCGAGTGGCGCGTGAATCGCACACAATAGAGGAAAAAAAATTAAAGGAGATCATCGCCCCCGGGCTTAAGATCGACGTAGTGATAGAAAAGACGTTTAGTAGGGTTATCGATTATTTACAAAGAAAACATTTTACGATCTCACCGTTTCGTCTTACTTTTGACATCTTAAGACATTATAGATTTTGATTAGAATTTATATTATTTTTAAGAAAATACGTCATATACCTTATCTTATACATAAATGTGACCAGTTATTTGAATAAGTATTTCCGATATTGGTACCTATCTCCTTGTGAATGTATGGAATATATCATAACCATTGATCAGTAAATCATTGATTATTAAGACTTGTGAGTTTGGCTTACTCATGTAAAAAATTAGTAATCAAGAGCCGTGATAATATCCCTTTTTCTCAAATTCATAAAACTGCACAAAATGGCAAAATAAAAGCGACAACCCTATCAGGGACAAAGTATTTTGTATAAAGATATTTAAGGATCCGAACATGTCATCCGTCTCTTTGTACCCTGTAATAATTAATTCTAAAGAGATATTTTGTCAACTGAGATTTTCTCAACAAATGTTTATTTTCAAATATTATAATGAAGTTCTTATTTTATTGCATCAAGGCTTAAAGTGGTTGAAAACAAAAGTTTACTCTATTTTATTTTGTAACAAAGGATTAAAATTATTGTATTATTTTCTGGGACTCAAGAAAGAAGTTGATGTTTGTTATACGAATAATTTTGTAATCAAATTTTTTTTTTTTATTCTGGGAGCAATACATTTTAGCGTCATATTATTAACTAAAATGAACCTAGTGTTGCGACTTAAGGTGCAATAACTCAGATGGTAAGTCAGATTTTGTGATTTTTCAGGTATTTAGATATTTTTCAGGTATTGAGCTAACTCTCTTATTAAAAACAACATATTGTCAAGTCAAATAGCTCCGATGTCAATCAACACTCGTACAGTACCCGGCAGTTAATAATGCCCTTCGGCTATCTTCGGTTTTGTAGAGCGCCGTCTCTGTCACCGGACTGTGAGCTAGTGTTTCGTGCGACAGAGATGACGTTACGATACGATATGCATTGTTTTTCGCCGAAACCTGTACACCCTCTTCTTAGCGACGAATTTCAATTCCAACGAGTTAGAGAACTTTATTATTCAAGGCACAAATACCAATACGCCATTCTTAGAGTCAGGTTTTCTTTTTAGTGCTTTCCTTCACTGTTAAGTAAGTGATAAATATACAATTCATATGCACATAAATTACGTAAAACTATTGGTAACAGAAATAAATTGGCAGCGTCTTGTGCCAGAGACACAACAGTATAGTAGTTTATGCTACTAGGGCGAAAAGGAATAAATTACGAGGACGATTTAAAACACGAGCGTAGCGAGTGTTTTAAACGTAACCGAGTAATTTATTGCTTTTACGCCCGTGTATCATACTACGTTTTTCAATGCATAGTGTGAGGAAATGAAAATAAATATAATCTTGTGAACTTTAAATTATATTTGGCTTAAAAGAACTATATCCAGAGCCGTTAAACAGTGGAAAAAAAAGTATAACATCTATGGTACACAGGAAAGGCTGCAGGTTAGCCAACCATTGTAAATAAATTAAAAAAAAATTATAATAATAAAGCCCTAGGGCAAAATAATCGACTTTTTGTTCGGTTTTGATGCATAAAAAGTGGGCCTTTACGAGCACATGCATTGAAAACTTATTTAAGTGTATTCATCTAGAGTCCCTTTCAATAGAATCCGGCAATAATGTAAACAAGATAATTATTTGACAGTTCTCTATGATTATGGTGTTGTACCCAAAGATTTGGTTGTACCTATACTGATGTCAAAGTGGTATTTTGGTGTGGTATTTTTTGAGTTTCTAAATAATGCTTCATGGTATCTCTTACAACATACTGAGACACCTCCATAATTTCTGAAGTAATTTTATAGAACTCCATTTTGGATGGATATGTAAGAGAGGATTTTTCTAAATAATTATAAATATTCACTAGAATTTTTTTCCCTTGTGGTCAGATGAATTTTTCGTTTTTTGGCAGGCGGAGGAGTCTTCGACCCTGATGTACTGAGTTACGGCTCACTCATTATAACCTAAAAACACCACGTAATAATTTTTCACTTTATTATTATTCTTGGATTTATTCTTAGCATCTCTAAGTGATTATGTGTATATCTTTATTAGATTTTAAAGAATTAATAGTTTATAAACATTGTTACCACCTTGTTTCTTGAGAAAGAGATCCAATCGTAAGCAAAAACAAAGTCCGTGATTTCACGCAGAAGTCGTCGTTCCAAGAATAAATCCAACCAAATCGCAAAGAAAATGTCCAAAAACCAAAATACAAAAAGCAAAGTCGTCGATAATTAGAGGAAACAGAAAAACGCACAGAACTCGGGACAATACCCACCAATGAATAAAAAATCTAAGGAAATGAAATAATTGCCAAACCCATACCTCTCCAAATCAGCTGTTTGCGGCCATTACAAATTTTCATTTTGTTGGTACAAAAGCGGTATGTTTGTGAGAGGTTTGTGAAGTCACAACACTAACTTTCCAAAGACAAAAAAGACTTCGATGATAAAAAAAATTATATGACAGTTTTACAAACTATTGAAATTTTCGTCGTCCGATTATTTTTAATTAAAATAACTATCATAAAGAAGTTATTTGGTGTCGAAATGATTTTAAGAACAATGTATAGTTCCTTGAAATGTGAATATGATCAAGATTGATATTCAAATGTCAGTAATTACGCAGTAATCGTGTTTAAATTGGTTTGTTTACATTATTGCCGGATTCTATTGAAAGGGACTTTACATCGCCTTTAGGAATTAATGGCAGCCACAAACATAGCCACTGATGATACGTCACTGATGACAGCGCATTCGCTTACGAGGTCATTTTTTTTTATTCTTCCTATCAAATAAGTATTATAGGTATATAACTTATCATGAATAATAACTAATAACAAAAGAATGATTCCATCCATCCATCAGCCTAGATCGTCCACTGCTGGACATAATAAGCCTTTCCAGGACTTTGCCACTCCCGGCGGTCATCCTGGAAGGATTGCCCATACTCACACACGCTGGGCAGGCGGGTTGGTGAGCGCGGTGCCGGAACCATCACACCAGTGACGCCACTGCCTGTCACCAGTCTGTTCCATATAAGGCCCGGCTATTAGGGATGGATATACCGCCATCCATCGGTCCCAAGCATGGTGGGCCTCCTGGTTTTTTGCCTGTGAGCTGTCCTCTTACTCTCCCCGAATTACTTCGAGGGGGTCTCCAAGTAAGATGGTGGTACCCCCACAGTCGAGCCCGGCATCAGCTCTACCACCTGTCAATGAATAATAACTAATAACAAAAGAATGATTAAAAAATGTAATAATCTTTAATTGGTTTAAAAAGGATGTACCAGAATTGACGTACAATTTCTGAACAGGCCTCCCTATACGAAATGTGAACAAAGAAGTATCCACTTCAAAATGAATCTCGAAGTTAAACTGTACTGTAAAAATAATATTTAGTAAATATATGCCTTCATATACATTATACAGGTGTCCGTTCTTCATACAGGATACGGGATGAAGCCTTCGTGAAGGCAGTCATAAATTTTGTTGCAAACGGGTCTCTTTTTCACGTCACTTGGAGATAAAGTTATCACTGTTTTGAAAAAGGCCTAATAGAGCACAAAATGAGTTAGCATATTAATTTTATTTTTTCTTTTTTAACTTCTATAAACGTATTTTAAGAAAATTTGTTACATTGTGTTTACCAATAAACTTTACTTTTTTTTTTATTATAAATAGTAGAGATGCTGCCGGGCTTGACTGTGGAGGTACTAGGTACCACAGTCTTACTCGCAAACCCCCAAAGTTATTTCGAACAGAATACGAGGACAGCCAAGTTAAACCAAGTGACTACCATGCCTGAAACCGATCGATGGTGGTGTATCATTAAAAAACCAACACATCACATTATCATTTTTGCAGGACATAGGTAGGTAGGTCTCTCAGGTTGACAAAAATAATATTATTATAATAAACAAATATATAAGGTTAAATAATATTAGTTGGCGAAACTCAAAACATAGGTAGTACTAGTCTATATCAACAACTGTTTGTATGGGAGCTAAGCGAAATAAAAATACAAATAGTTGTTCATATAGACTAAAGTCGAGTCCAGAATTAGGCGAACTAACTTGATAGCCGAAAATTTTACCAGACAGAAAAAATAAATAGTGATAGGTTTATGTCGACACAAATATGTCGATATAACCTTGTGCCTTCTATAAATCTGATTCTATTTATATTTTATCAAGTAATTGTCGTCGAAACTTTCACAGTCATATATACTTGCCAAATAGGGACCAACTACTGCAATTTATAATATGATATAATATGATCTGAACGATATACTGTTTAAAGCGGATAGTTAAGATACTTACTCCTCAAATTAGGAATAAAATACAAAAATAATGATGTTATTACAACAGGCCATTGTGATCCTTTTAGGTGGTTTCTGTCGGGCTAGTACGGTACATTTCATGTACCATACATGTAGCATTCATCCCTTTCTTGAGAAAAACGCTATTATATCGTCGATGATAATTCCAAATGTGTTTGATTTTAAGTAATTGAATTGATTTTTATTATTATTATTTTGCTTAGTACAATTATTAGTTTGATTCCAAACACAATAATAATGATTAACTTGACTTTTTAAACATCGATATTAACAGCACTAGCCAAACTGTGGCAACATTAGTGTACAATGAACTGTCAAGTTAGTTCGCCTAATTCTGGACTCTATAGTACAGTGGAGACCACATCAAGCTATACACTTGCCGTACGACATTAGCCCCTACAGAGAAGAATATAAGATAGGTACAAAGTCCAATGTGTCTTACTTGATGCGGTCTCCACTGTACTACCTATGAGCTTCGCCAACTAATATTATTTAACCTTATATTACTGCAAGGTAAAAAAAACGTTTAGTTAAGTTTTTTTTTTCAACAGACACACACTTAACGTTTACAAATACAATATTATTATTCTTATATTCTTGGATACATGTACACTAGACATTCAGTTCATGAATAAAAACGAGAAAATATTCCGATGTAGAAGGTAACATATTCCTCGGCGTATAAAAGATTTATACTGGTTGAAGGAACTCCATTAGGTTGTATATTTTACAGGCCTGAAGAAAAGACGTTACACGGCCGGAAAAAAAGGAAGTCATTTATGATAAATTATAATTTTATACACGGTGTTATGTAACAAATAACGTGGGGAACGACTTCATGTGAAAATATGATAGAGTTGAGTGTGTCTGTTACACCATGGTTACACCAAACCAAAGAAAGTTTGTTTTAGATTTTCAAACAAAAAATTACTGCGAGTAATTTAAATTGTTTAAAAATAAGGGATATGTTTATTAAAACCCACTTACGTGGTCGACCTAGAAAATTTAAAGAGCAATATAACGAGATATGTTTCGTTAATAAAAGAGTGGAATTATGGAAATGGCATGATTTGAAAGGTCTTATTACATGCTGTGTTCGTGAATTATTTCTATCGAGCAAAGTTTATCTGGTCGTGTAACACATACGTGGAAGACCTAGATATAGGTTCGAACTATATTGCGTTTTTTTTTTTGGAAGTTTTAGACGATATTTGAAAGTTCTATTTGATTTTGAAATTACTGATTTTGGGATAAGAGCGCCTTAAATACTTGAGTGAAATCCTAAATGATTACTCGCGATTGTCGGCACTTGGTGAAACTTGGATAACAAAATGATGAATAAATACACTTGCACTCGTTTCACAATTTATTAATTAGCTTATTTAACCCGACCGGTTTCGGTTATACACCATCATTGATCATCGTCGGTCTAACTAAACCCTTTATGATGGTGTAAAATCGAAACTGGTCGGTTATATTTTATTAAAATAAGGTTAAATTCATCATGTTGAAATCCTAAAACCTAAAATACATCTTAAATGCTATAAAACAGCTATAAAACCCTCAAGTACCTTAACATAATTAAAATGTTTTCTTATCCCGAACAACCATACACTCGCAGTCCGTCTTGGAACAAACAATCTTTATCTGCTGGACCCACATTCTCACGCTTCCTACATCATAAACTGTCCACATAAACAACGGAACGACATCGACATAAAATCAGACTATACCACCACATTAACACCTACTACCCTGCCTCCCTCCATTAGTTCTTACATAGATGTCCGCGGGAATATTTCATGCTTCGTCTGATGTCACATAAGAGTGGGTTTGTGAGGTACATTCTGTTATCGAGTACACGTTGTCCTCTCGTCCGGTGTCGTGTAAGTGTCGAACTAGTATTGATAGATGGCGCTACATGTCTTAGTTATAGTTTACGCGTGGACACACTACATTAGGTATCGTATCGATACGTGAGGAGAAAAGTCGTAAATTATTGTGGTACTCGTTTTTATTAGGGTTCCGTACCCAAAGGGTAAGGGTCGGGACCCTATTACAAAGACTCCGTTGTCCGTCCGTCTGTCACCAGGCTGTATCTCATGAACCGTGATAGTTAGACAGTTGAAATTTTCACAGATGATGTATTTCTGTTGCCGCTATAACAGCAAATACTCAAAAACAGAATAAAATAAATATTTAAGGGGGCTTCCATACAACAGAATTGATTTTTTTGCTGTTTTTTTTGATAATGGTACGGAATCCTTCGCACGCGAGTCCGACTCGCACCTGGCCGGTTTTTATTTTACATTAAAAACTGACCTGTAATCAGTGGCGTGCACAGAACTTTTTGCTGGAAAAGCAAACAATTGGTCAAGAACAACAATAAAAAAAATAAAAAAAAAATTAAATATCACTTTGAAAAAAAAAGTTTGTATAGGAAATTTTCACTCTAGGGTAGACACTGTCTACCCTGTCGTCATACAATTTTTTTTTTTTTCAAAGTGATATTTAAATTTTTTCATATTTTTTTTATTGTTGTTCTTGACCAATTGTTTGCTTTTCCAGCAAAAAGTTCTGTGCACGCCACTGCCTGTAATCTGTATCAGATCAGTGTATCTGATGTATATCTATATTATACAACGTGTAACAGAAAGGTGTAACCATATTTGAAGATCATATTCAGTCAATGGTATAGAACAACTTTTACTATGGAACAAAACCTATATCTTGGAAATATGTTTCATAGAAAAATGCAATGCCACTCGGCCGAAATGTATGGAAGGTCAGATTTTTTATTTGAGTTTTCTCTAATAAAATATGTTTGATTATTACATGATCAATACATGAGTTAAATGAGATTACTATGAGAAACAGTGTGTTTGAAGACTTCATTACGTTAAAGTTTTTCAATCCATTTCTGTACTACAGTAATCTGGAAAACGCTTCCAGAAATGGTATACAAATTTATCAATTTGGTAGTTTTTTACTGAAGGTAGTAAAACGAACCCAAAAACTGCCAATTTTTCGCGACGACGCGACGCTTTAATAATTTGGGCTGGTCAATGACTGCCTCTTAAAAAAGTAAGAAAACGGATATCCTTTATATGAAATCTTTGCCTTTTATACCATTATCATCCTTAATATTTCTTCATTCTAAACGACACTGCATTACTCTTCAAAATTAGTCAATCACGGGACCCTCCCAACGCAACCAAGGAATTAAAAACCCAATCTAACTTATCCCATACAATTACCAGCCACTTACCACGCCCTACCGTCTAGGGGGTGGGCAGTAATAATAAAAACGAAGGTGGAATAGTCACGTCTTCTTATAAGTGGACTGTATGCAGCCGTTCCCTGGGGATTACTAGAGGTAGATATTATTGCAACTTGGAAGAAGGTAGCAATGTCTAGAAAAAGAAAATTAAGTTTTTTTTATATATCGCCATTTTATGGCTCCGCTTTGTTTTTGTTTTTTTCTTGTTATTGTTACAAAAGTTCGGTTCTAGTTGTGTGAAGAAGTATACAGAATAATTGTTATCTTGAAAAATTCAATAAATTAGGTATATCTACTCTTATAATACACTGAGAATCTAAAAAAAAGTTTTTATTTTCTTTATTGCACAAAGACAAAAATACGGAAACGGATTACATTAACAATATATATTATGTAATAAGCGCGCTTATCTCTAAAAAGAGATTTCTTACGGGAAAAACTATACGTCCATATATCTGTCCCGTGATTTACCGAGTAACTACTTAGATGAACTTTTTTTAATTGAGTTTGAAATTTTTCAATATTTATTCAATGTCTTCAGCCAATACTCCTCCATCAAACTATGCAAAACTATATTTTTGTGGTTTTAATAACCTTTATGGTAGTATTTGTCGATACAAACAACGTATTCCTTGAGATTAACAAACAAATCGTTAAAAAAACTTTTTCTATTTTAATCTTTTTTAAAACAATATTATTTTACAATTTATAAACTAACACAGCTGACGGAAACCAAAAGAGGTCAATGTGTCGCTGCAAGCGCTCACAAACTAAATTATACTTATTTAACTATATTGAGATAATAAGCCTTTAAAATAGTTTTTATTTTGTGCGAATTACGACTCAGTTGAATTATAATTTGACTTGGTACTTCATTTAATATATTTGGGAGCATAAACTCCCAAGTGCGGGTTCCGTAGTTATTATTAAATGAGGGTAGTTTGTATGTCGGTAGGTATGTTAATTTATAAAGTTGATTTGGTCTTGTTTTTTTTTATATTAGGTTAATTTTGTCGTATTCCTCACAAATAGTTTCCATTTTCACTTTATTGAAAACATTTATGACTTTGCAGTGTTTAAATAATTCTTCTATACTCGGGAAGGGTAATTTGCTTCCATAAACAATAATAAAAATATATAAATGGTTAATAATCACTTTTACAATAAAACACACTTTTCTTACGCTATACGGGCCAAGGCTCTATAGCACTTTTTGAAGACGTATTTTATTACAGTTTCGATTATGTCTTTTGAACTATTATTTTGGATATTTAACCGGGGAAATAATAGTTCAGCAAGTTTGCCCACTCGACACCACAGGCTAAATGACACCTCAAAAAGTGCTAGAGTGCTATGGATTTCAAAAAATAGTGCTTATTTTTTGGGCATGAAATTAACAATTCTATCGAATCAAATTATTTTGTTCGTCATAAGCAAATATACTTACATTTTGCAATGATGTATTTTAAAACTATAACTCTAGGACTTGTCAGTAATCTTCTCTTTCACCTGTCCCTGTGTTTCCTTATCCTTATAATCTTCTCTTTCACCTGTCCCTGTGTTTCCTTATCCTTATAATCTTCTCTTTCACCTGTCCCTGTGTTTCCTTATCCTTATAATCTTCTCTTTCACCTGTCCCTGTGTTTCCTTATCCTTATAATGGTTGCGCATTCGCATTTTCAGAAATTTCCAATTTAAATGTGTAAATAATTTTTCTTTCCTACTTTTTAAAGAATATACCTATTGTGGCAAGTTTTCTAAGATTGCTATTTAGTGCTAGGTGTATATACAACGTGTAACAAAAAGGTGTAACCATAATTATTTGAAGAGCTTATTCAGTCAATGATATAAAACAACTTTTACTATGGAGCCAACCCCGAAATCTCAAAAAAAAATCTACACTTCCATACATTTCGGCTGAGCGGCATAGCATTTTTCTATGAAACAGAATTTTTTTTTCGAGGTACCACAGGGTTTGTTCCATAGTAAAAATTGTTCTATAACATTGATTGAACAAGCTCTTCAAATAGGATTACACCTTTCTGTTACACGTTGTATATATATATATATTATTTTTCAGGCCTAGATTTATGAAAATTATGCCAAATCTAGCACCGAAAAGTGCAAAGTTATGGCAGCACTTCTAAAGGATGAAGTAAAACTTGACCCCGCTAAACTAAAACCAACGTAAACAATCATTTATCTTGAGAATTTTACTGGTTACGGATATATCTCCAAGGATTTGACTGTAAGCTTAATTGATTTATATTAAAATGATTAATGTTAATGTGCTGCTAGTTCGATAAAATCAACACTTTTGAAGTTGTTTAACGGCATATCGGAAGAAATTCGATAAATCACTAGTTTGATAAATTAAAATAATTATCCAAGAACGCATAGACAAAAGACAAACGTCATGAGGTGTACATAGCAATAATAAACGCTGAGGTGGGCGGTCCGCCATTTTGAAAAAAAAGAGTTATTAGGTGTATTTAGCATGGATGTATTATAGGTATATGGTATTTAGCCAGTGCGTTAAATTTATATTTATTTTCTTTTACTGCACAGTGTGACCATTAGAAAAAATAGAGAATCTGCCACAGACTGTAGTACCCTGTAGTATAAAAATGCAATTGTATAAATTTCGCTCGATAGAAATAATTCTTAAAATGAAGACTTCATCGACACTTTTTCTCAAAGTCACACAAAGGAATCACATACAGATATCAACGATATTTTATTACATGTATTTTAAAAATATCCAAGTTCTGGTAGTGGGAAATTTTGATTGCTATTTCATTTTAATTTAAAACCGACTTTTTGCTATTTTTTCCGGATTACGTCCCACTCGCACTGCGGGTCTTTCCGCATGGAGTAACGGTGTCCGTTGCAAGACATATCCTATTATTTCTCAGTCTTGGTAAGTATTCAAATTAACATTGTTGCTCTTATGTTATTGTATGCTTTCATTATTGGTTTTAGTACTAGTTCAGGCAAAAATAATTCAAAATTGGCATCAAGTAAGAAATATGGAACTTCAATAAATGTAATGCAAAGGAGAATGCGCAAAATCGAACCAAACCTGCCCCAGTCAGAGGTCAAGATGACTGAGTGCAATGCTCCAAGACGGAGTGATAGCGCGTTTATTTGTAGCGACAGCAAAACGCATTTTATTGACGAGTTTAGTCCAACAGTCTAAATCTAACTTTTTAGAGTTTTTCCTACAGTGAGTCCATCCATAGCATGCCATTTTGCATGTTGGTGAAAATAATATTTAGATCACGAAAAAATTGTGCTGACGTCGTTTTCATAATATTCAAGTCTTTTTAAGCAAAATACATCAGAATTGGTAGAACCCGTAAATTTTGTCTACGACGTGAACTCGAGAGACTTACAAGAAGGGAGGAAGATTAAAGAAAATCACAACGGTATAGACAAATTACAACTACATACTTTATCTTTAATTAATCTTTACATACAGGAAAAATACAATAATAATAATAAATAATAATAAAATATCTTTATTGTTACAAACATCTTATCATAACTTTTGTAGCCCTAGCTTCTGTAAAAGGAAACACCGTGTAACAGAAGCCAGGTCCTTCCTATGTGTTCATTCAGTGATAATAATAAAACAATGAAGAGTTATTACAAAACAAAAGGTAGGTATAAAAAAAGAGAATAATTAAAATAATAATAACCAAAAACAGCATAACTTCCACTGCGTGTTTGGATGTGTGACAAACTTTTATGAAAACAAAACTTCGTCATTTATTCGTCATTTTAAGGTTTAATAACTGGTTACACTAAATAATTTAGTGGTTTAATTATTTAAACATATTCATTGATTTTTTCCACAAGTTTATGCGGACTCTACAATAAAACCGGCATGTCTGAGTTCGACGCCTCCAATCGTTATTATTGCAACGAGTTAATTTATGCGCCGGAGTGCGTTTATCGGGACGCAGTAATGTTGCTGAGTTGTATTGTAGTACTTACTATGTGATTTATCATTATTCTTATCAAAACTGCATACAACTACAAAACTAAAATGTATAGTAACAAGCTAGGACTATAAAAATAAGTAACTTTGATGGTTATGTCCAAAAATTATACCTTTTAAGCAAGGTCAGGCCCACTTAGAGCATGTTCTTAACTCGACTTTAACTCGGGTTAAGTCAAAAAATAGAGGGTTAAGAAAAAACTCTTGCACCAATCAAAATCTCGGGTTAAACTAGGGTTATACTAAGAGAAAGTCATCAGAATTTAACCCGAGTTAAACTCGGGTTAGCGAAGTTAATGTTACCAGTTTGACTTAAATTGTGATGTTTCCAATGATAATGTAGATACTATACCTCATTGGTTGCAACTAATTATTTTATAATAATATTCTAAATAACTGACAAATGTCAAACAATCACTTAGATCGGGATTACTAACCCACTTCGATATGTCGGGTTAGTTAACTCTTCCCTTGGCTTAGTTAACACGAGGGTTAAGGAATTTTTCTCGATCATGCTGCAAGTGGGCCTAAGTATGAGGTCACGGTGTCCCCTTGTAGTGATTGGCCGTTTTGAAATCAACAGGATCCATCCATCAGCCCGTATTCGTCCACTGCTGGACATAGGCCTCCCCAATATTACGCCACTCTTGGCGGTCCTCAGTCATCCTCATCCAGCCGCTACGCCACCGGCAACGTCCTTCAGATCGTCAGTCCAGCGGGCACATCAACAGGATGTCTACCCTTTATTTAAGATTCTATATAACTTTTGTAAAAGGATCCTTTTCCTAAGTACTTTATGATCCCAGTTTTAGAAGGCCGGTGGCGTGGATGAATAATACACTTATACTGGTTTACAGACCTTCGTACTAGGTAAAATACCCAAAAAAAAATACAATTGAAAACTTCCTCTTTTTTAAAGTCGGTTTATTAAGTTTTAAAAATTTTGTCGATTTCGAGGTTTTTTGTAGGGGGAGTCCCTAAATTTTTTTTTTTTTAATTTTTAAATTGACGTTATTGAGGCTAATAGCAAGACGTATTCTGTGAACATTTCAACTAACTACTTATCCCTTTTAGACCTGAGTCGCTCTCCTTGTACAGTTCACTTCCAGGCACGGTTCTAGAGCCATGACCTTGAATGCGCAGAAGTGATTTTTTTGGTCCGTCGGTACAAAAGTGTATGTGCAGATCCCCACTACTTCGTTGCTCGTGGCCCTTAAACTGTGCAGGGGAGTGTAGCTACATACACACGACTGTATTGGACGGGTCTTTAAGGGTTATTACGGCTGAAGCTGTAGACCTCTGTGACAGAGGGACAGACGGATAGACGGACGGACAGCGGAGGCTTAGTAATATGATCCCATTTGGCACCCTTCGGTTACGGAACCCTAATAACATGGAAGTGCGTGTTCGCCACTTTGCCAAAATTCGGAATATCGTAGCGTTGATTATACATTTACAAATACATTTATTCAGGCCGGCAAAAGTAAATATAAAACATATTTCAATTATTCATAATTATCATAACTAAAATCGGAAATAAAATCATCCATTATTGCATTTAAAACTATGAAAATATCAAATCAAAATGTATATACCTATTATATTTGTTTATTTTGTGTCTACCCACTTGTATACTCACATCAATAAAATGAAAGACAATACTTTATATCATTTGTCCTTTTTAGGTTAGCCACCGACTGTGCCATTAGCTACAAAGGTATCCTTCCACGACGAAAATATTTCACACAAATAAAAACGGCAAAGAAAAACAAATAAAAACGTAAACAAACAAATCCTGCCATCAATTCAAAAGGGAGGACTCTCAAATAAATTAAACTCAGTACATAAATATAGCGAGTTTCGGAACGCAACCTGTGGACAACAGAATGGCATGAAATAAAATAGGTCACAAATTCACAAGGGCAAAATTTTAAGCTCCAATTCATTTGCGTTAATTATTGTGACTTATTATTATTTTTTCATGATGCGGCGTCTTTTGTTTCGCGTTCAAGTCTGAAAAGAAATAGCTTCTGAAATAATGTACAATTGTTTATATTTAATTTTAGATTGCGTATACTAAAAGTATTTACAACAAAGTGTTACTTTTATATATATATGTTTTTAAATAGTTTACAATATATATATAACTAAAAAAGTATTCATCAGTTTTGAAATAATATATTCCGACCAACTTGTGGTTGTCGTCCGTCGAATAAGAAAAAAAAATTTAATTAAAAATGTACAACTTCATAAATTTGTTTCTGATTGATTTCTAGTTTGTAATGCATTCTTATAACAATTAAAGTAAAAATTCCTTTATGTCCATAAAAAAAGTCTTTACTTTGTTTATTTAGATTTTTTTTTTCATTTTATTGAGTGGTGCAGGTGAAATATTATACTTTCATAAAATAGTAAAAGGATATTTAATTTCGTGGACTCGTAAAAACGGTGCTCAAATTGTGAATAAACTGAAATATTCTACAAGTGTATTTCAATACGAAAATCCGGGTAATTAAAGCACTGTGCGGTAATTCGTAATTTTCAGGTATTTACATTAAAATCTCGCATGAAAAACTCCAATGAAAACAGTGACGGAAATTGCTCGTTTCAGCGGATTGTTATAATCGAGCCGTAATTAAAATAAGGATGCCTACCTCTCAACATAATAATATAGTATGGGAGCCAACATTTTAATCGCAAAGGCAATTACTTATGCAGATGACGGCACTTTTCGTCCTTAACAGGCTGGCATTTTGTTTTGCCCTTTCTAAATGCTAAATTGGGGTGTCGGTCAATATAAAATGGGACGTTAGATTTAAGTTCCCGTACCAACCGAGTGGAGCCGCCTCAAAATACTTTGGCCCTTTATAATGAAAGCCAGGGCACAGGAGAAAAAGTACAGGGTCCCTTCTAGGTGCTAATAAAAATAAATGTTAAAGGCGCTCAGCTTTACAGGACTTGCTAAAATGTTATATCGGACTACGTACTAATTGGCAGAGAAGTTCTCTCCAAAACGTTGAGCCTTCGAACGGAGCGCTGCTTTTTTTAGTCTCCAAAAAGTACAGGAGCGATTTGTTTTGTTCTAATACTGGCTGGTTTAAAGTTCAAAATCTAACATTCCAAATTCAAATTTATTGACAATATAGGTTTGGAAAAAAAAAACAGATGTATATTTGTTTTCCCGCCGTTTGTTTTTTGTGTGTCTTTGAATAATGCTGTGGCACCAATGCTGTACACTCTGTACAGGCAGCCCGCTATAGGTACCAAGACGTGTATATCTACGTTAATGGCACCACAAATACACATCGGATACTGCCAAGTAACTAGTTTTTTAGAGAACAGGGGATCTAAAAAGGCCGACTTGGGTGAATCATAAAATGATTTGAAAGTAGGATGGAGTCAGAGTTTTTTCATGCGTGCAAAAGAGACGGCATTAAAACGGAATCATAATATGATTCATCCAAAGCGGCCTTTTTAGAGGACCTGTAATTGGCTTTTAAAACAACAAACTGTATTTTTGCTTGATCTCACTTATAATGATCCATTAAGTTAAGCGAATTCTAGATGTTGAAATTAAATTAAATAATGGTATTTTGTGCAACGAAGTGAGTTTAATAATAGACTGCACGAGTGTCCCAATGTCTAATTATGTCCCGTTGGACACTCACTTTATCTACGAGCATCAGAATATTGTTTTCCCGTGACATTATTTATAATATTTTCAACTAACGATTTCACGAAAAATAAGAAGAACACTCTTTCATGAAGCTCAGGTGTGTCGTCTGATATTGCTGCTTGAGGGCCAATCAAAAGCCACAAGGAGAAGAAAGGGCGTGGCTTAAGCAATAAGGGCAGTACTTTTGTCTTGTAGCTGTTGTTGATTTGCTCTCTAGCGGTGTTATAATAAACTTAACCAATCACAGCGCAAAATCGCGGTATTATAATGTAATATTGTAACATCGAAAAGACAATGTAGCTACTTATAAAACTACTTTTACTCTTGTAGTAGTGGTAGAGTATGGGAATAGTTAAAATATATTTTTATAAAGAATATAGATACACTTTTACAAGTCGGTTTTAATGGAAAATAAAAAGTAGTATAAAAAGATTATTTAAAGTTTAGTTTACTTAAATAAAAAAAAAAAATTATAATCACAATATATATGTATTTAGAAATAATTTAAGCGTTAATATTTTTTTTTATATATATATTTAAAAAACACATTAAATTAAATTTTATTGTGAGTTATTTTTCGGGCCATTCGGGCCCGGCATCAGTCAAAGTGAAGTAAATAAAAAGATAAGTAAAAAATAAATAATAATAATCAATTATTATCATAATTGCAAATCCAAGCCTGCATATCAAATTTCAGCTTTTTAGGACGTTAGGAAGTCATAAGTCAGTCATCAGTGACGAAATCGACGTATTTAATGTCTTTAAAAAATCCGAAGTAAGCTGGACAAATTAAACTAAGCAAATTTCATAAATCTACAAAATAACTAAATCTTATTCTGATAATTTTGGCTCTTTAGTGTTACCCAAACTGTGAGGGTTCGAAAATACGACGAAACGCTTCGCTGCTTCCTTTGGCTCGACTTGGCGGGGGCACTGCCGTGCCCCCAGATGTGTGAAAATTGTAAACAGAAATTTAATAAAATTATATTATTGCTGTAAGATAGCTGACTAACTTAGTTAAAGTTTTATTTAACCGTATTTAATTTTTGTTTGATAAGCTGTAAACTGAGACCCCCTCGAAGTAATTCGGCGGAGAGTAAGAGGACAGCTCACAGGCAAAAAAACAGGTCGCCCACCTTATATGGAACAGACTGGTGAAGGGCAGCGGCGTCACTGGTTCGAGGGTTCCGGCACCGCGCTCACCAACCCGCCTTCCCAGCGTGTGTGAGTATGGGAAATTCTTCCAGGATGAACACCGAGAGTAGCAAAGTCCTGGAAAGGCTTATGTCCAGCAGTGGACGAACTAGGCTGATGGATGGATGGAAACTGTAAGTTTAATTTCATTATAATTTAGAGCCTGAAACAAAAATTGTTTATTACATATTTACACAAAGCCCTAAGCATCGTCTGTTAGATTCACTCCATGTCTATGTCATGTCTCCAAGTCTTTTCGCAAGATCCTTTTCAAAATTACATGTCTCCATTCACGCACTTTATAACGTGAAAAAACGCCTTTTCCTCCTAAGCATAATTAGGTTAGGAAGCAGCCTCTACTGAATTAAGATTGTTTGTTAACATCAACGACAAAAAGAGAAAAAATCAGGGAACAAAATAATTGAGTTTAAAGAAAATAAGGGCAGGGAAAATTTAATTTTCTTTTAAGTCAGTTGCTTTGACTTTTCGTAAAACACAGAATTTCAATATATTTCTAAAAAAGACGTAATTAAATTACCTATGGCTAGTTTATGTTATGAGACGTAGTCGAGTTTTTTTTAATTCATAATTAGCGGAGTTGTCGTTTCCTCTAATGAAGATGTTTAAAGTGATATTTAAATTTTATTCATATTTTCTTTATTTGTGTTCTTGACCAATTGCTTGCTTTTCCAGCAAAAAGTTCTGTGCACGCCACTGCCGGTGGTCATCCTGGAAGAATTGCCCATATTCAAACACGCTGGGCACAAGAATGGAAGGGATGAAACCAAAATGCATGGTGCATTTTGGTTTCATCCCTTCCATTCTTAGGGTTTTATACTCAATGGGCAAAACGGAGGCCTATTAATGTCACTCCACTGTCCGTCTGTCTGTAGCTCTTAGATGGAATGACCTGAAATTTTGATATGTTGTGTAAAATTTTGACTCAAAACTGCATATTTATGTACTTAAAAATAAAATAAAATAATTTTTCGGGAAATGGGAGGCTATCAAAGTTGTCATTTTTTGTAAATTTTTGTACGTCTATCTCAAAGACCATATTATGTACCATATCTTGTATTTAAACAACAAATGGTACGAAATACGCCGATATAAATGATGTAGTTTTATGGTTACGTCCCCGAATACTCAACCAACTTAACTTTGCAGTTTTGTTTCATACAATTTGTAGATAGTGAAAAGGTTGTAATTTCTGTTCAAATGATTTAAGTACATTTATGTATATTAATTTTTCGGAGTATACTACATCCATCAGCCTAGTTCATCCACTGCTGGACATAAGCCTTTCCTGGACTTTGCCACTTCCGGTGGTCATCCTGGAAGAATTGCCCATACTCACACACGCTGGGCAGGCGGGTTGGAGCGCGGTGCCGGAACCCTCGCATCAGTGACGCCGCTGCCCGTCATCAGTCTGTTACATATAAGGCTCGGCTATTAGGGATGGATATACCGCGATCCATCGGTCCCAGGCATGGTGAGCCTCCTGATTTTTTGCCTGTGAGTTGTCCTGTCACTCTCCCCCGAATTACTTCGAGGGGGTCTCCAAGTAAGATGGTGTTACCTCTACAGTCGAGCCCGGCATCAGCTCTACCACCTGGCAACCCTTTGTTGACCCTTTTTTATTTTACACTCTTTTGCAATGTTAATGCTCGTACATCAATTAGTTTTATAGTGTACAATAAACACATTTATCCTAAAAGGTGGAATGAAATTTTAATTGTGTATATTAAACCACTCAGCACGTTGTAAAAGTGCTATAAAATTTGATTTGTACAGTCAAAATAACTTGATTGATTCCAAGAGTTATAATAAAACATAACTATGGGTGTTGTCAAGCCATACCTATTTCTATTAGTATATTTAACTGATGCCGGGTCCAGGTTGGATCCGAAATATATCTTAAACCGTGTAGTTTTATAATTGTAAAGTATTTTATTTAATTATTGATTCGTATAAATAAAAATATAAATAAAACATAACGTAACCCAAAAATTCAAAATTGTTTTGAGTTTTTACATGTAAAAAAGGTTATGAATTCAATGAAAAATGTTTACTCATTGTCATGATTGTACATATCTTATAATATTTGCCGAGAATACAGAGTTTTTTTTTTGTTCTTTAGCATTTATGACACACAAGTTTACATGACCCAAGCTCAGGTGCAGCTCAAGGATTTTGCTCAGGGGGGGGTGGTCAATTTCAGAAAATTGGCTAGCGATGTATTTATGTCGATTACAAAATTTTGAAATTAGTCAAATTTAGTTTGTGGCTCAGGAAGGGTGAGGGGGTCGCACTTGCATCCATTGCCTCCCATTGTATCCGCGCGTGCCCAAGCTATAAGCGATTTTCGACCATTACGTAATTAATAAATAATGTAAGCGACAATTTTTCTAAAATGCGTTTACTATCATGACCTTCTCACTGATTCTCATGACTTGAAAAAATACCAACCAAAAGTTATTGCTAGCACCAATTTATCGCAAGCATTTGTTTATGCCAAATTTATAAAGTAAGCAACGTAACCGTTCACGGACACTTGTATCGTATTTGAACTTAGATCGAATTTATTTATCCTTGATTTAGAAAGTTACCGAAATATCATACATTATCTATTAATTCGAAAATAGTACATAGAGCAAGCGACATCGTAGGCGACAGAAAGTAAGCGAAAAATTGTTGCAAGCGCCATAAACAGCTCAAATAGAAAATTTCAATTCCGGTATTAATATCTACAAAAAATGTATAATCCGTAAATCATTTCACGTACAAGCGGCGGTAGCTCAGGCGGTAGAACGCCGGCCTCACAATCTTAAGATCCAGTTCCGATCCAAAGTCGAAAAACCCAATGAGTTTTTCGGAATTTATGTGCATAGTATTTGTTCTTTCTTACCACTTGCCGATCAGTGAAGGAAAACATCGTAAGAGAACCTGCATGCCCTAAAAAGCGTGTATTAGTGCCTGAAGTACGGCGATAGGACTCGCCACCCATCATGTTGGGATGTAATAATCTTCAGTGAAACGCGGGTGTACCGAGTATGGACTGTGACTTATATTTGACAGTTTACACTCAGAATACCTCTGACATCCCCTCGGGGATTCATGTCGTGATGATGACATAATTTGACATTATATTATCTATTATTATAACTATGTTATTATCTATGTCGATTAAATATTATAATTTAAGTTTTCTGACAAATGTTATTACAAAAATACTCACAAGAATCCTTCTTCTCTAAAATTAGATTGTTGTCGCTTGCAGTAAGTCAGCGGTAATGACTCGAATTTTAATAATGGAATAGCTACGAAAACCTCGAATGTTGCTTGCGCTGAGAATGAGTTTAAAATTGGAATTGTTTTTAAAACCAGTTTATCTGTTATAGAAAAACCCTGCAAGCAAATATGACAACAGTTTGTTAACATCTTCACACTAAATCAAATATTCAAACTTAAACTCTTTCAAAGCCTCCTAAGCCCCTAACACCTCGTTACCAAAACGCGGAAAAAAGGAACTCCCGGGTCACGTCCATATCGTCCTATTTCCTTTCAGGAGCCAGCGCAGACTAATGTGGGCCATAGAGCCTAATGGGCTACCGTTTAGGACGCAGTTACTGCGACGTTTCATCTCTGAATGCGGGGCCAGTTTTTTTTACGCGAGGTGTTTGAATTCGGAAGGCGTTTGATGGCCAGTGTTTTTTAGTGTGATGATGACATTTGTGTGAGCGATCATACTTTTGCTGTTTTTTTTTTATTTCGTACCGATAAAGCAATAGATGTGTTTTCAGTACCTATGCGTATTGTCATGCAGCAACAGCGAAAACAAATACAGTGCTATAAAGATCTTTTGGCGCGTGGATGACAGTGACAGGGGGCGCAACTGGGAAACAAGGGATAAGATAGCAGCGGGTCTACCGCGTAATTCTGATTTTCATCAACATCAACTTGAGATTGAAATTTGACGACGCCCGCCTAACATGCCATCTATTTTGCACGCACGTAAAATTTCAATCTCAAGTTGATGATGATGAAAATCAGAATTACGCGGTAGACCCGCAGGTTAGTTCCGATTTTGACCACGATCAATCCACGCGCCAAAATAGCGTCGCACTGTTGAACAGGTTCCATAAAGTTATATTACTAGACTAAACTGCTGCCGTTAATTCGAGAGAATGATGACAGATGGAGTGTGGCGATATCTCGAAAAAATACTACAAGTCAACAAGAGCTTCTTCACAACAAAAATAAATAAAGGCACGTTAAAAAAATATCTACGGTGCAACAAATGGGACGAAATAAATCTAAATCATGATTATTTAAACTTTTTCATAAATAAAAACCCTGGATCTTATTATTTGGTAAGGTATATCAGTTTTATAATATGACAACACTGCCTTACACCGCAGATATTATAAACCTTTTTCTGAAATGTCGATTCAAAAAGTCGAGGATTCATACTGCAGGCATTATTATTGCTGATTTGACATAAATAACTTGACAGTATCGCTAATAGACAACTTTTCGCCAAAAATTATATTTTTGGCGCTTTTTTTAACTTTTACGTAGAAATTGAGTCAGCTGATTCATTAAGTTTTGTACTAGGAAGTGGAAAATATATACGACAAAAATAACTTTTTATTAACAAATGGGACCTTTTAACGATATACAATCTACCCTTAAATCATCATGATAAATATAAAATATTGAAATGCAAAATAGTAAAAAAAAGGTTTTATCCCCTGACATTTGCAAACGTCACCATTCTCTCGAATGAACGGCCGGAGTTTAATGTTCTTTGACAGTGTTATCGATTTAGTATAACACGACTTAATTTTTGACAGAACTAACCTTATTTTAAGGTATCTTGTCAATATAATTATTTTAAGGTCTTTGTCATTTCGATACAGTAAGAAAACGACAGAAAACTTAAATTAAGTTTCGTCCTGTCAAATTAGTTAAAACGTGTTACACCGAATCTAGACAAGGATCAGAAACAATATTATAATTTGTTTTAAAAATAATCAACTAATTAGATTTATTTTTAAATTTATTTACTTATGGACGCTTAAATTTTTTATAAAAAAATGTCTAGCTTTAAAAGAGTAAGCCCTTTTTTATCTAATGAAGTGAACTCCAGTCTGCCCTTAAAAATTTTTAAGGATAAGTATTTGTATCTTTTCAGTTTTAAAATTGAAATGTAAAAATGATTCTCCAAGGATTATTATAATTTTTTCAATGCAAGTGCTCGTAAAGGCCCATTTTTTATGCATCACAACCGAACAGAAAGTCGATTATTTTGCCCTAGGGCTTTATTATTATTATTTTTTTATTTATTTACAATGGTTGGCTATATAACCTGCAACCTTTCCTGCGTACCATAAATGTAATATTTTGTTTTCCACAGTTTAACGGCTCTGGATACAGTCCTTTTGAGCCAATCATAATTTAAAGTTCACAAGATTGTATTTGTTTTATTTCCTCACACTATGCATTAAAAACGTAGTATGAGACACGGGCGTAAGAGCAATAAATTACTCGGTTACGTTGAAAACACTCACTACGCTCGTGTTTAAAATCGTCCTCGTAATTTATTTCTTTTCGCCCTTGCAGCATAAACTACTATTACTTAACTGATTAAACCGAATGTAAATAAAAACGTTTCTTTAAATGAAACGATGTGATAATGATAATATTGAACTACTCACAGATACATATTTATATTAGATGGCGCGGGTGCATGTAATTCGCGTGCCAAAAAAGCGCGCCAAAAGGGAGAGCAATGCTCTTCCTTCACAGATATTGACTCCTACAACTTTGAATCATTTGTCTCTTACAATTCCTTCTAAAATTCAAACCGCCATAAAGCGTTTTCATTGTAAAATGTGAAACGATTGGTTTTCATAGAATTTGATGCGCTTGCGTCATCTATTTAGATCAATGTCTGTAGAACAACTCCTTACATACGTCCTTTTTAATTTGCGCTAGTCTCGTATGAGAGTATGTGGTACACCAAATATAGTGTGATTTTGACTGATACGACGAAATTCATACTAAAGGCTTTCTTAAGTGGTCAAATAACGAGGTTCAGAGATCTTGGGAATAAATTTCAAAAAATACAATTTTACTTTTCTAGATTGTTTAACATAAGGTGGCAGATTTTACACCGGACTTGACTGTGGAGGTACCAACATCTTACCCGCAAAACCTTCCGAAGTTATTCGGGGAAAAGTAAGATGACAGCTCTTAATCAGGCACAAAACAGGTGGCCCACCATGCCTGGGGCGCTTTATGGTGGTGACGGGCGGCGGCGTCACTGTTGCGAATTTTTGGCACCACGCTCACCAACCCACCTGCCCAGCGTGTGTGGGTATCGGCATTTCTTTCAGGAGGGCCGCCAAAAGTGGCAAAATCCTAGAAAGGCCTAGCAGTGGACGAACTAGGCTGATGGATCGATGACATTGTTTAACTTAGGGTTTAGCTTCAATAAAAACAATGACACAACTATCTTTAAAAGCAGATTCGCAGCCGGATTGTGAAACACCTGCCTTTTTCTAATCAATCGAAACAGAACACTTAAATTCAAAATGTACTCAATAGTTACTCAACAAAACCTTAGTGTACGCTGCCATCGCAAAGTTTCTATTGGTTTCCGAAAATTAGAATTAAAAAAAAAAATTTAATACATTTTGAAATTCTAATTTACAGAAACCAATGGAAACTTTGCGATGGCAATATACAGAATACATAGGTAATAAAGTTTTATTGAATAACTATTGAGTGAATTTTGAATTTAAGTGTTCTGTTTCGATTGCTTAGAAAAAGGCGGGTTTATCACAATCCGGCTGCGAAAACGCATTCAAGGCGATAAGTATGTAAAAGTTTTAGCGTCCCTTTACTCCATATGCGAAAAAGCCCTCAGTGCGAGAGGGACGGATTCGTGGAAAAGTAGCAAAAGGTCGGTTTTTTATTAATATAAAATGTACCAAAAATGCTATCAAAATTTCGTTTAAAAAGTTCCTAGATACTGTTCAAACCCATCTTATAAAATATAATTGCAGTCCATATGTCATTGTAAATTGTCAGACCAGGAGAATTGGTGTTGATAAAGATCTCATTTCAATAAATATTTCTATCGAGCCGAAATTCTCCAATCGCGTTTCTGTTTTAACAGATCCCTAGAGAAAGATTCCAAAAATAATAAAGTACTATTTTATCAAAATTATACACCGAAGTAGATGTAGAAGTTCTAAAAGTGTCTATTTTTTTTCCGTAGCGCCTTAAAACAACGCGAAAAAAAATCACTTGTCTCTATACAATTTTTAGTACTTACTCATTGTCTATGAGAAAGCAAAAAGAACATGTGTGTCTTATAATATCAAAAGCTGCTATCTCCACTTTTGATATTTTTGAGATATGATCTGTTTTTAGTTATTCATATACCCTCGTCTTTTTTATAATATTTTATTACAGTATGAAATTAAGTTTGCCATTTATTGTTGTTTTTCATTATAATAAACTGAGAAATATACGATATATTTGAGAAAAATCGGTTTCAAATATGGAGATAGCAGCTTTTGATTATTCCAAACAAAAAAAAGTGGATTTGGTGAGTTTTGATAATACTGAACCATGAAGTTGGCAGTTTTTGTTACGTTCAACATGGTTGGATGACTCTGGATTTGGCATGATTTTCAAAATGAAAAAAAATTTTAAACGAGTTTTAACATGGTCTTGAGATGGATTTAGCTGATTTTGAAAATTGTAACTGATGCGTCGCTTTGAAAGTAATCACGTGGTATAACTACGTTCTAGAAGTTTGTTTTTGGATTTGGTAGGTTTTGATATTATAGGACACATGTATTTACAAACGTCGTAAATAAGAAGTTTATTTGTATGTTCATCGGAGCATAATAATATATGTGGTATAAGTTTCTGAGCACGTCAATAAGTGTCGAGTCAGTAGATTTACGGAATAGTACCAGTTTAACCCGTCTGCGTCGTTCACAAATTATTCTTCTTTATGTAATATACTGTGCGAGTTAAATTCCTAGTGTCTTCAAATATTCCCGGTAAATTTCAATAAAACCAGTAAAATCCGTTATCACCGTATTGCTGTCACGGATTTGGAATAGATTTATTTAATTATTTATGTAACGAATTTACAATTAGAACCTAGGCGGTAAATGGATTAAATGCTTCTTTTAAATTAAACTACCTACCGATACAAAACATACTATTCCAAAAAAAAAAAAAACTTGTGTAAATGAAATAAGTTGTTCACCTCTCCATATTAACATTGAATTAGTTTAAGGACGCTTTTACGTTGAATTTTTCGCTGTTTTTCGGCACGTTTTCTGTACATTTTCCGAGAAATAACATGAAATTTTGTCAAATGTTTTTTGTACCTGCTGGTATTTGAAACCTTCAACTTCAGGGCTAGGTTTATTTTTTCCAAAGAACACTGTTTTTATACAGTTAAATCGAATTTCCCTATTTCTATTTTCCACGGAGTGAGTATCAATAATTTCAATAACTAGAGGACTTTGATCAAAAACAAAAATATCCTGAAAAGGAAAATACTATATTTTACGTGACACGTGAAAGAAAACACAAACACAAATCGCTTTATTCCACCAAAAACTTCAAGTACATACTTTTCAAAGATGTAAAAAGCTTATCTTATTACAGTTTTTAAGCCACAAGTGGAAACAATACTCAGTGGAATTCTATTGAGGAGTGTGAAACCAATGCGTACTGTACGATGCATATCCGGTACTCTCTACTATCCTTTTCACAATTCTACATCCTGACGGCACGGTCTTCCCTACCATTACAGCGCCTCCCGGTATACTCTTAGCAGTGGCGTGCACAGAACTTTTTTCCGGAAAAGCAATCAAAAGATTGACAAAAAAAAATATAAAAAAATTTTAATAACACTTTGAAAAAAAAAAGTTTGTATGACGCCAGGGTAGGCACTGCCTACCCTAGAGTGAACATTTTCATACAAACTTTTTTTTTTTTTCAAAGTGTTATTTAAATTTTTTATATTTTTTTTATTGTCGTACCTGACCTTCTGATTGCTTTTCCGGAAAAAAGTTCTGTGCACGCGACTGACTCTTGGATATAATGTTATAATATAATTTTCCTAATTCTGCAATATATGTTTTTTATTTTTATTTTGTTTCTGTAGTGTTATGTGTATAAGTGTCTAACATTGACGATGTAACCTAATTAAGAACTGAAAATCGGCTGCTATTAATCTGCATGTTTAATAGCTACATGCCGAATCTTTGACCATTTTGTTTTCGCCTAAATACTTCAAAATGTAACAGATTTATTTTGATTTATTTTAAAATGTTTGTATTATTTTGAAAAACAAATAAAAATCTATTCTAATTTATTCTATTCTATATGCAATGGCTCCTGTTGTCCCATAAAACATGGGGCTTCCCGGGCTAGTGTAAATCCTTGGATTATGTCTTTAATCGAGTCTGGTCAAGCCACGCTGAGATCGGTGCATTTCATTCATTCATACAGCTTATTTGTTTACACAGAATATTTTAAATATTTAGTTCTTACCATTTTACTTAGAAAAACTGTCCAAGTGCGAGTCGGACTCGCGCATAAAGGGTTCCTTACCACCACCCAATACGGGTACGAAACCCTAAAAACATTATGATAATTTATTTCACTTGCAGTTATGAAAGGCTAACTTAACGTAGTCTAATTGAGTTGGATATAGATAACTTCCTAAATAATGAAATATGTATAATTATCAGATTTTTTTCCTACGTGAGACTTACCTGTAAACGAAATTTCAAGTTTATAATTCAACTGGAAGGGCCCTATAACGTTTCATGATGAGCAAATTTGTATGAAATTGATTATGTAAAGTGCAATAACTTTTTTTCGCGTCAAGTTTGAAGCCTTTTTTTTACAGCACAATTATGGGGCTGTATACTTCTATAGGAAGTATCAGTTTCAACTTGATATCTCATACGGGGCCCGAACAAAGGGGTCTTGACAGACAGACAGACGGACTATGGTATAAGGGTTCCGTTTTTTCATTTTGAAGTACAAAACCTTAAAAATGGCACGAATTATAAAATTTACGTTGTTATTTCGCAAATATATGTTGCTGAAAAGCAAATGACAAAAAATATTTATCTCATCAATAATAACTGAAGCTTTATTAACAGTACAGTCACGCTCGAAATTCGCTTGTGGATTATTAATTCGGCAGTTTTTAATCCACTCCATTTAATTTGCACTGCACTGTACAACCACAAATTTGGTCAGATATCGGTTATCCTTGCTGATAACCAATATGGAAAATACTGAACAATATTTATCGAAGCAGTGTACACATTGTATTATTTTATAACACAATACTCAAATAAATCTCGTCCTGATACAAAAAAGTCACATCGAAATTGTATTAGTAGTTACCGGAATAATAACACGAACAGGAATACTCGAATTGAACCAATTGAGAGACACTTTAATAAAAAACAAATTGAAAAAATCAGGAACAGTATTGTGCATCAATAATTAAGCAATCCACTACAATACGGTTTCCCCTCCAAATCATTAGGGCTCAGCCCGTGTTGCCAACTTTTACTTTTGACGCGAGATCAAGCAAAATTACGTTTTAAAATATTATTTACTTCTAAGAACGTCGTCAAAGTATACTGTGATGTCGTCATCAAACACTAGCAATTTTTAGTTGTGAGCGGTCTTAAACAATATCGATCTTTGTCCGATTAAGACAATCAATTTGGCATGTTTAAGAGGATGGTCTACCCTAGCAACTTTTTTTATCACCCGTCCAGCAAAATAAGTCCAATGGCACAGACCTTATTTGCTATTGATACAGGCGATTATATGTTGGCTCATCGGCCTCTTTTTTTTGGACGAGTAATACTTATGATCGCGCAGCAAACCAACAAATTGGTGTGTTTTTAGCTAATACTTACTGAAATATTTTGTAGGGAAAAAAAAATATTTAAGTAGAATGCCTTCATATTTTTACTTGTATAACTTGCATGGACGCAAAAACATTATTGTTATGCAATTCATAATTTTGTTTTATTAAAATGGACAAGCGAGCGGCAATGGACTAATACTCCTTAGGGCAAGGTTTGCTATGTTTTTTATTTTTAGTGACTATTGCTTTACTCGTCAGAATAACAAATATCAACTTTCAGTTCAATCTGTCAAATATTTGTTTCTGTACGTATCGTCAGGGTTATTGAATATATGAAAAAAAAAAACGCTTTTTTAAGTTTAATATGCGCACTTTTTGAGATGAAGTTAGCAACACAGGGCTTGCCCACACAGGCCACTCGAATCACGAAATAAATCAACACGCGTTTTTTACTCAGCATGATTCTTTTTGTTATTTAATTATCTGTGACTGGGCGATTCTCGTAAATTGCCGCCGTACGATAAAATCTCCAGCTGACATTTTTTTTTTCGTAATTGTCGAGCGTGCGTTCGGAACACACTTATTTATTATCACAGCAATTCCGTCAAATTAAGGTGAAATGTGTTAAATGATATAATTTTAGTTACGCGTCTCAATTATGTCCAGTTGTGTTAAAAGCTTTGAAATGTAAATTCGTTTATGCTACGTAATTGGGCCATTTGCAATTGTTTTGCTCCAATTAATGTTGTATTGTTGGTTGAGGTCATTTTGCACCTACTACTCTAGGTATTTGTACTTATGGAAAACTTACTTGTTTGTACGTTTTAATAAATAAATACATATTCATCACTTGCTTAAATGTAGTTAAGACATAGGGTAATTATAATTAAAAGGGTCAATGAATCCTCATCAGTAACCAAAAAACTTAGGTATTTCATTCACCTATTATGACAGGACAGAATCTTTACTCTATAATGAGTTTGTCTTTGATAACTTTAATCAAATCAAATCAAATCAAATCAAAAAAATAGATAGATAACTTTAAATTATGTTTGTGTTTAATGATTTATTCTAAGCATGTTCTTATGTTTGTTTATTAGTTTAAAATATATATATATTTGTAGTAATGATACCCTGTGTCACAGCAACATATTTTTGGTACCCCGCGTTACTGGCCTGGCCGAGTTTGGGACCCCTGTTCAAATTGTGTGTGTTTTTATTTCTGTGCAGTGTACTTATTTTTGTATGATTTTTATAATACTGTAATAACTTTTTTCGAAGCAATAAATATTTTTAACTTTTTTATTGCTAACTTCATATCAGAAATTTTAGTATGTAAAATGCATGAAACGGTGGGAGGAAATTTAAGAACAAATTAGCTCCATCCGTCTTACTTATATAATTAAATGAAAAATATCCAGCTCAAGAGTACCACAAAGAAGCCTATCTGCAATCTCCAAAGATCTTACTGATAGAATTACACAGCAGACATGTGGGTGCAATTAAAACGATAGCCGGAAAAAATAACTAAATAACTTTTGAAACAATCGCTGCTGTTTCGTTAACGATGCCCCCCTCCATCGCTCGCATCGACGCATCCGTGTGAAACGGCCTTTACTTAAGGGGAATATATATTTTGCAGTTGATTCATATATCTATACCGAAGAATGATGCTCATTATATTTGATTGTTTTGGGTCTTTATTAAAATTTATGGGAATGTACAAATATGATATGTATGTTACAAAAAGGGAAATAAATAAAATATGAAAATAACTAATTATATAAAATTATAAGAAAAAAAAAACATGTTTATTTTTTCTGTAAGATGTATCCAAGCCACAAATTGAACGCGATGTACTATTTTGATCTCTTTTATGATTTGAAGAGGATAATCTTATTACTGTTAAAATTTACTCAAAATATAACGTGAAATTTTATCAACCACCTAAATTCATACTGGAGACTCGGTTAGTGATCAGGAACAAAGTTTAATGACCCTTCAGTTGAAATTCGAAAACAATTTTTTTGCTCCTGTATTGGTTGCCTGGACTTCTTCAGGGCGGCTATTCTCGCAAAATTTTTCACACGCTTTATGTTTCCTACGACTTCGTTAATTGCGTGATAAATGCCGTGTGATGATAATACTAATAAGTAAAACTCCTTTAAAGACGTGTAAAACATTTAATTAATCCGGGTAAAAGGGTTTTATTTTAAAGGCTTGATACGTTTCTGTGCAAAGAGCTTCTAAAAATCACCCGCCTTTGGTCTTCGCAAATTGTCGCATGTGCCAGAATTGCCGTCCAGGTCGCGGTGCGATTTTTAAATGCTCGGAAAATGTGGTGGGGGATATTGCATGTGTTCATTAGCGCACAATATTACTGTACGCGATAGATAAAAAATAACTAGCGCAGTCAAGGTCAGACCTCATAAACCGTGACGCTATCTGTACAGGCGAATTTCACCTGAAAGGTCATTAAACCTTGTTCCTGATCACTAACCGAGTCTCCAGTATGAATTTCGGCGGTTGATTAAATTTTACCTTATAGTTACTTAGACTTAAACTTACTCTTTCGATATTCAACTGTTACAAGAGGTGCAAATGTATATTTTTCTCTTTCACTGGTGAAGTTGTAAAACTTAGTTCTTCAGTAGTGAAGAAATATTTTTCAAGGTTATTTAATAGTACATTGTTCACCGAGGGAAGAAAGGGGAAGTTTACCAACGAGGGTGTAGTTTGAGGCCCGAGGCGAAGCCGAGGGCCTCAATACACACGAGTTGGGAATCGCACTTTCTCCCGAGTGATACATAGTGCTTTGTACTACACCTGCGAGGTAATAGTATAATTTTACTTTTAATCAAGATACTTACAATAAAAGAAACCGACTGACTCGCGTGCGATTGTCACTTTTTATTTCCTTCTTATTTTTTATTATGTACAGGAAAAGCAAGTGGCCAGTATCATTTTTCGAGTTTTATGTAAGAGTTCGCAAAATAATACTGGCCACTTGGCCACCTGCTCATTCTTTATGTTATTTAAAAAAAAAAACAGCACGTTAACAATGGATTTGCATATACTTTTTCTGCCCGCTCAAGCACGTTAACAATGAATTTTCATACACTTTTTCCGCCCGCATATTTGTATGACAGTAATGACGTATTTTCTGCATCGTTTTCAACAAAGAAAGAAGGTACGTTCCGAGCAGGTGTAGTATAATAGTACATTGTTCACCGAGGGAAGAAAGGGGAAGATTACCAACGAGGGTGTAGTTTGAGGCCCGAGGCGAAGCCAAGGGCCTCAATACACACGAGTTGGGAATCGCACTTTCTCCCGAGTGATACATAGTGCTTTATACTACACCTGCGAGGAAATAGTATCATTTTACTTTTAATCAAGATACAATAAAAGAAACCGACTGACTCGCGTGCGATTGTAACTTTTTTTTTTTTTTTTCATTTTCCCACTAAGTGGAAAGGCAAAAGGATCTTAGCCCATACAGCCATGTTTGACGTTATAGTTTTTTATGTTTATATGCACTATCCTCTTCTGTTGAGGATCATCTGAAAGGTCTGTCCTGTCTAAGTCACTGTCCTGTCGTTTCCGCTATAATGATAGCCTTGTAACGCAAATACAACAGGGTTAGAAAAAACACACGAAAAGGCACAGCCCGCACTTTTGTTCCATTGAACAACACACTACACAGGTTACGGCGATTTTAATTCACAATATCCTATCACTATTGTTGATCAAAACACCCAAAATGCAATATTTTTTCAATAAAACAAAAAAACGACGCCATCACGTCTTCGCGCCTTTTTTCCAACCTTTTATTTCCTTCTTATTTTTTATTATGTGCAGGAAAAGCAAGTGGCCAGTATCATTTTTCGAGTTTTATGTACGAGTTCGCAAAATAATACTGGCCACTTGGCCACTTGCTCATTCTTTATGTTATTTAAAAAAAAAAAAAGCACGTTAACAATGGATTTGCATATACTTTTTCTGCCCGCTCAAGCACGTTAACAATGAATTTTCATACACTTTTGCCGCCCGCATATTTGTATGACAGTAATGACGTACTTTCTGCATCGTTTTCAACAAAGAAAGAAGGTACTTTCCGAGCAGGTGTAGTATAAAAGAGATTTATTAAAACATACTTACATTTGAAGCTCTTCTCGTTTAGATCAGAGAACGTGGAATACTTATTATTAGAAGTTGTCTCGTTTATTAGGTAATATTTTAATTTTTAAACATCACAAGAAAAGATAAAACTTCACCTTAAAACCAATGAGTTTGACAGTAATTGACTATGACACCACATTATCGTTATAACTAACTTTATTTTGATATCTTTGAAAGCATATTTTGTAATACCAAAAATTATTACGACTGCTATGACAATTTCAGAAAGAGTTATATCTTTTGGATTATTTTTTTAATAATCTGTATAACAACATGAATAACAAATGTGATTGGTCACAAGTCTTACGTGTTTAAATTTAGATTAGACCAAGTATTTTTATTTTATTCCCGAATTTAGAGGAAATATCAAAAAAGGAAAAAAATAATTACATATTTTGACTCCATTCAAGAGTCGAAATATATCGTATAACTTTTTTGTTTTTTTGTTTGTTCCTTTACTTATCCATATACTGTATAATGCCATTTAGTAGTACAAAAATATATATTTATTTATTTACGCTTCCAAATTTAGTACTACGTATACAGTAGCGCGCTTTTATAGCTACATAAGTACCACTATAAATTTTATTTTTACAATTAAAAAGATATAATGAAAAAATAGTCGAAATGAGAACCTCCTCTTTCTTTCAAATCAGTTAAAAGTAGGGAAAATCGAATACAAAAATTAATATTTTTAGTTTGATTACAAACAAAATGACGTATCTTTTCAAGACTGGTTCTTTGCAACACTATTGATTAATGCCATTATATGTTTTTTTTTTTGCGTAATAGTAAGGTTCAGTTCCCAAATAAGGTAAGCAATATTTCGAAAATCTTTTTATGCTGTTTTTTTTCCAAAATGGATAACGAGAATCCTTTGAGCAAATTTGTTTTTCTTCTACAGTTTAGATTTTTCTATTATTGCCCCATTTCAAATTGCTACCCCTACCCTGTATACCTACCCGTCATGTTAGTATTATGGCTTCTGAATAAACTTCTGAATATTGGAAACTATGTAATACGTTACTTTATATTATGTGTCGTCTTATAACAATAAACGTAATTTCCATTACAGTTACCAAACATTAAACATATGCTAAAAATTAAACATGTACTCATAATTTAAACATGTACTCAAAAATTTAACATGTACTCAAATATTAAACATGTTCTCAAAAATTAAACATGTACTCAAAAATTAAACATGTACTCAAAATAAATCAAGTACTCAAAAATTAAACATGTTCTCAAAAATTAAACATTTACTCAAAATTAAACATGTACTCAAAAATTAAACATGTGCTGAAAAATTAAACATATACTCAAAAATTAAACATGTTCTCAAAAATTAAACATGTACTCAAAAATTAAACATGTGCTTAAAAAATTCAAAAGCTGATACGACTCCAGCTTTTTTGTTTACAACGACTTCAACTCCTACACTCTACCATTATTAGAAACCAATTTCGAACAAAATTTCCTTGAAACCTGCAAACTCAACCCCCAAGTAAAGCAAAGCCCTTTTCCACAGATGCAGCAGCGGCCCATAAATTATATCGACAAGACGCTTCTCCATAGAAAAGCTTCTTATTTCGCCACATTTCAAAATTAGCGGCCGATAGCGCCGTAAAGCACGCCACAAGGACGGCACTTAAAGTATATTCTCGAATTTATATCTTTCAACTTGAATTTATGACTGTTTTGTAATGGATTGGGGGTTTTGATGTCTCGGTTTCGGGAGTGGTGATTTCGAAGTTCAAAAATTATGTGCTCTAAAGTTTTCGGTAAAAGAACGTTAAAATGTTTTTAAAAGCTTCTTACGCTTTTGGTACTCGAAATGTTATAAGAGTGCATTAAAAACTGGAAAAGATTATTAGAAACAGAATATATGTATTACCTAGATATAATAATGCTTATGGAAGTCGAACCTGGATGTACTTCTTGGCAGACATTGTTAATAAACTTCCAAGAGATCTTCAATAAATTATATATTCGTAGTGATAAGTATAAATATAAGATAAAAGATTTCCTAATTGAAAATTCAGGTAAAAATTTATTATAAATTAAAACTGAATTGCTCTGTTTCGTTTCGTGCGGTTTTTGCTTGTTTATTTATTACTTTTTATAACTTATGTACTCGCCACTACAGATAAGCCCATTGGGTTTCGCTAGTGGCTATATACACTGGCCTGCAAAACTAAGTACTACACTTTTTAAATTTGATTTTTTTCTAAACTATAGAAGTTAGAGATTTAAAATAATCACATAGTGAAGTTGTCCTTATAGTTCCCTATAGTTTCAAAGAAAGCTGATAAAATTTGCTATAAAACGTTTTTTATTTTAAATCTCTAACTTCTATAGTTTAGAAAAAAATCAAATTTAAAAAGTGTAGTACTTAGTTTTGCAGGCCAGTGTAGTTTAGGTTAAGATTCATTGTAATCGGGATTAATAAAGATATATTTAAAAAAAAAAAGTATTACAAATATTTTGAAAAAATTTCCCCGGTTCTGAATTTAAACATGCGATCTCCTGCTTTGCCAACTGGGCCACAGAGGTACTCATCGTAGACCGTTGAATTTTTTCACCATATAATAATATCTGTACATCCAATTTTTTATTCATGTTACATTATAATACTTAAGTATCAAATAGCTACAACTGTACATCAGTTTTTGTAAGTCTTTTTGCTGCATCTAACAGTACCAGCAACAAAGTTTACATAATATACTATACACAGAACATATATATACTATACGAAGCTGAAACAACGACACAAATCCGCCGCAAAGTTAAATATAACTTTGGTTTCCGTGAAATAATTTCAGTAAGCACCCATACTGAAGAGGTTTGATAATACAGTGTGTTCATGTAAAAAAATTGAAGAGTGTTTTGGAAAAACAACCAATGTCACTTTTCTGACATTTTACAGGAAGTAAATATCAAAATCAATCAGCCCACATCTACCAACCGTTGGGCATAGGTAAATAAAACATTATAAAATTAGTTACATAGAAAAGTCCTTATTTATGTTTTTTTATAAAAATACTTAATTTTGTATATAAAAAGTTAAAAAAATGTTGTTTATTTATTGGCTATTCTTTATAGAAACGTTACTGACGTTGGTGGTTTTTCCGGAAGCACTCTGTTTTTGTAGCTACATTTTTAATGTACTTTGGTTGTTTTTGCTGATTATAATATTACCAGATTATTGTATGCACAATAGAGAATCCATAGAGAAAAAAAAAACAAATTCGAAAAAATTGGACATTGGTTATTTTTCCAAAACAGTCTTCAATTGTTATAGGCATCGTTATCCTAGAAAAACAAGGCCCAAATTAAAAAAATAACAATAATTCAAAACAACGGAAACTTATATTTATAATAAAATACGTTTGGGTTTGGTGAGATTCACAAATTCATAAAAGGACTACCAATTAATTTCATTGAACAGTGATTGATTGTTGGTGGTTTTTCCGGAAGCACTCTGTTTTTGTAGCTACATTTTTAATGTACTTTGGTTGTTTTTGCTGATTATAATATTACCAGATTATTGTATGCACAATAGAGAATCCATAGAGAAAAAAAAAACAAATTCGAAAAAATTGGACATTGGTTATTTTTCCAAAACAGTCTTCAATTGTTATAGGCATCGTTATCCTAGAAAAACAAGGCCCAAATTAAAAAAATAACAATAATTCAAAACAACGGAAACTTATATTTATAATAAAATACGTTTGGGTTTGGTGAGATTCACAAATTCATAAAAGGACTACCAATTAATTTCATTGAACAGTGATTGATTGTTAATTGGTAGTACTTGCCGAAGAATGCATTTTCAATACAATAATGCATTTTTATACGCAAAAAGCTTTTTAAAAACATAAGAATTCATCATAAAACATTAAACCAGCTTCAGCGATCTACACTTACTTTATTCGTTGAAGTCCTTATTAATTGTTCTCTGGTCTTAGACCATGGCAATTTTTTTTGTGTTGTTATTTTTGCTTCATTTAATTTCAATATATATGTACGATCCGGTACAAACCTAGAACAACCAAATGGCAGTCATAATTATATATTATCGTTTACCCAGTTGCCAACTTTATATAGGTTTTTAAGAGGATAGGTTCCGCTTGCATACTACCCTGTTACTCCATGCGAGAAGACCCGCAGTGCGAGAGGGACGGATTCTAGAAAAAAGTCAAAATGACAACTTTTTGCATTAATTTTACTATTTAAAAACAAAGCAAAGGTGCTATGAAATATATGTCTTTTTAAGAGTTTAATAAAATTTATACAGAATTTAATTCATAAATAATATGAACGAGTTTTTATTTCAATAACCTTAAACCTCGACATGAAAACTTTTTTTAGAGCCATCTTTGGCACTTTATTTCTCAATATTAGAATGACGTTTGACGATTCTGTTCCGATATGAGTGTGTATTATAGTCCCGAAAGAAATACATATTTTTTCTTTTTTATGTAGTATTCTAGATTCTTCAAACCAGGAAGAATAATAAATGGTTTTGCGGAAACTATCCTCTTAACGCTTTCCTCTTACAACAAAATTACCTGTGGTTTAAAATAACCATCTAGATTCTCCTACTCTGTGACGTGCTGAGCCAAGTTCGTAAGCTACAGCGAGGCTGCAATGCGGATTGTGGCACAGAACTGCTACAAGGTTAAAGTATGACAACGACGCGCGTTCGTAACGCCCCGTTATACCAATGCGGCAGCTTTCTTGCTAATTGAGACGTATACAGACTCTCGATTTCTCGAACACATATCATCAGTTATTCAATGACGTGGATGTTTTCTCCATCTCAAAAGCTACATTCAAGTTTAAAATAAAAGTGGCTCTTAAAAGTATTTCCGAAAATTCTTGACAAATATTGTAGTTGCTAAAACTAATTAAAAATATATTTGTATAAATATTGTAAATAGTGTATTTCATGAAATACACGGAAAATTTTAATAAATTCCTGGTTTTATAAATTCCTAAATAAATGCATTTTGAATATATAATCTAGGGTTTTGAAATTGGAAAACATGTTTGGATAAATTTTCCTCGATAGAAATAATTGTTAAAAAATGAGGTCTTCAAACACACTTTTTCTCCTCGTTTGATAAATAGGAACCATATTATACAGAACTCAAACATATTTTATTAGGCGTGTTTCAACAATATCTAGAGATTTGATATTTGAAATTTTGCTAGCTATTTTAGTTTTTAATAAAAATATAAAACCAACTTTTTACCGCCCCTCTCGCACTGCGCGATTTTTCGCTTGGAGTGACAGTGACAAAAATAAAATTCGCATAGCCTCTTAAGTGAACATCCGTCGATAGAAAACCACATGGAGTTCGAGACGCATGTTAACCTACATTTTTTGTCAAAAAATATACTAAACATTAACTTATATTTTCCAATCAACAAAAAACAATGTTATTCCTAGGTTACTCATTCACTGCTTGTAAACATCAACCAGTTCAACCAAGAGGATCAACAAAACGCGTAATGCAGGGTGTGCAGAGATTTATTTCAATGGTGAAGCTTACAATATGTCGTTCAATGTTCTCAAGTTTCGATTTAGGAAGACGACGGGGTTATTCATCTCTATCTCTCTAATTTAATTAACATTGTATCACTTTTTAAGTTAAAACATGAAAAATAAAATAAATTAACTACTTCACAAAATCAAAATCAAATAAATACGGTTCTTTCCATATACGGGAAAATTAGAATATAATATAAATATAATTTTAGTATATCTGTAATTTTTTTTGTCTGTTTGTATGCTCGCAATTTACATAAAAAATTACTAAACCAGTTTGGATGGAGTTTTTGTTGTATTGTTCAGTGTCACAAAAGTAACTGAAGTTTAAACGACATGATTATTGCGTTTACTAGATTCATAATGGATATTGATATGGGTCAAGTATTTTCACGTTTTATATTTTCTAATACTCTTAGGCCCACTTGCAGCATGTTCTTAACTCGACTTTAACTCGGGTTAAGTCAAAAAATAGAGGGTTAAGAAAAAGCTCTCTTGCACCAATCAAAATCTCGGGTTAAACTAAGAGAAAGTCATCAGAATTTAACCCGACTCTCACCTCGAGTTAGCAAAGTAATGTTACCAGTTTGACTTAAATTGTGTTGTTTCCAATGACATTATATAGATACTATACCTCATTGGTTGCAACTAATTACTTTATGGTAACATTCTAAATGAATGTCAAATGTCAAACAATCGCTTAGCTCGTGATTACTAACTTGCTTCGATATTATCATGGTGCAAATAGAACTAATGAAATGTCGGGTTAAGGGTTTTTTCTCGATCATGCTGCAAGTGGGCCTTATAATTCATACTATAATGACCGCACGGGAGCAACCCGAAGATCTCGAAAACTATTTTTAGGCCGAGGTTAAGTTTGACAGACAAGTGTATCGGTTACAATGTAAAATAACTGAGCTGGAATTACAACTATAAGTGCAACCTGATATGGTCTACGAGCGACCGAGATGATACCTTTCTGATTTTATTTCGTAATATTTTCTAATTGGACATATACCTATATATGATACATATACCCGGCGTTGTTTACTGCATACACCTGTAGGTGAAATTCAATCAACCGCCAAAATTCATACTGTAGACTCTCCAGTTGGTTATGGACGACTCGGCTAGTAGAGGCGGTAAAAAAGGCAAAGTATTACATTTCTGTGGAAATGTAGTCAGTTAACGATACACAATCTAGTTTAGAATAATTTTCACTGGTGTGTCGATTTTTTGGATGTTGTGGAAACTGGCGAATACAAACAACTTTTATCACGTAACCAACCCTCAACCCGCGAAAAATAAATCAGCTGTGCCATAGAAGAGTTACATAGGGACCTACTCGACCAAACTGTATGAAACAACTTCTTTTTTCACGATGTCTCTATCTTTTTTCGCGATAGGTTGTTCGTTTGGACGAGTACTGTCGCCCGTTTCCAGCTCCGCAGCATTATGTTAACATCCTGTATAATGAATATAAAAAACAACCTTTACATACTATTATTTACTTTATTGGCTGTCAAAGAAGATATCTGATACATAAAGTCGTAAAGATCGGAGCAGTTTGATTTAGGCTTGGTTTAGCCTTGAAGTTAAGTGAGTCAGCGGAGATCTCTCGTGTGGAGTCTAGGAGCTAGCAGCGTTAAGATTTAATAAGAAAATTAATATTAATCTTTTCAAAAACAGCTGTCTTTTTTTTCCAACACATGCGCGTCTCGTTGCGTTCCACCAACCGCGTCTCTTCCTGTCTGTCTCAGCAATGCAAACGTGACTACACGAAATTGCGTAATGGCTGATGACTCTTCCCACTTTCTTTGGAATTTCTCCAACGTACTTGCGGAATATTATCTTGCTTCTGTTGGAGATCCGGCGCAGAAGTGAAAACCTATTCTAAATAATTTAAACCGCTACAATAATAAAACCCAGCTTTCTGGTGTCTACTGCCGACTAGCTGACTTCTCGTCTAACGCTTGGGAGTTAAAGTTCATTTTCATAATAGGAAAAGGGACACTTCCATTTTTTGCATTGGGAACCGAAAAGGCTAAAACGTGTAACAGAAAGGTGTCACCATATTTGAAGAGCTTATCCAGTCAATGGTATAGAATAACTTTTACTATGTAGCCAAGCCTGAAATCTCAAAAAAAAAAATCTGCGCTTCCATACATTTCGGCCGAGCGGCATTGCATTTTTCTATGAAACAGTTACATTTTTTTTCGGGATACAGGTTTTGTTTCGTAGTAAAATTTGTTCTATACCATTGACTGAATAAGCTCTTCAAATATGGTTACACCTTTCTGTTACACGTTGTATACGCCACTGAACCCAATCCGTCTACGAGCTGGAGACCCGTGACATATGGACAGACTGACAGAAGAGGGGACATTACGGAACACTAAAAATCATCGAGACGTCCTTCCACAAAACACATAACTTTCCAACCTCCTAGACTACTTCTCACCGATGTTTTGCATGCGGTTAGCAGCGCGGGGAACTAAGTATAAACAAACACAACAGAGGGATCTAGTGAGCAACTGAACTGAACAGCCGCTCGCCGAGGATTGCCACATGCGCTATTTCCGTAGCAGCTGTGAAAATACTGCCGACCTTGGATACCTCTACAGTTTAGAGAGTTTGAAAGTTTTCTTGCTTAGATTATAATAATATTTCTAACATTCTAGTTCTGTTGTCACTAAACGTAAACATTATTTATAATAATTAACAGACAAATATGTGATTGTGACTGTTTTCTAATTGTTTTCGCCTGAAGATGTCGATTAAATCGAGGAAACCGGTAGCGATTACGCTTGGATGTATTGATGGAACTTAGTACACGTATTTTTCAATTTTCTATGATTTTTAAAATGTTCCATCACGAAGTGACAACATATATCATTAATTCTTATGTTATTTCTATTTTGACGGTGTTTTTCTTTTATTCGTAAAAATTCTGATGTAGAAGCCTTGATGTCTGTCCATTTTTGGCAAAACTCGAAAACAGATACGGTGGTTGAATAGAATTGTGATAAGTAATTGCAAAATTATTTTTAAACAGGACAAGGCATGAAAAGAAAAATATGGTTGGGAGTATTGATTCAATAAATAGTGCTTTTTCACTGTTGTAAACAACAACATTTGTTTGTATTGCTTGTTTTTTTAAACATAATATGTTAAAATAATGTGTGCATTGCAGTCTCCACGTAGTCTCGTTTGTAGATATATGTAATTATTCAACTTACTTATTAATTATTTTCAAAGTTTAATCAGAAGAAAATCCAAAGATAAGAATTTGAAAAAATTCCCCGGGCCAGGAATTTTTTAAATTCTTGTCTTTTGGGTTTGTTTCTGATTGATCTTTTCTAGTTTGTAATGCACTCTTATAATATTTGGACTAATATTTAATTTTCTATGCCTTCGAGGCTGAGCGTGGCAAGTACTTTTTTACTATACGACCTCCGGTAGTGCTGAACAAATTAAAGCACTTTGACTTTGTAAAAGTGGCATTTACATATATACGAGTATAGCAGACCTTAGGGATGCCGATTGCAAATTACTTGTTGTTTATGAAATTAAAAAGACTTTATTTATTTCAAATGGTCGACACCATTTAAACTTACAGATAAATCCTGACCTTTGCGTTGCTGTTATTTCTTCGTATAGTTTAACCGCTGGCTTGTACCGAACAAAACAGATTTCTCTACAACAATACATCCTTGGTTTCTCTTATAAAGGGATCAAAAATAAACAACTACCCGCCCACTTGCATTCATGTGTGGTCAGACAAGATATGCTCTTAAGACCTCGAAATTTATTGCGCGCGCAATTACAAAATGGCTGAACAAAAATCCGCTTAGCTCAGTGCGACAAAAGCCTGTCAGCGCTGCATCGGCGCCGGCGCATCGCCCTGACATGTTTACGAGTTCTTGTTTTATTTAATTAGAGATTATGGCCTCAGGGAATGTTAATGCACTAAAGGGGATGTGTAAATATAGATTTATATTAGCAGCGGTTTGTTTTGAGCTGTGATGAAATTATAGGGCATTGTTTTCTTTAAAATCACTTATCTTTTACTGAGACTATTCGAACTTAAAGCAATGAAGAATTTGGTGTCATTATTATTCATTTTGAAACCTCTTGAAATTTTTAAGTAATGACTAATGATACATGAGGCGAAATTTAATCAACCGCCCGAATTCATACTGGAGACTCGGTCAGTGATCAGGAACAACGTTTAATGACCATTCGGACGAAATAAAAAATAAATTTGTTTTTGTACTGCCTGTACTAGGAATTGTCTTAGAACTAGTCCAGTTCAATGGCAACAAATTTCATTTTTTATGATTTCGAAAAATGGGGTCATTGAACCTTGTGCTTGATCACTAACCAAGTCTCCAGTTTTAATTCGGGCGGTTGATTAAATTTCACCTTACATGTACACTAGAGTGGAAACTTATTTGTAGATCCTATCCTTAATCTATAGATCGCAATCCAGACTGTGGCTCAGATCTATCCTAGAGATTAAGCAGATGAAAATGAAAATGAAAATTTCTTTATTTCAAAATTAGTTAAATAAATTATAAAATCACTAGTTCCCACAGAAAGTTTGCTTGTGTATTGAAAACTAGGCTCCTTCCAAAATAAATTTAATTCAAAATTCAAAATTAAAGAAATTTAGACGTTAATTTACAGTCTTAACTAGCTTTAAAGGTATATATAATATTAAGATAATACAACAATATGAAACCTACTTATTTATAAGAGTATGACATAAAGACATAAAGCTATCTTTACTTACTGTTAATACGAGTATATAGATTTTGTGTTGAATACATATATCTCTAATGAGACAGAGTTTGTATGTTGTATGTTGTGTAGTGTATATGTGTGTGAAATGTGTGTGAGAGCGAATTGTATGAAATTAATTAAATTTCATACTTATGATGTAAAAGAATGATTTTTAAATGTTGACTATAAAAGAACCTAGATTGTTGTGCCATTTGTGCCAAACATTTAGAATACGACAAAAGATAAACTCATCATTTTATAAGTGGTATTACTAAACTTTTGACGGTCGTTCCTTATCCAAACAAGAAAGTCAGTTAAAAATATGGTTAATTTTACATCACCATAACAAAGTGTTCGTTATGTCTTAACCCCTAAATTCAAGCGGCAGTTTTTAACGACCTCGGGTGACGGAGAACAGATGTTCAAAGCAAAACACACACTGTTTGTTAAGTGGAAAAACAGACGTCCAATTTGAAGAAGTTTTGACTTTTAAGGGCCTACAATAACGAACTAAAATTTTATGGAAATCAATCTCAGTACATCTCAGGTGTGTGTGATTTTGAGTATACTACACGTACTTAGCTCAGTACGATAACCGCAACATGATTGGCTAGTGATTATCACGCCATTCCGATTCCAGCCAATCATAGACTTCAGTCGGATCGAAAAGAATGGACCTCGTCGTAGTCTTTATGTTATTTTACAAAAGACAAAAATGTTAAAAGCACTATACGTGGAAATGTGTGAATTATTTATGAGGTTGTTTCGTTTTTAGAGTTTTTGATTTTAAATTTATGAAAATTTCGAATACTTACGCATAAAAACTGATGCCATGACTCTTCCAGTGTTTGTTCGAGTTGCTTATGCATAATTTCACGGTGCAATGAGACATTTTGTTATAATTTTGTTGTGCTCACTAGTGCGGACGGTGCACCGCGCAGCGCAAGACTGGTCAACGTAATACGCATAAATATAAGCCTTCCCCACCTGGGCACATAAATGGTGGCGTAAATTTTTAGGCGAGTTTATGCTTCCATAAAATTTTAGTTCTTTGGTCTACAAAGAGGATTTATCATGCTTGCCACAACTACATAGACTTCATTCAGGTGCTCTTATAAGATCGTGTTGTAAATGACGCTGCACCGCCATTATGAAAACGATAAATTAGTATTTTTTTATAACAGCATATTCTGAACTCGATTCTTGGTAATAAAAACGTCAAAAAGTTGATAATCGTTACTTAATGTCGCAACTACACAACTTCAAACGATTATTTTATAATGCATTACTTGGTTAATCATTGTAATAAAAACAATGAAGATACATTACTTGTGTTAGTAAATTTTTAGCAAAAACTAATTTACCGATAAGAAATATACGAATATACCTATAAATTGTATGTTTTTCAAGTGTTAAGTGCCTTTCCCAAGTCACACAACCTTGAAACTTGTATTAAAAATAAGTAAACAAATGACCCCGTAAGTTTTTCTTAGAATATTTTAATTATTTTAACTAAAAGCAGAGTTACTTAATAAAAATTCTGATTTTCGTGAGCGTGGGTTTCTCGTATACGTACTCGCATAGAACTGCCATGGATCAGACCGCGCTATTTAAAAAAAAAAGCGGTCGAGTGCGAGTCAGACTCACGTATCTAGGGTTCCGTGAAAAATTTAACTTTGTCATTTTATTTTCGTGAATTTCTCAACCGCTACATTTTTCCTGTAATCTTTACGTAAGCACATATAACCATGACTTTTTTCTTATTTTTCAGTCCACTAGTTTTGGAGATAAGGGGGGGGGGGGACATACATTTTTTGTGATTTTTCAAGGATTTCTCGAAATAGAGGCAAGTATATATATCCAAACTATATATTTTACAATTAAATAATACCTAAAATACATACAATACCTACAATTTGATACCCAAACTGTATAATTATAAAAAAAATACCCCGTGTTATGTGGGCAAATTAGTGCTATTTTTGTGCCAACTATCAAGTCTTTATCTTAAACTGTGCTAAAGTAATGAAGCTGTGACATACGTATGGACAACGGAGTCTCACCAAAAAGGTTGCTTTTGTTAACTTTTAGGTACTACGGAACCCAAAAAAAGTCATTGAGTTCAGTTCTGATTGATGCAAAATGTGGTGCTCAATCTGACCTTATGCAAAGCAAGATTCCGATGCACATTTTTACTTCTCAACTGTCGCCCTTTGACTTGGGCCCAAAAAACCAAACCCAGCCGTAACGCAAGCGAGGCGAAGCTAGTGAGGGACCCAACACTTTTCTCGTGTTCGCCTCGACTATCCTAGCCTCGCCTATAATAGACTTAGAATCAGACGTGGTGTTCAAGTTTATACTTCTGCAGCGCGGGTGGACCCGTGAGCAAAAGACTCATAAACCGCTTTAAAACAAACATAGAAATAAAAAGCAGTTGAAATGAATATCCTCATTCTGTTTTTTTTTTTCTTTTTTTTTCAGAAAGAAATGCAGAAAATTGTGCAGATTCTCGATAACAATTGATTACAAAAGACTTTCAGCACTATTGTGCTAAAGAAATTTTACCGGTTAAGAATATAAGCGCTATAACAAAGGGCTTTGTGTACAATGTATCTAGAGATCGTATTAGGACTACGAAATAGGAGGGAAAAACTTATTAGCTAAATAAATAATGTTTATGTATCTATATATAAATACATGTTATGGCTAAAGTAATGTTTGATGATAAAGTTAAAATTAGCCGGATAATCTCTCTCTCTCAATTTTCTTTCTATATTTCTATTAAGAACTCCAGGGATCGCCTCGCTCTGCTCCGCTTCGCTCGGTTCCTCAATTTATGATCTCAAGCAACCTAACACGCTCTTCCTCGCTGCGCGTGTCTTCGCACCTATTTTTATGTTTATGTTTAAAATCGTCATAAAATTATAATACCCCACCAACATACCTACCAGCAGATTGGAGGGTCATTGTGGCATCTTAATCAGCACCCAGCTATGGTTGTGAGATGCTTACCTATTGCTACTTTAATTTAATATAAGTACCGAACTCCGCAATCACTGATAAACCCTATGGGTTTTTGTTTATTGTGCATTTTTGTAACTAGGTTAAGATTTTTGAAAATAAAGAAAAAAAATAAAAAAAATGTATTTCTTTCCTCCCCTGCATCACGCACACCGCACGAATCTTGCGGCTCGGGCTTATCGAAAAAACATCGACACTTTTAGAATTTGCATTTCTACTTCAGTAAATAATGTATTATTATGATAAAATTGTATATTATTTCTGGAATCTTATCCTAGGGATCTGTTAAACAAAAACGCGATTGGAGAAATTCAGCTCGATACAAATATTTATTGAAATGAGGTCTTTTTCGACACCAATTCTCCTGGTTTCATAATTCGGAATGACGCATGCACTGCAATAATATTTTTATTAGATGGGTTTTAACAGTATTTAGGACCTGGTTAAACAAAATTTTGGTACAATTTGTATATTAATAAAAAACCGACTTTTTGGTAATTTTCCACGCATCCGTCCCTCTCGCATTGAGAGATTTTTCGCATATGGGATGCTAAAACTTTTACATATTACCTTAAACTAGCAAACGCCCCGCAAAGTTTCTCCCGACCTCGTAATTATTTCCTAAAATCCCTTCTTAGCAGATATCTGTGTCGTACAAGAAATCTACAAATCAAATTTCATGTTCTTAGGTCCAGGCGTTTGTTCCAGGCAGTGATATATCAGTCATTCAGTCACTTAGGGTATTCTTTTATATTATGTTATCAGCCGAACCCCATTTTAGGACAAACTAGTTTGGCTTAGGCCAAAGTTTCTTTACACAAACTACGTTCGCGTTTAGGTGATAATTGTACAAAAGGTATACCGCGGAACTGCTTCTGTTACCCCATTTATATTTTCAAAATTGTATCACCGTTGAAAATTTTACTTTATTTTGCTGTTGCCTAATAAAATGCGATTCTGTACATCCATCAAAATAATAGCTAACCAAGCAAACAGTCACCGGAGAATTGATTAACTGCGGTCTCGAAGACGGCTCTTTGGACAATATATTTTTCAATTGTCCCCTAAATGTGAACTGTCCCCTATCTATCCCAGACTTATCATCCATCCATCCATTCATCAGCTTAGTTCGTCCACTGCTGGACATAAGCCTTTCCAGGACTTTGCCGCTCTCGGCAGTCATCCTGGAAGAATTGCCCATACTCACTCACGTTGGGCAGGCGGGTTGGTGAGTGCGGTGCCAGAACCCTCGTACCAGTGACGCCACTGCCCGTCACCAGTCTGTTCCATATAAGGTCCGGTTATTAAGGATGGATATACTGCCATCCATCGGTCCCAGGCATGGTGGGCCTCCTGGTTTTTTGCCTGTGAGCTGTCCTCTTACTCTCCCCGAATTACTTCGAGGGGGTCTCCAAGTAAGATGGTGGTACCTCCACAGTCGAGCCCGGCATCAGCTCAACCACCTGTTAACAGACTAATTGAATCTAATGCCTTCCTGCCTGTTAATATGTCATATTTATAATCTACAAAAAAATTATCTGTATCCTAGCAAAATGTATCCTATCAAATAACATTAAAATATAACTATGTTTTTTTTTTACCTTTTTTTTAATTGTACGTCTGAAAGTCTGAATAACTAACCATGTCAGAATTTAAACTTGACACTGGCAAAAAGTGGCGCTTAAAATAGCAGCCGTCGCCAAGACACATTCTTACTAAAATTTAGCAAAAATAACTTTAAAAACTACCCAGTTCGTATTCAAATCGTATAATATGAAGCAGATATAAACGAAGGTGTTAGCGGAACGAAGGCAGTACATCTTGGGTGTATTGTGTTGGAGCAACTTGGACTCGCCCGGCGGAACAATCGCGTCCTCGAAGTACGGGTATGTGACTAAATAAGAAGAAAATTTGCTCTTCTTCGAGCCTCAAAGAGTTCACTCACAGATAGAGAACTTCTTTCTTTTAGGCGGGAAAGACAAGGTAATGATTGGCTTTTTTTGGGATATATGTAAATGAGTTTTAAAAATAATGGTTCCCACTTTAAAAGGCTTAGCTTTAAAATTAATGCACTATGTTAATACATCCAGCTTTAAAATTTGTCTGCTTTAAAAATAATTGTTTGCACTATAGTTTTAATGTTTTCAGCTTTAAAATTTGTCTTCTTTGAAAATAAAAGTTTGCATTATAATATTAATACTTTCAGCTTAAAAATGTCTCTTCCTTAAAAATAATTTTGTATAGTAATTTTTTTTGGAGTTTTTTATTTGCCAAATTTCGCAATTTTATAAATAAAGCAAAGAATTTTGATTACCTCGAAAATGACGGATTTGCGACCTCCAAGTGATAGCGTTCAAATCACTCCAAATTAATCGTAGTGTCTTCCCACGAGAGGAATAAAAGCAATTTCCAGTCATCTTGTATTGGCTTTTATAGCCAAATGAGCAATTCACTTGCTTATATTGCACCCTGCCTATCAGCGGCGATGACCAACTATCGTTGCTTACTCTACGTACAGGTGCAAAAAGTCAGTAACTTCAGCCTAGCCCAAAAATTTCAGCCGATCCCACCAAGCGGCGAGAAGCCTATGTTCACGAAAATGCTATAGACTGGTGATGTGAATCAATGTCAAAGCGTCGCATCTGCACAGTAACTACTCAATCTTTCATCGCTACATAAACTTCTCCGGGCCGCTATCTCGGCATATTGTGTTACGTGCACTCGCATATGATAACTGCATCACCCGAGACGTCTTTTGTTAGAAAAACATATTTCGGGATGCACTTTGCTCCTTACTGCTTTGCGGTACTATCAGAGATAGCTTTGCTGGAGGTATTTTTAACCTTATTACATCGGAATAAAGTCTAAGTGTGGTAGAACAGAAGATAAGGATTTAGAGAAGGTGATAATGCTTGGATATTGTTCCGAATTAGTGCTGTGCTGGGATTTGAACGGTTTTTAAACGGTAAATACGAGTTTGTAGTGGTTTGTTGTTCCTTAAACTAAGTAAGAGCAACCCACTATTCTGTTTATATGAATGTGATTTCTTAGATAAATAAAATAACGCAAACGTATCTTTAAGACATATATCCCCGACATGGTGTCAGAGGTGTTTCCAAGTGTACACTGTTACTGAAACTGTCAAGATCGTTCTCGTAACACCCTCTTTTCACCGACGATTTTTTAATATACCAACGTTTTAAGGAGTGAGCGTTATTGTCGTAATTCGGGCTCAAATACTCAGTTTTTATGGCACGCTGGTTTTTCTCCCATTTCTTTTTCTTCACCGTTAGCAAATGGTATGTAAACAAATACTATGTATACAGGGTGCTTAGAAATTCGACCTATTCCTTGAAAGGGATTATACTAGAGATCATTTCCAACAATTTAAGTCCTGTCAACTAGTTACGAAGTTTATTATGTTGTTTTTCAATATTTCAGACTAATAACCAAAAATAAATTATTTAAAAATAACTATTCCTCTCTCAGCACTTATTTATCATATTTCTGATCAAAAAACCTGCGCTGAATTCCCATAATCTCAGAATTGAAAGGTCTTAAGTGGAAAGAAAACCATTTTTATTTTGTAATTTTTGAAATATCGACGTGCTTTACTTAAAAAAAAAAAGTATCATTTTTGACCCCTAGTTGAAAGGCATTATTTGTTGAAAATGATATCTAGTATAACTCCTTTCAAGGAATAGGTCGAATTTCCAAGCATTCTGTATAAATTCCATAAAACTATTGGGTGTTCGACCGGCAGGAATTGAACCCGGGTCTCAAAATTGAGAAGAATACCTACCCCTACGCTGCTGTTAATTAAATAAACATTTTAATATAAGTACGCAGTTAAGCTCAAGGCAGCTATTCTAGCATCAAATCCCACTATCCCCTTCCCTTCCCACTAATATTATAAATGCGAAAGTTTGGATGGATTGATGGATGTTTATTACTCCTTCACGCCGAAACTACTGAAAAGACTAGGCTGAAACTATGCATAAATGTAGTTCTAGACCTGGAATAGGACATAGGCTACTTTTTATCCCATAAATTAGTTCCCATTGGAAGGCAATGCGCTGTCAAGTCCCTGTAGAAAAGTGATGTACTGTTACTCCTTCACGTCGTTGAATATTAGTATTATATGTGATATTAGTGAGATGGGATAGTGGCATTAGTGGGATGGGGTGGGATAGGATTCGATACGGCTATGCAAAAACTTAATCAACGTGGGCGAAGCCGCGGGCAAAAGCTAGTATAAAATAATTTCGAAAAAGAATCATATACCTACATAAAAATATTTTATGTAAAATTTTAGGCACTAAACCCAATTAAAATTGGGGGCAAAGATAATATTATGAAAAGGCTTTCCTTTTTTCTACATATAAATATGACTTATAAAGAAGACTTTAAACTATAAAAGGATTCCGTATAGTTTCAAAAACGAGTTTGAAAAGCACTTATAGCAGCATATTCATATTTTTTTGACTTATATATGTTTTTTTAGCCCATGCAAATTTTGGTGTCATCTGAAATGGCATTGCTTAAGTATTCTTCGACTATTTTTAATTGTTTATTGCCTAGTTTTCAAGTTATTCGAGTAAAAACCCCCTTTATTTCCGAAAGTAAAATAATAAAACTGTATTGATGTTGTAATCAGTAGTGGAATTTACAAAGTCACGATAAAACCAGATAAATTATTTGTTCTCGATAACAATTGATTTACAATAGACAATTCAGCCAGGATCGTTGCTAAAAAAACTAAACTGAAATACTAAAATACTAAAACCAAAATGGGTGAGCGTTTTTTTTTTTCAATTTAAAAAGGAACAGAGGCTGGTCACGGTCCAAAACAAGATGAGACACTTAAACTGCACTTCGACAAAAACCTTTCTTATCTTAAGTGAAACGACTAAAAACCTACTCAGACAGAGATTGACAACCTTTTAACTTTTCACCCTCGAACAAAAGACAAAAAGCTGCAAGGAGTTTGGCAAAAAACGGTGTAATGGTATCCCCACCCACCTCATTTCACGCCTATTAGTTAAACTTGTTACCAACGCCTGCCTCTCCATTAAAATGTAAATTTGCCACCCCTGAAAATGTTTATCTACATGTTGCTGTATTTTTTTCATTTATTTATTTTATACAAAACGAATGCTGTTGTAAGTTTTTCGCAATTCAGTTCGCTACAACTGCGTATTAGTATGCTGGATTTTTCTTATTTTTTCACTTGTGTTGTGTTGTGGAAAATGCATTCGAAAAATAGCATTTTCTTGGTAGTTTTAATCCCGGAAATTACTACATACTTCAACTTTACTCTTTTCTTTCACCACACATAAATTATAATTTTTGACCCTTTGTAACATTTAAATTTGGTCTTTACTTATGTTATTATATGAATTACGGTACAGTTACTCGTACAAAGTAAACGAACGTGGCGTTTATATGTTTCGCTTGTACAATTTGTCACATATTTTGTACCAACTGAATATTTTTCCCAAGCTTTTCTTTTTTTCTTATTTCAGTCAGGGATCCTTTTAAATAATGCTGTTGGCTGATCAGTTTTTAAAGGTATAACTACTCCTATTAAAATACAGGTATATTTGTGCATTTCTTGTTCCCTTATGTATTCTTTGGAACACAATTGTGATATATAAAACCGAAACTGAAATTATATTATTGACCCTTTCCTGGGTCCGGCATCAGTCGCAATCATAATCATATCCCTAGGAAGATTAAACTATTTTGGTGGATAATGTACTTTGATTATATGTTTATAGCGGAATCAATCACTTTTGATACTTTAAATATTATGATAGTACATTATAAACTAGAAAAGATCAATAAGAAACATATATTTTTAAAACAATATCGGGCCAGGATTTGAGCCAACGGCCTCTTACTTTCACGACAAGCGCGCTACCATCCAACTTTTTTTAGGGTTCCGTACCCAAAGAGTGAAACGGAACCCTATTAATGTGACTCCACTGTTCGTCTGTATGTCTGTATGTTCGTTCGTCCGTTCATATATCACGGGTCTCCAGCTTTTGGATGGAATGAGATAGAGACCTGATATTTTGATATGTTGTGTAAAATGTTGACCCAAAACCAAAAATTCAATAAAAAATTTAGTATAATAATTTTTCCCTTGAATACCTGAATGCCTGAGTGCCCCATACATGAAAAAATATTTTTTTTTCCTACCCTAGTTTGTAGGGTCATGCCTAGAACTCATGCCTAGAACTCATTGAGTAGAAAATACTTTTTATTTTTTTAATTTTTAAATGTATAGAAATGGCGGGTTGTCAAAGTTGTCATTTTTAGACCATTTTTATTGCGGGGTCTATCTCAAAGAGCAAAGTAGTTGGGATTTTGTAATTTCTGTATATTGTGTACCATGTGATTTATTTAAATAGCAAAAACTGAAAACGCCGATTTATTATGTAGTTTTAGGGTTACGTCCCCGAATACTCAACCAACTTAATATTACAACTTTTGCTTCATACATTTTGTGAGTTCATAAGTTTGTTATTGCAATTTCTGTTTAAATTATTTGAGTACTTACTTAATTGGTCCTGCTCACACTTGACGAGTTTTTTACCATCATAATCCCTCGAAGATTGCTTCCTTCTATTTTATAACTAAAGCCCATTCAAAATCACCTTACACCTGTCCCGGCCGGAAACTCGGAATATTCAGACCGGAAATAGAAAACCCGGCACAGGATGTGACGCATAGGTGAAGATTATTTTGTAAGAAACATGGCGACTGGCAGTCACTTCACCAATACCTGGAAGAAATATTAGAAATCTTTTCAGAGCGCTATAAATTTTGTCTGAAATTGGTAGTTTAGAAATGTTGCTTCGTGATGTATTTTTTTTTTACGAGATCTAACTAACTTGGGTTTTAATTTATTTTGAATGATAATTAAAAACAATAAACTGGTATAACAATGAGTCCAGTATATTTAAATGTATATATTGTTATTTTATTTGTATGTTCATATGACTTTATTTGTAGTTCGCGTATGTATGATTACTTATTTTTATTATTATATTATCTTCTCCCACTAAGGTTTGCTGAAAGAAATATCTTTTCAAAGATAAGCTTGTCTCTGTTAATGTATTTTATTGTAAATAATCATATTTAGTGAGAGAAATAACATATTTACAAAAAAGGAGGTTTATTTACAACTAAGTAACTTATCCAAATCCAACAGTTTTTTTTTTATTATTTCTTTTTTAGACAGTGGCACCATCCGGCAGTCGCGCAGTGTGTATCGCGTAGCTTCTTATTTTTATGAGGTAGAGATAGGAGAGCTGCGACTGCTTGATGCACTACCGTTTCTTCCAAAGAAAAGAAACAAATAAATAAAGATAGGTAGGTTAGTTGTAAATAAACCTTCTTGTTTGTAAATAAGTTATTTGGCATATTCATTGTCATTTAATTACTTTCATAACTGATGAAGAGCCCAGTGGGGCCCGAAATATATTTTGAGTTTATTTTTTGCTTCTAATATTACAATTAAAATCTTTTAAAATATTTATTAAAAAATGTATTTGGAAGAAATATAATTTTTATATTTTAACAGGGAATACCTTAAAACTATGATAGAAATAAATTTCTATGTTTGAACACTTGGCAATTTGTCCATCGCAAAGAGATATAAATTAACATTATATCATTGCAGTATAGAAACACAGAAAGAAAAAATAATCTGGATGTGAGGAGAGCTCTAAACCGGAACGAGAGACCCGTGACATACGGTCAGACAGACGGACAGCGGAGTGACATTAATAGAGCTCCGATTTGCCCTTTGGTACGGAACCCTAAAAAGGCATAAAAAATAGTCAACTAAGTAACACATTGTGGATTATTACACATCGTTACTGACCATGACCTGTCCTGTACAATCAGCATGACTTGCAATGACCACAGGAAGTCAAATGTAACCCTCCGAGCCGCACCCAACGGAGTGACAAACCAAAGGTTTACTGTTATGATTTATGTACGCCTAGCGAAACGAATCATGTTCTAAATAATGATTTATGTTGATTTACTTTTAAAAGTTGCATTAACTAATTTCTTATATATTTTTAACATCTTTTAGATTTTGAAGTTTTTAGGGTTCCATAACACCTAGAGAATACAAAGTGAACCGTTATGGTGAGACTCCGTTATCAGTCCGTCCGTTTGTCCGTATGTCACATCCTCGTAACTTTTGCACCGTTATAGATAAAGATTTGAAATTTGGCACACAGATAGTATTAGTTTGCCCGTAAAACGGTGTCATAAAAATTAAAAAGCATTGATTATTGCCACAACAACAACAACAAGGGGTATCAAACTGTAGGTCTTCGATCAAAAATAACAAATTGTTGATCAAAGCTGTAAGTACAAAAAAGAAAATTGTAAAAATACAATATTGTTCAGTAATTACTTGTACAGATTTTATATATATATATACTGTGAAAATCCTCAAAAAAAATTATGTCTCCCCTCTATCTCCGAATTTGGTAGACCGAAAAATATGTTTTTTTTTTATTCTATTAGAAGCTGTATTTATAAAAAAAATTGTGTATATAATGAACTAATACGTACAATTTCAGGAAAACTATACGCAGCAATTTAAAACAAAATTGAACACAAATGAGAAATGTAAATGTAAAAGAGTAAAATATAAAAAGCATTTTATATAAACACCTTACGGGTGTCAAATTTTATCTACTATAGAGCTGACTGAAAAATATATAGTTTAGCTATATTTACATGTACATATGTCCCCCATAGATATTCGAGATATCCCCCCTTAACTTCGTAACTGGAAACCTAAAAGCAATAACTATTTGAACAAATTCACGATATTGCAGTTTTAGGAATGTATTTTTTATTTTTCTCACTTTTCTTTTGGAAATATTTTGAACAATGTCAAATTGTTCATATTTGTTTACACCGTGATACGTGGGCAAATTAATACTATTTTTCTACCAAATTTCACGTCTTTATCTTTAACGGTGCTAAAGTTATGAGGCTGTGTCATACGGACGGACGGAAGGACAACGAAGTCTCACCATAAAGGTTCCTTTTATACCTTTTAGGTATAATACAGTCCTCCGCTCTTTCCAGTTTCGATCCTATACATATATAATGCTCCAGTAGAGTCGGATTATTTAAATATTGCAGAGTAATTGATGTATTCAATAAGATTAAACTAGCTGTTGTGTGTGAAGAATATAATAATGTCAACTGTCTTCAAAAGAGAACGCGGCCGCAACATTTTCGTAACCTTTCTTATCTACCTCCTTATGTTCTGCCCAAATGTAACAATATTTATGGAAAGCGCACTTGGAACTACATGCTACCTGAAATCTTAAATAGTATACCAGGTAAAGTGTTGCAAGACATAGATGTCAAACCTAAAAAAGTAAGAAAAATCATGAAGAGACATCTATTGTCTTGAAGTAATTAATTATGTCAGTTAAATGTCTTTTTTTTATTATTTACTTGTATTTTTTTTTGGTTATGTACTATACCACTAAGAAGTGGCTCAGAAATCACATTTAAACCCACTAAGGGTTTACGTGATTTTCTTTTTTATAAGATAAAAATATGTACAAAACATGATAATTAGATAAATAAAAAAAAAAAAAAAAAAAAGAGCTTGACTCAACCCTGCACTGCGATGGATAGCTGGCAGGGACTTTCACCCACGGTCAGTCTTGTTAGCGTCATTGTATGGTGAGCAGATCGGTTGCACGATTGGTTTAAATTTACATGTTAGTTATTTGAAAACCTTCTTTGACTGAATATACGAGAAGTTATTCTAAATCCCCGGGAATGTATCTAGGCATTTTCGCTGTAAAAAAAGTTCAAGTGCGATAAGAACTCGCGCCCTGAGGGTTCCGTACCATTTAAATAAGTTTATAGACTCAAATACATTCTTAATATTACCTACAAAATGCATGAAAAAAAACTGCAAAATTAAGTTGGTTGGTTGTTTAAGTACGCAACCCTAAATCTACATTCTAAATCGGTGAAAAAAAAATTCTCTTCTCAATGAGCTCTAGACGATGATTTCCCACATGTAAGGACACCAAAAAAAATACTTTGTTTTAATTTAACATTGTAAAATAGTTTAATTTAATTTTTAATACAATATAACGTTTATACAAAACGCAAATCATGGCGTTACAGTAGTGACGTAACTTTCTATAAATAGAAGATAGAAACAAAATTCTTCGGCGATGATGAACAACTCTTACACTGAAAATAAAACTTGTTAACATTTATTATAAAAATGTTGATGACTATCAAGTCACTTATATACGAGCACATAAAGTTTCATGATTCCGGCAATAAAGTCATCTTAATTAAGATGTGTAACAATCAGTCTTAGTATATTCAAATAAATAATTGTCAACTTAATCAAGTCTGAATGTTAAATAAATAAATGTGATAAACTCAACTTTGCACGTCTTGCTAAAAATTAATAGTTTTAATGAAGTGCTTTGTTGATTGTATTATTGTCACATACATAAAGTATATAAAGTAAATAAAGCTTTCATACAAAAACCGATTTCGTATAATTTACGTTATTTTAATATATTGTTTATTTTATTTCAATGTAACATCAAAGTACTAAGAGCTATCAAATAACTTGATAAGATCTATGTTCTCGTATGTTTAAAACTATTATCTATCTATCAAATTAAATAAGATGTTGATTTTTTTATAATTATTTGATCAGTAAATTAAATGGGATTTATTATGTTAATTCATAAGTTACTTTATTATATGAGGTGTAACAATGACAAAACAACTTGATAAAATTAATTAAGTGAATGATAGTACTCACTATGTTCCCGAAATTTATAAGTAAATTAATAAAATTGAACATTGTTATCTTGATAAAAAGGCAATAATTTTAGCTTTACTGTGACAATAAAACATTAGTAATTAATTCTAATATTTTCTTAAACGATTTTTCTATATTTTTTCAATCAAGCATTATTTTAACTTGATTAGCCATGATTTTATTCAGTGTAGAGGATTCTTGCTGTAACGATGTTTACGTTACGTAAACAGTTTACGTACTATTATTATTCATATATTTATGAGACCCCCTCATTGCTGAGTAGTAGAGCGCTCTCCTGCTAACCCAGAAGTCGATGAGTGCACATTTATTTGTGAACGGTCTGCGTGCTTTTGGTCCCTTTTGGTCCAAAGAACGGCGGCGATAGGGCTCACCACTTCCATCACAAACACAAAAAAATACGGATATCCGGAGTTTTCGAATTTTGGTAGTTTTTGTGGAATCTTTAACATTTTCAAGTAATTTTAAATTATACACGTAGGTTTTTGATACATTATGTAGAAGCGCCAGCAGTGGACGAGGCGGGTGGCTAGCTAGCATGTTGTATTAATAAAATTATGCAACGCGGCTAGCAGCGCGCGAGCTGAAACGCGTGCGAACAGACAGGCAAAGGGTTCGCCGAAAAATGAGCCAGAGTTTAAAATATTGTGAGAAATTGTGCGTCAGACTCGTCAGAGTAATACTAATCTACATCCACACGACGTTTAATGAAAAAGTGTGGTTAAAAATCAACTATTAGCAATTGTTATTGAACTTCGAAAAAACCGCATTTTTTGTCAAAATTCGGATTTAATTAAAGATCCAATAATCCGGATCTTTCAGATTTTTTCGAATTTAGAACTATCCGGATTGCATTCACTCATATACTTAGGATATTATTTCCCTTAAAATAAAAAATACTAGTCTAACATAAATCTATGCATTCACTACTCACCACCCATTACGTTTGGGACGTAAATAATCATCGTGTGAAAAGCAGGTGTACCAAGAGTGGGCTGTGACTTGAATTTCACAATTCACACTTAGGGACACCTCTGACCTAGTCCAGTCAATCTAAGAATGTTTGTATGGAGTAGGTTGTATTAAATGTACGCTTGGTGAAAACTGGGAATATATCGATAACTAACTGAAAAATTCAAATTCAAATGAATCTCTGATATATATTTTTTAAAGTACCTCAATGATTAGAATTAGATAAAACAAGATTAAATGAAATTTTAGTGAGATATCAGGCCATCCGGGCCTGGCATCAGTCACAATGGCCCGAAATATATCTCACAAAAATTTTATTTAACTTTGTTTTTTCTATTTCTAATCATTTAAAAAGACAAAAAATGTAATATTTAATATTTATTTACTTAAAATACCTCATTAATTAGTCCAATATTAAAAATATCAGGAGTATATCTACTTTAGTAAACTAATACAAAAAAAACCGGGAGACAGCAAAGTGTCATTAACCGGTCGGCCATAGCTTTAGGCTTCGAGAGGCGCGCCAAGCGGTTTTTCTTGCGACGGCGCCGGCGGAGAGAACAAATGTATGAAGTTGTATAGGGCCAGCCATGGGCCAGCCATGAGTTGCCGCCCGCGCGTCTTGTCCGGCTTCGAATGACTTGCGCTGTCTCGACGGCGGTGTGCGGGGAGGCGGGGGCCGCGCCAGTGACCGAGAGCACGAGGACGAACGGACCCCGCGTTCCGAAATAGAATTATTTCGCTAAAATCGATTACGAAAGTATGAAGTGAATGGCTTATGATCCATTATAATTCTATTACGGACCGCAGGGCTAGTGTTGAGCGCTTTGAGCGAGCGAGCGCGCTATACATCCGATGCGGTGGAAGGCGCCGACGGGTGTCGTCGCAGGGTAAAGCCCGACGCAAAAACCGCCTGGAAGTGCAGCAAGAAACGCCGCCAGAAGCCTATGGCCGAGGGGTAACATGAAAATGCTGTTATTTCGAAGTATTTTTACTAGTGTATCTTCAATTCGACCTTAAATATTTCATTTACTAGTGTTAAATAATATATGTTCTCTATCACGGCAATAACAAAAACGAAAAAATTTGGGTGTCACCATACCAGAGAATATAAAGTATTACTACGTAAAGAAGCGACACTCACCTCCCCGCGCGAATTTAAGGTGATATGCGAAAAAAATACGGGTGTTTCTTTTCTGTGTATTTCATGAAATACACGGAAAATTTTAACTAATTTCTGGTAGATGCATTTTAACTATATAATCTAGGGTTTTGAAATTGGAAAACATGTTTGGATAAATTTTCCTCGATAGAAATAATTATTGAAATGAGGTCTTCAAACACACTTTTTCTCCTCGTTTGACGAATAGGAACCATATACAGAACTCAAACATATTTTATTAGGTGTGTTTAAACAATATCTAGAGATTTTATATTTGAAATTTTGCTAGCTATGTTAGTTTTTTTAATAAAAATATAAAACCAACTTTTTTCCCTTTTTCCCTGAATCCGCCCCTCTCGCACTGCGCGATTTTTCGCTTGGATTGATAGTGACAAAAATAAAATTCGCATAGCCTCTTAACGTCCCCCGCGGTCCCCCGCAAGTTAGTGGAAATCTGGAGTCAGGCAGAGCTCGATTACCACTCGTTTGCTGCGCGCGTGTTTTGTTACAAAGTTTTATCACGATACTGATTTTTAATCAGTATGGTGCGTTATTGCAGTGTTTATGGATGCCTGGAAAACTTTTTTTCAAAAATTAGAATTGCGTGATCAAACCTTACAATTTCGTTCAGTAACGCATTTGGAACAATAAAATCAGTATTTATAACTTTCCATGTTTTGACAAGTTTTCATTTTTTTTTCCAAAATTTATGTTTGAGTAGTTGTTAATTATATGATGATCATTTATGCATACGAAACTATATAGGTACTTACTAAGCTTAGGCATACTATATATATATATATATATATATCTATATATTTACTTTTAAAGTAACGAAAAAGCAGCGGTAACTCAGGGGTAGAACGCTGGCCTCTTAATCTTGAGATTAAGGTTCGATTAAGGTTCACCAACCATCACGTTGGGACGTAATATTTGCAGGTGAAACGCGGGTTTACCGAGTGTGGGTGGACTGTGACTTGCATTTCAAAGTTCACACTCGGAACACATCCGACACCCCCCGGGGCATTCAGGTCGTAACGATTTATATACATATATAAGGTTAAATAACATTATTTGGCGAAACTCAAAACAAAGGTAGTACTAGTCTATATGGACAACTGTTTGCATGGGAGCTAAGCGAAATTCTCAACTTTTTTTCACTTCCTCCTATACAAATTGCTCCGATCAGCTGACTCGTCCAGTATGGAAAGGTGAAAACGAATTTTAAGAATTTTTCACTATCCTATTAAAAAAAGTTATTCATACGGACATGTTCTACATATGTTTCAAATTTCGCCAACTAATTGAATTTAACCTTGTATATATATATATATACGATTGCTGCCAGCCCTAGACTAGCTCACGCACACACACAAGCGTGTGCGGACAAGCCAGATGCGCGCGTGAGAGTGTAGGTAAATAACTTGAGCCTTGACTATGAAGTGACGGGGGTGTGACCATACTATAATCCTTGAAAACCTCTAAATTAAAATTAAATTTAGTCAGATTGTAGTAGAGGTATACATATACCTACCTATCCAAAGTAAATCAACAAACAGTATCGAACTAACGTACATCGAACTCCCGTACTTCCGAACTAACACCGACATTTCGAAATTCGATACACTAGCGGTTTCAACAATAAAAATTAGGGTTCCATACTTAAAGGTTGCCGAATGTTTGTCAGGCGTTCCCATTTTAGTGCCTAGTTTTTGTCGCCTTGATGTTGCTCTAGCATCTATATTGTTGTTATTTACCACTTGCTGTTGCCCACGATTTCGTCCGCATGGAAAAAGATAATGCGGCCACAGTGTTATCCCTTGGAAATCTAAAACTGAAAGAAAACAAATTCAAGTGGTGATATTTTCACTTTTAAATAAAACTTTAAACGACTGATTTAAATTGAAGTGGGTAATATAAAAAACTAGTCAAGTACTGACCTGATATTCTTCCACCTCTTTCACATCCATCAATCTAGTCATACGATATCTTCTACTTTGCTCCTATTTTGAATTTAAATAATTTAGAATTATGTGTTAAAACATTTATATAATACATAATATAGGTATATTACAAATCAGTATTACCTAAAATCACTTCAATTCAATTTTAAAAGTTCTTTATTTTCATAATCATTACAAATGTACCTAACAGCTACAAACACAAGTTGCCAGTCTAAGCCCTTATACTAGAAATTTGTTTTAACCAGGCTGTATTCGCCTACATAAAACTTAACAACATAAATAGTACTTAACTCTTTAAACCATGATGGACACAATATAAAAAGTATGCTAAATTGATCATGTTTATAATGAAATTGTACACTTATGTGGTTTAAAAGATACACTTATTGCTATCAATAACACTTACACACTATAAAAAAAATTAAAAAAAATTACGAGGTAGTAAAAGTTAATGCTAACAGCATAAAAAATAAATAAACTAAAACCTAAAATCACTAAACTCAGGATCAAACAGATGCCTTATTGTCTAACTTCAACATCTATCGCTATTGCTTTCAAAAGTACGCGTGATTGGCTAGAAGTGATGAGTCACGTCATTTCTAGCCAATCACGTTACCTTTAAAGCAATAGCGATACTCGCACCTCTGATAGTCGTTCATAAACTCACACCGAGTTGGGTTTCCTACCCGGGGCGCAACACTAACCCGTTCAAAAATGAACTCGTGTCTCAACACCGACCGTTCAAAAATGACAGTGTCGCTACACTGGTGTCGAATTTTTCAACATCAACTCTGAGCAGGGTTCGCAAGGTTCGTATAGGCTCCAAACGCCACCTGACATTCACGTAAATTTTCGTAAATGAAATGACGTTAATTTTTGTACCGAGGGGGTCTTCTCAACGTTATAGTTGATATATTTACGTTAAATTTCGTACAGAGGGGGTCCTCTCAACGTTATTATACTATATATAATGCAAAAATAACAACTGACGTTTGGAGTGTCGCTACACGACGAAACCCGTTCAAAAACTCAGCGTTACAACCCCAGTGTTCCTACCCAGCTCAGGGTTATTTAATGAACGCACTTCTGATTCTGGAACAGATCTACATCACATTTACATGGCGGCAAACAATTACCAGCGGAGACAGCGCGCGGTCTCACTGAATCACTCGGACACTGCTTGTGACTCAGGCAATTCGATTACAGCCACGGACGCGGACGTTAGAAAGTAATTTTAGTGGACTCTGCTTTTGCCCTCCTATGTAGCTAGCACGCGCCAGAGATACAGCGTCTATCTATCCTGCTTGCGCTTTCTCGCAAACCACGTTTGCCAATGTGCGAGAAAGCAAGTATGATGGAAAGACACTATATTTACTACGCGTGCTAGACCCCTTGTTGTTGGTTGGGTTGCGCTTTTTAATAGGGATTTACAAAACTGATTAATGTTTGTGAGTAGATGTTGCCCTGTAAAGAACTTTTAGGCTTTCAGCGCTTATTTTTAAACTTTCGTTGATGTCCAGCATCGAATAAAAGTTGTAACTTTCAATGTGGGCGATACATAAAGATGTTGTTTTTTCAGATTGTCGTACATAAAAAAACGATAACATGAGCACTTGGGAAATAATGGTATCAACAATTTTGTATGACATAGATTTGACCGACTTTTTATTGTTTCAGGTACACCTACATACAATATTAATGATAGCAACAAATGCTCCATAAACATCTCAATAATTCAGGTAATTATTTATTTAAAATTATCTGATGTTTCAAATTCTAATCACTGTCTCAACCACGGATATCGGGGGATATGGCTTGGGGGCGTGGCATATGTTGCTAACTTGCGGTCAAACTGACCTTATACACGAGCGGCGGCTATGCCAGAATAAAAATATATCGAGTAGTGAATCTTATTGCAAGCGCTTATATTCGAACTCACCAGAGTATGGTGTGATTATGTGGGGAGGAAGCGGCGACACTTCAACTCGGACAAATACGTAGTGAGTAGTGATAAAAGCACATCTCTCGGATATCGATGGTCTCAACCATGTCTCAACAAACTGATGACATGCACCCAATCCCTTCTTCGTATCCGCCAATGACGTGCATTTGGTTTCTCTGTGTACTTTTTACACAAAGCCCAAAAGATTCCGATGCCTCGAAGAGCTTGGAATTGTCAGAATATCTGAAATTGATACTTGCAGACGATAACATACAAAAACATATCGTTCTTCTGGCTAAGTGGTCTATGATGACAGGTATCGAACATTTGATAATATGCTCTTTAAGGTGAATATAAAGGGTTCTGAATAATGCAAAATTGTAAACGCATGAAATTATCTTTATTCTAAGAATTGTTCTGTAAAGTTAAAAAAAGACATAAGTCATAGGTAAAGATTCATTTTTCGTTTACTTTTTAAAGATATTTACATGTATGCTGACGAAATTGGGCGACATTTTTAAGAAAAGCATAGGTATGTCAAAAGTACCCGGAATAGAAGAGCTTGTATGACTAGATTGAAGGGTGTAGAGGAGGCGAAAGAGGTGTGTTAAGATCATAGCAAATGGAAATCTATAGTCTCTGTCTACCCCTCTGTGAGACAGGCGTGAGTATATGTATGTATGTAGTTATTAAATTGTAGAAACTACTTGAAACTTTATAATTCTTACTAAAACCAGCACTATAAATAAAAAAAGCCATGAATATTAAAAAAAAAAAAATTACATTGAGAGTGTTTTAGTTTCGAATCCTGAATTATTTTCAACACATAAACTCCTATAAGTTTACCTGAATACTGTACAACCCAGTTGTCGTTATGAAACTTGGGGGCTACTCTACTCTTTGCTGTTCCACTCGCAATGTAATTTTGAGAAGCAAATTATGTTTCAGTAGAATAGTTGTTCGTAGAATTATGTTTTAGTAGCTTATTTGTCCGTAGAATTATGTTTTAGTAGCTTTATTCGTTTGTTTTGGCGTGAATACACAAGTGCTCTAGAAAGGAATTAAGAATTAACTTCTCAACAATGAAAACATTTTCTAACTTAGTTTCCAGCTAACATGCTTTTCAGCACAATCGGCGTGGCTTGTAGGGTTCCGTACCCAAAAGACAAAACGGAGCCCTATTAATGTCACTCTACTGTTCATCTATCCGTCCGTCTGTGCGTAGGTGTGTCTCGAGTCTCTAGCTCGTAGACGAGATGAGTTACAGACCTGAAATTTGCATATCGTCACCTTAAAGGGAAAATTAAATAACCAACAAAAAAAAATTGCGAGATAATCGCAATTTTGTGTTTTTTTTTGGGTAGAAAATTCATATCTCCGTTATTAAGAAAGCTAAAATTCTTATTTTTTTTTATGTTGTGGGCTTTAGAAAGTTTTTAAGTTGTACATTTTATAATATTGGAAAATAATTTCCTATATCCATGATTTAACATTTATTCATTTTTGCCAAAATACTTTTCCAAAATTATTACCTTTTCTGGTACTTAGAATGACTTTAGAATTAACTTCAAAGCTAATATTTTAATAAGAGCTGTTTTTAAATTGAAATCTATCACTATATAGGGAGCTAAATAACATACATAAAGTCTTTTTATAGTTTTATTTAAAGAAGTTTTTACGTTAATAAGACAAGAAAAATATATTTGTTTTAGAACCTGTTTCGCTATCCGTACCCGGTTGGGATATACGATTAAATAAATAAATAAAAACTGCAGAATCTTCGTGATATAAGTGTAATAATTATAGTCAAGTGTAATGACTGATGTCATAATCTCTTTTTTATAATAATTTGAACCAATCAACAAAAAAATAATAATCTACCCTTAATTTGTTAACAACAGTACGTGGCGATAAATAATGCACATCGAATCGTAGCTTCATCTCTGTCGCACGAAGCTCTTAGTCCGGTAACAGAGACGACGCTCTACGAAGCCGAAAATAGCCGATGCGCATTATATACCACGACGTACTGTAAGTTCACTGAAAGTTGCATACAGAACATGCATCGAATGGATGGAGATCATAACCAGAACCACATTGAGGTAAACAGATCTTTTGGTTATAGAAATACAATTTTATTATTATAATATTAAGCTCGGAAAAAACATTGCAGAAGCGACTTTCAAATTTGATTAGGCCTTTGGCATTCATTGCTATGCGGCCTTCGGCATTCATTGCTATGCGGCCTTCGCCAATATCGAGGTTGTAGAGCTGGACTCTCATATTTGTTGTGAGGTGCAATCTCTCTACCTTTGCCCACATTGGCAAAGCCTTGATACAAGCGTTGATCTCGTCTGCTGCAGTGCCTCGTTCGATGACTGGCAGCGTCTGCCGGAAGTCACCTACGAGCAAGAAGACAACTCCACCCATCAACATTCGGTTGCCGCGGATGTCTTGCAAGCTGCGATCGAGCGCCTCAATCGCACACTTGTGAGACATTGTGCATTCGTCCCACATGATAAATTTGCACTGCTGCACCAGAGCACCGAGACCACTGCTCTTGCTTATATTGCAGGTGGGCATTTTTCACCCGCAAGGTTAAATGGAAGTTTGAACACCGAGTGGGCAGTTCTAACTAAACTGAGCAATGTCGCGGCTATCCCAGAGGACGCATCAGCTAGCGCAACATTCCTATTCTTGCGCAACTGCGCCAGCAGCAAATTTAGCAGGAATGTCTTGCCTGGTGCGTCTAAGAAATAAAGACCCCTTCTTCGCTCTTCACCCGGCTCACAATTTTATTGAAAATTTGCCTTTGCTCTTGTAATAGCTGGGGCTCAGTTTGAGCGACTTTAGCCCCCAAGGCTGCGGTGTCATAGCTGAGCTCCCTGAGCAAATCAGTGGACTACTCTCCTGTTTGTTGTGGGGTAGCCATGCCAAAATTACGCAGCCGTTTACCCACCATTGAGAAAACTTTGTCCTCAATAAATTTTAGCGCTTCGTTAAAATATATATCGTTATTGGCCTGTGCTGTCCTTCGGTACTTGTGTGAGATATTTTCCGATACAGCAGTTTATACTTGTCCCAAAGTTGCAGGGGGTTTGAGAATCCGCAGGTGCTCAACATGAAAGCAAAAAGCTCTCTCAACTTGGCCGCTGATCTAAACAATACGGCGTCCTTCATCGTAGAGTTCCAGTGGCCGTCATCTTCCAAAAGTCCCAATGTCTCACACGCTTCTCGGAACGTAGTTTTTTCTTGTCCTTTGACTGTTTTGAGGGCCTGAAAACTGATGGGGCCTTGGACGCGGGTCAGTAGCAACCGTAAGTGCACGGTATCAATTCTGCCCAGGGCATCTGATGTCTTCACATCATGCCAGCCTTCAACGGGGTTGCCTTGTACACGACGCTTCCACGTTTTCCGTGAAGTAATATTTTGGCACTTCCGCATATGGCAAAGTTGTGGAAAACTCATCCGTCTGGCACAGACGGAAAAACTTGGTGAGTGTGGTAGTGGGCGGTTCACTACTCAATCGCACAGGTGAGCCTCCGTGAAGCAAACGCGCTCGCCGTTGGGAAGGTGCACCGTAAGACGTGTCACTGTTGGTTGCCTCTTGTGAAGCGGCAAGCCTAATATCCGCCATGCCGCTTCGTTGCTGCTCACGTAATGAGTAGCTGTAAATACCTGCATTTCTTTTCGTGGGTCAATATTAGGATTGCGTTGCTGCTGCACAATAAATATTGCCGGGTAAGTGCCTTTGTTTATGTACTTACAAATGTATTTAATTGCCTGAACCACGTTACAGAACTCTACATCAATGTGAGCATTAAAAATAGTCAAAATGAGTGGTGAGTACGGGCCCACCCAGCTGTTCTCCACTACGACGTCTTGCGCGGTACCTCTGATTTTAATTGTGACCGTACGTCCTCCATCCTCGGGTGCCCTGCGCCTGTACAACGGATAACCATTCTCGTTGGTTTGCGTCTCTTTCAACAGCGCCCGATGATACTTTTTGGTGCATGCCCTGTCCCACATGTACAGGGGACGTAGGGTTCAGTGCTCCACAAGGACTCATGCTCTTAGTGATCGTGTCATATAGCTGTTTGTCCAAGTTGGGGTCAGGCAGCTCTGCTGATATCACTTCATCGATTTGGTTCGGACGCAATTTTTTTTTACCACAGAAGCTCTAAATAATAATGAAATTTCAGGGTTCCCTGCCCGAAAACTTGACCAACTTAGTATTGCAGCTTTGTTTTATAAAATTTAAATATTTTTGCGAAATTCTAATAAAAAGTTATTAATAACTTAAGCTCGAATATAATCTGCGTACTAAAATTAAATAAACACACAAAAAAAGCTCGATTGCATCTATCAAGATAACCTTTACAAGCGAAAAATAAATAAAAAGACTTTTATTCGTTTTTTTTCTTAAGGTACGGTTAACATCGATTTAAATATTCGTTTACACCATTTCAATAAGAGCCAATGTGTATTTTTGCCTTTCGGTTATTATCATCATTTCGAAATATGTTTATTGCCAAAATTCAATAAGGTGAGTTATTTTTTTTATCCTAATGAAAAAACTACAGGTAGAGTCAATCTCTTTAATCCGTTTTGTATAAGTGATTTTAATATAGTTTTCCCAATCAATTTTCTAGTAGTTTTCCGGATTAACCAGTTTGGCCACAAACAGCTATCTCAGGAGATAAAGGGAGTAGATAAACGATTCCCAGACCAAAAGATGGAGAAAAAATCGGACGTTTAGAAAATGCAATAAAACGTGTTTTGGAAAAATGTTACTTATTTAATTTTCAATTCAATTTATTTTCAGCTGAGTTCCCAAATATAGGTATAGTATATAAGAGTGTAAGTATATTTTATTATTTATTATCATCAAAAATAAAGAGATAGGGGGCCGTCAAAGTTGTAAATTTTTGACTATTTTAGTTACGGTGCCTATCTCAGGTTTATTTACTGAAATTTTATTATGGAAGTAATACTTGGTGACAAACTTAATTTTGCAGTTTTGTTTGATACATTTGGTAGGTAAATGAGGTATTTAAATAAAAATGTGTTTCAGGAAATACAATTTTCACCAAATCGGATTATCGCATTAACTTTGGATAACAATTAAACAATAGAGTCACGTGCTCGGTAAGTCACGACTATTCATAAACTACGAACAGCTAATGTTGGTTCTTATAATTCTCTTAGAAGTAAACGAAATAGTAAAAGAATGTCACATTTTGAAAACATTCATTAGTTTCAAGTGTGGTGAACTGTACTCATTAGAATGTAACAAGACAAGATATGTAGGTGTTCCGAATCAGAACTTCTGATTTAATGAACCGTTCGTCGTAACCGGACCGTAAGCCGTCCCATTCATCAGTGCAAATTATATTCCCTAAATTATATATTGTTAAATTTTATTCACATCTACTAACTTATTAGAATGCTACGGAACCCTCAGGGCGCGAGACCTACTCGCACTTGACCAGTTTTTAAATAATGTAGCACTTTCGCTGAGCGGTCAAAAATCGTGCCGCGGCCAGTACGAAGCTGTTTGTTTAAGGTTCCGTATTGATAGGATAATAAATGTGTTGAAATGTTCTCGTACAAGTCTTCATAAACGCAACAGCTAGACAGAGAGTATCGAGATCGGTTTATTACGTACAGTATCGGTGGTCGATCCGGGACTTGGAGCAGGAAAATAAACAAACCTTGGGAATAACACGCTATAAATCAGAACGCGGTAGCTACCTCGTAATTCTGCAACAATTTGAAAATTACATTTAGACAATGAAGTTTATAGCAAACAACCGCTTATTGCAACTGATAAGTTAAAATTAATTTATATTATCAAAAACATTCTTACGAAAAATAATATGAAAGTTTATAAAAGGATCAAGGATCATTCAGGAAAAGCAAAGATGCTTAGTATATACTTGTACAGCGCACTGCGCATGCTAACGCATAGCGCTGGTTTTCAGCAAGACCCTTTGCTTACGTGGGCTAACTACGCAGCATTATTATATCGGGAAATATTGCTTTGGCAACAAAGCAAAAGGTTGGTTTCTGGAATTTTCCCTGGTACATAATAATATGTTCATTCTACAAATTATTATTGAGTGGTAATAAAAGCTCCGAAAACTAAAATAAAAATGAAGATGTTCAATTTATGAATGTTACTGCTTTAAATACTAATCAACCGAAAACTTCTGTGCTACTAAATATACGAAAACTACCGAATGAAATACTTAAAATTCCGAAAACTACTTTCAGTTATTTTTATCGTAGATCTCCGATTTTTTTTGTAGATGATGAATTCTGTTAAAACTAGAGACCTCGCCTCGCTTGGCTCCTTATTTTATCTTACATGTAAATCTAACACGCTCCTCCTCGCTTCGCTCATCGTCACACCTATTTTTGACTCTTAGTTCATAGTTTTGTTTTTGACTATGTTTCTTCGGCAAGTTCTTTCGGAAGTTCAGTAATTTATTCGGAGGTTCATTATTTAAACCAGGTGGTCATGAAAGAATATTTTGTTGGTACCTAGATGCTACACAGTTAAATTGATATATTTTTCGATAACTAATTTTGCCACTGCTCAGATAGTATAAAAGAGTGCAGCAGTTCGCTGGGATTTAATTTGTTTTTCGGAGGCTTTATTATTATCCATTATTATTAATACCGATACTTATTTAAGAAAAGAAAAATACACAGACAAATTTGCAATATGGTTGCTCTTATAACATTGACGTTTCTCAGAAAATAGAAAGAAAGTATGTAAGATTGGGAATCTTCAGCATTCTTAAAGAGGCTATTAATGAAATTTTTTTTATATTTCTTACATTGAATTAGCTGTTACTATGTTTTTCTATAGCGCAGTAGACATTTACTTGTAGAAGGCGTATTCCAGCAGCCGCATAATAAGACAGCGTAGGCGTCGATTTTACGTTCTTGCGGTCTTTATACCGGTCACCAACCACCCAGACCCGTCTCTGACCTTCAGCTTAAAAAAGTGCTTTATCTCAAAAGTATAGAGTCTATGCCCAAAGGGGTATATCAAAGTTGTGCCTTCGGATTACGGCCGAGATCATGCGATGAAAATTCAACCCTTTCCTTCAGAATTTAAAAGTTGTTTTCAGTTGTTTTAGAAGATAGTCGGCTTACACTATTAAAATAATGAGCACTCCTTGGGGTATCCCTGCAATTTCTCTTGTGTTTGCTTCCTTTATTTATTGTGCGAGGAGAAGGCTACTGTTCACCGGTGAAATAAGGAGACCCAAGACGTTTTAAGATGAAATTTGTCGGTTTTGAGAGACAAAGTTTATTTACATTAGTGCATATGCCAAGGATGGCGTATCGTATACCGTGTAAATATTGCAGGCTTTTTGTATGGCACAATAATATTATTTCAAATTATGTTAGTATTTGGATTGTGGTCCGTTTTTCGTTACTTACATAAACTTTTAAAGATTTCGTTGGCGAAAAGTGAAAACGGGAAACATTATTGTTTAGATAATCAAAATATTTTTTTTTTTAATATGTTTGCACATTATATGTTTGCTTTATTTTCATGCTTGCATAGATTTCAAGAAATTTACAAAATTATGTCCCATCTCCCACATTATTGGAATGAACATTTTGAAAAAAAAACATTCCTTTAGCCAATTTTATCAACTTTGCAAAAAACAATATAGCTTTAGAGATATTTTGGAAAAACTTTGTCAAACAAAAAATATATGAAAATGTGTTAGCTTGAAACTCAAATAATATGTATACTAATGTTACTAAAATGTGTATTAGCGATGCAACACATCGATACCTGGCGTTTATTGTATACAGATTGTAATATATGTTATCGGGTCTACCGCGATAAATGTTTACCTTTTTTACGAAAAGGGGACACCCGACGTTTCGAGACAGTTGCATGTCTCGTGGTCTACGGGAAACTGGCAAGTATGGCGAGGCGCAATGATGAGATGCAGGTGACGACCGAAGTATTTTCGTTTTACCCGCATAAACACTTTATTCTTTAAACTTAATTCACGCACGGCACACAACACTCACAGTATCCGGAGATGTATTCGTATCCGTATACCACGAGACATGCAACTGTCTCGAAACGTCAGGTGTCCCCTTTTCGTAAAAAAGGTAAAAATTGATCGCGGTAGACCCGATAATATATATTATAATGTGTAATGTATACGGAGCCTAGTATCTCCTAGATTTGTATTTTACTTTCTCTTACAAACCTCAATACAAATTTTAAGAATGCTCCAGTTTAATAAAACAGCAATTAATCAACGAGGAACACATCGTACTAAAAGCCCTAAATCCTTCCCCTAACCCTGCATACATATATATATATAGGTACAGTTCCATGCGCAAGCTACAAACAAATCACGCTTGTGCAAAGATAAATGAATCTGTTTTCATCCTATTCTTGTTTTAATAAATGGCTCGCGAATCGCACAGTGGTTCTGTCACGAGCACAATCTTCTCGTGACACGGACAGCAACATTACGGGATGTATGGGACAGAGGCTTGCCAATTAATTCAACTTTCAGGTGCTTATTACTAAAAAACATTAAACCCTTTTAAAGATGATTTAGATTTTTTATTATTTTATTATTATAATTAGTAGATGTTAGAGCTGATGCCGGGCTCGACCCCCAAAAAGCTATTCGAGGGAGAGTAGGAGGATAGCTCTCAGGCATTACCAGGTGGCCCATTATGCCTGGGACCGATTGCCGAATTTTTACTTGCCGGACTGGTGACGGGCAGCAGCGTCACTGGTGCGAGGGTTTCGGCACCGCGCTCTCTAACCCGCCTGCTTAGCGTGTGTGAGTATTGGCAATTCTTCCAGGGGAACCACTAAGAGTGGTGAAACCTATGTCCAGCAGTGCACGAACCAGGCTGATAGATGATAAATATATATTTTTAGTAAATTTAAAGCAACCTAATGTGTTTTTAAAGGTGTCTCAATTTTTTATTGGTTGTAAAAAATTAAAAGCAATATTGTATGTAGAAAAAACCAATGAATGACTCTTAAAAGAGGATTTAGTAAAACTCCTTCTGAAACTTCAACGGGGGCTTATCCCAATTTGGTGTCTTTTCTGATTCATTTTAAACCATGAAATTTTGATATTTTGTATATGAAATAAATATCTATCTCAGATACATTGTTTCTGCAAAATTTTTTGCGGTTCAAAACGCGATACGCTATACTTTGCTTGATCGACCAAAATCCGAATCTTGGTGAATTTTTCACGTTTTTTTCGCTTTATATAAAATTTACATTACCAAATCATAGGAAAATTACAAAAAATTAAGGACAATGTAATTTAGTAAATACTTTTGCGGACAGTTTTCTGAAATTTTCACAGTAAAAACGTTTTTTGAGCGAAAAACGTGTTTTTTAAGAGCGCATGATATTTCGGTTGTCGTAACAGCCACGGCTCAGAGCGCGCTTTTTTAAATTATAATAAAAAATCATAGAGTTCTACTTGATGCAAAATGAGGTGATCAATGTCAGGATTGTCAGGGATAACGAACCCTTAACATAATACATTGAAAAACTGCAATTCATTTACGAACTGAAATCTACTGAATGAAACTGAAAAATATCTGCATCGGCTTGCCTAATTTTCACCCCGTGTGTCCACTTGCCTACTGCTCTATTATTCAGCAAGCATTTAGCATGGGCAGTCGTAACGCACTCACTACGCCCCATTACACTACAGATTGCTGGCTGGACGGAACCCTTTCAATTACTGCGTAACTGCGAATATTACTATTGAACCTTAGAGTTAGGTCGGTGTGAGGGTGACAATAAGGTAATAGAGGTATATAATTGTTTATGATATATTGGTGGCTAAATGAACGAGTCTCGTTTGTATTTTTTCCAGATCTATTATATAATGTTAAGGCGATATGCGAAAAAAATACGGGTGTTTCTTTTTTGTTTATTTCCTGCATTACACGGAAAGTTTTAATAAATTTCTGGTATATGCATTTTGACTTTATAAGGTTAAATAATATTAGTTGTCGAAACTCAAAACATAGTTAGTACTAGTCTATATGAACAATTGTTTGTATGGGAGCTAAGCGAAATTCGCAACTTTTTTTCTCTTTCTCCCTTCTTGTGAAGACATACCTTTTTATGAATTTTTTTCAATACAAAATTTTACAATCTTTTTAATGGCAGTGAACATGGCTTGAAAGTTGATTTTACCGCACTAGTGTGATTTTTTGGTGATGGTTGATGCGAAAATAATAATAATATTTCTGAGAGCTTTTATCTGCCTGGTATAATTGTGATTCATGTAAAATTTTCACTGTTGTTTAGCTAAATGTCCTAGGACCGGGAGTAACAGAATAAACAAGGTGACAATAATTTATGTAGCCAAATTCATCATCCTCATCCATCATCCACCAGCCTAGTTCATCCACTGCTGGACATAATCCTCTCCAGGACTTTGCCACTCCCGGCGGTCATCCTGGAAGAATTGCCCATACTCACACACGCTGGGCAGGCGGGTTGGTGAGCGCGGTGCCGGAACCCTCGCACCTCTTACTCTCCCCCGAATTACTTCGAGGGGGTCTCCAAGTAAGATGGTGGTACCTCCACAGTCGAGCAATTTCATACCGATTCATTTCATTTCAGCCAAATTCATACCGAATTTAATTTAATGAATTAAATTAGGTAGTTAAAGATACATTTTTTTCATAAATTAGGTAAGGATAAATTTCATAAATTAGATCAGGATTAATTAGGTAGTTAAAGATTCAAATTATTTCATCATTACAAACATAATGTAGATATGTTTAATTACATAATATATTTTTCCAAGAATTTTTTGGTGGCTAAGGCAATAAATTGAGCTAAAATTACTCGATCTACGATTGTTCCAGCCTTAAGTTGTCACTTTGTCACGTCACACGTCAATTGAATACATAGTCGATTGAACATTCCAATAACCAGTCTGACAATATTTATGATCTATAGTTACAACTTTGAAAATAGAGAAAAATAAACATCGAATATCCAAAAGTTCCAAGACACGTTGTTAACATGTAAATCTTGCGACGCAAGTAAGCTTTGTCATCAGATTAACCAGTTTGTAAAGGCCGAAGCTTATTTCTCAAGGCTGATTTGTCTTTTTTGAATGACAATGATCATAAGTTACTTCCTTTTGTGTCACTTGTCAAGGATCTAGGAATGGATTGCGCTGACATTAAAACTCTTTACTTCTAAACGGTTTTCTTTCATTCATCCTCGCATACCTTGTTTGAATACATACGGCCTTAGAGCATGTACCAACCATAGACTTAGGATAATACTGGCGTATGGTACCAACATACGGCAATGTTTCTTTCTTTTTACTTGTTATTGTGCATCATTATTGAAATACAAAGCACAAATCTTGAAAATTAAACAATTTCGAGAACATTCCTTTCAAGTTGTTGTGTAGCTTATACTAAATATTTAGAAATATGGCGAAGATAAAGTATTTTAGACAAATAAACTCTCAATGTTATTTAATCAACGACCATTTCATAGATTGAATTATTCTTTTTGAAGAAACTATCCCTCTGAATTTACTTGAATTTGAATTGAATAATTTGCAGTACATTTTGTATTGTGATTAATTGTACGCCCTGGTTCTACTCAGCTTATACAATTAAAAATATTTATTGAGATTTGTATTTATCCAGCAACGATTGTTTTGTCTTCTGTTTTATCTATTAATTGATACATTGTTTGCGCCGTTTTATTGTTATGAAGAACTTCTATTAGTGATACACAAACAAACAAATTGACAGTAACTTCCATAGACTTAGGATTCGCTGTGTGATAAAAGAGATCTCATATCTTTATGAACACCTTGCAAGAGAGAAAGAGGTGCACAACAAAGAACAGCTGTGTCAATGTTTTTTCGAGTAACTGCCCATAGCTACCCTCTTGCTTGGGTGTGATTGCGGATTTTATAATAATATTTAAATAATACGTAACTAAATCGATAAATAGTGATTAGTTTATCTTGTGCAGTGAGTAATTGTGATGTGACAAGTAGAAATAACCCAAATAATTACACATTTCACGGGTAAATATGATTTTGTCATTAGAATGTTTTGAACCACATTTTGCCCAATTTCTTGTATTAATCGGCCTAAAAAAAGTTTTTACCGTAACGTATTGATTTTCTTTGTTGTATTTAGTAGTAATATGCAGGATTGTCCAAAATATTAAGTAAAATAGTAAATCTAATAGTAATGTCATAGTAATTTTTTGGTATCATTTTCTCTGCTACATTTTTTATCTTGTACATTCTAAATCTATGGTAATTTCACAGAAACATTTATTTTTTTCAAATAGTATTAAGTATATCCTTATGGTGTAAAAAGTTTATTGAGCAATAGCATTTAGAGATAGTATATTTTTGTAGGGTCCACCTTACAATTTCCACCTCGCACTTACACCCTTAAAAATCAATACAAACAAAGTCCAAAGTCGCGACCAGAAAAGAGAAAAGAGATTATAAGTCAGCAAAAAATTGCATGTTATAGCATTGAATCCCAAAAAGCACGCTATAATAGGAGGTATGCTCTGCACGATCCACTAGTTTTCGATTGTAAAATACCATATCCACCAGTGACCACACGAATACCTCAAAACTAGTGCGCACCACGATGGAATGACTCGTGCTATGCCATGAATGGTTTCCGACGAATCATCGCGACCTAACAGGTGCTTACGGGCTTATTGTGGAGGTGCCTTTAGGTAGGCAAGTGATTTAGCTGTTATATCCATTTGTTGTTATAAATTGCAACCGCAAAAGTGACGTACGGTTCACGTTAAACGCGCTAGTTTGATGGGTTCACAATAAAAAGGAAACTGAATTTCTGCAAGAACAATATTCAGTCACACTACGTGCTATTGCGTTTGTAATTTGTATATTAATTGTATAATAACCAAAATTAACCAAGTCGCATCACTCTTGTCAAATATTTGTGTTGATTCGGCGTAACACGACTTAACTCATTTGACAGGATTAATCTTAGTTTAAGCGTCCTGTCTTTTTCTTCCTTTACCGAAAATACAAGGACGGAACACTTAAATTAAGTTTAGTCAGTCAAATAAGTTATGTCTTGATACGCCGAATCGACACAATTATCTACTTTGCATCTATCTATACTCTACATCTATATATCTATCCATCTGTCTATACATCTACCTATACTCCATTAAAGTGGCAGTAGGCACTATCGTTCCGTAAATCAATTGTTAACCATAAATCAATAATTGTACTGGTTAAGCAAAAACATGATCGAAAATCAGTTACTGTAATAATCATAGAGGAAAACCGAATTTATAGTTTATTAATTTGTTAGAGTGAACTCTACTTCTCTGCTCATTTCAAGTAGACTCATAATCATAATTATAATCCAAATTTACAGTTTAATTTAATATAACAAAATATTCCAAATCAGAGCACTCTGCTTGACAACGCCACCTAGCGCCGGCTGACTAAATTCTCCCTTAAAAAGTCTGGTTATAATTTATTTAATTTAGTTTAAATTTGATTTAAAATATACTTTTTTATATTTTTATATCAACAGATGTCAGCGGTTTTCTAATTTCAAATGCCTATACCTATATATGTCATTTAATATTTTTCCATTCGCCTGATGACTGAGGGGTCGAAATATAGCGCTTAAAACCATTTAATTAAGTATTTATATTTATGTGCAATATAACATGTAAAAAATAAAAAGGCCCTTGAAAGGTATTTAAAAAAAATATTTTATTAACAAATTATAATTATAATCACAGATAATATAATACTATATGTATAATAAACCCATACAAACGAGGCATATGACGTTTGAACGTACCGTAAGGGTCACTATTGATTGACTGTCATGCTATTGTTCAGAACAATCTGTAAACATGATTTGTAAGATTGACGGTACGGTTTGTTCACGTTTAGCGGAGGCTTTTACTCGATCACTTTAATTCATTATGATGGTTGTAATTATTTGCAGTTGTGTGCATACCTTACCTATGTACTAACCTTTTACGCAAGGCTCTGCGACAAAGAAAAAATAAAATTGAACAATCTATGTAAATAATATGTCTGCAATAAACGATTATGAATATGAAATACTTAAGTGGGTGCTTAAGTCTTCCGGACATTTTGTTTTTGTTTATAAGCTCTGTATTTATTGAGATTTCGTGACGGTCTCCTATAATATCAAAAGCTGCTATCGTCACTTTTGATGTTTTTGAGATGTGATCTGTTTTTAGTTATTCATATACCCCCGTCTCTTTTATACTATATAAATTTGCTATTTATTGTTGTTTTTTTAATTATTATAAACTAATATATTTGAGAAAATAGCACGACATATTTGAGAAAAATCGATTTCAAATATGGAGATAGCAGCTTTTGATAATTCCATACAAAAAAGGTGGATGTGGCTAGTTTTGATAATACTAAACTATGGATTTGGCAGTTTTTGACACGTTCAACATGGTTGAATGACTGAATTTGGCATGGTTTGCAAAAGAACAAAATTTTGTATTAGTTTTAACATGGTTTTGAGCTGGATTTAGCTGCTTTTAACATTTGTAACGTTCAAAAAAGATTGTTTTTGGATTTAGTAGCTTTTAATTTTATATTATGGAAGTGGTATTTCGGTTTCATATAACAATTTATAGATTTCTAAAAGAAATCTTGACCCTCATAATTCTCATTATCACTCAAACAAAAAAACACAGTCTAGCTAGACCGTTGCTCAGATACTCTAACACGTTGAAATACCAATATTAAATTTTGCTTACTACGCAAATTACATGAATGAAGAGATATTGGGGTATTTGATTATTAACTTTTTTTCAATTTGTTTACCTTACAGGGATGAGAAATAGTTTGACTATCTATGTACATACTAAGAGCTTGTTTTTAATAGAAAAAAATCCATATCAAAATATTTGTATATTAATCCAAATTAATTCACCCTTTTATCTGGTTTTAATCTACAAAAAAATCAACAAATAAACACGTCCATATTAAAAAGCGACGTGAAATTGATCTGAATTAACAAGAACACTTCAAACTTATCTTTTTAAAGATCTGACAACTTGCATAATACGTTTGTATCACAAAAAGAAACACTCCCTAAAACCACAAAATTCTATACAAAAGTCATATCGATTACACACGGTTTCTTAAGCTATGTTAAGGAGAACTCAGTTTTTCTCTTGATTTTTGTAAAGAATCCGTATTCTTATATTTGTTTCTTTTCTTTGCCTGAATTTTCGGTATATTTTATTTGCTGTAGTCACGGAGATTAACCATTGATGAATTAAAACAAACATGGATAAGGCTTGAACTAAGAAAGCCTGTTAATCGACCGTGTAAAAACTTAGAAGCTTTTACTTGTATACCTACTACCTAAATTGGATTTTTTATATAGACTTTATTCAAGGCACTATATTAAGTTAGTTATAGCGGCGGTAGCTCAGGGATAGAACGCTGGCCTCTCAATCTTGAGATCCAGGTTCAATCCCCGGTCGGGCATACACCAATGACTTTTTCGGAATTTCTGTGCGTAGTATTTGTTCTTACTTACCACTTGCTGAACGGAGAAGGAAAACATCGAAAGGAAACTTGCATGCCCTAGAAAGCGTGTATTTGTGCCCGAAGTACGGCAATAGGCTTCTTCACTTTGGGACTTAATAATCGTCGTTGAAACGCGGGTGTACCAAGTATGGACTATGACTTGCATTTCACAGTTCACACTCGGAACATGTCTGACCTCCTCTCGGGAATTCAATGTCGTGACTATATATTTATTTTATTAATAGGGTGTTCATATGAAGTATTAATAAGAAGTAACAGGTGGTAGAGCTGATGCCGAGCTCGACTGTGGAGGTACCACCATCTTACTTGTAGACCCCCTCGAAGTAATTCGGGGGAGAGTAAGAGGACAGCTCACAGGTAAAAAACCAGGAGGCCACCATACCTGGGACCGATGAGTGGCGGTATTTCCATCCCTAATATCCGGGCCTTATATGGAACAGACTGTTGACGGGCAGCGGCGTCACTGGTGCGAGGGTTCCGGCACCGCGCTTACCAACCTGCCCTGCTCAGCGTGTGTGAGTATGGGAAATTCTTCCAGGATGACCGCCGGGAGTGGCAAAGTCCTGGAAAGGCTTATGTCCAGCTGTGGACGAACTAGGCTGATGGATGTTCCTGGTCCCTGGCCGGGTCTCCGGTGTGGGTTCGGGCGGTTGATTGGATTTCACCTTGTATAATATATATTTTACCTATAATTTTAATCGTATATATATTGCTACATAAATTAAATAAACCTTTAATCTAGTTCATGTACATTTATTATTTAATTACATTTATAAGATTAAATTTTGACTTGTGAAACGTGTATTTCATATACCTACTTTGCAAAATAAACTACTTTTTTTTTAATTTTGAATTTGAATTTTGAATTTGAGGGATATGAAGTTGCGGACGTAAACTAGCGATAGTACTCGTACATACAAACAACTTTTACTATGGAACCAAACCTCAAATCGAAAAAAAGATCAGCTGTTATAAAAACATACCGCCCAAATTTCAAGTTCTTAGGTCCAGGGTCTAAGGGTTGATAGATAGTCAATCAGTCAGTCAGATCATATATTAGGATGTAGAAAAAAAATATAATAATATCTATATATTGCAGACTTTAACAAATCAAACAGTCGATGTACGAGTACACATCTCGCTTGAAGGTCTTCAAAATAGTAGTTTATGCTACAAGGGCGAAAAGGAATAAATTACGAGGACGATTTATGTAATACACGAGCGTAGCGAGTGTTTTAAACGTAACCGAGTAATTTATTGCCCTTACGCCCGTGTATAATACTACGTTTTTCAATGCCTAGTGCGAGTAAATAAAACAAATATAATCTTGTGAACTTTAAATTATGATTGGCTCAAAACGACTGTAAACAGTGGAAAAAAAAGTATAACATTTATGGTACACAGGAAAGGTTGCAAATTAGCCAGCCTCTCGTAAATAAATAAAAAAATAATAATAATAAAGCCCTAGGGCAAAATAATCGACTTTCTGTTCGGTTTTGATGCATATAAAGTGGGCCTTTACGAGCACTTGCATTGAAAAATATATTTTTTTGTACGTTGTTGATTTGAGCCACTAAAAAGCGGTATATTATCAAATACTTAAAACATACTTCTCCTTAACAATATTTGAATTGAAATCCGAACTATGTCTAAACCTACGGAACCATTCTCACGGAGCACTCCGCCATCATGTGATTCGTAGATTAGTTATTTTATAGTTAAGATTACTAATGTAGTCATTACCATGTCAGCATTACTCTGTATCAATCCAATTTTGTTTTCGTCTTGTGTGGTCATGCATGACCCAGCAGTGATTATTATAGCAACTGAAAATTTAAACAAAGAGTCTTGCAAAATTTTGTATTATAATAAAAGTATTTACTTTTAGACTGTATTTTTAATAGTAGTTTATGCTAAAAAGGCGAAAAGGAATTAATTACGAGGACGATAAACGTAACGATTTTAAACGTAACCGAGTAATTTATTGCTCTTACGCCCGTGTATCATACTACGTTTTTCAATGCACAGTGTGGGGAAACAAAACAAATATAATCTTGTGAACTTTAAATTATGATTTGCTCAAAAGGACTGTATCCAGAGCCGTTAAACAGTGGAAAAAGAAGTATACTCATACTCATACTCATTTATTGGTAAAATACAAAAACATTTACAAGTCATTTCAAACAATACAATTATGCGGTATACAATTACAATTGATATAATAATAATACAGTGTGATTTATTAGAAAATTAAATGTCAGATAAAGATTAGGTCAAATAGGAAATATTACAATGCTGTCTTAAAATTAATATCATAAAAGTCTTTCATGTTGTAAAAGGCATTTTGTGTGAGCCATGTCTTCAGCTTTGTTTCGAATTGTAGTTTTTCAGTTATAGATTTAATGTCGGTAGGGAGAGAATTATAAATTTTTGGACCTGCTACATAAACAGACTTAGTTGACTTCGTCAGTTTATGGACTGGTATTTTAAGTTTATTAGAGTGCCTGGTTATGTACGACTGAGAACCTGCTTTCGACGGGAACAGGTCAGGGTTGTTTCTTACAAAAACGGAAACTTGAAAAATGTACTGGGATGTCAGTGTTAGTATCTTTAATTTTATAAAAAGTGGTTTTGCGTGCGCATCTATCGCAGCATGAGAAAGGATCCTGACGGCTCTTTTCTGCAACTTAAAAGGGCGTTCAGACTCGGCAGCGTCTCCCCAGAGCTCTAACCCATAGCACAGCACTGAGTGAAAGAGTGAGAAGTAGCAGGAGCGTACGTCGTGAGCTGGCAGCACAGCCGCCAGACGACGCAGCGCGAAGCAGGCTCCACTCAGTCGACCACACAGCGCTGCGATGTGGGGCTCCCAGGTGAGTGCCGAGTCAATAATGACGCCGAGAAACTTGGCTTGTTTTATTTGAACAACCTGTTCGCCGTTCATAGTCACAGATAGTGGTCTAGGTGGTGGACCGCCAAGGTTAAAATAGAGAAGTTGGGTTTTCGATAGGTTCAGCACAAGGCCATTCGCATCAAACCAGTTCTGAAGGTTGAAGATGTCTTTATAAATTTCTATTTCTAAGTTTGCTGTGCAATTACTTGTAAGGATATCGCAAGCGTCGTCAGCAAAAATAAACATATTACCGTTCACGGCATCCGGTAGGTCATTTACTTGTATCAGGAACGATAGATTTGCTAATGCTGAGCCTTGAGGAACACCGATTTCAGTGGTTCCTTGATTGGATCTAACCTGTCCGTTCTTTAAAGTAACCACTTGTTGCCTGTCGTGCAAAAAATCCTTCATTATTCCGAGCGCAGGCCCTCTAATGCCCATGTGCTCAAACTTACGTGCAAGCACCTGGTGATCGCAAAGGTCAAAGGCTCGAGTCATGTCGCACAGAAGGATAGCTACATGCTGCGACTTCTCTTTAGCTTGCAAGATCGTCCAAACAACCTCTCTTATCACCGAGACGCATGATCGACCTTTTCTGTAAGCATATTGTTTATTGCTCAATAAGTTTTTGTCTTCAATATAAGTATATAAACGTTTAGTGATGCCTACTTCGTAAATTTTTGCGACCGTTGGTATGATTGCAATGCCACGGTAAAATTTCAAATCATTTTTCGGACCTTTTCCCTTATAAACAGGTACAATTTTTACAAATTTAAGAACGCTTGGGTATAGGCCGTATTTAATTAGATGATTAAATATTTCTACCAGGAATGTAAGCACAAAAGGTAGTGCGATTTTAAAAATTTTCGTTGATATATCATAGATATCAGTAGTATCTTTGCTAGCGATATACTTGTTCACAATAAGATGTAATTCCTTATCAGTAAATGCCGCCAGGCGGACTGATGTATTACTCGGGTCGCTTGCACCGGACATCAGTTGCGATGCACGCTCAGGGCAGGCGGTCGGCGCGCATGCACTACTCACAGCTGACAAAAAGAAGTTATTAATTTCAGTGGCTAATAGTTCCGTGGATTCATACTCATTTCCATTCTCGTCCTTAATTAAGATTAAACTGTTTTGATTTTTACTACACTTTCGGCCGGTGTGTTCGTTCACGATGCTCCACATAGTTTTGTGCTCATTTTTACTATTTAAAATTTTGTTTCTGTAATAATCACTTTGTGCAATACCCAGGCTCACCTCTAATTGAAATGAAAGTGAAAGTATTAAATTAAGTAGATGATTTGTGTTAGAAAAGGTTTCAGATACAGACAGTAAGTCCTGAATCAAATGTTTATTTGCAATGATGTTGTTAGTAAGCCATGGGCATTTTTTTGAATGTTTGTTATTGGGCCGTTTCCTGTAAGGAAAGCAAATGCTGACACCATTTGTTAAAATGTTTATTATTGATGTCAGATAAGCGATAAGATCGCCATTTGTTTTTAATTTTATATTGGGCCAGTCTATTGATGACAAGTAACCACTGAAGTTTTGTATATTATTTGTTGAAAAAGTGCGTGAAATATAAAAATGATCGTATTGTATTTTAGTTTGTAATGAAACTAATTGAGCATCATGATCGGATATTTTGGCAGCGGTACAAATTGTTGATGATGTTATAGTGAGATTAGAGTCGAAGGTGTTGAAGTTTGTGTAAACATGATCGAGGCAAGTTCTCAGTCGAGTGGCAAACATTACATTTTGTTTGAAATTATACGAGTCAATCAGGTCGGTCATGGATCGCCTTAAAGGATTATCTGTAAGAAAATCAACATTAAAGTCTCCAACTATTACTACGCGTTCATGGTCATTATTGTATAGCTTTACAAGTAAAGATTCGAAACTTTTCAAAAAGGTCTTAAAACATGAATCACCCGAATGGTAAATACAAATGATAGTGATGCTAGGTTTGTTTAATTCTATAGCTGAAATCTCACAGGCATGCTCACAAGATAACTTACATAAGTCCGTTCGTACGATAAATGGAATATTACACTTTACAAAAATGGCAGATCCACCATGATTCATTGTTGTCCTACAGTAGCTAGATGCGAGTTCAAAACAGGGAAAAGTTATATATTTTAATTCATAATCCTTTAGCCAATGTTCGGTTAGACAGAAGATATTACAGTTTAAATCATTTTGTAAGAACAGTTGTAAATATTGGACTTTATTAGTCCTGGTGCTGTCGCTCAAGCAACGTATATTTTGATGACAAATTATTAATTTGTTTTCTGTGTCACTTTTATTAGATGTGTCCCTAACATTATTGGTGAAAGGGCACAGGATTTGAGTTCTTGATCTCGTTATGAGATAGGTCAGGTTTACCGTTAGGGCTCAGGGTTAGGTCCGTGGACTGTCTACGATGCCTGTTATTTGTCTGTTGACGGAAAAGGAACCACTCCTGTAAAGACGTACCTCGGGGCCAAATTTCAGGGGACTTGAAGTAGTCATAATGTTCGGCCGGGATGCCTATGATGAAACATTTGTGCTGAGTATGAGATGGATTAGGTACATTCACCAAACATTCCATATCAGGTTTCTTCTTTTTTATGAAGTTTCGGATGTTGGTTTCGCTGGTTTCAGCCTTGAAATTCCATACGTGGATGTACCGGTGTCTTTCGGCAATCATGAGGTCCGGATCATCTTGTCCCGTGGCTCGTACGGGTGAGTTGCGGCGAGGTCTGCGGTGACGAGAGACAACGGTCGCCCAATCATTTTTATTGACAACCGCAGAGTGTTGCACATTGTTGTCTGTTGATTTGATTGCATTGTTAGAATTATCAGTAGCCGGAGCAGTTGGAGATTTGGTAACCCAGCTATTTTTGAGAGGTTTCAATGTGGCGATCTTTTCCTTTGCGCGTTCCGCTGCTACACGTTTGGGGCGTCCTGATTGGATATTATTTGTACCGCGCTCTGTTGTGGTTGGCGTGTTGGTTCGCGTACAGACTTCACTCACCGGTGTAGATTCGCGGTTGGTATTCACAACTGATGACAGGTGGTCATTCTGTAGACTTCTTAAACCGGCACCATTCTTCAGATCACTAATTTCGTGTTTGAGGTCTTTAACCAGGTCCAATAAAGTTGTTATTTTCTTCTCCAAAGGTAGTAATGCTGTCTGTATGGCTTTTTTCACAGTTTCACTTGTATTCGGTGACATTATCGCGTTTTTATAATAAAAATTCGCGCTAGTTAACGATAACACGTCCAACGACCGAAACGTCACGAGTCGAGATATAACATCTATGGTACACAGAAAAGGCTGCAGGTTAGCCAACCATTGCAAATAAATAAAAAAAAAATAATAATAAAGCCCTAGGGCAAAATAATCGACTTTCTGTTCGGTTTTGATGCATAAAAAGTGGGCCTTTACGAGCATTTGCATTGAAAAATAATTATTAGGTACATTGATCTAAATCTTGAGTTAAAAGCAGTTGTACAGTAGTTTCACTTTATTTATGTTTTCTCCCAACCAGTTTCGGATTTTACACCATTTTTAAGGGAAGATGTTAATTAATAAAGCGTTTCTTAACCTGTGGTCCGCGGACCCCTCGGGGTCCCCGAGCATATGTATGGGGGTCCACGGCCTAATCTATGGACTGAAACATTTACTGCTTTTCTCAACGACATACCTCTGTTAAAAGGCATTCTCTGCTCTTGTGTATACTAAAAACAAATACAGAAATAGATAAAAAGTGGAATCCGATTTGAGACTACAACTCAGTAGTAATATAAACCCAGATATCACTAAGTTAGTTGCAAAAAAGCAGCACCAACCTTCTCATTAAAGTATTTTATATGAAAAAGTATATTTTTTTTTTGTAATTTGTAGGACTAAAATAAATGGTCCGAAATTTATTGCTGCTTTTTTATTAAGGGGGTCCTTAAAATTGTGCTTGATTTCCTAAGGGGTCCGTGGACAAAAAAGGTTAAGAAACCCTGCCTTAGGGTGTTCTGATAAACGTAAACTGGGAGCAATCCGAAAAAAGAAATTTTTCTTTTCTGATTTTTTTCTTAAAGCTGTAAGTGTAAATTAATAGTACAAAAAATATATATATCATCTTCAACTACTTACAGCTTTAAAAAAACTAAGAAAGAAAAAAATCTAAAGAGAAAAAAATATTTTTTAACGGCTGCTAGTCTTACATTTATCGGTACCTACACCCTAAAGTACTTTCATACCAAACTTGGTGCTATTGTTCGCCCGGGTAACGAAAATTTCACTAAGCGGAATAAAAAAGAAAATTTCACTGCGGAACCTTTAAAAAGTGCCTTGTAGTATCTGATATAGACACAACGGCTCGGCACGACACCTCTCCAGGGCAGACAATAATGTCTGAGTATGTCTGCATCACCGAGATAACACACCTACTGTGTACAGGCTTCTTTCACGAAAAACTAGCCTGGTTTTATTTCGTTCGCAGTTGGAAAATTATGAATTAGGAAATATTTTCAGACATAAGTAGTCTGGTACAAAAATACTAGTTACTTTAAAACAATTTTCGCTAATTAATCCATATACTTTTACAAAAGTGAAGTATACTACAAACTTGATTTAATAAATGTTATATTGACTACATACATACCTTTAATGAATGAACAAATTGACAATTTATTGTACACAAAAGACATATAAAAGAAAAACAACCTTGTATAGCTTTTTATTTTTGATTAATGTTGTATGAATATAAATGTATTATTAAAAAAGGGCTTTTAGAAAGAAGATTTTTCTAGTATTTCGGTTATGCATCCAAACAGAGTTCAGTTTCGTAATCATAACATATTAATTTTCAAAAATATCCAAAATGTATAACTGAAAGACAACGCGAAAAAAATTATTCGTTTCTAATACATAACGGCCGGCCGAGTAGGTGTTGTATTTTTCTGTTGTATTAAAAAAAGCTGTAATTTTTTCGAAATTTCAATTTTGGTTCCACAGAAGCTTACTTTGTGTCGATTCGGTGTAACACGACTTAACTTATTTGACAGGACTAAACTTAAGCTGAGCGTTCTGTCTTTTTCTTTCTGTATCGAAAAGACAAAGACAAGACACTTAAAATAAGGTTAATCCTATCAAATAAGTTAAATCGTGTTACACCGAATCGACACAAGTATCGACTAAATACGTACCCTTTAAACATCACTAAACCTTTCCAGTTAAATTTGGTTGTAATATAATGCAATTCGAAAAGCAACTGCAAAATAAATATTTTCTCTCAAGGTCTCTTGAAATTGAATATATTTTATTATATTTTAGACTACTTTCGGCTAAATTCATTGGGAAGGAATTTACATTAGCTAGTAAAGAGATCAGGGCTGTAGTTGGGAGGGGAGCGAGTGGGGGGGCATAGACCCCCCTCCCTTAAGGGGGGGTGCGGAAACTCCCCCTCTGTTTTGTATATATATTTTTTGAGGTTATGTTGATCTTAACTTTATTATTTATGCATTTTGGAAGGGCTTCTAACCTAACCTAGTTTTTTTAAATATATTTCGTAGGTACATTAGACACCTTTTTTGTATCCGACTTCGGGGACGCCTCGCTCCGCTCCGCAACGCTCGGCTCTGAATAGTTTCATAATGTTGAAACCTAACCTTACCTAGTTTTTTAAAATATATTTCGACCTATACATTAGACACCTTTTTTTGCATCAGACTTCGGGGGACGCCTCATTTTACGTACCAACTCTTTTTTTTTTGCGAAACGGAACGTAAACAATCACAAAATCGCATGTCGTCATCAGACCAGAACGAAAAAAAAACGGTTTTTCAAAAAATCATATCTCAAAATCTAATCGTTTCCGCAACTCGCGACCTTGACAGAATATCTTATATTAAGCATGTCTATCTCCAAAAAAAATCAAGAACCCTTAACTAATTACCAGCTAATGTAAATTAAAGCCATACATTGTATAGAAACAATAATACTTTATGCAGAAACAAGTATTTATTACAATTAACTAGCTAGAAATTAATTGTATTTCCATAGTCCTGAATTTATGATTTTTTTTTGTAACTTGGGTATATGGTGTTGTAGTCTGTGACTTGCATTTTACAGTGTATACTCCGAAACACCTATGACAATCCCTCGGGGATTCGTGTTGTAAAAAAGTATTTTTTTATCTTTAAATAGTCATCGCTCAATACATTCGCGGCAAAATTGTGAACTGCAAACTTCTAGACATAAAATCGATTGTTCGTATCCTTAAAATAAAGTATTCCGTTTAAATTAAAACCGATACACTAGACAACTTTATTGCGATCATAAAATTATTATTGACGACATCGTTCGCGCTTGTTCAAAAACGAACACACGGACAGCTCTCGACATTTTATGTGTCTACATTGTGACGTAGTTTCTATTTGATATAACATCCCTGGCACCGTACTTATTGCTTAAAGAAATGAAAAAAAAAACGTTATTCAGTTTGAGTATTCAAATTTAACAGAAATATTTAACAGATTTTAAACAAGTTATAGGTAGAATGAAGGTAACAACAATTTTAAGACTTTTTTTAATTATGTCAGCTTATGTTTTTGGAACGTATGTTACACTCCAGACACTTTGCGAATGAGAGCTAGGCCGAAAAGACATCGACCGTCACGACACTTTTGCCATACCTATAGTCCGTGTGCCAAATTACGTTATAAAAGAAAAAAAAAATTATGATTATAAACGTTTATTTATTATTTACAAAATTCCTTTCATGAAAATTCTTCCTTTCATTTCAGTACTGTATTCTGTATGGAAAACTTCATGAAATCGAGTTTTACAATATTAACGTTTATACTCATAATTATCTTTTATGCTTTCATGATGTTAGACATAAGGATATTATGAGTCATTTGACGTATGTTTCACAAAAAATCCTTCAGTTGTTTCCTACCTGAAGGAGCCCAAACTTGGTATGTGTTGAAAATGCTTGTTTTGTTTATTAAAAAACGGTTTGGCTGAAATGTAATGGTGTAGTACATTTTTACAATCAGCTCATAAAGCCCTTTCATTCGATAACCCACACGGTAGGATCCAGAAAAAATAATTAAAAAAGTCCATACAAGAAAATCATGACGTCAAAGCTAGAATTGATCAAGTTTTACAGAATGGTATCAATTGGATCTGAATTCTACATAACATAAGCTGTCAAATTTTTTGTTGATGTCTTTGAACAAACATTCATACCTCAAAACAAGCTTACTAGGCTGGCACCCAGACTAATATTATGTGTGTTTGTTTGCTTACAAGCGTATGTCTATGTACATACAATATACTGAACAGACAACACTAACCAACAGACAGTTATATGTAGTACTCCTCCATAACATACGTAACGCACATATGCCATCTCTTACAACCCTTCACACACCCTATCACTTCTTCCTCACAAACACTTTTTCACACTTACTCTCACAACTTCTCTTCCTGATATTCTTCCACTTCTTTAACATCCATCAATCTAGTCATACAATATCTTCTACTTTGCTCCTACTTTATAATTAAATAGTTTATAATTATATATCAATGTCAACATATATGTACGCATGTCAAATATCTTGTTTATTTAATTATTCGACTGACGACGGCCACAAGTTGGCCGAAATATATTTCAAAATTAATAAATATTTTTTTTTTATATATTATAATATATCTAAAATAATACATACAATACTAATTCCTGCATAGACGTGCGGCGTACGCGGCAGTAGCGAAAAGGACTTCGTTCTAGCCAACCAGATGTCCCACGACACCTCTTGTTTTTTTTTTTTTTTTTCCGTCTAAGAAGATATTTAGACTTTTAGAGTATCTAAAGCGATGAATTTCGCTTTAATTCATACAATACTTAATTACTGATCTATTAAAATCGTAATGATTTTTTTTTACTTTTTTTTTTTACTTTTTGTTAAATTTAAGTTGCGGAAGCCGGAAACTGGTGATAGTACTCGTCCATACGAATAACTTTTACTATGGACCAAGGACCAACCCTCGAATCGCGAAAAAAAACTGCTGTTCTATAGAGAAGTTACATAGCTACCCGACCAAAATGTGTGAGATAATTGTTTTTTTTCTCGATTTCTCAATTTTTTTCCCTTATACTTTAAAACATCCCCGAGAAGACATTTGATAAATTGACAATATTTTTTTTACGTGACGTCACCTTGCCACACTTATTGGATTGGTTTTCTTCTCACCAGCACCTGTAACAGTAACCCGTTTAATCACGCGCGACGCGACTTAGTTGCATCACAATGTGCAAGAACGATATGTCACGCTTCTCGCACTTTTGATTCAACTAAGTCGCGTCGCGCACGATTAAACACTGTGTTACGGGTGCTGAGAATCTTCTAAAAAAATATGTCGACCCAAAATTTAAATTTTGATTTCTTCGAGCCAAAAAATACAAGCTCCATTTAACCTAACCCTACAGCTGTTTTGAGTTAAGAACTTTTAGCAGACGTCATATTCACCCATGACTGCATTGCAGAGCTGCTGACGTCTACGAATGAATAGTAAACGAAATGGATAATGAAGGTACAGCAATCAAATATTTCTACGTATAGTACACAATGAAGGGGTAACATCATCGTAGTTAGTTCAATAATTATTAGGTGTGAAATAAATAACTTATTAGAGATACCGTTTTTTACAGAATCATAAAAAAAGTTTTGTATGACGTAACTTTTGCACTTATGTGCTAGCAAAAAGTCATCAGATGTAGTTGTATATCAGTGACAGACAAGAGTTGTGGTCATGATTGAAACATTTCTGTCATTGGAAAGTGGCCCAAGTATTATCACTATTTCGACACATATCCGTGATATTTCAGTGTTTCTCGAATCTATTTGGTGTCATTATATCAATGATGTCTTGATCACTTGTGTCACTCAATGGTAACATAATAGCTACGGCGACGCCGATACTAAGACATTTTTTTGTTGTTGTATTGATGATTTTGATTCTGCTTTATCACATAACATAACCTCAAAGTAACTCCGTTCATGTCGAGGTTATTAATTTCATGTATTCATTATACCAGATGAAAAATTTAATATTAGAATTATATTATCTGTGATATTAGGTACAAAATATTGGTAAGTAAAGTGTTTATGTGTCTATCTCGCTGTGTCAAGCTGAGATGTGCGTGCGACATAATATGACGGTAAATTTCTCTTACGCTTGCAATTTTATTGGTGAAATAATATTGCACTCTAAGTGTATTTTTCATGCCCCGTCGAATTTTCAATATTTCATAAAATAAACTTGATTTAACTTGATTCATAGCACACTTTGGTAAATTTTCTTTTATTAATACTTTGCTAGCTGATATACTAAAGTGATGGAAATTAATAATAAAAAATGCGTAAATAGTTTTCTTATTTCAAAAGTTTAAAAAGGTTTCGTATTGTACTGATAAATATCTCTTTAATAAAAAGCTAGGTTTCGTCTCAAAGCTTTACGTGCCTAAAAGTTGTCTTTTCTTGGCAAATCTTGGAGTGAATTTCAAACAAGTTACCTACACGCATTCTAACAAAATGCCAGGCAAAGGACTTGAAAAAGTTCGCCGAAAAAGCGAGACATTTTCGCTCGAACGACTTTCGCCTATTTGTTAAGATATTCGCCAACTCTCTTTCCCCCTTTTTGCTGAGATTTGTTCCTATTCAGACCCTATATTAGAGCCAATTTTATATGCAGCAATATTTGTTATATAGTTTTACTAAGTATACTATATATTTTTTACTGAATCAAAAGCAAAAAGAGTTAAGGTTACATGTGATTAGAAATAGAAAAGGTACGTAATAATCATGCCCAACCAGTCAACTCGTGAACAAGATAACTGTGGAGTGTAATAAAATAAGCGAGCGCTAGAAAATAAGGAAAAACTAAAGTTTACCCGCTTTAGTAAAACGAAATAAAAATTCTCGTTCCTGTTCCTATAACTTAAATACAATGTATAAATTATAATGTTATCTCATCTCGTAAGGTTTCGCGAGTTTCATAAACTGAGGTAAAACTAGGCTGTCAATGAAGTCGGTTAAAAAACTCAAAGCATGTGGGAAAAACACAGAGTTGTACGTATTTATTTAGGTACAAACTCATGAAACTTCTTTTATTTGACCTAAATAAAAACCATACCTAAAAACTAAGTCAAACATTTAGCCAAATGATAAATTTACGATATTTTCTCGACCCAAACATGAAAGGTCATACGGGTTTTAAGGCCGTTACTCAAAAAGAAAAAACCTTAAAACTTTTGCACGTAAATAGTAAGGCATATATTTAAACTTTACATTAGTATTGGATTGTAGACTGCAGCCAGTTTTTTAGAAGGGGATCGTTTTTCTTTTTATTTACTTTTTAGGGGTCGAGTAAATTGAAAATGCTTGTACTTTTCGGAGTTCATATTGGTGAAGTTTAGTCGTAGAACTTAAAATGACTGTAGTAAAAAACATTTTCTTCAATTATAACCTTATATTTTTTTATACTTTAAGAGTTACTCAAGATTCTTATTGATATTCCAAAATGATAGATTACAATATCAGCAAATTACCACGACATGTAGACCCAAATGCGAGTTTTATTCGCAAATACTTCATTTTATTAATGAAAGTTTGCGATGCAACCATGTGTGACCTTGTGCCCACAAAGGAGAGGAACCCTTGAAATTCCATTTTATTTCCCTTTTTGTGCTCAAAGATGCGGGTGGAATTTGGTGCGTTCCCGACCCATTGCTCTTTAATGCACTAACTTCATTTTATCGATTTCCCACTTGTTTTGGAACGCTGCCGTTCCACTGGATTAAGAATTAAGTGTAGAGTAATTGTGAGGCAAACTTTTGTAAGCTACTAATTTAAAGGATTTAGGGCTTTATTTAATGAAATATAAGAACCAGATTATTAACTTTTGAAATTTGGTTCACATATTTCTTAATTAATCATAAGCCAACTAGGTAGTTACTTATTGTTATGTAACGTCAATAGTTTTACTTATTATATCAAATAATGTTTTCTGATAATGCTGTGTTCACCTGTCAATGATGGCAACACCAGAAAAAGGCCCAATGTATATCTATTTATGTTGTTTGTGTTGACATTGTTGGTGTACCTTTTTTATAAATAAATAAATAAATAAATAGTAGCCATCCACAAATGCTGCTGTAATAAAACTTTCTAGACCAATATACAAGAATAAATCCACGATACAACTTCTTTACGGCTCTATTACGTACAGATAGCCAAAACCTTTTAAGGCGCCCCCACGAAAATTAGTCTAGAACATAAGACACGGTATAAAATCAGACGGCCGTCCGTCGCGCGTCGGTTCCTACAATCTGCCGATTCGTATTCAGTTCGCACGTCAGGATGTTAATCTTTCGCCCTACGGATTGCAGAACTTAGTTCTCTGTAATAAAAACTGTCACTACATTTATTTACGATGCTATAAACAAGCCGGAGATAGAATAGCGGGGAGGTGTCGGTCGGTGCGAGCGATGTTAAACTAGGTTTTGTAGACGATCCACTTACGAGTAAGCATAACACTTGCTTCATCATTATACCTGATTATTGTTATGCGATTTATTTGTGGATGGTGTCTTAGTTTTTTATAAACTGAGCATCTAACAAAAACATAATAATTTAGACATTCTTAGTAGCATCCGACGATAAATATTCGGTAACAAATGTAAGTAAATTTATTAGTTCAAACATACTTTTCATATACGTATGTATGTGTTACGTTTTTGTTACAGAATAATCTTATTTTTGACAACGATTTTTGGGCATTTGTGCATACTTACTAAAAACAAGACTGATCAAGTTGTTCGTGACAAAATCGTTATTACATAAATTGTTTGAGAATTGTACTATCTTTTATTATTTAATTTATTTTTGACATAAAAGATAAACAATAAAACAGCAATACTAAATCTGGTACATAACAGCCGGAAATGTTTATTAGATAAGAAAATTTAATTATGGTTCCGTAAAAATAATTGTAATTTTAGTTAACTGATTATTAGATGCTGCATTTATTTTGTTGTATTATACATTTATTTCTTCGGTATCATTAATTAATTTGTTGGCCTCGTAATATACATAGAAATCTTCGCCTAAGGCTCGGATTTCAAACTTTAACTCGCCCGAAAACTGCCTATTTCACGTCCTCTGCAATAATACTCGTATATGTACAACTTGTATTATTTATTCACTTAGCCTATACAAACAATCTTCCACGTTCCAAAGTTCAAAGTCAAGCCAAAGCGGATCTGTGCAAGGGAGCCTGTTAACCCCTCAGCTGCATCGTCTATTGGCTAGTATTGCACCAAGTGACGCGTTATTGTCGATGTGTCTGAGATACAAACTGTTGACTTACCTACCTTTCGGTGCCATTTGCAGACAATATACAATATCGTCCAAAGATGCTGTTTTTTTGTTTTGTTTATGGTGCGTTTCTATTATATATTTTAGTCATGGTGAGAAAACTTTTTAGGGTTTTGCACCCAAACGGCAAAACCAAGCCCTATTAATGTGGCTCTGCTCTCCGTCTGTCCGTGTGTCACGTGTTTCTAGATGGTAGATGAAACGAGCTACAAATATAAAATTTGGGAACGCTATGGTTTTTACCCAAAACCGAAAATTAAATAAAAATACATGAAATAGATGAAAAAGAAAACTTTTTGTTTCCTTACTTGACATGTGGGATGTCATTGTCTAGTTAGAGTGCAAATACAAATAGGTATATTTTATTATTTTTTATCTTTAAAATAACAAAATAGAGGGCCGTCAAAGTTGTCAGTTTTGTCGTCTATCTCAAAAATTTTACTAGTTGGAAAGTATACCATGAAAAACTGTATTTATTTAAACAACAAATGGTGAACGCGTCTATTTTTAATGAGGTTATAGGGTTATGTACCTGACTACTCGACCAACTTAATTTTGCAGTTTTGTTTAATAATTTTTGTACCTAATGATAACATTGATAAACGATGATGGCAGGAATTGTATGGACTCTGGTACCTGCTCTAACAGAAATAAGCGATACGTGATTAGAAAGGTATATACATACATGTAGAACAAGAATTACGGTGGCGCTTATCCAGATTGATAGTCTGATCAGTATGGATTTTTACTAAAAACTTAAGTTGAAACAGTAGAGTACTCCTGGCACTTTATGAACGCACTATTGCCAATTGAAAGCTAAAAAAATGCTTACCTTGGCCAGAAATTCGATTGGTGACTGGTTTTGGGTGGTTGATATCGATTGATTTTAGTTATAATTGGCCTTGAGTAGTATTGATTGTTAATGATCTAAGTTGAAACCGTAGAGTTTAATAGTTCTTTTTGTATAAATGTATAATGTTTAGAGTACTCCTGGCACCAAGTGAATGCACCATTACCAATCAAAAGCTCAGCAATGCTTGCCTTAGCCGGTAATTGGATGGGTGACCTGGCGATTGATTTTTGTTATAATTGGAAATATAGTAATAAAAACATAGGTAAATAAATCGCAATAATGACACACAATACTAACAAACGAATGAGAATCATGATATACACGCCTGCCTGTTCACCCACTAACTGACAGCGGAAGAGGTGTATACACCAAAACCGATTACAGTTAAGCATGTAAAGCCTATTTAATAGTATTGATGCACAAAAAGGCCAAGTTAGTCATGAAATATTAAAAAACCGTAGATGGCTATTGCTATAACTTACATGTTCAGTACCGTATAACTCTGAACGAACTGGGATTTGGAACTACGCGCCATAGTAACATATATTCAAATCAAAAAGGGCTATCCAATGATGTATCACACATAGCTATTGGAGCGGGGTACCAACATTTGCATCATCCTTTGTAAATTTTGTTTTCATTTTTTTCATTTATTAACTTCTTTGAATGCTATGGAAACCTCAGGGTGCAAGTTCTATTTGTACTTGATCGGTTTTTGTTATACTGTGTGATAAGCAACGATAGCTCTGTTGGTTGGATGAAGGGGAACGATTTACGCCGCAGTCAAGGTATATTTTTTTTTATATAGGTATATCGTGCATTATATTTCCATACTTACCATTTTCTGAGAGATGAAGGAAAATACATTGAACTGAACCTGTAAAGGCAAGCAAAAGCCTATCCCCCTCTTACGTTAGGACGAAATACTGTGGGTACAAAATCTATATTGGAATACGTTTGACATTCTTGAAGAATGATACATTTAGCTCGTCTCTTACATGAAGACTTTTATCAAAATGAATTGCGTTTAAAACGCTAGAAATAGTAGCAAAATTACTTATCGAAATCACAAAAAACTACGAAGGTTTTGGCAATCAAAGTGAGCTTAACGGCATGTATCGTAACGTCATCGTACAGGCTTTCATCTAAAAGTGATAAATATCGCTATTGCTAACTTCGGCAATATTAGGAATTACAATTAATCAATTACTATATTAAATACAAGCTTTTGCCCGCGGCTTCGCTCGCGTTGTTTATGTTTTTGTATTGTCGTATGGAATCCCATCCCATCCCATCCTGTCCCACCAATGCCACTTTCCCATCCCACCCCATCCCATCCTCACTATCCCATCCCACTAATATTCAACGGCGTGAAGTAGTTACAGTAAATCACTTTTCTATAGGGACTTGACACCCCATTGCCTTCCAAGGGGAACTGATTTATGGGATAAAAAGTAACCTATGTCCTATTCCAGGTCTATAACTACATTTGTGCAAAGTTTCAGCCTAATCGTTTCAGTAGTTTCGGCGTGAAGGAGTAACAAACATCCATCCATCCAAACTTTCGCATTTATAGTGGGTTAGTGGGATACTGATATTTCAATACAGGAGACGAGCTCAATACAATACAAGTATGATATTTCTATTTTGTTGTGAATTATGATATCTTCTCGATATGCATTCTGCAAACTGCATGTTCCAAAAAATTATTTTCAAAATCAACAATATGATTATTTAACTTTGTATTTTTTATTATCTCCATCTCCATGGTTAAAAAGAGCAACAATGGACGTTTGCTCATATTGTCATAAGTAAGTAAGTATCTATAAAGATACCTACCTAGTTACGTTTGTGTGTATTCCATTATTTTACGAATTTGTCGCAAAGCATTTCGATATCATAAGGCATTATCAATATTTATTTAGACTACCTGTACATCTAATTTTCTATATGCTTGCATAAGACGAGAATGACGGTGTACGTAAAAACCCTTACAGGTTTCTGATACACCTTATTATTGTAAAATATGTATTTCTTTTTGGTTATTAAATAAATAAATAAAAAAAATATGATTATTGCAAAACGGATCATCTCAATAACTTCTTTTGATCGGGATAGCTGACCAGTTTCAGCAAATTCAGACTGCCTTCTTCTGTGCAAGGCGAGGCGCAACGTCGTCGCGAGCGTCTTCACTCGCCCAGAAGAAGGCAGTCTGAATCTGCTGAAACTGGTCGGCTATTCCGATCAAAAATAATAATTGAGCTGAGCCGTTTTGCAATAATCATGTTTTATCCTCAATCCAATAATCAACAATATAGCTTTTGTGTACGCGTTAACGTAGAAATTGTTGACTCTTATGTTATTGCTCTCAGTTCTTTAGCACGTCTTTTTAAATGTTTTTAGTTTAAAAATGTTCAATGAGATCACTTGTGAAATATCACGAGGTATCAAACAATTTGTTTTATTAATCCAATATTGACGGAATTCACAATATTGTGATTTATTCGATGTACCATTTTTGTCGAGATATAAACTACAGTCCTCTACGTTTGCCGTATCCATTAAGAAATTAATCCAACGCAATGAAATCCCACTAAGCTCTTTTACAATCATTTATTTGAAATATATATTTCAGAGTATTTTGTACTCATAGAAATGTCAATCAGTTTTCACTTCGATTGTGTTGGAAATATCACTCTAGATATCAGCAAATGAAAAAAAAAGGACAAGGCCGAGAAGCAGTAGGGAGATAATGGTTCTGTATAACGGAACATTTATTACTTCACACTCTTATTTTCGGATTGGGCACGGAGTTCATATATATAATTGTTAACGGGACACCTGAAGCTAGAACATTAACAACACCAGGTTTTCAAGGGTTCATCGGAAGAAACTACATAGGTCTCTCCTCATATTGAAGAAAATATATTTGATTTATAGATCTTTTATCTGGGGATGCCACCTATAAACAATGTTTTAATATTCACACTTCTGTCAAAAAAAAAAGTTTTCCACCCTCTTTTTTTTGGTTTTCAAACGTTCGTTTCAAAGACGAACTTGATTTTTTTTATAAAATAGACAGAAGAAATATGTTACTTAAATCCAATATTTTTTTTCCTACAAAATATTTCAGTATTAGCTAAAAACATACCAATTTGTTGTTTCGCTGCGTGATCACTAGTATTACGCGTCCAAGAATAAGAGGCCAAAGAGCCAACATACAATCGCCTCTATGAAAAGCAAATAAGGTATTTGCCATTAGACTATTTGTGCTGGACGGGTAATAAAAAAGGTTGCTAGGGTATGCCATCCTCTTAATCAATTATTTAACTTTAAACTCTCACGTTTCGTTGACATAGTAATACATAACTATTATAAAAATGCAGCATGACCACGAGGCTGCAACTGCCTCGAAACGTCAGGTGTCCTTCTTGTAAAAAAGGTTAAAAAAATTGATCGTGGTAGACCACTATCACAGCGAGACGTTACTAGTATATCTTAGGGTTCCGTACCGGAAGGGTGCCATCTGAACAGGTGTGCAGTTGAAATTTTCACTGAATACGTGTTACTCTATCACGGCAAATAATAAAAATTAAAAAAAGGAAACTCTACATATTTAAAATTTGGTTAGACTGTTGTAAAATACTATACAGTGAAACAAAAAATAATAAAACTTAGGGTTCCGTACACAAAGGGGGCCGATTGTCAGGCGCTACCAGTTTAGCGCTTTGTTTTTGTCGCCTTGATGGGGTGTAAGTATATTAACGTCGTTTGGTGTACACGTATGTGTGTCTACTTTTTAAATTATGACTTATTTTTATCAATCCGATTTTGCTGGAAGAAATCTCTTTTTAGAGATAAGCTCGCTTATGTACATGATATCTCTAATCTATTTTATCATAACATCTATTTTACTGTTATTTATTTACCATGTTTTTCAGGCCGTCCATATATTCATATATTTTTGCCAATTTTTGACTCCTCCCCCTTACAATCATCCTATCGCCATTATCTTATGACCCCACTTTGCCACAAAACCGATGTCAAGCAAGACCCCCCCCCCCCCCATTATTGCGATATATGCTCATGATAGTACCATCATCCACAGACCAGACCCCCCCCCCCTACTGACGTAATATATGGACGGCCCCTTTAGGGTTACGTACCCATATTACGTAATGGTACGGAAATCTGTGGGCGCGAGTCCGACTCGCACTTGGCTAAATTGTTATACCATTATTACCACCGATACGGCGTAGTTAGATAATACTCATCGTGTAGCACATGGAGACTGTACTAATAATGTACTAATAGACGAGGCCTTCCTTAGGCGCACAGCGGCTTTGTAATTATAACCCGTAGACTAACTTTCATAAAATTGAAAATCGCGTGCGCTATAATGCGCGCGAAACGATTCAGAACGATTTTAAGATTGAAATCGACTAAAATTACAAGATTGCATTTAAGTCATTTTTCAACTTACATTGGTTAATAAACAAGATTTTCGTTTTGATAGTAAAATATGACACATGAAAATGAAATGGATTAAACGCAAAACCAAAAAAACACTCAAAAAACAGACTATTTTCAAAAATAAAATCTATCGAGTGAAAGTTTTACAATTAGGTAACGCTACTTACAACGTAAAGATAAAGGTTTGAAAAAACATATATATAAGTTTCATATTGATTGCGTCTGTGGTAGCTTCAGTACAATCGTTCAAAAACTGTTGAAAAAGGAAGGCTAAATAGGTTAAGTCTTATGGTTAAGCATTAGTCGCTTAGCACAAAGTGCATAATTTAACTTTGTTTTTCTTGTTTAGAAATTTAAATTTGAAAAGTATTTTGTTCTGTGACATTTGACGCCAAAGTTTAGTATAAGTGAGGTTTATAACGCAAGAGTTTATAATTAAATTTCAAACTCATGCTTTATAAACCTCACTAATACTGAACTATTGGCGTAAATTGCCACATACCAAAAGGTTTTTCAATGTTTAACTTCTAAACAAGAAAAACAAAGTTAAGTTATGCACTTGGCGCTAAGCGACTGACGTTTAACCTTTTCTTTTCCATATTTATAGGTATCCTACACGTCAGCTTGAATTTTATGTCTGTATAATGTTTGCAATATTCCTATTTTTTCTAGCTAGTAAATACCTATGAAGGAGATACTATAGCATTTCCTGGGCACCAGTATAAACAGTCATTATAATGATATCGATCTGCCAAGATTTGCATACTCATACGGAACCCTTCCGGCACACGCCATTTGCCCGTTTGTCTAGATTTTTAGACGCGATTTTATTGATTTTGACCTTGCCCGAGGAACCCAAAAAATGTTTTGATCTATCCTGATGGCTCGCCGGGATGTCGTAAAGCGGGATGGAGGGTTAAATCTCATTACTTTATAGCAGATGTAAAATGTATTTATGAAGGTTGCCCCGGGGCTATATTTTGTTATGTTCCAATAATTTCGGCTTTTACGTTATTTGGGCCGAAAGCGTTTGAACTCTCCCCGTTAAGGGCCTTACTATCGCCAAATGGGTACTTTCTAAAGCCTACTCCTCGTTTATGGCCAAACCAAAAATTATGAAAAAATGTATTATGAATAATTAACTCTTAGACAACATATGCATCATTTTTCTTTTTCATACCACCAAAACTTTTACATGAATTTTTTTTTTAACTGAATGGTGTTTTTTGACCTCAAAACCCTACTGCTCCTGAGTGGCTTGGCCGATTGAATTCATCTATGTTTTGATGAATAGATAAACTTTATAGCTTTAAACATAACATAAGATTATTCAATCGAGTAATCACGTAAAAGTGAAAAGTATTATTTTCTCCTATTTCGCCCTATCAAGGACGCAGCGAGCGTCGTAACAGCCACTATGCATTGCGCGCTGATACGAGTATGAACGTTTTGAGTGTCGTTTCCGTTGATATTTGTAGTGACAAATATCGAGCTGCTAATTTGGCGATGGTAATCGCCTTAACGCTAAGACATGTTAGGAAACGCGCTGAAACTCTCAACGACTTCGAATATAAAACTTTATTGATTTTCTTTTTATAATGTTTGTTTTCCGAAGACGTGTTTTATGTTATATTTAAATAGGTGATTCAACTGAAGTTTTTGGGAAGATATTAAAAATTACTGTTATTTCTATCGGCTTGGTCCAGGGATTGAATTTTAAGCGATAATATTTGACCTCAGATGTTAAATTTTACAGCTTCCTTATCATAAATGATAATATTTAGGGTAGGATTAGTTGATGGAATGTTCGGTGACAACAGTTTTAGTGTTTCCATTTTATTACCGAATGTTTTATTTCTAAAACCATATTGACTAAAAGATACATAAATAACTATATAGAAAAAATGGTGACATATTTTCTAAAACCCCAATCGTAATTGCAACAAAAAACAGACAGGTTCGGACTGACCATAGAGTCAGGATGGCGATTGCCATCCGGGCCCTCGCCTGCGCGGGCCCCCCTGGCTTACCATACTATTTACACGCAAAATAGTTCACGAAGAGAAATTTTCGAAGTTTTGAATTTCTTTCTATTTTCAATTTTGTCTAAAGATTTTGCAAAACTACCTATCTAAATCATATCATATCAATAAATGAAGCGTGTTTTTCTAGATATCAGAGGTAAGAACTATAATTTATTTGTAATAAATATTAATTGCAGAGGTGATGAAAATCCTTTTAGTCTGTTTATAACTTGTCATGGTTTGGTTAAGTATTGTTTAGTCTAAGTCTATCTGCGGAATCTAGTCTAGCTATTTTAAGTTAATTCAAGTTTTTTACTATTGTTATTGAAATAGTCGCTAGTTTTCCAAAATAAGTAATAAATAAATAAATAAATAAGCTCGCTTGCCAATAAAAATTAAAAACAGAAAACTGTTAGTCCCCCGGCCGAATGAAAGCTTGACTAGGATTTTTTTTTAAATCATTTTGCCATCCGGGCCCCTTAGGCTCATTCCGACGCTGGCTGCAAACAGAACCAAGGATGCAGGCGCAAAATGCAATAAAAAAATCATATAATATCAGAGGAGCAGCAGACGTGCGTTATGCAAAATTGCAGAAACGTACGCAGATGTACTCTTTCCGGGGTGCATGTGGCTTCTTGGTGCCACGTGTCGCCAGGACAAGGGTGCACGAGACACATAGTACACGGGCGAATAAAACGCTGCGTTTTTTTTCTTTCTTGCGTCAACTTGCACAATAAGTAAGAGCTACAAAATTCTTTCTCTACCGCCTGGATTTTTTTCAAGATACATACAAAAGTTAAAAACTGATTATGAAGTCAACTGCTCATTTTCTTCATATATTTTTTTATCTATACAGCCCAAAAAGCAAAATTTGATGAATCGTGATATCGGGATATCGTGAATATTGCCTCGTTTTTACGCAAAGTTTAGCAAGTTGTATAATTTTTATATGTACTGTACTAAGATTTATTTTAAATAACACATATAAAAATTATATAAGTGCATTATAAAAATTTAAAAATAAATCAGATATCAATTTTCAAAGGAAATATAATAATTTTATCGAAGAAACTTTCTTTACTAAAATGATACAGAAATTTTCGATAAATACAAGAACAAAAAGTTTTATAAATAAAACTTTTTGTTCTTGTATTTATCGAAAATTTCTGTATCATAAATGAGAATATTATGTTACGCTGAGAAAGTGATTTGAATCGGTCACCAATTAATAAAATTAATTATATGAATATTTCATTTAATTAAATGTTTTAGATAATAGAGAGAAAGGGATGCTTAAAAACTCACAATTATCTCAAAAGCCTGAGGCAGATACAAATCAATATTATTTATTGCACACCAAAGAAAAAAAAATAAAGAGACAATTTTAAAATCTATTCCAGACAACGTAAGGATGGAAGGAACTCTTAAAAAAAGTAAAGGCGGTGTATGGAATTAAATACCAGAACGGCGATTCTGGCAAGTGCAAAAAAATTTGCTACGCCAGATTTAGAGTGATTTTACAAGGGATTTACTACGGAAATGATTGATTTTTCTGCTTTTGCAATTTTTGTGCAGAATTGTTGTCCAGATTGCCATCTGCTGCGCACTTGACATAATATTATCTCTTTCCATTTTTCCTCATTGATTACAATATTACATCAATGAGGCATGCAAGTTCTTCTATTCCAGATGCTTTTGATCTAACGCCAACCTTGCATCATTGTGTATTTTTTTTTTGTTATTTCTGCTTAAGTATTAGACATTAACTGAGCGTTTTAATAAACGCCCGTCTACACTATTTCTTAATCTGTTTACGCCACGTCGCATATTCCCGTAACTTTTGTCTTTTAATTAAATTTAAAACTTAAAAACATGTAAAACGTCACGTTGCTTTTGCGTGAATTTATTCTCGGAAATAAAATTAAGATTGCTGAGTTTTGTCGTATCTTATTACAAATTACAAAAACAGCTTAAAATAGCACACTAAATTGATTACATTGCTTTGTAATTTAGCAGTGTTATAAAGATACATAACATTATATTACTAAGAGAGAATAATGGGCAAAGTGATGTCAAACTCGAAATTGTTTATTTGATCTTGGCTATATTAGTATATGGCTTCTGTCTTTTTTATATGTGCAGAGTACATCTCGTCATAAACAAATTATCAATGTATGTACTTCCAATATACCTATTAATACGGCAAATACTTTTTCTTTCAATTTCATTATTCCATTCGAAATTTTTCATTTGTGTAGGTATATATAGCTTTATGTAGGTAAATCTATATGGCTTTATGGGTCTCCGTAGAGAGCTTTTGAAATAAAAGTACCCTATACTATTTACGTATGCGCGTACCGAACGTAACGCGCCACTCAAGGGAAAAGATTTGCATATGTATACGCGACTGATTGAAATTTTACGCCCGTAGGAATTTTAACGCATATTTTAGGACGGTTTCACCATTTCGCACCCGGCCTAATAAAGTTATTGAAGGTAAAACACATATTTGCAAACACTTTACAAAATATTTCCTTCTTAGACGTGGGTTTGTGCATTAATCTGTAATATTCAGTTAAGGTTCGAGTTTTTATGAAAATTAAGACTTTATCCAATCCAAGAACCTAGAAGAACGTTCCGCACCATAAAATAAGTAATATTATTACACGAGTCATAAATACATGAAATGAATTGTCTCAAAACAAGTTTCGGGATCTCATAACGCTAGGTAAACCATTAAGAAGCAGCAAAAGTTAAAAATAAATGTAGCACTGACTGCTCTTCCTACTCTAAATTTACATTTTCATTGTTTCACCCTCGGGCCAAGTTATTGTACTTTCGAGGGACATTAGAACTTATAGCACTTGAAGGTAAACTTAGCATAAAGAAAACAGCCATCTATGCATAGGGGAGGGTCCCTCCCTGTACTCTACTTGTCTGCGTAATTTTTTTAATCATGCTTTATGCCTGTATTAATTTACTTAACGACGCCCTTCGTTTGAGTTTTTTGGATGCGGTGCGCGTTCTCGATGAATAACAAATGAGTTTTAAGTTTGGTTTGCACGGAACTTTTCTCGTTTTATGAAAATAAATGTGGTCGGTGATCATTATCTGCAGCCGTTAATCATTCAACTTCAATTCCATTTGTAGAATAATAAACTTGAGTTTCCAATATTTGTTAATTATACGTAAACATCTTCCAGTATCCGTAAGAAAATGAAAAAAATGGATTATTTCAAAACAAGCCATTTCGGAGTACGTATATTTTGTCCTGACCAAAGGATGTTTTCAGATATTCGATAGATTCTAATGATGGTTCTTGATGGAATATTATCTTCAATAAATTATACACAACATTTTATTCTTTAATTCCACAAATATTAATTTTTATTTAGGCGACCGGGTTAATATGACACATCCTCGGGCCAACAAACTATTAATTTTATTAGTAATTTAGAAACATCAAAGATGCAAAAAAAAATCATAATTTGTTGGCCCGAGGATGTGTCTTACGAAATCGGTCGCCTAAAGAAAAAGATATGAATAAATATAATTTTAGCTGTATTAGCTTTTTATTTGTAGTTTTAACAATTATATGATAATAATAAAAAAATAATAAACTTTATATTTTCGATATATTTCGGCCTCACTAAAGAAAAAGAAAAATAAATATTTGTGGAATAAAATTACAGGAATTTTGTGTATAATTTATTAAAAGGTGTTTTGTTGGGTCGGTGGCTATTCGTTCCGCCGAATTTCGTCCCGAGAAAATTCGTCCCGATAAGTATTTATTTTTGGTGTAAATTCGTTCCGCTTCAAAAAATATATACTAAATGTGAAAATTCGTCCTCTTTTTGGGTGTCGATTCGTTCCCTTCGTCTTAACAATGGATCTTATACCTAAATTTCTATTTATTTTATATAAGAGTACTATCACTCTTAAAAGTTAAAAGGAATATTATTTTTTTAAGTTAATGATTATGTAGTAGGGAGAGACTACTAACATGAAATATTTAAGTATGTGTTAAATCAGCTCGCTCCCATTATTAACTTGTCATTGGCATCAGAGTCCTTTGTTTGAGTCAGGATTCTGGAAAGTCATTGGTGTGCGGCCCGCCGCTCTTTACAAAAAATACACTGATGGTATGACAATTGGTACATCTGGGCTAACTATTGTTTTACTTTTTAATACAGAAAATAGATAATAAGCAAATTACTTTGCCTAAATTTTTTTATTGAACTACTCCTCTGTTAGAAAATATTTTGTTGATTACCTATACCTAATTGTTATAATTTTTATGTGTTAGTTTAGGTTTGAAGTTTTTTAATTGGAGCAACATTTTTTATATTTTTATTTAAACAGTGAGTACCAACTTTTTTATATGATAATAATTTTGAGATTATTTAAAAAATTATATTTAGCAGTTGTTATGTATTTAGTATGTCTACATATTTTGTTGATTTGTATTTATTTATTATTTTTAATAAACAGTCTTATGATTGCAAATTTACTTTTATTTTGTTCTGGTTACACTTTTTACTCCCACTGTACTATCGAGAAGCAATAATATAGTTAAATACCTAACGGTTATGTATCTTATGGGTTGCGGGACGAACTTACCCTGGTCGAGGCAAGCGGAACGAATTTTCCCAAAAATAGAAAACGGGACGAATCCGGCGGAACGAATGTCCACCGACCCGTTTTTTCACCTTGGTTATCATCTTCAAATTAAATTTTATTTGAAGAAGCAGCTTTTGTTCTCTCATTAGCTCAGCTCTAGCATGTTTGTATTGTACGTATTTATGTAGTGTATCATATTTAAATATATGTTGTTATTTATTATTTTCGTATTATATGTATAGTTTTTAGGGCGTTAGGTAGTTAAGTATACGTTTAGTTTAATAAGTGTATGTAGGCTATTATATTTATTATACTTACATACATATTTATATCGCTCTTTATGCACTCAATTTAGATTTCAATAAGCCAATGTATAATTTTTCTTCATCTCTGTCTTTTATGGTTGACTGGAAGAAATTTCTAAATAAGTCCGCCTTTGCCCTGCATTCTCTTGATTCTAAAATGTATTTGTCTGTGTTTTTGTGTGCAATAAAGTGCTTATTGTTAGCATTAATTAAAACATATTTACATTCTATAGGTGTTTATATTTTTATATTTTATACTTGCGATTGTCCACACTCGTGAAACTTGAAAAGCATCATGATAAATATATTATTACTGTTCTGCATTACAATGATTAGGAGTCTGAAGCTTCATAATGGGATTTTTATTCAATTAAATCCAAATGTTAAGGTGCAATGTTGCTAATTCGGCACTTCTAAAAAGGCTTTTCTCGAGGGGTAAATAAAATCTTCGAGATGCTATTTGCCTTCAAGGAGATTTGCTTGAAGTATTTGTTAAGAAGATAATTACAAAACTTTTTCCATTAGTTTTATTTGTTGTTTGTTGATAAAAAGGCGCTAAAGTTGTCGGGAATGCTAAGTAGCGATGAAGCAGACAGTTGAGCCTGGCACCTGATTTAAATTTAATCACTTGCTTATCAAGAAATTTTATTCCAAACAAGGAAAGTTTTCCCGTGAAATTTTGGTTCCACGACAAAAATAGATTAGGTGTTGTCATTTACTTATCCTATTATGATACCGGCCAAACCTGATTTTAGGACAAACTAGTTTGGCCTAGGCCAAAGTAGTTTTGAATTGCCATAAAAAATAACCGCGAAGGTTATGTGGTGACCGTCATACCTAACCTTATAACCTAACTTACGGCTCTTTTCTGCGCTGCAGGTTTTTTGACAAAACTAGTTCAGCCTAGGCCAAATTCACGGCATCATCAAGGAACAGGAATAAGGAACAGGTTTGTTCCTTGATGATGCCGTGAAGCGAAACCGGTTGGAGCTATAAATATTGTGATATTGTGGAACAGTACGTGTTTTTATCAAGATGATTACAGACATGTTTTTTCGTTTCACTGGAGACCAGCCAGCTTTTGCGTGTCACTGGAGGCCAGCCAGTTTTCATGGCATCCTTCTCTCAGTATTTTTTAGATGCGTTTAAAGTTACCACAAAATTTGTATAGTGTTGTTACATATTACAGAATCAAATACGTAAATTCTAAATTCGTAGCGGGGGCGATGAGTCCTGATTCTCCGCAATCGTGAATATTGTACACTTCCCCCCAGTCAGTCAGCCTAGCCAGAACAGCTCCTTAAAATAGAGCCGAACAGGTTCAGCATTCTGACACATAAACTGGTCCTGTGAAGGGAAGTTGGAGCTCGTCGTGATCCATGCTTTCCGTCTCATGTCTTCGGTTGCAGAGCAGTGGAGTAGCACGTGTTCCACTGCCTCGTCCTCTAGAAGGCACCCTCTGCATATCGATGCCACCTGTGGTGAAAAGGTGCTTATTTAGGTTACAATGCCTAGTTATGATACCTACCATGTCACGTAGATCAGACCGTTTTAGTTTTAAAAAGTAACTTGTTACCTTACCATTCGATTGCGGTAATCAAATATACGTATAGACGAAAGAAAAGTATCCTCCCAGGATTTTTAATTAATACAGATCGTAAAGCACAGTATTAGGAAAGAAGAAATATATCGATTATATCCTTATTACATGTAATTAGTACGAGCGCTCAGATTCAAACTCACACATGCAGACGCGTGCTCTACACGCCGCCGCCGCCGCGCCTAGATTTGTATGGAGACTCCCCCGAACTTCGCTTAGGCGGCGTGTAGAGCACACATCTGTGTGCGTGGGTTTCAATCAGAGCGTTTTACTAAGTATCACTACTCTATAAAATTACTCTGGCATTACTCAATACTCCAGATATTTATCCTTATGTACATCCATCCGTCCATCAGCCTTAGTTCGTCCACTGCTGGACATTTCCAGGACTTTGCCACTCCCAGCGGTCATCCTGGAAGAATTGCCCATACTCACATACGCTGGGCAAGCGGGTTGGTGAGCGCGATGTCAGAACCCGCGCACCAGTGACGCCGCTGCCCGTCACCAGTCTGTTCCATATAAGGCCCGGCTATTAGGGATGGATATACCGCCATCCATCGGTCCCAGGCATGGTGGGCCTCCTAGTTTTTTGCCTGTGAGCTGTCCTCTTACTCTCCCCCGAATTACTTCGAGGGGGTCTCCAAGTAAGATGGTGGTACCTCCACAGTCGAGCCCGGCATCAGCTCTACGGATCTATATCTACGGCTTGTCAAGAAAGTCATGAAATGGAACTAAAATTGTTTTCACTGGTAACACCTGATTTCCCATACAAAAGATCTCAGGTTTTGCCATATTAAAACTGTTTTGGCAAAGAAAGTGGCGCTTCTATTTATTTCACGATTTTTTGACACATAAACTGCATCAAAGTGCTTAATGACTTTCAAATAAAAATTTATTTGGTAAGTTTATTTGTCTTGAAAAGTAAAAAACGCTTTTTTCTACAGTAGAATAAATCTTTGTATCAATAGTTTGCATATTCACATAATATATTTTTCAATGCATGTGCTCGTAAAGGCCCACTTTTTATGCATCAAAACCGAACAGAAAGTCGATTATTTTGCCCTAGGGCTTTAATATTATTATTTTTTTAATTTATTTACAATGGTTGGCTAACCTGCAGCCTTTCCTGTGTACCATAGACGTTATACTTTTTTTTCCACTGTTTAACGGCTCTGGATACAGTCCTTTTGAGCCAATTATAATTTAAAGTTCACAAGATTACATTTGTTTTCATTTCCTCACACTATGCATTGAAAAATGTAGTATGATACACGGGCGTAAAAGCAATAAATTACTCGGTTACGTTTAAAACACTCGCTACGCTCGTGTTTTAAATCGTCCTCGTAATTTATTCCTTTGCGCCCTTGTAGCATAAACTACTATTAGTTTGAAATTCATTCAGCACTTTGATGCAGTTCATGTGCCTAAGAATATTTACAGCACAAAATATTCCAGCAAAGATGATGCGACGGGCGCGGCAGGTAAAAAGCGATTTCATATTAAACTTTCATAGAGACGCGCTAATGCATTACAAGTGAATGCAATATACGCATGCCTTGCGTGCTTCTACTCAACTCGAGGATGAGGAAAACTTGGTTATCATAGTATTAAATATCTTGTCTTTTATGTGTTTGGAATTTTATAATGTAGTATATCAATGTAATATATTTATAGAAACCACGAAGTTTTGTCTGTGGTGTTGTTTTAATACTTGTAATTCTCATACATACATAACGTAAATGCGCCCAAGTCCGACCACTCACGCCCTTTTTTCAAATAAACCGTCCAAAGATAAACGTCAACTGATTTATAAACTATATATATAGCTTACTTTAAACCTTATTGTTGAGACTTTCATTATAAAGTATAATTATCAATATTTATGTTGTCAGAGTATACAAAAAATAATATTATTAATATGTTTGCCTGTCCTTCTTAAAAGCTCCAGTTACCGACCGCTTAGTTGAAGTTTTCCTGATACCGTCCAGCAAGTAACCCGTTTCCGACCACCATTCAAAAAATTGCTAAAAATGCCATTATCTCATAAAAATAGGGTCAAAAGTTACTGGAGATATCAAAATGTATACATGGTTTTTTTCAATTAATAATTTTTGTTAATTTAGGCTTTAATTAACTTTTATTAATAGTATATATTTTACATTTTTTCATGTTCGTCGCTATCAATATAAACTTCATAACTATGTTTGGCCAAATATATTTTATCTTATTTCAATATGTTAATAAAATATTGTTGGTATAATACCGTTTAACGGCTTTTTTATTATTTGTATGTTGTATTTTACATAGATATAAACACTTAATCAAATAGTTATAGGTGCTATATTTGACCTCTCAGTGGGGTCGTCATCAGGATTTTAAAAACCATGATTTAAAATATACTTTTTTATATTTTTATGTCAATACATGCCAGCAGTTTTCTAACTTCAAACGCCTATATATGTCGTATGATATTTCTCTTTTCGTCTATAACTATTCAATCAAGTTTTTATGTTATTTTACTTATTTTTTCGATTTTTTCTTTATTTTTAAACTGTGATTAGATATAATGGTGATTTTTTATCTTTTTGAGTAATTAATGAATGAAATTCGTAACTTCTAAGAATTCAAAGATAAAGAAAAGGTTAAGAGCTTGTACTTTATTTATAAAATTTAGAAATTAAAATAATTACAGTCCTTGCTAATAAAAAGTTTGAAAACATCGTCTTCATTTTCATTATGTTTAACTTGCTTTACAAATTTTTTTTTTCAATTTCTGTGGCAATTATTTTCTTAGGTTTAGGTTTATCTATCTTGTTTCTATAATGTTACATGGAATAAATTGTTTCATTTTTAGGAACTATTCTGCCAACTTTATAATTGTGGTCGAGCTTTAAAAGTAATGAATAATTAATTCCATATTTAACTTGACATTCTTTTCTTTCGTTTGGTGAGGTTTTTCGATGTTCCTTTAAACTGAAACTGAAAAGATTCCACAATTGTTTGTATAAACTGCTATTTTCATAGCAGTTTGGTTCTTGTTGTGTAATGTGTTGTTTTATTTCAATTCCAGTTTCATTTTTTTTTTGTGACACTTGTTCCTGAGGCCATACTAAAATAAATTCATGACTGGTGTTACTTGTTGCTCATTATTTGTATTTTTCTATACAAACACACTCTTTTTGAGCACCGTACATTTTTTGCAAGTACTTTAAAATTTTGTCTTGATACACAAACGGATGACCAGACTCCGGTTTATGGTATATTTATTGTGGTCGGTTACAAGCAAAACTGAATTTATCACCACTCATTACCGTCCAATTACAATAATTATGTGTTTTAATTATTTATCCAATGTGATGAAAAAAAAGGGTGAGCTTTATAGAAATTTAAAGACATATATAGTCATTAAAAATTTTATAATAATATCTCAGATGTCAATTTTTAATATAAAATAACTTTTTAAAACCATTAACGTACATTTAATATCCCAATAAATTTGAGAAAGAACGGGATATTTTAAGTAAATTATGAATCAATCTAAAAGTCTAAACTTAGGACGGAATCAGGATATTAAGCAAATGTATATGTCACAAAAATATGTGTATATTCAAATTATAGTTTTTATCCACAATTTATAATGAAAATCACAAAAGTCTGAAAGTCTATAAAACACCTGATACCGTCCACTGTACGGTATCTGGAAACAATCGTTTTACCGGATCTCCTGATTCCGACCGAAATAGAAAAGATGATAAGACTATTAATATTTTATCAATCCTGAAAAATCTTGCATTTATATATGAACGGAACCCTAAACTACATAAAAAAATATGTCAGTTTTACCAAAATATGCAGAATCGAACAAAAAATGAAAAACAACCTCCACAAACTTTTTACGTTCCGCAAAGCTCGACTTCGAACTAAACCGATGCACAGTGACAACAAAATTAATAACAAAATTGAACGTAGCGGAAATTAGAACCAATCATGATTCATCGGTAATTTAAGAATTGGCCTATAAGAGACGAGCAATTGTTCACTTATTTGACGCGGGATATTGTTACAAATTTCAAAAATACTGGGCGGTCGCATACAGGAGCCTAGTCGGAGAACGGTGCCGATACGTTACTCATGCCTTCAATAACGTGACATAGACTTAAGACATTTAAATTAATCTTCATTATAATTGTAACTGGTTCTCTATTATTTATTAATATTTTGTTAAAAATTCGGAGAAACGACCCTTACAGGTCAATTATGTGCGTCAAATACGCGAGAAAAGTCCTTAAAACTGGCCAAACCAAATCATGTATATTTTCTAATAGCTTAGTGGTCGCTCTTTCATTTCATAATTTTTGAGTATTAATCTTCTTCAGTTAACCTAAGACGGAAGGAAAGACGGACACCAAAGCTTTATATTATAATAAAAAAAATAAGTTTCTTATAACTTATAAGAAACTAAATTTTTTTATTGAACCCTTATTTTTATTACCTATACTATTATATAATTTTCCAGAGAATTTGTGTTTCTAATTGGTTTTTTCATACTGAAATGCGCACTAAAAATAAATAAAAGCCCTTGTTATTAACAGCAACCTCATTATTAATTCTAACCCCATTTTTAATCCCCTATCACTTACCTCTTATCAGCTTTATTTACATACTAAGCATTACATGTATAGTTTGTATAATCCACAAAGCCTTAGCGTGTGCAACTTAACCCAACACACGGACTACCTAAAATAGTCCAAAGTCCAATTCATTGGGAAGTAGGTCACTCGATCATTTGCTAACCCACTCGCTGCCCACCTGACTGCTCAAATACATGCAAAACGAGATTTTACAGTAGAACACGGAAAAAAAAGAAAAAATACTCTCTGGAATTTCGCAAATAGGTCATATGGGATTGGGCTCCTCTTTTTTGACGAATCGTTTTTATGTTTAGAGCAATCAATGGTTGATGGAGTGTTTTTAGGGTTCCGTACCCTAAAATTAATAAAATGGGACCAATTTGATATCTGTCTGTCTATCTGTCTGGCTGTGTGTCTGTCTGTCAAGACCCTTTAGCTCGGGCCCCGTATGAGATATCAAGTTGAAACTGATATTTATTACAGAATTTTACGGCCTCATGGTGCTGTAAAAAAATCAGGTTTCTATTTCGTTGCAAAAAAAAAAGTTATTTATTGCACTTTACATGATTAACTTCATATAAATTTGCTCACTATGAAAACCTATAGGGCATTTCCACAGTTGACTTTAAAATCTTGAAATTTCGTTTACAGGTAGGTCTTATAGCGGAGACATAGGAAAAAATCTGAATATTACAAATATTTATTTATTTAGGAACTTATTCTTGTCCAACTTAGTTAGACCCTTTAGAGTATAGAGTTTTATAGATCGTAAGTGTCAAGTTAAGTTGGAATCAATACAACTGCAAGTGGAATTATTTATCATAATGTTTATAGGGTTCCGTACCATTATCGTGTGCTGGTAGGCATTGGCGTGCACAGAACTTTTTGCAGGAAAAGCGAACAATTGGTCAAGAACAACAAAAAAATATATAAAAAAATTTAAATGTCACTTTGAAAAAAAAAAGTTTGTATAGGAAATTTTCACTCTAGGGTAGACATTGTCTACCCTGGCGTCATACAATTTTTTTTTTCAAAGTGATATTTAAATTTTATCATATTTTTTTTATTGTTGTTCTTGACCAATTGTTTGCTTTTCCAGCAAAAAGTTCTGTGCACGCCACTGCTGGTAGGTAACCCTTTGTACGCAAGCCCGACTCGCACTTCGCCGGTTTTTTTTTTGTTTGTTTTTGGTTTCAAATTTATGAAATAATCAAGTCTACTTAGGTAAAAGAAAAGCATCCCGTGAAGGAAAATTACGTACAGTCCGATTTCGCCAAGTAATCAGTGTTCATAGACTTGACTATATGCATCTCATTCCCACTTACCGGGGATTATCTATTTTTTCACTACGTGGTGTTGGCTTAGCCAATCAGAGCACGTGAAAGCACATTGAATGTTGGTGGAATTTATTTCGAACAAACCAAGTGTAATTGCACCAAACAAAAATTCCAAAATTTTTTAATACAAATTTTTTGAATTTCTAATTTACAGGAACAAATGGCAATTTGGCGATAGCAACATACACAAAACATAGGTAATAAGGTTTTGTTGAATATAGAAATAGAAAATTTCACTTGAAGGAAAGGTCTTCCTTTAACTTGATATACTACGTTCTTCAGAAGAATTTGATTCTTATGATTGACCCTTTCAATCGGCATCATAAAATTCAGGATGTTTTTTTGCACATTTTTCCGGTTCAATTCCTGGTTCAGGAAAGTGATTTTTCAAAATTACTTGAATGCTAATTTCTTTACTTTAAAAATGAAATAAAGGTTCCTCTCATTAAAATTTTCTATCTTCAATATTTAGGGTACTTTCTCTCCAGGGGGATTCCTTTTGTTCATCTTGTATATTGTTTTATTGTGTTATCAGGATTGGAATTTAATGACTTTTAGATTCATGTTTTAATTTGTGCAAAAAAACCTGCTTTTGTACTTCAAGATTTTATGTAGGTCACCGGGAAGTAAAAAATGAAAAATGTACGAACAAACAACTTATACAATAAAATGTGACACTAGTCTACTAGGTTTTCAAAAATTAACACCTTCGTGTTATTTTTTCTAACAATAAATTTCCACCCAAGTTGTCTGAAAGAAATCGCTTTAAGTGATAAGGCCGCCAATTGTTACCTTCTTTTAAAATGTTGTTCTTTTACCTGTTTTATGTATTTTTATGCATTTGTCTCGTTTTGTCTTTTGGTGTAAAATGAGCGCGTTGGATTATTATTTGTTTCGAAAATACGCTTCGAAGGGCGGTATCACTTTATTTCATTAAACTAGAAACTTAATTTTTACAGCAGTATGAATGAAGCTTAGTGTTAAATATTATTTTTAACTTGATACCTCAAACAAACCGTACCTGTGAATCTGGACCTTGACACACGAACAGACAGATAAGTGACCCTTTAAGGGTTCCGTTTTTAATGATGCGTTACGGAACCCTAAAAATAATAATGGAAGCTATATTTTTGTTCATATTATATGCACTTTAATAATATTGGTCAACCTTGAAAGCCCCGTTTTTGCCAAAGGTTTATTATTGGCAAATATAAGCACTTACCTATTTGCAAGTAGGTAGACATGACCAATATAATTGAACCCTTCTACAATCTATGGTGCCCACAGTTTCGTGAACAACAAAGTGACCTCATTTTATAAGGTTTTACAAGATCGATAAATTTGTTTCAAAGCTCGTCGGTCACCGAGGCTGGAAGGGTATGACCACATGACGCGTATATCTGGTTGACATAAATAATTAAAAAATGTAGTATTTACATAGTTTACTTGCGCTCAAAACTGCGTTTTTGCTCCCATAACACATACGCGCGACGCAACTTACTTGAATCACAAGTGCGAGGAGCGTGACATACTGTTTAAGGCGATATATAAAAGTTTTAGCGTCCCTGTTACTCCATACGCGAAAAAACCCTCAGTGCGAGAGGGACGGATTCGTGGAAAAGTAGCAAAAAGTCAGTTTTTTATTCATATAAAATGTACTAAAAACGCTATCAAAATTTAGTTTAACCAGGTCCTAGATACTGTTAAAACCCATCTAATAAAATATAATTGCAGTCCATATGTCATTCTAAATTGTCAAACCAGGAGAATTGGTGTCGATAAAGACCTCATTTCAATAAATATTTCTATCGAGCCGAAATTCTCTAATCGCGTTTCTGTTTTAACAGATCCCTAGAGAAAGATTCCAAAAATAATATACTATTTTATCAAAATCATACATTATTTACCGAAGTAGATATAGAAGTTCTAAAAGTGTCGATTTTTTTCAGTAGCGCCTTAATCGCAAAAACATCGTGTCAGACTTCTTGCACTTAGTAATACTTTTTTTTCTGTGCTTGTGATTCAACTCTGCAACTCACATACGCGTCAAAGACATACGGTAATTGGTCTGCAGGTAACGTTCACATTTGGGAAGGCACCAGGCCAAGGGTGCATATAATGTCAGATTGACCACCTCATTTTGCATCAATCAGAACTGCAGTCTATGACGTTTCCTTTCAGCTTAAAATCGCGCGCTCTCAGCCGTGGTTGTTACGACCACTCACGAGAAAATGCGTTTTTGTGCGATTTCTTTTAATTCTCGAGTCAAGCTTTTTTTGTGGATTCTTTTGATTGTGTTTACTTTTTGTACACTTTTCTGATCTTGGTCGAGCACAAAATATTTTTAAATAACTTACAGGGAGACAAAAAACATTTCGAATTACTTTTACAAACGTATCTATACAATGTTCAAAGAAGCTAACAAAGCATACTTTATGATTTAATAACAAATTCAACATTGTAAATAAATTTTAAACCATTTTTTGCATAAATAAAAACAGAATTTTGTTCTATTAAAATTACCCTCTGTTACCTAGCCCGCGCAAAATCTGTTAGAAAACAATAAGATCATCTTCAAAATAGTTAACACTATCTATTAAAACCGAAAAAAGCGACTCGTGAATTAAAAGTTGTTGCAAACCCATTTCTATCAGACTATTAAATAGTTGGACTATATATTATAATTATATAGATATATTTGAGATTTTATTTAAAGTGCTTACTTTTTTTTTCTATTCTCGATTACAAAGACCTAGATTTCCTTTATCCCCTACACAGAATAATTGTAATCTAACCCAGTAACACTAGGTCCCATGTTCCATAACATGTTTATGCAAAGTGGACCTGCTACAATATCCATGGTGAGCCCTCAGCCCTGCAAAGGTCATCGCCCTTAAACCCTCCGACGCCCTAGGGCCCTAGCCCGACCGGTCGTGATTTTTCACTGGCACTTTATTTTGAGTTTAACACCTGATTTCACACCCTTTTGTTATGACATTTAGTTTTTATAATCCAGTTCCTTTATTTATTTACTAAAACTATTGTAAGTTTAGGTTTCACTGTGTTTTGTAAATATTAAATCACAAGTTATACAAAAATATAAAATAGTTTATTTAAAAAACAAGTTGTACGTATACATTATGTAGGCCTTATCCATTTAATTATGATAGAAATAAATGTCTACGTTTGAACAATTGGCGATTTATCCATCGCAAGGAGATATAAATTAACATTATATCATTGCAGTATAGAAATGTTAATTATAATGTTAATTTATCCATTTAAGTTTATAAGAAAAACTGTATTAGGATGAGACTGCTCTTTCTTTTGTTTAACAATAACTATTTAGTAGTTACCGAAATTAATAAAGTTAATAAACACTTTTAAAAATAAAGTTAAGCTAACTTACGATTAAAGACGGGACATTGGAAAAGGGTTTTGGTTAAGTTTAAATAAATAAATATAAATACTTTTTATTTATATTTATTGTTTTTCTCGTATTTTTTCTTTATTATAAAATAAGGTATAGTATTTCAGTAAATTTTCAGTTTCACCATAGTCAAGTTGTTTCAACCATGATGTAACAGATTTTTTTAAACTCAATGTAAGTATTCTGTAAATAGATTGCACGTTTTACTGGATACTAGCAAATTTTAAGGTTTTTATAGCTGGGTGGTATAATACGATATAGGGATCACGTTTTTTTTAATATATTTGGGTCCGCCGTAATAGTTCTATGAGTTTAAAGAACACAAGTTGCTCATCTACTACAGTTATTGTTTCTGTATATTTAAGTTTTAAGAACACAAGTTGCTCATCTACTACAGTTATTGTTTCTGTATATGTAAGTTTTAAGAACACAAGTTGCTCATCTACTACAGTTGTTGTATCTGTATATTTAAGTTTTAAGAACACAAGTTGCTCATCTACTACAGTTATTGTTTCTGTATATTTAAGTTTTAAGAACACAAACTGCTCATCTACTACAGTTGTTGTATCTGTATATTTAAGTTTTAAGGACACAAGTTGCTCATCTACTACAGTTATTGTTTCTGTATATTTAAGTTTTAAGAACACAAGTTGCTCATCTACTACAGTTATTGTTTCTGTATATTTAAGTTTTAAGAACACAAGTTGCTCATCTACTACAGTGGTTGTATCTGTATATTTAAGTTTTAAGAACACAAGTTGCTCATCTACTACAGTTATTGTTTCTGTATATTTAAGTTTTAAGAACACAAGTTGCTCATCTACTACAGTTGTTGTTTCTGTATATTTAAGTTTTAAGAACACAAGTTGCTCATCTACGACAGTTCTTGTTTCTGTATATTTAAGTTATAAGAACACAAGTTGCTCATCTACTACAGTTGTTGTTTCTGTATATTTAAGTTTTAAGAACACAAGTTGCTCATCTACTACAGTTTTTGTTTCTGTATATTTAAGTTATAAGAACACAAGTTGCTCATCTACTACAGTTATTATTTCTGTATATTCTTCTTAATTTTGTAAGCTACTTTACATTTAAAGGTGACGGTCTTCTATTGTACCCTATTTACCTGAGACCTTTTTTGAAAAAGTCATTATATTTTAAATGCCAATATGAATCTCAAGTCAATTCCATTGTGAATTTAGTCTGGAAGATTCATTTACTTTTAACATAATTTAACATGTTATAGTAGTTTTAGTTTTAGTTATTTTATAAGCTCTTAATTTTTAAGTTGTATTGTAATTAATTATGTTGATTATTTAACATTTAGAGGACATTTTCTTTCAGATTTTCATCATCATTATTATCATAACTTTTTTTGTTTTCTAAAAATTTACCGATGAGAAAAATTAACACTTGCAAATTGTCGGCCCTTGGTGAAACATCATGGATGAATGAAACATTTGTACTGTTTCACAAATTTTACTAGGTAACCAAGTTTCGCCTTATTGGCATTTTTAGGGTCAAATCATAATAATTATAATAGAACATAATAGTTGCGAAATACCTAGTAACATTTGTAAAACAGTAGTACAAGTGTTTTATTCATCCATTTTGATGGTTTGTTCTTAATTCATCATCATTTAGCATAACACATTTATTTAAAGATATATGAAACCTTATTCTTTAAATTAACTCAGTGTGCCAATAAAGCAAATTCTGAAGGCTTTAGTTTTAATTTTAGTGCTATCAAAACCTAAAATTTTCTAAAGTAATTTAGCTTCTATACTTAACACATAAGGACTATTTTACAATGAAGAAAATTTAGTTTTGACAGCACTAAAACTAAAATTATAGCCTTCAGAATCTGCTTTATTATCATCGTGTTGGGGTTTTCAAGTCAAAGTAATTTTAATTACACATACAAAACTGCGGTAAAAATCAGCTGTTCTATACATTTTTTTCAAAAGGAAGAGCTGCTTTTTATCGCGGTTTCTGGTTTGTCTCCCAAGTAAAAGTTGTTTGTATACGACTATATATATTGTTTGTAGACGAGTTTTATCACGAGTGTTCGGCTTTTCAGCAACAACATATGCAGCCTGTATATTATGAAATTGCCGGAATTTTCTTACAGATGCATGAGTTCATAATTCCTGTAATTCAATAGCTATTTCAATTATTTGTTTTTATTTTAAATTTGATTTCAAAGTTTTACTTTTACGTATTAAATTTTGTTTTTATTTTCAGTTTGATTATAAAAGTTAAATCTTACAAAACGTCCTAAATACTATCCATTTCCATGATAAGGTTCGTAGTATTTTTTTACAGCTGACACTTTAAAAAATGCAATTAATGTCGCTGTTAGCTTAATGTTGCCTCATACATACACATACGAAATTACATAAATTGGATTTGCCATTCCTAAAAAAAATGCAAAACTGTTAGTACTTAGTTTCCTTGAAATTCTCTATAGAAAACGGCAATTCCATATGTAAAGACCTTTTATGACCTGTACCTACATAAAATAATACCATGACGGCCTGTCTGACTGACTGACAGATCTGTCAAAGCCTAGACGAAACAGCGAGATCTAGGAACATGTTGGTTCCTTTTTTGACATAGACATTACCTTAGAAGGGGTTATAGAAAATTCCCATGGGATCAAGTAATATGGGATCTGCGCAAGCTACACTGCGGGATGTCCTCTAGTTTATATAAATAAATTACAAATATATATTATAAAATTATTGAAACTCACGTGAGCTGACAAACTTAATTTTTAATACATGCGGCTTTAACACTCACGTATGATTGTTGTTGACTACATGCAATGACAATTTCGGCATTATCAAGGCGAGTGTCGTTCTTAGCACGACGACGACGCGGCGTTCACCGTGTCGTTGTCAAACTGGCAATGGCAACTGCTGATCGATGAAACGGTTGGCATATAGTCAACAACAATTACACGTGCGTATTAAAGCCACATGTTATAGTAATTACAAATATATTTAAATTTTCTCACAAATAATTATTCCCCAAAATATATTTTCAACGGAAGGCAATTCCCTCATATCGCAACACAACTTTACACATCCGGACAAAATTATACACAAAACAACACACATTCAAGAACATCCTTATCAGGTCATCGGAACAAAGTTTGTTAGCAACATAAAGCAAGATAAGAAGCAGTAAAACAAGGATTCGTCCCTTGAACATCGCACCATATACATTGTCCCCTATAAAGTGTCTCTAAAAATAGCAATAAGGTCGAGAGTGCCCTGCTCTATGGAACAACTGGATGGTGGATTGTTACTGTAACATGGCAACACTCAAAACAACTCTCGTCTTCTCCCGCACACAATAGGGCATCGAACGTTTTCTTATATAATCAAGAGTTGTTTCTCCCGGAGTAAGATTGTGGTCTTGTTGGAAAAATATTAGCGACTTCGTTCTAAATTCTGACTAAAATAACTGTGACCGCCATGAAAAAGTTAATTTCTATGATAAAGTAAGTTAATACTGATTACACGTAATTTGATGGATACCGTAACGTTTTAATTTAATTAAATTTTAATTAATTTAAATTAATATAATGTCATCATTATAAAAATAAAATATTCAGTATCACAAGTATCTATAATTTATAATTATTAATTTTTAACTTTTATATATAATTGTGTAACTGATGCCGACCACAATTAGTGGTCGTAATATATTTTACTACCTATAATTATATTTGTTGTGTTTTCGTACATATATATATAATTTCTTTAATCGAAAATACAAAAAAAGTCTATTATCATTTTATGTTTAATTAATTCCGTAATTCCGGGATTTTTACTATCAAAATAATATTTTAAAAAGACGACTCCATACAAACTTTCCCAGGTTTTCCAACTTTAGTTACCTATATATCGATCCGATTATCCTATCCCTGATTATAATATTTAGTTATGTTAAGGCGATATGCGAAAAAAATACGGGTGTTTCTTTTGTGTGTATTTCACGAAATACCTACTCGAAAAATTTTAATAAATTTCTGGTATATGCATTTTGACTATATAATCTAGGGTTTTGAAATTGGAAAACATGTTTGGATAAATATTCCTCGATAGAAATAATTGTTGAAATGAGGTCTTCAAACACACTTTTTCTCCTCGTTTGACTAATAGGAACCATATACAGAACTCTTACATATTTTATTAGGTGTGTTTCAACAATATCTAGAGATTTAGTATTTGAAACTTTGCTAGCTACTTTAGTTTTTTTAATAAAAATATAAAACCAACTTTTTTCCCTTTTGCCCTGAATCCGCCCCTCTCGCACTGCGTAATTTTTCGCTTGGAGTGACAGTGACAAAAATAAAATTCGCATAGCCTCTTAATAAGTCACGTATGTAGAATAGCTTTTTATCCCTTCTCTCAGTCTATGGAACCTCTCCCTTAACTCTGAAGGAGAACACAAGTGAAGGTTGTATAAATATTGGCGCCTCGCTTTGAGGCTAAGTGCCGCCTTTGTCTCAACAATAAAAGAATAACACTCATTTATGCCAACAACGGACGCCGTACTCTATGGACTAAGCCCTATTATAGCCTTACAATGCAAGGAAATAATACACCGTACGGCCTTGGGTAATTGTTGAAAACTTTTGCGTATTTAACCTGTCAAAATTTTTATTATGATCTCATTTTATTACTATCCATTCGGGCCCGGCATCAGCGACTGATGCTGGGCCCGAATGACCAGAAATATATCTCACTAAAATTTTATTTGATCTTGTGTTGCCTAATTCTGATCATTTAAAAAGACGAAAAAGTCAATATTTAATATTTATTACTATCCTTAATACTTGCTGAAGCATATGCATTGGCTGATTACTAATGGAAAATTTGTGGTCAATCTCTACCTTTCACTCTTATTTCATACATGAAAACATTTGCCTCATGTGTCCAAAAAACACAGAAAAAAAGTTTTTTTTTAGTCATAATCATAATAAATTTATTCATTACATTACATTTTCATTACAATAAAAATATAAAATTAAAATTAAAATAAGAAATACATGAAGGAGAATACTAAATAGTATTTACTTACAAAATAAATAAATTAAAGTTTTGTATGTAAGAATATAAAAAATTACAATTTAACATGTCACAATTTATAAAAGTTGAAACACCATAGAGGTTACGTTTAGCACGTACCGCGTCGTCGTCGTGAGTGTATTCATCTGCCTAATAAAATAGGTCTTTACCTATGAAATTGCCGAAATTTTCTTACAGATTCATGAGTTCGTAATTCCTGTAATAGCTATTTCAATTATTTCTTTTTTGTTTGAAAGTAGATTTCAAGGTTTTACATCTACGTATTAAATTTTGTTTTTATTTTCAATTTGATTATAAAATTTAAATCTTCAAAAACAGTTCGTCCTAAATGCTCTCTATGATAAGATTCGTAATATTATTGTTTTACAGAGGACACTTTTCAAAAATGTAATTAATTTTGCTTTAAGCATAATGTTGTCTCATTCAAAGACATAAGAAATTACATAAATTGGATTTGTCATTCCTAAAAAAAATTCAAAAATGTTAGTACTGAAAATTGAGTTTCCTTCAAATTCTCTATAGAAAACGTTAATTTCATATGTAAAGACCTAATATTACTACATTCGCTTTATAAAATCAGAACGTTTGCTCGAAGAACCAACTTTAGCCTAGTTTTGAAAATTATTGAGTTGGGGGACTTCAATACATTATCTGGGAGAAGGGGCCTTTATGCCGTGAGGAAAGTAATTTGACTGCATCTATACCTTTCTTTTGCAAGTTTTATACATGAGAAGCAAGTTATTAACATTTTATTTTGATATCAAGGTTGGCTCCCTATATTAAGCATACATGTAAAAGTAAGAAAAGGACGAAGAACTAATAAAGTTTTATATGAATTCGATCTAGATTCCAAAATAAAGTATGAAAGTCGGATATGGAATTTTCAAACCATTAATTAGAATATTTACTTGGAGACCCCCTCGAAGTAATTCGAGAGAGTGTAAGAGGACGGCTCACAGGCAAAAAACCAGGAGGCCCACCATGCCTGGCGGTATATCCATCCCTAATAGCCGGGCCTTATATGGAACAGACTGGTGACGGGCAGTGGCGTCACTGCTGCGAGGGTTCCGGCACCGCGCTCACCAACCCGCCTGCCCCACGTGTGTGAGTATGGGCAATTCTTCCAGGATGACCGCTGGCAGTGGCAAAGTCCTGTTCCTACTTATGTCCAGCAGTGGATGAACTAGGCTGATGGATGGATGGAATTAGAATAAGTACATACGAAAAGCGTTGAAATATTACTTTAGAAAAAGCAGCTGTTTTTGATTCTTGTTTTAAACTATTACGCGAATTATTTGCAGCGATTCTAATATAATAGGTATATAGGTACTGTCAGTTGTCATTGTGCTTTAAATCTTTGGAAGAAATGAACGAAGTCACGGACAGCAGCTTGAAAACAAAGTAAAGAAAAATAAAATAAAATTGCTCACAACAAATTGTTTTATTACATTCTGTGTTCTGATTCACTTTATTAAAATTGGCAAAGACATTAATTGTCCCGTAAAAACAAGTTTATGAGGATAATCCGGAGAAAACAAACTTCGGAAGCAGACATTCCACTCTGCTACAAAGTAACGTCTCTCAGAACTGTTCGGTGGAGTCAAGTTTTTATGTTGATACTAGATCACCTTGGGTAGTTATTTTATTACCACAGATGCATAACAGTTGTTATTGAAATCCTATTTGACATACGAGAGCTAGTCGAAAAGGAGCCAGTCTTGGACGAATAAACCAGAAGTCAGTGTACCAACAAAATATTATGGGGTGCTTGAAAAGTGAGCGGTGTAAACTGAAATACACACTTTTACCGTACCCCAAGGAAATAATGCGCATACAAATCTTCGCCACTGTTCGGTAAAGTTCGTATTTTCGTACATTTTTTATACAATTAATAAGGTCACTTGGTACGTCCGGCAATAGATTTCTATGCGCATTGTATCTTTGGGAGTACTGGTCCTCTTAAAAGGCCGTTTTGCATGAATCACATTAATTATGATTCTGTTTTAAGGCCGTCTCTTTTGCACGCGTGAAAAAACTCTGACTCTATCCTACTTTCAAATCATTATATGATTCACCCTAGTCGGCCGTTTTAGATCCCCTGTACACATAATACACAGCAAGACTAATCGAATGGGCGGAGTGAGGCATATATTTATTTATTTAACGCATTTGTATTTATTCATAGTTCATTTATTTATTGCATTACTTAGGTGTAATACTTATTCCTATATTTTTTATTTCAGCAAGTGTAATATTTTATTAAATTTAAGTAGCATACTTTTTTTGTTGTTGCATTTCCCCGGTGTTATATTTAGTTCAATCGTTTTTTTTTTTGAGACTCTCAAAAAGTACTGTTTTATTACGAATACCTAAGTAATTACTTGTTACATAGAATACCTAATTGTATTGCATGCACAGTGATGCTTTATTAAAACTGCATATTAATTCTCAAAACAGAATAACATACTCATACAGATTCCCGATAGGATTCTCGTACATTAATTTGGTACAATTAACCGATTAGATGAGACAGCTTTATCACAAAGGCAAAAAGAAAAAAAAAGAAATGAAACTAGTAGACAATGGGCGTATAGTCGTTCAGTCGTACATTGGTAACAAAATGTCACCAATACCTATTTGGAAGAAAAAAATGGCAAAAGTATGTGTGTGTTAAGGCGATATGTAAAAGTTTAAGCGTCCCTGTTACTCCATATGCGAAAAAACCCTCAGTGCGAGAGGGACGGATTCGTGGAAAAGTAGCAAAAAGTCGGTTTTTTATTAATATAAAATGTGCTAAAAACGCTATCAAAATTTCGTTTAACCAGGTCTTAGATACCGTTAAAACCCATCTAATAAAATATAATTGCTGTCCATTATGTCATTCTAAATTGTCAAACCAGGAGAATTGGTGTCGATAAAGACCTCACTTCAATAAATATTTGTATCGAGCCGAATTTCTCCAATCGCGTTTCTGTTTAGAAAAAAGATTCCAAAAAAAAAATACTGTTTTATCAAAATAAAACATTTTTTACTGAAGTAGATATGCAAGTTCTAAGGGTGTCGATTTTTTTCCGTAGCGCCTTAAGTAAAAGATTTTGTCACCATTGTGCGAGTAAGTGGTTTAATAACACATTTTTGAACTTTGATTATTGATTGATCAGTTTTCTCTATTACCTAGTAACAGCCCGTTAAAATCTATTACTGACTGTAATATTATACCTTTTTATCACCACTCTTTATGGTCTTGAGCCACGTCATCCATTCCTTTTCAGCTATCTTCGCTATCATCTGATCATCTGGCTATTCATCTGCCAAAATGATATTGTTCGTCTCTTCTACCGCTGTTCCGTTGTTGCTTTGGTCTATCTTTAATCGTATCTTATGGCCAAAAGTCCTACCAATCTACACCGCAAAGGCTCTTCGATTTCCCTACAATAACACGCAATTCTAATTAATCATCACTACATAGTATAAAACAAAGTTGCTTCCCGCTGTCTGTCTGTCCCTATATATGCTTAGATATTTAAAACTACACAACGGATTTTGATGCGATTTTTTTTAATACATAGAGTGATTCAAGAGGAAGGTTTATATGTATAATACATGCCCGTGCAAAGCCGGGACGGGTCACTAGTGTTTTATTAAAACAGGAGACAACTCTATCGTGTATTGCAAATCCAGAGTCTCTACTCATATAATTATATCTACTCGTATAATTAAATATTCTCATTTGATTTTACTTATTATAGTTTTGCAACTTTTGACCGCTCATAACCATAAAATAGGCAAATCCGCCATTTTTTGTCATAATTATTACCGCAACCCTGTCCAAGAGCCCACTCGAACTGAACCGTCGAATAAACTTAATACTTTATGTGACACTTTTGCAGTAAAAGTATTAAATGTTGGTTGATTCTCCAGAATTTCAGATGGTTTAATTGTTATAGTTTCCTGGGACATTTTTGTGTGATGACGATTTCGGAATTAACCTTTTTGTAAATACACTGTTTTTGAGTTCTGGAGATCTAAAATGGCCGACTTGGGTGAATCATAAAATGATTTGAAAGTAGGATGGAGTCAGAGTTTTTTCACGCGTGCTAAAGAGACGGCATTAGAACGGAATCAGTTAATGATTAGTAATATGACCAGTAATATGATTCATCCAAAGCGGCCTTTTTAGAGGTCCTGAGGTCAAGATTATAATAATTATTCGAATTAACCATTTGTGATTCTTATGACAAGAAACTACTATTGTTGGCTTTTCTGTTAGTAATTTAAAATATATACAACGTGTCACAGAAAGGTGTAACTTTATTTGAAGAGCTTATTCAGTCAATAGTATAGAACAACTTTTACTATGGAGTCAATCCTGAAATCTAAAAAAAAAAACTGCCTTTCCATACATTTTGGCCGAGCGGCATTGCATTTTCCTATGAAGCGAGTATATATTTTTTTTCGTTATACAGGATTTGTTCCATAGTAAAAGTTGTTCTAAACCATTGACTGAATAAGCTCTTCAAATATGGTTACACTTTTCTGTTACACCTTGTATATATAGATAATTTTCTAAATATTAAAATTGTAGGGCAAACCAGCATGAAATTTTTGTGAATATTTATCGATATGTGCCAAAAAATGCTGTTTGGGTTTAAATTTTGTGCCAAATTCGTAGATTTGTACGAAAATAGGTATTATAAATGGAAAGGTCATGTTACATGCAATAACGTCCTAAAAAGCGAGATATATGCATTTGCATATTCAACTATGCATGCCACATCGTGCATATGCACATAATAATATGCATACTGCAAATCACATTTTTACGATGTTTATTTTAGTACACGTACGGTTTATAGTCCAGAATCTAATGAAACTCAAATTAAATGATATGAAGATGCAGTTTGGGCCTATTTTTGCCATGGTATTAAATGCAGGAAAATGTTAGTAAATCATTTACCGAACGACCGAAACATAAAGGAATGAAATATGACATATCTTTTTTTCACAATTTAAAATACATGTGAAAAGAGACAATGTCAGGGTAGCACTCCCTTAAAGGTTCTGAATACCCTAAATGCACAAAGCAGCTAAGCACATCAACCTCTCATATCTCAACTTATGTATGCACAAATAACATGTTTCCCCGCTCTATAATACAAAAACAAACAGTTCTTCAACCCTATCAAAATAAACTACAGTCAGTTAAACTTAAACTGAGCTAAAGAGCCATCCGGACTCAAGGAGGGGTTCCATCTAGGGGTTCTAAAGAGGTACCGTAGGGGTGTCTAGTTAAAACAATGTTAACCCCACAACCCTTCAATTCTTATTGATTGTACTCAACAATTAGTGGAGATGAGAGAACAATTGGAGCTTGTAGTATTTTTATTGAATTTTACGTCTTTTAACGGATTTGATGTTCGTACTGTTCTGTCATTTACTCGTTCGAGCGATTTTGGGTTATATCTCATCCCGAGCTTTTAAGACAAAAAAAGGCTTGACTAATGTTTAACCTAATCAATAATTACATACCGAGTTGAAATAGACAGGTTCACTTTTGGTAAGAAACCGTTCAATTTACGTATTTTAGGGGTTTGTTATTAAGATTTTACTCAAATTTCACGGATTTTAGTTCAACTTAAACATAAATCTAGATAATGTTTATGGACTCTGCCTAAAATATTACACCACACAATGTGGTGACGGCATATGTATAGAAATTTGCGCGTAACGACTTCTCTTAATATAATATACATTTAATAAAATAACCTTTACTTTTTTAATCTCATCATACCCACAGGTTGTCTGGAAGAAATTTCTTTGTGAGCTCGCCATTGCACATTTTTCTTGTATTTTATGAAACTGTATTTTTTCATGTGCATTAAGAATAAAGAAATTCTTATAATCAAGCTAACTCTGCAAATTATGTAAATCCCTAACGAAGTTAACATTAATAAAAAGAAGGCTCCAAAGAGTTTATCATTTGAGCACCAAAAAGTGCTCATATTTTTAATTGAAGAAATCCAGTGACTACATTAACGTTTTACAAAATATTAAACGCTTTATTCTATTCAAGAAAAATGGTAATAAACTCGTTTTCAGACGGTGGCGTCTCTTAGAACACGGCTTTTATCACCTCTGTCTCGCACACTCTCACACCTGAACGGAATCAATAAAGCGGTCCCTTTTACAATTAGTCAAGGTCAAATTTCTGATGCGGATTAGTGCTTGTTTGTTATACAAATCGTTTCAATTCGTGTGTGCGCTTCGGAAAATAATTAAATTATCTTCCAAATGAAATCTTCTCGTTATGCAGAGAGCTCGTACGTGAAATCAGGTCACGTCACACATCTCTGCATGTTACCACTTTACAGAGAATTGGACCATGCATCTGTTCTAAATGCATCATGCATTAGTTCACCAACTAGTATGGAGACTTGGTAAGAGTTGGTCAGATCCTATAAAGTCGGACCCTGTTCAAAGTTAATTTGGTTTGTTGAGCTGGAACTATTGTTTGAGGTACGGTCGGGAGAAAATCTGTTGTCTTGCTTTATGCTAAATGTTATATAAGCAAAAATCTGGTCAATTAAACTGGAATTGTTCTTAATAGCGCATCGCTATAAATTTAATTAGAATAAATACGAAAGTTATAGCTTAAGCAGTATTTAGAATATTAATATAATACGTGACAACAAGCTCTATCTATAAAAACAATTTACAGCAAGCTATGTTGATAAGATTACATGGCGATTATTGCATATTGAATTCAAGCAATAAACATAACTTGTGTAGGTGTTGTTAATGTTTGCGATATCTGAAATATATGTTAGAACTTAGCAAGTAACATTGAGATTGAAATAAAACATAACATCTAATGGGTTTATGATAAAAACAGCATACTTTACAAAATTAATGCTCCTGATAAAAGAAAAACATGTAAGGCATTTGTTAAACAAATCAGGATCGCTGTTTCAGAAGGATTTGATAACATTAAATTGTGAAATGAGAAAGTGTCTACCGACAACCTTGTATGGATTTTGGGATGTAAAATTGCACATAAATGCTTCGATTACGTCAGAGAAAACGATATTTCTTGTGCATATTATGTCATACTTATTGAAGGTTCAACTTTTGGAGTTTTCTGGGGTTAAATAAGAGATTAAATAATTACCAATGTCATATTATTGTCGTCAATGTTGAAAGGTATAATTTATGATTACATATAATCGGACAGAAACGGTAACTTCTTGTTGATGGGTCAATCCAATGTCATTGAACTTTGTAATGTCAGACAACTCTTTCACTTAAAACTTGCATCATAGAGTGATGAGTAATGATGACTCATCCATCAATAACTCTTGATTGATGACGTTCAGAAATTACTAAAAGCATTCAAGAAGCCGCACAATGATCGACGATTTTAGACAAATCAGCAAGACGGGGTTTTAATGTTTTAAATTTAATTAATAGTTAATGAAAATCAAAAAATGCTGAATTGCTGTCCACGATTGAATATAATAATAAATTGTAATAATAAACGACTCTAGGCACATTAGTTCGTAACTTTGTTTATACGAAAACTTTAACATAAACTACATCTGTCTTCATGAGGGGAAGGCAAAGACTACAGCTAATAATTTGCACGATCCTGACTTTCTTCTTTCGCTTCTGGCCCATTTATCAGTCTTTGATTTTCATATTAAAATTAACAGTCCTGGGCCCGTAGCATAGTGTTTAATCGCGCGCGACACCACTAGTTGAATCACAAGTGTAAGGACCGTGACGTACTGTTTAACCGCAAAAACATCGTGTCACGCTCCTCGCAAATGTGAGTCAACTAAGTCGCATTGCGCGCGATTCAACACTGTGCTACGGGCCCTGACCGTGTTTAAATCGATCCGATGTTGATGGTCATTAGAGCTATAAATCAAAATACGCTCCCAAGTCCTCACCTTATGCAAGTTCAGAAACCGCCTATAGATGCTGAATCAGTACGTACTTTTAGCCTGCTCCGTCGTCTTGTGACCCAATTCTGAACGATTATAATCACTCATCTTTGACCTTACAAATAAGAGCTTAAAGTCCTTAATAGTGAGTCCCATTTGCAATAAATCACTATGTTCCGTAGTCCGTTACGTGTCGCCACCGACAGTGGTAACCGAAGCGTAATCTTAAGATGATTTATGATATGTGGTACCGTTGACATTAACGACATTGGGGCTGCCTTTTAATCAGCTATGCTAATGCTGGTAAGGATCAACCTTTGGGCCACCTTCTCAGAACATGTCAATATAGGGCCTAATTGAATCAACCAGTTGGTTATGTGTTAAGTATAATCAAGGGACTTTGAAAGGGTTTACCGAATATTTGTGTTTCTTGACTATAATGACAGCTACTGGAATTATTGCCGTTTCGATATATATCCTCAGTTTAAAAGATAAATAGACGCTGTATTTTATTGTTGCATGCTAGAGGTACTGTAAAGCACATGTGCAAAAATATCATGCGAATTTTTCGCTGTTTACAGATAAAATTACAATTGTTAATCGTCCCTTAGTATTAATCAATTATGAATACATCCAAAAATCACATTAAGAACCCGCTCCATATTTTTCGTCCGTTTGATGCGAAGTATTTTTTAAATATTTTTCTCACCTTTATCGCGATGTTTTTGTAAAAACCAGGGACATACACCAATTCATATTGGCCGTCTAAATGAAATCCTAAAATTTATTTGATTGAATTGTTTCTCCTTTGCGAATTATTTTGGTACTTAGACATTATGAAGAACTATTCCGAACGGGCTCATAAGTACCAAAATATTTTGCAAAAGAGAAACAATTCAATCAAATAATTTTAGGCATTCATTAACATGGCCAATATAAAGTGGTGTACGTCCTTGGTTTTTCCAAAAACATCGCGATAAAGGCCAGAAAAATGTTTAACAAAATGCTTTGCATCAAAGTTGTCGTCGTCGTGGACCGGGCTCTTAAGACTTCAGTTTTAGCTACTTACGATATATTAGTTAGATTTCGCCTGCCTAGATTCACTGTAATCGAAATAATAATAATCAGTGAAACTAGTCAGGCGAAATCTGACTGCTCGTAAATATATTGTGAGTAGCTGTGTATATTAAGAGGCCCCTTTACGCCTGGATTATTCTTAAGATTCATAAAAAAGGTAAAAAGTTAATGTAAAGTCAACAGCTTATTTTCTTAATATTTTTTTTTCATAAGTATTATCTAACTACGTCTCTATACAGCCCAAAAAGCAAAATTCGATGAAACACCATCATAAAATAGCTGTCAGGATATCGTGAATAATGCCTCGTTTTTACGCAAAGTTTAGCAAGTTGTATAATTTTTATCTATACTGGTAATAAAAAAGAGAGACATACACACGTCATCGTTCATGTAAAGAAGACTAAGTTTATACACTTTTCTATAAATAAACAGTTACCGTTTCATGGAAAACTGTTTTGACCTCATACTATTTCACAAATTCGGCGCTTTTTTGATATCTCGTATCTTGCACCTCTTGATGAGAGATGGGTCTGATTGCGGTGTGGGGGAGAAGGGAAACATAAATAAAGATATGTGTAAAGTTTTTTAAACCATACTTAATGATAATGATATGATAGCTTCAAAATAATTGAATTTTCCATAAGCGTGATCTTAGTTTATTTTAAGAATTTTCGGCTGGTATGACGACTGTGGAAAAGCTAATTGTTTTATAGCTATTGCAGTATCCTTAAAAAAATTGTTTCAATGCAAGTGCTCGTAAAGGCCCACTTTTTATTTTGCCCTAGGGCTGTATTTTTTTTTTTTTTTTATTATTTACAATGGCTGGCTAACCTGCAGTCTTTCCTGCGTACCATAAATTGTATACTTTTTTTCCCACTGTATAACGGCTCTGGATACAGTCCTTTTGAGCCAATCATAATTTAAAGTTCACAAGATTATATTTGTTTTATTTCCTCACACTATGCATCGAAAAACGTAGTATGACACACGGGAGTAAGGGCAATAAATTACCCGGTTACGTTTAAAATACTCGCTACGCTCGTGTTTTAAATCGTCCTCGTAATTTATTCCTTTTCGCCCTAGTAGCATAAACTACTTTTATGCATATATCAAACAATTGGTATACATTGCTCTTAACTAAAAGTTGTATTTTGGCCGTTGTAATTATTTTTTAATATTCTGTTGCAAATCCGGAGAATCGACCCTTACAGCATAAAATATGGAAGGGTCAGTTTTAAAATCATGTCATAAATTTTGATATGAAGGACCAATGATCTCACGTACGATCTGAATAGCTAACATTTGGGGTCATGTATAAATGAATCCCTTTTTTGTAAAGGGTGATAAGAAAACCTGAGTTTTGCGTTTACATCACATGGAGGTAGGCATGTATTTATATACGTAACCTATTACTATGTAGTATATAGGATGGGATTTAGTCGGCCGCCTGGATTCGTGCTGGGGGCTCGGTTGGTGATCATTGAACCTTGTTCCTGGTCCCTGGCCGGGTCTCCGGTATGGGTTTGGGCGGTTGATTGGATTTCACCTTGTATAATAATATTTTACCTATAATTATAATCGTATATACATATATTGCTACATAAATTAAATGAACATTTAATCTAAGTAGTTCATGTACATTTATTATTTTATTACATATATTTTTATAAGATTAAAATTTGACTTGTGAAACGTGTATTATATATACGTACTTTGCAAAATAAACTTTTTGAATTTTTTTTGAAAATTTGAGCCAAATTACATCTGCGTAAAAATACGTTACAGTTTTTCAGCGATAAATGGAAATGATATAGTAACCTTTATCGAGAAAATTGATACAGTACTAGTCTCAGTTTTTTTTCGTAGATTCTTTCGAAGATAATATGTATTTATAACTCTGTACGTTATAGCTTGATTAGAATGGCAGTTCTTGAAATGACGCGTGTAGTGATGGGACACTAATGATTAGCTAAATCGCGATTCTGTGTGTTTATTTATTGAATTGTTAGTTGATAAAAACAATGCACTCTTATAATTGTATCAAAGGAATTACATAAGTTTAAGGAAGTTTTTAGAACAGAAAAAAACAAATCGTAATTTTGGCGGGTGACTTTCGTGTTGGAGGATTATGTGCCCTTAGATTATTAGTATTTATTTAATTGCAGTTAGAAAATTTCACGAGGAAAGCTTATATGTATAATCAGCGAACAAAAAAAACATAGAAGGCACATTTATAATAAATCGGCACCCCAAAAAGTACCAAACCAGACACGTAAAGGGCAAAATAGCATATGTGTATAATAATTTCTAATAAAGTCGTCGAAATTAAAAACGTATTTGCGGAGATTACTTGGCCTACCAACCGCACTATAAAAGTACTTCCAATTTTTTCTCAAGATTCATACAAAAGGTAAAAACTGATTGTAAAGCCAGCAGGTTATTTTCTTCTTATTTCTTACAAAATCTTTGAACAAAACTGCAAAATTAAGTTGGTCATATAGAATTTATTGGAAATTTGCCTAAAGATTATTATAATAGATCGATTTGTACCAAAAGAGTTTGTTTCGTACCAAATTTCAAGATTGTAGGTCACTGGGAAGTATCCTGTAGGTTTTGATGATCATTCAGTGACTTGGATTTTTATATGAAAATGCGCTTTAAAGGTTGTATTGTCATTTTTATTGCGTTGAACTAAGTAGCTACTAGAATTTCTAACGTCAATAAGAGGCTACAGCTATCTTAGTATTAGATATTCTTTTCAAGTTGATAACTCAACGTGGTGGACCTGAAAAAAGCTTTTCCAGAATCAACCCCTAAAAGGGGGAAATGGGGTGACAAAGTCTGAAAACCAACGTGGGTATCGTTTGTATGGTTTATCGGGTCGCTGATTACGAAAACAACAACGATTTCTAAATCCAATGTAGTGGACGTGAAATACTATCATCCCCTGTTTGGGTGCGATGTTGAAATGTGTAAATATCAATATGGGCGTCGTTTTTATGGTTTTTTGGGACGTTAATTACGAAAATGGCATCGATTTTGAAATTTAATACAGTGAACATGAAAATCCTTGAAAGTATGTGCGCCAGAGCAAATCGGCTGTAACAGACGGACAGACAGACAGCCATACAAGTGATCCTTTTAGGGTTCCATTTTTTCCTTTTGAGGTATCTATCTATCTATATATCCACAATCTATCTATCTATCTATTTATCTGTCTATCTATCTATCTATCTATATTTATCTATATCCCAACAAAATATCTTTGGAACGGAAGGTGGTACATCCCTAAGGGTTGGACCATGGGGTGCCAAAAAAAGATTTTTTTTAATGTCAAAACTTTGACGGCCTGTATCTTCCGAATGGCTGGAGTTAGACTCATGTTGATGGGTGTCTAAGAAAAGGTCTCGACGAGATCTACTTGCCGAGAGTGTCAAAACTTTACAGGCTCGTATCTCCCAAACGGCTGATAAGACCCATGTTCATGATACTCTAAGAAAAGGGTTCGGCGAGATCTAAATGTCGGTAAAATAAAAACGAAAAAAAGAATTGCTAAAATTTTGATCGGCCATATCTCTCGAACGGCTAATTGTAAGAAGTTCGGGTTTCAACTTTAGTAATCGGACAAGCTGGGGCTACATGATCAAAAAAAATTGAATTTGACAGGTTTTGACAGTTCCAAAAAAGTATTCCAATTTGCATGAAAGTCGGTATCAAGGGGCGTTCGGGGTCGCCAATTACGCTGCCGTATTCAAATTTGACATTTTTTTGACAACTGATAGGGATTTTGACACTTTTTCGGAAAAACTTTGATTGGTGAGTCCCTGTATTTGGCACTCTGGCGAGGCCAAAGGCCGAGCCAATTTGTGTGAGGCCGATAAACGAGCATGTGAGGACAGAGAACGCGCCCGCGAGGCCAAAGGGCGAGCAGGGCGCGTTCGTAGACCAAGCATGCGAGTTTGTCAGCCGAGCACTACACCTTGACTCCCAGAAGGAGTAAGAGCACTTATAATGTTTGTTTCTGAAAAAATTCAGTTTGTTTCCTGTAGGCCACGCGGGCGAAGCCGCGGGCAGAAGCTAGTAATTCAATATATTCTAGAAGGCAAAATATTCTATTTTGTACGGACAATAAAAGTCCATATTAGAATTAGGATCTCCAAAGAATAAAATTGCTTAGACTTTGTCACGAAAACAATGGCTAACAATTTCTCTCTTTACATTAATAACGGAAACGTCCCAAATCATCACCCACGTGACAATTCCATTCTTCAAAACAAACGTCTGTCTCTTTATGTAGACAGGGAGGTAGCAACGGCTAACAAGCTGTAAATATTTTATTATTAAGGCGTTGCAACATGCGAAAATGCCACGTTAGATTTTTTTTATTTGCTTTATAATTATTGAAAATCTGCTCAAACAAATGTCTACAAATACCATTGAGCTATTTTTACTTGGCAAAGTTTTCAAAAACAAACGTCTTTCTTACAGCTAGAATTTTAACTTATTCCAAAAGCGGCCGTTTTTAGCAAAAAAAGTTTTAGCTGATCAAAAACGTTGTCTATAAAAACTATGCAATGTTAAAATAGTTCATTGCTATTTCTAGATATTTACTTGAGCAGATTTTAATAATTATTCTAGCAAGTAAAAATGTAATTTATTGTTTGGTAAATAATGGTATCTTTTATTGTGCAGATTATATTTTGGTTTAATATTTAGATATAAAATTATCTTCACATATTTTTTCGTCACTCACTACCCAAATTTGTCCACATCACCAAAGGTTAACTGGAAGATTATGCTAACTAGCATTAGGTTCGCCTTATGTATATGTGCAATAAAGAATTTTTGTTATTTTTATTATTGCTTATTCGAAATCACAGACTATTTTGTTTCACAGATTTATTAACTGATGAAATGAAAATTACGTGTATATTCATTACTTATATGCAAATAAATTCACCGTTGCTAGCTCCTGGTCGAATATACTCGCACAAATCCTACTTCTGGCCAGTGATAAATCTTGTCCACCGTCCAATTGTGCCATTTGTGCCTAACTGGGCCATCGCATCGCATTGTCCCTTCCTATTTGTGTTTGTACGTTTGCTATATTTTTTCCTTTTCTGCTTATTCTTTTACAGCTTGGTATGTGGATGTATGAGTTATTGAAAGTATTTTTGTTCAGTTTTATGGTATGAAGTCCATATAGGTATCAGTATAGATAGATTTTCTCTTCACTTTAACAATCCTTCAGTGAGTCAATGGTTGAATTTCGGATCATTAATTTCGAGGAAGTAGAATCAAGTACTTGTATAACAGCAAATGGCAAGTCTTCGAGCGAGGCTTAAAAAGCAAGTTGGTATAAGAGACGGCTGTTGTTTTTACAGCACAAGAAAAATTTTAACGATTAGAAAATCTTCAACGAGCCTCGCTTTAAATAGCTAGATCTATGTCGTCAAGTCTATTAAATATAACTTGTATACAGAATGTAATCGTTAAGTGTAACCAGGCGATTATTCCGTAACTATTACAGATATCAAAAATTTTAAACTGATATCGAAAGTACATTACCTAATAAGTAAAATGACATCAATAACTTTTTTTAAATCAAACGAGAAGTATCCAAAATTTTGACACTAAACATTCCCATATATTTAGTATGAGATTAGTAGAAAGGTTTTAGTTTTCTTATTTAAGTTGTCTAGTACTCATTTTACCTTAATCTCATTTTATGATTACGTATGATATGATAATAATGATTTTCAAGTAGATACATGTGTAGATTAATTATGTTACCACTTCAAATTAGTAATAAACCTTGTTTCAATATCGCATTAATACTAAATGTATGGGAATGTTTAATGTCAAAATTTTGGAAACTTCTCGTTTGATTTAAAAAAAGTTATTGATGTCATTTTACTAATTAGGTAACGAACTTTCGATATCAGTTTAGAATTTTCTGATATCTGTAATAGTTACAGAATAATCGCCTGGTCACACTTAACGAATACACCCTGTATATCCCTGTTAACATGCAAGCTGTGTATGTCATGTGATTCTAACTTGTATCATTATCAGATTTGTTGGGTCAACGACAACAAACAAGCTTATATAAACAGCCATCGTAGTGTTCCCGCAAAAGCCTATTTTGCTAAGACCATAATCTCCAGAACAATATTGGGCTGAGCTAGGATGACGTGTCCAAGCAAACTAGGGAAGGGATAAAGTTATGACAATCCTGAAAGCGACATTTCACTACAAGGGATTGTTATAAATCATAAGAGGTCGCGTTAGAAAATATAAGTAATTTTAATTTTTAATTGTGAGGAAATCATCGCACCTAATTATGTGATGGTGTTTCGTAAATTACTGTATAAAATCGATTCTAAAATAACTAATATAGTATAATAATAATATAATAATAAATCGTTTAATACAGTCAATTATAGATCATAGTTACACAAAAACATACATTTTACAAATAATATTAAAATTTGTACAATAGAAATAAAATAAAATAAACTTATATTAAGAATGCACCGCACCTATGTTTTTGTAATAATTTCACAACTATCATTGTGTCATCTCAATCGCGCGATGCCTCTGGTAATAATGAAAAAATATATAGGTATACTCGTTTAAATTTTTATGTAATGAATTATTTAACAAGAATTAATATCTAGTTTATAACATGACTTGTAAAAAATTAACCCCTTATCTATATTGAAATACATGAATCAGAATCACTAATAGAACACAGAATCGTAAAAAAAAACGTTTGTTTGTTTTCCGCTAGCCATCAATGAATAACATTCCCGCACCCCTTGGCACCCGCCCGCGCCCCCGCGATCGACTTTGACGGTCGATATCTTTATTTTTTACTATTAATATTGATATATATATTTTTGAATTTTGAATTTTTGTGTTTTTTGTTAAATTACACACATTAATTAAAGATAGCAAAATATATTTCGAGTCCTCTTGGACTCGACATCAGTTGTATTAATTGACAATAAAAATTATGACATTATAATTACATAAGACAAAAAGTATAGTTTTTTTATATTTGTAGCTGTGTATAAATATAAAAAAATATAAAAAAGCTATACTTTTTTTGTCTTTTATAATTATAATGTCTTAATTTTTATTGTCAATTAATACAACTGATGCCGAGTCCTTGAGGACTCGAAATATATCTTGCTATCATTAATTAATGTGTATAATTTAACAAAAACCACTATATATATCAAATATTTATAAAGAAAAGCCGAATGGTAACATTATATTTTATTATTTATTTTTTATTATGAGACATGACAAAAGTAAGAGAACATATATTTTTTATTTCGAACAAAGAATAGTTTCCTTTGATATAGCTTAGCTAGGGAGTTCATTATCAACCTGTATACTCACGACATATATCCCCGAGAAGGTGTGAGCAGAGGTGATTCGAACTGGACATTCAGTGAAGGCAATCAAATTGAAAACCATTGAAAATCCCCTGCCTATAGGTTACACCCTCTTTACGCTTCATTTCAAACCTCGCACCATCCCCCAACCAGCCGGTAACTCAGTAGGGTCCGACTCCGAACCCATTTCATTTGGTATTACGCTTGATAGCTCGGATTCTACTTAAAATTTTCTCGTCAACCAAAATTAGTGGAGTTGGGCTGGTCTATTAGTATGCTATGCCCCATTGATGCTGACTCGACCTTCGAATCTAAAGCGTGATTAGGTTTATAAGGTAATGTGGTGAGTTGCAGTTTGTTTTGGGTGTTTGCCGGTGTTTGACAGGAATGGCTATTTTGACACTATTGGTTTACAACTTTATTTATGAAACTTGACAATTTTTCTTGTTTATAGGTGCGAGATATATATACAACGTGTTACAGAAAGGTGTAACCATATTTGAAGAGCTTATTCAGTCAATGGTATAGAACAACTTTTACTATGGAACAAACCATGTTTCGAGAAAAAAAAATTAACTGTTTCATAGAAAAATGCAATGCCGCTCGGCCGAAGGACAGTTTTTTTTTTAGATTTCAGTGTTGGCTCCATAGTAAAAGTTATTCTATACCATTGACTAAATAAGCTCTTCAAGTATGGTTACACCTTTCTCCTACACGTTAACAAATTCATACACTTATATTTTAAGTTAGTCACAAAGTTGTTTTGTTTCCACAGATGGCAATAAAAAGAATAAAATTGTTTCTCAAGTATTCTATTTATCCTCAATTTTGAAAACCGAATAGGAAAGATGATAAGAGACTTGATTTGACATGACAGTTTCTTGAAAAATACCATAGAAGGAAAGGTCGAGGGGCAAACAGGAAGAAGGAGGTCTAGATTACTCAAGTGAAGGAGAAGGTTAATGTTATGTAGGACATATCAAAATGTCAAATCGTTAGCGGAAGAAACAAAAGAATGGCGCTTACTTTACAGACAAGAGTTACATGCTTTACTTCACTGGTATGATAATATACTTTACCTGATCGCACTGCAGTTTCGCTGACGGAGTAACTATTGTTAGGGTCTCTTTACAAAAAACACCGTACTAATTGGACTAAAACTTATACAAAAATACTTTTTACAACTTTAAGGGGCTGCACAATGCTAAAGATTCAGTCCTGCTCTAACGCTTTTGTTTTTTAACTGTCTATCCTGCTCTAATCACAGATCGCGCACGCAGAACTTCAGTTATTTTGAAATCACGACTAAATTAGGATATAAATTATAATTTATTTATGTAATAACGATGTTTTTTTTTTATTCTAGTAAGTATCTGCGTGTGTTGGTTTCGTTTCAATCGGTTTCAAAATATGGAAACTGAATCGCTTTTCTCAAAGTAATATAATTAAAAGAAGATTGAAAGTATGTTCATTTATAGAGTGTAATTAATAATTATCTTGAGCCAAAAAACACGCCATATTAATTTTTTATTTTTAACGTCTACATTGACGAAACTGAATCCAATGCAAAACTGATGTTTAGCATTGTGGAGCCGCTTAAAAGATTCTTTCAAGGCTTATCGATGAGTGTATCTATTCATCACGTACGACATTAAAACGTCCACTTGTCTTACAACACTTGAAATTAAGAAAACCATAAATCTACGCTACTTAAACCAACTTACCCCCGTCTGCTGGTGCCCTTGTTGGATCATGTGCAAACGCACGTGTTTAAAAAAAAACTTGGTAAAAACTAAATTTTGTTGAAACCAGGGTGGTCTCACCAAACACGTGTGACAGACGGAATTTGTGTAAAACTGTTATTTTGTGTTTGTTGAAAATGTGTTGTGGTTAGGTTCGAGTTACTTAGTTTTCGGTTACGACGTGTTAGTTAGCTCTTTTTGAGGTATACTGTTACGAATTAACCGTAGTTTGTTGGCGGTAAAAATTTAGAAGTGCATTACTTGGACTATCATATGAACTATCTAACCAAAAGACTGAGATAAAATACGAAGAGTTTGCTTCATCGGACATACTTATTTGTAGTTTACAAATTTCTGTTATGAATATCATGTTTTGTTGTGAATGAAAATGAAATTGAAAATGAAAATCAAATGAAATTTGTAGAGTATATTATATATATATATATATATATATATATATTTATATATTTATATATACAGACTGTTGATGGGCAGCAGCGTCACTGGTGCGAGGGTTCCGGCACCGCGCTCACCAACCCGCCTGCCCAGCGTGTGTGAGTATGGGCAATTCTTCCAGGATGACCGGCGGGAGTGGCAAAGTCCTGGAAAGGCTTATGTCCAGCAGTACTACGAACTAGGCTGATGGATGGCTTATGTATATGGATTATATTAGTTAAATCAATCGGCCCAGTACCAAGCTAAAGTTCAGCCCTACTCTAACTCTTTTGTTTTTTAATTTTCTATCCTGCTCCCAACTGCCGCGCACGCAAAACTTAATTAATTTTAAATTTGCGGCTACACTAGCCTCCGTAGCACAATGTTTAATCGCGCACGACGTGGCTTAGTTGAATCACTGGTGCGAGAAAAAAAATCATGTCACGCTCCTCGCACTTGTAATTCAACTAAGTTGCGTCGCGCGTGATTTAACACTGCTACGAATGCTGGACACGTAATTAACAATCCTTCTCCAAATGTCTAAAGTAATTGTTGAAAATTCTTGCGAATTTAGATATTTATTAGAGAGTTTGGCTTTAATAGTCATTTAAAAGTCATTTTAGAGCTGACTTTGCTATTTTATTATCGAGCAAAATTAATGAAATCACATTTTCAGATCTATAAATATCTTAAATTTGTCCTCTATTGTTTTTTCTTTTCTAACTTATACACAGTCAAGTCATGCAAGTTTCAAATTTGACCCGATTGTTGTATATGGGTACTCTAGAGAAAAACAACAAATAATATATTTTTTTCGATATTTACTTTAATGTTTTTAGGGCTCCGTACTCGCATTGTGAGTTACTTTTGTATCAATTATACTATACTATACCTTCTTCCTTTTTATAATTCTTACTTTTGACAAAATGTTCAATAACTGTAAGCATTGTTTCTTTCAGATTCTTGTAAATATGCGTCAATAATAAAACGTGTTAGGGTGCAGATAAATTGGTAAAATGTACTAAAATGGTTACCTGTCAACATGGAGCACTAAACTTGGTTGTATAGTCTCTATCTGTCAGCAGCAACCTTCATGCCTGATTTCATTAAATTTGATATGCGCGTCCGAGCTCACGTTACGTGAGAACTTGTGCAACTGTTTCGGACTGGTGAGGAAGTTAGAAAAATACCTCAAAAGGAGGTCATACTAAAGAATTGCGGTTTAAAAGTGGCACTGTTCAGTACTAGAGTCAAATAGTAATATTAAATCGTCTCTTTCCAGTGTCTGAAAATGACTCGGGACTAAAAGTAATTTCTCCTAAACGGTGTGTTTCAAAATTATGATAAAGATATATAGGTATAATGTTATTTAAACTATAGAAATCAACTTCATTGCAGGAAATTATTCTTGCGTTTAAATAAAAGCATGAAAATCAAGCTGTTTTAAAAAAAAATTGGTTATATTTTTGAAACTTCTTATGTTGTTTGTATGGTTTTTACAACAAAATATGAGGAAAGCATTAAATTGCTTATTAAAATTGTTTCAGGAAATGTTAATCTCAATGTGTGATCGTTTACGTGATCAACAATAACTAAGGGATGTCGCAAAATCAGCGGGCGCCTGCGCAGGTGACGACGGCAGCGTCAAGGTCATCCAACTCTAACCCAATCTAGTTATGGAACAGTAACAGTAACAGTACAGTAACCTAGTATCCCTCAGCCAGGAACAGTCCTGATCCGGTCTAGCGGCTCGCACACCAAGGGTACGGATAGGGGGGGAAGACATGCTCTCAAGTCTCAACGGATTGGGGAGGAAGCTGATTATAATCAGCCGAGTGTTCACCCTAGCACAGATTATATAGTAGTTACTACGTCCCTAGATCCAATACTGGATATAGCGGAAAGGTAGGATAGGGGGAAGACATGAGCTTTTTTCGCCCCTATCGATTGTCACCTACTTTTTATCTTGTGGCTAATTGCCAACCTGAAGTCAGAGTTGTTCAGGCCGTCATACAGGCCTCTGTTATGGCCCAAAGACCATTCCATACATAATAACATGTTTAACCCAATCTAGTTATGGAAATAAAATAAATGTATTTTCTCACCCCTTTTATACCAAAAACCACACCTAGCCAGCAAAGCTCCTTTTTAAAAAATACATCTTTCGTTCTGAAGTAATCAACGGTACTTTAGCAACCAAGCTTTAGTTATCATCATTCTCATTTCATTTATTTTCAGTTTAGGACATTTTGATGCAACATTACAGAAATACGTGCCGATATGAAAAAAGGTTCCTGATTTCAGAGAGAATGTTATACTTATAGAAAAAGTCATTGTCTTTGTCGTTTACAAATCGGTCGCATTTAACTTCAAATTTCTATGACCTCTTAGATAAGATGTTTTTTTGTATATCTAACTAAGTTATTAAGATATTTTCTCGCAGTCTTTATAAAAATAAAAAATGGTGAATGCCACAAAACATCTCGTCTGAAAATGTTTGTTTCCAGCCCTTGCCTTTCAATAATAAAACATTTCTCATTATTTTCTAGAACGATAGAGCTATTTAAGTTTTGTGTTTCACATTACAAAGTAACACTTCATACAAGATAATCTTATTTATTTATTTCGTAAGTTATTATAAAGCATTTACTTTTCCAGGAAATAAGATACAAAATAATAGCGCTACCATAAGCTTTATAAAAATTACGTGTCTTTTAATAAAACAATTTAAATAAGTCCAAAATAAATGCGAGCCATGATGATGCTGATTAAGGCTGAAACAATCGTCAAGACCCTTGAGCATTGACCTCTAAACAACCACTCTTAAGTTGGGCCATCCCACCTAGCTGCCATATAAATGCTTTAGGTGTTTGTAAACTCCTGATGGCTTTGATGTCAACGAAACTTTGCACACATCTTTATATATTTTTCTCTTCTCCCCCACACCACACTCCGACCCATCTGTCATCAAGATGTGCAAGATGGCGAGATATTCAAAAAGCGCCGAATTAGTGAAATGGTTTAAACTGTTTTCCATGAAACGGTAACTGCTTATTTAGAGAAAAGTGTATAAACTTAGTCTTGTTTACATGAACGACGTCTGTATTTCTCTCTTTTTTTATTTCCAGTATAGATAAAAACTATACAACTTGCTAGTTTTAGCGTAAAAACGAGGTAATATTCACGATATCCTGATAGCAATTATGATGGTGTTTCATCAAACTTTGCTGTTTGGGCTGTATAGATAGAGACGTCGTTAGACCTTCTTAGATAGTAGTAATGAAAAAAATATGAAGAAAATAAGCTGTAGGCTTCACGTTCAGTTTTTTCCTTTTTTTAAAATCTTAAGAAAAATCCAGGCGTAAAGGGGGCTCTTAAGAAAGAGGAAGAAGATCGAGAATAATGCCAATCAAAAACATTTGGATACCATTTTCTTTTTGTCCAAAACTAGTGTTTCACCAGCGACTTCGCTCGCGTGAGTTTTTGTTTAAGTATAGTCCCTAGAAAACGGGCTGATATCCTTATCCTACCATAAAAATAGATAATAATCTCTGTCAGGCAAGATTACAGCCAATCCCGCTGCAAATGCTTCATCTTATTTTGAAAATCCAATTATTTTGAAGCTACCATCGAGAATACGAAAACTGGCGAACATTCCAATGTGCATTATATCCTTGGACGAATAAAACAGATTATATCCCAAGCAGATCTGTTCCTATTATTTCCCTTTCAGATCCCACACTTGACGATAAACCACTATCCCTCAAACTTTTTGAATCCAAACCTTGCCCAAGACAAAATTAAAGTTACTGGACTACAATCTAACATTGTAATGAGGGGTTTTCAAAGTCAAATTAAAAAAGAAAAAGTAGTACCGAACGACTCGATAGATGGTGCAGCTTGTACTAAAAGTGTCAATAAATGTGTTTCTGGCAACACTAGATTCATGAATTATTGCTAAGAACTATTGTTCTTTCCATAGTGAATTCTTAGGGAAACTGTGTATTCCCATATTTTTAGAATTAGCCACAACGCATGGGCTGACCAATTTTTACCATATATACACAACAAAATAAGAATATTTTTGTGAAAGGTGTTGTTGGATTTGACACTTTACTTGAAATTTTTTAGCCCACAAAATATTGCTGCCCACAGATTAAAAAATAATCTTTGATTTTTGACACTTGAAAGCAGGGTAACGCCATCTATGGTTACCTCTGAAAGCTTGATCAAGGTAAGTCTGGAAAACCGCTCATTGTCATTCAATTATTCTCAGCTACCTGCTGTGCCCAGTGGGGCCCGAAATATATCTTGAGTTTATTTTAATTTTTTATTATATTTTTCATCTAAAACTGCAATGAAATACTTTTAAAAAGACAAATATTTATTTATAAGCAACAAACGAAATAATACTCTAGATCTGCAGTGCTCTGGCACAAGCAGGGGTGTGTTGTCCCAAATATAATTTTAGGCATCCCAAATTCTATTTGTCCAGAAAGTGCGGCGGTTTCACAAAGTGATTTTGGTGGGAAACCAGACCAGGGTCCAGCGTACCCTTACAATGTCATTGCTATAACTGTTTGGAATTCAGGGTTCTTATTGTTTGTCAGAGGGTTCCTTATTTAATTTTAACGTTCTCGTTTTAGGCTAGATGTGTCGGTGTAAAAAAAACTTAAACGTAGGTTGGCTAAAAATGCCGTTAAATTCTTGATGAATTATTAATTCCTTGATAAACTTTTTTTGATTAATCCTTAAATCAGATAAATGTAAAAGTTTCTATAAGATAAAAACAATTTACGTAAAAAACCACCGAATAGTTCCTTAAAACGAAATTCTTTTCCAAAAGGCGAGTGACACATTCTTGTTAAAAAAACTTTTTCGTCCTAGAAACTTTGCGAGATTATGTCTTTGTCTTATCTAAGAAAGAGGGTGTATTTTTCGGTGCTTTCGACGTCATTCCAGGATAAGTTTTTGCTTGTAAACTGAGATGGCTAATAAAAAATGTTTTTGAGAAAAAGTGAGCCTGAGTCGTTTTTTAGGGTTCCGTACCCAAAAAGTAACCAACGGGACCCTATAACTAAGACTCCGCTGTCCATCTGTATGTCCGTCTGTGTGTTCGTCTGTCTGTCCGTTTGTCACTCATGAACCGAGATAGTTAGACAGTTGAAATTTTCACAGATGATGTATTTCTGTTACCGCTATAACAACAAATACTAAAAAACGGAATAAAATAAATATTTAAGGGAGCACCCAACAGACATGTTTTTTTTTGCCGTTTTTATAGATAATGGTACGGAACCCTTCGTGCGCGAGTCTGACTCGCACTTAGCTGGTTTTATAATTTTTTGTGGCTTTTTGTTCAATGAAACCTCTTTTTTGCTGGCTTATGTTTGACAGACTACCTCTGGTTTTATACACTTTTAAGAGTTTTAAGAAATGTAGACTGTTAAAGCTTATAATATTATTTATATTATTTGTATTATCCAATTATCAAACTTCTGAAGAAACTCGTAGATTTGGGTAGAATAACTGGATATCGTAATTTTGAGAGTTATTATTCTCGGAGATTTTATTTTAATCTATGTAAAAAGTGGTTCCAGCACGTTTAGTCTGTGTCACTGACTGAACCTTCTATAGGAATTCGGGCGGTTGATTAAATTTCATCTTATATAGAGATTCCCTAGTGTTGGATTCTTGCTTTAAATTATATGATTTCAGTTAAAATTTCTTTGGCATGCTTAAATCAAATAACCTATATGAGTGACGTCATTATCGACACATCAGTTATCAATACAATTTCAATTAAAAGTATACAGTTCGGTCGTTTTTTAAACTTCGATGTGCTATTTTTGTCTGCTTTTTGGGATTAATAATTTAGTTTTAGGTAGTCACTTAATAGAAAGGTAGGTATTTATTCGTGCTTTGAAACCGATTTTATAAGTATTTTAGTTTGAGGTTTTAGGATGCGTTCAACAAATTAAGGTATCCATATGGAAATCATTGATGACAAATATCGCTTTTTTAATTAAATAATGCATATGAACACTTAATTTTAAGTCTACTAAAAAAAGTTCAGGAAACGTTTTCCTGGAAACGGTTTTCGAATCATAAATATATTGGCGAGAAAAAGAAGAGGCAAATGAGGTTGGTATAAGCTATCATATTTACATACACTCGTATATTTATACGTTCTAAGAACAGCCTTCGTGAAGGATATACTCTTCCACGGTCACCACCCAATTATTCGTGAGATATTCAGCGTATAAATTAGCACAACCAATTTACTAGTTATAAATTCAAAATGCATCCACCCGGAAAATTGAGACAGGAGCACACCCTGACATATTATGTTGCCGCCTACCTTAGGTTATCTCCATATTGGTGAAGTTCTTCCGAAATTGTCCGTGCAGTGCAGCCTAAATTCTACTTTTACTTTGCTGAGCGGTAAGTCGTTGTGTAGGAGGGCCTCCAGCTAAATCTCATTTGCTGGGTTGTCGTTGGACGTCTGAGCGGTTAATGAAATAGTGCTTTGACATCAAACCGACTGGAAGGAAATATAATCGTTAACCAAGTTTAATAGTTGTAAAAAGTAGGTTTTTATGTAACTTCATCTCAATTACAATTAGACCAATAACTTATGAGTAGATTTCTTTGAAACATCAACTTCGTTGATGTTCTTCGTTGCATGATCTATTCCATATTGTTTATTTAAGGCGCAGGGTACTCCCCAATGGTCTTGACTTATATCAAACAAGATCATTACAATATTATTATTCTTATACAAGACTTGGGTTTGAGGTATCCGAGCACTACCCAAAAAAATAATATCGGCAGAAGAACTGCGGATAATATATTTTTCCACTGCCTTTCCTAAAAAAGGTTATAATTGAATTCTTAGTTGGTTCAGCAAGAACTCATTGACTGCTACTTATAACTGAATCACGGTGTAATTATCTCATAAATTACCTATAGTAAACTCATTAACATATTTAATCTGAACCAGATCAGGGGCTAAAAGGAACTTTATCAATTTATTCTTAAACATCGACAATAACCGTTATTTAAATTATCCACATGAAATTTTATGTCTTCATAAGGCCCTGCGCGGGCTATAAAAACCAAGTGCCTTAACAAAATCACAATATTTTAAGGATCATCTGTAGCTTAATGAACAAACATGCATGCATATATAAAGTATCCCACACATACGAAGCTGTTAAGAACGCGGGGTACTTTCGATCCGCCGAAATGTTTAATTTTGTCCCCTTCCCACCCCTTTTTACCCCGAAACGGTACCTTTTTACCCCGCCCCCCACCATTTCGGGTGTCTCTCGAACCACTTGCCATGTAATGTACGAGTATAGTTCACCTTAATCACTTATTTAATTGCAACATTTATTTTGTTGATTAAAATACTTGTTTGCCGGGAGCGTTCGCAGAGTAAACCGTGGAAAAGGCTTGTTAAAGAAAGTTTCGCAGAAAAAGAATCTTTGTAGAATCTTTGAGATGGTAAAGTTTGTTTAACTAGCAAAAGTGGGGTTTTAGTTAATGATGTTTATTTTTTAAATTTTAATGATATAGGATTTAATAGGAAATAATAGGATCAAATCAGAACCTAAATGTATATTAGTCGTGAATAATTTTCACTGAACATTCACAAAAATATTCACTCAAAGGATTCGCGTCATCGAAAAAAACTCCATTCTTTTTTATTTTTTTAATTGGCTTTGATATGTTTTTAAAATATAGTTTTTAAAAACTCAAAACAAACCTCAGAAGTCGTTTTAGTTTAATTTTTGCAAAACAATTAGTATTACCGTAAGGTATTGTGGTTTGATTGTACGATCTGAGCCAACAAAAATTAAAAGCTGTTTACACGTACCCGTATTTCAAAAACATTTTAGGAATATACGGCTTTGGAATCATGTTATGTTGATATGGCAAATTTCTTTCAATTTCCCACGCCTGTAGTTCAAACCGTACCTTCATAAGAAGAATGTACTGTTAGCAACGAAAAGCGTCGACAATTTAAACGCTCTCACTCTTCACGGGACGCCAGCTTTATCGCTGCTCGTAACTAGAAGTCCTCTGTTATACCAACACCAGTTCTTGAGACACTCCACTCCTCCCTGTCCACCAACAAACCTGCAAGAACAAAAGGCGAGAGGACAGGTGTTGAGAGGCCAACTGAAACTGGTTAAGCGAGCGTGGAATTCAAGACATTAAGAACTTGGCCAGCCATTGGGTTCTCTTGTTAGACTACGAACGGTGGATGGAAGAAATTTTTGGACAGCTCATTTTGTTACCTCCGTTTTGTTGAAACAACACGGGTTGTTGGTTTTACAGCCTTTCACAGTTAATAGTTTTAGTGAACTAGACTAGCTGTAAAACTGTCCCCCTAAAATTGTCCCTTTGAATTTCTACACTTTAACTTGAGAAAAGGTGTTTATCGACATAGCTTTTTGGAAAAAGAATCTCTTTTTTGAATAACAAATTATTGCTCTTTTTTTCTAAACGTTTGTGATAAGTAAATTTGTGAGATTCCATTTGTAAGATTTAAGAGGCATATTCCTTAACAAAATAGTACTTACATTATATTTATGTTATAGCGACATCCATTGCTTAAGATACCCTAAATTACTTTTTAAAATAACATCTATGATGAGAAAATTATGTGAAATATATTTCGGACCCTATCCTCAGTCCGGCATCAGTCACAATGAAGTATAAAAAAACCGGCCAAGTGTGAATCGGTCTCGCGCAATAAGGGTTCCGCACCATTATATATAAAAACGGCAAAAAAGTCACGTTTGTTGTATGGGAGCCCCTTAAGTATTTATTTTATTCTGTTTTTTAGTATTTGTTGTTATACCTAGCGGCAACAGAAATACATCATCTGTAAAAATTTCAACTGTTTAACTATCACAGTTCATGATATACAGCCTGGTGACAGACGGACAGACGTACAGACAGACGGACAGACAGACGGACAGCGGAGTATTAGTAATAGGGAACTGTTTGTTACCCTTTGGGTACGGAACTGTAAAAACGATAAATATTATTAGTCCATTCAATTCTATTCTTTCCAAAAGGCAAATGAATTACCTAGTTACCTCTGTTAGAATATTTTGTTTGACGCGCATTCCAGGCAAAGCAATGGCTTTCGGTTAGTGTAGTAGGTAAAGCTTCTCCCTAATTTCATTACCAACATTTTTGATGGTCATTAATATTCATATTCAGTTAGACGTCCATGTTTTAAGGCTAAGGTTTTGCTGTCCAAACCGCGCCCCGTCTATCATAAATCAAAGTCATATCATACGGAACCTTTTCAATTAATTCATGCTTGTGCCTGACGACGTAACTGGGAATATTTGCATCTGAATATGTAATCGCCCTTATACGGTCGACGGCAACCTCTTTTGTTTTTCGATTTTAGGGAATAGGTACCTATTAAATAATATGGTTAACTTCATTGTTTCCTTTCGTAACTAAAGCTTTGTTCCTTTAAAGCCTTTGTAGAGTTTATTTATAGTATAATCGCCACATCCAAAGATACTCCTTTTTGCTTGTTTATAGCTTTTGTGTGGACGAAATAAAAACTGCCAAGGTATACCATACAATACAACTTTACAGTCTTCATGAGTATACTTTCTACTTGTTCTATGAAAGCCATCTCTATAATAGTATACTCCGTTCTAGAATTACATGAAACTTGATTATAATTCATGATTTATATAAAAACGGCTCACCTCAATACGTGTTATGATCGGGAAAGCCGACCAGTTTTAATAACGCAAGCCCGGAAGACGTAGTAATACTTTATATTCTCTGCCGGAAGTAACCGACCACCAATACCATCTGCATCGATGTCATCCCGAGCCCTGCGGGCCGCAGCCCGCAGTGTGAGGCGTAACGTAACGTCGTCGCGTAAACGTCTTCACTCGCCCAGATGAAGGCAGTCTAAATCTGCTGAAACTGGTCGGCTTTCCCGATCGTAACACGTATTGAGGTGAGCCGTTTTTATATAAATCATACTCCGTTCTGTTAGGGAATACACAGTTTTCATATATCTAAGATTATATGACTATATTAGAGTAGGTGGTAGGGCTGATGCCAGACTCGACTGTGCAGACTGGTGACGAGCAGCGGCGTCACTGATGCGAGGGTTTCGACACCATCGTTACCAACTGGCATATGAGTAAAGAAATTTCTTCCAGGACGACCACCAAGAGTGACGAAATCTTGGAAAGGCCTATGTCCAGCAGTGGACGGATGATGGACCAAGCTGATGGATGGAGAGCAATCCTTCTCTAAGAAAGGGCTGAATATAAGAATAATGAGAAGGAAGAAAATGTTTAGGTCTTTGGCATTCCAAGGGATTTTGCTTAAATATGCAGAGTCAAATACTAACACCTTAATTCAATGCCAATATTTTTAATTTTTTAATTACACTGTAACACTCTATTAATTATTAAATTAATAAGCTCCTACAGCTAACTGTTCAATTTATTTGTTTTATTTTAGTAATGATTTATGAAACATTTAGTCTTTTTGTTTATTATTTAAGTTTTATATAAATGTATACGACGTTCTTATAAAAAAAATAAAATTACTGATTCTCTCAATGTAAAACTCACAGACATGTTTTTTCAGACGCTTATCTTTCTGTTTTCAAGACAGTAACCTAATTGGATACATTTGACTCGGTAGACGTTATTTTTGAAAATTTCAATTTATAAATGCGTTTTTTGTCTAAGTGGCTTGAGTATTATGACTGAAATTTGTGCATTTTAATCAAAATATTGTTTATTTTCCGTTGTCTTGATACCAAAAATACCTACACCAAATACTTTTCAGAATATCCAGCGCACAAAGTGAGCGGTTTCATGTAGACTTTCTGACAATACGTATAATTAAGTTCAAAATCGCTCAATAGGATTGTTATTTACGATGGACCAGGCCATAAAAAAAATCTCAAAAAAAATTTTCAGATGTGGCTCGTACTAGTATCCGTGACTTTGCCTACAACGGATCTATGCGACTCTTCCAAAATTCCTAACCACTTGATTCAAAAGGGTTATCAAACCGCCAAAATATGTACAGTGCTACAAGAATCTGATGGCGAGTGGATGACGGTAACAGGGGGGCGCAACTGTGAAACAAGGAGTGTGGTAGCGGCGTTAGTTCCGATTTTGGACACAACCAATCCACGTGCCATAAGATCCTTGTATAACATTAATCTCCGCAAATTGTTAAGAGGATAGTTTCCGCAAAACCATAATTTATTCTTCCTGGTTTGAAGAATCTAGCAATACTACATAAAAAAGAAAAAATATGTATTTCTTTCGGGAATATAATACACACTCATATCGGAACAGAATCTTCAAACGTCATTCCAATATTGAGAAATAAAGTGCCAAAAATGGCTCTAGAAATGTTTTCATGTCTTTCAAACTTATACTTATAAGTTTATTAAAGTAAAAACCCGTTCATATTTTTTATGGACTACATTCTGTATAAACTTTATTAAACTCTTAACAGAACAGATATTTCATAGCCACTTTGCTTTTTTTAAATAATAAAATTAGTGAAAAAAGTTGTCATTTTGACTTTTTTCCAGAATCCATCCCTCTCGCACTGCGGGTCTTTCCGCACGGAGTAACAGGGTACTATGCAAGCGGAACCTATCCTCTTAATGCGCTCGGATGTCATTTGTCTAGCATCGCTGTCGAGTATATTTTGTTCTTAGTACCTATCTTGTAAATAATTATGATTTTTCTCATAATGTCTATGATCCCAAGTTAGTGTCATCTTTCTTTCAGTAAATGTTTACTTTTTTTCTGACCGTTCCTAAACAAACGTCATTGTGAATTATTTAGACAAAGTCCCAACGAATAAGCAACTTGCGATGATAGTACAGAATATAAGAAAAATAAACGGGGACTAATTATGCATGCATTTTACAAAAGAATCTTGTTAGGTTATTATCATTTATTTTATTATCATTTTATAAGTTTCAGTCACAGGCACAGGCAAAAAACCAGGAGGCCCACCATGCCTGGGACCGATGGATTGTGGTATATCCTTCCCTAATAGCTGGGCCTTATATGGAACACACTGGTGACGGGCAGCGGCGTCACTGGTGCGAGGGTTCCGGCACCGCACTCACCAACCCGCCTGCCCAGCGTGTGTTAGTATGGGCAATTCTTCCAGGATGACCGCCGGGAGTGGCAAAATTCTGGAAAGGCTTATGTCCAGCAGTGGACGAACTAGGCTGATAGATGGATGGATGGATGGAAGTTTCAGTCAAAGCTTAAACTTGATTTATGTACAGCATCTAAAATGATATTTCTTTGAAAATAAAATCAACTGTTATAAAAACGAGTCGACTTTTCCATATTTTTGTAGGCATGATTGTTTACTTTTATTCTCGCCCTACCCCAGACCAAAGAAAAATATTGTGGCTTCCTGTACCCGTGGCACAGTGTTTAATCGCGTGCGATGCGACTTAGTTGAATCACAAGTGCGACACGATGTTTTTGCGATTACATAGTATGTCACGCTCCTCACACTTATGATACAACTTAGTCGCGTCTCGCGCGATTAAAAACTGTGCTACAGGTGCAGGGCTGCGGTTTTTGTATGGAAATGCACATATTTTATTCAAATAAAAACGTAATTATAACGGCAAGTATTGGCAAGAAATAATCATACAATATTATATAATTTTATTATTAACTTGCATTTTTGTAGTCTAGTATTTATAGGAAATCCCAAATTCCAAAATTCGTCGGCCCATATAAGGACCACGGTGGCGCAGTCGGCAGCGCGCCTGTCATGTAAGCAGGAGGTCGCAGGTTCGAATCCCGGCCCAAGGGATTATTTTTCAAATATGTGTTTACTTGAAATTTGTTTCTAGTTGATATTTTCTAGTGTGTAATGCACTCTAATAATGTTTAACTACTCTCATACTGCAATAAGGAAATTGCAACATCGAAAGCAGTTTTAAAAGTACCTTGATTATTTAACCAAAGTTATAATATTACATTATAACACCGCGATTTTGCGCTGTGATTGGCCCAAAATACAGTAAAACCGCTAGAGATCCAATCAAAAACAAACACGAGAAATAATTCCCGACCTTATTTCTAAAGCCACGCCCCCTTTATCCTGATTGGCTTTCAAGGCAGCTTTACCGGAACGACGCACCCTAGGTTCATGAACGAATGTCTTCTTCTCATTTTTCATGAAACTTTTAGTTGAAAATATTATAATCCATAATCTTGGAGACCCCCTCGAAGTAATTCGGGGGAGAGTAAGAGGACAGCTCACAGGCAAAAACCGAGGAGGCCCACCGTGCCTGGGACCGATGGATGGCGGTATATCCATCCCTATTAGCCGGGCCTTATATGGAACAGACTGGTGACGGGCAGTGGCGTCACTGGTGCGAGGGTTCCGAAACCGCGCTCACCAACCCGCCTGCCCAGCGTATGTGAGCATGGGCTATTCTTCCAGGATGACCGCCGGGAGTGGCAAAGTCCTGGAAAGGCTTATATCCAGCAGTGGACGAACTAGGCTGATGGATGATCAAAAATTACAGTAAAATTTAAACTTTTTAAAAACATCATTTTAAAAAATATTACTTTTGGTCATTAAAAAAAATCACTTAGCTTCTTAAAAAGCTTTTCGTGTTTTAAAACGAACTGTCAAGTACACTACTGATTGACTCATTCGATCAAATACTGTGACACCACTACATTTTGTTGACATAGTGCGGGACCTCGTACCCCGGAAATTGCGGGTCAGTCACTATTTGGACCATTCGTTTTTTTCTACAACAACAACGCGGGAGACGCCCAGACGTGACTTTATGAGATAACAAAATGGTTTCTTCTTTTTGTACTTATCATCTAGCTTTTTTTTTTTATTAAATAGTAGTTTATGCTATAAGGGCGCAAAGGAATAAATTACGAGGACGATTTAAAACACGAGCGTAGCGAGTGTTTTAAACGTAACCGAGTAATTTATTGCTTTTACGCCCGTGTATCATACTACATTTTTCAATGCATAGTGTGAGGAAATGAAAACAAATATAATCTTGTGAACTTTAAATTATAATTGGCTCAAAAGGACTGTATCCAGAGCCGTTAAACGGTGTAAAAAATGTATAACGTCTATGGTACACAGAAAAGGCTGCAGGTTAGCCAACCATTGCAAATGAATTGAAAAAAAAATAATAATAATAAAGCCCTAGGGCAAAATAATCGACTTTCTGTTCGGTTTTGATGCATAAAAAGTGGGCTTTTACGAGCACATGCATTGAAAAAAAGCTTTTCGTGTTTTAAAACGAACTGTCAAGTACACTACTGATTGACTCATTCGATCAAATACTGTGACACCACTACATTCTGTTGACATAGTGCGGGACCTCGTACCCCGGAAATTGCGGGTCAGTCACTATTTGGACCGTTCGTTTTTTTCTGCAACAACGACGCGGGAGACGCCCAGACGTGACTTTATGAGATAACAAAATGGTTTCTTCTTTTTGTACTTATCATCTAGCTTTTTTTTTTATTAAAAAAATATTGTCTGTCGTACATAGCAGCGGCAGAGAATATAAAGTACTAGCTTTTGGCCGCGGCTTCGCCCGCGTTTGTTAAGTTTTTGTTTAGTCGTATCGAATCTGTGAATATTTTGAATGTGTCTTTGGCGGTCTTTGATAACTGATTTAATCCCCTAGTATAGTATGTTTGGCGAGACTTAAGGCCGAGCCACGTCTCTGAGCGACACTATTTGTTGTTCCCATGGGAATTGATTTAGGGGATAAAAAGTAGCCTATGTCCTATTCCAGGTCTAGGAGCTACATTTGTACAAAGTTTCAGTCCAATCAGTTTAGTAGTTACGGTGTGAAGGAGTAACAAACATCCATACATACATCCATCCAAACTTTCGCATTTATAATATTAGTAGGATTTGGCAGCGGTAGTTCATTCGGTAGGACGCTGGCAGGCAATTTTTAGATTCGTTTTTGAATGAAACATGAAACTTAAAATGTATGAATAATACCCAAGTTTTTTAACTGTACAACTGCGACATATATTCCCGAGAAAGGGTATTAGAAGTGTTTCGAGATTTCAACTAAATGCTTTTGCACTCGAACACCCTTTTTTTTATCGACGGTATCACCGTAATACGAGTACGAGCATAAATAGGTAAACACTTTTTACTCTAGTGTTTCCCTTGAATACAGTGTTTTGGATTCCATCCATCCATCCATCAGCCTAGTTCGTCCACTGCTGGACATAAGCCTTTCCAGGACTTTAACACTCTCGGCGATCATCCTAGAAGAATTGCCTATACTCACATACGCTGGGCAGGCGGGTTGGTGAGCACGCTGTCGGAACCCTCGCACCAATGACGCCGCTGCCCGTCACCAGTCTGTTCCATAAACTTCCATATAAGGCCCGGCTATTAGGGATGTATATACCGCCATCCATCGCTCCCAAGTCCCAGGCATGGTGGGCTTTCTGGTTTTTTGCCTGTGAGCTGTCCTCTTACTCTCCCCCGAATTACTGCGAGGGGGTCTCCAAGTAAGATGGTGGTACCTCCAAAGTCGAGCCCGGCATCAGCTCTGCCATCTAAAAAATATTAACATTAATATTTGAAAGTAATGGTTATTGTCCAAAAAAATTATATTAAATTTGCGTTGGAACAGTCATAGTGATGTTTAACAATATTAATTTTTTATTGTTATTCTTTGACATGAGGAGATAAAAACCTTCCGTATACCGAATTTCTACAAAACCTGTTTAGCAGTTTTCTAATCTCAAAATATAGCAAACAAGTTGCCACAAACCTCGAAAATAGTTTCATTTAGAGATGTCAAAATCTTCACGTGACTCGGTTTAACACTTTTCGAGTTTTAAGAGGCTATGCGAATATTATTTTTGTCACTGTCACTCCAACCGAAAAATCGCACAGTGTGAGAGGGGCGGATTCAGGGCAAAAGGGAAAAAAGTTGGTTTTATATTAAAAAAACATTTTAAAAAAACTAAAATAGCTAGCAAAATTTAAATATCAAATCTCTAGATATTGTTGAAACACACCTAATAAAATATGTTTGAGTTCTGTTTATGGTTCCTATTCGTCAAACGAGGAGAAAAAGTGTGTTTGAAGACCTCATTTCAACAATTATTTCTATCGAGGAAAATTTATCCAAACATGTTTTCCAATTTCAAAACCCTAGATTATATAGTCAAAATGCATATTACCAGAAATGTATTGAAACTTTCCGTGTATTTCATGAAATACACAGAAAAGAAACATCCGTATTTTTTTCGCATAGCGAACAAAGTTGACGTTTTATAGTAGTTTATGCTACAAGGGCGCAAAGGAATAAATTACGAGGACGATTTAAAACACGAGCATAGCGAGTGTTTTAAACGTAACCGAGTAATTTATTGCTTTTACGCCCGTGTATCATACTACATTTTTCAATGCATAGTGTGAGGAAATGAAAACAAATGTAATCTTGTGAACTTTAAATTATAATTGGCTCAAAAGGACTGTATCCAGAGCCGTTAAACAGTGGAAAAAAAAGTATAACGTCTATGGTACACAGGAAAGGCTGCAGGTTAGCCAACCATTGTAAACAAATTAAAAAAATAATAATAATAAAGCCCTAGGGCAAAATAATCGACTTTTTGTTCGGTTTTGATGCATAAAAAGTGGGCCTTTACGAGCACATGCATTGAAATAGTATTTTTCATTACGAGTGCGGAAAGCCTGTCATTGCAAAGAGTTCCGACAAATGTCTACCCGAGCCGAGGCGCAGCCGAAGGTGAGGGTTGACAGTCGGAACAAGTTGCAATGACGGTTCCGCACGTGTACTGAACAACTATTTTTAATACAGTTGCGAAAAAATGAAGCAATTTAATAAAATAATAAAAACACAATAAACTCAACTAACTAATACTCCACGCAATAAATTCTTCGTATATAGATATGTAGTGAATTTTTGACTTTTCCGGTAAAATGTTCTCCGAAGCATTTTGTGCAATTATACTGAGTTCCGGTGGTGTTAATTCAAATAAAATATCGTCGAAATTTCTCATTCTGTGCAACAAACAACTAAACCCGCAAAGAAAATTTTTGGAAAATGGCGCCAACCGTAAAAGAATATAAGCAGAGATTTTTTTTGTTTCTTTACCCATTCTGGGTAGGCAAAGGGAACTTTGCCCATACAGCCAAGTCTTCAGTAGAATTTTTTTATTGATATGAAATGAAAATGAAATTTAATGAGATGAAATGAAATGAAACCTATCCTAACTCATTGAATCAAATCATTAAATTTTATATTGAAACAAATTAGTACCTTCTTTTTAGAAATATTTGCATGAATCATAAAAACTTCTATGAATTTTTTTTTGTAAAAACTTCGTGGTTGGTTTTTTCTTTTTAATAGACATTATTTTGACAGTTGGGAAAGAGAACGCACGAGTTCGGAAAAGGTAAAGAAAAAGCTCGAGTATGTAATAGCCTACATCCCGAACGCTATACGTCCCTGCAATACGCCACTTTTTGAGCAACTGTATTAAAAAATACATTATATTGAGAATTCCCCTATGTACATGTTTGTGGTTTGGTTAAATGTTTTATATGGACAGAACAGCACTTCTTTGAAAGATTACATCATAATGATCACGTACGCACCATAGTCAAGGATAAAGAATATGCCTATTATTCGGTACTGTATTCCAGTGTACACTAAACAGTGAATCATGCCCTTAGTGCTAGCTGTAGGCCTACCATGAGTTTGGCACTCGATATACGTTAGCGAAATTGTGGTTCCTCTCGTAAACCACTAGGGCCGCTGTGCAATTTCTCATATAAATAGGGTTGCCATACGTCCGGAATTTTCCGGACATGTCCGGAATTTTGGCTTTTCGTCCGGAATGCGGGAGAATTTCAAGAAGTTCGGAATTTTCAAACAAATAAAGGTAAAGAAATTTTAAATAAAATTAAAATAATGTCCTTAAATGAACAACATGTCACATTTTTTTTTCTTCAAAGCAACAGTACTTGTATTCAAAACTGTTTCGTCCGAAAAACAAAAAGTGACAAACTAACTGCGTGCGAAAACTTCACTTACCCGCCCCGCCACCCTCCCTTCACCCACTCGTATCTTATGGCATCGTGCACTATGTTTGGGAACCAACAATCAGTCTGTCGGTCGCGCATGGGACAGTTATATTCTTTGCCGGGGCCCGCCAACGCCGAGGCCACGCGCCGTGCGTGACCGCGCCACATAAGTATGCATTTAAAGCAAATGTCCGGACTTTTCTGCAGTTGTCCGGAATTTTCTCCGGTTTTTTTTTATATTGTAGGCTACATATAAATAATTTACGTTGTCACTAGCGAGTATCAAGACCTAAACTCATGGTACGGTTTCAGAGATAGGTAGACGAAGTAGAATTACCTAACGTTGAAGCGTTAGTCATCCATCTGTCAAACCTTCCACTTACTCGTACGTATACGAATTAATAATCACATATGTATGCACGAGTAGTAAAACTTATTCATTGCATACTGATATGTATGGTTTTGAGAACTAGTCAGGTCTTCAACGGAACAATTTTATCTTATAAGATCGGTAGATCTTACTATGTCCACGTAACGTCTAGGTACGTAACCCTAAATTTGTCTCCCTTGTTCTTGTTTTTTAAAAGGTGGTAGAGCTGATGCCGGGCTCGACTGTGGAGGTACCACCATGTTACTTTGAGATCCAATTGAAGTAATTCGGGAGAGAGTAAAAGGACAGCTCACAGGCAAAAAACCAGGAGGCCCACCATGCCTGGGACCGATGGATAGCGGATATCCATCCCTAATAGCCTGGCCTTATATGGAACAGACTGGTGATGGGCAGCGGCGTCACTGGTGCGAGGGTTCCGGCACCGCGCTCACCAACCCGCCTGCCCAGCGTGTGTGAGTATGGGCAATTCTTCCAGGATGACCGCCGCGAGTGGCAAAGTCCTGGAAAGGCTTGTGTCCAGCTGTAGACGAACTGGGCTGATGGATGGATGGATGGACTTGTGCGTATGGTACAAATAGTTTAGACCTTAGCCTCAATATAAAAACTCCTATTTATTTATTTATTTATTTTACAAAACCCACAGCACAATTTACAACAATAATACAGAAAAACATTAAGTAAACATAGGCCAATAACGGGTTTACATTATATAATCTTTACTTAAATATACTAAAATAACTAAGACGAAAAAGAAAAAATAATAATAATAAATCAAACTGGATAATAAAAACTAAAAACTAACCTATAATAGCTTAATCAGCAAATAGTTACGCATATTAACTGGTTTCGTAAGGACTTTAGATCTAATGAAAGCAACCATCCTTCAGTTTAAGAATACCTGAAAAAGCAACAAAACCATTCCCAAAATATCTATGACGCATACGCAATGTTGATGTGTACGGGAAAGTGACGCGCAGGCGATAATTGTAATACTTTTTATTTTTTTATGATTTACCTAATCTACTTTTTACGTGCCCAATTTCATAAAGCTAAGTATGTAGAAATTACTTTTAGTTTTTGATAATTTGACATGTAGGGAGGGAGTGCTTCATTATGGTGACCAATAAAAAAAAAGGCTGTCATACCAGTTTTTTTGTGATTGTGTTTTCATTGTCAAGCGTCATAAAAATACGGAAATCGAAATTTGGAAAGTTTGGAAATAAATAATGTTGTAATTTGATTGAATTAAAATTCAAATTATAAAATTAGTTTTGTTCGAATCATAGCGTGGAAATTCGTTGGAACTTCGTTTTTATAAGACAATAATTGTCTTTAAGAACAGACATCATATCTTTAAGAACAGACATCAACTCAGTTGTGGGCGTGGCCAAATGTCATATTGTTTCATTTCGCTATAAGGTGCACGCTACATAAAACTTGCGAGGACAATACAATCGTGCCGATTTCGTCGCGGGCTCAAAATTGAAAACTTGTTTCAGGAGTAACCACATTATGGCAAGACGTTTTCAAACATTATTTTTGGTTATCATTTATCTAGATTACATTTTAGATGTTTAACTCGTATACATTTATTTATTTTATCAAAAACAATAAAAGCACATTCGGCTACACTTTTTCTAAAAAACCGTTAAACTAACGTATTTTAGGGATTTGTTGTTAAGATATTACTCAATTTTCACGATTTTTAGTTTAACTTAAACATAGATCTAGATAACGTTAATGAACTCAGCTTAAAATATTATCATAACATTCCATAGACACCCCACAATGTGGTGACAGCGTTTGTATGGAGGTTTGCGCGTAATGATGCTTTTTAAAGACGAGAACCACCCACACAACACAACAAGAATTCTCAGATTATTCCAGACCCATAGTAAGTAATGTATGCAATAATTCCACAAATAAACACAAAACGATGTGGATCTCCATACTTTTGTGCAAAAGACCTTTACCGTCCATTCTATAATATGATTTCTTCTGGATAGTCATAAGGGTTATATTGGCTTGGCGAAAGTTCTAAACATCAGGATCGAGAAATAAATTGCGGGCAGTTACACTTTTCCTGAGGGCCGTAGGGCTGAATTTAGTGTAACATGGAACTATGAAGGTCATGTATGATATCAGTTCACTTGGTGGATGTGATAAAATAAATTATAAATTAAACTAATTATTCTATTTAGCCGTGCGGAAATACTAATAAAATCATTTTAAAAAAACAAGGTATATCAACATTAATTTGATCTACAGAACAAACAGTTGGGTCAACTCTAGTAAACTTGATCTTTTGATCTCTCGTTAATACTCTTTCTGTTTATATATTTAAATGTATCAGACTCAGTGTATGTATTATTAGCATAATACAGGCAGAGGTGGTATATGTATTTCATTATAAGTTACCTATAAAAATAATAAAAATAAAAATAAAATAAAATATAAGATTATTGGACATAGTTAAAACACAACAGAGATTAAAAATAACAAATAAATCCGCAGAGAAGGTAAAAAACATTTTCCAGGGGTACAACATAATAAATATATAGCTAAAAGAGGAAGAAAATATAAAACATAAAACATAAAACAAAATTTTTATAATCGACATAAGACCGTAAGGTGTTTAAAATAAACTTAGAACTTAAGATTTTGCAAGAGACCAACAAACCTCCAGTAATTTTTCTGTATCCTCATATGTATTTTATAATTTACCTATTTATGTAATTATACCTATTATAACCTACCTAATTATACCTATTTATGTATTTTATAATATTTTTAGTTAAAATAGGTAAATTTTATTTTAGTAAGTATAATATTCATAAAAATGTTTTCTCATCGAAGTACTACAATTGACAAGTTTCACATCGCCAAAGGTTAGCTGGAAGAGCTTGCCTATGTGCATGTTTTTGATTTGTGCAATAAAGAATTTTTAACAATAATAATAATAACTTCTTAGTTCCTAGACCAGATCAGCTGGAGACGGTTTCCCCACGAGAAATTGTCCGCCAATAATGGACAGAAAACCGCTCCACATTTCAAAATAGACGATTTCGAGCGTTTGGTTTACCACGTAGCTAAATTAACTTTGTTTCTGGATGACTATTTGATATGCCTGTCAATCCGTTATGTACAGTGAAAGGATATTTCGATGTATATTTATTTACCTAAAGTTCAAATGTTGGCTTACATGGAAAGCACTTATTTACTGTAAAAAAATAGATATATTGGTTCCGGTTTCGACATATTTCCTGTCCTGACATTAGAATCAAATACATATTTACCTCTAGTTCAAGGTGTTGGCCAATATGGAATGCATTTTTGTATCAAAAAAATTCCAAGATTCCGAGATTATTTTTGTCAAATAAATTATTTTAAAAAGCCGCTACCATATTTTCATAGAAAGAAATAACTTTAGGTAAATATGTATCAGAATATCGTTTCACTGGTTATGTATTTGTTTGAAATACTGTTTAATATAAAACAATTCGGGTGAAGAATGGCATTTGGCAAAATGCTAACAGCTTTGAAACTAGTACTTGTCACTATACCTTGTCACGGTGACATTCAGATGCACGATTGTCCCTCCCCGTCCACAAGCTGAATCACCCCTTCCCCTAAATCTCCCCAATAAAATTGACTTTAAATTAGCCGAAAACTCAAAGTAGATGAAATGCGTTGAAAATATAATTTTAAGTAGATACACTTACCTATATATTACAAAATTGTGATCAATTAATTTTGCACCTGATTTTTAAACTAAGATTGCAAAAAAAAGCTTAGACAAAATGGTGTTTATTATAAAAATAATGGTATAAAGATTCCCCGCGAGCGAAATTTGCAGGTGCAACTAATTTACGTGCAAATTGCCCGTCGACCAATCAGCAGGTGAGTGTTATTTATGTCTCGCAGCTATGTTCACACCCTCACTATATATATTGTTCGGGGAGGTTTCATTTTGACAACATATTAACGAAAGCGTCATGAACTATAAGAGCTTTACGATGTATTAATTTGGCTTATAAATCAAACACAGTATTTTGTCAAAAATAATATCAATTCAAAGTAATTCCAATAAAAAAAAAGAGTTTTGTTATGTGATATAAAATATTAACAGGAAAAGTAAAAACAAAGAATGATTAGGTTCAAATGGACGTTGACTCAACTTCTGTGCCACAAGTCACGCTGTAATTCTGTCATATTATTACCTTATATTCATAATGGGAGTAGATAAAATAGATAAAATCCTGGCCCGAGGAACCTTTTCAAAATATTTGTGTTTTTAAATTTATGACTGATTGATTTCAGGTTTGTAATGTACTCTAATAATAATAAGAATATACAAATATGTACATAAACAACATGATATTAAAATTGTAATTCAGATTATTTGGACAAATAATTTTTTCGGAATCAGTGGAATAATTAACATTATAATTAATAATACGATTACGTGATATAATGGTCTTTATTACTTGGTGATACCATTGAAGCTTGTATATTTTTATTTGTTTCGGCTTCTTTGCATACATCGTACTGTGGAGACCGCATCAAGTAAGACACGTTGGACTTTGTACCTATCTTATATTCTTCTCTGTAGGGGCTAATGTCGTACTGCAAGTGTATAGCTTGATGTGGTCTCCACTGTACATACAAATAGCATTGTGAGAGTTTCGTAGCCTAGGCGTAATTCCCTGGTTGCTAATATAAAAAACCGGGTAAGTGCGAGTTGGACTCGTGCACAAAGGGTTCCGTTACGGAACCCTAAAAACTTTATGGTAAATTACAAAAATTCATTTTTTTATGTTTTGCAGATTTACTTCACGTAAATCTTACCAAATTTGAAACTTATATGTATTACCGTCTTTAATATAGAGCTGTAACAAATAAAATGAAAATTTTATTTGGTTACCTATTACGGCTGAAGCTGTAGACCATGTAACCGACGGACGGACAGACAGACAGCGGAGGCTTAGTACAGGGTCCCGTTTGGCAGGTACTAGATTAGGAAATGTAAAAAAAATACATATTTTTTTGCAACGACACCCTAGCTCTCTTATATTAAAAAGAAATATTTTTTGTACCCTTGATAGATGCAGTCACATAAACTTAAGACTGTACCTGAGCCTAGAGCATGACCAACTCCAGACGATCTAGGATTCGTTTGAAGAAATTCGGACTCTCCTTGTATTGAAAAAAAAATACATTTGGTTTATAAATCTTTTCTCTAGGAGTCTTACATATAAACAATGTACTAATATTTATACTATTGTAAAAAAAAATGTTTTACACCCTCTTTTTTTTGGTTTTTAAACGTTCGCTTCAAGAACGCGGTCAAGAGAGTTTTTTTTTCATAAAATAGGTAATAGAAATATGAAGGTATATCAACTAAAGTAAATATTTTTTTCCATACAAAATATTTCAGTATTACCTAAAAACATACCAATTTGTTGTTTCACTGCGTGATCACGAGTATTACGCGTCCAAGAAAAAGAGGCCAAAGAGCCAACATATAATCGCCTTTATGAAAAGCAAATAAAGTCTTTGCCATTAGACTTATTGTGCTGGACGGGTAATAAGAAAAGTTGCTAGGGTATGCTATCCTCTTAATAAAGTAATTCATGTTTTAACATGTTTTAAAACCATTTCTTAGTCTATGTCTCCATGCGTGTGGTCCGACGCCTTAAGAGGCCCGTTTACGCCTGGATTTTTCTTGAGATTCATACAAAAAGTAAAAACTGAATGAGAAGTGAACAGCTTATTTCCTCTAAAAGTATTATCTAGCGACATCTACCTACGTCTCCACAGAGCCCAAAAAGCAAAATTTTATGAAACACCATCATAATAGCTGTTAGGATATTTTGAATATTGCTTCTTTTATACGCAAAGTTGAGCAAGTAGTATAGTTTTTGTCTATGCTGAAAATAAAAAAAGAGGGAAACACAGACGTCGTTCATGTAAAGAAGACTAAGTTTAGATACTTTTCTATAAATAAATAGTTACCGTTTTATGGAAAACAGTTTTTACCTGAAACCGTTCACAAACTTCTTGCACCTCTTGATGAGATATAGGTCGGAGTGTGGTGTTGAGGGAGGGGTAAAGATTCTTTATTCTTTATTGTAGACAAATACATTACATATAACTATTTACGATAAAATACATATACAGAGGCGAGCTTATCTCGCCTTATATATAAACCTTAGTGGGAGAGGACACTATAATAATAAAAATAAGTAATCATACATACGTGTACTACAAATAAAGACATATTTACGTACAAATAAAATAATATTATATAAATATATACACTAGATGTGTGCAAAGTTTCATTGACATTAAAGCCATCAGGATGTCACAAACACCAAAAGCATTTATATGGCAGCTGAGCGGGATGGATATTCCGAAGTTCATAACTCATTTAGACGTGATTCAGACTCGACTTCTGTGCAATGTGGGGGTTCTGAAACTATTGTTTTGTAGTTAGATGAGTAGGTTATCGGTCTAGTAGAGTTCACCGATGTATGTTTTATTTTACCCTGTATTCTATTTCTAAAATCGTTCTCCACCTCAGGTTTTTTAAGGATATTCTTAGTTGAAATAATAAATTAAATATTTTACCGTTTTTGAAAAACAATGATATAAATTTTATAGGAAAACTCATTAAAAAAAAATACCAAGAATAAAAACAGTGAAATTTGCTTCAAATACTAAAAAGTTCAAAAATCTCGAAAACCATACGACATTCATTACGCCAGGGCCACAGCTTCAGGCTTCTGGCGGCGCTTCTTGCTGCGCTTCCAGGCGGTTTTTGCGACGGACTTTGCCCTGCCACGACACCCGTCGGTGCCTTATAGCGCGCTCGCTCGCTCAAAGTGCCCGATACTAGGTTCGTCCTGTGCGCTCTATCTTAGACTGTGTTGGGTTATTCTGACAGGGCATGGTCACAGCTATCTATGGTTTTCGTTTGAAGCACTACTTACTGGACACTCTGTATATCGAGTATTTTTTTTAATTGTTTTTATACTAATAAACAAACCAAAGAAATATTTTACTATGAAAATATTTTCAGTTTTAACGGAAGAATGAACTGCATCGCAGGTAAAATAATTTATATTTTCAATCATTGTTTAAAAGCCACTCACTCACTATTAGATGGTTCATGCTATAGTCCTGCCAAATCTAATAATACATTCTAGGTATACAAGCGATGACTGACAGTCAAAATTTGCTTGCAGGATAAAGCCAGCGTGTGGGCCAAATTAATCCGCGGTTGGGCATCCCCGACACAGTGCATAGAAATGCCATGGTATCACGACATACACTATTAATAAATCATGAGTATCATGACATGACGCGCCGTTCTGTGTTTATTTTCAATTACTGACCGGTGCCGAGCGGGAACGACGTAAATTATGCGAAAACAGCTGTTCGTTCGGTGTTGCCAGATTAGTGAATTATTACGTTCGGTGTTACCAGATTAGTGAATTATTACGGTTTGATGCGAGGGGATGCGTTTTTAATTAAATATTTAGGAAGTCACGTGTTGATGAGTGCTAGTTGCAGTTACTGCTGATTTATGTTTTTTATTTGCAAATTCGGCACTATGAAGTTCTATGAAGATATTACTACAGCTTCTCTCATAATAAATTGGTCGTTTCTTCAATTTATGTGAAAAAAATACTTTTCTTTCAACTACTTCATTATTATAATAAGTATTTAACGTTTAAAAACGTAACTTTGTATTAGTTTGTATCCACCGGGAAATGAAATTTTGCAAAAAGTTTCATGCATCATATTTTCCAAGAGTTGAAAATATAGTTTGGGCAAGGGTACCAACACACAATACGGGTATGGAACCCAACAAATATTATGGTAAATAAGAACAATATAGATGTCATAGCAACATTAGGACGACAAAAACAAGCCGCTAAAATGGTAGCGCCTGGAAAATAATTCGCGGCTCCTGCTGAGTACGGAACTCACCATATCTATATTTTTCCTGTAATCTTTACGTAATAAATAACCTATTACCATGATTTTCTTGTCGAATTTTTTGGTCTTCTTTTTATATAAGGAGGGCGACATGATAACGTACAAATAAATAAATGCTTATCAATAAATGCTACTTTTTCGAGTTTTTTTTAGCGATTTTTGTTTTTTTTTTCTTTTTTTTTTCTTTTGTAGAAGCCATAATAAAATGTATTCTGTGAAAATTTCATCTGGCTACCCATAACGGCTGAAGCTGACAGCTCTACGACATACGGACAGACAGACAGCGGACGCTTAGTAATATGGTCCTGTTTAGCACCCTTTAGGTACAGAACTCTAAAAACACTGGCTGGTTAGAAAATATGCACGGCAAATTGATAGTTATATATAACATAATATTATGCAATTTTACAAATTACTCAACACATTATCTGTATTTATTCTTAGTGTACTTAAAAGAAAACCAGATTCATTCTCTTGTGATTTTAGAGAAAAAACTCCAAACTCCAGAGTAGTTTACACTCGAGGAAATAAAAAAATATTTTCCACTCGAAATAGTAATCTATTTTTGCAGTTTTGGCATATATTTTGTATTATTTATGGCTGTAGTTTTGTAATTCTAGAAATAGTATCACCAATTATACTAATTTTTCAATTCTCAATTCCTGCTATTATAGGTATGTATTGTATGATAACTACTCCGTACTATAATTTCTTGTGCCCAATTACGATACATAAGCTAATCACATAATCAAATCAACCGTATTACTTAGAGATAGAGATAGTTTTCATTAACACGTTGTTCTTATTACAGCAGTCATGTAAATTCAAGATGTTTCTTTGAAAAGTCGTGCAGCAATCGATTGTCTCAGCCTGCGGCGTGACATTATGCAGTAGGCAAAGTTGAACAACTACTGAAATAACATTAACCCATCCGAGGCACAATTATAAAGTCTCTACCAAGAATAAACCCTTTAAAATACACGCTCGAAACAGCTCCCGGGCTCCAAACCGACCGCTTACAAATCAACAACCCATAACTTAACTACTAGGTAAGCGGTAAGTAAGTTTAAGTACCTCTTTTCTGAACTACTTTCTCGACTTAACTTATTATTTATCACATTCGGAACGTAAGATGTCGACCGTAAATCCATCTTTACTTAAGTGCTCTAAGTTTTTCATCCTAATATATTGCGATTACTGGAATTAAGGAATTTCTAATCGGAGCAAACGGCGTCGGATCTTTAATATGGAACGCTAGCACACGTTTATATTATGATTCTTCACCATCCCCTCTAAAAACCAACTTATAACCTAGATATTTTCAATTGAAAATATACTCTATGTTTTGTTTGATGCGGTCGTAAATCTATTGAATAGTTTTTGGTGGTTGTGACGGTGCAAACTGAAGGGTGCTCCGACACTGCGACACATTTTTCTCATTTTAGATGCATACTTTATGGGGCACGGACGTATAATGAGAGGAATCTTGCGCTGCACAAACATGTTACAGTAACTGTCATAGTGAATAGGGACGTTGAATGAATGTTCGTTGCAGCTTTTATTTGTTTTGAGCGACTGTTTGTTATTGCAGCTTAGCTGTATTAAAGCTTCGCATTCGGGTTTATATTTAGCTATATACCACCAAGAGGTTATCAGTTTTTCCCACAGAACATTTGTTTTTCCCAATTTTCAAGTTTATAAGTTTCCGAGTAGAATTTTGCTTATCCCTAAAACTAGGTGTGAAGAGAATGATACAATTCTGAAAAAAGCGCATTCTCTGTTTGTTAAACTGAACATCTCACCCAAAGATATACCAAATTTTATTTTATTTCCACTTTCGCATGTTAAGGAAGTCTAACTATGTATCCTTAGACAAGTTGTTGCAATTAGTAGAATTGGGCTCGCATTTTTTAATACCTTACCTATGTCTAATTGCAACCTGCGTTTTCGTAAAAGATGAACTAATCGTACAAAAAATCGTACTAGTGTTATGTAATTTTACGAGTATTATATCTGGAACCGGGGCAAACATTGGATTCTTTCACTCTGAGTCAAATGTCTTATCAGTTTGTAAGAATCTTCCGTCCCGAGGAGCTGATGTAAACTTTGAAAAGTTTCTGAACGTTGATCCATTTGTTAGAAACTTCTTTTCCAACAATGTTTTTCAACGTCATTATATTCTCAAGTCAACTAGTTTTGATACAAAAGGCGCAGCAAAGGTGAACAAGGAACAAACCAACATCATGCATTTCAAATTCAATCACAATATTGTTGCAGCTAAAGTTGCTGTAGTAGAGCGGACCTATCGGGGTTAACGTACAATACACGACCATAGGATATATTCGTAGATAAATATGTTTGAAAAGCAGGCATGTATCGCGCGCGTGGGACGTACGTACACAGCGCTCGAGCCCTTATCTCCAGCATAATCACTTTGAACAGCCGAGTGGTCTAGCGATTACAATCTTAAATCCCTTGTAAATTTTCTATGCAGGGTCTCATAATGAAATAACCTCCGAACATGGGAGGGAAAAAATGTATACGAATAATTTTATCACCGCCCCTCCTTGATTGCAAAATTTCAATCAAGCCCGTAAATGGTATACACTCGCGCATCGACACTACTTTTTTTGGGGTAACACAAGAGAACTGCGGTGACAAACAAATTTCTGCTCTATTTATAACCGCACAAAAGCTCAATTCGACCAGATAGATAGAAATGGCTCGCAAACGGGACTGTTTGGGCAGAAATCTATAGAGTATGACATAGATTTATTTGTCGGACTAAAATAGCAATTGAAACTGTTTGCAGAGGTTTATTTATTACTAAAGCCCGGTCATAATTAGTGGGCTAAAAGGGCTCAAGTTAACGACAAAAGCCATCTGGATAGAGCTGAAACCAACCATTGACATATAAGTAACGAAAGGAAAGACATTGTGAAAGTCATCCTGCGTTTCTACAGATAATTCCTATTATTTGATCATTTGCTATGTTAATATTACTAAGATTTTTAATTTGATCTTTAAGATGGTTAATTTATTATACTTTGTTTCCCTACACTAAAAATGTTATAGATACATGATACTGATCTCTTAACAAGCCTCCAGTATGAATATATACAATGGTCAAAAATTTGCCTTATATTCACATAGATAAATATATACAAATGTGTATCCTACTTAAATAATAGCTTATTGAAGCAAATTATATAAGTATTTATTAAAGCACTTTTTAAAGACATCGTTGTGTTTCGAGTTTTCCTCCACATCAATGGTTGAAGTAAGTTTGAACATTGCTCTTTATGAGTCAGCAACGGTTACTGGAACAAAGAAGTTGTTACTGTCTTTTCTTGAGAGCTCTTGGAGTGGTTTTAGTTTGTTTTACAAATTCCAAAGTTTAAGAAGTTAAAACTGAGCGTAAACACTGTGTTTAAATTATATTTGTAGAGCTTTTAAAAGGGTTTGACAATGATATAATCACCATCTTAGTTTACTTTATTATTATAGTCGTGTAAAATAGAGCTTACGCTCACTTTGCCTACAGTTTTGGGCAATACGATATAAGAAAGTCACATCAATGGACTTGAAAAAAAAAACACGTTTGTTATATTTCCTTTTTTTATTAAAGATTCATGCTGTAAAATTGTGAAAACATATTCAGACTTTCTAACAGGAATAAACGACTTTGATATGCTAATGGGATTATAAGGTGGACCCTTTAAAACCCTAAAACTTTAATTGCAATCCCTGCATCTTCTGCACCCTATATTAAATATTCTATATTAAAATAATTCGTAGGGGTTAAAGAACACATTTGCTACATTTTAACATTAAACACTCCTCACGTTGCAACTAACACTTCACAGCGATCAAAACTTGGCCAAAAATCGTTAAAACTATTTTATTGCCAGAGCAACTTGGACCTTGTTCCTTTGTTGCATCGTCTAAATTACCAAAATGTTTTCGAATACATCTCCGATTCTGTCAGCTCAATAGATTTGAATGAAATATACACCATATCTCCTAGGGTTTAGATCACAAATTTCAATGTCAACTCTATGACGCTTAAGCTTTATAAATGCTAGATAGTAAAAAGCTCGCGTAAGCACGTGCCATAAGGTTCCCCGCTGGTAGGCAGCTCTTGTTATCCTGAGAACTGCACCGTCCTATAATTACACACAAATTAGACAAGATTTATTGAGGGGTAGCACACCTTAGCAACCATACCTATACAACCTACTAATAAGGGCTAGGGAGGGAACTATACAGAATATAGCTATATTGGAAATCACGTGGCTACTAAAAAGGTAAATTAAAGGATTAATTGAAGTTGGTCATAAAATTGTTATTTACAACTCTTGAAATATTCCACAAGAGCGTCAAGCATGAAAAAGTCGTTATACAAACATTCGAGGTAATTAGCATGTCATGCAATATACGGCGTACGGCTTTATAACTCTCCAAGAAATCTTCTCCGACGTCGAAGTTAACAGCGCTATTAAAGCATTATTGTCGTATAATCCTTCGGTTAGCCTCTTCATGGACTATAGAGTTTATGCCGTACTAAATTTTTTTAACTTTTGACAGCTTCATTAAGCCGTCAGTTCGTGGCATGGAGGATTTAACAAAAGGTGGACGTTTAGCAAATGATAACGGCCATTTTTAGTGCGGTCCTTCATATTTATGATCTGTTTATTGGCCATTGGTGGAAGTTTTGCGGCGCCGGCGCTTGGGCTGGGTCACTAAAAATGATTCATCTCCAGAGGTAGGACTTATCTGGCGTCCGCGACGGCCTTTCGGCTTAATGAAGGAGAAGAATGGGCCATTTACGTTTTTCTAGGGATTTGACAAAAGTCTTCACGCTTTTTGTTGATGCTCTGTTGCATTTATCACCATTTTGCCCATTGTTGGCAAACAGGTTTATTTATGTCATTTTAAATAATTAATGTTACTTAAATAAATCACTATGTCGTTTAAGGATGCATTTGTTGCCAAAGCTTTGTATTGAAATAGAGAACACGCTTATTATTTTTGTAAGTAGTTACCTCAATATGTGTGAAATCGTCTAGCACAAACAACACAATTGTTGTTTATCTTTGCAAATATGTACGTTTTAAAATACAATTGCAAGCAACGAGGTCTGTAGCATATTATAATGACTTAAGACAATTCCTAGAGAATTACAAAAATCTTATACTTTGTGGGACAAACCACATGCAATAAACTACATATTATGTGTGTTGTAGTATTTTTTATCGCAACTCCTTGGCCCGCACTTATGATCCAACGTAACCACATCCGGTAGGCGATTCCTCAATTTATAGTTCTTAGTCGTATAAGGGACCTTACACATTAGGATTATACCCTTGTACCACCGGTGTAGTTGGCTCCTTTACCTGGTTAATCTTCCTACCCCAAGGAAATAAAAACTTATCAGGAAACTTGGTTCCCCGTTATCTCGGGGCAAAGTAAACACTTATTTTATGGACGCCTCGCCCTCGGGTTTTTATTTTACTGGCGCACCCAGGTTTAGTGCTAAGGACTCGAAACTGTCTAGAGGAAAACTATTCTACCGAGTTTCTTGAATCTAATTTGAATGTTAAGATCGTTTTTGTTTAATTTATACAATGAATAAGGTCAGTATTGGAAAAACTTTGTTTCAAAAAAAGCTATTTTGGACCAAGGAGATTTAAAAAGACATACGAATACGATTATTTTTATATCCATTGTCCTACAAACATATTTGACAACCTATTTACTTTTACAAGTCTTAACTCATGTCAATTTGTATCCCACCAAAAACATAAATGTGAAAAAGGGGTGAATTCAGTACAAAAACAATGCAAGATTGTCGGCTTCGTCGAAAAAACAATTGAGATCAAATTGGTTGCCAAAGTTTATGGAGGTTCCTTCAGTCACATAAGCCATAACGGTGATAATGTAGAATGTTTTTTACTTGTTTTAAGAGAAAGTTTGTTAGAGAACTTGCTACTAAATATGTAAAACTTGGTTAGCTTTCACAGCTAAAAACGGTTACGTCATTATGTAAATAATTGACTATGAAAAGAAGCATGGACCCTAACAAATTTTCTGTCAGAACAAGTGAAGAACGTTGTACATTATTGCAGTTATGACTGAAGAAACCTCCATAAGCCTCGGCACTATTGCATTCTATCTAAGATTTATTGAAGTCACTCGCCTCAGCTGAGAACCAAACCAGCAAAAATGCAAAAATAATCATCGTGTAATTTTATAGCATCAAACGACAGGATCAACGACAAAAAAAAATCTTAAATCGAATAAAGAGTTTACGGAAAAAATATACACTTTTAGAACTTGCATATCTACTTCAGTAAATAATGTATTATTTTGATAAAATAGTATATTATTTTTGGAATCTTTTTCAAGGGACCTGTTAAACAGAAACGCGATTGAAGCAATTCGGCTCGATACAAATATTTATTGAAATGAGATCTTTTTCGACACCAACTCTCCTGGTTTAACTGCAATTATTTTGTATTAGATGGATTTTAACAGTATTGGTTAAACGAAATTTTGATTGCAACTTTAGTACATTTTATACAAATAAAAAAGCGGCTTTTTGCTACTTTTCCTCGAATCCGTCCCACTCGCACCGAGGGTTTTTCACATGTGGAGTAACAGGGACGCTAAAACTTTTAAATATAGCCTTAAATTTGCATATAATGTTCATAATATTATAAAATATTTACAAACTTCTGCCAATAAAAGCTTTAGTCGTATTTCTTACAGAAACTACCACTTGAGCAATAGAATCATTTAGTTTTATGAGACCACTAAACTCTCCCTTCCAGCTACCGTAATCTGTTCATCACATTTTATTTTATCAACGACCATTACTGTCTCCATATACCTGCACTATACTTAATACGCTGACGACTTTTCAACAAAAAAAATACGAGAACCCTTGCTATTATCCTCTTTTTATATCTCTAATAGCATCTTATCATATTTATATTCCTTTTTGCCCATTCTCGTCAACGAAACACGGCAAATGCATTGCCTTTCCCTTTTCACAAGGATAAATCTCCAACCCTCAAGTCCGTGATAAGACAGGAAATTTATCAGAGCTTAATGTCAAGTAAGGCTATAGACGAAAACAAGGCGTGCCAAATCAATTCATTACTCCACCACTGGCTTAACACACTCTCTATCTGGGTTCCAATCGATATGGAAAATAGTGCCGTCTGGGTGTTCATTTAAGTCAAGATTGAACTGGAGATTAAACAGTGGATAGGTCTGCCACCCTTTGTGTTTGGTACATGTATTCGAAATAAGCGGAAGTAAGACAGGCAATACTAGCACAATACTAGCACAATACTGGAACCGCTGGAACACGTGTATTTGTGTATTTCCACGATCAGGAAATGTGGAGTTTGTTAGTATAAGAATTGATTAGAAAAATAAGCAGGAGTAATTTCGCAATAAAAACATATAATCTTAGTTAATGAGAACTGTGAATTTCTTAACTGTCTGATGCAACAGGTATTGTAGTGACAACAGCGCCTTCTAGTTAGAATGAGCAAGGCGTGAAAAAACATAACGCCCTCGTGAGCGTTCAGTATGTGCATTACAAGCTGGTATATCAAGTAGTTACAAAAAATTTGGTGTACAGAATTATATGGTGGAAAAACTCGTCGTTCCAAATACAAACCTCGGTAGCGCAGTCGGAAGCGCGCCTGTCATGTAAGCAGGAGGTTGCAGGTTCAAATCCTGGTCCGAGGAATTTTTTCAAAAATATTGTTGGTTTTAAATTTGTTTCTGATTGATTTCTAGTTTGTAATACACTCTAATAATAATGAAAGTGTAAAACATGTAGTAAAGAAAGCAAGCAAAGTACTAAAAACACTTCTAACACATATTTTCCTAAAATTGGTAACTTTTTTACTTCCTGGAATTGACTTTTGAATCCTAGTATCATCCCATCAGCCCTGGTTATCGCTAGCCCCTGTCACTTGCTCCAGCATCAGATCGAGGGGCATAATGCCTCCTTATCGGCACTCGTTAGTCGCCCCTAATAAAACCTCCCCTCTAATCTGAAGGGTTGTTGCCGACCTCTCAAATTTAATAAGAGCCAGTTTAAAAAGAGAAACAATGAGAAGAGACCCCAGAATGATTCCAGTAACGCAAACTGTGGAGAAAACTAAAATCAATCCACGACGGCCATTGATTCGTTAAGCATTTGAAATGTATAAATGCCTCCAATCGTAATGATAGTTTGGATTATAATTTAGTCTTTTCTTGTTTTGAAAAATAAATAATGAGAGTTGTGTATTACATTTGTGCTTCTAAGTAATTCAAATATCAACGTACGAGAGTGAATATAACTCTCATCATAAAATGAATCATATGTAAAGCCTTTTCTAAGAACTTCTGTATTAATATACCTAAAATTTAAATGTGACTGAAATGAACCTTTCAATATATGTGGGATGACAATGATTTCTATTTAAAAATTAGAAATGTTATGCAATAAATACAAAAAAGTTGATATATTAATTAACTTACGTTAAATAAATAAATATGTGCCTAAAATCCGCCAATTTGATTAGTTTTGCTAAGAAGCAGGGCAAGAAACTCACCTCACTTCGTTGTCCATTTGTCTGTCTGTCCGTCCGTCAAGAGCCTATAACATAGCGTTGAATATATCGTAAGTGTCAAATTAAGTTGGTCGGGTATAACTGCAAGTCGAATAAGTTTGTCTTTTAAACGATATATACGGAACCCAGAGGGCCCAAGTCCTACTCGCACTTGACCGGTTTTTAAATATATATTTTTTAATTTGCTTAATTAAGAAGAGTTTTAATGTACTAAACTCATCATCATCATACAGCCCACATCCACCCACTGTTGGGCATAATCCTCTTCTTCTTCACGCCATTTTCGTCGTACTCTCGCCGCCAGATTCATCCATCGCCCACCAACAGCCCTGACGATAACGTTTCACCATCGGGACACCGGTCCACCCACTGAACGTTTTCCTGTCCTCGGCTGCCACTCTGTTACTGCCCTTACTAGTCCACCGTTCGTCTTCCCGTCTTGCCAGATGTCCCGCCCATCTCCAACTCGAAGTTCTTCGGTACACGATCCACGAGAGAGATGCCTTGCATGGCTTCCATTTTGTACATGTGAGGTTTGTTCAGCGTTCATGTCAATCATATCTACAGTTTCAAATTATTTGAATTTCACACAGTGTTAGAAGAGAAACAATAAGAAGGAACGCGAATACGTACATTCCTTTGATAGGGTCGACTTTTGGGATTTACTGCACTTCAAATTTCAACTGCATTTTTGTTGTATGCAGTTTTCTGTTCTAGCTAGTAGTTGGTCAGAGAATTTAATTGCAATGAATTTAAAGTTAGTACTGTCAATCTCGAGAACCGAGTTCGAGTCCTGCGCAACCGAGCATTCACTAATAAATAGGCTGTTGACCAATCGCTTTATTCCGCGACGTGACTTTATAAGATAACAAAAAGGTTAGTTGAGGAGGGTGTTTTCTTTATATCTTCTTTTTTTTTATTCTGAATAAAAATGTTTGGGTCGCGAATAACAACGGTAGGTAATTCGGTAGGACTTTCAATCTTGAGACCCGGATTTGAACCTTGCCAATCGAACCTGCACCAATGAGTTTTTTGGAATTTATGTGCCTTGTATAGTATTTGTATCACTTGCTGACGGTGAAGGAGAACACTGTGAGGTAAAAGGCTTTTAGGGCATGCAGATTAACCTCTATTTGTGCCTAATGCCCTTTTAGGGCTTGCAGATGGACTTCTGTTTGTACCTAATGCCCTTTTCGTGCTTGCAGATGAACCTCTATTTGTGCCTAATGCCCTTTTCGTGCTTGCAGATGAACCTCTATTTGTGCCTAATGCCCTTTTAGGGCTTGCAGATGGACTTCTGTTTGTGCCTAATGCCCTTTTCGTGCTTGCAGATGGACTTCTGTTTGTACCTAATGCCCTTTTCGTGCTTGCAGATGAACCTCTATTTGTGCCTAATGCCCTTTTCGTGCTTGCAGATGAACCTCTATTTGTGCCTAATGCCCTTTTAGGGCTTGCAGATGGACTTCTGTTTGTGCCTAATGCCCTTTTCGTGCTTGCAGATGAACCTCTATTTGTGCCTAATGCCCTTTTAAGGCATGCAGATGGACCTCACCGTGTTGTCCTTCTCCGTTAGCGAGTCTTATTAAATAATATGCTCATAAATGACGAAAAACTAATTGGTGCTCGTTTGACTGGCAAGATTTGATGCCGGATATCCAAATTGAGAGTACTACTGAATAAGCTAGCGCTGCTATTTATGACCTAAACATTTTTATTCTAAAAGGGCATGCAAGTTTACATCTATTTGTGTCTGAATTACTGGGATAGCGCTCATTAACCCCTAACACGTAGGGACGTTAAAATCGTCGGTAAAAAGAGGTTGTATGAGTGTTGCTGTTCTCGTGACATTGAATATCCGAAATCACCGTTGACACCCCTCGAGGATATGTGTCGTAACGTAACGATGGCGTTTTTATGTTAACTTGATGTCGCAATTCCCCATTTTTTGCACAGAATAATTATGTAGGGTGTTAATATGAAGTGTAGTAAGCCGAAAACTGGCGAAAAAAGTTGAGAAATAAAAAAAAAGAGATCTGTTGTTTCACATATTTTGGTCGGGTGCTATGTAACTTTTCTATGGAAAAGCTGATTTTTTTTCGCGATTCAAGGGTTAGGGTCGATAGTGCAAGTTGTTTGTATGGACGAGTACTATCGCCAGTTTCCAGCTTCCGCAATTTCATCTTATCACGTAGTATAGCTTTTTAATTATTTTTAAAACCTTAATACTTTCTTTCTACTAATTTAGGTAAACCCTTCATACGGGAAGTAAAAATTAAATCTACAAAAATATTAAAAGCATGCTACTACAAAATACGTAGCGCGTCCAAGTTGAATAACCCTTCAAACTGAAAACTTAATATAATTAAATGAATAATCAATAATAGTCTGCAAAGAGGAAGTGCTACAGTCAGTTATACACACATTATTCCTACTCGCCCATTGTAGTTCTTATTGCTTTAAAATTGAGACTATAATTGAACAAAAAGCCGCAGGATGGCTTGTGATCAGCTATACCCACGTGAGTGTAAAATTTTGCAGAGCTCCCCCTTGAAACATTATTTGCGTTCCTGCTGAGTCATCGCCATAAGTAACAAATGAGTTGCCACGAAATTTCGACTCGCACGTAAATCGCAAATGCTAGTATAAAATAAAGAGAAGCTTTAAAATCGCTCACATATGAATTTTATAGAAGATTTTCGCAAGAAGATAAACTGTCTAGCCAGTGTTTGTCAGCATTTCGCAAGAATTCAAACACATTGTGATTATCCACTGCATAAAGTATCTCAGCTAGCAAAACCTAAACTATGTTAAGTTCTATATATTTGCCAGATCAATCTGGAGGGATGCTATTTGTATTTACAGTAATCTTTCAAAAGCCCAATGAAAGCATAAATGAATATACAAGGAGACTTTTTGATAATCGTCTAAATTCATACTGGTGGCTTGGTAAGCGATCAGTATCATGGATCAATAAAACATTTTGTGAAATTCGTAAAATGAAATTTCGACTCCCCATAGTGATTCACTCGGGACTGGAAGTGAATTTCTATGGGAAGCCGAAATTTAATTTTATGAATTTCACAAAAATTGTTATTGATCCAAGATACTGATCACTTATCAAGCCTCCAGTATGAATTTGGACGATGATCAAAAAGTCACCTTGTATATTCTAATTATTATTAGAGTGCGTCACAAACTAGAAATCAATCAGAAACAAATTTGAAAGTACACATATTTTTGAAAAAAATCCTCTGGGCAGGATTTGAATTTGTTTCTTTCTTTTAAATTGTTTTAAATTTGTTCCCGATTGATTTCTAGTTTGTAATGCACTCTTATAATAATTAGAGTATTTAAAGCAATGGATTTCGCAATAAAAACATATAATCTCTGTATTTATATTGGCCATATTTTAATAATATATTAGTTACACGTAATATTGAACGTGCTTACAAAGGGCCTCCTAATTCAGTTGTAAGTCTAGACGAAAAGAGTTTAGCAAATTACCTTATCACTTGTGTTGTGTTTCATTATTGAGTTTTTTTTATTCTAAACGATTTGTTGTTACAATATAAATATTAAATCGCCAATCGCTTTGCTATCAAAAACTCTCAAGGTTATCGTTCACAGCACACTCATAATAGTAACAAATGAGATGGTTGTAATGGACCCCCTGAATCATATCAAAAATGATAGTTCCAGTCATTGTTTGGTGGTAGTAATGAATTTAGATTTATAGTTGAAAGTCATCTACCATTATTAATTTGCGGCAGTTTTCTGTGCCGACAATAGATATTGTGACCACCGTGAGTAAACTAAGAGACAATTGATTATAGTTTAAAATGTCATGTAATACTATTAAAGAGTATCGATAAAGCGAACATACTAGATAAAAGAGCAGTGTGTTGTCTCAGAGATACAACCGTAAATAATTTTTCAATGCAAGTGCTCGTAAAGGCCCACTTTTTATGCATCAAAACCGAACAGAAAGTCGATTATTTTGCCCTAGGACTTTATTTTTTTATTTTTTTATTTACAATGGCTGGCTAACCTGCAGCCTTTCCTGTGTACCATAAATGTTATACTTTTTTTCCACTGTTTAACGGCTCTGGATACAGTCCTTTTGAGCCAATGATAATTTAAAGTTCACAAGATTATATTTGTTTTACTTCCTCACACTATTCATTGAAAAACGCAGTATGATACACGGGCGTAAGAGCAATAAATTACTCGGTTACATTTAAAACTTCGTAATTTATTCCTTTTTGCCCTTGTAGCATAAGCTACTATACTATTAACGATTCGTATCCTCTACGAAACGCACAACTTAATATTGTTCTTCTTATTTTTAAATTACATATATTAAATAAACGTGATTATTGGCATTTCGCGAACGTAGTTTAGTGTCAGGCTTTTCGGGCAAAATGTTGTTATTTTATGCATTACGTTGTAAATGTATGTTAATAAATATTTTTACTTGATAAAAGCTTTTTGTTAATTGTTTTACTTTGTATAAATATATAGACTTTTATGATTATTGTAGTATAAATTAAATAAAAAAGAAAACTTACTTATATAATTTCAACCCACTACCATACGACTGACGACGATCCCAAGTGGGTAGAAATATATATCGAAAGTTTTCTTTTTTATTCAATTATACTACAATTTTCATAAAAGTCTATATACATATTTATATCTAATAAAACAGTGGTAAATGTATGGGCATACATACTTGAAAGCGTGTTTTAAGTTTGTGTGCCCATACAATTTACAACGTAATTCATAAAATAACAAAATTTTGCCGGAAAAGCCCCACTGACACTAAACTATGTTATTTATTTAATATCTGTAATTCAAAAATAAGAGAACCATCTTAAGTTGTGCGTTTCGTAGAGGATACGACTCGTTTCCCCTTAAATGGATACTATTTATTCAGCCTTTTTCACTTAATGGTGGCCTTATATCATACATAATAATATACCAGTCAGTGACGGCGGCGCATTTGCTGTTTTATTATTGCAATAACTTATAATAAATAATGAACGATTAAAAAACGTCATAATTTAAAATCAGAAATTAAATTATCCTTCGTTAAAAATTACGTCTTAGAAGGGCCGGAATTGACGTATAAGTTTTGAACATAACTACAATATGCGAACAAAAAAGTTCATGATGGACTTCCGCAAAGTAACTCCTATTTCAATCAATTATAAATAAGTATCAACTTCAGAAGTGGAAAATGGCATGCTTAGTAGAGAAAACACTAATCATTAATATTCCAAAATGATAAACGATTTGTCAAATTCAAATTCAAATAGTTTATTTTTTAAAGCAGGTATAAATGTATACACTTTTTACACGTCAAATTTAATCTTATAAAAAAATGTATATGTAATAAAATAATAAATGTACATTAACTAAATTAAAGGTTTATTTAATTTATGTAGCAATATATATACGAATAAAATGATAGGTAAAATATATATTATACAAGGTAAAATCCAATCAACCGCCCGAACCCATACCGGAGACCCGGCCAGGGACCAGGAACAAGGTTTAAATGGAAGAGTCACTACTTATATCTATGATATAATGTGTACTCATGCACAAACACCATTAAAGTATTCAAATCACTACCTCCATGAAACAATCACAACACATAAACAATAGCATTATTCATACATCAAGCACTTTCTCTTATTAAATTTTTAGTAAGTACATGAACAATAGCGGTTGAATCTCTATCATTTTCACATTGTGTCGTGCCTACATCATATCCTGTATGTAAACCCTACATTTATTGAATACATCTATCGGTATTGGTACCACCAGAAAAGCCTGTCCAAACTCAACGACTGTAACTTGAACAACATTCAAATCACTCCATACGGTATTATCAGTTTCCAAAGCACTTTATGTGAGAGCTTTCCAGGCTGTGACGTGAGTATTCAAGTTTGAACATGTAACAAAAGAGACATGTGCCAGCAAAATGGCCTATTGTTTTAAAATCGTGACGTCGAATTGACTGTACGAACAAAATAGCTGTTTAGATCAACATACATTGGCAAAGTGCTGATAACATTTGAACTTTAGAGATTAACCGTTTAATAACTACCCACAATATACTTAAAATTTTTACGAAATCGTAGTAGAGTTTATTAATTTTGAATGAAAAATTCATGATATTGTCACTAGTAAATATTTTTAAATAAATAAAAAAACCAATCAAGTGCGAGTAGCACCTGAGGATTCCGTGCCATTTAAAAAGGTTAATATACTTAAATAATTTGAAAATAAATTACAAACTTATCACTACCTACAAATTGTATGAAAGAAATAATTGGCGTTTTCAGTTTTTGTTGTTTAAATACAACATATGGTACATAATATACAGAAATTACAAATTCCCAGTGGCGTGCACATAACTTTTTGCTGGAAAAGCAAACAATTGGTCAAGAACAACAATAAAAAAAATATGAAAAAATTTAAATATCACTTTGAAAAAAAAAAGTTTGTATAGGAAATTTTCACTCTAGGGTAGACATTGTCTACCCTGGCGTCATACAATTTTTTTTTCAAAGTGTTATTTAAATTTTTTCATATTTTTTTTATTGTTGTTCCTGACCAATTGTTTGCTATTCCAGCAAAAAGTTCTGTGGAAATTCCTAGCTACTTTGGTCTTTCGAGATAGACCCCGTAACAAAAATGGTCTTAAAATTACAAGTTTAATATTCCCATTTTTTATTATCGAAGATAAAAAGAAATAAAAAATACATTTACACTCTAATTAATGAGCTCCAGACAATCACACCTAAAATTTTGAGGTAAGAAAAAAATTTTTTTTTCCGCTCTATTTTTGTATATTAGGCCCCCAGTGAAAAATAACTTTATTTTATTTTTAATTTCAAATTCAGTTTTGGGTCAAAATTTTACACAACGCATCAAAATTTCAGTTCTAGAGGGGAGGCTGAAAAGTAATCTACCTAACTATGAAAGAAAAGACGTAACTGGATAGTTTATTTTTATTTTTCTATATAGTCCCCTGCTAATAAAATGCACTTATTACATTTTTCAAATATTGAATTTAAGCCATTAAAAAAAAATATTTTCGGTTTGTCGTCAAAATAGTCAGAAACCGCTGCCTTCATTTCGTCATCGGTCATAAACCTTCGTCCCCTGAGGTCTTTCTTGAGAAGTCTAAACAGAAAATAGTCACAGGGGGCTAGATCTGGACTATAAGGGGGGTGGTCAATGGTTTCGAAGCCATTGTCTTTAATTGCTAGCTTTGTTGTGCGTGCGGTATGCACTGGTGCGTTATCGTGCAAAATCAGAATTCCTTTGCTTAGTTTACCTCGCCGTTTTTCTTTTATTATCTCTCTTAGTTGATATAATAAGTTTGAGTAATAATCAGCATTCATTGTAGTTTTCTTCGGGAAATAATCTATGAGCAAAATCCCTTCTGTGTCCCAAAAGATTGTAGCCATAAGTTTACCGGCCGATGGGCAGACCTTGAATTTCCGAGGCGGCTTCTCATCCTTAAATTTCCACTGTAACGACTCTTGCTTACTTTCCGGGTCCCATTGTCGAATCCAAGTCTCATCACATGTTACAATTCTAGAAATTATTTCTTCCTCTTTCCCTCGACTCATGTCCAAAAACTCTTCGCAACATTTGACACGCCTCTCCATGTCAAATGCAGTCAACATTCTAGGGACCCAACGTGCACCAACCTTGGACATGTTCAAATGCTCATGAATTATTTCATTGACTCGCTCTTTACTGACGCCCACATCTCTAGCTATCTCCCACTGCTTCACTCGTCGGTCCTCTAAAATAATTTTTTTCACCCTGGCTACATTTTCATCGGTGACGGCCGAAACTGGTCTTCCGCTACGAGGATCATCTTCGAGGCTCTCACGACCTAATTTAAACTGCCTTGACCAAAACTTTATAACAAATTCGGAAGAACACGAACTGCCAAACACACGTAACATACGCTGTCTGATCTCCGAAGGCGTGTTCCCTTCTTTAGTCAAAAACTTAATCACCGCACGCTGCTCGATTTTATCCATTTTCACTTTCTCTACCGACATGTTCGAAACAATTGTAGGAGACAAATAAACGGGATTCAATAAACAAATGAATGTAATACATTTTGAAAATAGAATAACAAACGAATATAAATCCATATCAGCCAGCATTATTTTTGTATATATTTCTGACCAAGGAGATTACATGTCAGCCGCCCTACGTATATCTCATTCTGCCTAAGAGCTAAAGACCCGTGACATATGGACAAACAGACGGACAGTGGAGTGATATTAAATAGGGCTTCGTTTTGCCCTTTGGGTACGGAACCCTAAAAAAGGCCAATTTGCATAAACTATGGTAGCCTAATGCCATAAATGACATTTATTTAATCACTTATACAAAAATAAAAATAAAAGCATAACTTGTGCATTTTATTGATCCACCTTATGATTATTCGGTTTTGATACATATCATAATACATATAATTCGATATCCAGAAATAAGAAATAAATCGGGTAACCTTAAGGCCCTTAATACCGCCAAATGGGTACTTTCTAAAGCCTACTCCTCTTTTATGGCCAAACCAAAAATATTGAAAAAATGTATTATGGATTATCAACTCTAGGACAACATATGCAACATTTTTCTTTTTCGTACCACCAAAACTTCTATATGAAAAATAGTTTCAACTGAATGGTGTTTTTTCGGCTTGAATTTCCTACTGCTCCTAAGCGGCTTAGGTGATTTAATTCATTTATGCTTTGATAAATAGATAAACTTGATAGCTATAAATATAACATAGAATTATTCAATCGATCAATGACGCCCATGTGAAAAGTATTATTTTCTCCTATTTTGCCCTTTCAAGGACGCAGCGAGCGTCATAACAGCCACCACGCATTGTGCACTGATTTGAACGCTATTTCAATGTCGTTTCCGTCGATATTCATACAGACAAACATCGAGCTGCTAATTTGGCGACGGTAATCGCCTTAACACCTTCATCCTTAAAATTAAACGATATTTCAGTATTTGAATTACCTAATACTTACCACATGCTGAACGATGAAGGAAAACATCCCAAGGAAACCTGCATGTCCTGAAAAGCGTATATTTGTGCCTGAAGAACCACCCATCACTTTGGGACGTAATAATCGTCGGAAAAACGCGAATGTACCGAATGTGGACTAGTCCACAACTGTGACTTCACAATCCACACTCGGAACTGACACCTCGGGGATTCATGCCCCATAGTTCAAAAATGAACTGATAACATAGGCCTATGACTATATCTAAACATTTCATCAATCGGAAGATAATAGCCAGGTGTCTTGCAACCTTGACTGGTCAGGTGGTCAAAATTGTGCATGTAATTACTAAACCCTATCAGTTTAAAATCTGACCCGTAGCACAGAAGAATTAATAATACGTACAGAAGATCCACTGTTTAAAGAAATTTAATTAAAAAGCTACTCTCGCCCTGCAGAAATAAAGTGCGATTCAGCTCGCACAGCGCTGCGTGGCTACCCTTCAAGGGCTTCTCTTTCTATCGCGTAACTCTATCCCTTATTCACCTACTGAATGATTCGCGCCAGGTTGGGCCGCCGATGTTTTTAGCCTTGGCGGAGTGGAACAGCCCTGGAGCCGTATTTTTGAATCGTTCGTTTTCAATTTTCGTGCGAAAGTATATACCCATCTCACGTAGCACATTAGAACTTGTCATTTGCAAGATGAGACAGGTATATATTTTCGCACGCGAATTGAAAAAGAACGATTTTGTGTAAGAAACGTTCGACGTAAAACGTACGATTTCAATTGTCAAAGTGGCTAATTTGCTTAGGCGTTAGCTAAGCAGTTTGATTTTCTTACACAATTGCATTCCAGGCTTGACCGAAGTCCATTCAGATATAATAACGAAACGTGCGAGTTTGCTTTCAGAAACTATGTGACTTTGTGAACAATCACTCACAAAGTTCGGAAATGTTAACTTTAGTGAATCGAGCGGTGCCCTCGGGCCAAGCGTTTGAGGATGGTCCAAGTTTAGTAAAATGTAAAGTCTAGTAGCGGATTGGAGGTATATATTATACAAGTTGGCGTTAAAGTAATGTCATAATTTGAATTGACTGCCATTTTTGCAGAAGGTGCCAAATGTCACTGTGCTTAGTGACACTTATGATGTAGTTATATAGAGAATTAGTTGTCAACAAGCCATGGAGCGATACACACCTCAAGAACGTAGAATTATTGTTACTGCTTAATTGACAAATTTTGATCTCCCGTTTCGGAGATTTGAACTGGCCGTCCAGATCGCCAGATCTAACAGCGCCAGACTTCTTCCTTTGAGGTTTTTTTAAAATGTCGCATTTACCACAACAAACCACGGAACTTGCGAGTCTTGAAAGATAATATTGAAGAAGAAATCGCCAATTTGGAACCAGATAGCCAGATGTTTTGCGAGCAACAATTCAAAATGCCGTATAACGAGCGCAATTATGCATCAACTCGGGATTCCAATTAATGTCATCAATTTTACACTTCCAAAACAGAAAAAAAAGAGCTCTTTTTTAACAAAATGGCAGCCAATTCAAATTATTACATTACTTTTGCGCCATCTTGTATAAAATAGAAAAGCTAGAAAGGGACAAATTTTACGGGAAAGAGTGAGATGGCGATCTGCGCACTTTCATGTATCACTCACACGAACGCCAAAATCGCGAAAAAATGATGCAATTGGCATAGATTAAATTATGTTAAGGTGTGTTAATTCGAAAACTATTTCGAGATTTAGGTTTAATAAGCCGTATTTTCAAAGTGTTGGTCTAAAAAACCTCATGATGATGAATATTTTTCGAAACGGCTGCAACCTCTATTGGCCCTCGTGTGACGTCACTTGAGTAATGGCTGTTTAGAAATGTGTCCTTTGCTATCAAAATAAATTTATAATAATTTGCTTCAGACAAATTTGACAGCTAGATGACAGATGAGTAGACAGACAGAGACAGACCATTTTTTTGTATAAGCAATCACACATCACAATCAGTATAATGTCTAAAATTCTCAAGTGACAAGGTCATCGGCTAATTCTTTAAAAAATAAAAAATATATGTTTAATTTATATATCAAACTAATGAAAACTATTTCCTAAAATGACGTAAATTCTCTAAAAAAATATTTTTAAAATATTTTAAAAATTAAGTCATGGGAAATGATTTATAACTATTGTAAGTTGAATTCATAATTAAATAAAAAGACGGATCGACTTACATGAATTTATTTCGCTATACGCGACATGTTTCGAATTCCTTCCGAATAGCTTCTGGTTTTTCATGGTCCTAAATTTCCAAATTAGTAACAATATTTAGTAATTAGTCGTATAAATGAAACTGATTATATCCATAGATATCAGGAGATATGGTAAAGGGACGTGGTGCTTGCAATCGCATGAGGCCAAAAATGGGTCTCATTCGAGCCCAAACGTCAAAAGAGATGTGATTGATGCGCCGCCCTTTATTGGTTTGTGTGCCATTAGTGTGCGTGAGAAATATGAGTGTGTGTGCCGTACTTATAGTTTTTGTATTTATGTTGATGTAATAAGTTCGAGGAAACGTGGAGATATTTAGAGTAATAAAGCAAATCTCCTGATATATCTGGTACACAGGGTACCTATGTTACGTACCCTACACAACTAGTCATAGCATACCTCTGTTAACATTAGTCATTAATATTAGACCTTAAACTAACGATAACAACTTCCGTCGAAGATAACATTTACTATCTTCTCAAATTGTAATCTCTTAGTCACTAAGTTAGTTAAGTTAGTCAGAACATTCTGTTAGTCATAAGCGATAAGAGTAAGGGTATAAAACCCAAACTCCCTATTATTATATTCATTCTAATTCCAGTCTCCACAGTGAGAACTCTTGTAATAATCTAAATAAAAATATAATTGTTTTTTAAAAAAACAAGTTTTCTGCTTCCAATATCTTACATTGGCGCAGTCGGTACTGGATATAGTCAAATCGAAACGATCAGGACCTAGGACAAACATCGCCAAAAGGACCTGGACGGTGCCCGGAGGGCTTTAATAAAGATTTGCCGAAACCATGCAAATTAAAATAATATTATTATGTTGGTAAGTGGCTAAACTTGTTTGCTCGATTCCTCTGTGTATTCCATTTCCATTTCATTGTGTTTTCTATTCCTGTGTTATTGTGTTATTCTATTTTACTGTGTTCCATATTATCTGTGTTTCCATTATATCACTGTGCTTATATTCACATATTATATATAAATCTCAAATCGCATATCTCTACGAAACTCATGCCCTTAGAAATTAAAAACGAAATCTACCCTAACTTAAATTCTGAAATGGCGCTAGAAATAAATACGCTTCTAAAATTAATACCAAATTTTGATACAAATCAACCCGGTCAAGTATACAAATTCGCGAGATCATGTGATTCAGCATTTTCACTAGCATCAGAAAATCAGAAACGAATCCTTTTAATCTATGCCCTAAACAATATCGTGGGTACAAACGCATCGGATGTGCATAGTAAACAGTATGCTTCTTGGGGAGACCTTCGATCATTCCTTATCGAAAAATTTTCCAATGTCAAGACGATATCTCACCTAAATCTTGAATTACAATCAATGTTCCAATTCGCAACCGAAACTATCACCGAATATCTACACAGAGTAGATCTGTGTCGCGGAAAAATTATTGAAAAATTAAACGCGGAAATTGACGACAACTCGTTGATAGGTAGAATGAAGGCGACTGAAGAAACTGCTCTAAGAGTGTTCGAGATAGGACTAAATTATCCCGACATCGGTACAATGCTCCGTACTAAAGGTTTTACAACGCTATCCGAAGCAGGGCGGTTTGCTATCCAAGAAGATCAAATACGCGCAATGAACAGTGCAAGACAAACACTGTTCAAACAAACCCCACCTAGAACTCCTAAACACGTTGAGCACTATGCAAAAGATCTTGCAAAACCTGTACAAAAATCTTATAATTCAAGTACCTATTCAAACCGTTACACAGTCTCAAACGTCCCAAATCAAATGCAGGGAACATCGAACACAAATCAAGTGCAACAAAAAACGTGCAACTATTGCAAAAAACCTGGGCACTTAATTGCCGATTGTCGTAAGAGAGCGTTCAATAATAATCTTCGAGATAACCAAAATCAACGCGCTCTACCTGCCCCACAAAACCAACGCGCTCTACCTGCTCCACCGAAAAACGTTAATCATTTAAACTCGCCAGCGACCGACGAGATGAGCAACTCCTCGGAAACCGCTTTAGCCTCTTGCTCAATCACCCAGACTCAAGCATATCCCATGACAGAGAATTCCCAATTCGAGTGGTAAATACACCACCAAAACTAAATTCAGTAAATCAAATACATGAGGTACAAAAACGTAATACGTCTTTAGAAATGAATAAACCAGTCTATCGGAGACAACTTAAAGACGCTTCTACGCAAACTGAATTTAGAGACGCTTCCACTCAAACTCCCGATTTCTCGAATACTACCGAATCTCTTAAATCCACTGAATCTCTTAAATCTCGAAATCAAATCTATGGACAGGGTAGCCAGCCCCAAACTCATGATCACTCTAAATCCTCTGAATCTCTTAAATCAAAAAATGAAATCCACGGACAGGGTAATCAGCCCCAAACTCGTGATTTCCTTAAATCTACTGAATCCTCGAAATCAAGTGAAATCCATGAACAGGGTAATCAGTCCCAAAACCGTGATTTCAATAATATCACTAAATCTTCGAAATCCAAGTCAAAATCTAAGTCAAAGCCTAAATCCAAACCCAAAACAAAATCTCAGTCAGAACTCAATTCCCAGAAATCTCGATCCCCAATTCAATCATACAATATATCTTCTTTAAACGATGTACCACCAGTAAACCTACTTCATTGTACTTTCCATATCGAAGGCAAACCCGTTATTTTCCTGGTAGATACTGGAGCCGGAATTTCAATAGTCCGAAAAGATAAAATAGGCTCCTCACAAATAAACCAAAACGACGTAGTATCTATTGTAGGTATTTCCAGCACACAATCATCAACTCGCAGTTTCGGTACAGCCAACTTATCTCTAGACGACCTTCCAAAGTTCAAATTTCACGTAGCTAACTTAAACATTAAAGCTGATGGCATTCTAGGGAATGATTTCCTTTCCAAAAACAATGTCTACATCTATGTCCAGTCAAAAACAATGCGTGTTCATAATAAAACATATAAACTCCATTCCCTTGAAGAAAAACAAGAAAAACTTCAAGGAAAACAAACCTTGAATAAAAGATCCGAAACAGTAATCAAATGTACAACAAAGTCTATTAAATCCGGAGTAGCTATTGTAAATCAACAATTCTTAACCACTGGTGTTATCATTCCTCATGCTTTAGTCCATGTCGAAAACAACTCATTCCTAACTACTTGTGTAAACGCCAACAAAGTAGACAAAATAATAGACATTCCAAACATTGATGTTGACTCATTTAGCGAACAACAAATACATAATCTTAATGAACATCCTTCTGAGTCAGACAAACAACTCACTAGCTTATCAGACAGACAGGAGAAAGTACTCAACCTAATCAGAGATGAACATTTGAACAATGAGGAAAAGAATTCAATACACAAGATAATTTCCGAATACTCAGACATCTTTTATATAGAAGGAGACCATTTATCATTTAGTAATCATTCGAAACATCATATTCGCACGACTACTGACATCCCGATTCATGCAAAAACATATCGATTCCCAAGAGTTCATGAACAAGAAGTAAAAAATCAAGTACAGAAAATGTTAGATGAAGATATCATACAACCCAGTTGTTCACCATGGAGTAGCCCCCTTTGGGTCGTTCCAAAGAAACTAGATGCCTCAGGGAAACAAAAATGGCGTCTTGTAATAGATTATCGTAAACTTAATGACATAACAATAGGTGATAGCTATCCCTTACCAAACATCACAGACATTCTAGACAAACTTGGTCATTCCCAATACTTTACAACATTAGATTTAGCATCAGGATTCCATCAATTAGAAGTTAATCCAGCTGACATTCCTAAAACTGCATTCACAACCCCCTATGGTCATTACGAATATAAAAGAATGCCTTTCGGTCTCAAAAACGCTCCAGCTACATTTCAACGCACCATGGATTCTGTTCTAATGGGGATTCAAGGAGAACGGTGTTTTGTGTATTTAGATGACATAGTAATTTTTGCATCAAGTCTCCAAGAACATGAAGAAAAACTTCATGAAGTATTTTCCAGACTTAGGAAATATGAACTCAAGGTTCAACCAGACAAATGTGAATTTTTACGACGTGAAGTCGCTTATCTCGGGCATATTATCTCAAACGAAGGCGTAAAACCAAATCCTGTAAAAATTGAAGCTGTCAAAAATTTCCCAACTCCAAAGAATTGCAAGGACATCAAAAGCTTCTTAGGTCTAGCTGGATACTACAGAAGATTCATAGAAAACTTCAGTCAAATAACAAAACCCCTTACTAGCCTCTTAAAGAAGGAAGTTCCTTTCATATGGGGTCAAACACAAGAAAACTCTTTCAACAAATGCAAACATCTCCTTACTAACCCCCCAATACTTCAATATCCAGACTTCACAAAAGAGTTCATATTAACAACGGACGCTTCACTACATTCTATTGGCGCGATTCTTTCACAAGGCGAAATAGGTAAAGACTTACCCATAGCCTATGCATCAAGGACTTTAAACAAAGCTGAAACTAATTATTCTACAACGGAACGAGAAATGTTAGCCATTGTATGGGCAGTTAAACACTTTCGACCTTATTTATTCGGTCAAAACTTCACAATAGTCACAGATCATCAACCACTAAGCTATTATATGAAAATCACAGACCCAGGTAGCCGTCTTGCCAGATGGCAGTTCAAACTCGCTGGTTTTCAATACAAAATAGTCTATAAACCAGGAAAGAACAATACCAACGCTGACGCACTCTCAAGACCCCCTATTTCTACGACAAATATCGATCTTACAAATGACGATAGCACAAATCAAGAAACTCCTGACCATTATTTACAAGCCAATTATGAACATTTTTCTGACAATAGCTCTTATAACTTTGACACACCAAATCTTAAGATTTCACCAGATCGCCTCTTAGATTCTCGTCACAAAAATATCTTTATCCCCACTTCCTGCGAACTCTCTGATAAAAATGATTTATTCAACGAAGCTATTAGCTTGTGCTCTCAAGTCGATCCCTATTTAGAAAAATGTAAATCCCTATATGACAATGATCTTCTAATATCAGATAACAAACAAAACATAGTTTTTGGATACTCAAGACCAAAACACTATGATTCATGGGACTCCGAAAGTTATTTCAAAACTCTATTAAATTATCTTCAAAAAAATGACGTTAAAACTCTTTGTATTCCTGACCTTAAGAATGATCCCACTTGTAAATTGCAAGGAAACGAACAATTACATATAACTGCATATTTAGCTGACACATATGAATGTGAAATAACAATTTGTCAAAATACTGTTAAATATCCATCTCAAGAACAAATACCCGAAATTCTCAAAAGTTTCCACGATGAACCGTTATCTGGTCATCGAGGCATTATCGAAACTACGAGGAAAATACGGTCAGAATACTTCTGGAAAGGCATGACTGATGACATCAAGAAATACATAGACAACTGTTTAGATTGCCAACGGAGTAAAATACAAAGAAAAACTTATAAAGCCCCGATGGTTATAACGACATCATCTAGTGAACCTTTCGAACGCGTGACTATTGATTTAGTTTCTTATTCTGACATAACAGGTGACTTCAATAAATACATTCTAACTTTACAAGATGATTTAACCCGATTTGTTCAAGCTTACCCAATTCCTGACAAACAGCCAGTCACCATAGCTAAAACTCTTTTAATCTTTTGTCAACACTTTGGTGTTCCCAAACGGTTCCATTCTGACCAAGGTGGAGAATTTGTAAATAATATACTAAAACACTTAATGAAACAATTAGGTTGCAATCATACTTTGAGTACTGCCTACCATCCTCAAACAAATGGATCGTTAGAACGTTTTCATGCCGTCCTTAGAGATCATATTCGCATATATCATAAAAGAAGAAACTCAAACTGGGATCAAATAGTCCCTCTTGCTATTATGTGTCACAATACCTCTGTAAATCAATCAACTGGTTTTACTCCTCACGAACTACTTTTTGGATACAAACCCCATTCACTTTACTCTGCAAAAGACATCCGTGAATATACAACTAACGATTATCTTAACGATTTCAATGAAAGATTAAAAATAACTCGAGAAATAGCTAAACGCAACGTAGAGTCCATGAAAGATAAAGCCAAGGAACGTTATGACAAATCCATAAAGAATGTAGCTAAATTCAACGTAGGTGACAAAGTTATGCTCCAAATACCTAATCCAAATAACTTAGATCACAAATGGGAAGGACCTTATAATATCACAAGAATAGGGTTCAATGAAAATTATGTTATCAATAAAACAGGACGAAATTATGTAGTGCATGCTAATCGGCTAAGACCATTGCATGACTAAAAACTCAATCATGTAGTATTAAAGTATTTTTAGAAAGTTAAATCTTATTAAATTTCAGGGTATCCCAACAAATACTGGCATATCCTAATCCTTCTGATAATAAAACGAATAATTTCTATGAAACAATCAATAATCCATATATAAGTTTCATAGTATGCTCGATAATCAAATTAATATTCTATATTCTCTTATATAAATTATACAAGTCGATTAAAAATATATTCTGTATTAATTAATAATTTCAGGTACTCCACAACATTAGTTGATGGAGATACTCATATAGAATCACTTCCATCAAACTCTGGACTCTATTACGAACACGAAGGAGAACTGCTTATCTCTGAAGGCTCATGGAAACTAATTATATATCGAAACCTTGAAGTCCTATTTCAATCGAGAGATTCCTTAAAGCGTCTTATATCGAACTATCGCAATTTAGCCATAAAGTATACTACAACACCAAACATAGCAACCACAAATTCTTTCATAAAAATCAATATCGATCAAATAGATTCAAGATTAAACGAAATAAACTTTTATACTAATAACAAACGTTTTAAACGAGAATTATTCGACGCTCTGGGTTCCGTTCTCAAATGGTTAATAGGTACCCCAGATGCAAAAGATGCAAAAAGATACAATGACTGTATTGATCTCTTAGAAAACCAACAGATCAGTACTAATGACATATTAAAACAACAGTTACAAATAATATCCTCAACAGTTACTAACTTCAATGAAACTATATATAAAATATCTTACGATGAAATAGTAATAAACGAAAATCTAAGAAAAATCAGTTCATACTTTAATACATCTAGTAAAATAATATTTAATTTAACAATATCAGAAGAAATTTCATCAGTATCAATTCAAATCCTTGAAGCCGTTATGACACTGGAAAAAGAAATCGATGACATTATTACAAGCATTTTGTTTATTAAATCGGGTGCAGTTCATCCCTCGATCATTTCTACTGTAAGATTATATAAAGAACTTTTATCTTCTAGCCCAGACAGAATTAATAGAAATCTAGTAGCCCCTGTGACTATGCAAAATATCCATCAAATCCTAGAGTCCTCAACAATAACATCATATATATACATGAATAAATTAATATATATTCTCGAATTCCCTTTGGTTAAAAACGATAAATTCACCTTATATCGTATCTATCCAATCCCTATAAGACATCCGAACTCCTCTCTCTATTCCGTTATCCTTCCTGAGCAAACCTACCTTGCCACAAGTTCTTCACAACAACAGTACGTTGTTATGAGCTCTATGGAAAATTGCAAAACATTTGCAACAGAAGCAAGGGTCTGTAAAGATCAACCAATATATCACTACAATACCAGGCCAACCTGTGAAATGGCTATTCTGATGACAAGCAGCAAAGAATTACCCGAAATGTGTGAAGTAACTACAATCGCCGCTCAAATCAATACGTTCCAGCCATTGAAGAATAACAAATGGATATTTTTACTACATCACAAAACCACATATGCCATAGAATGTGGAAACAAAATCACCCATAATGAAATAGCTGGCACGGGAATCATATCTCTAGATCCTGGATGTAAATTTTATACAACGTTTATTACTCTGAATGCTGAAGAAGAAAAGTCGGTCAACATTACTCATCCAATAATTACTGTAGATATTGAAGATAATTGTGTTCCAGAAATCCTTGATTTGGAACCACCAGAAATGATACATATGAAGATCAATAACGTTCCACTAGATTCATTGCACACAATTAAAGAAGAAATCAAAACCTATTCTCAACGACTGAAAGAAAATGAAGCATCATTTCTAAGCAAACATAGCTCAAAATTTTCAGTACTTAGCATATTCCTGGGAATTATTATGCTAATATTCTGCATATACAAATGCTGCCCTTCAAGCTTCTTTAACTACTTCAAAGGACATAACCATCAAAATGGATGTATACAAATATTCAACAACTGTTTTGACAGATCCACTCGCAAACAACACATAGCCGTCCCGATGACAACCTTAAACATGACGGACACGTCATGCATTTCTGAAGATGAAGACGAAGTTACAATCAAGAAAAGTCCTCAAAGTTCCGGCAAACACGCCCCAACTTTGTTCTAAGAGGGGAGGTGTTACGTACCCTACACAACTAGTCATAGCATACCTCTGTTAACATTAGTCATTAATATTAGACCTTAAACTAACGATAACAACTTCCGTCGAAGATAACATTTACTATCTTCTCAAATTGTAATCTCTTAGTCACTAAGTTAGTTAAGTTAGTCAGAACATTCTGTTAGTCATAAGCGATAAGAGTAAGGGTATAAAACCCAAACTCCCTATTATTATATTCATTCTAATTCCAGTCTCCACAGTGAGAACTCTTGTAATAATCTAAATAAAAATATAATTGTTTTTTAAAAAAACAAGTTTTCTGCTTCCAATATCTTACACCTATACTATCTGGTAGTTTGTGTAGAGAAATATTCATTATATTTTTGATGTTTTAAAATTATGATTTAACGCTTCGCTTTTTGTTTTTACCATAGCTCATTTCCTTCCTATCAAACCGTATCGCATTTAACAGTTTCGTTCAACTTGTTTCTTTCCGGACGTGTCTTATCTGTAGATCACTGCCTCGAGGATTTTCTGATGATAATTATTATTTTGTAACGAAGTCACGTAATGCGTCTATAAATAATGAAAGTTTAATGATTTTAGTCGTCCATTTTGGTTGTTTAACTTAATGTTGTGTCTTTTTGTTTCAGGTAAATAAATTGAAACTTCTCGCTCAGAACTGTGATTATCAAACCAACTTCATTTGAATCAAATTCAAAAGGTTATTGAACAAAATTAACTTTATTTCCTAACAGGTGGCTGCACTATCACCACAACCTGGACTGCATAAGCTTTGGTTCTAATTGTGAAGTAAAGAAACTTATTATAATCTTCTTGTTCAAGTCAGTCAAATTCATATTAAATGACATTCAAAAAGAGTAGTTTGTGTACAAAGCCAGTGTTTTAGCCACAAATTCGTATGTTAAATTAAAAGAAAAGAAAAATAAATAACTACATTGCAATTTAGCAAATTTTACAAATAGCATTAATATTTATATGTAAATAAATATTGAAAATTGACTTTTTGTCTTTTAAATGATTATAATTACATAGAAAAACAGTTAAATGAAAATTTTTTGTGAGATATATTTCGGGCCATTCGGGCCCGGCATCAGTCACAATGAAATAGTGAAATTATAACAGATAAGAAAAAAAAAATTTTAAAAATAAAAACTATTTTCATTTAACCTATTTACAAGATATTATAAGAGTCACATAGCGCCATCCCACCGCATCGATGCAGACTTTTCTGTTCTTAGTTATGTAGCGATGAGATGGGATGGTGCCACGCGGTGAATGCCGTTCATGCCAATCTATTTCGTGGAAGACCAAGCAGTTGGAGGGATGTGAGTGGGGAATTAAAACGGAATGATGACTGTTTAAGGTGGCTCCGTCGGAATAATTAGCAACTCGATTCGTGGTGGTTGAAATTTCGAACAAAACCATATTAAAATAAAGTCCTTATCAGCTCGCACTGCAACATGGCTGTTACGTCAGTCGCTGCGGCTGACAAGTGCGAAAATAGTGTGTTTTTAATTTATTTTATCCAAAATAAAATTAATTTCCAAGAATTGAGAAAACCAAATCATTTTATATTATTTTGTCTAGAAATTTATAAATTTTCATACTGTTTTGATAGAAACTGCAGCAGTTATGTTGTTACAAGTGAACAAAAAATCGAGAAATAAGGGTAAACTTAGAATTTTCTTGCTTCACTTCTGTATGTTATAATGAAATTCAGAAAAAACCACATCACTATTTATATCATGCAGATTACTATGTATTTTTCTTCTGTTGAAAAATGCTGTAGTTACCGTATAAAATGGTTACAAAGTAACTTAGTTCAAGGTCGTTGGCGTTGGTAGAAACCTTAATGTTGCTTGTTTAAGCCTGGACCGTATTGTGCACCAAGCGACCATTTGTAATAACAAATAGCTTTTTATGGTAATGGTTATGCAGTTCTACCTACGTTACCGTACTAGAAGGCTCTTTTGGCTCGTGGATAACATTGACAGGGGAGCGCAACTGTAAAACCAAGGTGAAGTTTTATTAGGAAAGCGGTGTAAGTTCCGATTTTAGCCAGGAACAATGCACGCGGCAAAAGAGTCTGACTGTTGCTTTATTTCTCTTATAATAAATTACAGAAGTCACTCACCAAGTGGAAAATTACTGATTTAGATGTTCCAGGGAATTAACACGACACTTTCTAACATAAATCTCTAAGCAGCTACCGAAACTTTATAAAAAAGGTAGTCTTTCGGTCACCAAGTGCTACAGTTGACATCGATAAACTAAAGAATTTACTAACGAGAACTATAAGTTAAATCGGACGTACAATTTAAATTGTTAATGGGGACATCAATTCTCCTTCGACACTTGATCTCGAAGAAGATGTTGTGGTCTCAACCAGAGAAACAAAGTAAAGGAATGCTTTCAAACAATATTCCCCACGCAAAGGTTCGGTTTTGATGTAGTACTATTGATAGTTTATGTTGTAGTCAATTCCGTTGAATGGAATTGAAACTGTGCATGAACGCAATTGAATTTGTGATGCAGTGATATGTTCTTTTTGTTGGGATTTTCTTCGTACACGTCGATATACAGAATAAAGGTACAATTTTAAAAACTGTTCACTTGGTCACCTTTGACCGTCAAACAAAAAAAAATTTTTTTCTCCTCACATTTTTATACTAGCGCTAATAAAAGTCTCCTTGTACGGGTTCCACTATATTCATTTATACTTTTTGAGTTTCGATTATTTTATGACATCGTTGGGCAAAAAAATTTTGTGGAATACGACGAAGAGAAAGAAGACTTTTATCAGTGTAAGGATTTTTTTATCAAGCATTATTTTTATATATTGGTTAATAAACAACATGTAAGTCAGCACTTTCGTGACTAGGCACTTCAGGAAATATCCTTTTCTCTGGACAGTTACAGTGACACAGTCAAGTTATTATCCCATCGATCTCTTCGGCCCACGTAAATGCTTGTTCTGCTGTATCTCACTGTATTTTGTTCTGATCTCTATTCCGTGGTTCTGTTTCATTGTTCCGAAATTATTCTAAGACCTCTATAAATTAAAGATTCATAAATAAATTTAAAAATATGTATTTTGCATATGTATAAAAAAAAATACTATCCTAATATACATTTTAAATATATTTAAATTTAAAGTCGGTTTGTTTGTTTGCTCATAATTCAGTAACCGATCTGTTGAGTGATAAAACTTTTAATGTGCGATATTTTGTAAACCGGTCAAAGACATTGGCCTAGTTGAATCCTGGAAAAATGTCCAGCACCTTCCAGGTACAATATGAAACCTCTATAGATGACAATTACTTGTGTAAGGGTAAAAAAAATTCAAGGCGGATATCTAAATTTTTTTCAATTAGTTCATTTAATGTGAATTGAATGAACATGGTTTACATGTTGGTGTAAAGTATAAAATTAATTAGTTACAACAGTGCATCTAACTGTTTTATTCCAGCTAGCTAAGTTTTTACGAGTTGTAATTAATTTGATATGCGCTTTAGGAGGGTACATTTTTAAAATTGCATAAAGCCCTCATCATCACCTAACGGATCTTCTTGTTTGTTCCCAATATCAACTACTCACTGCGTTATTAACTAATTTGGAATCTGCGAAATTTATTCATTGTTATTTACCGTCGCATCTGCGTAAACTATCTTGTATTATTAATCGTTATTCTTGTGGTTCCTTGATGATGCTGTGGGGTGACACCGATTGGATTTACCTATTGTGAAACTGTACAAGAGTTTTTATCAAAAACTTATTCAAAATTTATTCGAAACGCTAGAATACCATGTTTCGTCAGTCGCTAAACACGGTGTTAAACGGTTGTTATATCGACAGGAGCTGGAGCCAGGCCACACTTCCAGTAATTTTTGGCGGACTGGGGATGTACATTATTGCAGATGATTTTAGGTATTACTTTCCTAGGATTTCTCTGCCCCGTTTATAGCACGCATGTCTTGTGGCAATATTATAAGCTCGTCACTTGGTGACGTAGAGGCAACGTGCTGCGGGCGAAGGCCACAAATCCTTAGACACTCATCCAGGCTGGAATCTGGACTCACGCAAATTTAGGAACAGGTCTCTCAACGTGCTGGCTATTTAAAAACGAAGGGTATCGTACGTGATGCTGATGATGCAATGGCAAGAGGCCCGAAGGGCTCATTCCATGGTGGAATGGTCACTTTGTGGTGTGGGAGCGACGTGTGTCGACACACTCGCTGCGTCTTACATACAGACGACTGTTCCCACAGCTGGCACGGCGACTGCAACCGTTGAGTGTAACATGTTTATGCCTTTTGGAGTCGAGACAGTTTAGCCGTAAGGGCCTGATACCTACTCGATAGCTATTAAACAACTAGTATCCCGTCTGGTGACTAGTGATTGCCTCAGGGGATTCAAGAGGTGGGGCTTATCTTAGTATTTATGCTTATATTTTATAAGTCATATAATATTTTTTTTTTATTCGCCTGATGACGACCCCACTGAGGGGTCGAAATATAGCGTTTAAAACTGTTTACTTAAGTAATTATATTTATATAAAGTGGGAAATACAAAAAATAAAAACTGCTTATATTTTAGTGATAAATAATTATATTATTTTTGTTAAGAAATAAACCCACCATAGTTTTATATGAGATGCATTTTTATTGATTTGATTTATGTGTTTTTCCCAATAAGTCACATGCCAAAAAAAACAACTAAATCGTTATGTATTTATATAGAGTGAAAAAATCCAAATCAAAATTTATTATAGCACACTGTGCGTAAAATGACCGCTTTACGCACGCTGCGCGTGCGTAAAGTCGGCATTTTTCGCACTTGTGCTATAAAAAATTATACGAAACTCGTGCGAGAAACTTTTTCTCGACTCGTGTGATTGCAGCACTCGCCTTCGGCTCGTGCCGCAAACTCACACTCGTCAGAAAACGTTTCATCGCTCTCGTATCGTAATATACTATTAAATGAGCCATTAAAGTCAATCAATAGTAGTTTATGCTACAAGTGCTGTAAGGAGGCAATAATTTACGACGATGATTTGAAACACGAGCGTAGCGTGTCTTTTGGACGTTTCGATTAAATTATTGCCCTTGCTCACGTGTCATACTATGTTTTTTAATGCATCATGTGAGTAAATAAAATATACATAATTAAAGAAAAAAGTAATTTTTATTAAAGTTGAAATGTCTATATTATTTTCATTTTATACTTGATGGTGCTCTTCAACTTTTAATGTACCTATAGACCACAATGAAGATGGTTTATGTTTCTTTGACAGTTAAATGAAGTATGCTAAGAGATTTTTTTTCGAAAATGGTGCGGCATTTTTATTACTTTTATTTCACTGAAGAACATTTTCGTAAGTATTCAGGTATTTATTTCTTGATTTTGGAGGTAAGAGCCTATAATTTGCGATTATAGCTTCTGCAAGTATATCAGGCGGGGTTAAGTGCAATGATTTATCAACAAAGAAACAAAAAATACTTCTAATCTCAGATATAAAGTTTAGGCGGGCTTTCTTTTTCCTTCTGTGCACGCAAATTGCCAACATGACGGAAAAAAACGGTATGTTCCAAACTTGTCACACTACATGTGACTCACGCTACATGTGTGCGTCAATACGCGCACTTGCATTGAAAAATAATTTACTCTCAATTCTCACGTTAAATGATGCGACCCAATAATATAATATCCTACGACAAATCAAAGTGACCTCATAAAATGACGTCAGACTTCTGCGTATCTCTTTATTATTTCAGACAAGGAACATTCTTGGAATCTCAGCGTGCGCAAACGCAGTCGTCTGCAATGAAATTTACATTATTTTATACCATTCAATGTAAATAAGTTGAATTCTTGTGACAAAGTTTTGATATCTTATTCAGTGATCTTGATTCATTTCTGATTTCGATGGCTCAGGTTTTGTGGACATGTTGAAATTGTTGAAAATCTGGGTGATCGTGAACGGTTACTTAATGTATCAGTATCGGGAGTCTTTCAAAGCTGTTTTATTTTGACGCTGTCTTGACTTCTTGAGCATTTATAAAATCAAAGAGGCAAAAAATCCAAAACTCTTTGCCAATTCAGTATATATGAACAAGCATTTACAATGTTGGAGTGTATTCTTATTGTTGTTATTCCAATGTGTTTTGTGTGTTTTCTTTATAATTAACAATTTTTTTGTACAATTTGTTAATTATAAAGAAAATGAAAATTGTTGTTCACAAGAAAATGGTTGTTTTATGTTCAATGATGATGGACAAAACACACTACCATCACGCAAATCCTGACGCGCAATATATTTTATGTTTTTACATACACTAATTATATTAATACGCTGTTATAGTCTGGAAAAAGATATTAGCTTTCGTAATTATTAGCCCGATTCAATATGTCAAATTGAAAAGCCCTATATTTCTCCTGCAACTATCGTCTTTGACCTCTAATTATTCTCCAAAGCCCCCCCTCCATTGTTCCTTGCCCCTTAGACTTCATTAAACGTGCGGTCTACAGTTCGTTAGCAACGTGATACTCGTCCGGGGTAAAAGTGCAAAATCTCCCGTTGAAAGCCTTTTTAAACTACCAATAGACTGCAGTTTTAACCTCGGTCTAGGAGTTGTATTTGCTTAATAATAAAGTGCTTGCTTTGCCTTTGTTTGATTTTTATTTCACGGTTGAGATTTTTACACAAAGAGTGCTTGTGTTAATAGCTCTCCAGATAAAAGTCGTTTCAAAATACTTAATTCTCCATAAATTCAAGAAAGAAAATAGTTTTATATTCAGCAATAAATTGCCAAAATTACAAATGCTAATGAAATATCAAGATTCTGCAGTATAATACGAAAGCATCCAAGTATAGATTTAAACCTAAGGGTGCTTTCTTAAGCTACCCCCTGTTGCCCATATTAATTGGTTTGACTAGAGAACTGTGAGGGGTAAAACTACTTTGTATATACACAATCTTGAAACAAGTATGTGTGGGTTAATTGCGTCAATGTGTGTGTTACATCTAAACTGCAGAATTAATACATGCTTAGACAACAATAGAATATAGACTTTGATGCTAGAGAATACGGTTTAAAGGTATCCATGATAGGTTTAGTCAAAGTTGGGTAGCTGTTAGCGCATGAATGACCGCATAGATTAATTTCAAAGTTACTTTAAAACTATCGGGACTTAGACAACTTTCTTAGACAAAATTAGGTTATAAATTTATTGAATGACGTGTAAGCGAATGGAATTTTGCCATAGAGGCGTGTGATAGTGAAACTGATGAAGTTCGGTAAGATCTAGAAATTGACGCCCTTGTGAACGTTGATAGTTTATGAATTGCGTGAGTTGTAATTACAATTGCAACTACTTAGTCTCTTTTGGCGACATTTTTTATTGTAAATTTAAACGGTATACAGAAATAGGTTTATGAATCGTTGTTTATCCACACACATGGCCTGCGTGACCATCCACTGGTCTGCATTTCATCATCATCTTCATCATCATCATCATCATCATCATCATCATCATCATCATCATCATCATCATCTTTCATCATCTTTCATTTCTATTAAACCGTAAAAACCTTCTTATAATCCTAACGAAAGACCAAAAGTTCGTCAGCTTTCTCACCATGTTACATACAAAACTTTAGAGCTATACGCTTTTGTCGGTGGAGAAACTGCCGTTCTTCCCTATGCCATCGATTTAATTTTTGGTATGACTAGATTTCAACTTTTTTTCTTACTTGGCTAGGAGTTATTTTTTCTAGGTCTCCTCTATTCTTTTCTACCTTTCCGTCCATGATATTTTTTCATGAAAAAAGTAACCTATCATATTTTCTCTTCTGTTTTCTACGGTTTTGAGCAGACTTCTCTTTTCCTTTACCAATATCAGTTCTTCATCATTGGTATCATTTTCAGTCCAGTTTTTGTTATTCTTTCCATTCTCCTTCAGGACCAGCACCACATCTCAAATACTTTTAACCATGATCTTTGTGTTAATGTCCACGTTTCACAATCGTATAAAGCAATTATAAACGTTGAAACAAATATTCAAATGAGTAACCCCGAATGTATTTTCTGATTTACACCTAACAACTAATAAGATACAGACAGACGGACTGGCTGTCTCGGGGCTAAGGTATGAATAATGAACACAATTATGGTACACAGACTGAATGTTGCTGTTGTTGTTGCAGTTGCCTCAAGTTGCCTGTGTCGAGATGTTCCAGATTGTTCGATCGTGAATAATCTTGATGTTTGATATACTTTTTGGACATTATTTTTGTTAAGGCGCTCTTGATCCAAAATCAGTAATTTCAAAGTCAAATAGAACTTTCAAATATCGTCTAAAACTTCAAAAAAAAAAAATACGCAATATAGTTCGAACCTTTATCTAGGTCTTCTATGCATGTGTTACACGATCAGATAAACTTTGCTCGATAGAAATAATTCACGAACACAGCATGTAATAAGACCTTTCAAATCATGCCATTTCCATAATTCCACTCTTTTATTAACGAAACATATCTGGTAGTATTGCTCTTTAAATTTTCTAGGTCGACCACGTAAGTGGGTTTTAATAAACATATCCCTTATTTTTAAACAATTTAAAAACCGATAAAAACAACGAAAAAGTACAAAAGTGTGGTTATTTTCCTTACACGAGCTCCTTACACGTAAAGAAAAAGACAGAGAGTCACTCTTCTAGGATAAGAGCGCCTTAAGCTTTTAGACAAAAGATTGCCTTTAGAATAACTTGAATAAAATCATACGATAGGAAGAAAAATAATACCTTTAAACAAAATAAAAATGGATGCATAAGAACAACAATGATGTGTAGCTTGATTAAACTTACTAGACAGGACCAAATTAAATTTAGGCGTTCTATCTTTTTCTTTATGTATTGAAAAGAAGAGTATAGTACGCTTAAATAAAGTTTAGTCCTGTCAAATAAGTTAAATCGTGCTGCACCGAATCGACACCAATACCAAGTTATTGTTTACATTACATGTATATCCATGATCATGAATCAAAATCGTCATCGAGATCTCAATCGAATACTAATCGTATCATTTCAATTTTATAATCGAATCGTTTCGATTCGATAGCTCTCGGCAATGCGCATTGTTCTTGTAAATCGATTTATCGGAAAAAACTAAATTATTTATGTAGTGTTCGATTGTTGGAATTTCGAGTGTTAAGGGCAAGAGAATTGTTGGTTGATAGGAAATATCGTCAAACACTAACTATCAGTTTGGACAGATCTTTTTATAATAGAAAGCTAGAAACGGAAAAAAACTTTTTTATTTTTCTCGGTATAAGTATGAGACAGAGTAATTTTAATGGAATACGAGTATATAGATACTTATTTTATTACACTTCAAATTTAATGTCGTGTTTATGGGGTAGATATTTTTTTTGCGTTATTTTATAACTAGGTATAGTACGTTTCAAATACCAAGGCCCCATTGCACTTTAGACGGTCATTAGGCGTTAACAATAGGATTAGTGATAACAAAAGATAAAGTACGTTTCAAATACCAAGGCCCTATTGCACTAGAAACTTAACAATGGGGCTCATAATGTTTGCCTTTTGTTATCTAATTTGGAGCACTTCAAATTGGCACGCGTATCTGGCCAGGTATCTTTTGTTATCACTAATCCTATTGTTAACGCCTAATGACCGTCTAAAGTGCAATGGGGCCTTGTTATTTGAAACGTCCTATATAGGCTTTTAATAAAATCATTAAATTATTAAATCTTAGTGATAAATGAGTCTTCAAACAACCAACATTAAAACAGTCATTTGCCATCAATATAGGTATAATACCTATATACTTGGTTATATGCATACATTTTATGGCAAACGTAGTGATATATTTGGGTAGTAATGACACAAAACTTTGCTAGTTAAAATTTGGTGCACGCGTGGCCTTTTTGGGTTATGAAAAGTTTTTGTAATGCAGGCATGACTTAAATAGCCCGAAAGATTTTAGTACAGGTTTCATTTATTTGTAGATATTATATTTTTTTGGATGAGGCTGTTTAGGGTAACGATTGTTTTTTTGGTGGTCATTAAATTTCATCCCAAATGGAAATATGGCACATATTGAAGATTTCATGGACAGTTAGATTAACAATTGACGAAATGCTTGATGGTCGGCTCCGTCTGCTCATCGCGTTGAACAATTTACCATCGTAATCGAAATGTTTTTAACATATAAAACTTGTGAATTTACCTAAGAAGTTAAACTGCATCATATTCATATTCTTTATTGTACACAAAAGAAACATATAATTTTACAAAATGATTAGATATATCATGTACATAGGCGAGCTTATCTCTAAAAAGAGATTTCTTCCAGCAAACCCGGATTGAAAAACAGAAGTCATAATAAAAAGTAAACATACATACATGTACTCTAAATATGTTAATAAACTTACACCCTATGATTATAAATAACTACAGTACACCTACATAAATAATAATGAAGTAACTATTTAAACATTAAACATGTTTACTTATATACATAATATTTACAATAAATAAGATAAAAAAATACATAACAATAGTTAAAATAAATATTGTGCTATCTACAGATACTCATGGAGTTGAAAGGTAGTACTCTTTCACTCTGTTTTTTTAAATACCGAGTGTAGGACAGTCTCTGATGTTATGGGGAAGCGAATTCCATAATCTTATGGCCACGACGCGACGGTGAAGGACTGGCCGAAAGCACACGTTGCAAAGCTACATCGTGCATGTTTCAGATTTCACACAAGTATTTTGGTCACCGTGCCTCACAGAAAGTTTCATGTTTCATTTTTCATTTCAAGAAGAAAAAGTATTGAATTTTAGAAGTTATGACCTTAGGATCAATTTAAATGATGACAAAAAGTAACTTTTGAAAATAAGCAAAAAAAAAAAAACAAGTCACACACAACGGAACTGCCTCGTTCAGTGTGAGTGGTACCGATAACCCAATATTCCTGTTGCCAGGAACAAACAACCACCCATCCCCGTTTCCATCATATCTTGGTATCAAAGGGGAAGCCGGGGGGACATGCGCGGAGGGTGGGCCTTTTTCTTCTTGAGTCCCCCTACACCGGATACTATTTTGCTGGCCCAAGTCCCAGCCACCTCTCCCCCTTTACCGATAGTGGAATAATTCTATATTCATTTATACCTATACAAAGCAAACCAGGAACCGTTGCGCGCCGTGCGTGCGTTGCGGTCGGTGCGGGCCAATCGACGACGCGTATCTCAAATGTCGTTTTCCAACATTCATCATAAGTCATTCGGAAATGTTTTACTATGTAACTAAATTCAAAAATAGGTGCGATGACGAGCGAAGCAGGGAGAAGTGTGTTAGTTTATTGGTGATCAAAAAATAAGAACGACCGCTATAAATTATTAACAGAAAGTAATTTCTAGATAGAAAATTAAGAGGGGGATCCCTTAGACTCCACCTTCCTTTCCCCCTCACCACATGATTATTTTGGGTTTGGATTAAACTATACAGGGGCAGCTACTTATATTTCCCCAATTAGCATATTCAATAAAAATCAAAAAGTAGTTATTTCAATCCTTGTTAGCCAGTTATATATATTTTTGAGCTCCAATTATATTTAAACAATATTTCAGCAAATTATTTCGGTATTATTTAAAGATATTTAGTGAGCACACGTTGATGAACATTCTGTTTTTTTGTCAAATATATGGATTTTTCTTGTAGAAATGTTGGTAACCGGTAAAATAGGAGTCTATTATTTTTCACAGTTGTACGATTAGACTTCAACGCCTAACGCAAACTAAGGTTTGACTTTTCCAGTTAAATGTGACCTCTCAAAACAGTAACAAAAGAGAGCCTTTTAATTAAACACTTTAATTTCCACACCTATTCGAAAAGTCACCCCTTTGCCGCCTCGGGGTCTCACAGACCACAAGCCGTTAAGATACTAAAACAAAAGTGAGAATTTACACTCATTGTCCTCTATCGTTAATTGTTTTTCCGTGTTATAATCGGGGGTTGTGATCTAGAGAGGACTTAATCGAATTTTCATAAGTCCAGGGTATTTTTGGCTACGGAGGGTTAAAAGCAGAGTCTGTTAGACGTCTGCGTTTGAAAGAGATATATGGATGCAGTATAAGTAATTATTAGAATCGTAGATAAGAATCTGTGGGGTAATTTATCGTGTTACTTACAGTGGGTAATGGTGATGAGCTGCTTTGTTTTTAGTGCTCCAGGGGCTCTACCGCGTAATTCTCATTTGTATCAACTTCAAGCAAATGCATGCGAAATTCAACGCGTGCAAAAGAGATGGCATGTTAGGCGGGTGTCGCGTCGTTGCACGCACGTCAAATTTCAATCTCAAGTTGATGTTGATGAAAATGAGAATTACGCGGTATACCCACTGTACTGTACTTCAGTAAGGAAGGGAACATGATCCTCATAGGAACATTTATGGAATGAATACATTTAATCCGTCTGTCACAGGCTTTTAAGAGGCATCGCGTCGTTACGCGCAAACGGAATGGAATGAAAAATTTTGAGATTTGACTGATATATTAACAAAAAACACTTAAAATACGTAAATTTAACTGTTTTTCAGCTAAAGTGTAGCCGAATGTGCTTTTAATGTTTTAGATAAAATAAAAAGATTAATACGGCTCAAACATCGAAAGTGTTATCTGGAATAATAATAACCAAAAACTATCTTTGAAAATGTCTACAGTCTTGCCAGAATAATTATGATTTCGTCTAAAAAATGTTTCAATTTTGCGGCGGCGACGAAACCGGTACGATTGTATTGTCCTCGCAAGTTTCATGGAGCGTGCCCCTTATAGCGAAATGAAACAGCATGACATTTGGCCACGCCCACAACTGAGTTAGTCGCGTCATGACAACCATTCTCAATTTCTTAAGATTCCATTTTAAGAATCTGTAGTTAGGTACAACAGTATTTCATGGATCAAATGCTAACAGTTTAGAGCACGTTTAGAGGTATAAAAAAGTGAAATGAGCAAGGTGACATATATTATGTAGCCAAATTCATACTGAAGACTCGGTAAGTGCTCAGTATCTAGGTTCAACGACCCTTTTAGTGAAATGTGTAATATTTTTGCGTTCCCTACAAACGCAAGCGCAACCTCGAGTAAACTATTATGGCAGATTTACATTTTATTCCGCAAAATTAGCTAAAAGTGTTACCAATACGTGATACTGATCATTTACCAAGCCTACAGTATGAATTAGACTATATAAATGAATGTCGGCATAATTATATAAGGTCTTTCAATTTAAATGGAAAGTAATTTAGGAGGTGATTCAGTATCGTTAATACATCACATTCCACTGCAAAGCACTTTTTTTTGCGTGAACTTTTTTTTCACTTCTCAGTACAAAGTGGTCCGATCAGCTGACTCAGTTTGTATGGACAAGTGAAGAAAAAGTTCGCGCAAAAAAAGTGCTTTGCAGTAGAATGTGATGTATTAACGATACTGAATGACCTCCTAAATTACTTTCCATTTAAATTGAAAGACCTTATATGTAGATTGTAGGCATGTGGGGTATCTTGTAAAAGCTGTAAATTTATTATGTAGTCTAATTAAAGACACATAGTAGCTTTATTTAAAAAAAACGTTAAATGAAATAATTAATAGATTTGATTGATGGTTCTTGATGGAACTTCATTATAGCAATGAATACTTAGTAATAAATTTAGTAAACTTGAACTTATATGCCGACCTGCTATTATACTAACATAATACGGGTATGTACCGCCCTGTTCTAGCACACCACGAGTTATAATGGCGTTTAATTAACTTATTAAGGTAGAAGTTTTTTATTATGTTACTTTATATTGGTGAAAGGGATATATACGATTAAGAAATTAAAATGGTATATAAACATTTGTCTTTGCTTGATTTATTAATAATAAAACTATTTAAATATTTTTTTCCTCGATATATTTCGGCTCAAGGTATGGGGTCGTCATAATCGTCATCATCATCATCATCATCCTGTACTTGTGCTTTTCCCCTTTTAAAACTATGTATATTGTAAGAAAAGAATAGAAAAAAAAACAGAAAATAGAAACGTGTCACAAACAGCGTAATCGCGTGACAATGACATGACAGATATCTATTACTAATTAGATAATGAAATTTATTACCTTACCTGACCACGATAAAATAACCTTAGCAAATCAAACTAATATCGCTCGTATTACTGCTAATACAAGAGTTACTACAAAGGTCTTATAAATACAGCCAACTGATACGTTGTACTATTGGCATGAAGTGCTAATTAGTGTAACCGGTGGTAGAATCTGTTTAATTAACACTATTCGACTATTAATAACACTTCGTTTAATTAAACATACGGGTGTCATGTCAGTGTTTATAGATATAGAAAACGGATTATTATTTGCTTTACGATTAACACCTAATTTCTGTCCTATATACAGTTTATACTCTTCTGAGAAATCTCCGTTACAGAAAGTATAATTTGTAAGACGGATCCCAGCCACGATCAGTAGGTCTACCGCGTAATTCTCATTTTCATCATTCATCATCATTCAACATCAACTTGAGATTGAAATTTGACGTGCGTGCGACGACGCCCGCCTAACATGCCATCTCTTTTGCACGCGTTGAATTTCGCATGCATTTGCTTGAAGTTGATACAAATGAGAATTCGCGGTAGAGCCCCAGGTACGCTAAAAAGGCCGCTTTGAATGATTTGATATTATGATTCTGTTGTAATGCCGTCTCTTTTGCACGCATGAAGTAATTCTGACTCCATCCTACTTTCAAATCATTCTATGATTCACCCAAGTCGGCCTTTTTAGGTCCTCAGTAGGCTGTGAGTTTTGCACTCGATACAAGTCAGCGACGGCTGCGTAAAATATGTTGTATGAGAAATTGTGGTTCCTCTCATAAACCGCTAGGGGCGCTCTGCAATTTCTCATATAAATATTTTACGTAGTCGGTAACGTGTATCGAGTGCAAAACTCATGGTAGGCCTACTGGGGTGCAATTGTGTACTCATTTAACAGATTAAAACGTATGGTTTCAATTTGTAAAACTACTATTCGCTCAAGCAAATTAGCCAGTTTGACTATTAAAATGATACGTTTTACGTCGTACGTTTCTTACACAATTCCACAACTGGACTGCGATATATTATGTTAGCGATAATGAGAACTAAGGGCAAAGGAGACCTGAGATTGAGCACCTCAATTTGCATGACTCTATGACATGACGCTGACAGTTCACTAGCACGCTCTGAGCCGTGGCTGTTATACGACAACCGAAGTTTTGGCGGTGTGAAAAAGAAAAATGTTGCATAATTATGTTGTCTTAGAGTTAATAATACATTTACATTTTATTTTTTTATTTTTGGTTAAGCCGTAAGCGAGTAATAAGCTTTAGAAAATACCCATTTGTCTCGGCTTCTAGTTGAAATAAAATCGCGGTTTTTTCAGATAGCACACGATCAAATTTTATGAAAGATAAAACCAACTAAAACCCGTAATCTATACACGAGAAAAAAAAAATAAGCGGTGTTACTACAAAACGGTGTTTTACTTTAGACAGTGTTTAAATCTGTTGCTGTCACTCTTTAACAATATGAAAGAAAGGGTGACAACGACAGATTTAAACATTGTCTAAAGTTAAACAGCGATTTGTAGTAACAAAGAAGAAGTCTAAAATATAGTTAAATAGAGGGTTTTAAAGAATTTAATTTACATGAAATAAGTGAATCAATTAACGTGGTTTGTTCAAACTTGCATACTTACTTCACAACATTAGAAGAACAGAGATATATTTTTTTATAACAATGGGTATCCTGATTGTTGCAACAAAATCATAGAATAGAATAAAATAAGTCTTTATTTGTATTGATAAGGGTACAAAATGGTGGTGTTATAAATTATAAAGAAAAATGAGCGCCTTAATCAGATAATATTAATTTAGCATACAAATGTTGTTTAATGAAGTTAAGACCTTAATATATTTAATTAATTTAGCATGCATGTCAAATCTCAAATGAGGTCCTAAAAAAAAGAAAAAATTAAACAGATTACATTCACACAATGTCACATCCTACAAATTATCGAAATGTTTTAATTTAAGTGTTTATTATAATTTCTTATTATTCTAAGTAGGCTTTCAGACTATAATAACATTTATCTAATAGCCATTGTTTTAATTTGTATTTAACCATATTTAGAGGAACCTCAACCATCTCTTTTGGCAATTTATTTTAATTATTATATACAAAGTTTTTGTCATTTTATTTATATTTACGTCATCTTCTCTCTCTTAAGGTTAACGTTTTAGTATTGCAAGTTTGTAGGAATAAAATCATTCCATACTAAGAATTAACATTTTATTTTTGTTTCAAGTACTTATCTATATTTAAAACGATTTTTTGTCTGTGTCGAGCTTGTCCAAATTTAATTTACTTACCAACTTGAATTTACAATTCAAGGCAAAAATGAGCAAAATATTTGAAAGTGTTTTTCGTATGTCACAGAAGACAAATTAATTATGCCTGAGAAATTCCACATTAGCATCCGTTTTCCTTTTGAAATGAAAGACTAGGTATCCAGCAAAGTGAAAATGTTACGAAGAGGTGACAGTAGAGCGAATATTCTGTTTAAACTGCTTATTTGACGTACAACTCTACATACAAGGTGACTTTTTGATCATCGTCCAAATTCGTACTGGAGGCTTGATAAGTGATCAGTATCTTGGATCAGTAACAATTTTTGTGTAATACGTAAATTGAAATTTCGGCTTCCCATTGAAATTCAGTTCCACTCCCGAGTGAATCGAACCCTGCGGTCCGTAATAGAATTACATAGATAAAAGCTATGAATGAATTAAAGTGTGAGCGATGACTGGTCCGTAATTTGTGAGCTAGCAAACGATGTGAAAGATAGCTTATGATTCGGACCGCATTAAAAAAGATACATCTTAACCATAACCTCTTATCACAGAATACAATACGATTATTTGATTTTATTTCGTCAAAGTGCCGTGATTCGTGATGGAACAATAAGAGTTTGTAGCACTGTTCTTTAACGTAGACTCAGATAGCGACGAAAAAAATATATATACATATAAATTCTTCCTTTTCGACGAAAAGTTCCACACGACTTTTTATTTGTTTCTCTCATGGCCGAATAAAACATATACTATGGTTTGTCTGATCTGAACTGCTGAAATAATGGAGCGAAAACAATTTTTGACATTCCATTCCGTTCAACGCTCACATCGCCTCACCTCCGTCGCATGAGCCATGAAAGTCATACGAATGAATGAACGCATTTGCTTCACTCATGGATTATTAGCCATTCACCTCATTCATTCGTAATCGATTTTAGCGAAATAATTCTATTTCGGAACGCGGGGACTATGGGGAGTCGAAATTTCATTTTACGAATTTCACCAAAATTGTTATTGATCCATGATACTGATCACTTACCAAGCCACCAGTATGAATTTGGACGATGATCAAAAATTCACTTTGTATATTGTAGCATTCGCTACAAGTATTCAACCTTTTTATATATTTTTAGTCTTTCTTTATCGTTGGCTGCTTTTCTGAATTTTCGAATTCAAATAGTTAGAATGATCTTGTCAGATTTTTTTTGTTATTTTTCTCATATCAAAGAAGATCGTGACAGAGGAAGGAAATTTGCCACAAGAAATTTAAAATATCAAATTTTAAAACTATATCTTATCTATAACTTATATAGAAACAGAGCGCATTTGCCATGAGCATTGTTTAAGCCAGTTTTCCTGCATTTCCCGGTAAGTTTTGTGTAATTTTGGTTTCGTTCTCTGAAAATCCTTTTTGTCCCGTTTCCAATACGTTAATTTCCTTTCCCTCGTTTCATAAGCATGTCTTGACGCCGTTGTTTTATTTCTTTACAGCGACCCTTCGGGATTATTTTTTAAAGGGTTTCTGGGTCTCCCTAGTTTGATTATCCCATCCGCCATCTTGTACGGTTGTACCTAATGAGGCCTGATGTAAGGACCACGTCCCTGGTGAGCTAAAGCTTCCGATACTAAAATTGAAATCGCCAAGCTTCATCGACTGCTCCCGGGAACACCGGAAACTCCCAAAGTCACGAAGAGACCCTTACCAGGTTTTTAATATCTGTAGCTTAATATTCAGCATCGATTATTTTTATTCCTTAGTGTAAAGCTAGATAACGATTGCTCGTAACACCTTATTATTACGTTTTTCTTTCGGATCAAGAGTTATCAAAACTTCCGTGAAATCTTAGTTTAAAGGATCCTATAAACTAGTGTCGACAACCAAATTTAAAAATCCATTATTTTATGAATAAATGCGTCGTTCAAGCTAAAAGGAAATTAAAATCTTAAATAAGTGGAATTTGGCATAATAATTTTTTTGATCTAAGAATTTCCTTTGTAGCGATTCTCTTCTGATATTATTGTTCTTTTGTACCATATTTTTCTTACCTCGGTTTTGTTGTTTTTGTGTATTTTAAGATAAAATTATACGGTTTATTCATCCAGGTTTACCTCTTTTTTTGGCTGTCACCAGGCTTGCCTGGTGGCAGTCCAAATTCAATTCGAAATTACGTTCGTAGTATGTGGCAAAAAATAAAAATTTTTTTTTTTTAAAAATAACGCTACATTTATGGCGCCCGAACAAAAGGTAAGTACGGTTTTCTGAATATTACTTGCTGTACTTTAACGTTTTTTTCTCAATTCGACGGTGGTGTCTACGCTTTCGTAGACTAATTTTCCAACCTACTAAATTTTGTTTGTTTTCAGGCAGCGTTTTCTCTTCTAAGGAACCCCAATACCAAGCTGTCGAAAGGAACCAAATTTTTCCACGAAGAATATTTTTTGTCTTTATGAGTACCCTTAATTTGTGAAATCTATGTTTTGCAAATTTTAATAAAGGAATAAAGTATTTACACACTTTTTGTGTATTACCTGTTTTATTTGTGTGTGTATATTATCCTATCCCTAACCTAGTTTCCTTATGTATAGTTAGGTAGGACCTGCAGGTAAGTGCATTTCAATATTTAGTAGCCTATTACTTTCCATATCTATCATTAATAATTGTTACCTGTTCTAGTAAATAAATTACACTGAGTTTTCAAGTCAAATAAATTTATTGTAATTTATCCATAAATGTGGTAGTTACTAGTTAAACATATTTATTGTGTTTCTAGCATAATTGTTGATACCAGTAGATCCGGGTGGTCACTTTATTCGTTTCCTGTTGATCCCTAATCCAATATAGGCAATCTCATTTCGTTACAAAATTTTCACAATAATATTGAGATTGTCTCTTCCTTGCAAGAAATTTTGTCGCAAATCCTCGAATTAATCTTTTTGTTTTTACAGAACAAATGTTATATTTTTCCTGAAAAGATTTTACAATTTCTGAAATCTTTGTTTACATTTTCAGTCTTGTCAACTGTCAAAGTCGACATTTGAATATTTGTCTATTATTTTGAACTTTCTGGTTTACATTTTTTAACAAACTATTTTCGCTGTATGGAGGTCAATTGAATAGCAAAACCTTTTTTTGCACATATCATTGCGGCTTCCGGTTTACACTATTTTTGATAAATTCTCCTTTTTTGTTAAATAATGTATCCTTTCAATCTTAATTTGTTGGCTCTTGGTTTGATGGTTGTTGATTTGTTGGTTATTTATTTTGTTGATTGTTAGTTTGTTGGTTGTTGATTCGTTGGTAGTTAATTTGTTGGTTGTTGGTTTGTTGGTAGTTATTTGTTGGTTGTTGATTTGTTGTTAGTTAATTTGTTGGTTTTTGGATTGTTGGTTGTTGAGTTGTTGGTTTTTGGATTGCTGTTTTGTTGATTTGTTGGTTTTTAATTGGTTAGTTCTTGTTTTGTTCATTGTTGGTTTGGTAGTTGTTAGTTTGTTGGTTGTAGATTTGTTGATCGTTAATTTGTTGGTTGTTGATTTGTTGGTTGTTGAGTTGTTGGTTGTTGTTTGTTGGTTGTTAGTTTGTCGGTTATTGATTTGTTGGTCGTTAATTTGTTGTTTAGTGGTTTGTTAGTGTGTTGGTTTGTCCTTCTTCAGGCAGCAACGGAACAACGTTTCTACGTGATTGTTGCCTGAAGATAGTTTGTGGGTCAGAGAGCAATATAGGCTACTACCTTGTTTTTACTTAATCAAGTCCTTTTGTTTCAAGGCATTTTGATTAGTCTAGGTGTTTATCCGATTGTTTATCCTTCTGGAAGTTAATTTCCTTTAAGCTAGTTTAAATTTTTTTGTGTCGTTTGAGGATATTGTAGCATTCGCTACAAGTATTCAACCTTTTTATATATTTTTAGTCTTTCTTTATCGTTGGCTGCTTTTCTGAATTTTCGAATTCAAATAGTTAGAATGATCTTGTCAGATTTTTTTTGTTATTTTTCTCATATCAAAGAAGATCGTGACAGAGGAAGGAAATTTGCCACAAGAAATTTAAAATATCAAATTTTAAAACTATATCTTATCTATAACTTATATAGAAACAGAGCGCATTTGCCATGAGCATTGTTTAAGCCAGTTTTCCTGCATTTCCCGGTAAGTTTTGTGTAATTTTGGTTTCGTTCTCTGAAAATCCTTTTTGTCCCGTTTCCAATACGTTAATTTCCTTTCCCTCGTTTCATAAGCATGTCTTGACGCCGTTGTTTTATTTCTTTACAGCGACCCTTCGGGATTATTTTTTAAAGGGTTTCTGGGTCTCCCTAGTTTGATTATCCCATCCGCCATCTTGTACGGTTGTACCTAATGAGGCCTGATGTAAGGACCACGTCCCTGGTGAGCTAAAGCTTCCGATACTAAAATTGAAATCGCCAAGCTTCATCGACTGCTCCCGGGAACACCGGAAACTCCCAAAGTCACGAAGAGACCCTTACCAGGTTTTTAATATCTGTAGCTTAATATTCAGCATCGATTATTTTTATTCCTTAGTGTAAAGCTAGATAACGATTGCTCGTAACACCTTATTATTACGTTTTTCTTTCGGATCAAGAGTTATCAAAACTTCCGTGAAATCTTAGTTTAAAGGATCCTATAAACTAGTGTCGACAACCAAATTTAAAAATCCATTATTTTATGAATAAATGCGTCGTTCAAGCTAAAAGGAAATTAAAATCTTAAATAAGTGGAATTTGGCATAATAATTTTTTTGATCTAAGAATTTCCTTTGTAGCGATTCTCTTCTGATATTATTGTTCTTTTGTACCATATTTTTCTTACCTCGGTTTTGTTGTTTTTGTGTATTTTAAGATAAAATTATACGGTTTATTCATCCAGGTTTACCTCTTTTTTTGGCTGTCACCAGGCTTGCCTGGTGGCAGTCCAAATTCAATTCGAAATTACGTTCGTAGTATGTGGCAAAAAATAATTTTTTTTTTTTTTTTAAAATAACGCTACAATATGTTATAAATATAATCACTCACTATTATATATAACTACTATATACTCACGTTACAATATAACTAATTATATTATAACTCACTCCAGGGGTTCTAGCACGCGCGCCGTCGATACAGGCAGCGTCTTTCTTTTTTTTCGGTACTCCATCCCGGTGTCCCCGAGAAAAGCTTCGGGACGCAGAATTGTCCCGTTTTGAGAATGCTATACCTATGCAACATATGCTACATCCAAACTGCGGGAAAAATTCGAATTTCACTCAGCTTCCGTCACCGCTGCGCTTTTTGAATTTGACTAATTCGTCCGCAAGAAAAATTTTCAATATCAAGTATCAGCTAAAACAAAATTCAGATATAATTCTTAATTATTTACTCCAAGTACTGACAGAAAATAATTTGATGGCAAAATTGTGGCAAAAACGTTTTTAATTTTCAAACTAAATACTAAACACTGTGAGTCCCGTAGTCCTAATTAGCGTGTTTTAAAATCGTATCTTTAATTTTCAAGTGTGTATTTGTTGATTTTTTCATTGTGCTCCTAATTCTGTAGCCAATGACAATTATGACAGTGTCCCGTTTTGAACAAAAATAAAAATGGTCACGTTAGGTATGCGTAGAGCGTAAAGTATATATAACTCGGTGCGTGTTAGTATGACGATAGCGGTCATTTATCCCTTTTATACTGTCGTACTAAAGTAGTAACCGTATTGGCCCCGCTACTATAGTACGCTTAGATACAGTACTATCGCACGTTATACGCGGAACAATGGAAGTATCGCTACCGTAAAAACGAGTACATTGGTAAAAGGGGTGAATGGCCGTTACCGCCATGCTAAAACGCACTTACTATAGCCACGCTAGTTAGCTTCACAGGTAGTCTTCATTCATACAAAAGGTTAGAATTTACATAGGTATGTATTATAGGCAGATCAATGATTAAAATCATCAAGTATTATTTCGTTGGATTATGTAGATCTGTGGTTTTGTAGGCGTTATAAAACTCGAGTAATTTCAAACGGTCGCGAGAGCGCGCTCTAAGCGCTGTGACGTCATAATGCTAATGGTCAGTCCCAAAGAACTGGTACAATAAGTGTACCTTGCATACTTTTTGGGTACCGTACTTCATGATAGAAGAACTTGTTGTCCGTCTGTTCTATTTTTCAGGCACGGCTTGAGTTATCAACTTGGTATCGAAATTTTTTTTCCGGCTAGACCTTGATTTATTAATATAAATCAAGGTCTAGCCGGAAAAAAAACTTCTTACTCAACACAATAAAAAGAAAGATTTAATTATTTCATTTTGTGGATTGTTTAAACGTTAGGTTGAAATTGAAAAACAAATTCGCTCATAACATACTTTAGTTGTTTTCTTGCATTAAGGCGATATGTGAAAGTTTTACCGTCCCTCTTACTCCATATGCAAAAGACTCTCAGTGCGAGAGGGACGGATTCGTGGAAAAGTAGCAAAATGTCGGTTTTTTATTAATATAAAATGTACTTAAAACGCTATCAAAATTTCATTTAACCAGGTCCTAGATACTGTTAAAACCCATCTAATAAAATATAATTGCAGTCCATATCGTTGGCTCACTATTACGAAGGTCTATGTAAAAAAAATTGGAATAACACAAGGTTCTATGTGTCATTCATTGGCTATTGTCACATAGAACCTTGTATTATTCCTATTTTTTTTTCATAGAACCTTATAATAGTGAGCCAACGATATATGGACTGCAATTATATTTTATATGTCATTATAAATTGTCAAACCTGGAGAATTGGTGTCGATAAAGACCTCATTTCAATAATATATTTCTATCGAGCCGAAATTCTCTAATCGCGTTTCTGTTTTAACAGATCCGAAGAGAAAGATTCCAAAAATAATCAAAATTATACATTATTTACCGAAGTAGATATAGAAGTTCAAAAAGTGTCGATTTTTTTCCGTAGCGCCTTAAAATTAAAAATTGACAATAACTTGGTCATATCGGTGTATCGTATAGGTTTTTTGAAAATATCGGTATTCGCATCGTATCGGCAGATCAGCGTATTGTTGTACCACTAAAATATATGCAGTCGGGCTTAAGCTTTCCCTTGCCGTTATTTATTATTTATAAAAATCTTTTCTAGAAAAACATTTCAAAATGTAAATTGTTAAAACGCGGCTAAATTAAAAACAAAACCAACGAAAAAAACAGCTCGAGCACGAAGCCAAAAACTACACCGCGTAGACAAAAATAAGTCAAATGCCATCCCCGTGGCAATCACAACATAAAACCGCATTACAGTTTAATAAAAATGACGCTATCTACCACCGAGACGGCACGGACGAGGTGTGGGGCACGAATAATTTATTTCCCTTCCAAGACATAGACAACATAAGCCGCTAGAAAAATAAGCAAACTACCCACTTAAAAAGTCTTAACCGAAACCTCCTCTACGATTCCGAGCCTTAACATCAGCGTTCGAAACTCAAAAATCAACCGTGGCACTGCCGCACTGGGGTCTTTCTGAACCCCGGCGGTGAACATAGTTTTCTACAAAGGGGTATAAATTTGCAGTCCAAGTAGGAGGGCGAACGTCTCGTCGACCTTATTTAATTTCATAATAAATTGCAATAATTGCATTACTCGGATCGCTGGAATAAATCAAGGGTTCCATCGTCTCTGGCGCGGCGACTGCGCTCACTGTCATTGTTGTGTAAAAATGACACCGTGTAAGAATAATTTGCTTTTTGTATTGTTTTTAGGGTTCCATAGTACCTAAAAGGTACAAAAGGAACCTTTGTGGTGAGACCCCGTTGTCCGTCCGTCCGTATGTCACAGCCTCATAACTTTAGCATTGTTAAAGATAAAGATATGAAAAGCACAAAAATAGCATTAATTTGCCCACATATCACGGTACATAAATAACAACAAAAAATTTCCAAAACAAAAGTGAGAAAGATTAAAAATATCCTAAAAATACAATATGGGTATCAAACTGTAAATTTTAAAAAGCTGATTGTAAAAATATAGAGCTTTTTATATTTACTGGCACTAGTTTCGAGAAATCTTTAAAAAAATCACAAACATATATATGTATGTCCCTCCCCCTCCCCCCCTTATCTCCAAAATTGATAGACCGAAAAATGTGAAAAAAACCATGGTAATATGTGTTTACGTAAAGATTACAGGAAAAATAAAGCGGTTGAGGAATTCACAAAAAGAAATACAAAATTAAATACGGAATAAAATACACGAGTCTGACTTTTTTTTTCGTTTTTTTTATTATAATGTGGCTGAAGATTTTATCTTAGGTAATTATTGTCTGCGAATAAAGTAAAAGAAGGCTTTTTATCATATTTTTTAGAGGTAATAAATTGACCGCCTCTGTGGTCTTATCCAACTACAAATCTGGAGGCAACCGGTTCAAATCCCGTGCACGTGCAGGGGCACGAGTGTTCAGTCTGACCGCGTTAGAAGGCACGTTAAACAATCGTAGGTCCAATTTGCACACGAAGTAATAGTCGTAGGTGAAACGTGGGTGTATGAGTGTGAACTGTGACTTGCATTTCACAGTCCATATTCGGAAACACCTCGGGGATTCATGTCGCAACTATGTATGTATCCGACACAATCTTCTGATCAACAGTGTCACAAGGATCTTATTGCGCGTGTATTGGTTGTGTCCAAAATCGGAAATAACGCCGCTACCATACTCCTTGTTTCACAGCTGCTCGACAGGGGTGTCGATGTCATCAACGCGCCATCAGATTCTTGTAGAAGTAGTATATTATTGGGCACGCTGTCCCAGTTTCCAAACACACAGCTCACTTTGCTTCGCTTCGCTCCGCGCCGTTCGCCCGCTCACTCCGTTCGCTTGTGTGTTTGGAAGCTGTGACAGCTGTGCCCAATAATATATTGTAAAAAATTAACTTACATTAGTGTCTTCTGTTTTGCTCCGCTCCATTCACCCGCTCTCTCCATTCACTCGTGTGTTTGGAAGCTGTGCCCAATAATATACTGTGAAAAAGTTAACTTACACGGGTCTCTTCTATTCTGCATATTTCAAAAATATAACCGATATCTCACTTAGTAATTTTAAAATATATATTTTGACTAGCAGTTATGAAATGAGGCCAGCTAAATTTAACTGAGAAATGTAATAGTTTCAAGACCCGAAAACACGTAGTTCTCGTTTAAATCTTGATTGATCCCAGAAACGCTAAGTTCCTGCGTAAGATCTAAAACTAAATCAAGACCCAAAAACACTTAGTTCTTGTGTAAATCTTGATTGATCTCAGAAACGCTCAGTTCCTGCATAAGATCTTATACTAAAATCAAGATCCGAAAACATATAGTTCTCGTTTAACTCTTGATTGATCCCAGAAACGCTCAGTTCCTGCGTAAGATCTAGTACTAAAATCAAGACCCAAAAACACATAGTTCTCGTATAGCTCTTGATTGATCCCAAAAACGCTCAGTTTCTGCATAAGACCTATATCTAAAATCCCGAAAACGCTTAGTTCTCGCATAAGATTTCAAAACCTGTTTAAATTTTTGAAATTTAGCTGGCAACATCAACTCCAAAGCCGCTTGGTCTTTGCATCAAGTTGAAAAGAATCTCAAAGACGCACAGTCCTTGCATTAGATTCGTGAAATTCAAGTATGATTGCAATAAAAACAACGAGCACACTGAATGATATCTTCACTGTTAGTCTAATAGTATGTTACATTTATATGTGTGTATGTAAGTATTGTGAATCAGACGTTTGAAACTATCGGCTTACTTTTTCATTCAATTAATGAATCATTTAGAAACAAAAAATTGAACAAACGCTTCTATTTATATAACATATCGATAATATTCATCTCAACTATGATATTCTAATAAAATATGTATAATTATAAGTATAATATAATAGAAATTCTAAATAAATATCTACAAATCTAAGAAAGTGGGGTGAAGGCCGTTTTCTTATTAAAATAGCTTTAATTATCCTTTAATTTAGTGATCAACTATTATATGTACCATCTAATTTTTAAATAAATTTAATTATCCATTAAATTAGTGTAAAACTATTTTTAAAAATTAGAAAGCATTAGCTTTCATCCAGATACAAATTAGGAACAACAGGGTCAATTGGGTTCATATATTTGTCTTGTACAGAAAAGATATACCCAATCAAATCAAAAATTTTATAAAATTAAAAAATGTTTAGCGCTCCTTCTGGAACTAAAACTATTAAATTAGGTACCTGTCCTACTTTCGTTTACCACGTGCTGCCGAGTCAGTTTATAGAGTTGCGGAAGTGCATGAAATTTGAGAACTTATTGTCGTTCATGTTGCGAAATCATATTATACTGGATGTATTTTATATAAGTGACTTGTTGATAGAACCAAATTCATACTGGTGACTCGGTAAGTGATCACTTCAAGATTCACCGATCAGAGATCACCTTTTTTGTAAAATTGATTTTATTGTTATTATTTTTTGTTTCCGACAGTCAATTACTATGGGTGATAGTGATCACTTACCAAGCATCCAGTATGAATTAGTTTATATCCACAATCCGCTGTACTAAGTTTACGAACAACTGACATTTTGACCCCTTTAGCTTTTTTGATGCTACTGTATAAATGATAGAACCAAATTCATACTGGTGACTCGGTAAGTGATCACTTCAAGATTCACCGATCAGAGATCACCTTTTTTGTAAAATTGATTTTATTGTTATTATTTTTTGTTTCCGACAGTCAATTACTATGGGTGATAGTGATCACTTACCAAGCATCCAGTATGAATTAGTTTATATCCACAAAAGTCATCTTTCAGTTAACTTGTAAATAATTATAGTAGTTTTAATGTATATTGCTAATCATCATTGACCAAGAGCTACCTGTTCTACTTTCGTTCACCACGTGCTGCTGAGTCAGTTTATAGAGTCGAGGACGTGTATGAAATTTGAGAACCTATTGACGTTCATGTTGCGAAATCATATTATACCGGATGTTTTTTATATAAGTGACTTGTTGATAGAGCTAAATTAATACTGGAGATTCGGTGAGTGGTCACTCTAGTATGAATTTGTTTATATCCACAAAAGTCATATTTCAGTTAACTTGATAATAATTATAGTCGTTTTAATGTATATTGCTAATCATCATTGACCAAGAGCTACTTGTTCTACTTTCGGTCACCATGTGCTGCTGAGTCAGTTAATAGAGTCGAGAGCGTGTATGAAATTTGAGAACTTACTGACATTCATGTTGCGAAATCGTATTATACCGGATGTTTTTTATATGAGTGACTTGTTGATAGAGCTAAATTAATACTGAAAATTCAGTGAGTGATTACTGCAGCATGAATTTGTTTATATCCACAAAAGTGACCTTTTAGTTAACTTGTTATTAATTATAGTAGTTTAAATGTATATCGTTAATCATCATTATCCAAGAGCAATATCTTGTTTACGCTCTGTGTAAATAACTTGTATTTTTAAGCTTTATCTAGTAAAATAAAAATATAAAAAATATGATTTCCATCACTATCTATTATATAATTATATCATATTCCATCATTTCATGAATATGTTGTGTTTAAGAAAGTATACCATTTAATTTACACCCCGTAGAAAGTGTATTTTTACTAAATTGCTCGGAAATGTTGGTATTTTATTTATTTAAAATTTCTGGTCTAGACTTCATTGCGATCTAAAAACTTTACAGATAATCATATTCTACGATCCTTACACCCCTCTTTCACTCTTTTCACATTAAGTTAATAGTGGTATCGATACCTGAATCGGAATCAGAAAAAAAAAATATCAGTACATTAACGTTATAATACATAGGTATCGTTATCGTTAACGAGATATAGGAACAGATACCATTACCATTATCAAAAACGGTAGCAGTAATCGTATTATTTACAGTTCTCGCCTTCGACTCGGTCTTAAAATTTATACTCGTTAAGTATTTGCTTATTTTCCGTGCTCTACAATAATGTACTATTGCAGTAAAATTATAAAATTTTTGATCGAATACCTACCTAAGGTATTAAAAAGTACTTACGGAAGTATAGATCTGTATTTTATATGTAAGGTGATAAAACATATAATCGATTAACAGGAATACATCATTACTACCTTTAACAGATAGGCTGTTTAAACTGTTTATCATGCATTATTTTTGTACAAAAACTAATTGTTTACGGTTTGGAGCACACATTTTCCCTAATTTTCAAGTGAAGTTAGTGCGAGTTGCTGCCAGTCGTCACCTCTGTTAACGTTTTTTTCTCTCGACTACGAAGCTCATAATCCAAGTATGTAAGTACCTTTTACCCTTATTTTCAAAATTTTCTTATCTGTATTTTTATTTTAATTTCTTAATGCAAGTACGTCTTCCAAAATTCTTGATTTTCTAAATTGTCTTGTCTCTTTTATTAGCTTTATGCTCTTAGTCCAAGTATGTGTACGAAAGCCCTTTAATATACAAATTACCTAATCTCTATTTTTATTATAGCGTTTTTCTTTATTAAATTTGAAACATACACTCCTAAGATATAGTTAATAAAAACACTTTTATTATGATTTTTTTTTTTTCAAATTTATTATTATTTTTCAGGTCTGACTCAGAATACGAAAGTGTTAGCGTAGTGGCAGCCCCCATTGTCCCTCAAGCATCGACAAGCAACAAAAAAAGGACTTCAACGAACAAGCGTAAAGCTCCTGCTACAGCTGAAGATACTAGGTTAGTATTTATTTATCCTCAAGTCTCATTTAATTAATAGTTTTTTATTTTATTGGTATATACTTTTTAGTTATGATTGTTTGTAGACCTGTCTGATTTTACTTTAAATAAAGTACTTGAATTAACACGACTACGATAAAAAATGACCACGGGTGAACAAGCGCGGTGTCTAATAGTTCTACGGTCGACGCAGCCTTAAATGAACAAAACAACACTATATTTTTTAAACTCCTATTTTTTTATATGTAACAGATTTTGTTAATTGAGTTGGGATAATAACATGTTTGACTGGAAAGATCTAAACTCCACGAACAAAAACTCACCAACAATATTATTTATATTTTAACTAACTTTAAATTTTAATATTTATAGGACGAGCAAGAAAAAGGCAACACCAGACGACTTGTTTGGGCTAGAGGAGTCAAAGTTTGGCCTAAATCCCACCGGTAGTCTCACGTCTTCGATTGTCAGCCGAGTTGCCAACGGGAAAGTGCGAAGAACGATCGAAGGCGACGGTGACTACTACATCGAGTTAAAGGTGTATCGTACGGCGGACGCGGTCACCTCCAAGCCGGAGGAACGTTGGAAGAAGGCACAAATAGGCTTAAAACTTCAAACAAATGAGGGCACGTTAGAGTGGGAAGCCCTCCAAAAGTTTGTAAAAAGAGGTTTTGAAGTTTTTAGCAAAGCCGAACCTATATTTTACAGTGGTTGATATATGTATAAATTTTAAGTATATGTTTAAATTGATCATTTAATTAAATTTAAACTTAAGTATTGTATCAAACGTTGTTTTTAAATTAATTTTCTCCGTTATCCCGTACCTTACCGATAATCATAAATTTTAATTAACTTCTTATTTATTCCTTTTGTTATAAAAAGTAAGTTTCAACATGCCTTTTTGTACAGTTTGCCGTGAGTCTGTTCCTAATAAAAAGTGGACAGGACATTTGAGAAGTCGCGAACATAAAGATAAAGGTTGCATTATTATAGGCGAAGGCATTGAAACGGTTTCATCGGCTTTTCGAAGTCGAATTGCTACTTATCGAATTACGTCTACTAATGAATCTGATGCAAATTCTATTGAGTCCTTCTTCAATAACATTAAAGATAAAATAAAAGGACTTTTAGATAAAAATTTAAAGGCCCATACCTGTTTAAAAATTAACTTTGAACTATTTGCGTTGTTTCTTTTGTTTAAAGATAACACTCAGGAAATAAAATCATTTAATACAAAAAATATAATAGTGTATTTGAATCATAATTATGATGAGTTAATTTCTTCTATTACAAATAATTTGAAGAAAAAAGTCGAAGAATTCCAAGAAAGGGATAGTGGGTGGACTTTTATGACAAACTCACATCTAGAAGTCAATATAAACAAATATCAACCGTTACGAGGTTCAAGATATATTGATTTACCTAAATTTATCAAAAGTAAGAAGGCATGCTTAAATATTCAAAATAAAGATGATTATTGTTTTTTGTGGTGTATCACTGCATTTTTATGCCCAGTTAAAAAACACCCTGAGCGAGTTTCATCTTATCCTAAATTTCAAGGATTATTTAACATTCAAGGTATGTCTTTTCCTGTTGGTTTTTCAGACATAGCGGTGTTTGAAAAGAACAATCCTAATATTAGGATCATGGTTTATGGTTTAGATAACGGTAAAACTGTTACGGGCCCTTTATATAATTCGAAAAATGACAAAAGTAAAAAAACAATACATTTATTATATTTAGAAAGTGATAAGGGTAATCATTATTGCCTCATAAAAGATTTACCACGTCTAGTTCGAAGCCAAGTGACAAAACATCATGAAAAGTTGTATTTTTGTGAATGTTGTTTACTGTTTTTTAACTCGACTATAAAATATGAAAATCATTTATGCTGTGGTGTAGCTACCGAACTTCCACGTGAAGGTTCCTTCATACAATTTAAAAATTATAATCGTAAACAAGAGATGCCTTTCGTGATATATGCTGATTGTGAAACGCTCCTTGAACGTTATCAAGGTTGTGAGACTGATCCTAGCCTAAGCGGTACAAGTACGTTACAACGTCACGTACCTGCGGCGTTTGCTTATCATATTGTGTGTGTGTCTGATTCTAGTTATAATCGTTTTGTTTCTTATCGAGGACCTGATTGTGTGCAAAAGTTTGTTGCGTCTCTGTATGATGATGCAAAAAATATTCAAAGAATTTTAGCTCAACCTGTTAGCATGAAAATTTCAGAAAAACAATCCAAAGAGTTCAAAAACGCTAGTGTGTGTCACATTTGTAATAATTTACTCTTATGCGATAAAGTGCGTGACCATTGTCATGTGTCAGGAAACTATCGTGGCGCTGCACACAGACATTGCAATTTGCAATTTCAGCTGCCTGAGTTTATACCTATAATTTTTCATAACTTGTCAGGATACGATTGTCATTTATTTATTAAAGAATTAGGAGAAACACCTGGACCTATAAAAGTCATTCCAAAATCAAAAGAAAATTATATTTCATTCACGAAGTATATCCCTATCTCTGAAGATATTAGCATTCAGCTTCGATTCGTAGACTCGTTTAAGTTTTTGAATACGAGCTTGGAAAAATTATCCAAGACTATGATAAATGAGCAATTCACAAATTTGAGAAAATATTTTTCTAATGAAATTAAATTTAACTTGCTTACGAGAAAAGGGGTTTATCCTTACGATTATATGTGTCAGTGGAATCGTTATACAGAACAAAATTTACCATCTAGGGATAAGTTTTATAATTCTATTACTAATGAAGATATTAGTGATGGTGATTATGAGCATGCCCAGAGAGTTTGGAAAACGTTTTGCATCCACGACTTAGGGGAATACACTGATTTATATCTCAAAACAGATGTGCTTTTGTTAACTGATATATTTGAAAATTTCAGAATCACATGCAAAAAATTTTACGAAGTCGACTGTTTATTTTATTTGACTGCCCCGTCTTTGTCTTTTGATTCGATGCTTCTTAAAACAGGGGTCCGATTAGAATTAATAACTGATTTAGAAATGTATCGATTAATTCAAAGTGGTATCCGGGGTGGGGTGTGCATGTGCTCGAAACGGTATGCCAAGGCAAATCATAAATACATACCTAATTATGATTCAAGTCAGCCTGATTCCTTTATAGTATATTTAGACTGTAATAATTTATATGGGTACAGTATGTGTCAAGCATTACCATTATCAGACTTTAGGTTTTTAAACGAAGATGAAATGGCTACTTTAGACGTTAGTAAAATTCCGGACAATTTTGATTTCGGTTACATACTAGAAGTAGATTTGTTGTACCCAGAGACTTTACATCACGAACACAATGATTTACCTTTTTGTCCTGAGAAGTGCATTCCTCCTGGTGGAAAAAATTCTAAACTCGTTCCAAACCTTTATAATAAATACAAGTACGTCATTCATTATGTCCATCTCAAAAAATGTTTGGAAAATGGTTTAGTACTGACTACAATTCATAGAGTAATAACGTTTCGTCAAAGTTGTTTTTTGAAGCAATATATAGATCTCAATACACAACTTCGTCAAAAAGCTAAAACTAAATTCGAACAAGACTTCTTTAAGCTACTTAACAACAGCATATTTGGGAAAACGTTGGAAAACACTGAACGTAGAGTTGATGTCCATTTAGTAAAGCACTGGGCTGATAAAACAAACAAAACGAAAAAAATGACAAGTGCTGAACGACTGATTGCAACCCCCAATTTTCATAGTGTTTCGGTTTTCTCAGAGAATTTAGCTGCTGTACAAATGAAACCTCGTCGAGTTATTCTTGATAAACCCATTGCTATAGGCTTTGCCGTTTTAGAACTTTCGAAATGTCATATGTATGATTTTTATTACTCTGTAATAAAACCTAATTATGGAAAAAATGTCGAATTATTATACACAGACACAGATTCATTTATTTTGGATCTAAAAACACGAAATTTTTATGAAGATGTAAAAAACATCTTTCTTAATTATTTTGATACCAGTGATTATAGTCCTGACAATGAATTTAGTTTACCTTTACTGAATAAAAAAGTCCCAGGTTTATTTAAAGATGAAATGGGAGGGAAAATTATATCTGAGTTTATAGGCTTACGTTCAAAACTCTATTGTATAAAAACTTTAGACAGTAGCATCAAAAAAGCTAAAGGGGTCAAAATGTCAGTTGTTCGTAAACTTAGTACAGCGGATTATAAAAATACATTGCTCAGTGGAAATATGATTCGTAAGAAAAATATGTTGTTTAAATCCATAAAACACGAGGTGTTCACACAGAGCGTAAACAAAATTGCGCTGTCAGCCAACGACGATAAGCGATTAATTTTAAAAGACAAAGTTTCTACCCTACCTTGGGGTAGTTCATTTATTTTACCCTCAACATGAACTCTTACAACCTAATATACTAGATGTTAATCGATACTGCATGTTGAAACTTACTTTAAAATTCAAGTTTATGATGTAGTTATATTTAAAGATAATTATTTAAACATCGTTTTTATTGTTATTTTCTGTTAATTCTGATAAAAAAAAATATAACTATAGAAATAATTAAATGGCATTTTTATTTCCCGTGATATGTGTTTATTGAAGTATAATATATTTAATAAATGTTGGAATTTGCAAGTGAAGTCACGAGCAAAAAGTTAGTTAACCATTTATAAATTTTTACCTATATCATCACTTTTGCGGACTACGTAAAAGTAAACAATGTGTGAAGTAGACAAGTCTTAAGTGTACAACCCGTCCAAAACATCTTGGTACCTCAGTTTATCCACAAAGACAGGTAGAACCCATGTGGGAGGGGGGTTTCAAGTATCAAGATATTTTGGACGGATTGTAGCTGTGTGAATGCTGATGACACCAATCTACTATGTACACAATTTCAAAGGTAATAAGATTCAGTAACATTATTTAAAACAATTGTGCTGCATTCAGATGCATGGTTTAGCATTCATTTTGTTGTTAACCATCAAGCAACCAACACCTCCACTAATTTATAGAAAATCACAGAATAACAACAATTACCTAAATATACAACGATGTCTCATTTGGTAAGTTTTTGTAATCAAACAGCTTTTCTTGTGATTTAATATTTTAACAGTTCACTAATTTTCTGTTTGTTTCCAGGGACTACATACTGATCCGAATGATCCATATTATTACGCACAAAACATGCTAGAAGGGCTGGAGAGTGATGTTGAACTAGTACAACCACAATTTCAAGCCAATATCGTTAAAAAAAGGATGAGGACATCGAAAAAACGTCCAACTAAAGATTTGATGCAATCGAGTTTTGTGATCACTAATAACTTTCGACGAGGAAATAAAATTATTAAAATTGAAGTTTATGATCTTAACGAGTGTCAGGAGATAAACAGTGAAAAAGCTGCAGTAAGTGTTCAGTGGGTTTGTGAAGATTCAATCGATGAAATACTTGATTTAACAGAGAACGTCATAAAAAGAATCTCTAAAAAAATTGGTGACAGTAATTTGTAACATGTTATAATTTTATGTGTATTTAGTAATAGTATATTTAATATTTTTTAGTGCATTGAAATTTATTTACTATGATAATGCTTTATGTGTATAATTAGTAAATTTTTATGTTTACGAAATTAAAATCGATTTATTTGATTATATTTTTGATTTAAATAAAAACAAATCGAGATTTTTATAAAGTGTTTTATTTTTATGAATATGCTTAATTAAACTATAAAATACATTATGATCTTAAATGAAACACCCAAAATAAAAATGAAAATAAAAATTTAGTATATAGAATTCTTAAAAAACCATTTTTTTATACAAATTACGTTTCTTAAAGCACAGTATTTTCTATGATTGCTAAAACAGAATAAGTCATTTTCACAATATGTATTTAATAAATTTAGTAGGTTAGGACATCCCTTATCTCCAATATCTATTACAACACAGGTTTTACATAATTCATGTATCCACAATATCTTATCGCTTCCCTTGACAATAATTTTCTTATTATTTAAATATTCATAAATAATTCTTCGAAATTCTCTATAATCAACATAACCTTCTGACCACATGTATCCTAGATTTTTTTCAACCCATTGAACTTGTTTCTTTTCTTGGTAAGATAATGATGTAAAAGGGAAAGGTGGTTTTATAAGAAATGTTTGTGTAAAAAGCGTTGTGGCCAATGCAAATTCTTTTAGAATAAATCCATTTTTGGAGTCCTTAAAACCTTGTAAATCACAAAAAATATACTCAGTACTCATGATATTTTTTTTACGATACTTGTAAGTGGTTTATATTCAAATATACAATCATTTAATATAAGACAGTATGCAGATGTTTTATCAGGAAAGTCAACATCACTTTCTAAATCAATTCGCACATCAATAGGCCCTGTTTTTATTGTTTCGTTTTGTCGACAGCAGTCAATTACAAACAAAGGCGCTTTTTCTTTAAACTCTTTAAAACTTATTGACGGTTCACACCGACGACCATAATATGAATGTTGGAATGTTGCAAACGCTTCGTATAATAAAGCATATCTATCTTCGCCAAATTTTATGTCTAAACTTTCATACGGATAATAAGTGGAATTCAAGAAAACTTTAACATCTCGTAAATGACAATGATCAAATTGCGACATGTCCTTTGTACCATTACTTTTTCGATCAGTTTGTAACCCTATAACTACATATCTAGGTTTTTCTAATTGGGATGATGTTTTTACAGACCAAGTGTGTTTTGTTGTCCTTGGTAAAAGCGAGTATTCATATAGATCCCAATTTCTAAATGCTAAATTGATTGCTCTGTCCCTTTCTAAATATCTTAACAAATTAATTCTCTCACGATCAGATACTTTTATATGAGGCATCCTCCATACGACTTTGTTTATAGAAATGTCTTGCAATACTTCGTTAGTGTTTAATTTTATAGCATTTAGGTTCGTGTTACTACGCAAAAGAATTAACTCATGCTTAGCGTTCATGATAATTTTTTTATAGTCTTCAGCAAATCCAAGAATTTTGTTAAGAGGTATGCACACCGAAAAATTACCTCCTGTAGTATTCTTTATTCCATCAGTATCCCAACCCCAAAACCTCGACATCTTCGATTCATTTTCATTCATAGATAGTAATGATTTTATGGTAGTTGATACTCCAGCATTTTTTATTCTATCAATTTCTATGCCGTTAATTTCATATTTTATGTCTTGAAAGAGAAAGAGTATAGAATTGTTTATAAACTCTATGCTATTAACTTTCTGTTTTGGATCACCACTTTTGTAAACTGTAACCGAACCCTCTATATATAACGTGCTCAATGAGGGTAAAACGTAAAGATCTTGTTGATTAATAGGTATACGTATTTCATCATTTTGATTAAAACTGTTTACGTAAGGTTTGTAAGAATGCACCTGATAGCTTTCAATGCTATTGTCTTGAACGAATGAGTCTGCTATATTTAAAATGCTCATTTTAGAAGCTTTATAATTTTCAAAAATTGTTTATTTTGTTTGGTTAACTTATGTTTTTTTATAGGTGGTCTCTGGGAGAGTTTGCTGCGTAAACTGAGCTCTTTATTAATAGGTTCTGATATTTTATTAAAATCTATCATTTTCGTTTTAAATGCAAATACAACTGTAGTTCTTCGTTTCGCAAATTGATTAGGTTGTTATTAGTATCCAATAATCGTATGTTTATTTCATTAATGCTGTTCCGGGTCACAGGTAAGTAAATCAAGTTTTTTGGTATTTCAATTATTCTATAGCCCGGTGGTACATTAGGTGCAAATTCATAAATAATATGACTAGGATTTCCGTTAACAAAGGATCCGCTCACAATATCACATTCGATTCGGATGATGGTTGTTGGTAAAATGCTTATAGGAAAGCAGGATTCGTGTAATATATTGGCTTCTAATGTTTCATGTCCAAAGCCCAACATACTGCCTATAGAATTATTGTGATCAAAGTTAATATCTTTTGAACAGATAATTTTAGTGCTTAGAGTATTATTATTACAGATCAATTTAAAAGAACAATCTTTAATATTCTGTTTTAAAAAGTCACTAACGTCTTCAAGCTCATATGAACCTTCTGGTATTTCAACCACTTCATTTTTACCATAGTGAAACTTGTTGTTTCTACTATCTACATTAGGTATAGAATTGAAGGTAGAAAAATATATGAGACCACACTCATATTCACCATCGAGCTGTAACGGAGGCGAATAATTTGTTAGCAAAGCGGATTTATTTCCAGTTACTGATAGTGTGAACGACATATTGAAAGTGAGTGCTTTTAGAAATTTAAATTCAATTTAAATGTTTTTTCCAAAATTCATCGAGGAACTTTATACACAAGTGTCCACAATTAACTGTATTAGGTTTTTGATAATTTTTATAGTTATAGAAGATATCGCTACTTTTCAGGTATCTTATTAATTCCATAGGTGGTTTTAAATCCCCAAAACTATCAAAATATTCACAATAATCTTGTATTTTTATATAGGCTACCCAATGAGTTCCTGGGTTTTCAGAACTATCTAAATTCATAATCGCACATTCAATATTTTTTGTTTTAGATGGCAAACCATCTCTCATAAAAACACCCCGAAAATATGGTATATCATGAGTATATTTTATGATATCAATATTAGTTAGTGCCCTTTTGGGTAGCCTAGCTACTAGTTTTTTGAAGAACGCAAACATAAACCCTTTCCTTTTTTGTATGGTGTAATGTATAAACCTTTCCCTAAACTCATTGACTCCATCACTTTATTGTGACGCTGAGATTCTAAAGTATTTTTTTGAGAAGTCTTATAATCATTAACAGCTTTGGCTATTCCAGCGGCACCGCCTGCCAAAGATCCTAACGCTGATAGTCCAGCAAAAATAGGAATTAAAGGAAGTATTCCTCCAGTTTTTGGAATAGGAATAATCCTAGGAAGCTTGATTTTGCTGTCTTTATGAAAAATTTTTTTAGCAGCCTGGTACGCAAACTTAATTGCATCATTGTTGTTTCTTGGTTTGAATTTCTTTAGTTGAGATTTCAATTTGAAAACGGCTTTATTAAATTTTTTGACACCAGCGCCTGATTTTAATTTAATCCTCATAGCCTTATCTACCAACCAAGAGGCAATTTTTTCACATTTACTAGAATCTTTTGATTTCAGCCTTCTCTTTGCCATGTTCATCAACTCTATATCAGCTTTATGTCGTTCTTCTAAATTAGTATAGTTACTGTATGCTATGTCGTGATGCTTACATGCATTATCTAATTCATTAATACCTCTATCACCTCTTTGTAATCGCTCTTTTAAGCGGGTTCCTGGTCCACAATAGTTATATCCAGGTAAATGTAACTCAATCGGTAAATTATTGATCAAATTATTAATAAGTCCACTCCCTTTCATAACTAACATAGTAATGAACATCATTCCAGCAGAAATGTTATAATATACATCATCTATGTTCAGTATGAATGTGAGTTGATGCTATTTATTTTTAACGATAGCACTTCTATCAATCCAACTATTTTCATTGTTACTTAGACCTAACCACTTTACAAAATACTTATTACCATTTTTCTTAATAATTTTTTCAATCAAATAAATATCAGGATAATTTGTTTTTTGAAGTTCTTGTTCATAAAAACAACCTTTTATTAAAACTTGATGTTGATCTGTGATGCAATAAGTAGGTGGTATTGTTTTATTAATTCTTTTTATGGTAAATAATTCAGTAGACCAATTAGGAGTGTAACCCTTCTGAAAAGTTCCTTTATACTTGCTAATACGGACCTGATCACCCACTTTGAATTTATTGATACTTTGAACAGATTTATTATGCGTTATTCGGATATTACTAGCAACGATTGTTTGATTAGATTTTTTTACTTCAGATGGTTTATATTTGGTAGTGTGATGTGTGGTATTGTTATATGTGTTAACGATATCTGCTAATGGTTCACCAATCCATTTGTAATTACCTATAAGGCTGAAGTATTTAAACAATTTACTTTTTAAAGTCCTGATTAATCTTTCCACTATTGAGGCCTTTTTTGTTGAGTATGTAGAATAATGGTTAATTTTATTGGTCTTTATTAGCTTTTGGAAGATGTCATTGTAATATTCAGATCCAAGGTCTGATTGTAGATTAAGGGGAACTCGTCCACCCTTCAAAATGTTATTAAATGCAATAGCTACTTCGTTTTTTGATTTGGTTTTTAATGGAACTGCCCAAGCATATTTTGAAAACGCATCAATAACTACTAAAATAAATTTAAAACCCTTATTAACTTTATGATATCTGCTTATATCGATCAGATCTGTCTGCCATAGATCGTCAATCCCTTTTAATAGAACAGAACGACGCATAAAATTTCTTCTGGCTCCTTTGTGAATCTCATCTACAACGTTATATTTACTCATGATTTTTATTTCTTAAAGATACTAAATGATCTTTAAGAATGTTACTCACTTCTACTCTTGAACACTTCTCATTTAACTGATTTTGAACTAACTGTATTTGATTTTTTATACCCTGCAGTTCAACGAATAGGTCATGCTTTTTACAAAATAACTGAGTATTTCTATCCACATACTCTTTATTCACAGCTTCATCTAATGCCTGCGGTATTTTTAAACCTATTAATCTGTTGGGTTTTAAGTCGTAGTCACCAGATATATTTTTTAATGGAACTTTTTCAAATGTGTTTAGATCATTCAAATTTGAAAGTCGAAGTCTTTTATGAACATGATGACCAAATTTATCAACGTTCATTTTAATAGACGGAATTTTGTCAATGGTTTATATGCAAATGATACAAATAAAAATAGTCATGGTTTATATTCATTCTATAATACCACTTTCTCGCAATTCTTCAATAATCGAGATTATTTCATTATCCAGCCCAGTGTTACCAGCATCGCGAGAAGCAATAAGCAACTTTAACCTTTCAACTAGTTCGTTTGGATCGTCCCAGTACACGTAATTAACATTTTCTGCAACCTTTTTAAACTGCGGCAATCCTTCACCTTTTGATATTATATTTTCAGCATCGAGTAATTTAAATAAGGGTTTTATAATTTGGTTATATTTATTACCTCTGTTACTTTTGATTGGCTGACCGGGATCGTAGCCACGGCGATGAGCGTTTGTATTTATTAGTATCGTTTTGTAATTTTGCATATCATCTTGAGTTATTTTATTGAAATCAGGATCTTTTTTAAACATCAATTCCGTTAGTCCAGGGGTCTTAACATATGTTTTACTTGAAACTGAAATTCTGTCATCCGTTACAAATACTGATGCTGAACCCATCATTAACTTTCCGCTTACCATTCTTACACCAAACGGAACATCTTTGAACACTTCAGATGAAAATGACCGAGAGGAACCAGTCTCTTTACTTGGACTTTTTTTTGAATCGTTAGTTTCAAAAAATAAGTCACTGTCATCATCCCTGTTATCACTTTCTGTATCAGGATCACTATTTTCGGAAACAATTTCGTCAGAAATATTAAATTTCCGTTTCAGTGGATAATTGTTTTGTGACAAAGCGCTGGTTTCAGATATATTTCTTTTATTTGTATTATTTTTATCATTTTCTAACCAATTCTCTTCAACATTAACCTTTTCTTCTTCACACTTATTTTCTAATGCGTCATCATTTTCGAGGTGGTATTTTTTGTTAGCTAATTGATTTAGAGGATCTATTATTGGTTTTAAAACAGATTCAAGTGCTATTTCATTATCCATTTTGATATTCTTTATGCTTTTAAGCTTCTTCTTAACGGCTTCCGAAGACTTAATTATCAGTTGTTTTATTGATTTCTCGTCATTCATTTTCAACAAACGAACAAGTTTACTTCTTGGTTGTCTAAATAGTAATGATAAATAAATTAAAGAATAGGTCATATATTTCATGTAACCAAACAAATAAATGTATCAAATTTAATTCTATAGCCACCATCATTTTTTTGACAATCTTTATTTATAACTAGATAGCTAAAATGATCTTTCCAGGCCTGTGAACACATATCCCTAAATTGGTTCCAAGTCATGTCAGTGTTTACATGCTCATCATATATGTGTCGTAAATTGATATCGTCTTGTTTGAAAAGTACAATTAGATTTGCGTTATCCCGTATAAGCTGTTTCGGTATTTTGCTATAAGTTTGGTTGAGATAAAAACAGTCTATATTTCTATGTCTTCCCATAGCAAAGAAGTCGCGAATATTATTCTGATTCTCACAAGCCACGTCATCAAAAATTATAACTGAATTCGAAGCTGCCTCATTTGGACTAATCATTTCTTCATTATCACGAAATTGTGAGTAACCTATTTCTGGAACAGACTTTAGAACCTTCTCCAAAAAAACATATTTTGGTTGATATAGAGTTTTTGAATAAACGTATACATTATGAAAACGCAAACCGTTTTCATGTAGAAGGAGTCCTATCACAACATTAGTTTTTCCGCAATTAGAAGGTCCACAAATAATACATCTTATTGTATTTGGTAAAAGTTTTCCATGGCGAGAAGACCATTTTTGTGATTCAGGACATATTTTATCAAAATTTAGTGACTGTGTTTGTTTAACAAATTTCATTATCATGAAAAAAATCTGATGTGCAAACGTCAAGGTTGTACTGTTAACAGTGCTATATCTGCACTCTGTGCATGTTATTTATAAACACAGAATATGCAGAACGGGAGAGAATCACGTAAGGTAATTTTTTTTCAATATATTATTGGGCACAGCTGTCACAGCTTCCAAACACACAAGCGAACGGAGTGAGCGGGCGAACGGCGCGGAGCGAAGCGAAGCAAAGTGAGCTGTGTGTTTGGAAACTGGGACAGCGTGCCCAATAATATACTACTTGTAGACCTGTACTTTTATACAAGGTTAATTTTCGAACATCGTCCAAATTCATACTTGAGCCTTGGTAAGTGATCACCGTCATGAACCAATAACGATTTTTTTAAAAATCATAAAACGAAATTTCGACTTCCCATAGTGATTCACTCAGGACTGGGAGTAAATTACTATGGGAAGTTGAAATTTCATTATACGAATTTCACAAAAATTGTTAACGATTCATGATGCTGATCACTTACCAAGCCTCCAGTATGAATTTGGACAGTGATTAAAAAGTCACCTTGTATGTGTATGAAACATATTTGTGTTGATTCGGTGTTACACGTTTTAACTTATTTGACAAGACTAAACTCTTTTTCTTTCTGTATCGAAATGACAAAGATATGACGCTTAAATAAGGTTAGTCCCACCGAATCGACACAGTATATGAAACATCATTCCATTAAAAGATACCTGTCCATTAGCCGGTATGTATTTTTATTCTACATACCGTTGTGGGAAAGGGTAAAAAGTAGATATGTGCAATTTTACGTACATGTAGTACTTAGTGTGTTTGCAAATTAAGTTACGGTGCAATCAACTTAATTTTGAGATAAGAACAAAAACCATTTTGAAGGGCGGCTTATCCCAATTTTGTCTCTTTTTTGATTAATTTTAAACCATGACATTGTGATATTTTGTGTTTGAAAAAAATATATTCTAGATACATTCTTTCGCAGATTTTTTAGCGATTCAAAACGCGATACGTTATACTTTGCTCCATCCAAAAAAAATACAAAACTTTGTCGATTTTTCATGTTTTTTTCGTTTCATACAAAATGTACATTACCAAATCGAAGAAAAATTATAGGAAATTAAGGAAAATGTAATTTAGTTATTACTTTTGCGGATAGTTTTCTGAAAATTTCACCGTAAAAATGATTTTGTGTTTTAAGAGCGCGCGATGTTTCGGTTGTCGTAACACCACGGCTCAGAGCGCGCTATTTTAAACTATAATAAAAGATCATAGAGTTCAGTTATACTTGATGCAAAACGAAAACGGGCCCTTAACGGAATTCGGGAACATTGCATTCATCAGAGCAAAATAATACAATACAAGAGTTTTCTTAATAAACCACTATTCGAGTTTCACTGTTATCGTTTTAAAAGTGTATGTTTTTTACGTTTTCAATTTTGATTTGGGCCTAAAGTTATTCGTAATTTTAACGTTTTATTATTATAATTGTATTAGAAATAGATGCAATGAAAAAAAAAACTTATTTTCGGTATTTTCAATGAGTTTCACGGCAAAACATAACAAAAATAAAATAAATAGCCGAGCAAGGAACACTTCCCTGTTTTTAGACTTCCGTATCCAAGGGTGCAAAACTACTAAGCCAACGCTGTCCGTTTGTCTGTCCACCCGTTTGTCCGTCCGTCTGTCAAAGTGTCTACAGCTTCAGCCGTAATTATTTATAATTATTTGGAAATTTGTGTTTGTCACTTTTCTGTTACATAAATCTGGATTTGATATTTTGTAGAAATAAAGAAGAACTTCTGATCGACAAACTTAAAAACTCCATCAAAAGAGGAATAATAAATAATTTATATTCTCGTTCCACCTGCAAAATATTCAATGGAAACGGACTATAGTTATTGAATTTATTTTAACACACATACTTAAAAACGTAGCGGCAAAACAGGAGTTCAAGACCAAAGGCTGTGTTTTTAATCTTCTTTTCCTGCTGATACGTGTATATCCTATAAAAATCCTACAATAAAATTAATTTTATCAAATGAATAGCTACAAGAGTAATTAACAGTTCCAAATCACATCAAAGATACTCGATAATAAATTACTAAAATAAGTTATCAGTATATAAAGTATCAGTTCCGAGGGGTAGGGGGCATCACAGGAGAAGCCTAAAAGGGGGAGATACAAAAATACTGTTTTTATTTAGGTTCGATCCCAGTCGGGCGTGTACCAATGAGTTTTTTGGGTTTTATGTGCACAGTATTTGTATACCTATATTTACCACTTGCTGAACGGTGAAAGAAAACATTGTGCGTGAAGAAGCCTGCATGCTCTAAGAAGCGTGTATTTGCTTACCACCCATCACGTTGGGACGCAATAATCATCGGTGAAACTCGGGTCTACCGTGTGTGGACCGTGACTTGCATTTCACAGTTCACACTCGGGAACACTTATGACATCACTTTGGGATTGATGTCGTGACGATTTATAATTTTTATCAGGCTGCAATTTATAAAAAAAAAACAAAAAATGGTACAAGTTTAAAAAGAATGTATTTTGCTTACGTTACAATGTACTCGTAAAAAGTCAAAATAAACGATGATTTTATATTATAAAATTTTCATGGTCCGTATTTTGTGTTCTATCCATAGACGAATACAGCCTACAGACTCCTCATAACAGGCGACCGATTTCTGTCAACACATCTGACTGAACCAGCAGATACAATTCGCCACTCCAAAATTATATGTTTTGGTAGACCAAACCAAAATGGCTTCTAAATTCATTTTGTTAGAGTCTCCGTCTTCAGGAAAGATAAGTTTGTGGCGCCATACGTAAGATTGGAAGAACCAATAGGATTGCAGTGTCCCGTTTCTATTGTTGACAGAATTATTTGTACGCAAGATGTTGAACAATAGACGTCTTTCTGGGCTGTATTGTCTATGGTCCTATCCTATACGCATGCATCCGACCACTTTATATTCTCTATCAGAAACTGTTTGCCTTCTCCACGCAAATCCGCCATGGATCATCAACGGAACATCAAACGCAGTATACGATCAACTAAGTTAATTATAGCCACACTAAATTGTGTTATAACCTTGACTGAAATGTTCTCACCGACGCGACGTGTATAAACAGAGTATGAGCTTTATTATGTACATCCTTCAAGGGGGGGGAGGGTTTCGAGGAATTTGTTGTCTAATTCCAAAATTTTATTTGAACCGACTAAAAAATAATGCCGGGCTCGACTGTGGAGGTACCACCATCTTACTAGAAGACCCCCTCGAAGTTATTCGGAGGAGAGTAAGAGGACAGCTCACAGGCAAAACCGGGAGGCCCACCATGCCTGGGACCGATGGATGGCGGTATATCTATCCCTAATAGCCGGGCCTTATATGGAACAGACTGGTTCCGGCACCGCGCTCAGCAACCCACTTGCCCAGCGTGTGTGAGTATGGGCAATTCTTCCAGGATGACCGCCGGGAGTGGCAAAGTCCTGAAAAGGCTTATTTCCAGCAGTGGACGAACTTAGCTGATAATGAGACTAAAAAATACGAGGAGGTCCTCAATTCGCAAAGTTATTTAAGAGGGGAATAAACGACCTTAAAAGGCCGCGGTATTGAAAAATATATATGATAAACAACAGAACATCTGGAATGATGTGCCGAATTTAGGATTTTTTAATTTTATCAAGAACTTTGACTAAATAAATACAAAAACGTGGTCCGAATTAAGACTATTGGACTAAGACCCGATTTAATTAATTATGTATGCAAAGAAACAAATTGAAACTGCTGAAGATTTAATTGAAAATAGAAAGATAAAAAGTAGAACTACAAACGATTACTCGTCATTATATTTTTGAAGAATTTTAGTTACAATAATTACGTAGGTAAATTTGAGCTTGACCCCCTCAAACGACAGAGACATCATTTTGTGATGAGTCGTGTGACAAAGTGAGACGCACGCGCCAAGGTTGCCAGCGTTTATTCCCCTCTTAAGCGCTGTCCCTTATTATCACTTGGTAGTATTTTTTTGCCGCGGCTTTTATACTACAAAAGTTACGATCGATAATAATATTTTGTATGACTGTGTATCAAAATAGCTAAAATGTTTAGAACCATTTTGCAATCGTTTACCTTCCGCTATTTAACGTTATTATACTTTTTAACCCCCACACTCGATCTCCTACTCTATCCGTGTAAACCAGGCTTAAGCGCCTAATAGCTCCAATTACGCTGTAATTTACGCGTCAAGCCCGACCTTCCTCACGGACTGTCCTGCGTAATTCGATTTCGTTGTCACCATACCTAATAGCTACCCGTTTTACAACGATTATACATACTTTTTGAATGATTGCATTTGTATTTGCAATGTTCTGTTTCAATTTCATCGAAATAACTAAGCAGATTAAAAGCCTAAGTAAAAGTAAATATATCTCTATAGTAGTGAACACAGAACTGTACTCTGTGGTAGTGAATATTATTAGAGTGCATTACAAACTAGAAAAGATCAATCAGAAACAAATCCAAAGACAAGAATTTGAAAAAAATCCCCGGGCAAGTTTTTTTTTTTAAATTCTTGTCTTTGGATTTGTTTCTGAGTGATCTTTTCTAGTTTGTAATGCACTCTAATAATATTTAGAGTATTTATAGCGATGGATTTCGCAAAATAAACATAATCGTAGTCGTGAATCTTAGTACAAACGCTCAGAATCGAACACACACTCAGACGCGTGCTCTATTCACGCTGCCACGCCCCGTGAATTGTATAGAGACTCTCCTGAACTTCGTTTAGACGGCGTGTAGACCACGCATCTGTGTGCGTGAGTTTGAATCAGAGCGTTTCATTAAGATTCACTACTCTACAAATATATTTACTCTGTTTTAGTGGTGTAAAAACTGGTCTTACGCTTTGTCTCTACCGCGTCTGATGGTGCTCGCCAAGGAAGTTAGAGAGCAGGGACTATTTCGTTCACCGTGGGAGAGTGATTATAGCAGGCAAACCAGTGTGTTCAGAGACTTCCGCGAAATCCGAGGAAATCTGAAGAGAACAAAAAATTTTTGTGGTACCGTCTCTACACGTAAAGTAGGGATGATTTTTTTTTCTCGTCTATCCCATGGCGTGGGATGTAGTTGGATAAGTCGTTCAAAAATGTTACGGGTGTGTAAAAACGATTTTTCGATTCAGGTTTTTTTTTGTATTTGTTGTGATACGAGGACATATTATGTATAGTAAAGTAAAACATATTCTGTGAAAATTTCAACTGGCTACCTAATCTTCCTGTTACGGTTGAAACTGTGCTAGACAGACGGACAAACAGACGGACAGCGGAACATTAGTAATGGGGTCCCAATTGACACGCTTTAATAACTGCAAAATATGTAAATGCAATTTCGTGCATCAAATAATAGGTGTTTACATATGAAATAGCTGAAATTTTCTTACAGATTCATGAGTTCATAATTTCTGTAATTCAATAGCTTTTTCAATTATTTGTTTTTTGTTTGAAAGTTGATTTTTACATCTAGGTATAAAATTTGGTTTCTATTTTCAGTGTTATAACTAAACTTAAATACTCAAAAACAGTCCGTACTAAAAGTCATCCATTTCCATGGTAAGATTCGTAATAACTTTTTACAGCTGACACTTTTCAAAAATTAAATTAATGTAGCTGTTAGCTTAATGTTGTCTCATTCATACACAAAAGAAATTACTTACATAATTTGGATTTGTCATTCTTGAATGAAATGCAAAAATGTTAGTACTGTAAATTGAGTTTCCTTCAAATTCTCTATAAAAAACGGCAATTTCATATGTCATATTTTCTCCTTCTTTAAAGACCTCATATTTAAGTTACAACTAAAACAAAAGTAACTATTAATTATCCTTTTCTATGATAAGATAACACTGTGTTTGAAAATTCAACTCTTCATTCCACACACAGCAAGTAAAATCGCTTATTTAGGCAGTTTTAAATTTTCAAAAATAAAATGATCTTATCTCCCAGCAATACGATACATTTTCGTTCGTTTCACTATTATTTGTTCATTGAGTTCAGCGGAACTGCATGTCCTGTTGTCCATTATCTGTCAATGTGAATGCTTATTTTGTTTCCATTCATACGAGCATGACTGCATGTTATATGTATATTACATTAAATTAGATAATAAAAAACTCTTAATGAAAGTGTAAGACCGAACTGGTTACGTAAAGTTTAATAGACTAGCTTCTGCCCGCAGCTTCGCCCACGTGGCTTAGACGAAATAAATGACATAAGCGCTCTCACTTCCTCTCAATTGAATATTGACTGGGGCTCTACCGCGTAATTCTCATTTGTATCAACTTCAAGCAAATGCATGCGAAATTCAACGCGTGCAAAAGAGATGGCATGTTAGGCGGGCGTCGTCGCACGCACGTCAAATTTCAATCTCAAGTTAATGTTGATGAAAATGAGAATTACGCGGTAGACCCACTGATTATATCCCAAACAAAGGTACTCTCGGCTTTCGCGTCACTGCGAAGAACTTTATAAACTAATAAACGAATAGATTCAGATGTTAGTGAGTAAAGTATTATAGTAGGTATGTTGCCTTGCCCGCGACCCGGGTGGCGTTTGTTCAATTCTGTCCCATTTTCGGCGTGGGCGTTATTTTATTAACACCCCTTACAGCTTTTACATGTATATTAAACAGGATCACTACGATGATAATATTAAAAACCGCATCCAAATCCGTTCATTGGTCTCGGTGATAAGCGTGAACAAACAGACAGACAGACAGAAAAAAAATCAAAAAATAGCTGATTTGTGTCCTATTACTCTTCTTTAGTCACCCCCTTTCTATTTTCATTACTTTTCTTCAATGTGCAGACACACCGGGTTCAACTCTTTTATTGATTATTATAAGTATTATTATAAGTTCACTTTTCTCTACAATGGCCGTTTTAGAAATTTTAGAGGCCTTTTGTGTGAAAATTTCCCTAATTAGCTGTTTTTAGTAATTTGGACTTACTGAACACGAATTTTGATTCGTCCAAATCTTGACCGCAAGTTCAGAATTCAAGATGGCGGGCGTTTTATTAATATTACGATATTATCTCTACGGTTTTTATTGCTCCGTAGTTCCTAAAATGAACAAAAGGAACCTTTATGGTGTGTCTCCGCTGTCTGTCCGTCCGTATGTCACATAAGTTTACCACCGTTAAAGAAGCTCAATTGGCCAAATGTTACCCAAAATGCCGCTTTTATTACAAACTGTCGAAAAGTTAACCTGTCTCTATTAAGGCGTATGACCACGCAAAATAAGCAACTCGATGTGTGTCGGTACAAATATCAACGGAAACGACATTGAAATAATGTTAATTTCAGCGTGCCTTGAAAAGTGGCTGTTACGACAACCACTGCGTCTCCGACTGGCGCAAAATAGGAGAAAATAATACTTTTCACATGGACGCCATGAACGGAAAAAAAAATTTGAACTTGAATTTTTTAGATCTAAAAATTTCCTATAATTTGGTGAAATTAAAATTAAAATCACAGATGAGAGTAGTATAAAAAGTTCGGCTGTCCATTTAGTTTGTGTACTAACCTGCCAGTTTTTTATACGTGATATATGATATACTGTTTGGAAAATGTATACACAAAGGTACGAACATTTTGCAACTTTTTAACTGAAATAGTTAATCGAATAAGTAAATAATATATTTCCATGCAACTTTATTTCCCGTGGGAAGTAAAGTGATGTTTTATACACGCTTTTTAGGTTAAGGGAGCACCAAGCGTTTGCCTTTGTCTCTGTCTTTCTCTTTACGTGTAGAGAGTAAAGAAAATAACCAAACTCTTGCACTTTTTCAAAGTTTTTCGTCATTATTTTCATCATATTGTTCTTAAATAAAAAAACTATCGTTTATAAACGCTCCAGTCATCTATGAACTTTATTTTAGTAAATGAATCATAATATCAAATTACTTATTCATCTAAAAAGTAGGTAAATAGAGGAAAAAATAACTCGAAAAGAGGTAACTTTGCGAATTTATTTTATCGAGCCAACTTAATTAAATCGTGTTTCCATCGTGAATACTGCCTAGTATATACCCCCAATAATACCAATATATTTCCCTAGATTTTAATTTAATTGTTTACTACTTTTAACAAGGGTTATAAAAATGTGTTTGTGTTTATGTGTAAAAAGTTCGGTGCGCTCTTAAGAGGATAGTTTTCGCAAAACCATAATCTATTCCTCTTGGTTTGAAGAATCTAGCAATCCCACTAATCCCACTAATATTATAAATGCGAAAGTTTGGATGGATGTATGGATGTTTGTTACTCCTTCACGCCGTAACTACCGAACCGATTGGTCTGAAAATTTGCACAAATGTATTTCTGGACCTAGAATAGCACATAGGCTACTTTTTATCCCATAAATCAGTTCCCATGGGATGGCAATGGGGTGTCAAATTTCTTTAGAAAGGTGATGTTTTGCTCCTTCACGCCCCGTACCTACCGATTGGGCTGAAACTTGGCACAAATGTAGTTCTAGACCTGAAATAGGACATAGGCTACTTATTATCCCATATATCTTTAGAAAAGTGAAGTGTTTTACACAAGCTCAAGCACAAGCTCCTTTAAATTTGCACAAGCGCAAAGTACAAAAAAATGGTACCAAATAAAAAGAAAAACGGTCAAGTGCGAGTCAGACTCGCAAGTCGTCCGTAATTCGACAGTTTTGCGAATAGAAAATTTAATTTTGACATTTTTGGAACTTTAACGGTGAGATTCCGTTGTCCATCCATCCGTATGTCACAGCCTCATAACTTTAGCACTGTTAAAGACAAAAACTTAGAATTTTGCACAAAAGAGGAAAAAAAATTTGTTCCTAAAACCACAATATGGGTATCAAATTATAAGTATTAAGGAGCTGATTATATAATTATATAATTTGGCTATATTAACTTGCACCTTTTTCAAGAAATTGTCGAAATACCACAAAAAAATGTATGTACCCACCCCGATTATAGGTCATAACTGGCCAATTACAGGATAATTATAGCGTTATTTTTTTCAATACAAATGAAAAATAAAAATAAAATGAAATAAATTTATACATATTTTTTTAATACAATATAGGTATTAAAAAGTCGATTGTAAAAATATATAGTTTTGATAATTTACTTGCATCTATTTCGATAAATCCTCAGAAAACCACAAAAAATGTATGTCCCTTCCCTTATCTCCAAAACTGGTGAACCGAAAAATGTAAAAAAAAAACCACGGCAATAAGTGCTTACGTAAAGATTACAGAAAAAAAAATTGAGAAATTCACGAAAAAAAAGACCAAATAAAATTTTCTGTTCCCAAAACTGTCGAATTACGAAACCTAGGTACGCAAGTCTGATTCGCACTTGACCGGTTTTTCGTCAAATATAACAGGAATAATTAGCGTACTTACGGCTACAATCTACTACGCGGACTCAATGCGGAACTTATTGAAAATCATTTTTGAATTAGTAAACGTGCGACAACAAATTTTATAAGCAATCGTGCTTTTTCCGTTTTTCAGAAACGCTGATATGCCTTCGACCTCGCCAAAGACACTTTATCTGGGGATAAAATATCTAGCCATCCATCAGCCTGTGTTCGTTTACTGCTGGAAATAGGCCTTTCTAAAATTTTGCCACTCTTGGCGCTCCTCCGTCATGCTCATCCAGCCGCTACCCGCGAAGTCCGCCGGGCCAGCAGGCACGAGGTCGGTCTAGGCTACGCTTTGCTGCACGTGGTGTCCATTCTAGGCCTTTTGGCTCCAACGGCAATCACGTCGGCGACAAATATGGGCCTACCCACTGCCACTTCAACTTACTGATTCGGCAGATTATGTCGATGACTTTCCGCAGTGCTTAAAGGCAAAAGTATTTAACTGATAAGTTATCTCTTACCAAGGGCTTGATCCACTGACTTAAGGTCGCTTAAGGAGGTATGGAGCGAGCTTTGCGTGGGATATCTCTAATGAATAAAATCGAATCAAATAAAAGTAAAAAATAATTTCGTTCGGAAACACGGCTCGGCCTACGGCCTGAACAAAACCACTTTAGCAAAGGACATTTCAAAGAACAAAAAATTGTTTCGTTTGGAAAAGCGGCTCGGACTTCGGCCCCGCAAAACACTACCAAAGATACTTTACAAATTATGATGACATTTTTCAGGGTATTCGGAAAATCATTCCATTAGGACAAGAATATTTTTCGAAATACAGTTGCTTTGAAGTTATAGAGCTGAAATTTTGCTTCTGTTACTAGGGTTGGGTTTAACGATTTAATATATTTAAGAAAAAAATATTGTGTTTCAAAGTGTTAACACACTAACCGAAGTTTAATTCAGAGAAAAAAATTATAATTTCGTTCAGAATTTACCTAAATTTTCAATTATGAATTTACAAATTTTACCTGGGAATCAAATAAGTGATCGAGAAATTATTTCGTGAGGAAACGTAGCTCGGCCTTCGGCCTCGTCAAAGCCTGACAATCAAACAAGAGATCAAGAAATAATTTTAAACTACAAAAAACTAAATCCACGCGGGCGAAGCCGCGGGCAAAAGCTAGTACTACATAAAAAAGAAAAAAATGTATTTCTTCCAGGTATATAATACACACTCATATTGAAACAGAATTCTCAGAAGTTATTCCAAAATTGAGAAATAAAATACCAAAGATGTCTCTATAAAAAGTTTTCATGTCGAGGTTTAAATTTAATGGAGCAAAAAACCGTTCATATTATTTATGGATTAAATTATGTTTAAACTTTATTAAACTCTTAACAGGACAGATATTTCATAGCACCTTTGCTTTTTTTTATATAATATAATTAGTGAAAAAGTTGTCATTTTGACTTTTTTCCAGAATCTGTCCCTCTCGCACTGCGGGTCTTTCCGCATGGAGTAACAGGGTAGTATGCAAGCTCGCTGGGAACCTATCCTCTTAATAATAATTTTTAAACTCTACACTGGAACGAGTACATTCATCACTATATGTGATTCAGCATTAAATATTCAATAATAATTATCCCGTTAATGTGACCGCGTGTTTACAATGAATCTTAAATCGATTTGGAATGCTGTGGGTTGATGTGTCTTATCGGATAATTTTAATGGTCAATTAGATACGGAAAACTATAATAGTTTGTGAACTCCTCCAAAAAAATGTTTTTTTCAAAGGATTGTATTTTCATATATCGTAACGGATTTTGTTTTACTATTTAGATTTGCAAATAAATGTAAAGAAAAGTGACAAGTGCGCTGTCAGTTATAAACGCGCTCTCACTCTCGCATGTACGGCGTAGACAGAGACACGACGAAATTTCGGCTCGCGCACCCGTTGATAGAGCAGTTTTAAAATATTTTTAAAATTTTATGTGTTTGAGGGTTAGTAGTTTCGTGTAAAAATATATAAATAAAATTTAATATAATATTTAGTTTTAATTTCATTATTTTTTTTGTTATGTATTTGATTTATTAAATGATATAATATTATATTAAAAACAGTGATGTACTTGGCCAAAAGTTTAAATTTACTTTTCTATTTTGTACATCAACAACAGTGTCTTTCCGAAATTCAGTTGTTTTTTTTTAGATATCTACGATCCATTTTTCATATTATTTTTCATAGTTAATTCTATCCACCAACAATATGAATATATTTAAATGCGGCGTTAAAAGAAATTTACAATAAATTATTGCAATTTACGAGCGATTTACCGTTTTTTTACCGACAGCGCTCTTAATTCTAATACCACAAACATAGTGATATAATCCAGTCCAGCACCCGTAGCACAGTGTTTAATCGCGCGCGACGCAGCTTAGTTGAATTACAGTGCTAGGAGCGTGCTATGATGTTTTTGCGATTAAGGCCCTTAATATCGCCAAATGGGTACTTTCTAAAGCCTACTCCTCTTTTATGGCCAAACCAAAAATATTGAAAAAATGTATTATGGATTATCAACTCTAGGACAACATATGCAACATTTTTCTTTTTCGTACCACCAAAACTTCTATATGAAAAATTGTTTCAACTGAATGGTGTTTTTTGGCTTGAATTTTCTACTGCTCCTAAGCGGCTTAGGTGATTTAATTCATTTATGCTTTGATAAATAGGTAAACTTGATAGCTATAAATATAACATAGAATTATTCAATCGAACAATGAAGCCCATGTGAAAAGTATTATTTTCTCCTATTTTGCCCTTTCAAGGACGCAGCGAGCGTCGTAACAGCCACCACGCATTGTGCACTGATTTGAACGTTATTTCAATGTCGTTTCCGTCGATATTCATACAGACAGACATCGAGCTGCTAATTTGGCGACGGTAATCGCCTTAAACAGTATGCCATGCTCCTCGCACTTATGATTCAACTAAGTCGCGTCACACGTATTAAACACTGTTCTACGGGCGCTGATCGTGGCTCATTCATGTTTGTAAACAGGCTAAAAAAAACTTATATTATTTAGCATTCCTATCTTGGTTGTATAGTATATTTCTTTTTATTTTTTTTTAATAATCTGTGTGGCCTAAATAACTAATGTAAACGCCCGCTTATTCTCACATTACAACCACACATGGCTCGTTCAACCAATAATGTAAAAGGAATGCAACAGTAGTAAAGATGCTCTTTTAAGCCTTAGCACAAATATAAGTATGATTGCTGCCTAAATAGTTTGGCCTCAATTGACTACAGTGGAACTAAACTAGTATGAATATTTTTTTTTGCCAAATCAAGCTTTTTACATTTTATACTTTCATAAAATTATATGTTAAACTTTCATGCCAAACCGGTCTATCTTTTCCTATGTTGCGATTGCTCTATTTGAACCTGGAAATTGACTAAAATTTCGTCAATAGTCAAAAACTTGTGGTACTCGTACTATTAATGTATTCTTAAGAATAAACCAAATTTGTACCATTTCTTTTAGGCAAATTTTTTCTTTATTTTTTTTTTCTTTGTCGTTCTGGCGGGCTACAGTCGTGCGCAAACTTTCTCTTTGTTTTTGTTTTTGCTTTAGTTGTATGACTACTATCATGTATATTTAAAAAGAAAGATTTTTAAATTTTCAGTCCCGGTACGGAACCGTCAGGTCGCAAGTCCTTCTCGCACTTGACCGGTTTTTAATATTTCATTAAACAAATTTTTTACTTAATGGCTATTTGGACGTCAATACCGTGGAAAACAATTAAGAGACTTTTACGAAATTTGGGATAATTGGTTGTAAGAGAAACTTGTTTTTACCAATTATCGGAAGTTGCAAGTGTACAGGCCTTGATTTAAGGGAGGGGGGTCTAAAGTAGCTCGAATTTCTATAGATCAGCTGGGACTCTTAAATCAGTAGCCTCAACATTTGTCCTCAGCAAGCGAATTAAATAACATCCACCATGCGGCATCGCATTTAAAATTGATTTCAGAATCAAACTGAATAATAAATTTTGTCGACCACTCGACGGATGCAAATTTTCTGTTTGCAGTTTTTTTTTTGCCTAGTGCGTGATTGGTCCAAACAAAATAATGGTTATTGTCAGGTACATAATACAGATTTCCAGGACTGTGCCATCATAATATGAAACGACGTTGTTAATTTGTTGTTGTCGAAATTCAATAAATTCATGATAATAATGGTTATTGGCTATTGTCCACGTGGTGACTATTGAAAAGCATGCTTTTATGAATTTGCTTTGCAAAGCAGTCTCACAGACTCAGTAGTGGTATGTTTCATTGACTTGAAATGTTTTCATTGTAGTTTATGCTACAAGGGCGCAAAGGAATAAATTACGAGGACGTAACCGAGTAATTTATTGCTCTTCGCCCGTGTATCATACTACGTTTTTCAATGCATAGTGTGAGGAAATAAAACAAATATAATTTTGTGAACTTTAAATTGTAATTGGCTCAAAAGGACTGTATCCAGAGCCGTTAAACAGTGGAAAAAAAAGTATGACATTTATGGCACACAGAAAAGGCTTAGCTTATCTCCGAAACTGGGAGACCAAAAAATGTGAAAAAAATGACGTTTTTAGATCATAACTGGCAAATAACAGGGAAACTAATAGCAATTTTAATGAAAATGAGAAATATAAAAAAAAGTTAAATAAATAAAAAATATTTTATAAAATTTAATATGGATGTCAAATTATAGGTATTAAAAATTTGATTGTAAAAATATATAGCTTGGCTATATTTACTTGCATCTATATCAAGTAATCCTTGAAAAACCACAAAAAATGTATGACTCCCCTATCTCCGAAACTGCAGGTGAACCAAAAACGTGACTCAATGTCTCACATTATGTCATTGTTGCACAAAATACTGTTAGTTTAAATTATTATTGACATTTTCTTTGGAAGGATCATTTCGTTGTAGTGGACAACATAAGTTTCTTATCTGGTAGAGCATAATGCGACGTCATCAAACATAATCCCCGGGCCGCATGTAAATCCGCTGGTGCAGCTTATTTAATCAAAGTAATGCTGCAGGGAAGCCTTCGCCTAACAAAGACATGAACTAAATAGTTTTGTAATTTGAATTAAAATAACAATTAAAACCATAATAAAATGTGTATGTGGTTAAATTTAATTTCTACGTAAACATTAATTAAGGTGACAATATAAAATAAACTACTATAATTTGTACAAGACATTGTTCTGGTATAATAATGTTTTGGTAATATTATAATGAATGAAATAAATTAATAAATTTACTGTGTGCTATTTTTTATCGACTGACTGAATTGCTATTTACGGTGTTTTAATAAGAGTACCTGGACGACCGAGATCCGCTTGGGACTGATAGTAAAACGTCAAGGTTTTGTTTAAAATCTCTTTCCAGCAGCTTTCCTCACAAATTTGCTCCAATTGGTTTTGCATGAAACGCGCCGATGCAGTTTGACAAAACTGTCAAAACATGTCAACACGCGCAAAACGGAATGCACTCATTCCTGTCGACGTCGAACCCGGTGCAGGACGACGCGCGACGCCAACTCCGATGCGAAGCGAGACGTATCGTGACAATAAAGCGCATATTTGGCTGGCTGATCTAAACAAGCGCCTCACGCTTTGCCCCACGCCGTTCGAACTGAGCTGAGCGAGTCTCGTCCTTTGCGTGGGAAATGATAATTATTTCCTAATACCTTAAATTATGCCGTGATTACTTGTTATTTTTCATTCTGTTTTAATAAATTATAATATTGATGATACTTCCAAGTGGTGTATGTGCTTACTTTGCTTGTTAAATGTCCATAAGTCACTTAACAAAGTCTTGTAAAAGTACTCGATTTTAGGGCGAAAACCCTTTATTTTAAATATTTTTCTGGTCTTTAACGCGATGTTTGTGAAAAAATCAGGGACATACACCACTTCATATTTACCGTCTAATGAAAGCCTAAAATTTATTTGATTGAATTGTTCCACTTTCGCAAGTTATTATGGTTTTTAGATATGTATGGAGTGCGATTCGGAGCGGGTTCTTAACACCAAAAAAGGAGGTTATTACAAGTTATCATATAAACTTCTTGATTGACACCACTGACCTCCATGCTATAATAGAAAATTTTGATCATGAAACAGAGCTCTGAAAATGTATGAAAGAGACAGCGAGTTCTAAGTAAGCTTATATTACACCAATATTACTTTTCATATATTCCAGAGGAGTGAAAGCTGAGTGTTTTACTCGGCAGCAAAATTATTACATCTGCTACGCTCTGAATTTAATATTCTGTCCTCGCTGCAAATACATAAGTTATCTCCCTTGTGCAACAATGTATTATTTCATAACTGTATTTACAAATTCTATATTCCATGGAACCTCAGTGACGCAGCGGCTAATAGCGTCTAATTGTTTAACCGTCCATATCGCTCGAGTCGATCGGTCTCAGCAGTAACGGATTGCGATCACTATCTCTCCTGATGCCGAGATAGACCCCTTTACTGACGCCGTGTCTTCTGCTTTTTTGGGTTCTAGCTATTTTAGCTAGAATTTCTAGTGAATTTAGCTAGCAGCGGCAAAACTCAAGAACGGTTTCCAATTTACATGAAAATTTTGGAACCGATGTAAAGTACGGAACATAATGAAAATATTTAGGAAATATTTAGGATGTCTTATGACGCGTATTTTCAAAAAGCAGCCAAATTACCGTATTCTAAGCAGTGCACATTTTGTGCTTATCACGCTGATGTTTTATTCGTATTTCATTCTTTTCATACTTAAGGCGAATGATACGCCAACTGCAATTTGGACCTGTTTTTGAAGGCCTACTTCTCGGATACGGGTGGTCCAAAAACTTCTTAAAAATATATGATGGGCATTATAGAGTCAAAAATAAATTTTAAGTTTCATAATCTGTTTTTCTATTGTAAGTTTTCACAAAAAAATCGAAAGTCATCGAAAGTTTCACATGATTAACACAAGAATTCTCATACTCCTTCCAAACGCCTAAAGCGATTTTAATTATTATTTCTCCAAATTATAGGAAATTTTTAGATCTAAAAAATTTAAGTTCAATATTTTTTTTCCGTTCATGGCGTCCATATGAAAAGTATTATTTTCTCCTATTTTGCGCTAGCCGGAGACGCAGTGGTTGTCGAAACAGCCACTTTTCAAGGCACGCTGAAATGAACATTATTTCAATGTCGTTTCCGTTGATATTTGTACCGACACACATCGAGTTGCTTATTTAGTGTGGTCATACTCCTTAATATTAACCTTTATGCGGCGAATGAAAAAGACATAGAAGACTAATTTCTAACAAAGTATAATTCGAAAATGGCACCAGAGACTGAAAACTGTACTGTTGTCATGTGACACTATGTTAGCCGTGATTGGCCGACTCAAAAACACAATGAACGCTATTGGAGCCGTCGCCATACTAAATTGTGTTCAACATACTTTATGGTGGTGTCTATTTTCAGCTCTAATCACTGCCTTTATGTGAGTGAAATATAAAAAACTACGATAGTATACCGTGAAGACAAGTGTTTGAGACTTTATCTGTACACATATACCGTTGAAGTTCGATTGGAATAATAATTGTTCATATTAGACAACAGTTTTGAGACTTTGAGTAGGGCGGGTAATGGGTACAATTTCATTTTCAACTACTATTTATACTTATATTACTCGCCCATTTAAAGATTTCAAAGTTTATTATGAGGAAGCGCAACAATGGCTACGCTTATTATGTAGTATTTCGAAACAGGTCTTTGCCGGGAGTCGAACCTGCAATCCTGCAAACTGTAGCTAATGCATTACCGATGCCACTAGCCTGCCTTTCTGCCTACCCACCGCCATATTTGCAAGCTCCATCATATTAATGACGCGATTATGCGTAAATCTATGGTAATCAATTTAGATTTGCAGTAGCTACTATATGTTGTCTTTTGTGTACTGGCTTTCAGTCTATCGATCCACGTGTGTATATGGTGCACTGTGCAAGTGCATTTAAGGGCCTTACTATTGCCAAATGGGTACTTTCTAAAGCCTACTCCTCGTTTATGGCCAAACCAAAAATATTGAAAAAATGTATTATGAATAATCAACTCTTAGACAACATATGCAACATTTTTCTTTTTCATACCACCAAAACTTCTACATGAATTTTATTTTTTACTGAATGGTGTTTTTTGTCCTCAAACTCCCTACTGCTCCTGAGTGGCTTGGCTGATTGAATTCATCTATGCTTTGATAAATAGATAAACTTTATAGCTATAAACATAACATAAGATTATTCAATCGAGTAATCACGTCCAAGTGAAAAGTATAATTTTCTCCTATTTCGCCCTATCAAGGACGCAGCGAGCGTCGTAACAGCCACTATGCATTGCGCGCTGATATGAACGTTATTTCAATGTCGTTTCCGTTGATATTTGTAGTGACAAATATCGAGCTGCTAATTTGGCGATGGTAATCGCCTTAAGGCCCCAGACTCTCTTTGCAACATTTCGCTTTCATCTTACCTGAGGCTCTAGAAGTGGCGCTCCCCCCGCTGCATTAAGATGTTAGAGACCGCACCTGAATGTTGCTCTACTTCGTTAAATGAGTGTACGATTACTTAAAATTTGACATGTGAAGATTTTTAATTATTCAAGTAACGGTAATTTACAAAGTTTGGTTTGTTTATCGGAACAAACAAAATGAATTTGCAAAAGCAAAATAAACAAAAGTAAATCTATCTGGAATAGATGGCTTATTGGTAGCAGTAAAAGTGATTAGTATTTAGACACAATACATTTTATAGGTCATGCAATTATTTGCAAATTTTTACCGAAGGGGTGTCAAGAGGTGTTCCGAGTGTGAACTGTGAGATGCAAGTCATAAGTCCATCCATACGTGTACCTATAAGTACACCCGCGTTTCTCTGACAATTATTACGTCTCAACGTGATTCGCCCTATCGCCCGAAAATTTCTTTATTCATCAAGATTTTCATTTAACTAATGCCTGACATAAAAAATACCTTTATAAAATTTGGAAATGTAGAAAATTAATAATCAAATCGTAACAATGAAAACATTCAAAATTATGTATTCCTAATACTCACACACATATTACAATCAGTTCTTTAAGTAATATAATATCAAAAATAGAAACCCTTACGGTAATTAAGTGTCTGTCGGTTTGTGTGTCCATGATTATGACTAAGGTGCAATAAAAAAGGTAAAAAATTTAGTTTTAGAAATGTGATGTTTTAATGATAAGAACCGCAGCTGCGTACGTTCTTTTGTTTTGATGCATTATTGTCTAGCACGTTGTTATCTCGACTGTCGGTTTTAGTGACTTCGATAGCTTTTTAATATATTTTAAATAAAAGTAAGTAAAGTAATAAAAAGGATGTAGCTTCGGTTTTAGTTATTCCAAAAAGTGGCGACAGCGGTGCTGGTATAAAATTTGTGTCACGCCATCCCCGTGGGTTTTATAGACCACAACTTCTAAAATACGGCTTTACGGGTTTTCGAATTAACACACATTAACATAACTTAATCTAAGCAAATTAGGGCATGCAATTATTCGCAGATTTTTACTATCCGGATAACGGATAATGTATTATCCGGATAACCGGATACTTATGGTAAAAATTAAGCTAAAATTAATTTAATAAAAGCTCCGAAAACTAAATTAAAACCGCCCAAAAAAACGGCCTACCGCAAATATCTTGAAAAAAAACTGGCCAAGTGCGAGTCAGACTCTAGTCAGAACCTAGGGTTCCGTATTGTGGATGATAAAATTTATAATTTTTTTTCGTGAATTTCTCAACCGCTTTATTTTTTCTGTAATTTTTACGTAAACGCATATTACCATGATTTTTTTCATATTTTTCGGTGCACCAGTTTTGGAGATAACCAAACCGCGAGGTTACAGGAATGCAGAGCTGATGGAATTTGAGTAAAATGGATGAGTTGACACGGGAGAATTGTGGGTGAACTAACCTTTGTTCTGGATGGTTGCCGGCGAATGCGCCGCGTGGCGTCCCTCCTTGTTGGGCTGATTGAGCTGGCGCCTTGGGCAGGGATAAGCAGAATGTCTTGGTTCGTGGAGTAATGTGAACACAACACTGGTATGAGCACAAGATACGCGAGATTTGTTGTGTCGGCGGCGCGAGTGCGCACACGTGTGTTTCGGGAGACGTCGGCCGCGGAACAGAACGAACAAGCGCCCAGCGCGCGAGTCGATTTGGCGCCAGGAGGTGCGGCGCGAGACTACGCATGCGCATGCGCATCCGTCACGCTTGTGGCGTGAACAGGGGGGACATACATTTTTTTATAGATTTTCAAGGATTTCTCGAAATAGATGGAATTAAATATAGCCAAACTATATATTATTACAATAAGCTTTTTAATACCTACAATGTGATACCCATATTGTATTTTTATAAATGTTTTTTTTTTATTTATTTTACTTTTTTTATATTTTTAAATCACTATAGTTTTCCCGGTTATTGGTCAGTTATGATCTATAATGGACATTTTTTTCATATTTTTCGGTCTACCAGTTTCGGACATACACGTTATTGTAGTTTTTTTGAAGATTTCACAAAACCAGTGCCAGTAAATATAGTAAAAGTATATATTTTTACAATCACCTTTTTAGTGTCTACAGTTTGATACCCATATTGTATTTTTAGGATATTTTTTATTTTTCTCACTTTTGTTTTGAAAATATTTTAAACAATTTAAAATTTTTCATATTTTTTTTACAATGTAATATGTAGGCAAATTAATGCTATTTTTGTGCCAAACTACATGTCCTTATCTTGATAGTGCTAAAGTTATGATGCTGTGAAATACGGACGGACGTAGATTAGACTTTATTTTATCGAAACAGGGATTTCTTAAAATATTCAAAAAATATTTTATCCATAGTTGTTTACTTATTAAATGATAAGTGCAATATTCAAGTAGAGCAACTTTAATGATACAGTTCGCGTCTCCATAAGAATCTACAAGAGGGAAAGGGAGAAACCGTGCGAGCGAGAGGTAAAATGACGTCGAGCTACACAACACACGTCTGAACGCTGCGATGTCCCAGCGAAACTGAGGGAAATATCGACGCGTTTTGTGTTTTAAACTCTCGATAAGTTTCGATTTGATAAAATGTTCTTAAAATAATTTTTTAAATACCGTTTTTTGTTATTTCACTAATTAATAGTTCTATTCTACGTGTTTTAAATTTGACTACGCTAAACGATAGTTTTCTACTAGAAAAAAAATATTTTATCAGTGGTTGAATTCATAAAATCACAACTACTTAAAGCACTCGAAATAAGAAAACTAAAGTATTATCCAAAAAAGTAACCAGGTAAGATTATTGTTGAAGATATGGGAATAAATGTTACCTGAATAAATTTCTTGTTTTTGTCATAATTTTTACGTGACGTGTGCATGAATGAGACTCTCAACGCGTATAACATAAATAAAGGTATGTTTAAAGCCTAAAAAACCTATTAAAAGTAGCATTAAAGTAAAGGAAAAAATAAGTTTTGAAATCTTCAAATTCCACACTATAAATTAACGTAAAATGTATTTTATTTATTGCTTTCTTACTAACTAAAATAAAATCTTTCTTTTCTGATAATTCGGCAAGAATACTGATTTTTAGGGGACTGGAGCCTTAAGGGTCGATTCTCGGGATTTGTAATAAAATAATCACAAGTAATTATAACGGCCAAAATACAACTTTACATAGTATACCAATAGTTTGCTGTATGCATAGATAAACATTTTTATAATGATATTACTATAGCTATAAAACAATTGGCTTTTCCATAGTTGTGATCATAGCCATAAATGCCCAAAATAATCTAAGATCATCTTATCTAATACACTAAGATTATGGAAAATCCAATTATTTTGAAACTACCATAATATCATTAAAATACGTTTATGCATATAGAGGTAGGTATAGTGAATTATTGCTATTAGCTAAAGGTTTTATTTTAGCGTTCGTGTAAGTGATAGACGCACACAAAAGTGTGTAGAGCGCCATCTCACTCTTTTCCATGAATTTTGTCCCTTTTAACCTTTTCGATTTTATATAACAGATTATAAACTACTATTATGACAATTATCACTATAACACCATGCTTCACCATCATCTAAATATTCATTTATTTTATAATATTCCTTTTTCAATAGAACCTGCTTAATATACAGTTTAAACTTATTCTCTGACAAAGTAAGGACCTCCTTTGGAAGTTTATTGTAAAATCTTATGCCGAGTCCTACGAAAGAGGTACTGGCAAGTCTGATTTTTGGAAAAGTCAGTTTATGTTTATGTTTTAATAATATTCTATATATTCACATACATCCATAAACATGCGTGACGTAAAAGCTAGTAAACTGATTTTCAGCAATTTTCAAAAATTTTTAGCAATTTTTTTGTGTTCAAGTCCACCGTCAATGTCTGTCCACATTTCTTTTACTTTACAAACATTTAACTGTAACATAAATTAATAAAATAATGTAAATAAAGTTTTACTAGCCAAACCGGATTTTAGGACAAACTAGTTTGACCTAGACCAAAGTGGTTCTGGGTTGTATGTATGGCGGGCACGCGACGTAGTAACCTTCTAACCTAACCTACCAGCTCTCTTCTGCGCTGAAGGACAAAATACAAAAATATAGAAATACAAAAATAGGACTTCCAAAAAACTAGTAGTTTGTCCTAAAATCGGGTTTTGGCGGTAACATACACACTATTTTTCGTTACGATGACTCTCTATGGCCAAATATGGAAAATCACTTAACATACCTATTTGTTTCAGTTACAAGTACCGCAATTGTTTGAAAGAGTTACAATTATCATACCCATACAAATTGCTGATTCAGATACTTTTCCATTTCGCATTGTTAACGAAATAGGTTTGTTAACCTAATTGTATCACACGCTTTAGAGTTCGTTTGCTTATTTGTACCTTTTACGGTATTTTAAATTGTATGATTATTCTGATTTCCATCCATCCATCAGCCTAGTTCGTCCACTGCTGGACATAAGCCTTTCCAAGACTTTGCCACTCCCGGCGGTCATCCTGGAAGAATTGCCCATACTCACACACGCTGAGCAGGCGGGTTGGTGAGCGCGGTACCGGAACCCTCGCACCAGTGACGCCGCTGCCCGTCACCAGTCTGTTCCATATAAGGCCCGGCTATTAGGGATGGATATACCGCCATCCATCGGTCCCAGGCATGGTGGGCCTCCTGGTTTTTTGCCTGTGAGCTGTCTTCTTACTCTCCCCCGAATTACTTCGAGAGGGTCTCCAAGTAAGATGGTGGTACCTTCACAGTCGAGCCCGGCATCAGCTCTACTTCCCGAAATTACCTACTGATTTATTTTGGGGTATTTCAGAATTTTTAAACGCAACGTGTTTTTACCAAAAAAGACAAGTCACCGTAAAACGTACTCTGTAAAGACTCGTAAGCTTAGCTGTATTGTTTTGTTTCTTAAGGGAGAAGATGACGCAAATATAAATAAAATGAGAGACGTTAGATGATTTTGTTGCAATAATCAGGAAAACCACAGTTAAAATATAATATATACAAGTTTGAAGAACCCACGTCAATTGACACATCTTTTTACTGTAAATAAAATCTTTTGTAACCCTATAAGTATTTTGCTCTATTTGAGACTTCTTATTGATTTTCTCTCGAGTATCGATATCAGGATTTAGTTGGTTGCTACTTTATTTTAAAAAAATGTAATGATATCCAGCTAGTTTGAACAAATCGTATTTTTATCTCACCTGGAAGCCGACATATTTAGTAAAATCTAAGTTTTTCGAGAGCGAGTGATATTTCGGTTGTCGGACAAAGTACCCACTATGAAACGTCATAAAGTTCAGTTATACTTGATACAAAATGAGGTGCTTTATCTCGGGTCACCCATGCTCTTAATTTGCATCCCCTGGAATTTATCTACCTATTTATATGTTATATAATTAATTTGTAAAAATAGTTTTTTTCCATAGAGGGGTCAAATAACTTAATTTAACCCTCTTTATCCTCATTTTTGCTAAAACAATAGATCGCAGCCCAGATCATTGTCACAAAATAACCACATTGTGTTGTATCCATCTGACAGATTCTGCACACGAATCGAGTTACTATGCTTTTTAGGGTTCCGTAGTATCTAAAACCTAAAAGGTACAAAAGGAAACTTTATGGTGAGACTCCGTTGTTGATACCCTATCAAATGTAGGTATTAAAAAGTTGATCTTAAAAATATTATAGTTTGGCTATATTTACTTCCATCTACTTCGAGAAATCCTCAAAATACCACAAAAAAATGTATGTCTTATCTCAAAAACCGATGGGCCGAAAAATATGAAAAAGATCGTGGTAATATGTGCTTACGTAAAGATTACAGGAAAAATAAATCGGTTGAAAAAGTCATGAAAACAAAATTACAATTTTAAATTTTCTGTTCCCAAAACTGTCGCCTTACGGAACCCTAGGTACGCGAATCTGATTCGCACTTGACCAGTTTTTTACTATGAGTTTAAACGCTTTTTAGGGCGGACAAAGTCACGGGCTAAAGCTAGTTACTAAATACATTCCGTACAATAATTCATAGAAAGGTGTAACCATATTTGAAGAGCTTATTCCGTCAATGGTATAGAACAACTTTTACTATGAAACAAAACCTGTATCTCGAAAAATTTTTTTTTCTGATTCATAGAAAAATGCAATGTCGCTCGGCCGAAAGGTATGAAAGAGCAGTTTTTTTTTTGAGATTTCAGAGTTGGCTCCATAGTAAAAGTTGTTCTATACCATTGACTGAAAAAGCCCCTCAAATATGGTTACACCTTTCTGTTACACGTTGTATAGCGAAATAGTTGTTTGTAGGAAGTGTTTTAGCTGTGGAAATATGCCCAATCGTGTATGCAAATTCCGAAAGTAGCGCTCAAGCGGATATAGTTTTAATGACACAATATTCTACAGTTCAAAGTGATTGTGCAATTATACCTTTGTGTCAGATAAGCAGGGTCCAATAGATTAAAACCAGATTATAGCAGTAAATCCCTATATTTTACACTGTGGCACAAGTAGCAGCAACAACAGTGACGTGACGTATCGCCGCGCTGGGTGCGCCGGCGCACTTTTGTAACTCTTTTGTTCTAACAAGACGCGAAATGCCCATTCAATGTTAAACACCCGCTTCTGGGTCACTTTGTATTCATGCTAACTACTTGGTGAGCAACACTAGCATGGACTGAGCCCTTTACTTTAGTTACTGTTGGCCCTTTTGAATTTTTGTCGACCGAGTAAATACAATATGAAAACATTGTCACGATATTGCAATGTTGCATCCAACTGTCTTCGAATCATCTGTTCTGTTTGATCTTTCGTAACGTTCTGATTGAACAATAAATTGAATGTCTAGGATCCTATTGACTGCAGGCACGTCTGCGTTATTATTTATAACTCTTATTAGCTCACCTCAATAATTACTGAGATGATATTCGACCGGATTCAGGAGTTTCAGACTACCTTCTGGCTGGGCTTCTTCTTCATAGACTAGTGTAGAACGATGTTGCACCTCACACTGCGGGCCACAGTTCGCAATGCGTGGGACGTCACCGGTTCAAGTGAAGTGATCGGACTGGTTAGGCATCCGTACAATTTGATTATGAAGTAAATAAATAAAAATATTTTTAGTCAACAGATCACATATATTTGTTGAACAAAAAAGTTGCTAAAACGATGGTAGTGGAAACTTAGCATGAATCCGTTGAAATGGTCGGTGATTTAGCTTTTGTCCCCAGAGGCAAGAACAAAGTGGACGCTGTTATTATGTAACCGCCTATTCTAACTTAAATAACAAAACTTATATAACAATAATAACTTTTCTTACACAACAACCAAAAGGGCTTAACTATTTAGATAAAGAACTGCTTTCAACCTATTTATATATATTTATATATTATACAATAAAATAAAACAGTTATAAATATACTTTAATAAATATATAATATTGCCTTTATTAGCCTTTTATTTGCAATTATACATATATTACTTTAAATATAATTAATAAATAAAATTAATTTTTTAACTTGAAATATATTTCGGCCCTTAGTGGGCCGTCATCAGTCAAGTATTAAAAAAAGAAAAATATACCATAGTAATAAAACAGGAAAAGAAAAAACAGGAAAGTCTTTTTTATTTCTTTTCCTGTTTTATTACTACGGTATATATATTTTTTTTAATACTTGACTGATGACGGCCTACTAAGGGCCGAAATATATTTCAAGTTAAAAAAAATATTTTATTTATTAATTATATTTAAAGTAATATATGTATAATTGCAAATAAAAAGTTATAAATATAATAATTTAATTGAACTTATTTTTATTTAATTTGTCCTGTTCTTATCTTTTTCGTTATACCACTATATATTGTTCTCTTTTACTTGTAAATTCAGTAACCATTCTTTACAGTGTTTCTTGAATGTTAGCATCGAATTATGAGATTTAATAGTAAATAATTGATTAGGCACTTGTGTTTTCAATTTCTGGAGCGTCACTAAATAAACGCAATAAAAACGCCGAACTCAAGTTTTTAAGCCACTTTTACCAGTATGCACGTGATCCAGTAACTGTTTTCACCACAGGCTTCTGCGTTCAGGGGAAAGCCCAATTACAGCCTCTAATAAAATTTGATATTCAAAAAGTTCATGAATCTTCCGTGTCTAACATGTCTCTTACTAAGACTTTATAAAATCACATGAAATGTGTGTTATCCAAATTTATAACCGCGGCACACTTATTGCAACCGAGTTTCTTCATACACCTGATGTGTTCTGTCAGTCTCGTCAATACGTTTCGTCTCGTCTCTCCGTGTTACTTTTGCCACAATCAAACGTCTGTGAGCTTTGTTTACACTATGAATTCTCCTCAAGTTTTATTTAATGTTATATTTTTTACTCCTCATATCTCTAACACAAGTAAGCTATATTAAATGTGTGCTTCTAGACTCTCTACATTGTTATGTTCATGCTAGACCTGATTGTATTGTAAATAGTTTGTGGTGTTTTGTTGCAATGTTTAGTATTTGAAGCGCGTGCGCAGACTTTATATTTTTGGCTGGCGATAGACTGGGAGTTGTAGCTGTTCAAATATTGACAACAATGGAAATAAATATGAAACCCAACATACCTAGAGCAAAGAATATTTTTTTCAAAAATAAGATTCGATTAGTCGTAATGTCTGAAATTATTGATGAATGTAGAAAAAGCAAAAGGTATGTTAGGATCGTAGCAGATGGAAATCAGTAGTCTCTCGCTACCTACCCCTCTGTAAGAAAAGCAAATGTTTGTATAATAGTAACAATGCCAAATTGTGAAAGTGCTTAGCACATGTCCGCGACTTGTAAACGGTCGTCGTGCACCATATTATCTCCTAACTTACCACGTCTCTTTGAAACATAAGCAACTTTTATTTTCTTGTACTAAAGTTGTTTTTTGATTATTCTATTGGTCTAACAGTCGATGTGTGTGATAGTATCTATGTTTTTATCTGATGCCTCAACAATGGAGCGTGGGTCGTTAGAACTTGTCTGATTGTTTGTTTGTCCTCTCCTTAGGTTGGTTAGGTATGTTGCGTAAATTGTTAGGAGGACTAAAGATTTAATGACTTGACCAAGATTGCTTAGTGCAATGAAAAAAGAAATCGTGTTAGTGCAATTATGTTCCCATCAATATGAACTGTCCTCTGCTTAGATTGTCAGAGTATTCAAGGACGTAATTTACGAGAACGTGTCTGGGGAAATTCCACTGTAACAAAGCATTACTAAGACTCCGCTGTCCGTCTGTCACCAGGCTGTATCTCATGAACCGTGATAGTTAGACAGTTGAAATTTTCACATATGATGTATTTTTATTGCTGCTATAACAACAAATACTAAAAAACAGAATAAAATAAATATTTAAGGGCGCTCCCATACAACAGACATGTTTTTTTTGCCGTTTTTATAGATAATGGTACGGAACCCTTCGTGCGCGAGTCCGACTCGCATTTGGCCGGTTTTTTAACCTATTTTCAGTTCAGTATCTACATTTAAATCTGGAACTTGCCTACTTCTCTGAAGTATTTCTGTACCTAGTGTAACTAACTGAAATAGCAGACTGTTCAGAAACTAAAAGTCATTAAAATTATCACAAAACTTTTGAAGACAACTATTGTTCGTAGGTAGAGCCAGGTGTATTTCAGATTTCGGTCCATTGCTGTCGCACCCACACTTTTGTTTACAACTTTGCGCAGATAAAAGTGAACAAACTTTGAGACGGTATACCTTTGAAGTTCTTATTTTGATCAATATCAAACAAAAAAATCACAAAGTAATCTCTGGAGCCAGGGAAATTAGACATGTTTTTTTAATTTATTGCTATATCAAGATCGCCTCGCATTGACTTCTTAGGTAAACAAACCATTTGGGATGAAAATTACTGATCTATTTTGTCTACTTTGTCTGTGGACCCCAGCGCGCCATAGTGATGTTCCACTTTGACACAGATAAGAAAAAAAAAGTAATGAACGAATGGATCTTGGAGTTCTGTGTTTTTCAAAAAAAAATTACTGTGGGGTCCTAGAAAAAATCTTTTTATAGATCTGTCTATCCATTTAGAATTTACCTAGAAGCTTTTTAAAATCTTAAACAGTTGAAAATTAAAGAAACAGATCTGCAATCATCTTCATACAGCATCATCCATACAGTAATTTCTGTGCAGCTGTTCTGGTCTTACTTGTTTCCAGCTCCCAGATTTTACTATCCAGATTAGGAATAATCCATAACTTGGTTGGTGTTGGAATTCTTAAACTTGTGGACCTGCACCACGGGGTACAGTTTGACCTACTTCATCCCCTCTCATCTTATGTTTCGCTTATAGGTTTCTTGAAATAAATAATAATATTTGCATATAGTAGACTTTTCATTTAATTTAATAATTATAAACACAATAAAAATAACAGTTTTAAGTATTTTTGTTGTGTACATAATTATTAAATTAAATGAAAAGCTTATAGGTTTCTTAGTATAAGCTATTAGGTTCAACAAGGTTTCTTCTACATGGAAATTCAATAGCTGTTTGCGGAAGTTAGCTTCGTTGTGGCAAGTAATGTATTATGTTACGTTTTCTAGGTTGTGCATACAAATATTTTTAGGATAGAACCTCCGTGGTGTAAAACTATAACATATGGGTTTGCAACGTCATTCAAACTTTTTTTTATATATGAAATAAGATCTATTTATCTCGATTTAATCATATGAAACAATAAAGCCGATTCTGAAGACTTTAATTTTAGCTTTAGTGCTGTCAAAATTTGAAATTTTCCAAAGTAGTTTAGTTTCTGTTTCTATCACTTACAATACTAAAATTACTGATGGTGATGTCACAGCACTAAAACTAATATTTAAGCCTTCAGAGTCTGCTTTATTTTCACATCAGAGAAAACGATGAGTAAATATTATTATAAAATAAATAAGTTGTCAATTTTTGTGAAATAATTTTACTTTGATTTCTAGATTTCTTCATGTTTTGATATTTTGAAATGGAGAAAAAAATAAACGTTTATGGTTAGGCGGTTGTGCTCGCGAAATAGTTATCAGTCTTTTTATTACTATATTTTTTGTGCGTCAGTTTTTTGTTGTCCCTACTTTATTGAATTTCTTCTCAGTTCTAGAAAGTCTTATCCTAAAGAGGTTTATGTCGGATAATACTAGTAAGTTCAGGTACAGTTTAGCGAGGATATTAGTTACCTTTCTTCTAGCCGATTATGTGTTAGCTACAGTAAGCTCCAAAGCAAGGTTAATTATAAATTGGCTTACCTACTATGACGAAAACTTTGACTCACCTACTCTATCAGATCTCGAAGCACCTTGTTTATCCAAATAGGCTCACGCTTTTACCCACAGACTTCACCCAATTTATTCCAGTTTTTTGTTAGTTTTCCTTACTCAGATTACAGATGGGTAACGAAATCTAAGGGAAGATCAAAATTTGCGATATTATATAAACAACCTATATATGAAGAGTTTCCTTGCAAGAAAATTGAAAAACACTTTTTGCGCAAAAGATCAATGAAAATATTGTCTGATAAAATGGCAAATGATGTATTTCATAACTTATAGTTTCTTTGGTTTCCTTAGTCATATTAAAACAATAAAATGCGTTTTTGCTCGATATATTTCGACCCACGGTATGGGGCCGTCATCACTCGAATACATATTACAATATCAAATAATACCGTGGGCCGAAATTACGTTTAAAACACTCGCTCGTAATTTATTCCTTTTTGCCCTTGTAGCATAAACTACTATTATTGTTTTAATATGAAATATGTAGATAAAGATTTAAAAAGCACAGTATACCTACATTTAATAACGTATAGTTGAAACACGTATGTAGTAATGACTGTAATGTATCTTTTTTCATCAGTGTATGCCCGATGGCGTGTAACCTCAAACAGTCTGTATAAAGTACATTTTAAAACAAGCGTGTACGGCACGAGTATCAAAAACTATTTACTCTCAAACAAACCATGTTGTCTATTCCAGTTCTTTCCTTCTGATAGAACACTGCGTTGTGCACAGCTCTAACTGGGACAATAATCTCTAAACTGTTTCCGACAACGAAACAAAAGTTTTCAAAGTTTTAGATGCTGCATTGTTTTTATAGTTTTTTATTTGCATTTCGTTTTGTAAATCTAAGAAGATATAGTTCCGTGAATTTTTTTCTTGGCATTCACATCTGAAGGGTACGCGGGAAGAAAGATCATTGTCAGTTTTTTTTTAAAATTGAGTAAATAGTGCCATCTCCTAAAATGTCTCGATAACAATGATTGAGCGAAAACAAAAACTTGAAAAAAATAACACAGTCCCCAGAATATCGCTTTTAAAAATAAACCGGACTCAAGAAGCTTAAAAACCTTACTTAAAAAAAAGGTCATAACTAGTACAAAAAGTAAAAAAAAATTGTCTTTTAACTGTGAATATGGGGGGCTATGGGCTGATAGTAAAGTTTACTTTTGAGAAAAAAAAATGTTATTACAATAATTAACTGTGATTACAATAAGCCCACTAAGCAAAGTTCTAAAATAATAACTAAGCAAGTTTTTTCTACTTATTTCAAATTTACCTTCTGTTGACTATGATCCCTCGTCCCGCTTACCCTTCATCTGGTTCTGTATTAAACCTCAGTTCCATCCATTAGTCCAGTACTATGCGCTGCATGGATATAAGACTGACAGTACGCCATTATGGTTGCAACGCATAGTGGTTTCACACATTCAGCAATTATGTGAATATATTCTATTTGAAAATATTATTAGAGTGCATTACAAACTAGAAAATATCAATCAGAAACAAATCCAAAGACAAGAATTTGAAATAGTTCCCCGGGCCAGGATTCGAACCTGCGACCTCTTGTTATCAAGACAAGCGCGCTACCAATTCCTGGCCCGGGGAATTTTTTCAAATTCTTGTCTTTGGAATTGTTTCTGATTGATATTTTCTAGTTTGTAATGCACTCTAATAATATTTAGAGTATTCATAGCGATGGATTTCGCAAAATAAACATAATATTCTATTTGCTACAAAATAATAAATTACAAAAAGTTGCATGTGTAAAAATAATAGAACTTCATTTTTAGACACCTTTTCCCAACAGCTAGAATTTGTTTAAAGCCACACATCTCTCAAAAATACTTCTACAGATCTAAGTACATATGATTTGAACTTAAGTATTGAATATGTTAAGGTGCAGTTACAAGGCTCGATATAATCTCATTTGAGATAATAGCCGCGGGGTATTCGCGCTTTGAACCCGCGCGGTGCGTTTGAAGTCTCGCGAGTGGGCCACTGCTGTCTCATACATTAACTGTGAACACCACACAAAATATGAACAAGTATCTGTGGTGAACGCGCGCTATATTTTAATTGTTTTGTTTTGTATTTACGTTCTTAAAATACATTCTTCTTATCTTTTTAGGGTACTGTACCCAAAAGGTAACCAACGGGACCCTATTACTAAGACTCCGCTATCCGTCTGTCCGTCTGTCACCAGGCTGTATCTCATAAACCGTGATAGTTAGACAGTTGAAATTTTTACAGATGATGCATTTCTGATGCCGCTATAACAACAAATACTAAAAAGTTATTTAAGGGGGTTCCCAGACAGACATGTTTTTTTTGCCGTTTTTATAGATAATGGTACGGAACCCTTCTTGCGCGAGTCCGACTCGCACTTGGCCGGTTTTTTTTGTTATTATAAAAATGTATAATTAACATGTTTTTTTTAGATCTTATTTTTGTCTTTGGTGTGAACTTTTTCATATTTTTATAATCTCTTTACTTATTAGCAAATTATATAATAATGAACAAAAATCACTTGTACTTTTCTCACAAACGGTTTTTCCTTTATTGTATTTTTCAATTTTCAGTGAAAGTGTGAATTGGCGATTCCATAAGGAAATTGGAAAGCTCTTTAAGATGCAAGTTTTAATATGAAATCAAAAAAACTTTAAAATAAAATGATACCAATGTAGAAGGCCCCTCGCCTGGCAGCGGTCAGGGGCGAGAGGAAGCACTCTTAACGCCGCTGTCTATTTTTAAACTGACAGTTTGGATACTTTGGATGTGCCTTGAGCTGAGGTGAGGAGCATAGGTCTTGTGAAGCGTTCTGCGTGATGTCAGTTGCTTTTTTATAGTTTTTAAGAGGCCAGCGTAGGATTTATAATTCATACAAACGGAATTTCAAAATCATTTGAATTATAATACTTTTTCAATGCATGTGCTCGTAAAGGCCCACTTTTTATGCATCATAACCGAACAGAAAGTCGATTATTTTGCCCTAGGGCTTTATTATTTTTTTTTTTAATTTGTTTGCAATGGTTGGCTAACCTGCAGCTTTTCCTGTGTACCATAGATGTTATACTTTTTTTTCCACTGTTTAACGGCTCTGGATACAGTCTTTTTGAGCCAATTATAATTTAAAGTTCACAAGATTATATTTGTTTTCATGTCCTCACACTATGCATTGAAAAACGTAGTATGATACACGGGCGTAAAAGCAATAAATTACTCGGTTACGTTTAAAACACTCGCTATGCTCGTGTTTTAAATCGTCCTCGTAATTTATTCCTTTGCGCCCTTGTAGCATAAACTACTATTCTTGTTATGACTTCTCAAGATGACAAAATCAAAAATATAAAAAAGTAACTAATCCAAAGACAATGTGATGAGCTGGTGGCCAGCAGTTCATCACAATCTGCTTTAATAATAGAAACACAAATATAAAACAAACGCTCGCAATTTTGGTATCATGCATGACAGATAGTAGACATATTTTCTAAACCTGTAAATTGCCGTCAGCCATGATCATGACATAGATCTAATTATTGATTTAATTATGTATCGAAAATTAATAATTCTACGGATAAAAATACAATAGCGTATCCAGTCTTAGGCATTATTTATTTAGCTATAAAAAATACAAAATTAGACGAGTTTTTTAAAAGTATTTACGAATGTTTTAATATCTAGTTATGTACAGTTTCATACACTAAGTTATCTTCACTCATGCAATAGGTAGATAATAATGGTTCTTGATGGAACTCCATTATAGCAGTGAGCAATCTTTCTTGTACTTCCACAATTTATTTGTTCCTTTTAGCGACCGATAAGAAGTTTATATTAGTTGCAATAAAATGTCCATCCATCGCGCTGCAGACAACTTGACTGCGTTTAGTTTGATCACCAGACGACGTCCGTCTAGACTGACAGCAAGACAGAGAGTAGCATAATGTCATAATGTCTCATTGGTAGATTCAGTCACGACTATAATTATATGGAATAAGTTCCCCTTGCCTTCCTATTTTGGTAATTATAATTATATAGCCGAAAAAAAATGCAAAGATTGAATAAACACGAGCGGAGCCGGAGGCAAAAGGCTAGTAGTACATAAGAATATCATGTTTATAATCAAAACATCTTCAAAAACTCTTAAACAATGTAAATGGATTTTGTACTTAATATAACATTATTATCATTCCTGTATTGAAACGCCGAAAGAAAAGTAAATCTGGATGTGAGGGGCTCTGAACCGAGATTCTAACCCAGGACCTCTCGCTAATCGGGCGATTGCTCAACCAGCTGAGTTATCCAACAAAAAAAACAAATTTGAGCAACAACAAAAAATTTTTTCGGCTCCGTTTTCATGTTTTCATGTTTCAAAATTCGGTTTTGGGTCAACATATAAAATTTTCAGGTTTCTATCTCATTTTGTCCAAGAGCTAGATACCCGTGACATACGAATAGACAGACAGACGGACAGTGGAGCTCCGATTAGCCCTTGGGGTACGGAACCCTAAAAATGATTGTAACAAAAATAACAACTAAATATAACTTGTATTTGAAATAAAACAAAAGCAAAATCGTTAAAGCAGAGAGGATGACAAATCGATCATGTCTTGAACAAAGGAACAAGTATTCCGATTACACTGAACCGCATTCTGACTCTTATCCACTGGTCAAAAGAACTGTTCCACACAGGTTAACGGTACAAACTTACGAACAATACTTAAGTATTTAATAACCTTTTACTAATAGAAGGATTGGAATGTCTGTTGTACAGAACTACCTACATAGAAGATAGAGTGACGAAAGAAATTTATGGTGTGCTAGTGGCAGGTACAGCTCGACCTGGCCGCTCTAAAAGAACCATAGACGTATACAGAAAGGACATATGCTGACCAAATTGGTGACATAGGTGAGTCAAGATCGTAGCGAATGGAAATCAGTAGTCTCTGCACCCCCCTGAGACGCAGGCGTGAGTATATGTATGCACATAGGAAGGAAGCTTTTGATAGATAGAAAATACAAGTGTACGCACAATCGATCACCAAAGTGAGGTAACCAGGACTACTTTAGCCAGTATAGGCCTGATTACCTCACTTAGATTTCGGCCATACATTGACCCGTATCTTGTGTACAGTACTCCATAAGTAATAATGCGCATACAAATCTTCGCCACTGTTCGGCAAAGTTCGTATTTCCTTTACAATCAATAAGGTCACGTGGTACGTCCGGTCGCTTGGTTATAGATTTGTATGCGCATTTTACTTTGGGAGTACTGTTCGAATTGTAATACCATATTATTTGATACATACGATTTATTTAGTATTTAGTATCTTATTTTCTTCATTACAATTACACTATTATCGCACAAAATAAATCTAACTCATCCTGAACACAATGAAAACCGGCCGGCTACCAAATTACAAACAAAATTATTTTTAATTTTGTAATTATTGCTGCCACACTATAAGTAAACAAAATAAAAAACTCGGAAAAATTTACAGTTGAAAAAAAGTTTTCGAATTATACTTGCAAAAGCATTCAAGTCAGATTACCGTGTACATAACTTTCACTTAGCTATTTCCTCGTTAGGTCGTCAACTTTTAGGACCATTTACGACGAGGCTTCATCACAGAGCTTGATCATGAAGCAATCTTCAAGGCGCTACGGAAAAAAATCGACACTTTTAGAACTTCTATATCTACTTCGGTAAATAATGTATAATTTTGAAAAAATACGAGTAGTATATTAATTTTAAAATCTTTCTCTAGGGATCTGTTAAAACAGAAACGCGATTGGTGAATTTCGGCTCGATAGAAATATTTATTGAAATGAGGTCTTTTTCGACACCAATTCTCCTGGTTTGACAATTTAGAATGACATATGGACTGCAATTATATTTTATTAGATGGGTTTTAACAGTATCTAGGACCTGGTTAAACGAAATTTTGATAGCATTTTTAGTACATTTTATATTAATAAAAAACCGACTTTTTGCTACTTTTCCACGAATCCGTCTCTCTCGCACTGAGGGTTTTTTCGCATATGGAGTAACAGGGACGCTAAAACTTTTACATATCGCCTTAACTCATTAGAACCAGCTCACATGTTTTAATAATACGATATTGTATGTACCTACGTACGTATAGCGTATACAACAAATGAGTGAACCTATTTCTGTGGCGCTATATTTCATATTGATTAATTGTTTGGCTTTTTATGGGATCTTGTAACGAGAAGTTTTAGTTTGTTTTTTAATATAAGTCAGGGTTTTATGATCAGCCTCGCCCTTAAATTCTCATACAAGTATTTTAAACTATTTTGGTTTGTAATATAAATACATAACAATAATACTCTTAAATCAGCTAGCTATTTCAATTGTATCCATCGGCAGGTTTTTGTTTGCGAATTTGTCACATCTCATAATCTTTGGAAGAGCAATTTATTGTTTAATAATTTAGATAAATGTATGTAAAGGCTGTTTTTGTGCTATGAAAAACGCATTTCCCCCTTTAATTCAAACCAAATGCATAGATTCCAACAAACTTTGGCATTTGTGTGTCGATTTGGTGTTACACGACTTAACTTATTTGACAGTACTAAACTTAATTTAAGCGTGCTGTCTTCTTCTTTCTATATCGAAAAGACTAAGACAGGAGGCTTAAAATAAGGTTAGTCCTGTCAAATAAGTTAAGTTGTGTTACACATAATCTACACAATTATATAGTATGATGGTGATCTATAATAGTTATCTAGTGTCGAATTAAATCCGATTGTCTCTTGATAAAAAGAAGTGCCGACCATTTATCTATCATATTTAACTATGTGATCCATTTTTGTTCACAAGGAATGTATCGTATACGTATCTGTCCAATTCATCTTAATTTCCTAACTTTTCAATTCCAGCATAACATAATTGACCAAATTTTGTGGATATATTAATAATTTGCAATATTCCGCTACACTGAAAAAAAAACTTGTTAACATTTATTATAAAAATATTTATGACCATCAAGTTACTTATTTATATACGAGCACATAAAGTATTATAATTCCGGCAATAAAGTCATCTTGATTAAGAAGTGTAACCAGTAGTCTTAGTAGATTCAAACAAGTAGTTGTCAATTTAATCAAGTCTGATTGTTATAGTGATAACCTCAGCTTTGTACATAATACTAAAAGATTGATAAATTTAATCAAGTGGCTTGATAGATATTATAATTTTATATTATTAAATTGTCTTTTTTTTAAGTAAAAATTTTAGGTTAAGCTATTTCTGGTAGATAGTCAAATGATTTTGATTTGATTTTTGATTATTATATTTGTATCTAGAATGACACGTGACATATATTGATTGTCCTTTTTTGTTTTACCTGTCATTTGTATATTTAGCCTGATTGCTTGTACGCTCTTACTTGTGACACGACGTGATGTAGAAGGAAGTACTGCTTACCCGATTGTGAGTCTGTATACTCTCGCATACACCCCACTGATACTTATACTAACAAAGCAGAAAAACTTTGATATCGCGATGCATTAATATTAGTTAACTTATTAGAATGTGACATAAAAGTATTTAGAGCCTTTAACCTACTTGATAAGATCTATGTTCACGTATGTTTAAAACTATTACCTATCTATTAAATTAAATAAGATGTTGATCATTTTATAACTATTTAATTATTAAATGAAATAGGCTTCATTATGTAAATTAATAAGTAACTTTATTATATCAATTATTTGAGAAGAGTAACGTTGATAAAGCAACTTGATAGATCTAATCAAGTGATTAATAGAACTCACTATGTTCCCGAAATTAATAAAGTAAATTAATAAAATTGAACGTTATCGATTTGATGAAAGTGCAATCAGTTTAGCTTTATTGTGACAATAAACCATCATTAATTATTTCTGATATTTTCTTAAATGATTTAGTCATATTTTTTTCAAACAAGCATAATTTTAACTTGATTAGCCATATTTTTTTCAGTGTAAACACTCTTACCACGCTATTCAAAATGCAGACTCAAGCACCGCCCGCCCTCCCGCATAAAACATGCACAAGCAAAGCAAGCAGTACGAGCACAAAATAAAGCAATCTTAAATAACAAGCAAGAAAACTTATCGAAAAGTAACGCTTTTTTCAATAAATTTTATAATTGACCAACATTTCGATACCATTATTTCAGTAGTTTTACCGGAGAACTCAATATTTTTATACTGTTAAAATGTGGTGGTCCAGCTTTCTTGATCCTGAGTGGGCCGTCTATTGTGTTATTCTCGACATCAGCACGCAACGTAACTGTCCTGCAATGAGCAATATTGCATCAGAATGATGAATCACCAGCCGCACTACTTCGCTGTTCATTAATCGTTATCGGCAGGATATTCTTCTTTGTCCGGTGGTCTATTTATGGTTTATTCTTCAGTTAATTGTACAGATGCAACGAACGGCTCGAAAAGAAACAGGCTTTGAAGAGAGACTACGGTCACAGAATAAGTACCCTTCGGTATCTGTTCTGGTTAGACACTTTAATTTAAAAACGGCTGGCTTGGATGAACCAAAATTTGAAATGTACTAGTATTAAAATGAATTTTACAGATTATCTCTTTTAAAATACGAATGATCTTCGAGGAACTTTTCATGGTTCATTGCCCAAAGAGCACAACGGAGCCCTATTAATGTCACTGTGCTGTCTGTCTGCTGACCTGTGACAGGTCACCTGTCCGTCCGTATGTCACGGGTCTCTAGCTCGTAGACGGAATGAGTTACATTACAGACAGACAGACGGAAATTTGAATATGGAATATTGGAAAACCGCTCTTAAAGAACTTACAAGTTTCGCAGCCGGATCGTGAAAAATCCACTTTTTCTAATTAATCGGAACAGAACACTTTAATTTAGTTGTTAAGAGCGGTTTCGCAGCCGGATTGTGAAAAACTCGCCTTTTTCTAATCAATCTAAACAGAACACTTTAATTCAAAATTCACTCAATAGTTATTCAACAAATACCTCTTTACCTATGTATTGTGTATGCTGCCACCGCAAAGTTTCAATTGGTTTCTATAAATTAGAATTTAACAATTGTTTAAATTAAAAAAACTTACAAATTTATAAATTAAATAATATATATTAATTACATACATTTAAATAAATAAGAATTTCTAAATTTTAAAAATTCAAATATTTATAAACCAATGGAAGCTTTGCGATGGTAGGTAGCATACACAATACATTATGTAGCAAGGATATGTTGAATAACTATTAAGTGAAATAATTGAATTTAAGTGTTTTGTTTCGATTAATAAGAAAAAGGCGGGTTTTTCAAAATCCGGCTGTGAAACCGCTCTTAACAACAAAATTTTGTAAGTCAACTAAATTCATTTATTAAATGAACCAAGTTGACTTCTTGTTTTGTTCATTTGCGCAAAAATTTCACTATGTTTGTATGTTTCTTTGTGTAGCTATATTTTATACAACTCATTATGTGATAGATATGTTAATAGGTTTTCTTTATTTTCAGGTAACTTTCCGCTTCCGAAGAATATCGACCTAAAAGAATAACATTTCTGGCGTGGTATCGTTTGTGATCTTTCTTATCTTTTCTTGTGAAATTATGGTCGGAATAAATTCATTTATTTTGACAGTTGGCGATTGTTCCATTACAAGACGATAAAATGCTACAAGGATCTTTTGGCGCGTGGATGACAGTGACAGGGGGCGCAGCTGTAAAACAAGGGATAAGATAGCAGCGTTAGTTCCGATTTTGACCACGACCAATATCTACGCGCCAAAAGAGACTCGTCGCACTGCACATATTATGATTTTCAATGCATGTTCTCGTAAAGGCCCACTTTTTATGCATCAAAACCGAACAGAAAGTCGGTTATTTTGCCCTAGGGCTTTATTATTTTTTTTTTTTTTATTTGTTTGCAATGGTTGGCTAACCTGCAGCCTTTCCTGTGTACCATAGATGTTATACTTTTTTTACACCGTTTAACGGCTATGGATACAGTCCTTTTGAGCCAATTATAATTTAAAGTTCACAAGATTATATTTGTTTTTATTTCCTCACACTATGCATTGAAAAACGTAGTATGATACACGGGCGTAAAAGCAATAAATTACTCGGTTACGTTTAAAACACTCGCTACGCTCGTGTTTTAAATTGTCCTCGTAATTTATTCCTTTTCGCCCTTGTAGCATAAACTACTATTACATACAAATCTGCCGTAGATACTCGTATAATAAGCATAGAGATCTAATAGCCGACGGACCGATGCACTATCTGTCATGGATTATTTGAAAGCGTAAGGAAATGCTACCTTTGCCTGAGAGTGTTAAAGATTCCTATGCGCATTGTTTAAATAATACGACTGTCAAATTCAAATTCAAATAGTTTATTTTGCAAAGCAGGTATAGATATATGGGTCATTTCAAAATTCGTTGCAGAAAATTGAGCTGCAAAATTTTTAAAATAAAAAAAATATTTACTCTTTAAATCGTAGATTTTTCTTTGTTTGAGCTTGTATTAACTTCTAAATTTTACCTTATTGTCATTAGGCGCGATGTTTTACTGATAAATTATTATTTTTAACAGGTTATGTGACTCGGGGTGTAAATAACTTACCACTCTGTTACATCAAGTATTTATTTTTTATTTAAAAAATAAGCAAATAAAATAGGAACACAATGGTTTAATTTTTAAAGACAGTCTTTTATCTCTTAGGAACATGCAAAATCACAACATTTCTTATAATAAATTCTTACAAATGTTTACTTTTAAACAACTCTGTTACTCTTTTTACTTTAAGAATCTTACTTTTTCACCTGAAATCTCAAAAAGGTCAGATATTACATTCAAACAACGCTGATATAAAAGTAAAATATCAAACAAACTTATATTACTAATATAAAACCATGAGGTTAATTTCGTTTTTTCACAAATGATAATTTTACTCTATATATTTTTGGGACAGAAACGTAACAGAGTTGTAACCCAGTAACAGAGTTGTTCTACTCTATAAGCAGCTTATTTGCTTTTACAAAAATTTTCACAAATGTTAAAAAAACTTTAAAAAATAACATTTTTATCAAAAAAGAAAATAAAACTAAATGCTCTGCCTATTAAGATTATGTAATGTTGTTACATTAACTTATTTTTCAAAGATGTCTAACGGAGTATTGAATTCATAGTATAGAACTCTTTTTCCTTTCGTCACTTTTTTAGGCTCTGGAACAATGGCCAGTAAATTTTCGAACGACTCGTAAGACAAATCGGTCTCAACCAATTTGAATTTTTTTCCTGTATCGTCAATGGACTTGAAATACATGATTTTTACGTCACCATCATCTTCTACTTCGCTTAGCGCCATGCCCAGATAAACGTAGTCTTGTTTTGAACTGGAAACCTTTACTAGCACGTATACACCTCTCTTAATTTTACCAACATTAATTTTTTCTTTTTCGATTAAAGCATCATTACTGTCTGTAGACGTGCCAGCGATTTGTTCAGTGGAGATATTATCTTTCATTTTAACTAAAGGGACATCGTCATCCGAATCTGAACTTGAAGTGTATACTGTGTCATAAAACGTTTTTTTTCTAAGTCGAACCATATGACATATATCTGCCTGATAATTAGACTCGTTGTCGTCATCTCTTGGTTTTTCGGTTCTAGCTTTTAGTGGACAGTAGTCTTTCGGATCCATGCAACTGCAAAAACCCCGGCGACAGAAACAACTCAAGTCTCGATACTTCAAAACTCCTGCCTCTTCAGTAAATACCTGGTGTACCTTCATTGTTCCCCATAATGGCACGATATCTTCTGGAATCTCTTTTGAACTTCGTTCTATATCTTCGTCGGTTATTAGGTATAGCTTCACTTTACTAACGTCATTAAGTGCAAGGTAAAAATTTGAAGCATCAGAAATATCTGTTCCATGAGCAACTAATTGGTCAGCGGCTCGTTTTAAGAAGCCGCCGACGCCGTCCGCAGCGCCTTTACCATGCCCGGCTTCAAAAAAATTCCATGTGACTTTTTTGAAATGGTAGTCCGAGAATAATTTCTTGCAAATTAGATAAAAGTTCTGTTTTTGGCGATATTGAGTAGCGGGGCCATCTGAAAACACATGCAATGTTTCTGCTTCCGGATATTTTTCTTGAGCTGAAGACAGAATCGGATGAAGGTGGGCCCAAATTGCAGCGGGGTTGTGTGTAGTATTTGGCGAAACAGTGCAAAAAGAGGTTACCCCTACTTGATTTTCCAAATCTCGGTTATACATCACACCAGTGTGTAAAGATACTTGTTTCCTCGAGCCGCCAAAATTATGAGACTGTATCTCTTGAGAATACTTGCAATTGTAATTCTCACTGAAATCAACATGCAGAACTATTTCTTGTCTGGATAATCCATCTATACATGCTCTGTAATTCCTGCATTGTGTCTTTATATTGTAAACGTGTCTCTTGAACTCATTTAATGTTTTTTCAAACTTTTCTATCAAAGTCTTTACTGTACTCTCAGTGTCTTCTTTTATATTCTTTGTAACTTTTATTGTTTTTCCAGACTTCTTAAGAACTTCAGATTTCCTTTCCCACTGAGGATATTTTACAATATAATCGTTTTTTGTAGTATCATATTTGATATTTTTTGATTGACATTCAAAGCAGGTTCCTGACATACAAGACAAAGAATTTGGGTCGCAAACATGATCTAAAATAATCATGTCTAGATTTGAAGTTGGAATCACCTTCTTTTGACATAAAGTAGCTGCCATGTATTGAATATTGGTGTGAATTCGACACAAACATGTTTCTCTCGCAGAAATAGTAGGAGCTATTACGTAGAATGGTCTGTGCTTTGTAAAAGTGGTGTAGCAGCATTTTAGTTCAGGGTTTTCTCGTTTAAATGAACGGAAAAGATTCATCATGTTGTCTAATAAGTAGCGCTTCTGCATTTTAACTTTCTGCAAAGTTTTGCTTTCTTTTTTGCCTGCAGTTGCCCTAGATACGTCATCACGATCAAAAAACTCTTTTATTTTGGTCCTTAAAACGTTTTTTCTCAGTTTTGGCTGCACCTTCCTGAAATAACCTTGGTCAATATCAAGACACTCTTTAATAATCTGCACTTTTTTCCTTGAATCTTTTACGGAATCCTCTTCAAATATTTGCTGAATAGCAAGCTTCTCTTTCTTATTTTTAACTTTTTTATAACGCTCTTTTATAGCATTCGATAAGACCAAATACTTATCGAGGCTCTTACTATTTTCATTTCTCTTAGACTCTCTTTGTTTGACTCTATTGTATCTTTTCTTGTACTTTTCATATTTTTTATTTGCTTGCTGTAGTTCTTCCTTTAGTTTAAGATTTTCTCTGTATATCTTGGATCTGTCTCTTTTTACTTGTTTTCTGCCGCGTCTTGAAGCTTGCGGGTTAGGACTAGCAGGATTTTGTTCAGGAGTACAAAGCCGAGGCGTTGACAAACAGCGGAGTGCATAGTTTTCGTCTTCGTGTGTTGAAGAAGCTAACCGAGGCGTTTCAATATCAGGTGTTGACTCTGGAGTGTCCATGACAATACGAAGAGCTCTTTTTCGATCTCTGCGTTTCGCGTTCGCAATTCACCACTTCTTCTTTAATTTACGACGTTCTCGTGGTGTAACATCTTTGATTAACCTTTTTTTTGCATGATACCTCTCTAGGTCTTTTCGTTTCGATTCCATTTCTTTAACTGGATCATTTTTACGTCGTTCTCTATATCGCCGCTGCTTTTCAGCAGCGGTAAGAGCCATTTTAAAACGAAGTCGGTCACGATATTCTGAAAGAATGATGTTATTTTAAGTTATTGCCTATGATAATGATATAAAAAATACACCTACATTCATTAAAAACATTTATACAGACTGACTAGAGGTGGTCGTTTAAACGAAAAGCTGTAAACTAAACAGAGTTTTTGACAAAAAACGTTCAAGCACGTTTAAAATTACAAGCCCATTACGTTTCAAGCTTAGTCAAACATTCAGTCACTTAGTCAGCTGACGCTGCAGCTACGCCACCTGTTGTAAAAGTTACGAACAATTTGGTAGTTTTGTTTACTATACCAGAAAACGTTTGTGAACGAAAGTGAATGCGACCGAATGCAAAAACACTGACATTTAAAAGTACAAGGTTAAACTCCACTACCATTCAAATTCAGCCGTCTAATGTAGCTCGTATTAGACGACCAAATATGCACGGCAACAGAATTCAGGCCTACGCTTCCAAACGACAGCATTTTACATTGGTCGTATGAAAATTCCGTTTAAAAACTCTATTGCACGATTCATTTTGCGTGGTAATAGAAATAAGGCTTACGCTTTTAAATGATGGTATTTTGACTTCGGTCGTATAAAATTTTCGATAAAAACGTTTAAAATTCTCGACTTGCTTTTCAGTGTTTATTAGCTTTCGTTGTTGGGTGGATGCGTTCATATGCTTTATGCGTTTTAGTTGCTTTACGTGATTAATTCGTGTTAATTTTTGTTTCAATTACGTAACGTCGTGTAAATAAACTTTGATAACTGTAAATAAGTGTAAATCTATTTCGTGACTGTGTAAATAAAAGTTAAAATGTCTCGAAACAGCAGTGGAGTACTGGAGGATAGAAAGCAGTGTAATTTTTGTAAAAAAAAACAATATTGTACAAAATACAATAAGGAACCTAAAAAAACAACTAAGCCTTAAACATGTAAGTGTATAGAACACGTCGGTGTATGACGGGAAGTTCATTGATAATAGAAAAAGAGGAAAAAATACTTTATAATGGTTACTATGTTCAAAAAAGTAAAAAGCGTTTTTAAGCTATAAAGCTGTTTATACTGCCAGCTTTTCATAAAAACCATTAAGCTAAAAGTCATTTTCAATATAAAGCCGTTTTTTCCATCTCTGAGACTGACGCACACATAAACGTCAACCGACACTGAAAACTTACTACTCTGTTACCCACTATACCGCTCTGTTACCATGAGCTAGTAACAGAGTTGTGCAGTAACAGAGTGGTAAATTAGACGTTTCGTACGATTCCAAAAATTGAAATAAAGTGTCTAACGAAATTTTATTCCAAATTTCAGATGTATCACCCTTAAACTATATGCACGTATTAAAATTTATTTTTTAAAAGAGGTTACTTACGAAAATATGGCGGTAACAAAGTAGACACGTAATAAACACACGCAGCACGTTCAACGGCTCGCGGCCAACTAGCCGGCTTGTATACCCCCTCACCCCGCGGTTACTGACGCCACAGGTAACGACACATCGTAGCCAATTCACTGTTAACGAACAGTAACGCCATCTGTTTTTGGGATTCTTAAATACTATAGACACAGAGTGTAGCTACAGCTTCATATCATGTTCGGGACAAAACCAAAAATAAAAAATAAAAAATGCATTATCTTCTCTTCATGATTAAACGTCAATCTGGAAAATTGTTACAAAATTGGCATTAAGGCCAACTTTTAAAATAATTATTAAGTTAGATTTAAAAAAAGTTTGTGACGTTTAAACATATTAAACAGGAGTGTGGGACACGATCTGCTTATATGAAAATCAACTCTGTTACCAGCCAATGTCCCTTCTGTTACCTTAAATAAAGAGTTAAAATAGAAGTTATATTTTTTTTTTTTTGTAAAAAGTATTTTCTATTATAATGCATTTTTTTGATATCTAGTAATATTACGTAAGTTTAAATGTTTTTCCCAATTTTCAAAACATTTTTCTTCAAGGACAAACTTATCTGCAGCGAATTATGAAACGACCCATATACACTTTTTACACGTCAAATTTAATCTAATATAGAAAATATATGTAATAAAATAATAAATGTACATGAACTAAATTAAAGGTTTATTTAATTTATGTAGCAATATATTTACGATTAAAATGATAGGTAAAATATATATTATACAAGGTAAAATCCAATCAGCCGCCCGAACCCATACCGGAGACCCGGCCAGGGACCAGGAACAAGGTTCAATGATCACCAACCGAGCCCCCAGCACGAATCCAGGCGGCCGACCAAATCCCATCCTATATACTACATACTAATAGGTTACATATATAAATACATGCCTACCTCCGCCCATTCGATTAGTCTTGCTAAGAAGAAGGGCAAGAAACTTAGCAAGATCATGTCTTTTTTTTTTTCAACATAAAACTTATACTATACAATATATGATACTGTACGTACACCATTGTGGTATAGAAACGCAGAAAAAATACCGGGACTCGAACCCGGGATCTCTTACCGGGAGATTGCTCGACTAATGAGCTGTCTAGGTTTCAAAACTGAAAGAAAAAAATAAAATGTATTTTAATGTCAAAAAAAAATTACAAACACAAAAAAAAAGAAAGGAATAGTAAAAAATAAAACATAGACCACATTCAAATATTCTACTTATCTAAACTTATATATTATTTAAAATTATACAAAATATATATTTTATATTGTAAGGGCTTTTCGAGTAGATATAATACATTTGTTCTGATAACAGGTCATACGCTCAGCAAATGCTGTTGGATAATACATATACATGCATGCATATATATGTATGTTTTCAATGCATGTGCTCGTAAAGGCCCACTTTTTATGCATCAAAACCGAACAGAAAGTCGATTATTTTGCCCTAGGGCTTTATTATTATTATTTTTTTAAATTTGTTTGCAATGGTTGGCTAACCTGCAACCTTTGCTGTGTACCATAGATGTTATACTTTTTTTTAACTGTTTAACGTCTCTGGATACAATCCTTTTGAGCCAATCATAATTTAAAGTTCACAAGATTATATTTGTTTTCATTTCCTCACACTATGCATTGAAAAACGTAGTATGATACACGGGCGTAAAAGCAATAAATTACTCGGTTACGTTTAAAAAATTTATTCCTTTGCGCCCTTGTAGCATAAACTACTATTATAAACCACACAGCGCTGAATTACGATAGCGTTGACTAAAAAAGACGCAGAGGTCGCTTACAAACAAACAATGCATTTTATTTTTTCTGCAATAAAAATACACTTATTAATTAATATATTTTTGAAAATATGGTGTTGTTCAGAATTAAGGTTATGAGTTATTGATTTACTAATGGGGATTCACGACGATTTCATAAGCAAATTTTTTAAGAATATATTCACAAACTCACAAAACTAAAAAACAATCAGCAACAAATTTCAAGTAAACAAATATTTTGACACAAAATATTGACAAATATTTAAACACATAACGCCCTCATGAGCGTTCAGTATTTGCATTACTGGCTGTTATATCAACTAATTACAAATATTCGGTGCACAGGTATGGTGGAAAAATTCGTCGGTCCATATAAAAACCTTGGTGGTGCAGTAGTTAGTGCGTCTGTACGACAGGAGGTCGCAGGTTCGAAACCTGGCCTGAGGATTTTTTCAAAATATTTATTCAATTGAAGCTTATTTCTGATTGATTTCTATATAGTTTGTAATGCACTCTGCAGTCTATAATAATAAAAGTATATTAAAACCGATGATTGTCGCTATAAAAACATAATAATCTTTTCAATGCATGTGCTCGTAAAGGCCCACTTTTTATGCATCAAAACCGAACAGAAAGTCGATTATTTTGCCCTAGGGCTTTATTTATTTTTTTTTTATTTATTTGCCATGGTTGGCTAACCTGCAGCCTTTCCTATGTACCATAGATGTTAAACTTTTTTTCCACTGTTTAGCGGCTCTGGATACAATCCTTTTGAGTCAATCATAATTTAAAGTTCATAAGATTATATTTGTTTTCATTTCCTCACACTATGCATTGAAAAACGTAGTATGATACACCTGCGTAAAAGCAATAAATTACTCGGTTACGTTTAAAACACTCGCTACGCTCGTGTTTGAAATCGTCCTCGTAATTTATTCCTTTTCGCCCTTGTAGCATAAACTACTATTAACTACTTCGTTGTGTGCATGTTTAAACTTCAATGATTTACTTGTTGCGGCTTCATAAGGCTCCTCATTAGGTGAGAAGGCCTCCTCTTCCAGCGTCATAGTGCGGGGTGGTTTGTAAGAATTCATTATTCTGGCTCGGTTCACGTGTTAAAATTGATTTGATAATTTGACATTTTCAGCAGTATGTTTGGTATTAAAAATTGCCCTGTTGCCATTTTTTATCAATTAACAATACAGGTAGAAGGATTATTACCTCTTATTGCCTTCTAAATCGGTATAATAACCTTAAGGAACGGCTCCGCCAAACATGCATTCAAGTTTGGACAATTTAGCATATTAAATCAAAATATGTTTTACAAAAACCTTCGTTCAGAAGTTGAAGTTAGTTCAGAAGTTGAACTTTTTTTTGTATTTTTCAGATTTCACACAATCATCGAGTAAAAATCTGAAAGATCTGAATAATCACGGAAAACGTCATTTGGCGTTGGAACAAGTATGATCTGTCTACTGATCTGACAAAATATATATATTTTTTTTTTCTAGGGTACAGAAATTAATAGTTTATTTCCATATTTTATAAATAATAAAATATAATGTTACCATTCGGGTTTTCTTTATCAATATTGATATATTTATTAGTTTTTATTAAATTATACACATTAATTAATGATAGCAAGATATATTTCGAGTCCTCTTGGACTCGGCATCAGTTGCATTGATTGACAATAAAAGTTATGACACTACAATCATAATTTCCAGATTTTTTAAAATTTTTTTTCTTTTTGTTTGTTTAAAAGAATTGCTCAAACAAAATAAATGTTATTTGTTTAAAACAACGAAAGGAAAAAAAAAATATTACGAACTTTCCTAATTTCTTCAATAAATTAAAAATAATCAGTAGATTCCTAATTTCTTCTAACGAAGCCTCAAAAGTCTGGTGTTTTCATGTTCTTGGCTCAGATACAGCCTTAATTTTAAAATACTTTGGATTATATGTGAACTATCATTTATAATCTTCTTGTTCCTTACCCCTTGATTTATGATTATGATTATCTTTTTTAAAGATGAAAAAAAACTTAATTTCTGCACGTACGCGACCGAATAACCTGAATATTGAATAAAATAGAAAAGCCAAAGCGATATTCCCAACATTAAATGTATTAAATGATACCTATCAAGTATAAATCCCTACGAGTCGAATTCGCACTTGCCCGGTTAAAAGTTCATCTCTTTTAGGGTTTCGTAGTCAACTAGGAACCTTTATAGTTTCGCCATGTCCGTCTGTCGTGTCTGTCTGTCCGTCCGCAGCTTTGCTCAGAGGCTCTTGGTGCTATAAATCCGAAATTTGGCATGGGTATTCATAATACACTCATGGCCATCATTCTATCCCTGAGCTACCACCGCTTGTCAAATAAAATTTATGATTTTAACTAAACATTATAAGGAATACGAAAACCTCAAATACCCTCTTAATTATCATTATCCCAAAAGCAATAGCAAAATATATCACAGTATAGATCGTGGCTCGGAGCCATCTTACAGATTTACAGATCTTACAGATTAATTAATACTTTACTCAAGTGAAGGAGAAAGTTGATGTTATGTCAATTCTTTAACAGAAGATAGAGAAGAATGGCGGTTACTCCACCGACAAATGCTCTTAAGGCGATAAGTAAATGTTTCAGCGTCCCTTTTACTCCATATGCGAAAAAACCCTCAGTACGAGAGGGACGGATTCGAGGAAAAGTAGACAAAAGTAGATTTTTATTACTGTAAAATGTACTCAAGTTGCTATCAAGATTTTGTTTAACCAGGTCCTAGATACTGTTGAAATCCATTTAATAAAATATAATTGCAGTCCATATGTCATTTCAAATTGTGAAGACAAGAGAAATGGTGTCGAAAAAGACCTCATTTCAATAAATATTTTTATCAAGCCGAATCTCTCCAATCACGTTTCTGTTTTACAAATCTCAAGAAAAAGATTTCAAAAATAATATACTATTTTTTCAAAATTTTATCTTTGCTGAAGTAGATATACAAGTTCTAAAAGTGTCGTTTTTTTCCGTAGCGCCTTAAGTTATCGATAGATAGACAGATTAATAAAAGTACAAAAGCTTTTACTATTTTTTCAAAATCTTGAATATTTATATAAAGGCATTTAATAAAAGTAGGTTGAGGTCAACCAGGTCAACAGATCTCTTGATGTGTCATTTGACTGGCCCGGTAAATTATCAAGATTAAAGAGCTGCGGCCAGAAAAGCTAGACTAAATATGATTTTCGTTTTTACCTGAAATTTTACTCTCAATATCTGATATTCAGATATAAAAAAAATATCAATTTCTGCTCGTATTCAGCTCGAATGGTTTTCGATGAAATCTCCTTAACTTTCAACAACTGGCAATATAATCAGGCATTTGTCAGAAGCATGTTAAAACGCTTAGATAAAATGTTAGGGGAAATAAAATTTCATGTTGCAGTTTCTTATTTTTGAACGGGGAGAAGTTTGCGTTTGACGTGACGTCCGCTCGCGACGACAACCGGTGATGAAATGAGGTTGGAGGTTAGCTTAGGGTTGCCAACTTTTTTCTTATTTTCAATTATATTATAATAAAAGTTGTAAATTGTTTACCTTAGCAAGAATTGAACTTCACGAACGGCACACAACATAAATAATCTCGGTAAAATACATAGTACTGCAATGTCACATTGACACGTAGAAATAGGACGGCAGGTCATAATCACCGGGAGCGAAAAAGAGACAAGATATATATAAGGTGAAATTTAGTTAACCACCCGAATTCATACTGGAGAACCAGTTAGTGATCAGGAACAATGTTTAATGACCTACTGCCTATACTAAGAATTGTATCTGAACTAGTCTAGTTCCTAAGGCCAATCTTATACTGTATGATTTCAAAAAACATCATTTAATCTTGTCGCTGATCACTAAACGAGTCTCCAATATAAATTCGGAAATAATAATTGATTAAATTTTAGTGAGGACACGATTATCAAAAGCACCTCAATTTCTAGTTAGATTTAAGGGCGTAATTAACAGACCCCGCGAAAGTTACGGGTTTTATACGGGGCGATTTGATCATCTAGGGCAGAGGCAGGCCTAGCCACCAAAAACTATATTTAAATAATTTTTTAGTGTACCAGATCCCATTCATTTAAAGAATGATATTTGAATATGATCAAAATGCCATAAGACATCAAAAAAATACTTTAAAAAAATTCAACTATATAATCTTTATCATAATTTTCAATCAGCCCATGTTGTTTCGCTTCTATGTCATACAGTTTTCTTCGATTTCTGGTCAGAAATACGAATTGCTATGAAAACAGGAACCAAATGATCTATTAGCCAAAGCATTTTGGGTCTTCATATAATCTAATACCAATAATCTTCTGATGTGCTTGAAAAAAAGTATTACTTATGTTGTGAAGTCATTGACAACCCTACCGGAGTTAAATCCACGAGGGAATCGCCCCGCTTCATTGCTTAGAATTAAGTTATTGTTAAGTTTAGTACACTAATGCGAGGGGTGAATGTGTGGTGATGATGCATGACACATACGTACTCACACATATATACGAGTACATACATATACTTACTTAGCTTTCCTAAGTATTTATTTAGTATACTTTCCTAAACAATAAGACACATGGCAAACGCCGAACACTTTTATCTTTTGACAGAGGCGATTAATGGTTAACCCATTTGTCTAATCAAATATATATTATTTTTGTAAAATATTTAAAACCTTCCGCTTTTGGTATCGTTAATTATAAGTTCTTATTCGCTGAAAAATAAAAATATTTTTATTTATGCCAGATCTCAGTTATTTGGACTTTTACTTGAAAATTTCAATTTATCCGTCCACCGACCTCCGCTTGTTATCGAAAACTTTAACAAAATTTCAGAGTCGTGAAAATACTTCTCTAATTACCAGCTTCCATATTTACAACTTTTGTAAAGAATCCTAATCGACTGTTCTAGTTCATTTTGATCGTTGAAAGGTCTAATATAGGCACCCCTCGGTGAAATATCGAAGTTGTTCCGCTAGATTAAGCTACAAATTGTGATAAATATATCGAACTGTATACCTTTGACGTGGATGATGCATCGACACGAATGTTTGGTGATAATGTACCGTTTTCTAAAGCGGTCTTAGAATAGGGGTGACATTTTGACGGTCGATATCGTGCGCTCTTGATTAGATGGTATATCGTACGTATCGGGACCCTCGATTTACTCGCATATTAGTGGGTATTCTGTCTCAAACGAAATAATTTCCTTCTCTTCTACATACTTTGGCTTAGTGGTCAAATTTCGGCCTACTAAACCGGTGGTCGTAGGTTCAAATACCGTAAGGGCACATAAAGTGTCCTATCCAATTATTGACTGAATGTTACCAATAAAGATATGTCTATGTATAGTCATCGTGCCTCGCAAAAAACGTTCAGCCATGACTGTCTGCCGACTACTAAGGTCATTAAAAAGGTATTTTTACACAACTGCCTCCAAAAAAGGATTGTATAGTTTTCAGGGTTCATGTATGTATTTTTCTTTATACCATCATATCTTCTGAACGCTTTAACCAATTTGGATGTAATTTGAATTTCATTTGGTGTCATTAGAATCTCTATAACATCCGGATTGGTACTAGTGTTACATGAGTTTTTGTGCATTTGAATTAGTTCTTATTTATTATGATTTAATACTAAGAGAGGAAGGTAATTTGGTTTTAGTTGTTTTGTCTTGTAAATATTTATATTTTCAAATTTTTCTTGATTTTACCTAATATAATTAAATGGCGCCCATTAATCGTGTTTTATTCACGCATTATCCTTCATGTTGTACAGCCAAGCATTTAAATCGAACCTCTAAGAGCTAGCCGAGTCAAAAACCTAGTAACACTGGGTATAAAATTATTAATAGTAGTTTATGCTACTAGGGCGAAAAGAAATAAATTACGAGGACGATTTAAAACACGAGCGTAGCGAGTGTTTTAAACGTAACCGAGTAATTTATTGCTTTTACGCCCGTGTATCATACTACGTTTTTCATGGCATAGTGTGAGGAAATGAAAATAAATATAATCTTGTGAACTTTAAATTATAATTGGCTCAAAAGGACTGTATCCAGAGCCGTTAAACAGTGGAAAAAAAGTATAACATCTATGGTACACAGGAAAGGCTGCAGGTTAGCCAACCATTATAAATAAATAAAAAAAAAAAAATAATAAAGCCCTAGGGCAAAATAATCGACTTTTTGTTCGGTTTTGATGCATAAAAAGTGGGCCTTTACGAGCACATGCATTGAAAATATAAATAAATAATAAAAAATATATTAAAAAACACGACTGCCATAATTTTAAAATGAACCTAGTAACGACACCCATTGCAGTCGAGGTACATACAAAACAACACATCTAATGTAGAGCTGTCCGCTGACTGCACTGGGTGTCGTTACTAAGTTCATTTTGAGATTATGATGGCAGTCGTGTTTTTGAATATTTTTTATTATTATCTTTTGCATCGGTAAGATAGGTTATCCCTAGGGTCCCCAGGGTGTCAGCATCGGCAATAAGCCTTTGAACCAAAATTGCTGTGCATCATAATGATAATACATGAAAAAATACTAGAATGTTTTCAAGCTTTCTGAATATTTCAATGTGCGTTGTTCTCGTTATTTATCAAACAAACATCAATTTTTGTACAGTAGAGATCACATCAAGCTATATACTTGTAGTACTACATTAGCCCCTATAGTAAAGGATACATGATAGGTACAAAGTACAATGTGTATGGCTTGATGTGATCTCCACTGTACCATAATCTCCATTTACATACATACATATCACGCCTGTCTCCCAGAAGGATAGGTAGAGACTACAGATTTCCATCTGCTACGATCCTGAGACACACAATCCAATGCCCATTTCTGGTTTGCAAATTCGCATATTCGTAACCTAAGTTCATTTTACTAAAAGCAATCATATTTCCCACCGTCTTTTACCTACATATAGAGTACATATCTTCTCTCCCGGCAGAGTTTTATAACTAGCCATACAAAATAAAGTGACTATCGATAACCTAAAAGTGCAAAAGTTAGTGTCGTTTTAGCTTAGAGCAAAGTGCTCGTGTCTCTCGTAGCAGTACCAGCAGAGGCGGGCGGGCGGCGGCGGGGGGGCAAACTTATGGTACAAGCAAAACGAACTAGTGTAAAATGGTAACTGGGAGGTTAGTTCAGTTTCTCTATTTACTTTTTCTTATAATTTTTAGGGTTCCGTACCCAAAGGTACCTGTCCCTCTGCCTGTCAGTCTGTCCGTCTGTCACCAGGCTGTATCTCATGAACCGTGATGGTTGACAGTTGAAATTTTCACAGATGATGTATTTCTGTTGCCGCTATAACAACAAATACTAAAAAACATAATAAAATAAATATTTACGGGGGCTCCCATAAAACAGACATGTTTTTTTGCCGTTTTTTAGATCATGGTACGGAACCCTTCGTGCGCGAGTCCGACTCGCACTTGGGCGGTTTTTAAGCATTTCTTCTTTCAAAATTCCTCGGTGTTAGTGCATCGTTTCTCCGTCTAGTAAGCCGTGGCATTAAAAAAAGGCTGGTACATAAAGACATTATTTTACGATCTGATAGTTTGTTACTAAAGAATATGACATACCCTAGCAACATTTTTTATTACCCGTTCAGCACAAAAATCCAAAGGCAAAGACTTTATTATCTTTTCATAGAGGTGATTATGTGTTGGCTCATTGCCCTATTCGTCTTCAACGGGTAAAACTAATAATCACGCAGCGAAAAAAATGAGCCAACATATAATCGACTCTATCAATAGCTAATAAAGTCTGCCATTGGACTTATTGTGCTGGACGGGTAATGCGAAAAGTTGCTAGGGTATGCCATATTCTTAACCCATATAAATACAATAATAAATCAAAATAATAGATACCAAAATGTCAATGTACGAGTATATACGTAAACTCTATGGTTTTGACGGGTTAATCTTTTACCTTTTATGTGACATGGTCTGAAATACTTATTTGACCATCATAAAATACTTATTTTATCACTTGACTATTACTTATTTGACCATCTTCATGATGATGCGAGCCACGACGATTGTCTCACTACTGTTTTAGCGATGATGAGAATTAATTTACATTACCTAATTAAATTAAAAAGTAAGCTTAATAACAAAAAGAGATAGTAGAGTCCCCGTTCAAAGTAACAAAGAACAAGTTATTTTAGGTCACACACTTTTAACACACTGACGCTGAGCAGAATGCGGCCAACAGGGAAATTATATAGGATTCCTTGCAGCTACTAGAGAAGTATTATCTTTATAGATGACGTCATAACTGATTTTGTTAGTACTTCTTAATCACCGTAGTGTTTAAATACTGGATATAAATTTACTGATTATATTCCTAAAATTATTATTATTATTTAAAATTCTAATCTTATCTAACGTGGCAGCGTCTTCTAAATAGAATATTGTCACTCTTCTCGTGGATGTCAAAAATGCCAACAATCTATGTCTTTTGACGTGGCAGTGGACTGGCCATATTTGTCGCCGACGCGATGACCGTTGGGGTCGTAAGGCATTGGAATAGAGACCACGTAAAGCAAAGCATAGCGTAGGCCGCCCTCGTGCCCGCTGGACTGACGATCTGAAGGAAGTTGCGGGTGGCGGCTGGATGAGGATGACTGAGGACCGCCAAGAATAGCGTAATATGGGGGAAGCCTATGTCCAGCAGTGGACGAATATTGGCTGATGGATATATCTCTGTAGTATTGAGGGTCATATAAGGTCATCGGATCTTAGCCTCGTCTGCAATAACGACATACTCATCTATGCACTGGTAGTAGGTTTCGGCAGTGGGCTGTCCGTCACCATCCTCGTGATGAAACCGTGTCGCCAAGCGACTCGTCATGTTCCGGTATGACGTCATGAAGAGCCGTACCGGGGGAGTGGTAACAGGTAGTTGCGTAATATCAGTCATTCATCCGTTACCGATTTCCATAGATTTTTGAGATTGATTAACGCCTCGCCTGCTGTCACTCTCCCAGTTTCTGGACGAGCGCCCTTCATCCTACATCTTATCGACGCTTCCCGTCAGGTGCGTTTACGGCCATGCGTAAGGCCATTGTTTTAAAAAAAAAGAGCTGTGCAGTAAAAAAAATTCAAAGTGAGTATATCCGTTTTGTCTAAAATTTATACCTCTTTAAGTTCACTGTACAAATCTACAAAATGTGCACAAAAAACATAACCAATAAGCTACAAGTTAAAATCTGTCAGAACTCCACTGAAGACAGACAGGTTTAAAAAAGCTCTCAGTCTTACATTACATCGCACATTAACCTTTTTTGTCCGTCAATTAGTAAACAATACTGACGGACAGATTCGTTATAAAGATTCTATACAAAAAATGTTTCAAGTGTACGCCGCACATTATGAACGGGTTCCGCCAAAAAAAACGCATCCAAATCCGTTCAGTGGTTTTGGAGATGTGCGCGAACAAACAACCAAACAAACAGACAGACATAAAATAATTTAAAAAATTGCTGTTTTGTGTTCTGTTACTCTTCTTTAGTCACCCCTTACTATTTTTATTACTTTTCTTCAAAAAGGTTCTAATGTTTTATTACACAAGTATGTATATATCCTATAAACGCTTTAAGAGCCGTTCCGCAGTCGGATTGTGAAAAACCTGCCTTTTTCCATTTAATCGAAACAGAACACTCAAATTCGAAATTCACTCAATAGTTATTCAACAAAACCTTATTACCTATATGTATTTGTGTTTGCTGCCATCGCAAAGTTTCCATTGGCTTCTGTAAATTAGAATTTAAAATTTTTTGAAATTGTAAATAACTATTGAGTGAATTTTTAATTTACTTAAGTGTTCCGTTTCGATTAATTAGAGATAGGCGGGTTTTTGACAATCCTGCTGCGGAACCGCTCTTAAAGCGCTAATAAGACCTAAATACATAAAACATTAGAACCCTTTTGAAGAAAAGAAATAAAAATAGTAAGGGGTGACTAAGGAAGAATAATAGAACACAAAACAGCAATTTTTTTAATTATTTTATGTCTGTCGGTCTGTCTGTCTGTCCGTTTGTTTGGTGTTGAAACCACTAAACGGATTTGGATGTGGTTTTTTTTATTATCCTCGTAGTAACCCTGGTCAACATTAAAGCTAAAAGGAGTGTTAATAAAATAAGGTCCAAGCCAAAAACGGGACAATAACGGGATAATAGTTGAAGAAACAAGTCGGTACAAACAAATATGTACCAACACACATTGAAATAACGTTCATATTATCAAGATGTTTCTGTTTCGCAAAGTGACTGTTAGTACGATCGCTTCGTCACCGTAAAGCGCAAAATAGGAGAAAATAATACTTGGGGCCCCTGAATTCAGGGAACCCCAGCGAGCCCCCAAGTTTGTGAATCAAATTGATGTCAAAGTCATCGAAACTCATTAATGACTTCGCAAGCGCTAAATTTCCATTTTGTCTATGTAAAACTCGAAAGAAGACCTTTTAAAAATGCCGCGCAATCGTATGCTATGTTAGTATGTAAAATTAACTTAATGATTTTGTACTATTATCACAGACTGTATGTATATTGTGGTTGTGTTGTGTATAAACTATGATTTAAATTATATATTTATAAAAATAAAGAATTGCAATTTCAGTTTTAATTCACTTTATAATAAAACCCACCTTCCAGGTGTCTACTGCCTACGAGCCAACATCTCGTCCAGCGCTCGGCAATCCACGTTCATTTTCATAATAGGTCAGGGGACCCTAATTTTTTTTGCATTGGGGCCCAAAAAGACTAGTTACGTCCCTGGAACGGGCGTGTTAAATAAATCTACCAAACGTTTTTAAAGTTGACTGAGAATTTTGTTCTCATAAAATTGAAAAGTTCATATTTTTGATAATTATTTTATCCAGAAGTTTAAGTATGAACGAACGGTATGTTTTCTAGGATTTGACCTTTCTCAGCATATTTTCTTTGTATTTTTTTTGACAATTGGGGCTTTGGTAGAATGCTTTTAAAAAACATGGTTATTTTTCACGTAACATGATTTTCGTGTTGAACCCAAATTTTAAAAGCAAGGTCAAGTCAGCTAAATGACGTTAGTCGAGCTTGCGAGCTTTTGGATTGAGGCTGCTCTTCAATCAAGTACAACAAATTGTCGCAACAAATTCGTATGTCACACACATAACTCAAATCAATCATCGTGATTCATTTACGGTATTTTTGCATTCCCATCATCCCACATTTTTATTTAAGTGTGTATATGTTTTCATTAACCTATGTTTATTTCATATATAAAAGGTCTTTCAATTTAAATGGAAAGTAATTTAGGAGGTGATTCAGTATCTTTAATACTGCAAATAATCCACTGCAAAGTAATTTTTTATGCGCGAACCTTTTTTTTCACTTCTCAGTACAAAGTGGTCCGATCAGCTGACTCAGTTTGTATGGACAAGTGAAGAAAAAGTTCGCGCTAAAAAAAGTACATTTCAGTGGCATGTGATGTATTAACGATACTGAATCACCTATTAAATTACTTTCCATTCAAATATAAAGACCTTATATACAACGTGTAACAGAAAGGTGTAACATTTGAAGAGCTTATTCAGTCAATGGTATAGAACAACTTTTACTATGGAACAAAACCTGTATCTCGAAAAAAAAGTTTTACTGTTTCATAGAAAAATGCAATGCTGCCCGGGCGAAATGTATGGAAGGGCAGATTTTTTTTGTTGAGATTTCAAGGTTGGCTCCATAGTAAAAGTTGTTCTATACCATTGACTGAATAAGCTCTTCAAATATGGTTACACCTTTCTGTTACACATTGTATACCTATATTAATTTTAAGTACGTTTATGTATTTTTGTTTAGTATGTATACGTATATGTTTAGCAATAAAAATATATGTTCTATAGGTATAATTATGTTAACATTATGTAAAAATTTAGTTTAATTAGGCTTCAGATAATTTTTTATCATTTATAAAATGATATTTTATGTTAGTTTTTTATTATCTTTTCATTCTACCCAAAGGTTGCCTGGGAGATATTGCTATAAGCAATAAGTGCTGCCTTTGTACACAACGTCTGTTCTCTTTGTAAAAATGTGTTTTAAATATCGATTTAAATGTACAAATGTGTTATAAATAAAAATAAAAAACAAACATGAACGACATCCTTCAAAAAAATAAAACAAATATCAAAAAAATGTATACGAACTATCGAAATAATTGTCGCAGAACTACCTCTCGCTCATATTTTCATTGAAATATGGGCGAAAAGACGGCCTGCTTTTTTTTGTGAATATTAGCTTAGAATGCTATCAACCTGAAAGAAAATTCGTTCGTCCTTTCCTGAGACAAAAGCCCAAGTTTCGGTCCCACTTATATCGTAAATCAAAATCACGACGTGAACCGAATGAAACTGCGTCAAAAACGGTCAACTTTTCAACAATGAATCAGTGTAAATCTAACTTTAGACGAACTTCGTAAAAAGCAGTAAAAACCCTCTGTTGAGTGACATTTAGATAACACGACCACCAGAATAGATTTTTAAGAAACACATTAACTTTTTGTCTTGTCTGTCTACGAGTCTTATTATCTCCATTCGAAGCTTTCCATATTTCTGCGTAAAATTCCTTATAACGATTCTCCTAAATCAATTCCCAACTCAAATAACAGGGAAATTTAATCCGGATATAAATATTCCAAGTTTATAATTTTAGCCGGAAACAATCGAAGTGTAGAACGAACGAAGCGGAAACGCAAATATAAATACCAGAACATAACTAAGTTGCAATCTAAACTTGATACGCACATAATTCAACAATTAACCCTATAGAAATGCACTTCGTTTTAACTGAGCATCATTATAAGCGGCAGTGCATATAAACAAGGTTACAGCTTACAACGAGGCATCGCCTCTGGGCTGGGTACATCTATGCGTCAACGGGCCGAGCTTTTAAAAAGTTTACCCATCCTGAGGGAAAGAGACGGGAAGCGAGCACGTGGGAAGTGGATTCCGAACGCACGCACCCCCTCCCGCTTCATCACCCCAATCCCCGCAACCCCCCGCCACTTCGGGCGCCGCGCGCACGTCTCAGTCGCGCGCCGACCTCCGTCCCGGCCATATCATCAGCGGGATCTTCGCTGGAACATAACAAGTGCACCCTTCCTGACGTTGTGCAGTGAGTGAGAACGCAGAGTTACTGTGATTTGTTTTGAGTGTGACGTCACTAAAGGTGGATGTTGTGAACGTAACATAGTCGTGTTTAAGTGCACTATGCGGTTGTCCGCACCGTTATGAATGGTCTGGATCGCTGCTTCTTCGATCAACGTAAGTGTTGGTGTTTTGGCTGAAGGGAAAATTCAGCGGAAATGGAAAATTGCCACCTCGTTCGCATTGCGGTTAGAGGAGGCTTTATTTCAAACAGGAACTGCGGGATTTCGATATTTTCACTGATTGCGGCCGGAAATTGCCTGAATTGTTTTTAGATAAACTTCAGTGATTTCGATAGGGCAATGAAAATTCAAAACACACTTAAAGCACACTTATAATTTAGTGAGCAAATATTGCTTATTTCTAAATACTTTATGTAAATTTCAAGTATCTCGGAAAACTCCATATGAAAAGAAACTAATCACAATAACCAAAAGACTAAAATTTGACTCTTGCGACTGAAAAAAGAATTAACCCGTAAACAAACAAATTTGTAACCTAAAAACAAACATGGGAAAACAATTTAAATCGTAAATTACATCGCCACCCTCATAAACACAACAGCATATGAAATTGACAAATAAAGTGAAACAATAAATACACTCATCAGAACAATTCCTTTACAAAGTCGTTTGAAGGAAATAATATTTACTTGGCTCAATGAACCTGACACTACGATACATCATCCTTTGAACATTTCAATGAAAAAAGGGAATGGAATAAAATAAATACTTATTTGTTTTAATCTCATATTCAATATTATATTTCGATACTGATAAGAATTCGTAGTAATGGTAATTGACAACAAACAGCCGCTTTGTTTTTGTCAGGAAGATAAATGAGAGATCAAAAGTCAAATGGGAGTTAGTCATTGCAGTAATTAGGAAGTGTAAATAAAAGGAATTTGTGAAGTGCGATGCAATAAGGAATTTAGTAAATGTTTGTTTTGAAATCGTGGAAGGAGAAAATAATACTGACATAAATAAAGATTATCACAATTACCAACCGTTAGTAATTTTTTTAAACAAATTCAATCTAAATCTCTAGAAATTTAATCTGAAACATTACAGAAATCAAATGTTAAGTAAAAAATACAACAAACTTAATGTCAATCAAAATTATCGTGAACCATTTATTTACTTGATAAAATAGACATCGAGAAACACTGGCAAGTTGAAATAAATTGATGATGATTTGTTCAATTAAGACCTTAGAGGGCCAACAAACGAACAAACTGTGAATGGGGCTGCAACTCCATTTGATGTCTCAGACTCGTACACTGTACGAGCGAGAGGAATTAAGAAAAATGACTTTTCAAATGTTTCCGCACAATGTAGGCGTTAATTTTGAGATTTATTAAATACAATAAATGTTTAAAAACGTGAAATTATTTAGACTGAAAAAAAATACCAATATAACAACAACAACCAATTAACGGCAGAAACATAACTTAGTTTATTAAAAATAAAATGTAACCCTGTTAATACCCAAAAATATTAATTTCATTTACCCCAATTTTTATACAATTTACTGCATAACACAATTTTTATTTCAAAACCCACACGCCCCAAACCCATATTTTATCCAGCCGAAAGTGGTCATTCGGGTTTTTTACTCAAATGACCATTGACATCAAGAGCCAATAAAGCTAAACAAATCACACCTAGTTGTCCCAACACCTTCGCTTTAAACAAACATAAATCTCCAAATGGAACCGGCAAACATTCTAAAAAATATACCTAGGTAATATTTAAATAGTTCACCACAGGAGTGACGCGGACCACCCGCGTGATCCACCCAAACTCGGCTATGAGCACGCACGGACCCATTATACTATCAAAAGATACTCAATCCTGCCTGTTTTTATTCAGTTTCTGTGTAATTTACATCGGGACAATCGAAACGTGTTTTCGTTTTATTTGCTGTAGCTCCATGATGAGTTCTGGTAAAACTATCTTGACAGGATGAAATTGCGGTGTCATCCCCACTTTTGTGTCCAGTGTTCGTGTTTTTATTAAGAGCATCCACAAAGTTATCGATTACACAATCGGCTACCGAAACGTTTGTGTAATGTATACTTTGCAGGTAAATTTTGTTAATTTTATTTTCGGGCTGATACAACAATAACATCAACAACAATACAATTTTATTTACAAAAAAGGAAACAGAAATATAAAAACTTGAATTGATGTAACTTACTATGTAGCACAAACGACAAAAGAAACTGTTAAAAAAATTGCTGAAATGATAGTGTACTAAATTTTGAATGATAGATACCTATATTTAAATATTAAAACAGTAATGTCTTAATATATAATGATACTAGTATACCAGTAAATACATACTAATATAAAGAAATAAACGTATATATTATAATTATTAGGAAATGGACGCACGACTATGGAATGGACGTACTACAAGGAATTCGGACGATGGAAATTTGGGGAAAATGACGTAACCAACCAAATCCATATATATATATACACATATATATATATATATCCATATAATATACAGGATGATTGGGAATTGCTCTTATTCCTTTCAGGGGAAGGAACTATGATGAATTTGGGGAGATTTGACCCCCATGACTTGGGGGTCGCAAATCTGCTATTTTCGAGAAAATCGACACACTTTGTTTTATTTATAAAATTGCAACATTTGGCAAATAAAAAACGCCAAAAAAATATCTTGTTGTTTTTCGGCCTGAAATTTGGCGTGAACTAATAGGTTAATGATTGGTTGATCTCCTTAAAGCTAAAAATCACTCAAATAATTGCAAAATCTTATGCTACATGTCTAAAATCACGAAAACAAAGAACTAAAAATTGAAAATTTATTTAAAGAAGTGCTGTTATTATAAAAAAAAATGTACGGAACACGTCGTAAAAATATTTAAATTACATCTCAATATCGTCAGCTATCCAAAAGAATACAAAAATGAACAAAAAGTACGTTTTTTTTTTTATTTGTTGTAAAGTAGTAAGTAAATGATACAAAAAAAAATAGGAAAATGTGTTTATTTAACAAAATTCTTTCTTAAAATTATAAATCTTATTCAAAAAGTTTTCCTTTGGAAAATTTGGAAAACAAATTGGAATTCGTAATTTTATAAATAAAACAAAGAATTTTTCGAAAATGGCGGTTTTGCGACCCCCAAGTCATGGGGGTCAAATCACTCCAAATTAATCATAGTTCCTTCCCCCGAGAGGAATAACAGCAAAAGTCAGAGAGATATGATATGGGCATTACGGTGATGATGAGTGGGAAGGATTTGGCCAATTATGTCGAAAATGAAGTTCAGAACTGTGATCGAATTTGCGAAGACCAAAAACAAACCGATACAAAATTTTTCAAGTCGTTCAAGTTTATCAAGTTATACCCCAGGACCGTTAAGGTAACATATATTGGCGAAGTCGAGAATAGGCTGAATAGGTAGTAGAGAATGTGCAAGCGCAATTTTAGTAGCAGTTGGAAGGAAATTTCGATGCCTTCATAGAGCTCCTGCTGCCATAAACAATTTCCTACACACTTCATTTATTTGCGAATCCCAAGACAAGCACGCTGATATTACTAATGTTACCACGTTCAAATAGCAATAATTTAAATACTCATATTTCACAAGCGTTGTTTTTATTGAACGCAATTCAAAATGTTTATTTGTAAAACGGGTGGCACATTTAACTCTCTGAGTGACGGCAACAGACCTGTACGGAATCTTAAATATTTCCCCCTAAGTCACGGTTAATTTAACTAAGTCGACACATGCACAAACTAGAAAGACAACGACTCGGCGGAACTCCCACGTGTGACTAGTGAACAAACAATCTCCTTCCCAGAAACACAATGTCGCCCCGAACAAAACAAAAACACTACCTAATTGCCTGAACCACCGCACATATGGCTTTACGTCTCGACCCAATCATAATTATCTATTGTGACCTGACATTTAAGTAACTTTGGAGAGGATGCTTTAATAAACCCCCCTATAATTAACGATCGGTCTTCTTTCGATGCACTAGGAAAAAACTTCAAGATAAAAATTTGATGGGCGACCAATAAAAGAGTTATGGTTAGGTAAACCATCAAACTTAATAGGCATAAAAACACAATACTTTCGCTTATTGCTTGATACTTTTACCGTGATCGTAAAGTTCAGACAAATTGGTTTTAAAGGACCGGGCTATAGCTTACGGCTTTTTTGTACAGTTTATTGCGAAACTCCTTTTTTATGTGGGGGATTGTTGGGTATAAATTTTCCCAACTGCAAGCTGAAGTGGACGAGCGTTTCGAGCCTTTTTTGGATAGATGTCCATACATTCTCTGATATTGCCAACAGGATTTAGCAATCGCGCGAATATAATGCGTCGAGTTGCTTCACCGACCGACTCTTCGATTTTAATTTAATGGAATAACCAAAACTGGATTCGTTGCCCAAAATAAAACCACTTTCATACGGCAGCTTAATTCTGTGTACATTTTATTTTTCAACTTTTACCATACCTTAAAACATGCCAATCAATTAAGATATTAGCTTGCAACAAAGTGTTAAAAATAACTTGTCAATCGAATGTAGATCTTTCCTTTGCAGAAAATAAAGCGTTAAACATAAACGTTCTTATATATTTCAATATACAAACCAATATGTTTACTAAAATTGTAAGGTATAATTTGGTCCCTATTTTATTTTGGGTCCCACCTACCTATATTTAGTTACTGGCAAAAGTAATAACGGGTAATTACGAAACTGTAGATACCGAGCTTTACGTCTATAAGTTTGAGTGCGCAAGTGGGAGGCAGCTGCTGCTGCGGGCTTTTAGTCCCGAAATTAGGTTAAACATCAATCATTCGACTGATAACGATTATATCATATCATATGTACTCGTAAGTAGGAGCCATTGTGATGTTAGTGAAGATACAAGTACCACTTCATCTGTAGAGTTTAACCGCGGAATTAATCAGTAGAATTAATTTGAATTCTGAGTTTGAAGCTAGAATAGCAACTTTATAGCTAGTAATAATTACATAGTTAGTCATACTAAATTATATTATGGATTTGCCATTTGAATATTAAACGCTTTCTGCAATCAAAGATAACCGAAATAAATGATTAGCTATATTAGAAATTTGGAAGATCAACATAACTGCAGTCCAACAACTCATTTCAGTAAATAAACTTATTTTCCAGAATTTTATTACCAAGTATTGCTTTTTCTTGGCTTCATCCAATAAATTTTTCATAAGCAGTATTTTTGTGTGCCATTAGTACTGTCGTACCCCCATTAACATTTTAAACGTTTGTATCTAACATTTCTTTTATCTTCATATTCTTTTAAAATATTACACTGATATTTACTATATTATCATTCCTACATTCCTAAAGACATTCGTCACCCTTGGACAAAACTATGTCATTATCGTTACATATTTTGTCCCATAATTCCACTACCGTATGTTCCAATGAATATATGAATGTAATATAAGCCAAGACGGTACTATTTTTCGATTTTCCGGAACAATAGCTTCGTTGAATGGATAATATGCCTCATTATCATATTTAGAACGGCTTATGCTTTTATGTGGAGGATTGTATTGATTGATGATGCCACGTCTTTAAAAGTAGTGTTAACTAGTTTTTTGGTTAGCTTAAGGATTATAGCTTGTGAAACTTAAGTAGGTAAGTGAGGCTTAAAATTATTTAAGATAATAGAAGAATGTTGTTCCGATTACAGTTAAGCCCAATATTATTAAGGTTAATATTGAACTAAATATACATTTTTATTTAACTTTATAATAAAAATAGAGCAGTAAAAATTTTTCTTCGTTCTTGATAGAATTAGATATTGTAATAAATAAGCTGACTCAAACTGAGAAAACTGTATACAGACATAACAACATCAAACCAATAAGAAACCAAAACAGAGAGATTTTCCTCACACATCTCGACCTAATTCACAAAAAACTATAATATAACAGTCGATAACACCCGTGTAAGTGAGTATTCCGAAACGAGTTTTTTATTATTATACGAAATAACATCTTTAGTTCTGAACCAACGGCTCCCTTTGTCGATTATTCTCGGATATAAGAATGGAATTGGGTCGGCGAATGGAGGGAAAAAACAAAATGAATGGGCCCAGCGATCGGTCACGCATGCGCTCACGTCATCGTCACTGCTGCAGGATAGTAGTTTTGACACTAGTGACGCCATCTAGTTGCTTATGATGGAACTAATGAACTGACTTTTTTTTGCCAAATATTTGTCTAATTTGTGATACTTATGAAAAAAATAATCTTAAATTAGCGGTATCAAAACAATTTGATCATAAAATATTTCATGCAAATAACAAAGCAATAAGGTTATATTGTTAACAATAGAAAGCTTAAATTATTTGTATCTAATCTTCTAGTCCAAGATATTTGTGGAAATTATTTTGATGTTGACTCAATGGGAATTATTTAATAGAAAATACGTACCTTTAGGTAATTAATGGTTAATTGATTTAGCTTGATTAATTGAGACATCTGAGATGTGTACGAACACTACGGATTCTGTTATATAGTAATTAAACGGAATGTATAATTATGTAGATAACTACCAACCTACTTTGTTTTTATTTATATGGCGTTAACTGATAAAATACGAGTAAAAATACACTTTGTCAAATATCTAAAGCAATTCTTTTCGATAACATTTTGTTCTTGTTAGTAGAAATGATGAAAGTCTACATCTGCAGCATTGCATTGTATGGAATTGAAACGTGGATATTAAGGCCCTTCATACCGCCAAATGGGTACTTTCTAAAGCCTACTCCACTTTTATGGCCAAACCAAAAATATTGAAAAAATGTATTATGGATTATCAACTCTAGGACAACATATATGCAACATTTTTCTTTTTTCGTACCAGCAAAACTTCTGTATGAAAAATTGTTTTAACTGAATGGTGTTTTTTGGCTTGAATTCCCCAGTGCTCCTAAGCGGCTTAGGCGATTTAATTCATTTATGCTTTGATTAATAGATAAACTTGATAGCTATAAATATAACATAGAATTATTCAATCGAACAATCACGTCCATGTGAAAAGTATTATTTTCTCCTATTTTGCCCTATCAAGGACGCAGCGAGCGTCGTAACAGCCACCACGCATTGTGCACTGATATGAACGTTATTTCAATGTCATTTCCGTTGATATTCGTACAGACAAATATCGAGCTGCTAATTTGGCGACGGTAATCGCCTTAACGGAGAGAGACAGAGAGACGTTATAGTCGTTTGAAATGTGGTGCTGGAAGAGGATGGAGAGAATTAGCTGGATGGAGACTCATGAGGAAGTGCCAACTTGAAACTATTGAAAACCGAAAAGAGAAAAAGATAGGACACTTGACTTGACATAACATTAATCGTACGCTAGTCATTAACTAGGACTGCGCAAACTACTTTACCAAAATACATGTTATTTTTTATGTAAACGACGAATGAGATGCACATTGTAATGAAGATTACATAAAATTAAATTTACTACAAAATGCGCACATAGAGACTGAAAATATCACAGTGCTTGTCACTCGTGTGACTGGAAAAAAAAAGTAAAATCATAATACAACTTAAGGGTGGAGGGGAATTTGGTAATATCGAATAATTTAATTAAAACAGTTAAAAACGACTCCAATTTATTATATTATTCCGGGTTTGAAGCTCAGGTCAGACCACCTCACATCCAAAATAACTTTTCTTCTGCGTTTTTATACCGCAATGACATAATGTTAATTTATTAAAATATATTTCTTTATATCATTATTAATGCAAAAGTGTAAATACTTGTTCTTTTTTATCGAGAAGTTATTAATGGCAGAATATAACAAAAAATTACACTTTCGAGAATATAACTCACTTACTTTTCTTATTTTACAAACAAAAGTGATGATGAAAATGTTCAACGTTTGTATAAATCATCAAAGAGCAGAAATAAGTGAAGCTAAAGAAATGTCATTGAGTTAAAAAAAAAACAGAACATTTTAATGAACCCTAATAACAAATCTCCACCACAAAGAAGGCAATAACGTATCAATTGAAAACCTCTCGAAAGCCAGCCGACGTCCAAATCGTCAGTTAAAGTCAGAAACAAGTAAGACACGGCTCTGCATCATCAATCAGCTTCTTGAGCATTGACGGAGATTGATCAAACGGAAATACATTCGACATAAGCATTTACAGTTATCTTAACAATCTGAAGATTCATTATTTTATATTAAGGGTCAATTCTTTAGTTTTTTTTTAAATTTTCGAGTTTGTGCTGAGCGTGTCCGTTATTTCTTGTCATTTAATTCCAAATCTGTAGAATCGATCCTTTTATAACTTTGGACCCTTGATATATTGAGACATCAAATTACATAATAGTATTCCATTTAAACAATGAGAAGATTCATTGTTTTATATTAAGGGTCAATTCTGTAGTTTTGTAATTTACGAGCTTGTTTTGAGTGTTCCCGTGATTTTTTGTTATTTCGCACCAAATCTGGAGAACCAATTCTTGAAACTAGGGACCCTTGAAATCTCCAGTTATCAAATTAATTTGAAATAAAGCATTTACAATTATTTTAAACATTCGGAAGATTCATTATTTGATTTGATCGAGGTGATTATTGGTTGGCTGATTTTCTTATTTTTCTTGGACGGGTAATACCTACCTACTAATTATCACGCAGCCAATATAAATATTTTACAGGCTTAAAAATATTAAATTTTTGGTAACTGCACTTCATATAATTGTATTTACCTATATAATACGTGTAAAAATATATTGTCTCGAATATCTAAAAAATGCATTTGTTTTCGTTTCGATAAGATTTTGTTCAGCACTTCAATTAACATGACTTTCTTCTCAACTGTAAAATAATTTTAGCCGTCATCTCGAGCTTAAGATTGAGGTATTTCTAGACTGTTTCTTCGGAACACTTCCTACATCTTTTTAATATTAAATGCACTTGTATACTTTTCTACCTGCAGTTATCCGTTTAATAATTCGATTCAATTAATAACAGAAAACAAAATCAAATTAACAAATCACACGAAACTCTTATTAACACCAACAATCTTTCCCTTATCCCCTATTACTGTAACTAATCCCTAAATGAGCGGAGCAATCACCGCGTCTTTTTTCACGCCGCGTTTATAACGCGTGTAATCGCTTCATCGATTTATATCTGCTGTAACGATGATGTTTATAAGTCAAATTAAGGCTTTGACGTTAAAAGCTACGGAAATTGAAATCCGAACAGGTGATTGACATTAAATTCTAAGATAGAAACTTTTAACCGCAAGGAAATAATCATCCTTTCAAAGTGCTTTTAATTTGACGCTTTTTCGGCTTATCGTAATTCGTTCATACTCTTGCAGTTCATATTTTTACATAATTTTTACCTACCTGTATACCCAAACCACGGAAATTGTATTGTTTTGTTTATTTCATCGTTGCTCAGGCCGCAAAGTTCAATATTTTGACAAATTTTTATTAAAAATCGTATAGCTACAATGTTAGCTAGTAATTGACAGAACCAAAGCATGTATTAGGACTCGAGTCATGTAACAAATCAATTATAAACAATATTGTCCTATTTGTTCTTATACTTACACTGTTAGCAGGTTTTATATTGATACGAATTCTTTCGATAAAAAAGTGTCATCATTCCACCTGGCACAACAAAACCTGCAGAGCGGCTTTCTCGGCAAAAAAATTGCAATGGAATCGTTCTTACAGGAATCAAAAAATATGCAGCTTAATTTAAAATCATTTTATAAACCCATTTGTTTCGCCCGTCAGTGGGATTCTCTATAGCAATATCTGGACACATCCGTATATCCGTACCCTTATTATAAATGCGAAAGTGTGTTTATTGGTTTGTCTTTCTTTTACTCCATAACGGAGCAACGGATCGACGTGATTTTTTGCATAAAGATAGTTTACAGGTTGGAGAGTCACATAAGCTACTTTTTATCCCGAAAACATGCAAACTAAATCAGTGCAGGCGAAGCCGCGAGCAAAAGATAGTTTCATATAAAAACCAAGTAATATTTCCCTAAATAAAAAAATATGTGGCTTACATCCCTTCATTTCGATAAAAATTCTAGGGACTATACTGTTTCACTAGAAAAAATAAAAAAAGAAGATTGAAACCCTGGTTATAAATATATCAAATTGTATATGTGCAAAAACTTTATTTATTGATAAATTATAATAAGATATTCTCAAATAAGATACGCAAACACAAACTTAGAAAGGTTTCTTGTTAACCAAATCCAAAACAATATAAAGTCTAACCCAGGAGAATAGATGAATATTGAAACAGATGTGGATTGTCAATCCACGAACCTGGTTTAAAGTATAAGACGCCAGCCAAAGACCATTACTCTTCTTCACGAACTTACGACAAAAGGTGTGATCGTCTAAAATCCGACCCCGACCGGAGGGTCACAGATGCATTCGACGGGGTCGTAACTCATGCCTCTCTAAAAATCACCGAGTAAACTCTAACTGTACTTGCACCTTGCGAAGTGAATGCTCAATCGCTCTTGCGAGATGAAAATAGAATTATTCACTATGAAAGTTATCCGCAGTGTGTTTGAAGTCCCAAATAAATCAAGGTTTTGAAGTTCCGTAGAACAACCCAATGTCACAGTAGCCATAATATAATCTCGGCTGTGCCGATGTTGCGGACTATTGAACATTTATTTACAAGATTATTATCTATTATCAAATGTAGTTTCTTGTAAATTAAGAGAAACTACATTTTTCAACTTTCAAATTGCAAATACGAGATCCTTAAGTTTTATTCATTCAATCCTTTTAATATTTTAGACTGCGTTGAGTTAAGACGCGCCTGTCAGGAATGCACGAAGCATTTGTGACACTAATTTTAAACGCTCAATAGCTCTCTTGAAGATCCTCTTCGTTAAATGATAATACATTAATAAGAAGTGCACGACATTTGTATCTGTCACCAGATTTGGGCCAGGTTTGGTATCGTGCGGTCGTACTTATGCCTACATATGGTGTAGATTACAACTGGACATGGCTCTGTTACCAAACAGTTTATCAACCTTCTTTTCACCTCCATTTTTAAATGCTTCAGAAACCTGTATTACATTTACTTTTAAACTCGTAGCGATGTGGCAGTTATAATGGATATTTTTTACTTTTAGTCTGTCTAGACTTTTACTTGGCTATTATGGTTCCTTGAACTGGACAAAACGATCAATATATTTCCCATAATGAAATATTTCGAACAAAACATATTCTGCATTCTACGTTCTGTACGTATATTGTTCACAAGTATTCGTAGCACAATTCACAAATGAAGCGGTACAGTACACACTACCCGCAAAACTTGTCAAATCGCAAGTTCAGTATAGAAACCTACGGTAAAGTGGATGTTGTCGAGATAAGGGTGTAGAAACGCGAAAAACAAGTAAATCGCATCATCACACATACATTTCGAGTTGCTAATTTAGGGTAATACGCGCTTTAAGAGGCCGTCGGAGCACTCCTAGTTCATACAAACGAAATACCAAAACCATTTGTAAATCATATATATTCTTAAGGTAGTGTGTATTTATTACGATTGCATTACAGAATGTCTAGGTTCCCAAATATATATTAAATAAGAAAACTGATTTAAATATGAAATACGAGAAAAATAAGCTTTCTACGGAAATTTTAATTGCTTATATCTCGTCTTAAAATTGTGTCCTTTCAAAATATAAATTTGGGAGCCTAGATATTCTGTAATCCAATCGGAATACACACACACTATCCTAAGAATATCTATGATCTACAAATAGTTTTGGTATTTCGTTTGTATGAACTAGGCTTGCTCAGCAGGCCTCTTAAGAGCGGTTTCGCAGCTGAATTGTGAAAAACCCACCCTTTTCTAATTAATCGAAGCAGAACACTTAAATTCAAAATTTTTAAATTACAGAAACCAAAGGAAACTTTGCGATAGCAGCATACACAATACATAGGTAATAAGGATTTGTTGAATAACTATTGAGTGAATTTTGAATTTAAGTGTTCTGCTTCGATTAATTAGAAAAGGGCAGGTTTTTAGCAATCCGGCTGTGAAATCGCATTTAAGTGCCCCATCAAAAAGTACAAAACATCAGATTTTCATCGATTTAGAACTGAGATATAACAAAACTATATTTAGTTTCAACAAAATATAGATAAGACCAAGGACTAATTATTATTTCATTATTTCAGTGGTAGCTCAGCAAACGTAACTTCACCTTGTCTTATTGGTATACTATTAAATTTAGTAAAAAACAATGTTTTTTTTTGTTTAAACATAAGTATACACACGTTTTCGACTTATGAGTTTATGAGCAAAGGAACACAGAAGGCATAAAAGCTTGACGACCTCTTTTCCAGTATGTCATAAGCGTAACTTAATTAAGCTCCTGTAATGAGCTGATGTCGCGAATATTCCGTACGAAATTATGTTTTCAAAGCTCTAATGGCTTACCAAGTGTCTGCCGGTATTTCTATGTAACCGACCGAGTGTGCGCAACCTTCTAACAAATTACATTGTTTGTTCTTTCGCGGAAAAGGGGGGAGGGGGATAGGATTTTGAAGCTGTTTTCGTTATGTTATTTTGACTCATTTTATTTGAAGCGAAATTATTGTGACTGTACTGTTTACATACATATCATTGTGCGAGGAAAAACGCACTGCCATCGTTTCGGATTTGAGAACCAATATTGTTTGTGTAGTTAATTGCTTGTTTTGCCATAGCTTTTTACATTTTTTTGATATTTCATACTTGTTGTACTCGTATTTTACATTGTTATGTTATAAATTATTACTACAATTACTAGGGGGATAGTGTAGTACAAAATAAATAGCGATAAGAAAGCTGCCATATGGCAAGCGCTCAACTTATTAAAGTTTTGTATTTATATCAATATTTATTTCGCTGGCACTTATAGTTAAGGCAGTGGCTTTTTTAAAATCAATGTTTAAGAGTACAGTTAATTTATAAACTTTTGAGCAAGTTTCTTGTTTCTTACACCAAATCAGATTGTAAGGCTGTGACTGAAAAATAAGCCAATAAAATGGCTATTAAAATTGCAATAAAAGAAACCCACTTGGGGTAAACTGTCTAACAATATATTCTCATAGTCTTATCGGCCCAAAAAAAAATTTGGAGCCGGAAAAAATTATGACATTTTAATGCACGTCGTATCGCGACGTTTTAAGCCTCGAAACCTTCCCGAAGGTGTGCCGGCCATTTTTCAAAACGGCTGACATATCGCCATTTTGTAAAGCGAGTATTTCTGAATTTAAATTGTGTTCAAAATCTGTATTTCGGTTAGTCAGTTTAACCGAATTTTACTTCAAACATTTGGTAGCGATAACGTTGGACGGTGGCGTTTAAAAATGGCTCGAAGCAGTGTTTTGTGAAAAATTGCGCTTTTCTAGTCGAGCTTATGTTAAACGTAGTGTGTGGTCGAGAAAACAGTTGCTTGCTGAGTGTTTTATGTGATTTTGAAGGTACTAGATCGTTTTATAAGTTAAAAATTTATAAATATACCGTTTACTTTATGTTTACTAACTTATCTGAGTTTATCTACTATCTACGCGATTATTGTTTATTTGCCAAAACTGGAATAAATGAATTTTCTCGCAATTTAAATCTGAATTTCCTGCCAATGGATGTAATATAATTAATTCATTCGACGGACCTAGTTGAAGTGGTCGTTGCGTTTTGTAATATAATGACTGTGTTTTCTCTTTCTTTTATTGAATCTAGTATGATAAAGTCAAAGCGATTAAATAGCGATTATATATAATAGCTAGTTATTATGTTAATTGACTAAATTGAGTAGTTATATACATAAAAGCGAAATACCAATTCACTAACTCATCGCACGAAATCTTCATAATTTGTGGCTAAAAGACTGATATTATAGTTCACAACAAAAATATCTTTAACCCAATGTTAGAGTCTACGTAACAATAGTACCTCTAAAGTTACATACCCATCCTGTATTGCAATCCTTTATTTTATTTAAAAATAAAAGTAAACAGTTTATAAAATTCACACGTGTAACGGAATTGGGTCGCAAAGTTATGTCTCCCGAGCGAATTTGCGTGCGATGGAAAAGGGCCAGCATCGACAAGTCATTCAGTCGGTTGGTCACGCACAGTTATTGCCATTTATGCAAAATTGCTTTTATTTAATTTGTATTCACACTGAAATACTGATCGATTGTTCGGTAGAAGAATATGCTTCTGCAATTAATGTTATTTTTAAAAACTTTTTTCATGTACAAAAACAGCCGAGTATAAAATCAATTTTAAGCGGAATATTTCTCATATCTCCAATAAGTTAAGATAAATAAATTGCTAAACAGCTGATGTTGGTTTATAACATTTAAATTTTCATGATAAAGTTTCAGTTAAGATGCATTCTACGTATTTTTTTATCAAATAACCTTTCTTAAAATTTAATAACGAAGACAAAATATGATTGACATAACCAAAGAAACCCATCGTTATTGTTTTTTTTTTCGGATTATCTACCAATTTTGTTTTATAGTATAACTTTTTTTCCCTATAGTATTATATGGGGTGAAGGAAGACTTTACGATAAAAGTTTTTAGAGGTATAAAGCACCTCTAAAAACTTATGCGACCACTTATAGTCAATAACTGTAGTAAAATTGTAGAAACTATTTGAATATTTACTTTATAGTCTCAAAAAAGGTAATTTATTTTTATTAGTATTCTTATCTTGGCAATAATAGTGAAAAGTTAAATCAGAATTTTTAAATCATCATCGAATCAACTAACGAGTAGAAAAGTCCTTAGCGTGCTATCACACTAAAAATAATTTAATTTTGGAACAATGACTGAAAAATAACTCGATTCAATTTTGTTGTAGATCCTTAATAATATATGTATGTAAAAGCTATACATAATTGTAAGTATTATTTTTGTTTTGAAAGTGAAAGTGAAATAAATTTATTTGCCAAAAAAAAAAACACACAAAAAGGGAAAAAAAAAGAGTGCAACATAATGCAAAATGGCAAAAAGGAGCAAACTCAGCAAATACTACAAGTTGAGGCAACTTGCAGCGCTGATTTTCAGTTTGCCCCTTTTTAAAGCATATGATACAAAAATACAATGGCAGGTATGGGTAAAATAATAATAATAATAATAATGAAGAATAAATTGTACCTATATACATTAAACTAGGAATCATTCATAATTAAAATATAACAAAAAATAATCAATTTAACAATTAATAAATTAATCAAATTGTCTAATGTCCACAAAAAAAATAAAAAAAAACAAGCATTATCTGAATTAGAATTAATAGAGAATAAAATAATAACATGCAACACATTTCCGCTTTGCGTTTCAAGTTCGCCTAGTTTGGGGTCCACCGAAAAACATTTTAATCTTCTATAACTTTTTTTTTAACTTCTGTTACCCTATTTTAAGAGGTTTCGTTGCCTTGGGTTTGCCAATAAACTTTATTTTATTTTATATATATTGTTACTCTTCGCAGAAGTAAAACTGGGTGACGAGACTCTCCCAAACACAAATATCTAGGAATACTTCTTGATAGAGCACAGAATTGGAGATACCATTTCCATAAAAAAAGAAACTAGCTGAACCACAGGATACAAAGCTTAGAATGACTCATCAACCCAAGGTTGAGACTTTCCCTCGAAAACAAACTCCTCATTTGCAATCAAAGCAATTCTAAAGCCTGTGTGGACTTATAGGATCAAGTTTTGGGGCACTGCGAGGAAATCAAACATTAAGATCATGCAATGTAAAGATGTCAGAATAGCATCCTCAGGAAAAATTTCAACACACCCTGGTTCCCGAATATCACGGAAATTCATGAATATCTTGAAGTACCAACAGTGATAGAAGAAATACAAAAATGCAATGTGAAATTCAAAGCCCGACTATATTGTCTCACGTAAACAAATTTATCAACGGATTTGCTAGTAATGCCAAAGTGGGCCTGGACGCCTAGCACACAATCCTGGTCCTGCATAACAGGAAGTAGACCGACAATGGTTGGTTGATAATTGTAAAATTATATTTGAATTAAAACATTATAGTGTATGAATGTGTGTAGCAAGAAACCAACCAACATGCAACCCTAGAAACCCGAGTTCCACTCGCACATGAGCGGGTTTTTGAAGTGGATAGATACTTCTTTGATCGCATCTCGTATAGGGGGCATGTTGAGAACTTGTACGTCACTTCCGGTTCAACTATTTTTAATGAAGTTTAATTTGATTTCTGATTATAGACTATCCTTTTTTAGTTGTTCAGTAATGCCGATTATGAAGGCTTTAATTTTAGTTTTAGTGCTGTCAAAACTAAAATGTTTCCAATGTAATTTAGCTTAAGGTTAAGGTTTAAGATTCTTTATTTCTCATAAGAACATTTACATATTCACTTAAAATGAGAACTTAATAATATCTAACTTAAGTTAAATATATTACACGACCAGTGGGTCCAGTGCAAGCTGAAATATTTGAGTGCTCAAACACAACAGTTATTACATCAGATATGTATGTATACTAAAGTCTAAAACCATTAAAACAAGTAAATAGTTACAAGCTGACAATGCTACTTGGCCCATCAATTTTATAACAATATATATTAAGCATAATTAATGTTTTACTTAGTTTTAGATAAAACTAAGTTTTAGATAAAACTCAGTTTTAGATAAAACTAAGTTTTAGATAATTGTTAATATTCTATTTAATAATTGTTTTAATATTGGTAGTGACGTAATTTTTCTATAGTTTTTTTATTTGAGCAAAGACTTTGATTCTTTTATTGTTTTTGACAGCTTATTAAACATCTGCGCTCCCGCTTCTGTTTTTAACACTTATGAACTATTTTGCAATGAAGAAAATATTGTTTTGACAGTAATAAAACTAAAATGAATGCCTTCAGAATCGGCTTTATTATTTGTTATTAGTTATCATTTCATAATGAGTTAATGCTGATTTGATCGGAAAAATAAAAAAATGTAATTACCTAAGGGAATACGCCGCAATTGATTATTTCCTCGTTGATTGAGTAAAAAGGTGGCATAAAATTATCTACTTAAATAATTCATGGTGGTAGCTCTGATACAATTAGCTGCTTTTTTAAAAAACAAAGTACATATCTTGTGTCAGAAATAAATAAATTTTCAGTTTCCTGGCAGTATGGGCCCACTTGACCCGATACACTCGACCTGCACTTGCTCAATATTGTGTTGTCTTTCTTCACTCGAGTGTTGGTTCAATACCCTTCAGGCAAGACCTCGATTCTTGACGAAGGCCTTTTTGTGATGAAAAGCCTTGGAAAGGAATGGAGAAGTTCTACTTTTAAACTAACTTATCAAAGTAGGTTTTACCGTTTCATACATTTATGCCAGCCATCTAAGAGGTGGGCAAAGACTGATCTTCATCAGCTACGATCCTAATATGTACATGGTTTCTGATTCTTAATTTTATAGTATTATCTTGCTTCGGGTTTCCTAAGTGACTGGGCAGTCCAACATTATTTTATGGGTCTTATTATAATAATTATTATTTAATAGTAGTTTATGCTACAAGGGCGCAAAGGAGTAAATTACGAGGACGATTTAAAACACGAGCGTAGCGAGTGTTTTAAACGTAACCGAGTAATTTATTTCTTTTACGCCCGTGTATCATACTACGTTTTTCAATGCATAGTGTGAGGAAATGAAAACAAATATAATCTTGTGAACTTTAAATTGTGATTGGCTCAAAAGGACTGTATCCATAGCCGTTAAACGGTGTAAAAAAAGTATAACGTCTATGGTACACAGGAAAGGCTGCAGGTTAGCCAACCATTGTAAATAAATTAAAAAAATATATATATTAAAGCCCTAGGGCAAAATAATCGACTTTCTGTTCGGTTTTGATGCATAAAAAGTGGGTCTTTACGAGCACATGCATTGAAAAAATATTTATTGCACAATACGGGACTCTATTACTAAGCCTCCGCTGTCTGTTTGTCTGTAACAGGGGTTTACAGCTTCAGCCTTTACAGTTAGTCTGTTGAATTTTTCACAGAATACGGGTCACTATGGCCTCTATCAGAGTAACAAATTAAAAAAAAACCGTCAAGCTATCCCCATACAAGAAAACATGAAAAAGCATTTTTAAACGTTATTTGTTTCAGCTCTATTTCAAATTTAGTCAGATATATACTCAAAATAAAACAACAAATAATAAAATTATGGTTATGTATTCAGATGGTGAAAAATTGTTTGTCTACCATTTTAGCGTCTTGTTTTTTGTCGCCTTGATATTGCTGCGACATCTATATTGTTTTTATTTACCATAACTTTTTATGGTTCAGTCCCCATATTGTGTGTTGGTACGGACCCCTATGTGCGCAATTTGACTCGCACTTGGCCAATAAGTTCACGTTTTGTTCCCATGTGTAATCTTGTCACACACATGTGTATTTGGTAGTCAATGTTCTATTTTCTCTCCCGTTAAATACATTTTATCATTACATAACAGTAACCGACTGAGAAAAAATAATCTGTTATCGTTGCTCTTACTTTAGTAGGTCACTTGAAGCGGACAGAACATCCCATTAGAAATGATTTGAGTCGTTCCACGGATGAGATCAATTTGTTTTTGTCGAGTTATATATTTCGTAAGAAGTGTTCAATCTAAATGAGCAACTTTTAAACTATTAGACCAAACGTTATTTCGGAGTAAAACACTAATATTTCGAATATATTTTTAAGTAATTAATCACCAGGACTTAAAAGCAAACATGCTCTCGCGTTTAGCAATTATTATTATTAAATATAAATATTTTTTGCAAATAAAATTTTTTCAATTTTAGTTAAGAAGTTAAACTACATTATGTATTTTTCAGATTTGTTACAAATATAACAATCATCGAGAAAAAAAATGTAAAAGATCACTAAAATCAAGAAAAAGATAATTTGGGGTCGTAACAAGAAATTTTATATTTTTTAACAAATTAAAAAACAAAATTCAGCGTCGTGATATCAATGTGTCTTAAATATTTTTATGTTTATTTTTGAAGCAAATACATATGTTATAAATAAATAAATTCAGTTTGATTGAAGACCTATTGACGACGACTACGACTATGACAATCGCGTTTATATATAAAGATAGGTATATCTATATAAATAAAAATGAATTGCTGTTCGTTAGTCTCGCTAAAACTCGAGAACGGCTGAACCGATTTGGCTAATTTTAGTCTTGAAATATTCGTGGAAGTCCAGGGAAGGTTTAAGCGATGAGAAAATGTGGAAAAATTGGGAGGAAAATACTAAAAACGACAATTTTATTTTCCCATACAAACTGTTCTTACCTGTCAAACATTTGATGTTCGCCCCGTCGCGTCGGTTCGGTATTTTAGGAATAAAAACATGTAGATCTAGATTAAATAAGGGTTTGGAATCGACAACATATATCCATAATAGTCTGATTATCGCGTTATAAGATTTTAAACATGTAAAATAATGACACTTTAATGACACTTGGTTGTTGTGTTGGGTGCGTTCAGAAATATACTTTGAAACAGTAAAGTTCGCTATACGATCTGAAATTGGGTACTTACCTAAAAATCAAATCAGCGACTCTTTATCAAATGTCAAAACGCCCCGATACTATGAAATTTATATGAGGTTTTACATTATGACGTCACAGTTTTCTGTGATCAAACTGCTTCCTTTTTTTCTTAGTTTTTAGCAATTATAAAATTGTCAAACCCTCAAAAAAATCCGTCAAAATGTTTTAACGATTATTTTAGAAGATCACATTGGATTGTGTCAGTTATTTTACTTTAACAGCAGTCAAGTTTCAGAATGCACGGAATTGCATTCAATTTATCTATTACCCGCACAAATTATGTTTTTAACACCTGAAAAAAGATTCAAAACTTGATTTGTCATTCTGATACTGCTTACAATGCCGGGGAGAAAACGACCTAACATAGATCGTCGAAGTCGATCGAATGTGCGAAGAGCTACCTCACGCGCTAATCGCACTGATGACCAGCGAGAGACTGATAATGATAACAGTCGTATTGGTATGGCAGATTTGCATTCTAGAGTGAATTACAATGAAGTGGATAATAGGCATAGAATGGAACGAGTTCGGGCACATCGATCACACCAGAGCGAGCACGGGAAAATGAAATTGATCGATTCCGCAGACGCAATGTTCCTGTGAACCTGGCACGAGGAGCATTCTCCTACGATCAAGAAATAGATTATAGTACCGACAAATCTGTAACAATTGGGGAAATGTCAATCATTTGTCAACATTGTAAAGCTTTAAAATACAGCGGTGAATTTGCAGGATTATGTTGCGCTGGTGGTAAAGTAAAATTGCCACAGTTAGTCCCACCACCTGATCCATTAGACTCATTAGTTTTTGGGATGGTTGATTAATTGATTACAGGTGCTGAAACCAACAAAAAAGTCAGTGCTATGAATTTATATTCAAACAGAATCCGTGAAGGTGAAGTAAATCACATTTTGATGTGTCAACGGCTTTTTCATCAGTTTGCAGTTGACATTTATGTCAAAATTGAGACTGAACGATTGACGTACATCCGTCTAAACCAACAGCCGAAGTGGTTATATTGTCTTTGCCAACAGCAGCTTCGATCTGAAGAGTACATTCATCTTCGCGATGCTATTAATGCCGATGGCAATGCAAACAATGTGGGAAAATGTCAATTTTGCCGGCCACTTACATTGGAAGGCCGCGCCACCACGGTGTCGTGCATTTGGGTATATTTGTTGTTACTAATACATATATGTCTGAAATAATATTCAATTTGATATAATTCAAATATTTTTTATTAAAGACTATATAAATCAACCTTTACGGTAGGAATCATATTTTCTAAAATTTCCGCGATTGACACCTGAATCGGCAACATATCAATTAATCTAACAGCAAATGCGAACCAGGCTTGCTAAAGATGTCTTGACTTGCCTCGCCAGGACTTGACGGCGTGGCGGAAGGCCTCGGTAACTCGGAAATTTTTGATAGAACCAGAATATTGCCGATGTTGTGCTAATGACTTTCTTAAATCTCATCCAAATCCTTTAGTTCATCGGCAGTTAAATTAAGTTCTGAAAATGTTATTCCTTCAGATGATGACACAGATGATGATGATGGCATTGTTGAGACGAACTTTGGTTTTAATAACAGTTGTTGTTTCACTCGATTTTTTTGTTCCTTAGCCCTATTAATTCGCATTATTCGGCTCAAATTGTGACCGCAAATAATACAAAACTTGAAGGTATCAACGGTTATTGTGAAACATTCGTCGCATCTTTACAATTTTTTTGTGCAACTAGGACAGGTACTTCTGTTGTTCTGCCGTTCTATCCACTTTTTACAAAAGGGACAATGCATTGTTAAGAGTTAACTATAACTTCTGAAAAATAGTTTTCAATTCAATTCAATGCCATTTTATCTGGCTTCCGATAATATGGACTCCGCAAAAATAGTTTTGAAATACCAATTATATTTTCTTGGAAACTTCGTTGACAGTGACACTGACAGTCAGTGTTGGCAGGTTACTATTACGTTTAGTAATGTGGCGTAGTCGACACAGACAAAAAAAATAGGCTGGTACTTAACTTATTTGTTAATATAAGTGTCTATATAATCTAATCTAATATAATGTCTCATGCAAAATAATTATGAACATTAAGCTGGACATGTGTGCGTGATTTGCCCACTCTTTCCGCCCACTATGGAGCCGATACTTAGACTATCTGATGATGCCTTTATAAAGCTGCCGGCTCTGAAATACATACATATGGTTTAAATTAATATGGTTCATATTAAGACGTAAGTGATACGAAGTTCACCGGGTCAGCTAGTATATATATATATATATATATTTAGATAGGTATATATATATTTACTCAAAAATGCTTGTAATTTTTTCATTATTTTGACATCCTTCTTTAAGCAAAGTCGACCTTTCGCCAGCAAAGTTGTACGGAATTTCATTGCTGGTGGTAAGTTTTAGACACCAGCAATTTCCTTTGAAAATCGATGTTTGTCGATGTCAAATGAGTGTCGAGTTTTGTTTCAAAAATACATACATATACTCACGCCTGTCTCCAATATGGGTGGACTACTGATTTCCATCTGCTACAATCAAGACACAGCTCTTTCGCCTCTGTTTCGAATATAGTCAGGTGCAAATGACCATGGATATTACAAGCATTTTTGGGTAAAGCACCATACAAGGCTTGGTGCGCAATGACTGCGTTGCTGGCCACGCTATCATAGCTTCCAGCTTAGCTTAGCTACGCTCTCGGCCTTCAAGCTTGACCATCATTGCAGCCCTTGCTGTCCTTGCAGCCTTTGGTCTCGGTCTTTATTCCAGCTTGTCCATCAAAGGCTTCAATGCTGACCGCGCTGTGTAGGCCTAGACCTGCGCTACGCTGCGCTTTCAGAAACCATTAGCACTGCGAGCAACGCAGTCATTACAGACTGCGGCAGTAATGTACTATTAAAAATTGTAGATTGGAAGTTCGAAACATTCTGTTATTATCATACACCGGATTCCTATAATCCCCACAGACCAAACGTTCCTCATCGATAAGCTGCACCGCACATCCCTCTCCAGCTCAGTTTTGTTATATTACCACCAACAAAGCGCAAGAGCCAAACATTACAGGTTCAGATATTCTATTTCACGAAGTCCGTTTGGATTCGATAACAAATAGCTACAGTTATAGCTGGTGTCCAATGCTCAAAATCTCCACCTCTTTTAAGCTTTGCACGCGTGGAAGTATGTTTCAACTATCGACAGTTTTTAGCTTGGCAGTTATCATCCCTTATAACCTTTATGTTGACGACCATGGTTACTACGATGACAATAAAGAAAACCATGACAGAAATAAATTTCTATGATTGAACACTTGGCGATTTATCCATCGCAAGGAGATTGATCCCGGTTCAGAGCTCCTCACATCCAGATTTACTTTTATTTCTGCGTTTCTATACTGCAATGATATAATGTTAATTTAATAAAGAAAACCGTATCCAAATCCGTTGAGTAGTTCTTGAGTTAAAATGGAATATACAGACAGAAGATGGAAAATTTTGGGTATGGTTTTCTCTTAACTGGATGCGGTCTCGTCTCGACCAGACTCAAGACCTGCATAAGTCGTCTTTTCTGCTGGAGATCTGAATTATGTTAGAATACAGAACAGTGTTTTCCAATACGTGCTTCACTACCCCCAGGGGTACGAGAATCTATCTTCACAGTTATGTACTATCGGATAAATTGCATTCTGATTTTCACCCTTATTGCGATGGCAATAAGACCTAAAAACAGGGGAAACAATCTCCGATAGTACGTTGAATCGTAAATAAGTAGCAAAAAAGAGCATTCACGACAAAATTTACTATATTGATTAAACCAAACATTCCTTGCTTTTAAAGTAACTCGTGGAAGTTATAATAAAAACTTTTTTTAAATTTTTTCTGGGTTCCAGAGCTGCGTCCATAGAAACGCAGAAAGATATAATGTTAATTTACATCTCCTTGCGATGGATAAAAATCACCAAGTATTCAAACAAAGAAATGTATTTCCATGTGCGTAGCCAGGGGGGGCTTGGGGGTTCAAACCCCCCCGAAATGTTTAAAATATTACAAACCTACCCCTGCTTGGACGTTTTCCGGGTCAAGTGCCACTTCTGCTAGCAGCTGCTAGAAGCGTTTTGCGTTTGCAAACATAATTTTTTACAAACATAATTAATGAATATTAATTTTATTTCGTGCACTTTTTGTCATTTTATTTTCTTGACCCCCCCGAAACTAAAGCCTGGCTACGTCCATGTGTATTTCTATCATAGTAACAGTTTCTAATGCCTTCCCTTTTGTACAGGTGCTGTGTGTAGAGTGGTAGAGTGTGACATTAATGTGACTGACTGATTCTGCACCTGTACATATGAAAAAATTATCTATTATCATAATCTGTGTCTAGCGGCCCAACCATTCTTGTGCTATGCCGCAGACGGACAATCAAAAGAAATTGAATCTTTGCAATAAAAATATCAAGCTCTTTGTAAAAACATTTCACTAATTATGTCTTACCGAAGGGACATTGTAATTGAGAAACACTGGAGTATTGAGATTGGAGCAATGTGTGTACATAGAGACAAGATATTCTGGCTTTTGTAGAGCTACGAACATAGAGTGAATACGATAGTGCATAGATACAAAGGCTTACGTATGAATTAATATGGCACTAGACAGGTTATAATAAAATAAAGTGTGGTTTTAGTTTCTTAAAATTTTACTTACAATTATTTTTTTAGAAACTTTGATTTATCAATGTAACAAAAATAAAATATCATAGTTTGAAGCGAATGCTTCTTTGTTCTCGCCTCGTATGGAGCACAATTCAGAACTGGTACATCACTTCCGTGATCGACTTCAGGAAAAAAATCCGCAGATCAACGCATTTTCGTATTTAGTGCTTGATAATAAGAGTATTTTGACAGGGGACTTCTTTCGTGAAAAAAAGTTTATGATAACCTTTTATTTATGACTGAGGATTATTTAATTTCTTATTACAGATTAGAACGTTTTTTATCGTTCATTATTTGTTATTAGTTATTATTCATGATAAATTTATAATAAAAAAAATTAAACGACTCCGTAAGCCTAATGATACAGGAAGTTTACATAATTCTTTATGCTTTTATCTGTGATTGATATCTAATGCCACAGCATGCAGTGTCGAATAATAATTGCTAAAAATAATACATTTAATATTTTTTCAAGTAAGCAAGATATATAATAGTGAAATGAGAAGTGTGTCGTATATCGTATGTGGCGTAACGGACTTAGATGGAAATAAGCTTTATGAAAAAGTTACTGGTTAAAAACGGTTAATATCAAGAAAACAACAATGCTTTCCCAAAACTGTACATGATGGCCAAAAGTAACACATGGCAAGCAGAATTCGCTTAAATAATACACGGTTGTATCTCCGACACAACCTGCTGCTTTTATTTCACGTCGTGAACTACTTGACAGCCCTAAACTTTAGCTAATTATTATTAAACGTGAGTGTTGAACAATATTTTCTCACACAGATTATAATAAAAACTAATTCGTTTTTTGGTTACCTTACAAAAATACGTTAAGAAGCTCACTTTATTGGTAACGACCCAATGAATACAAATAATTAATAAAATAACACAAAGTAATATATTTAGGAACACGCTAACTTCTCAAAGTCAGCAACAGAATGCTGGCAGTAGTAGTCAGAGCCGCGCTGAGATCCACAAAGTCCATCCATGTAGAGTACAGTGTACTGATAATACAGTAACTGTAAATGAAAAACTATAAAAAGCCCAACTTTTGCAACAGTATTCACAATTTGTGTCTTATTAAGAGCAAATAATTGTTGCTTCAGACAGTTAAGAACATCAGGCAGAAGCGAAAATAACAGTGGACAAGTATGATGGAAGAATTCACCGGTCTAGGTAGGAACCTCGGTGGCGCAATTGGTAGCGCGCTTGTCTTTTTTAAGTTTTTTTTTTTTTTATTCTTTTCTTTGGGTTTGTTTCTGATTGATCCTTTTCTAGTTTGTAATGCACTCTTATAATATTTAAGAGTATTCATAGCGATGGATTCCGCAAAATAAACATAATCTTAGCAAAAAATTGTTTAAAAAAATCTCTTTAGGCATAAAAGTACCACGCTTTTCTTTAATTTCACGTGACTTAAGAATGCAGGTATTTGTGTAAAAATACATTTTTCTTCGTTACACACATTATTGTATTTTTTATTTCATGTTAGCATCTAAAGATTTTACTTGTGTACACCTACATTTTTCTTCTTTAAACATCATTATTTATCTGTTGATCTATTTAAAAGGGTCTTCAAATTCAAAATATTTATCTTGTAAAGGCACACATATACAAGCTGCATTTGACTGTATTAATACTATCGAATATACACAAAAACTTGGAATTGTTGCATGATATCATTTCTTGTATCATCACTTGTACACTGATTCTTGAGTTATTAGCTTATTTGCGACCATACAGATAATTCATTAATTATATGTAAATAATACTTCTATTGTGAGAAATCAAAATTGACTTAAGGCGATATGCGAAGAAAATACGGATGTTTCTTTTTGTGTATTTCATGAAATACACGGAAAATTTAAATAAATTTCTGGTACATGCATTTTGAATATATAATCTAGGGTTTTGAAATTGGAAAACATGTTTGGATAAATTTTCCTCGATAGAAATAATTGTTGAAATGAGGTCTTCAAACACACTTTTTCTCCTCGTTTGACGAATAGGAACGATATACAGAACTCAAACATATTTTATTAGGTGTGTTTCAACAATATCCAGAAATTTGATATTTGAAATTTTGCTAGCTTTTTTAGTTTTTTTAATAAAAATATGAAACCAACTTTTTTCCCTTTTGCCCTGAATCCGCCCCTCTCGCACTGCGCGATTTTACGCTTGGAGTGACAGTGACAAAAATAAAATTCGCATAGCCTCTTAATACTATCGAATATACGCAAAAAATTACTTGGAATTGTTGCATGATATCATTTCTTGTATCATCACTTGTACACTGATTCTTAAGTCATTAGCTTATTTGTGACCATACAGATAATTCATTAATAATCTTCTATTGTGAGAAATCAAAATTGACTTAAATAAATTCACTATACTCAGGTTACTCTTCGCTCAACTCCAGGTACAAACTCGTATAGCAGTTGCAGCTACGACTCACAACTTACCCGCACGTGTGTTGTAAATTTACAATGCGTTTTGGGAGCTCTGCTCCCACTGATAGTCTCTGACTCTACATTTTGTATATGGGATTTGAAGAGATTTTTCGTTGAGGAATTCTAGGATTAAGTAATGTACTTTCGTATAGTATGTTTATTTTTGCGAAATCCATCGCTATGAATACTCTAAATATTATTAGAGTGCATTACAAACTAGAAAAGATCAATCGGAAACAAATCCAAAGACAAGAATTTGAAAAAATTCCCCGGGCCAGGATTCGAACCTGCGACCTCTTGTTATCAAGACAAGCGCGCTACCAATTGCGCCACCGAGGTTCCTACCCAGACCGGTGAATTCTTCCATCATACTTGTCTACTGTTATTTTGCTTCTGCCTGATATACTAGCTTGTACTGCACCTATAGAACGCTCACGGGGGCGTATATTTTGTAATTAAGAAAATATGTATTCAAATACAAATAGTTAATTTTGTATAGTAGCTATACATAATACGCTTTTATGAGTCTAATTTAATCTTATAAAATATATATATATATAAATAACAAATGTAAATATTTTCAAAACAAAAGTAAGAAAAATAAAAAATATTGTCCTAAAAATACAATATGGGTATCAAATTGTAGGTATTAAAAAGCTGATTGTATAGCTTGATTGTATATAGTTTGGCTATATTTAATTGCATCTATTTCGAGAAATCCTTGTAAAACCATAAAAAAATGTATGTAAAAAATGTTATCTCCAAAACTGGTGGACCGAAAAACATTTCAAAAAAGCATGGTAATATGTGTTTACGTAAAGATTACAGGAAAAATAAAGCGGTTGAGAAATTCACGAAAAAAAAAAATTAAATTAAATTTATCATCCACAATACGGAACTCTAATTACGCGAGTCTGACTCGCATTTGGCCGGCTTTTTAGTGTAGCTCAGGGGTAGAACGCTGGCCACTCAATCTTGAGATCCATGTTCAATCCCCGGTCGGGCATGCACCAATGATTTTTTCGGAATTTTTGTGCATATTATTTAATAACTTACCACTTGTTAAACGGTGAAGAAAAATATCGTGAGGAAACCTGCATGTCTTTAAAAGCGTGGCGATAGGGTTTACCACCCATCACATTGGGACATAAAGATTGTCGGTGAAATGCGGGTGTACCGAGTGTGGACTGTGACTTGCATTACACAGTTCCTCTGACACCCTCTCAGGGATTTATGTCGTGACGATGAAATAATAATTTATGTATGTAACATAACAGTTCAACCATTGCATAAAGAGGGCGCTGTTCAAGCCACGATCAATAGATGAAGCTGGGACGGCTGAGTGCATCACACACTCAGCCTAGGAAACAGTTCGATAATTGATCAATAGATGGAGCTGTACGTCTGAGTCGCATTTCCTACATCGCGGTGTTGAGATTTTTTCTAATATAATATTGTCCTCAAGTGAACTCAGTTTTGTTAATTCTATTATGCTTATGTTCCAGTTTGCACTTGACAGTTACGTCCTCCTGGAATAACTGATCAAGACTTCTGGTCGTAATTAATAAGAGATTGCTACATCTGCCTGCGCGTCCTACTTGGAACGCTGTGTGGATTCGCACATCTTATACGCCTATGTATGTGTGATACAAGTATTGCATCCCGAATAAACGTGTAACGATACCTATATCTGCGTTTCTGCTTGCGCCGTGACGTCACCGCACCCCACCACCTTCTTACACTGGCGCTCAACGGCGGGCCTATTCGACTGAAATATATCACGAAATCCGGTCGAGTAGCAACTACTGGCTTCACAGCGAAGACGAAACGCACCAAGATGTCTGTCAATCTATCGGATGCACAGTTCCAACAGCTTCTCTCGAAGATTTCGTCACCAAAGACACGCACTCTGGCCTCCTGTAATGCCAGGTACGATGGCACCAAGAACCCTGAGTTAGTGGAAGCTTTTCTTGCGGCTGTAAATGTCTTCAAGAAAATAGAGAATATAGCGGATGGAGACGCTATCACCGGCATACCACTTCTCTTAGAAAGAGATGCTGCTGTCTGGTGGCAAGGTATCAAAGGTCGAATTTCAACTTGGAAAGACTTCCAGAACCGACTGCGCCACGCTTTCGCACCTAAAAAGCCTGGTTTCATAATTTATCAAGAGATAGTCCGAGTAGACCAAGGTGATGACGAGCTTACAGAAACATTTGTGGCTAATAAGAGAATGCTGATTGCTCAGTTACCAGCTCCTGAACCTTCAGAAACCCATCAATTGGATATAGTGTTTGGTCAACTAAACATAAAGATTCGGGACAAAATCTCTAGGAGTAAAGTAAACACGTTTGATGATTTACTGGAGGCGGCTCGAGAAGTGGAGCAGCTTCTGGATTTGACCAACAAGGCAGAAGAGAAAATGTCACTCCAGGAAAGTAAAACTGTTGGCTCCTCTACATTAGAGCAGCGTCCTAAAAAGAAGAAGAAGTGCAGTTTCTGTCACTTTGTCGGACATAATACGGAAGATTGTAGAAAACTGAAGAAGAAACAATCTGAACTTGGAATACCAGAAGCATCTACGTCTATCAAACCACAAGCAAGTACGATGATGGCTCCATCTTCATCAGCACCTGCGTTTTCGTGTTATGGTTGCGGCACACCGGGAGTTGTACGGAGTAAATTCCCAACCTGCTCTGAATCCAGACGACGTTCAATGACTTCGGTTAGCTTCTGTGAGTTGGATATTTCCATCGATGTGAGTTCAAGACCAGTCGTCTACATTGAAATTGATGGCATTAGAGGCCATGCTCATGTTGATACGTGTGCAAAATCAAACATCGCTTCTTATACATTGTACCAACAGCTGCTTAAGAGTGGTCATGAATTTTACCAAGAGACCGTGTGTTTGACCATGGCAGATGGATTGCCCAGACAACAAAGGGTAATGAAAACCAAGGTTCCGGTTAAGCTGGAATATAAGGTTATTGAAACAACGTTTATCGTTTTACCTGAGTCAAGAGACAATAGAACACTTTTGGGAGTACCGTTTCAGCAAGCTGCGAGAATGCATCTTAATATCGGCCAATTCACGTGGACTTATGTAGACAACGAACAAGAGGTTTACGAACTGTACGATGAAGACTTCGTACAATTTCCTTCGACCACAGCAACGGTTCCGAGTAAAGCACGGGATAGTCTTCCGATTGAAAACAACCAATCAACAAGAGCGTTTAAACGGACGGCTGTGGCAGCAGCAGCGGAAGTACCAACCGATGAAATCAGACCTCGGTGGAGACTCATACCTCTCTCGCTCACGTCTCCTAAAAGGATGAAGCCTATTTTCGATGGCTATTCACCACATTTCGCTGACTACATGATGCAAGATGCTATAGATAATGTCCAGACAGCTGAATTAGAACTATCGCCACATGCGATGGACCTATTTCCAGAACAGACACACATCAATGTAGACAGCATTGATGTTAATGGCACAATCATATCGGAAGAACAACAGAAGGAACTGGATAAGCTACTGAACGAGTACAAGGATGTCTTCATCGACAATCACCAGCCTTCTTTGTTAGGTGAACATCGTATTGTTACTAAAACAGATGACCCGATTTCGGTACCACCGTATAGGTTACCAGCTGGTCGCAAGGAAATATTAAGGAAAGAAGTAGATAAGATGCTCAAGGAGGGTGTGATTCAATCTTGCTCTTCGCCGTGGGCGGCACCTGTAGTACTCGTTCCAAAACCTAACGGAGGTATTCGAGTTTGCATTGATTACAGAAGATTAAATGCTGTTACTGTACCAGATACATACCCAATCCCAAGGATTGATGATTTATTGCATGCTGCAAAACCTACGCCGTACATGACCTCCCTTGACCTTAAGGCTGGGTACTGGCAAGTCAAAATCAGACCAGAAGACGAAGATAAAACGGGTTTCATTACACCATTCGGAATTTACAAGTTCAAGAGAATGCCGTTCGGTTTACGTAATGGACCTGCGACTTTTCAGCGACTAATCGATAGATTTCGCCTAAAGCTCGATCATGTTAAGATTCTAGCGTACCTGGATGACATCATTATCTTTTCTGAAAACTTTGAAAACCATATATCTGATTTACGAGATGTTCTTCAAAAGATGAGAGATTACAACATGACAGCAAATGAAGGGAAGTGTCGGTTTGGACGATCCTCCATTAAGTATCTAGGACACATAATCACGCCTGAAGGGTTGCAGACAGATCCTGAAAAGGCAAAAGCCATTACAGAATTACCATCACCAAAAACGCTCAAACATTTGGTATCGTTCTTACAAATGTCCTCATGGTATCGTCGGTTTGTGGACAACTTCTCAGGTATAGCAGAACCCCTCACTAAACTTACAAAGAAGAAAGCTCAATGGAATTGGGGTCCTGAGCAAGAAAAGGCCTATAATGAGCTAAAGAATCGATTGATTACTGCACCAGTACTACGACAGGCTGATGAGAGCATGCCATATGTTTTAAAAACGGATGCCAGCAGTTATGCATTGGGAGCATGTCTTTGCCAGGGGGAGCGAGAGGAGGAGCATCCAGTGGAGTATGCGAGCCGTTTGCTAACCCCAGCTGAACGCAATTATTCAACAACGGAGCGAGAGGCGCTTGCTGTTGTTTGGGCACTAACAAAATTCCGTGGGTATGTTGAAGGTGTACCAGTGACTGTGGTAACGGATCACCAAGCCTTAAAGTGGCTAATGAGTTTGAAATCTCCTACCGGACGCCTTGCAAGATGGGCTTTGTTGTTACAAGCGTATGAAATCAATATACGATATCAACCTGGAAGATTAAATGCTGTTGCGGATGCTATGTCGCGACCACCTTGTGGTGAAACTACAACTGATTGTGGAATATGCGATGTACACGTAGATATGCCAACAAGGAGCACAAAAGAGATACGTGAAGAACAGTTGAAGGACAAAAACCTCCTTCAAATTATCGAAAGTTTAGAAGAAAAAGCCAATAATGAATATGCCCCTTACTGGAGCAACAAAGGCTATTTCATGAATAATGGTATGCTGTACAGACTCCATCCAGACACAGAGGTGGACGATGCTCAGCTGGTGGTACCAAAGCATGAATGGGCCAATGTATTGTCAAATTACCACGACGATCCCTTAGCCGGCCACTACGGTGCAGAGAAAACCTATAAGAAGATCGCACAAAGATATTATTGGAGTGGTATGCGTAAATACGTGGAGAGTTACATCAAGAACTGCTTGGATTGTCAACGATATAAACCTTCAAATCGAAAGCCTGCTGGTTTGTTACAAACTACTGCAATGAACCAACGTTTTGAGTCAGTTGCATTCGATTTGTTTGGCCCACTCCCACAAACCACTGATGGTAAAACATGGATATTTATTGTGGAAGATGTTGCCTCTCGCTGGGTTGAATTGTTCGCCCTAGATGTTGCCTCCGCTGAAAAGTGTGCTTCGACATTAATAAATGAAGTATTTTTGAGATATGGGGTACCCAGGCGAGTAACCAGCGATAACGGGACTCAGTTTGTGAGTTCCGTTATGCAACAGGTGACATATTGTCTTGAAATAAAGCACAACTTCACACCTCTTTATCACCCAGAAGCTAACCCCGTAGAAAGAAGGAACAGAGACCTGAAGACGCAGTTAGCTATAATGGTACAAGAAATGTCACACAAAGATTGGTCTGAACTCCTACCAGCAATAAGATTTGCTATGAATACAACTAATTGTTCTTCCACCAACTATACTCCGGCATATCTGACCTTTGGACGTGAATTGAGATCTCCACGAGACAATGAAGTTGACTTCAGACAAATAATGATTTCAGAGAATGTGATTCCTGAAATTACACCGAAGCTAAAGAATTTAGCAGATAACCTTTTAAAAGCTCGTGAAGTGAATGAGTTTAAGGAAGAACAACGCAAAGATATTGTTGATAAACGTCGACGTATGCGACCCGAGCTTAAACCAAGAGATATGGTGTTGGTCGATTTGCACCCTATTAGTAGGGCATCGCAAGGGATTACTGCAAAATTTGCACCTCGAAGGGACGGACCCTATGAGATCCTCAAGCAACATGGTCCGGCATCTTTTCAAGTGGCAGCACCATCCAACCCTAATCAACCCATAGGGACCTACCATGCGTCCGCACTGACACCTTTTCAAAATGAAGCGGATACAGCACTACCTGAGCCCGTTCAACCACTTCGTAAGAGGGGACGCCCCAAGAAAAATACAGTTTCAGTGTCAACAAACCCACCTGCTTTACTGAAACGTGGGCGCGGAAGGCCCAGAAAACATTAGTCCAGTCTCTCTTGTCGGGACAACTTCGGAGCCTGAGGGGAAGTATGTAACATAACAGTTCAACCATTGCATAAAGAGGGCGCTGTTCAAGCCACGATCAATAGATGAAGCTGGGACGGCTGAGTGCATCACACACTCAGCCTAGGAAACAGTTCGATAATTGATCAATAGATGGAGCTGTACGTCTGAGTCGCATTTCCTACATCGCGGTGTTGAGATTTTTTCTAATATAATATTGTCCTCAAGTGAACTCAGTTTTGTTAATTCTATTATGCTTATGTTCCAGTTTGCACTTGACAGTTACGTCCTCCTGGAATAACTGATCAAGACTTCTGGTCGTAATTAATAAGAAATTGCTACATCTGCCTGCGCGTCCTACTTGGAACGCTGTGTGGATTCGCACATCTTATACGCCTATGTATGTGTGACACAAGTATTGCATCCCGAATAAATGTGTAACGATACCTATATCTGCGTTTCTGCTTGCGCCGTGACGTCACCGCACCCCACCACCTTCTTACATGTATTATTTATTATATTAATTTTAAATACCTACTTTGTAAATTGTGTGTTGATATGAGCACTTTTTTATTTAATTTGCGCCGGTATATTTCTTTGGGATTATTATTGAGTCCGTACTTTGTGCTTCATTCTTATCTACTCCCATACTGCAATAAGGTAATTATAACATTAAAAGCAGTTTCATAAATACCTACATTGTTTGACCGATGTTATAATATTATAATAGAACACTGCAATAGCGATGATGACTATTAGTCAAATCAACAACCCTTTATGAAACGTCAAAAACGATTTTTATATGAAAATACTTAGAAGTGACGCCATAACTTTGTATTTTGGCAGAAGGCAAATGAATAATTTGTACATTGTTTCAATATTTTAAAATTGAACTTTGTGCAAAATGTTGAATGAAGTAGGCACAATTTTTGAATATTAATTTTACACATACAAGTTTTTGAATTTATTGACAACCCTGGCGTCATCCCTATTAAGAGCTGTGATTGGCCAAATTTGGTTATAGGCTCAGGGTATCATGACAAATATCATTATAATGACAAGTGTTCTTTTTCTAATTTCTAGTGAAATTGTTTTTGATCGTCGTAGATAAAATATTGTGTGCAACTGGAGATAATTAGACATTGGAACACTTCGTTCGTGTAATATGTGTATTTTTTGTTATATGATTTTAATTTATTAGATTGACAAGATTTATAATAAATCTATAATAAATTTTTGTACGCCATTGTATGGTGGAATTTGTTGGAACGAATTTATGTACATAACAACTATTGTAAACCCAAATTCTTACGAATAAACAATTTAATTACTTACTTACTTCGTTTCGTAAACAAACATTCGTGTCACAATATGTTACAGTTGCACAAAATACTATCACCTAATTTCTCAAGTAAGATAACACATGAGCACACATGAGTGAATTACCAAGTTATATTCCACACAAAACCACGTCAGTTAACATTTAATATGATACTAAGCTGAATTTAAGCTTTACCAAATCCAACTTTAACTAGCTTAATCCGGTATTAAATAGTGTTAATAAACGTTAACTAGTTATCTTGAATTAGTTAAACAGTAAACGTAGTTCATCCATCAGCCTAGTTCGTCCACTGCTGGACATAAGCCTTTCCAGGACTTTGCCACACCCGGGGCGGTCATCCTGGAAGAATTGCCCATACTCACACACGCTGGGCAGGCGGGTTGGTGAGCGCGGTGCCGGAACCCTCGCACCAGTGACGCCGCTGCACGTCACCAGTCTGTTCCATATAAGGCCCAGCTATTAGGGATGGATATACCGTCATCCATCGGTCCCAGGCATGGTGGGCCTCCTGGTTTTTAGCTGTGAACTGTCCTGTTACTCTCCCCCGAATTACTTCGAGGGGGTCTCCAAGTAAGATGGTGGTATTTTCACAGTCGAGCCCAGTATCAGCTCTACCACCTGTAACTAGTTAAACAGTGATAATAAACGTAAACTAGTCATCTTGAATTAGTTAAACAATAAACGTAAACTACTCAAATACGAAACTTGAATTTATCTGTGTTCATCGTATCATCATAACTAGTACAAGTGCTTTTAAATTCAAGATATTCATCAAATAAGTTATATTTCTTACACGAATATACTCTGTCACTAACAAAAACTCGGCCAAGTGCGAGTCAGACTCGCGTACCGATGGTTCCGTATTGTGGATGATAAATTTAATTTTGTCATTTTTTTTCGTGAATTTCTCAACCGGTTTATTTTTCCTGTAATCTTTACGTAAACACATATTACCATGATATTTTTCATATTTTTTGTTCCACTAGTTTTAGACATAATGGGGGGGGGACATACATATTTTTCATACAAGATTTCTCGAAATAAGTGCCAGTAAATATAGTAAAAGTATATATTTTAACGCTTTAACTTTTTATTTATCTTTAACGCTGCTAAAGTAATGAAGCTGTGACCATAAGGTTCCTTCTGTACCTTTTAGGTACTACGGAACCCTAATAATAATAATTGCGAAACGATATTTCAGGTGGAAAATCACAAACATCAGTAACTTCCAGTAATTATTTGGTAAGTTTTACCAAGTTTCTAGGCTTTTATATTTTTATCGCCAACCTGTTTAAAAACTCTGTGCACGTCACTGTCATTCAGTGTTGTGACAATGTATGTAATATAAATATATCATCCATCCATCAGCCTAGTTCGTCCACTGCTGGACATAAGCCTTTCCAGGACTTTGCCACACCCGGGGCGGTCATCCTGGAAGAATTGCCCATACTAAGACACGCTGGGCAGGCGGGTTGGTGAGCTCAGTGCCGGAATCCTCGCACCAGTGACGCCGCTGCCCGTCACCAGTCTGTTCCATACGGGCCCGGCTATTAGGGATGGATATACCGCCATCCATCGGTCCCAGGTATGGTGGGCCTCCACCTGGTTTTTTGCCTGTGAGCTGTCCTGTTACTCTCCCCCGAATTACTTCGAGGGGGTCCCCAAGTAAGATGGTGGTACCTCCAAAGTCGAGCCCGGCATCAGCTCTACCACCTGTGAAAAAACATACGAAATAAATATATAAATATACAGGATGTATTTACGGCGTGCTCAGAAAATTAAACCGCATGCTCTACCGGTCACACGCCACTGTCACGTCAGTGTCGTGACAATGTGTATAATATAAATATATACAGGTTGTATTTCTGACGTGCCCAGAAAATTAAACCACATGCTCTACTGCCCCTCTATTCTGTATATTTAGTTGCCAACTGGTCTAGGTGCCTATCATCAAAAACATAGCTAAAAACGGAACTTTCAAAATTGCCATTAGTCGGTATTGAACTATTTAAGAACTGTGTCGTCACTTCAAGAGCGAACATATCCTTAGACAATCGAAAATCGATATTATATCTATGTTTTTGATGATAGACACCCAGTCCAGATGGCAACTAAAGATACATAATAGGCTCTCTGGTCACACTAATCAACTTTTGTTTATGATTATTGCGAATAAATAAATAAAATAGTCTGTTTTCCAAAGGTAAAAATAACGCTTTAGTAAATCGTGGTAGCCGTTGGGGCCGTAAGGCATTGGAATGGAGACCACGTACAGCAAAGCGCAGCGTAGGCCGCCCTCGTGCCCGCTGGACTGGCGATCTGAAGGACGTTGCGGGTGGCGGCTGGATGAGGATGGCTGAGGACCGCCAAGAGTGGCGTAATATGGGGGAGGCCTATGTCCAGCAGTGGACGAATACGGGCTGATGGATGGGGATATCGACATGCGGTATCTTCATGCAATGTAATTCAGGTAGCAATAAAGCGCATTCTGAAGGCTTTAATTCTAGTTTAAATGCTGTCAAAACATGAAATTTTCCAAAGTAATATAGCTTCTATTCACGACACTTAAAGGCTATTTTGCTATATTTGACTATTTTGAAGAAAATGTCATGACAGCACTAAAACTAAAATTAATTCTTTCAGAATCTGCTTTAATATCTCAGTTAAGGTTCGATTCTCTGTATTTGTTACAAAATATTAAAATATAATTTTAACGGCTAAAAAAACTTTTAGCTAAAACAATTTTTAACAATATATTGCTATATGGATAAACATATTTTTAATGATTTTACAATTTTATTGCTTTAAATCAATTGGCTTTTCCATAGCCGTGCTACTAGCCGTAAATTCGTAAAATCATTAAAAATAAGTTTATGCATGTAGCAAATTATTGTTAAGATTAAGAGTTGTCTTAGCTAAAAGTTTTTGCACTTATCTTCTTTTGGCCATTATTATACATATCTTAATAGTTTGTTAAGAAATCCGGAAAAATTACGCTTAATAACAGAGCTCACAATTCAAAGGTTCGTTGTCAACTTTAGCGCACAAAACTAAGGTTTTAAATTTGGGCGGCAGTAAGTAATTTTGGACCATTAAAAACAAGAAGACGAAGCCAATATCTTGCAACTCACATACTACCCAATCATGCAATTTACATAACCATTCACAGAACAAATCATCAATCAAACCATGCAACAATGTATAGCACTACTGTATTAAATAATAAATTCAAACCATTTTGCACCTTGCCATCTTCTTTATAAGAGAAATTTTCCAACTTGACTGTCACATGTTGCTAAAATTGAAATATAATATGGTTCGAGTTTGAATTTCAACATACCTATTTGACTAGTGATGTGCATTTAATGCTCCGCGGAAACGACGCCGTCAGTCCATCGAATCGCTTACTCAAACTGCAATATTAGACTTGTCGTTGGTATTTGAAGGCAAAGTACCTCCTACATGGTCATAATATAGTCAAAAATCAATGGTTTTGTATTGAAACCTCGTTGTCAAAAAAATCATGAGTTCGATTTTTCTGTTTTTACTTTTGTAAGAAAAAACACGAGTATCGAAAGTTTCCTTTCCTTTTGAAAGCCTGCAGCAGCTTTAATGATTTTTTCACCAAATTATAGGTATATAAAATCCAAGTTCAATTTTTTTCCGTCGATACATATGGAGTTGCTAATTAAGGGTATATATTTGTATATTGTATATGTATATATATATATATATATATATACAAAGACTAAATTTAATTGAGGCTTGAATTTATACACCTGTGAGTAGTCAATCATGAGTAAATATGTGGTTTTTCATGCTACTTGAAATTTTGATTACCGATTCTGATTCTGATTGATGACACATTTTTTTTATGAACATGTATATATCGTTACGACATGAATCACCTAGGGGATTTCAGAGGTGTTCCGAGTGTAGGGTTACCATTTGCCGCATTTTACATTTTTTGGCTTTGGCAGGCGTACGGCCGGCATTGATCTGAGCAAAGATCTGAGACAGGTATTTCTAAATTAAATTAAAGGTTCTTTTGAAAAAAATTAAACTATCTTAAAAATACTACTTTTAATTTATTAATTGTTATTATTGTTTCTAGATGTAGGTAGCTGATGTACGTACAGTGGAGATCACATCAAGCAGTAGACATAGACTTTGTACTTTATAACCTTCACTATAAGGACTAATATAGTACTGCAAGCCTGATGTGATTTCCACTACAAATACTTACATATGTGTTGATTTCTAAAATAAAATTTATGCTGAAAGTAATTTTCTTGGACAGGGATATTTCTGAAAAGTCAGGCATTTTAGGCACCTTATTATTTTGGGCACCCTATTAGGTAACCCTAAGTGTGAACTGTGAAATGCAAGTCACAGTTCATACTCGTTACACCCGCGTTTCACCGACAATTATTACGTCCCAACGTGATGGGTGGTGAGCCCTATCGCAGTTCTTCCACTGTTAGAATAATTGCAGCTTCATGCCTGTAAAATCTAAAAACGAATTTTCGCTCTTCAAACCGAGAAAATTCTTCAGCATTTGAATCTGTAATAATGACATCCCTACCCTAGTTTTCACCCGTCGCCCCCCCCGCCCCTCGCCGCCAACAGCCATATTTTAATTTCGCGCCAGAGCGCCAGTCACCGATTTTTTCTGACGTTTCGATTGTTCATGGCCGTGACCTACATTAAAGAATTCCAGAATAAGTCAACTTATTATTATACCACTAATATTTTATAAATGCGAAAATGTTTGTGTATGTAGTGTATGACGGTGTATGTGTGTGAGTAAGTATGTTTGTTACTTCTTCAGGCTGAAACAGCTGGACGGATTTAGATGAAATTTGGAGTGGACATAGCTTATATCCTGACTTAACACATAAGCTACATTTTATCCCGGAAAAAACACTGTTCCTGTAGGAAAAAGGATGACGTTAAACTGAATATCACGCGGGCTGAGCCGCGGGAAAAAGCTAATGAATAATAAAATCACATTTTATTAAATCATATTTTAATAAAACTGGTGTCAGTTCTAATAACTGATTTTAAAAATAAGACTGTCCTGTAATACTTTTATAAACCATACTTCGATAATACCGTGACTCCAATAAAATTCCGATTATAAATTTCAGGTTTAAGTCTACATATAAAGTCAGATTGAGAACCTCATTTTGCATCAATCAGAACTGAACTCTATGACGTTTCCTTTTAGTTTAAAATAGCGAGCTCTCAACCGTGGCTGTTACGACCACCAAGAAACACGCGATCACGAAAAACGGAGTTTTTATTCAATAACTCGACTTCTATTCAAAATTATTAAAACATTTTTAGACGAATAGATGAGGTCGTATTTCACTTATTTTTAATACAAATATCAAGACTTTATGATTTAAGAAAGCCCATTTAATACTTGAAAAACGTGAAATTTAGATTTTTTTCTTCTATCGAGCGAACTTAAAGCTTTTGCGTTTTTTCCAAAATGTTTAGATCAGCCCTATAGTCTACTTTCTACATTATTTTATTAAACCGATTGACCAAGTGCATCTGACCTTATACGGACCCATAAACGTGAAGATTGACCTCGATAGTGAAGAGAGGGTCACATTTCCAAAAATTTACTTTATATTCACGACAAAACTGTTTATTAGAAACTGACTTTAAACGTAGACAAAAAAACAAAAATATAAATATAGGTATATTTATGCAAATAAAAAGAAATACAAAAATATTTTATGCACTATTAAAATTTGTTGTTTGACAAATGTGTCTTCTAAAACATTAATCCCCACATTAGTATTCCCTGGCTTGTAGGAAATTATACTCTTCCTGGTGAGTCTGACGATGGCAAATTTATAATAGTAGTTTATGCTACAAGGGCGCAAAGGAATAAATTACGAGGACGATTTAAAATACGAGCATAGCGAGTGTTTTAAACGTAATTGAGTAATTTATTGCTTTTACGCCCGTGTATCATACTACGTTTTTCAATGCATAGTGTGAGGAAATGAAAACAAATACAATCTTGTGAACTTTAAATTATGATTGGCTCAAAAGGATTGTATCCAGAGCCGTTAAACAGTGGAAAAAAAAGTATAACATCTAAGGTACACAGGAAAGGCTCAGGTTAGCCAACCATTGCAAATTAATTAAAAAAAATTATAATAATAAAGCCCTAGGGCAAAATAATCGACTTTCTGTTCGGTTTTGATGCATAAAAAATGGGCCTTTACGTGCATTGAAAAATATTAAAAAGTAACATAAGAGACAAAATAAAACTAGTTGAGTAATGTATGACGTGTGAGTGATGATTGTATGTGGAATGTTATTAGATTAGAGTGTGTGTTTTGTTAAAATATTATATGACGTCTTATAAAACGGAATACCAATTTACGAATAACGAAATAACTTTACGAAGTGCTACGGTAAGTTTAGACACTGGATGTTACCAAGATATTATTAATTATTTGACAATTTAAAAAAAAATATTTTATACAGCGATTCCCAGCTATCCTGTTTATGTAAACACATTAAATTTGTGGTTTTACAAAATGTATTTATAACACCTCAAATACAATGCCTGATGATGTCGTTAAATGACAAAACCGGTAGCAAACCCTTAAAAGGTAATTAAACATAATATTTGTGGAACTGAGTACCAAAGAGTTTTATTTAACTGTATATAGAGTTGCTTATGATTTTTCAAGGGTACTAAGGAATAATTTTGAAACCACATTAAGTTACTAAATGTAATTATTTAGATGTTTAAACATGATTGCATCCTTATTGTATAAAAGCGAAAGTGAATCCCGTTTCTCCCGATCAATCCCGTGGGAATTTCGAAAAATCCGGCCTTATCTACATCCTTGTCTACATTTAAAACGGAACATCTGCTAAATTTCAGCTTTCTAGCTCCAAGGGTTTGCGCTGGGCGTTGAAGAGTCAGTCAGTGAGTGAACCAGGACTTATCTATATATAGATATTATGAGGATTTACGATTCATAGGAGGTTAAAAGAAGAATATAATAATTTAATAGAGTGCATTACTTATAATAAATACCATATTACGGATTGCTACTTTTCAAATCTTAGGCGCTTAAATGGAGTCGCTTTTCAAAAACATCTAATTATTTCATAACTTTATTCCGTGAGGCCCTTTCTGAAACCTGAAGACGGACGGTCCGAAAATCGACGACTATCCCGAAAAGCGGCGTGACTTTTGCTCCCAAAATTGACGAAAACGCGAGTTGGGGGCTATTGATCGCGGGCGCTCGGCTAGCTTCGGGCGAGCTCGGCTTTCCTCAACCACCTTCGGTTTACTTGAGTTCTTGCCGCCACAGGATGCCGTCCATTCGGTCACTTGCCGTGTCAACTTACTGGAAGGAGTTGATTGGGAACTTTAATTAGGACAAGGTTGGTTAGGGTTAAATTGGTTTTCGTTGTGTTCGAGTTTCTGTCCACAACTTTTGGCTCGGATAAGTGGGACTTGATCCTTGTTGTTGTATGTTTTGATAACTTTCTAGCGACCCTTTTTTGCTTTTATATGTTTAACCATTTCCCTTGCTCCTTTCATTCGTATACAAGTTTCACGTCAGCTGACCAAAAATACCTGTAAATTTAAATAAAAGCAACCTCTTTACAACGTATATAAGCGCCGCTTCCAAAACGCTTATTATTACCTACTTTGCCTCGGGGACTATCTCCCAAACACAATTCGTTTTCCTGTATTACAAGAATTGTGCGTTGATAAGCCCGTATATAGGGAATTTTCGCTCGAAGCTCATGCAATATAATATAGGTACATACATATATGCATAATATATTGCGCCAAAACGGTTTGTCGACTCGATCTAGAAAGGGTTCGAACCAAATTGACTGTACCTTTTTTATTGGCGATGAGAGTCTTACACTTCGATATGGAGACGAAAATATATTTGCTTTGCTCTAACTTATGACAATAACTAGTATTAGAATATTTGATTTAAGAAAAGTTTCTGTATTTAGACGGTAACTGTGCGTAGCGTTTAGGTAGCCAAATTTTTAATATTTTATGATATAATAATGACATAATGAACTTTATTTTCAGAAGTAAAAATATCACGTGAACATTTTTCTGATATCAATATTATTTTTATTTTTTTATTTACCAACTATGAGGTAAACAACTATGAGGCATAGTCTGAAAAGGACCTGCACACCGACCACCAGACATCCACACCGTCCCACTCCCACCAAAATGCCTATTTTGAGAGAGGGGGACGCCATGTATATTGGCCGACTACCAGAAACACGCAAAAGGATCCCTCTCAGACAACTGTGTAGAGGAAAAAAACTTACAATTTATACATAAGCCAGGTTCGATTACCATGTAACTGTGCCCAAATTCAAAATGAAATGCGAAAACTAAAATATTTTAAGAATAGGTGCTGGAATCCAGATTGGATTTACGTTTTTTAGGTCAAATATTAGAATTCGGTTCAGCTACCGCATTGAAAAGAACGGCAAGAATATATAAATTCCTTAACTATACCGCTTAAGTATATATTTAAAAAATGTTACATTTATATGTATTTTTTATTATATTTATCTTGTATTTAATCGGCGCGTTGTTTCTTTGGCAAAACACGAAGGGAAAAACTTTAGATATTGTAAATAAAACAAATTCTTGGTAACTGTTCCACTTTTTACAAGGTGACTTTTTGATCATCGTCCAAATTCATACTGGGAGCTTGATAAGTGATCAGTATCTTGGATCAGTAACATTTTTTGTGAAATTAGTAAAATGAAATTTCGGCTTCTCATATAAATTCAGTTCCAGTCCCGAGTGAATCACTATGGGGAGTCGAAATTTCATTTTACAAATTTTACCAAAATTGTTATTGATCCATGATACTGATTACACTAGCGACCGGTTTCGTTATAATAACATCGTCACGTATTCGATTCGTAGCGATATCTAAAACCCTGACGATGTTATTATAACGAAACCGGTTGCTAGTGTAATATATATAAAAAGTGGAACAGTTACCAAGAACTTGTTTGTTCCAAATGTTCCATCAAGAACCAACAACGACATGTATCAATTTCGAAAAATTTCAGGCCTAAACAAATTTAGTAGTCTATGTAACATATGAACGTTGTTCAGACGGTGTGAAATGACGTTATGTTCATCATAGTTGGCTGTAGTCGGTCAGTCAGTATGATTGCATCACGGCAATTTGCCTTGGTAATTTTGATTAGACTGGTCGTAGACCGTTCAACTGAAATGTGGACGGACTACCAAGTTCTGTTCACCACTTAAGGTTTCATCAGTACAAAACCTGGTAACTATTAAAGCTAAACTCAAAAAATTACGAGCATAATAAGCCGCAGGTTGTGGTTTATTGAATCTTCCAAATGTGTTCAAAATATAACGTCGTCATTTAAGATTTTTCTTGTATTAACGAGTGGAAGCCTGATTAGATTTTATTCGGCCCGGCTGTTTATACATATGTTACTGGCCAAACCTGTATTTAAGACAAACTAGTTTGGCCTAGGCCAAAGTGGCTCAGGCCTGTCATAAAAATAATCACAAAGGTTATATATGTCTGTCTTATAAGTACTTCTACCGGCTCCTACATACTGGCTCTTTTCTGCGCTGAAGGATTTCCGAATTGGCCTAGGCCAAACTGGTTTGTCCTAAAATCGGATTAGGCCGGTAATATTATAAAATAAACGGACCTTAAGGCGACACCAAACAAAAATCGGGGTTTTTTCGAATCCATTTACTCCACTATAACGACATCTACGTATTTCATTTTTGGGTAAATGTTTATTGAGTATTTGATTCAGATTCTCACTGAAGGAAAACGCGACTGGATGAAATTTTCTCGATAGAATTGAATTCCGAAAAGACATCTAAATTGTTTTTTTTTTCTGTAATTCTGAAATGCTTACTAATTTCATTGTGAAATTGCATTCAAAATATAGATACTATGTATTTGTAAAGTCTCATTGAAAATCTTTTTGACAAAATTGCTTAGTACATTTTATATTAATAAAAAAGCAAATTTTTGCTACTTTTCCACGAATCCGTCCCACTCGCACTGAGGGTTTTTTCGCATATGGAGTAACAGGGATGCTAAAACTTTTACGTAGCGCCTTAAACGGAAGCTTTGACTAAACTCTCTGACTACTGGCATAATTCATAGATTGCGAAAAATTGAAAACTTGTTTCAAGAGAAACCACATTTTGGGAAGACTGTGGGCGTTTTCAAACACTATTTTTAGTTATTATCTATCTTGATAAGATCTTCGATGTTTAACCCATATTCATTTTTTGATTTTATCTAAAACAACAAAAGCACATTATTAAATTTACGTATTTTAGAGGTTTGTTGTCAAGATATTACACAAATTTCACAATTTTCAGTTCCACTAAACATAGATCTAGATTATGTTAATAGAATCAGCCCAAAATATTGTAATAACATTCCGTAGACACCCCGATATAGCCATTTTGATTGCCAATGTTTTTTTAGTAAGTACTTCAGACGAATATTATTTGAACACCAAGGTTCCCGAAGCATGCAGAATTGCAGACTGAAAATAAATGTGTTTCTACGGGATCGAAACCCGCGATCTCCAGGTCAGTGGTCGAGACGTTCGAACCACTAGACCACAGAGGTGGTTAAGTTAATAAAAGTGAACAAAAAATATATTTCTTGAAGCCCCTGAAAACAGAGAGCAACACTCGCTCGACAACACCACCAAACCGTGCCGAGTACACATTAAAATGCTTGTATGTATTCGTTCAAATGGACGATTTAACTTTTTCAATTAAGAGAATATGGGGCGAGGGGCTATTTTTGACCCAGATTCCCCGTCACCCGATTTCCGGTTTCTGTTCTGATAGGTTAGAAAAGACGTTGCTATTTTTCTTTGTTAAGAGTCGGAGTTCCGAGATTGGCCAAAACAGGGTTCAGGGTTATGGCTTTTTAAGATAGTAAAATATTAATTTCTGAACAAAATAAATACCACTTGTTACCTTATAAGATGAAGTACAGGTTCATGAAAAAAAATCTTGGCACTAATGTATAGTAACTTCAGAAAAAAAAACAGGATGTCAAGTTCAGGTTACACCCGTAGCGCTGCAATGCTATTCAAGAGATTTTCTTGAAATTCCTGGTTTGTTTCTGAAGTTACTATACATTATTGCCGTGATTTTTTTTAATGAACCTGCACTTCATCTTGTAAGGTAACAAGTGGTATTTATTTTGTTCAGAAATTTGAATTATTACCGTCTTAAAAAGCCATAACCCCGAACCCCGAATCTCGGAACACCGACCCTAAAAAAGCATTGGCCACAAATTGCTGTTTTTGTCGAAACGTAGCTTATTGACGTCTAACACTGGATTTTATTGTAATTGAAAGTTATTATTTATATCTTCAACATTATGGAAAGACATGAAAGCTTTGAAACACCCATAACTCCTAATCACCGAAGCACAGTGTTGCCTCGTTTGGGTGAAAAGTAGATAACATTACTTTTCAAGGAAATCTGTATTTTAAAGAGTTACCCCCGATTTCACATTTGAGAGTTTCAAGTTAAGCGGTGCTTAGCTAATTTTATCTACTTCTATACTGCAATAAGGTAATTTTAACAACATGAAGAGCAGTTATAAGTACCTACATTGTTTGACCGATGTTATAATATTAAGAGGCTATGCGAATTTATTTTTGTCACTGCCACTCCAAGCGAAAAATCGCGCAATGCGAGAGGGGCGGATTCAGGGCAAAAGGGAAAAAAGTTGGTTTTAAATTTTTATTAAAGAAACCAAAATAGCTAGCAAAATTTCAAATATCAAATCTCTAGAATCCTCGATAGAAATAATTGTTGAAATGAGGTCTTCAAACACACTTTTTCTCCTCGTTTGACGAATAGGAACCATATACAGAACTCAAACATATTTTGTTATTTATTAAAATTTTCCGTGTATTTCATGAAATACACAGAAAAGAAACAACCTTATTTTTTTCGCATATCGCCTTAAATTATAACGCCGCAATTCTACGCTGCGATTAGCCATATATATTATAACAGCGCTAAAGAACCAATAACAAGCGATAACGGTCTGTCTTAATTTATTATACCACGCCCTCTTTTCGTTCTCGCTTCTGGTTGGTCTCAGGCATGCACTACTAATTCCTTGGTCTCAGGTGTCATGCCGAATATCAGGACTATATCATGACCAGTGTTCTTTTTCACATTTTTCGTTAAATTGTTAGTTGATTAATAATCATATCACAATTATAAATAATGTCACCCGCACGTACAATATTTTTGATGGTCGTAGATAAAGTATTGCGTGCAACTGCACATAATTAAACATTAGGACACTCGTGCAGTCTATTACGAAACTCACTTCGTTTGTTTCGTAAGCAAGCACTTGTGACCCAATCCCGCATTATGTCACAGCTGCACAAAATACTATTTTAACAGATTTCTTATCTAAGTATACGTAATTAAAGTTGAATCAGACCAGTAAACAAAACATGCATACTCGAGCAGCAATTTTAGACCTGGGTCCCGTGATATAGTTAGAGAGACCACCGTCACCGACTGATATGCCGTCGCCCTATTGCTTTATTGTACATATAGGTAGTAAATGAACTACCCACTACCTAGTCACTTTATCTTGTTGTTATGAACTCCAAAACAGCCTCAATCAAAGTGTTTTGGCTTTGGGCCAATCCGCGTAACGGCAATGCATTGCCTGGAATTGAACTCGCCACCCATCAGATGTTGGGATCAATACAAGCTTGGCAACTGATGTAAGACTCACTTTGTACGGGATTGACTGGAGTTGTGACTTTGCCAAATTAGTGTGAAATATCCGTGTATAACATGATATTTTCTGATTAATTGTTTCAGGCTCTGGTATTTTATGAACAATAGTGTCCGAGCTGGTGATCATTATATCGATTAACTTAAGGCAAATCCAGCTTTTTTAGAGTTGGTATTTTTAGCTGAACAAGAAAACTAAAAACTTGGAAGGTAGAGGGTCCTTTTGGATTCCAGGGGATCCGAAAATTGGATTCGAAGAGTCAATTAATTAAGAGTAATAAAATGAATAGCAATTTATTCTTAATTTCAGGTTGCCAAAAAAGGATTTTTGGGCCCCTCTAGCAGCCAAAAGATCCGACCAAAATTCACGACCTGATAAAAATTTCAAATTGCATTGTTTCATTTTATTCTAAAAAATTAAACAATAAAATTACATATTTGAGGTCCACTACCAATATGTTGGTAGTGCAAAGTCAATAAAGACTATTAAATAAAGTTGAAATGTTCAAGCCAAATTGTTAAAAATATAAACTGAACTGTGTGAACAATAAATCTATCAGGTCACTGAAATAAAACAAGCAACTGTTTTAGCAGAAAATAAATCACAGTTTCCCTCAGATTGTATGATTAAACCGACAGATTTTTATTCTAAACACGGTAATGGTATGTAATGGTTATGTAATGGTACTATAAATGATAAAATTAAAATTATATTAAACTTTTAATTTTCAAAAATTTGTTCTTTTTATTTCTCTTAACAGTTAAATAGCCGTAAGTTTCCTCACAGTCTTTTTCATCATTCAAATTAAAAAAAAACCCTAGAAAGAACTATGTACCTAGTTGTATTTACACTTATAGGCAGCACTGTTATAGACCGACACCCAAATAGATCCCTGACTTTTAGAGACTTTATTCACCATTGTTTGCGCAGCGTTTTATGTTTTTATTGCAGTCTGTCCTACGTCGCCAACTCGTAAACAAGCTATAAATTAAAACTTGTGTGGACATGCCTCCTGATTGATTGATGTAACAACGCGTAGAGAGGCGATGAAAAAAGTTCATTTAATTTTGTTTTTATTTCCTTGACTTTTTGACTTAAAACATCAACTGTAGTACCGCGACTTTTAATTAAATTTTAAGTATAAACTTTCAAATTGACTATTTGATTATTTCACACAAAATTTGACCACACAAAGCAGTGTGTTGTTGCTGAGTCCACTCATTACATAATGATTTGCGTAGACTGATTTGTATATAGTGTACAATGTAGGAAAAATTTTTAGTAACGGTGTGTTTATCATGTTACTACAATATAAAAAAGAAAAATAAAACCTACATGATGTGTACGTCATTATTCCTGAACATTATAATGTTGTAAAGCTGCAGTATGGACGTGATACAGATTCTACTTTGCCTGGAAACGAAGATCCTTTACTTCTAAATATCACGTTCCTTTTGCTGGGTACGATGATGTGGATTCCTCATTCAGTGTTTTTTTTATCTAAACAGGATTTAAATTGCATTTTCTTGTACTATAAAATTGTCTATTTGACACAGTGAATTAATGTTCCTATTAATAAAGCAATAAATAATAATCATTGATACTAATAATAATATTGAATATTTTCGTTGACCAACTGTAATGGCGTTATCTTTTTTAATTATTGAAGCACTTTCGCGTCAAGTTCATCTCGAATAAGTTTGAAGCAAATGAATGAAAGAACGAATTATTTATGTGATATGATAAATGTTTTCGGACTGGGAATTATGTAACCACACGGCAATGTAACCGTGAAATCAAATGTTACTGTGTCGAGTCTTCCACATTTTTTGTCGTAGCGACGGAACTATGGCGAGCCACCAACAAAGATGTTTCTAAAATAAATCAGTGTCGACACAACTGACTCAAACTTTTTTGTAACGGATACCAAAAATGGCTACGTATATGGGAGATTTATATCTACTTTTAATTTTTGACCGGACAATAAGTACGTATATTATTATTTTTTCTATGCAAGAGCTCGTAAAGGCCCACTTTTTATGCATCAAAACCGAACAGAAAGTCGATTATTTTGCCCTAGGACTTTAATATAATTTTTTTTATTTATTTATTTACAATGGTAGGCTAACCTGCAGCCTTTCCTGTGTACCAGTGTTTTTGAGCCAATCATAATTTAAAGTTCACAAGATTATATTTTTTTTATTTCCTCACACTATGAATTGAAAAACGTAGTATGATACACGGGCGTAAGAGCAATAAATTGCTCGGTTACGTTTAAAACACTCGCTACGCTCGATTTTAAATCGTCCTCGTAATTTATTCCTTTTCGCCCTTGTACTACTATTAAACTAATTTTAAGAGGGATTTGAATAATCAACCAAAAATTGGTCCTACGCTATCTTCCAAAAGATTGGAAGTGGAACCCCAAATAAATTGAATACTTTACTAACCTCGCCCGACCCAAAATAGATCTGATATGAGTATTATTCAAATGACATTTGTTTAGATGATGTAGAGATCCTTTTGGGTGATTTTTCACCGAAGGATTTTCACGGACCGATAGAAACGTCCCAGCCAAATGGATCGAGCAGTTATGGAATAATAAGTAGGGCTTAGCATACAATTAAAGCGCAGGGCTGAATTTGTGAATAGGACCCGCAACTTCGTTAATTCTTTTTTATGACCTTTTTATGAGTTTGGAAAGCACTTGAATTGGACTCGTTAAAAGTCTTACAGACTCAAAGGCGAGTTCTTGAAAGAAATTTCTTGAAAGTGCTTCATTTATTTGTCCCGTTCATCACTTATTTAATATTTAAATTTTCTTTTTTTACTTCGGTGGCTTACAAAGCGTTCGATGCCCAAAAGAATTTTTCAATAATCGCTCCGTTTTAAGCGAATTTCTATTCTGTAAAGGGTTTTAGGTTTTTGTGGGAATTTCTCGATTGGAGCTGAAAGATTAATTTTAGGTTTGTGGCGGACAAAAAGACATACAGTACGGTTTTCCTTCCAAATACATTAAAACAGTTTTCTAAAAATAAAATGCTAACAATGTTTTTAATTTTGACGTGAATAAAACTAACACATTTAATTCTTATGACTAAAGTTCACAAAGTATTACACTTTGTTCTACTTTTTATGCATAAAATTATTTTTAGAATTTAAAAACTGTAGCTTTTAAAATCTGCTTTGCATAAACAAGAGAATGATAAAATAGTGCATGTTGTTTAATAGAACCAGCTATGAAGCATACAGAAAAGCGCACATACACCTACTTATATAATATATGTACATATTTACTAAAACCTCATTACAAAACTTAACACAAACATGAGAGCTTGCCTTTTAGAAAATTTGTTATTCAATAAGATTTAAACAAACGTAGTAAAATGCAACGAAATGTGAAATCTTGACGAAATCACCTTGGGAGAATAGGCTTTTTTGCACAAAGTGGCTTTTAGGATAAAACCGCTTCTTGAATAAGGCATAAATTGCAGTCTTGCCGTACAATGTTCTACGTACTACCGTTCTGCAGCTAAAAGCTAACCTTGCACTGACGAAATTCACAAAAGTTGCCTTTACCTATTTGCTCTTACTTTCTTTTGTCCAAAGAAATCTTCTATTTGTTATTGTCCCCGCTCCCTTCGCCTCACCCCTTCCTCCCTTCGCGATTAAAGGCGCCCTTATGTCCTTTTGTTATTTCAGCGAATGCTCACTTAGTTCTGTTATCGTTAGTCAGAAGGTCTCTGGGCTATACTTGTATAGTGTCTTGTTTGATTAATTGATTTACATTGGTATGTACTAAGGAATTGCAGGCGTATCAAAATGTTGTCTATGAAAATTTAAAACATTTATTGCAAAATGATTTATGCTTATATGGTTCCTGGCTCCTAAGCTACAATTCTCTGTCAAATGGGTAAGAATGCTACTTTCGAACGTACCAGTAAACATTTAAAAAATACAGGTAGAGCCTACATTTGACTGAATATTTAAAAATAATTATAACTGTCAACTTAGCGAAAGGAGAAAGAGAAAGATCACTGTGTTAGAAAGGGAGGTTACATAAAAATTAAATACGCGCACACGTCCAATCACTTCGCCCACCTGACGAGCACTGAGGAAAATGGCGTCCTGATTCCCATAATAAACGTAATAAGGCTATTAATTATCCTTTAAAATTAAAATCAAATAAAGCCTTCTTTAAACCGTTTTCTTTGTGTCGTATAAGTATAATTTACCTCGATCCATATTTTGTCCCAAATAAAAGCGTTTTTTGGCAGTCATTATGAAAAGAAATATAACAATGAACATAAATATAACCGTGAAGAATTTTCAACGTGTAGTACTGAGTGCTCAAACATAACAGTCACCTTAATAATCGAAAACAATAACATGTTGAATTCCCCTTTTAGTTAAGTAAATAACCAAATTAAGTCATAAAAACAATAAAAACCGGTCTTCGTACTCCTTTTTCTTATACCAACTTTCTTTTAATTTTCTAGGCGCATTTAAACTAAAATATAGGTAGATATTGAATCTTACTAAAAACTCGATTTTCTCAAGATTATTATTTTGTATACGTTATTATTGCGTTATCAATTTTCTTATTATTATTCATCACTTGTAAACTGGATGTCTTTATTTTTTTTTCTATTTTTATAAAAAATTATCTAATATAAGGAACGAGATGGAGAAACCAATGAAATGCATTTTAATTTGTGACAGAGTTGGAAAAATAAACAGTCTCCAACCGAGGAATCCTTAAAAGTACAGCTTTATTTTCAAAATGGGTGTCTTATTTATGTGAAAATAAATACACAGGGCTCTGTTTGTTAGAGAATTCGTACAAATAGCATTCACCTTTAGTAAAATAATTATTTCTCCGTATTTCACTGTGTTTTGGTAATAAAATCCTCTGCATAAAAATAATCAAAGTTTATTTAACCATAATGATAATAATTGTAGCATAATTGCATGAAAACAGTTTACAAATTTTGTCGCAATTAATGGAAATTGGTTAAAAACGGTTTTCGAACTTTTTGTTCCAACAAACACATAAAAAACCTCAGAAAATCTACCTTCAAAATAATGTTTCGTATATCTACAAGTATTTTATAAGAAGACTATATGATCCCATAAAGCTTAATTACTTTCTAATATCGACACAAAGCTTAAAGGTGAGAATGTCAAAGCACAAAAGCTCTGAGAGCACGTCGGTGCAAGTTGAGCTTAATAATTTTAGCTTAAAAGCTCTCGCCACTATCGTTATCATGAAAGGCTTAAAGTTCTAGACCTACTGTGTAAGCAAATTTTGGTTATGCCCCACGTGTAGTGTAGAGCATTTTAAACTAATCTGACGTTTTTAATGGTAAGTACCAGTGGATTGAGATTTATTTATAGGTATTCGCTTTGTATTTGTATTGAAGAAATCTTTTCCGATAAAATTCTTGAAAAAAAAAATCAAGGAACAAAACGCTAGTAAAATGGAAACCGTGATATGCTTTGCTAGTAATATCTATATACAATACATATATTGGAATAAAGGCCGTAGTTAGAGGGAAAGTAGCCTAAATATTGATTATAGCAAATTTTACTGAAACGAAACATTCCGTTATTTTCCAAAGTAAATATAACTGCATTTAAAGATTTTTGATAAATCACCTGCTTGAGCCGTGACACGAACCGGTGAAATGTGAAAAAAACAGCCTTTGTCTTTATGTTATGCTACTGATCAAAAGTATCAATCATAAAGATTAATTGAATAAATAAAATTTTTTGGCCTTTTATTGTATTAAATACATTATAATATATTATATAAATAAAAAAGTATTATTTGGTTTCGAAATATATTTCGGCCAACCAACTTTCGAATGACGACGGCCACAAGTTGGCCGAAACATATTTCAAAACCAAATAATACTTTTTTATTTATATATTATAATCTTTTTAATACAATCATAAGAATTGATTTTTTCAAATAACATACTACAATTTTTTTTTTCACAAAAAGTCTGTTTTAAATAAATACAAAATTTACTAAGTCATCTAAGTATGAAAATTTACATAACAAGTAGTATAGGTAATATTAATCCAATCCAAATAAATATTTTTGAAGACTGTATGTTCTCCCAATTTGTCAGTATATCAAAAAAAGTGTATATTAGTCCTCATTTCAATAATTTTTTCTATCGAGTGAAATTTCTTTCAACGCGTTTCTGATAGTCCAAAATCTAGAAAAAGGTTCCAAAATTGTTAAACTAATTTATTTGATTTGGGACTTCTTTTGAACAGCAGATAAATAACTTCAAAATGTGTCAAATTTGACCATATACCCCCTTAAGGGGCTATTTATTAAGGGACAACGCATGTAGGGTGATATTATAATAAATGCTTCCTAACAAATTCATGACTATCATGTAGAAACATCATAGAAGCACGAATAATGCCCACTTTTATTTCAAAAATTGCAATGTTTTTACTTAAATTACCAAAATCCTCAGCTTTGGCGCCCTTGACGTAATTCTAAGGCGTATTTCCGAGCTAATGGCAGCCTTGGGAGATAAATTGCCTCCTTCCAAACTCTGGATAAGGTTATTTCTCTAGGCTTCTTTGGAAATTCTTGCGCCCTCTAAAGTTGAATGATGAGATCTTTTTTGTACGGATATTGAAAAAGATTTGTAAGCATTTTCTAATACTGTTTAAATTTATTACCTCCTTATTGATGTTTCTTTCAGAAAGTAAATTATATTAAATTGGTTAACATGGAATTTGGGTTTGGTTATTAGAGTAAGAAAGTATTAACGCGGGCATTTAAATTATTAAGCTGGACCTTTTTTGATGTGCCATGATATCCTAGGAAAATTATCAAAACGTTCCTTTTTATTTCACCAATCACAAATCCAAGTTTGAATGGAGTGACTGAATACACTTGATTTAGGGCCTGTTTCACCACTTCCAGATAAGTGCCTGATAGTTATATGTGACATATAACGCATACAAAATGTGTTCCATTTTTAAACTTATCTTCTGGATATCACTTATCTGGAAGTGGTGAAACAGGCCCTTAGGGAAATAAATAGAAACCTGTTTTACGGTTTGACCTAATTCTAATTTAATCTTTAAAATTAATACGATCCTCAGTTGGGCATGCATCAATGAGTTTTTCGGAATTTATGTGCATAGTATTTGTTCCTACTTACCACTAGCTGAACGGTGAAGGAATACATCGTAAGGAAACTTGCATGCCCTAAAAAGGGTGTATTTGTGCCGATAGGCGATAGGGTTTACCACCCATCATGTTGAGACGTAATAATCGTCAGTGAAATGCGGGTGTACCAAGTGTGGACTGTGACTTGAATTTCACAGTTCACACTCGGAACACCTCTGACATTTATGTCGTAACGATATATATATTTTTGCAATACACCACATTGAAGACAGGACGGCTTTTCTGACAAGAGCGAAAAAATTTGCTACGGCAGATTTCAGGTGACTTTACATGGGATTTTCTACGGAAATGATTGATTTTTCTGCTTTCACAAATTTGCGCACGCGCCAGAATCACCCCGTCCAGTGACTTAATTTCTTACCATAAATTGATGGGAGTAATAATTGGGTGTGTTTATGTGACGGTCGCGAAACGGCCAAGCCATATATTTTTAGTGAGATGTAGGGTTTGTAGGGTTAGAGCTTGTAGAGTTAGAGCTTGTAGAATTAGGACTTGTAGGGTTAAGGGTTTGGCTCTACATGAGATCTAAAAACTTTTAAAAAGTGAAAGCTTTATGAGTCTTGGCAACCTACCTTACATGAAATGTTTTTGGTGGGATAGAGTTACACTTAGACTAAAATTTTCTCATTGAGGAACATGAGTTGTTTTTGTTCCCACCGACAATTATAATTTCATCCGAGTAACAAAGGAATGCCTGAAGTAAAATGATATATTTGGCCAACCCCAGACTTACAATTACCCCATCTTAATAATACGTAAGTATAGTGAAGTATTGAACGCTGAAAATAGAACAGCTTTTGTGTCACATGATCTCTATTCTAGGACATGGCGCCTCGCGACATGACGCCTTGTGTAATGTGATATAATGGCGGGATTGTTCTAGACGTATGCAATACACGTACAAGTATATGTTACATAAAAAATGCGGACATGCGTAGGACCGGCGGCTCTACCGCGTAATTCTCATTTGTATCAACTTCAAGCAAATGCATGCGAAATTCAACGCGTGCAAAAGAGATGGCATGTTAGGCCGGCGTCGTCGCACGCACGTCAAATTTCAATCTCAAGTTGATGTTGATGAAAATGAGAATTACGCGGTAGACCCGCCGAACTCTGAGTGGAAACTGTTTTATCAAATTAGTTAAGGCCTTGTCAACCCCTGATTCACGCTCTCGCTCTGGTAGGTTGAACTTCATATCGCACAATTTATGAGGTCGCGGGACCATGCGTGAAAATATATTTATTGTGTAAGTTTTCTTTTCATTATTTTAAAACTGATCCGGTAAGATTTCTATTGTCATTAAATAATTATTTAATTTGAAAACGAAAAGTAGTTGTCGATCTAAATTTTGAATTGCAACTTTTTTTTATTCTGCTCCGGTGTGACTTTAATTTATATTCTTAACTAGCTACTGTATAGTTTACGGGATCAGGATTATATTTTGACATATCAAAAAAGATGCCCAAAAGTTACATTGTTAGAGCCAGACAGAGTTTTTTATAGTCAGGGGCTAACAAGGTTTTAAGTCGACCTTGAGTCAACCTGTGTCGGTACAAATATTGACAGAAACTATATTGAAAAAGCAACGAAGTTATATTAGTGTCAACGAAGTTTTTTTTATTTTGAAAGTCAATATTCACGATGGCTACTGCCGTGCCTGATGGAGAATTTCGATGAGACTTAGGATAACGTACCTAGACGTGGGAGAGTAAAAGTGACCGAGGCGTTAAGGCACTACGAAAAAAAAATTGATACTTTTAGAACTTGCATATCTACTTTAGTAAAGAAGGTACTATTTTGATAAAATAGAATATGATTTTCGGAATCTTTTTCTAAGGATCTGTTAAACAAAAACGCGATTGGAGAAATTAGGCTGGATAAACATATTAATTGAAATGAGGTCCTATTCGAAACCATTTCTCCTGGATTGACAATTTGGCATGACATATGGGCTACGATTATATTTTATGAGATGGGTTTTAACAGTATCTAAGACCTGTTCAAACGAAATTTTCATAGCAACTTATGTACATTTTATATTAATAAAAAACCGACATTTTGCTACTTTTACTCGAATCCGTCCCTCTCGCACTTAGGGTTTTTTCGCACATAGAGTAATAGAGACGCTAAAACATTTACATATCGCCTTAATTAGTCTATTCAGCGACTTCCGCAGAATATATGGAAGTTGTTATAATATATTATTGATACCACGCAACAACTTGTGACCTCTCCCGGTACTGCTTTTCATGACGTCATTCCGGAACACGACGAGTCATTTGGCGGCAGGTTCCGTTATGCAGGTGGTGAAAGACCACGGCCGAAGCCGAAGTAAAAGGGATTGTCAGTTTCAGATTTTGTGAGTCGTGTCCGGGCATATTTGTAGTAATCAGTTAGACTACGGGCACACCGTTGATAACCCTATGTATCGAGTAGCAAGATGTAACTAATTCAGAGATGTGTAGAAAAATACTACTGAAAGTACTCAGTAAAAAAGTAAAAAAGTCCTGAGTTGGAAGATTCATGTTTTAATGGACTACTAATACTAAATTTGACTTTATAGCATTTTCTATTAATTTTGAGTTGATTCCTTGTGCTGTTTCTGAGAAAAAGATCTTGACGGACAGGCAGACGGACAACAAACTAATCCTACAAGGGTTCCGTTTTTACTTCTGCGTTAAAATTAGTAAAGACAATGACAATCATTCATCAGTGTATTATCCGAAAAGCTATACGAAACAACAAATTCCTATGTCTTAAAATGTAAACGGATCATATCCTGCATATTACAATATTCTATAGCATCAGCCCTCACACATTTTTGTTTGCAACATTATTCACTAACAATGAAAACAGCTAGCATAGACAATTTATGGGCATTTCATCGCCCCATTTCAATAGCTTTGACAATTGATTAATGATATGTAGAAATGAGAGGGGAAGTACAAAATGCCTATCTGGACTCCCCGGACGAAGACTCATTATAATCTCCATTCGATACTTTAGATGTCTCTCTCAAGTAACCCTCTTGAAATATTCTTTTGTGCTACTACTGCGTTACCAGTCTTATTAATGTGTTTTGGATTTCCACTAAAAGATTTTGATTTATGATCTTTTTGTTCACAACTTTCAGTCAACTATACATCATGGTTTATGTACATTAATGCGCCTTTGCTGTCTACGCAAAAATATGATTGCTATTAATCACAAAAGAAATGAAAAAATTAATGAAAAGTTTAAGAATATTATAAGTGAAGAAGATTTAGGAGAATTTTGTCTGTGTCAGTGATCATAAAAACCACAGTTACCATATGCCTCTACCTGAATTCCAAACGTGGTGTCCACTTGGAATAAACATAGAGTATGTGATAGATAGTGGCTACACGGTCGAATTCAGTGGAATAAAATTTTGGCGAAATTGAATCGGGCGGAGTCCTCCGGTAGACCGTTAAATTGGTCTCCTAGTCAGTCGGGCTATCTTTGGCGCAGATGTATGTGTATGACACTGTTGTGTATATTGGGGTAGCTAGTCTTTAATTGCCTAATAGATCGGTCTGTTTAGTTCTGTTGATTAATATTCGTAGTTACCTACGAAATTAGGTAACTACAAATATACCTGTAATAATTTGGTTAAATGCGAGTCGGACTCGCACGTAAACGGTTCCGTATCTGGACTACATAATACGGGTACATGAACTTTTTTTTTACAATTAAGAACATCAAAATACAATACCACATGTTATAAACAATTTACCCATTGCCATTCAAAGTAAAATACAGAAAAAAACAGAGAGCAATTTAATCAAAATGTGTTGGTTTCGTCGCAATCGGTTTTGAAATATGGAAACTGAATCGCTTTTTTCGTGAAATTCATGTTTTTTTAAATATTATATTATTGACGCGCGCGCGTTGTGTGTGCGGACGTATTTATATCTGTTCTGTAAAAATATTTTTTATCTCTGAATATGGCTTTGCAAAATATGGAAGAATCGGTTAGTGAGCTTACTAAAACTGTCCTTGCACTACAAGAAGAAATTATATCCTTGAAGAAGCTAGTGTCTACGCAATTTAGTGCTATTAAAGAATTGTTAACTAGCAAATCGAAGACACAATCGCCGTCACCGATAACGGGTAGTAGCAACGCAACAGCGATAAGTAAGGAGCCAAAACCGGTTCGAGCAGTACGCGCCAAAGTACTGGCGACCCGGGCTGCCACCGCCGCCGCCTCTGCTGCCTCTGCCGCCGCCGCCGCCGCCGTTCGGAAGCGTGACGTCACTTCGGGGTCGAAATCAAAGAAGGAGACACAGATTTCGAGCGTGGTGGAGTCGCCGCGGCAGCAGCCGTTGGCCGTTGTGGCCGAGACTACGCAAGCTAACTTCGGAAGTAGTTCATCCAATGCTAGCAAAATTACCAATCATGATGACACATCTGATATGGAAGAGGCAATGGATAGCAACGAAAATGGGTGGACGCAAGTGCGATCTAAACAAAAGCGACGATCAACGACGAACATAGTACGGGGAGTCGCTGCGCCGGGCTCGACTGGATTGGAGGCCGCGGAAAGATTAACGTTCTTACATTTGTATTATGTCAAGGCTGGTACAAAAGCTGAGAAAGTTATTGAGCATCTGAAAACAATCTGCCCGGATGATACCTGTACGGCGGAGACCCTAAAATCGAGAGGTTTATATGCATCGTTTAAACTGGGAGTTCCGACACAAAATGTGGAAAAATATCTAGATGTCAAGTACTGGACGAAGGATGTTTACATAAAATCCTGGCGAAATGGGTTTCGAAAGCCACTTGATGAAACCCAAAAAAAACTCGTCCTAGAGCATGCACCATTTTTTACCAAAATGTTCGAGGGCTTAGGACCAAATTAGACACATTTAAAAAAGCGGTATTAAATTCGAATGCTGATATCTTGGCTATCACCGAAACCAACCTTATTAGCAGTTTGTCAGACGGCGAGGTGTTCCCGCCGGGCTACACCGTGCTGCGCCGAGATCGGCGAGGGGACGCGGGCGCCGGGGGGGCACTGCTAGCCGTGCGCGACCATTACAGCGTCGAACAGATTGTCAACATCGAGGGCGATTCCGGGGACTTTGAAGTGCTATTCGCTATAGTCTCGCGTAAAGATATTAAGTTTTTATGTGGGGTTGTATACATAAGTCCTTCATCTAATGATAGGATATATGTAAATTTATTCACAGTAGTTGAAAACATTGTAAATAAGTATTCTAAACTTGTAAAAATTATTATCGGCGATTTTAACCTGAATTCTTGCGGTATAAACCCTTCACTGCAATACAGTTGTTTATTAGAGTTATGCAAGTTTCAACAATTCAATGAAATAAAAAATAGCTTTAATGGTATTTTAGACCTTGTACTGAGTGATCTTGGCAGTGCACGCTTGGAGGTGAGTGGGGACGTGGAGCCACTGGTGCGCCCGGACGCGTATCACCCGCCGTTGGAGGTGCGTGCCTTGTTCCCGCGCCGTGCGCCCGCCCGCCCGCTGCCGCCACCGCGTCCGCCCAACCGCCTTGTTAGCGGTCACTCTCCACCCCAGTGGAATTTTCGTAAGGCAGATTTTAGTGCATTATACGCATCTATTGCGTCTATTTCATGGACTGGACTCTATGAGATGGACGACGTAGATGAAGCAGTTGATTTCTTCTACAAAAAGTTGTATCAGTGTATAGATGATTGTGTTCCTAGAAAAACGCGTAATGGGAAAGCCACGAGGTATACTTATCCTATGTGGTTTACTCCTGAAATTATACGCAACATCAAAAATAAGTTTTTTCATCTAAAACGATATAAAAAGGAAGGCAAAGAATTTAATAGGGAAATGTTTCGTTACTACCGAGCTAGAGTAAAAGAACTTATAGACTTGACTTATAACGACTATATTAGACGGACTGAAAAAGACATTAGTAGTGACCCGACCCAATTTTGGAAATTTATCAGAGACCAACGGACTACCAGACTGACTTGTGACAAATATGAGTATGAAGGAAAACAGTTAACAGAATTTGATGCAACAAATGCCTTCGCAGCATACTTTCAATCAGTATTCCTCCCCGACCGACCGACACTGGATGCTGAGGCCGCCGAGCGGAGCGCCGGCCCTGGTGTCAGCTCGTCGCGCGTCTCTATCGACAGATTCACTGCTGCCGATCTTCGGTATGCTGTCCGACGATTAAAAGCTCGATCCTCTCCAGGTCCAGACGGAATACCGCCTTACGTCGTTAAGGACTGCCTAGTGACCCTGGAAGAGCCACTTCTATTTATCTACAACGTATCTTTAAAGCTCTCTGTGTATCCGCGTAAATGGAAAACCTCTAGAGTTACACCTATACCCAAGGATGAATTCCGATCTAAAGTAGATCACCATAGGCCTATAGCCGTGCTCTCAGTCCCTGGGAAGATTTATGAGTCTATGATCAATCGCAGAGTGACGCAACAGATAAGAATTTTCCTTTCTGACTGCCAGCACGGTTTTCGCGCAGGTAGATCAACTACTACTAACTTGATTAATTTCGTCAACTATGCAACAACATCTATGGATAGGTCACTGCCAACTGATGTGGCCTATTTTGATTTTAAAAAGGCATTTGACCGCGTCGATAATGACGTGCTCCTACGAAAATTTGCAGCCATAGGGTTTACTCCAAAACTATTACAGCTATTTGCCAACTACTTTAGCAATCGCCAACAATATGTTCAGTTGGCCGGTATATGTTCTCGTTCCTATGAAACTTTTTCTGGTGTCAGTCAAGGAAGCACTCTGGGGCCCACACAGTTTTTGATCATGATTAATGATCTCCCAGAGGTTGTAAGGGTGGCTAAATGCTTGATGTTTGCGGACGATCTGAAATTGTACTTGAGTATAGGTGACAGACAAGATGCGCAGGCGCTACAGAGCGATATAGATAGTGTTGTAGACTGGAGTGAACGTAACAACTTGGAGTTCAATGGCTCCAAGTGCAAAATCATGACGTACACCAGGTCTCGCACTCCGCCCGAAAGGGACTACACCATAGCTGGAGCTCCGCTCGCACGAGTCTCACAAATACAAGACCTAGGACTGACACTTGACAGTGGACTGACTCTTAATGACCACATTGTGCTGACTTGTAAAAAAGCCTATAAATCACTAGGCTTTGTAATGAGACAAACTGCAAGGTTTAAAGATCCGAGACCCATTGTAGCGTTATACAATGCCTATGTGAGAAGTAAATTAGAGTTCAACGCAATCATTTGGGACCCACATGAGGAAAAATACAAGCTCATGGTGGAAAAAGTCCAACGTAAATTTGCTCGTTATCTATATAAAAAAATGTATGGGTATTATCCATACTTATTCCCATCCATTTTCGTGGTCGGAATGGTAGGGGTAGACACCCTAGAGCTGAGACGTAAGCTAGCGCTATTAGTGCACTATTATCTGCTGTTACACAACCGAGTGGACGACCCCGCTGCCCTCGCGGGCTGCGCGCTGGCGGCACCGAACAGGTACGCGATGTTGCGGTCACGCCTGCTTTTTGCGACGGGTGTGGTACGCACACAGCATGCTCATTTTGCGCCCACATTCCAGGCGTGTACCCTGCTAAATCTGCTCCTGAATAAATACCCAGAAATTGACATTTTTAATATTAGTTTACCAAAATTTGTTCTTCTTGTTAGAATTTTTTTAAGCATTTAGTTAGTTCATAAGTGTTAAAATTGTGTTAAAATCTTTGTTAAAATGTATTAATGTATTAATAACTTAGCTTACGAGTTGGTGAAAGTCACTGTTAGTAGGCTAAGGTTCTAAATAAAAATAAATAAATAAAATAAATAAATAAATAATCAAACACTTTATTTAAAACTTAAATTATAATCTAAAATTGTCTAAAATTAAAGATAGATAGAACGATCTCGTTTAATAGGCGATACGGTCGCAGCCTGCTTGGATACTCTATTAAAATGTACTAATTCTAATTTTAATGTATTTTTTTCGCTTGGAATTTGTACATGTTTATCTTGTGGCAACCGCATAAAGGCCAAAATCGGTTGCTTATGAAACACAACGCATATTGACATCTTGTTTCAGCAATAAGCCCATATTTTAACATACGTTGCCTTTTTGACTACTTAGTAGCGGTCCACAAAGCGGAAAAACCCACGTCTACGTTTTGCTACGGCGGCGCGGCGTAGCAAGTGCTACGGTCCCATAGTTTTCCCGCGGTGTAGACCCGCTACGTTGCCGTAGTCCGAACGTAAATACGTGTGAGGGGCAACTTATTTGTTAATATTAATTTAATCGTATCCTCTACGATCTAACTTAAGATGGTTCTTCTTATATTGAATTACAGATATTAATAAATGTGATTTATAGTATTTCGCGAACATAGTTTAATGTCAGTTACGCTTTTCCAGCAAAATTTTGATATTTTTCGCATAAAGCGTGTTTTAATTTGCGAAATGCGCGAAATGTTATAAATCACATTTATTTAATATCTGTTATTCAAAAATGAGAAGAACAATCTAAGGTTGTGCTTTTCGTAGAGGATACGACCCGTTTCCCCTTAAACGCCTTCCTAATATACATTTATATGTATATACGTGTAGGTTGCGCCCTTTCCTTCAGACAAAAATTTATAATCAATAGTCCGTTGTATATGTCAACTACCATAAATTCAAGTATCTTTGGCTTCCACCATTTGTTTAAATCTCTGCTTCTATAAAGGTACTTGTGCTTTCAAATATATTTTTATTATAGCAATATTTTTTTTTTCCAGGTAAGTACGAGAATTACTACATAATTAAACTGCAAAATAAACGAATCAAACCGTAAGGGCTTACTTTTGGAATTTTAAAGGACAGAATACTAAAAATATAGAGGTAAGTATCGCTTTTTAATTTTATTTTATTCATAGATAGTTCAGAAAAGATATTCATCTCACATCACATTTACTTGCAAAGATAATAAGTATTTTATTTGATATTTGCTTAGTCTCATTTAAACGTAACTTATTTATTTAAAACCAGACAAGCTTTTATAAAATTAAATCTGACTAAAATCTAAAAACCCAAAAAAAAATACTTACCTAGAAATTTAACTATATAAAGTATTTTTTTTTAATCAGTTATCTAGTTTGTTTAGTTCCATCCATCAGCCCGTATTCGTCCTCTGCTGGACATAGACCTCCCCAATATTACGCCACTCTTGGCGGTCCTCAGTCATTCTCATCCAGCCACCACCCACAACGTCCTTCAGATCGTCAGTCCAGCGGGCATGAGGGCGGCCTACGCTGCGCTTTGCTGTACGTGGTCTCCATTCTAATGCCTTACGGCCCCAACGGTTATCACGTCGGCGACAAATATGATCAGTCCACTGCCACTTCAACTTACTGATTCGGCAGGCTATGTCCGTCACCTTCGATCTCTGAGGGATATATTCGCTTTGGATTTTATCCATCAGAGATTTTATCCATAAATTCATTATTTTATCCATATCCCAAGCATAATAAGTTTGTTTAGTTAATTGAGTTGAAAGAGATATTTTTTATCAACTAAAACTTTTTTGAGATTATGTTTTTTATAGTAACATCCGTCGCTTTGAATACTCTAAATAATATTATAGTGCATACGAACTAGAAAAGATCATTTAGAAACAAATGTGAAGTAAACAAATATTTTGAAAATTTCCTTGCCCAAGATTACCTTGAATTCAAAAGCAAGAGGTCGCTGGTTCAAATCCTGAATCAAGGAAATTTTTCGAAATATTTTTTACGTGAATTTTTTTTTCTAACTGGTGTTTTCTAGTTCATATAATTTTTCTAGTTTATATGTCCAATAATATTCAAAACTATATTTTTTGCATTCCCTGCTCTTCATTTGTCGATTGTTATACATTTAATAAGAAAGTTTATATAAAAATCGGCTTTTCGAATGTGGTAGTTTTGCCCCAATACGTGTAGTAAAAGTTTTTGTAAATAAGTTTCTCAGAATAACGTTACTCCAATAATTATCGAGAGTTTTCCTCGGAGCATTATAAGTGACACTTGTACATATGTGTAGCTTTTAGAATATATCAAACATCCCCGTTGAGTAACGTTCGATGCCGATAAGTGTACCTAAGATCTAGTCCCGGCCGTTAGTTTGGCCGCTCGTCCATTCAAAACGTACCTTTGGAATATCGAGAAGCAAGAATCATTGGGGATTTGGAAGGGTCGGTATTGTATCAAAGTCGATTCACGTATGTATCAATGCGAGGGAGCCCCAATTTGGGGGAAATGTGGCCTGACATGTAATCAGAATTATAAACAGAGTTCCTTTTCAAAGGACTGGCGTAAAGAAAATGATAATGAGATCTGTTTGGGACAGGGTCTTGGTTCTGTTGGTACAGTCGACTACAAGATGACTATTAATACGAAAAGAAAACGCTGGACGTTGTAAAAATAATTTTTCATTCAATTTACTTTATCAAACTGATTAATTAATATATGCTTTTAGGAAATATCTGTATAGATAAATAATACGTAAAGGTACAACTTCCAGCATAGAATATCCATCGAGTCGACACGATACACATATATATAAAATCTATAGGGTTTTGATTTACAACTCTCCCATGTCTCATATGACTAGCCCTATCGTACAGCTTCGCCTATATCAGCCAAACCCAAGTCAAAACCAACAATAAGTCCGCAACGTAATTAAACCTTCATATTGTTTTCATAATAAAGGTTCCTGAAAAGGGCATTGTTTTCAAGATTTCGTATTTTAATTCACTGCTGTAGTATATTTTGAGCCACAGGGCCCTAGAGCTTCACCCTAAGGTCATAATTCTTCACGTGTGTGTCCGCTTTAAGCCGGCCAGGGCTGACGCAGGGCAGCCAGGGCTGGCTGAGTGTACCAGCGCTGTAGAAGGGTTCGGGTGGTTATTTATAAAGCAATTAAAACGTCCCCTGTGTGGTATAGATAAGGTGTGCGATGATTTGGAAAAGTCCGTTATTGCGACTTTTAACTTGAATTTCTTGTGTTTTTTATTGTGAAAGTTTTTCTTGTGAACGACATCGAGCTAACACTTTTTTTTGTCTTTGCTAATTACAACTTTGTCATTTATATTAATAATGAAAGCTCAACAGATTAACTGCATCGAAAAGTCTATAAATCGTACAAATTGCTTTTCTTGTTTAACCGCAGCAAACAATTTAATCAAAATAAATAAATAATATAAAATATATCATGATTACATGATACCCTGAGTGGATGCAAGAGATGTTTCGAGTGGAATTGTGCAATGCAAGTCACAGTCCATACTCGGTTTACCCGTGTTTTACCGACGGTTATTACGTTCCAACGTGATGGGTTGTAAGCCCTATCGTCGTACACAAATACACGCTTTTTAGGGCATGCCAGTTTCCTTACGATTTTTTCCTTCACGGTTCAGCAAGTGGTAAGTAAAAACAAATACTATGCACATACATTTCGAACAACTCATTGGTGCATGCTTGACCGGGGATCGAACCTGGATCTACCAGCTATCGTTCTACCCCTGAGCTACGTACCTAGTCAAATAAACAAATAAATAATTAAAAGACAAGCGAATAAAACAACAAAATCCTACATTTAGCGATATGACAATCGAGCTCGACCATACGGCCAGGGGTACGTAACCTTCCACTTAATCATGCCGCATGAACGATGGTGACCATCATTTAGCCAGGTTTTTGTTGAATCCCTGACGTTACGCGTTTTAGGCTAATCGCTGATATTATGAATGTTGATGCTACACGAGAAATATGGCTGGGGTTATCTGAAGGTTTTTGGGTTTAGGACCGCTGCTTTGAATTTAACCCATTGTCGGTTTAATTAATTGATCCGCATTTGTTTATCTTGAAGGACCCGTTGTTTTTCTGGCTAATCGAAATCTACTAACGATATTTGTCTGCTTCTTACCTATCCTACCGGTTTTCTTCTGCGCTGAAGGACTTCCGAAAACTTGTTCAGCCTAGGTCAGACTAGTTTGTCCTAAAATTGGGTCGGGCCTGTAAAATATATATATATATACATACATATAAAGGAATACTCTGATTGGCTGACTGATCCATCGATGCCCAGACCAAACTGCTAGGAACATGAAATTTGAACTGTAAGTTCCTTGTATGACGTAAATATCTGTTAAAAAGGGATTTCAGGACATTCCCATGGGATTTAAAGAAACAAGATACACTCAAACAACGCTTTGTAGAGTCCGTTAGTAATGAATAAACAGTTTGGACGTAGAGAAACCAACAAATAGATCGTCACATCATTTTCGTAGCGCCCGCGGGGCGCGTAGCACCGTAGCACTTGCACACGTCTACAACAACTACGTAGCCGCGAGCGGTAACCTTAGTTATGATGACAAGTTATTGGGTTTTCGACGATGTACAAGTTTAATAGCTACGGGTGTGAATTGTAATACAAATAAATAAAGTTATACGTTTTGTTTTAAAAGAAAATGAAAGGAATCTTTTGAAAGAAAAATCAATAATTTTGTTGACATTGCTATGAAGGTTAATGTAATTGCGAGCTTCAAAACCTATTTAATGTTACCAAAGTTTTGATTAGACAATTTGAATTCCATGACACAACTTTGGTTTGTTTTTGGCTTTATAGTTGGACAGGAAAATAAGTTTCACTAAAAATCAAAAACGTCACGTCACAAATTTAAGCCTCAAAGCGTTGTGACCCGATAAAGTGGTGTGTAAACATCGAGTTTGAACAAACAAACAAACAAACAAACAAACACTGGGGTAATCCGTTGAAACACATCGAGTAAATTAACGGCTCCTTTACAAATAAATCTATTGGGAACCGGATTAATCAGACCGCCGCGATGGCGGGACTTCCGTACCTCACCATGCATGACTATTACCGCTTTATAGGGTTTTTGAATTTGGCCTTTCATTATTGTTATTTTTTTGGGTAAAAGATTAAAGTACTTTGGTAGTAGCGTAGGCCGACCTGCCCCTCTATTATTTATCTTTAGTTGCCAACTGGACTGGGTGCCTATCATCAGAAACATAAATAAAAACTGAAACTATGACAGAAATAAATTTGTATGTTTGAACATTTGGCGATTTATCCATCGCAAGGAGATATCAATTAACATTATATCATTGAAGTATAGAAACGCAGAGAGAAAAGTAAATCTGGATGTGAGGAGCTCTGAACCGGGAATCGAACCCGGGACCTCTCGCTTGCCGGGTGATTGCTCTCCAATGTTTATTTTGCTATCCAGATTTACTTTTCTTTCTGCGTTTCTATACTGCAATGATATAATGTTAATAAAAACTGAACTAAAAAAAATGCGTCGGGTGGTATTGAACTATTTGCGAACTGTGTCGTCACTTCAATTGACAACATATCCTTAGACAATCGGAATTCGATCGTATATCTATGGTTTTTATAAAAGGGACCCAGTCCAGTTCACAACTTCAGGCCCTCTGAAGGATGTTGCGGGTAGCGGCTGAAAGAAGATGACGCAGAACCGCCAAAATTGGCAAAATATTAGAGAGGCCTATGTCCTGTCCAGTAGTGGATGAATGCAGGCTGATGGATGGATGGTTGGACTTTAGTAGTTTGGGAACTGCAAGGTTATATGTTATTATATGATGTCCTCCTCAAGTTATCTGTCGATGGCAACCCTTATTGGCGTGAGCTTTAACGTGGCAGGCAAAATCCGAGATATTGCCTATGAATTCTGTTTTTTCTTCACAACCTTCATCTAGTCGAGGGTAAAGATTAAATTAACATTTAAACCATCACAGTTAAATATAGACATATTTTGCTTATTTCATATTCCTTTATATATATTTTACCCATCGTGGTCCAAAGACGTGATTAAAGTATTAAAATCCAATATAACTTGCTCAAAACTTAAGAAACAGTAGGATTTATGTTTATTCCAGCATTAAATATTCAGAATCAAACGGGAAACGAGCCTGCTTCAGAGCTAAGCAAAGTGAGTATGCTTAAAAACTAAGCAAAGTGAGCCTGCTTCAAAACTAAGCAAAGTGAGCTTATTTCAGAACTAAGCAAAGTGAGCCTGCTTCACAGCTAAGCAAAGTGGGCTTGCTTCAGAACTAAGCAAAGTGAGCCAGGTTAGGAACTAAGTAAACTGAGCCTGTTTCAGAACTTAGCAGTTTAAACGAAGATGCGCTGAATTAGTTTTTTTTTATTTAATATTTAGGAACGACAAATTCAATTTTTGTTAAATTTTGTGTGTATCAGTGAGACAACATTTAGCTAACAGCAACTTTAATAAAAATTTTGACTCTATTGAATTACAGGAATCATGGACTAAATTATGGATAAATCTGTAAGAAAATCTCTACAATTTCATATATATGTAATAAATAACCTATTGATTTATAGGTAATAACCCAATACGGAAAATTACAGAGTCGTAGCACTTGCTACGCCATTGCAAAAAGGATTAGTAAATGTGGTTTATCTTAAAACTAGTAGTGTGACAGGCAAAATCCAAATCAATACTAAACTATACCGAGTTTTGAAATTTCACATCAACATTGTGTGCATCGATGTCCACTATTAACAAAATATCATTACGTAGCCTTTATTATTTGTTTATACGTACGTACATTAATTGTGCGGTTTTATGTGTTGTTTAGTTGGAGCTATTCTTATAATAGTAGTTTATGCTACAAGGGCGCAAAGGAATAAATTACGAGGACGATTTAAAACACGAGCGTAGCGAGTGTTTTAAACGTAACCGAGTAATTTATTGCTTTTACGCCCGTGTATCATACTACGTGTTTCAATGCATAGTGTGAGGAAATGAAAACAAATATAATCTTGTGAACTTTAAATTATAATTGGCTCAAAAGGACTGTATCCAGAGCCGTTAAACAGTGGAAAAAAAGTATAACGTCTATGGTACACAGGAAAGGCTGCAGGTTAGCCAACCATTGTAAACAAATTAAAAAAAATAATAATAATAAAGCCCTAGGGCAAAATAATCGACTTTTTGTTCGGTTTTGATGCATAAAAAGTGGGCCTTTACGAGCACATGCATTGAAAATTTATTTAAAAATATTTTGTCTCTAAAATTTGAAACAAGTAAAATATTTCATATCCTGTTTTAGCTCAATGATCTATATATAAATATATAAGATAACCCTGATGGACTGACTGATCTGTCAACGTCCAGAACAAACGGCTGGATCTACGAACAAAAAATTTGGGCTGTAGGTTTCTTGTATGACGTAGACATCCTCTTAAAACGATTTTTGAATATTCCGACGGGATCCACGCAAGCAACGCATCTGGGCGTCCATTAGAATATAATATACATATATGCTTCCTAAAGAACTTTATTCAAAACCACTACAAGTATCCGTTTTTTTTTAATATTTGGTGAATGAATGCACTTTACAGCTTGACAGCCATAAAATGTTCGCCCATATTTACCTTCGAATATCGACCGCACATCTACCGACGTGTATTTATTTACGATCTATAAAAGTTTTATTGCGCTAATTTTAAAGAAATAACCTTAACATCGGATACATAAAGCTTTCCACTGTAAGAAAAGTCGGGGAGTATTTCCACTGGAAATCGTGCTTTAGAGGAAATATATTCCACCGGAGAAATTTATTGGTAGACTATAAAGTTCTAGATTTGCGACGAGCGATAAGTCATAATTTGTGCGTTTTGGTCCATGAAGTTAGGGACACTTGTTTTAGGAGAGTCATAAAATATTTATTTGACCGCATGAGTTGTTTTATCTTTTTAAACTGTCTAAGTGGCAATAGTTACTATGATTTTCTTTGCTCGACAAGGATGATTAATTAATGTAAATTGTGACGTAGTAAGCTGAAAATTTATGTTAATCTATTTAAAAGGAAATCTTTATATTTAGAGGGTAATTAATTATCAAAGTTTTTCATTTGAGCTGGCAAAAAAAATAATTTTCCTCTTCACACTTCTACTTGCTTACGTACTTCGACAACATTTTACCTTCTTAAATACATACGCAAGTACACTTTCTGTATTTTTTATTCCTTAATGTACACAACAAAACATAATACGAAAACAATTACAGAGAACAGACATGCACATTGGCGAGCTTATCCCCAATAAGAGATTTCTTCCAGCAAAACCATCTTGTTAGGAAAATCACATTTATCAAATTAATCATACACAAAGAGAAAAAGGAGTATACACATAATACATGAAAAAATAAGCCTAATTATCTAATAAGAAACATATACTTGCTATAAATATAACATTTACCTATTTGGAAAGTGAAAGGTAGTGTTCTTTAAGCTTTTGCTTAAAGGAACTGATAGTAGCACAGTCGCGAATATTATGCGGAAGAGCATTCCAGAGTCGGAGTAAATGACCACTGAATGAATTTCCAAAAACACAAGTATTATGTATGAAAGTCCCAGAACGTAAGGGTCTGTCCCTGGGGATCAAAAACACAAAACGTTCACGAAGGTAAGCTGAACAAAGTGGATTTCTAATTATGTTAAATAGATTACGGCGAAGACGAATTGGTAACCATTTTAACTCTTTACGAAAATGAGAGATGTGATCATATTTGCGAAGTCCATTGATAAACCTAATTGCTAAATGCTGAAGTCGTTAAATTTTACTCAACAAACTCCTCGTAAGCATCAATGAGACATACATCACCACTATAGTCAATAATGGAAACAAGAAGCGTCTGAGCAAGCATTATTTTCGTTTTGAAGGGCAGAAAATTCTGGAGTTGGTTTAGGAAGTGAAAAGCGCCATGTACTCTTTTGCGGATCTCATTTATAAGGGCGATCCAGGACAGGGTGTTGTTGAGTATCATACCCAAGTTTTTTACTTTGTCGGAAAAATTTCCCATTGTAAATTACAGAGGGAATCGATTGATTACTGAGAGCACTCAGCCAGTACCTGCTTCCTATTAATATAGCTTGTGATTTCCGAGGATTAAAAAATAGATCAAATGACTTAGCCCAGTTATATATAGGTTATATACAGGTAATGTGATGATTCATCCCTAGGATGGCTGCTTCTACATCTTCCACAAGAAAATGACGATAAATTTGAAAATCGTCTGCATAGACCACCACAACTAGCGCCAGTTCTGTTAGTCCCAATGAGACGAAAACCTGGAAAACTCACCATAGTAGACGGTATCGTAGGTTTGAGGTAAGACTCTGATACAAGGATGACACCAATGCGCGAGAAAATCGGAGTAATTTCGGGCATTGATATGAACTTTGATCAAGTTGTTGTGAAGACCATAAAATGCAGAGTTCAAACAATCATACAAGCTAGGAGCAGATCCAGGTTGAGAAGCATCGCTTTCCACACTGGATTACTCATCAGTTGACGAACACGACAAAATCTTTAATTTCAAAGCAACAGGTAAATCCATACAATAAATATATGTAATATGTATATAACATAATAAATAACTAAAATATAACTAATTTTAAGTAATGCGAACTAACAATAACAATCCTTGGGAAAAGTGGATAAATTATAAAAATACATAAAGTACAAAGGTATCAAGGAACAGAACCTGACATCAAAATAAACATGACCCTCAGAATAATAACATTTCTTATTCAATGACACGAACACAGCCAAGTTTTTTCCAAGTTTTAGAGCCAAACCCTCAAAGAGATACATTAAAAAATAATAACAGTCATATGTACCAAATTAATTAGTCTCATTTTAGCGTGAACTGACAGGATAGCGACTTAGACAGGAAAGTTAGCGTTGCAGTTTCTATTTAATTTGGTGCAGGGAGTGTCTTTATATTTAATGAGCAAATAGTACTTCCATTGTGAATACCAGCTTCTTTTAGGAGGTTAGCGGTCCAACAGGGAGGATTGTTACTTTAAATTCTTTTCTGTATGAATTGTCAGTTTCATAAACTAATAACCCGATGGTCAGTAAGATAATGCAGTTTTATTTTCTAGTTATCAAGCCCGCGTTGTTTTTAAAGCTGAGTTAATTGTATCGATTCGGCATAACACGACTTAACTTATTTGACAGGACTTACCTTATTTTAAGCGTCCTGTCTTTTTCTTTCTTTATCTAAGAGACAAGAACAGAACGCTTAAATTAAGTTTAGTCCTGTCAAATAAGTTAAGATGTGCTATACCGAATCGGTACCATTTATCAATTCAAACATTATTTCAATATAAAATAACTTCTTTAAACTTTTCTATGATAATTTCAGGTAAAAGACAACTAAATGTCGCCTTTTTTTCATATTGTTAATATAGAAGCTGCCATTGATGTCCTAATTGTCCAGCTGCGTCTAATTATAGAGCATAGGTAGACCAGCCCCCCTATTAAGTATCTTAGGTTGCCAACTTGACAGGGTGCCTATCGTCAAAAACATAGATAAAAACTAAACTTTCAAAATTGCTTTTAGTGGGTAATGAACTATTTACGAACTGTGTCGTCACTTCAAGTGTCAACATATCCTTTGACAATCGGAATTCGATAGTATATTTATGTTTTTGATGATAGACACCCAGTCCAGAAGGCAACTAGAGATACATAATAGTCCCGCAGGGCCTGCATTAAAATTACATAACCTTCAAAAATCTGTAAATTCTTGTATATACACCTAGCGCATAAAACATGCCCAGCTTTCCGCAGTGACAAGCTGAGTGTAAACAGCGCGATGCAATTAGCAGCCTTGTTTGTCCCGAACGGGTATCGAACCCAGTGCTGTTGTAAATTGTGCCCGGACATTCGACGGGACATATTTCGCAAATTACTGCGACCATTACCTCGCCTTGTAAGGCTGGTGACACAGAGGTGACCACAAAACTTGGTTACTCGCTAGTACAGAGGAAGTACGCATGAGCATCAGCGTGAAAATTGTCCACCGAAAAAAAGTTCTTTAATTTTAAAATTGGCTTAAGGTTGACTTTTGTATACAGTATACGTATAGGTATAAATTGTAACGATAGTCAAACGCGAGTCCAGTTCAAAGGATTTGTAGTCAATGCCAACCATAAAAAACCGGCCAAGTGTGAGTCAGACTCGCGTACCTAGGGTTTCGTGTTGTGGATGATAAATTTCATTATGTAATTTTTTTTCGTGAATTTCTCAACAACTTTATTGTTCCTGTAATCTTTACGTAAACACATATTACTATGATATTTTTCATATATTTCGGTCTACCAGTTTCGGAGATAAGACATACAATTTTTATGGTTTTTCAAGGATTTCTCGAAATACATGCAATTAAATATAACCAAACTAAACAGTTTTACAATCAACTTTTAATACCTACAATTTGATACCCATATTGTATTTTAATAAAATATTTTTTTTCATTTATTTTAATTCGTTTTTTATATTTTTCAGTTGTGCTCAATTTTTTTAATCGCTATAGTTTTCCTGTAATTGGCCAGTTATGATCTATAATTGACATTTTTTTTATAAATTGCGGTCTACCAGTTTCGGAGATATACATATTTCGGGGGAGACATACATATTTTTGTGGTTTTTTAAAGATTTCTTAAATTCAGTGCCAGTAAATATAGTAAAAGTGTATATTTTTACAGTCAACTTTTTAATATCTCAATTTGATACCCATTTTGTATTTTTAAGATAATATTTTTTATTTTTCTCACTTTTGTTTTGGAAATATTTCGAACAATTTTCTTTTTTTTTACACTGTAATATATGAACATTTTATGCCCTTATCTTTAACGGTGCAAAAGTTATGAGGCTATAACATGCGGACGTACGGACGGAGAACGGAGCCTCACCATAAAGGTTCCTTTTGTACCTTTTCGATACGGAACCCTAAAAAGCAGCGGATTGTATCAGAGATAGTTGTACAAACCCTAAATTATTGAAATGGATACTCCTTACGTCACCTCTTTACTCAATCACAGAGGTAAGAGTAAATGGCGGCCACAGATATCATACTAATATGTCAGTGATGGCAGCGCATCTACTTATGAGGTCATTTCAGTTTTTTTAATCAAATAAAATGCTTAATATCATGAATAATTAAATCTTTAAACAGAAATCAAATTATTCTTAATTAAAAAAGGATATATCGGAAGTGACGTACAAGGCGAATTGGGCCCTCTATACGAGATGTGAACAAAGAAGTATCCACTTCAAAAAACAATATATAAGAGGTAATATTTTAACCCTATTTCCAGTAAATAATTACAACTGTTATCGGGTAGTTTGATATGCGGACTGGCGGACTATTTCTTTATTTTTTTTTTAAGCTGCATTGTTTTGTCCGCTTCCTAGTGCATCACCATCATTCCCTAGCTTCTGATTGTCACCCTGTAGTCCTGTACTAAACATAAATCCACGAGCTCCTTGCAGAATTGGATCTGCAAACTTATTGGTTCAATCAATGCAATAGAATCAAGCCTTTAGTACAACGGAATAAGGATCTTTTAGTAATTTCGTTAATGCTGCTTTGTACCAATGTTGCCATTACATGTTTCATCCGATTTATTGCAAGACCATGCAGCATTGCATCAAAAGCTTTTGACTACAAGGAGTGTGTATTCAAACAGTTTCCATTCTCTGCATATTTTGGGATATCCATGGTACTTATTGTCTACAAGTTACTATAAAAGTTGTCACAAAAAAAATACACTTTTATTATAACTTGGGGCATAGAAAATATCGTGCATTTTTGGCCCACGGTTTCCTATTTTTACCAAACGAGTTCAGTTCATCTGTTGTCATCACCATAAATGTGGTGATAAGTTAGTCACGATTTATATTTAAAGACTAAGCCGTAAACAAGCCGTAAATAATAAAAAAAATTACATGGAACGTAGCTGATAGTAACTTTATGGTATGTTTACGTGAGTCAAGAGCGTTTAACACAAAGACAGTCTCGACACACGAGTTGCCTAAAAACTCATTAAAAATTAAACGTCAGCCGTCTGCAGTAAAAACGTCATCTACCCTTAAATCGCTCAGAAAGTCATAAAACTACCGTCTCAAGTAATAAGAATTTCAAATTTTGAGACAAACTCCTTGAAGCCGTATCTTGTAATTAACCGTCTAGAAACGTTCGGAAATCTCCTTTTGAAAGGTTCAAAAGACCCTCCTCCAGCGAGTCTTTGGTGGCTATTCATACGATGATTACCGAGTCGCGCCATTCGTTATTTTTGTGAACGCAACCGAACGTAACTAAGCAGTTCGCCCAACGTTCTAAATCCGACCTTATATTCCACGTATTCGACTGGATTTTGTATGGCTTACGTGTTTATATTTAGCTTAGGATTCAGAATGGAGCTCCTTTATATACGCGCGTTGATGGCGGCAAGTTGCATGTACTTTCCGGATAAAATAGTGCTGTGAAAACTTGACTTCGTTGTGAACTTCATGAAATGTATCACTCTTTTTTTGCTTCAATATTTAACTTTATTAATACAGATGTTTTATTCAACGAAGTCTACTTACCTATGGTTGTACTTACACTTTCTCTGGTGTGCGTAACCTCGGGAGGGCTTACAAAAGGCGCAACACACACAAAACACGCGTATCTGTACACGTCACTACTACAACCATAGCCAAGTAGACTTCGTAGGATATAACATCTGTACTAAACACGAAATATCACTTTTAAACTTATTATAATTTAAGATTGAATTTTCGAATATCATCCAAAGCTTAACATAAGGCAGAATCCTACATTCACTGACAAAGGCAAAGAAAACGCCTTGCATAAAAGTCTATATAGAAGAAAATATGTAAAGATACGAGGTGGACAGCCAACGCTAAGGTTAGATTTCGGTGGAGAGGCCTTTAAGGCTAGACGGTAACTTTTTACCGCGATTTCGTGTCCTAGCTCTTAACGTTTTATTGCTATCCTGTTTAGCCTACATACCAAACTACTGCATTTTTCAAATGTTTATGAACTACCATGGGGTCAATATTTTTTCAAATTCTTAAAAAGATATTGTTACTTGAGAAAAATTTGTGTGGAAATGAGACGTTTTGGAGCATAAAATACAAGATTTCTGAGTACTTTGTTGTATTTTTGAAACACGTTGATTACCCAAAATTTCAATACGAATAGGAAGTATAGGTTGGGCGATAGATAAAGTTATTTAATTTTATTCGATGTTATGCATTAGCGTACAACTGAGACGACAATTCTTTTTGTTCGGCATCAAAATATGATCCTCTTCCCTTAAGAAAAGTTGTAAGGAATCCTAAATCGGATTACAAAGTGTTTTACTTTGAATGTACCGACATACAAAAATGCATGTAATAATAAAAAAAACATTACAGGCTATTCACTAAATCAAGTTCCGTAAATAAAATGTTGGAATGAAATACACTTTTCACATGATTTTCCACTTTTCCTCAAAGCATATCTTGTAAAATAACTAAAATAAGCTCTCTGAAAACTCTGCTACTAATAAAGTTTCCATATTCGTCCTGAAAACCGTCCATAAATATGTTCTGACCGGAAGCCATTCCAGCACTCGTTCTAATTTTCACATTCACCGTCAATCAGTCAATTAAGGAGCACGTTTCACAGGGGAATCATAAAATCCATTACACAATTAGTTGGATGCTAACCATTTCGATACGGGTAGTTAGCAAAAACAACGATCTGATCGAGGAGTTTTAATCTATTGTAGGTTTAAATTCTGCTGGTCTTGGTTTCAAAGAGTTTTTTTGTTACTGCTTACATTTATAATTTTTAGCCGAAATGTTTTTTTGCTGTGTACTCGTTTAATATGTAAAAGCCCAAAAATCCTGTCTTACTTCTAACGAGGAGATGGTTAATTTCAACATCTATTTTCAGGACGCTAACTTTTTAGGCTTTTACCATTAGCGTTTGATGCTACCTATCAGGAATAGTCACTATTTACAAGTAATAATGGCAATTGGGAAAAGTGGATTTTCGGAATAATTAAATTAACCCCTTAACATCAACGCGATCTAGAAAACATTTTATAGCTAGTTGTTTTTTCATAATTTTGTTTATTCTATTACTATAAATAATAATAAGTTCTTTTAACGTGTTAATTTTTGTAAGTTTTCTGTTGAAATATTTTTATTTTCAATTTTAATTTAAGTTTCTTTTATATATTTGAAATTAAGTTTTTTAATTGATTTAAGATATTTTTGTTTTATGTTAGTTTTGTTTATGTAAACTTCCTTTTTTTTATTATTTTAGATAGAGATTTTTGAAATGTTTTGGGAGAAGTATTTTTTTCCGTTTCGATAAGATAAAATTTAAAAAACTCATGTGATTTTTTAAATATATATGCTGTCAATACATTTTTTGACATATTTCCACACATTTGACATTTTATTTTTAACAACTTCATCTATCTTGATAAAGTCTTCAGACGATGTGGTGAATTGGTACTTTGTATAAAGCTGCTTCCAGTTTTGGTTCTCAACTCGTAAAAATCAATATCTTTGCCACCGACCACAACTGTCATAATGCTTAGTTATGACTTTTGACATCAAAGACCCAACAACAATATAGATTTACCTTTTGCTTCCTGTGTAAGAAAAGATAAGTAAATTAGTGTTATTTTAGGTTCCATATTTTTTCTGCGATATTTTTTGTCGTTCTGTACTTTGTAAGCTCTCTGTTACTATAAAATAAAAGCAAGAAAAATAAATTTGGAAGTTGATAGCAAAGTACCATGCATATTCGTACCTACGAAATCATTCAACAATAAATTCTAATATATATTTATAAAAAATATATATTTAAACATATATATTTTATTATAACTTTCCAATCATCAAAAGTCCCACCTCATCCCAATGGTAAAACCGCAGCACTCCTATACCATTATCAACATTATAATGCAATAATAGTCCAAATAGACCCACGGCTACCAATCGTGCGTGACCGACCGCATCGCACGGTTGATTGCGCGGCAGCCAACGGGTTAAAGATATTAAAACTGTTGTTCTTAAAAACCAACCGATATTTTAGACACCTGAAGCAACCAATAATCACCTTTAACGTTTAAAACATAGCGTTTAGTTTGTGATAACTTCGTCGTGGAAATACACCGATCAAACCACGAATTTTAAAACGGAATCTAAGTGGTTGGTAATAAAATTGAATTTGCATTGGTTCAGCATTTGATTTTATGATGAAGGTATACGATGGGTGCGGCAAGATGTGTGGAACGTATTCTAATTGTTTTATGGTTATAAAATAATATAAGCATTAGTAAAACACGCAGTTTTGGCAGCCAGTTAAAAGGACGTTTTTATTGGACGTATAAAATGGCTTTAAAATTTTTCTGATGATTTTTCATGGGAACTTCGCTTGATATTTTGTGGGTATTAGATACGTACGTCACTTTATCAAGGTGGATGGTCCAAAGCAGTTTTCACACATTTTTTTGGGAACCAATAACGACGACAGAAGCACTATAATTTCATTTTGTTACTTTTTTCTATGAGTTCCATTAATTTTTACAACCGCGAATAATCAGTTTTTCTACAAACAAAATGTTTTACAGTCTAGTTTTGCCATTAAAATCTTTCGTAATCCAATGTATGGAAGTTTTAAATAGAAAAATTTGATTGTAAAACCTATTATTATTTAGTAGTTTAAAATTAATTGAACGTGTATAAAAAAGCAACAGAATGAAATTACAATATTTCTGTCGCCATTGTTGGGTCCTAAAAATTTGTATACAATTTGCCTTGAACCATTGACATAAAGTCTAAACTTTATTTAAACTCCTGAGGCCCAGGATATTTTTGTTTTCATTATTAAATTCATATTGTTCGTATGAACAACATGATATAAAGGCGAACTGGGAAAAAAATATTTATTACGAAACCTGGTTAATTGGATTGCTAGGTGCTAAATGGTGGTAAAAGCATTCAAAGGATTTTGTTTTGTTTATGTATATACAATAAGGAGCCGAGCGAAGCGGAGCGGAGCGAGGCGACGTCCCAAGTTTTGTAACTTAAAATTAAAGTGTCACTAAAATATAAAATTGTTCGCCTGAGAATTATTCAACTCAACTCAAAATTGTATTTTCAAGTCGCCGTTTTCAACAGTTTCAGTAAAAAAAGTAAGAAAAGCAAGTAGGATCGCATTTATTACTTTAGCCAATTCTAACTAACTATTATGAATAATCTCTAGATAAAGTAATTAATTTATTACATTATCTACGCAGTTTAGCGAATATATATAATATCTAGCCATTATGTATAATCGCTATAATTACTTTGGCTTTAACATATACATAAATGACGCCAGGCCCCAGCAAGTCAAAAAGAGGCCTAAATAACTTTACACGCTTTATCAATGTTGTAAGACATCTGTGAGAATCAACAGTCGGTTCATTTGATACCCTAATAAATATTCTAAAGGTTCTGTAGATGATGAGGATATCCTTATCTTTCTTAGATTTTTACTTTATAAAGGACTTTGCAATATGCGAGTAAGTTTATGTTTTTAGACGAGACCCAGATTATAGTATTGTATCTGCTTAGTACTTCCCTGTCAAAGCTCTAGATCAGAAGCTCACATAAGAAAAGCCGGTACGGTCTGTAGCGGAAGCGACGACGCCGACCTCGTCTCCCGCTGTCCTTTACACCCTCATGCCTCAGGCCGCGGGGAAGAGCCGTGTCCTTAGCACGGTGTACGGTGTGAATGTGTTTTTGAGACGGTTTTTTGTAATGAGCGGAACTATAGAGATGACGCGCCTAGTACTAAGTAAGGAAAAGCTTTACTCTTTCAGAAAATATCAGTTTTACCCACGTAAAGCGGCTTTTCTGGAACTCTGCAAAAATATTTTAGTTGAAACAAAAAGTATGACAATTTTGGCTATTCTGAATTCAAAACAGGTATTCGCTAAATATTGCAACAAAAAACAAACAGTGTAAATCGAGGGTAGCGTTTCATATTTTATAAGATCCTTGCGAAAGCTAAATATATTTGGCCCGTGCAACTTCAAATCATATTCAGCTCACAACTACTTGATCTCTTTGATTAAGAACATAAAGTTTATTTTTATTCGGCAAAATATTAGGCCTAACTTGGTGATGTATTCGCATCCGTTCTCATGTACAAAAGAGTTTTGTTATACCAATTGAACTGTCAAGTAATTCCGATTTTGAATAACTTTTTTGAGATCTTGCCTTTTGCTGAATTTTATTATCGGATCGGAATATTGGATTGGTTCCTGACTTGTATATTTATAAAATAGCAGTGTTCGCATAAATGACCACTAACTCTTTTCTACTACTTCCTAACAACAACGAAGGAGACGCCAGGAATAAAACAAAGCCTTATCTAAATTCAGGTCACGCAGTTTCCTCAATAAAACTCATAAAGACTTATGCATACTTATAGGAGCCCAAATTAAGACCAGCGAGCGAACTTGTAAGACCGTTCCGGAAACATAAAAACAGAATTCTCGACTCCGAGACACGTTATAACCGTGAACATACCTCATTTGACCTCTTTACGGCGGTTTTGGAGGACCTTTTACCTAATATGCGTACGTGTAGCCCTCTACAATGCGCACGATAAAGAACTTAGAATCCCTCCCCCCTCCCTTCTTGGCCTTTACAGCGTGGTCAAATTATAAAAGGACCCAAAATTAAATTCCGCTCGGCCCATAAAGTATAGAATTACGTCATTACTCAGAGAAAGGCGTCCGAAAATTTCAGTATTTGAACGGATGCGGTGTTAGGTTGCAATTTTTTGGGAAAAAATTTACATTTTGTTTGAGCAAACAGTATTTTATGTATTTTATTTTTAATTAATGTATTTAATTTTATGAAATTGGGTAAGTGAACTTGAAAGTTAATTAATCCCTAGCTAAAGTAGCCGTCAATAGAAATTGTGGACTATGTAAACAAAGCGCCATGTTGTCTTTGTCTATGAATAGGTGAACTATCTAGAGATGGGTAAGTATGTGATTAAAATATGATAGGTGCTTAATTAATTTTCTTTATTTGATTTATCGCTAAAATATTCTGATGAATCGCTAGTCAAATCGATCACACAGCTCTCGATAGAATCACACACATGTTTATGTCAAAGATTATGAAGTAACGCTGCCAAAAAAAAAATGACGGAATAAAATAGCATCACGAGTAAAATAGATTTATATTCAAATAGATTCGTACATCACCAATTTTCAAAGACAATACAGATTCGATGAGAAAAAAATATGACAGCAATCTCGACGCAGTACAGAATTGACTATTGATTCTATGATTTTCCATAATTAACTGGTGATTATTGAATATTTCATGATGAAATACAGTGAATGTCTGGTAAGACTTGATGCTTCATGATTTGGAATAATGTTCAGTGAGACTCCGTGACAGAACCTTGAGAGAAATTGAGAAAACGGTTTGTTTACATAGTCCACAATTTCTATTGACGGCGACTTTACAAACGAAACTACGGAAGAGGGGTGCCACAATCACTAAGAATTTCCAGATTCAAATCTAATGGCGCGTGACGATCTCGCGCGATACACCGTTTGCGCGGGAATTTTGACGTTTGTAACCATTTTATACCTTTCAAACGACTATTAACTTTATTGTTATTACAAATAAGGGTCGTTTTAACGAAAAACTGAAGTTTGTATTCACTGTTCTCACGGTGGCATGTGACATTAAGGACAGATTACAGAAGGGAGACCCCTTATAACACGTTATTCTCTTATTGCGGTTAAAGTTCCAAGATATAAGTTTTTATTGTCAAAAACATCACGACTTCTGGCGGTGTACTTTTAAGATTTCCTTAATATTATTCTATATATGTTCACTTATTCAGAGAAGATACATTATTTTAACAATCCTGTTTGGTATGCGTTAGGTTTTATTCGCAAAAAGTGACGGTATTAAGAGGCTAAGCGAATTTTATTTTTGTCACCGTCACTCCAAGCGAAAAATCGCGCAGTGCGAGAGGGGCGGATTCAGGGCGAAAGCGAAAAATGGAAGTTTTATAATTTTTATAAAAAAACTAAAATAGCTAGCAAAACTTCAAATATCAAATCTCTAGATATTGTTGAAACACACCTAATAAAATATGTTTGAGTTCTGTATATGGTTCCTATTCGTCAAACGAGGAGAAAAAGTGTGTTTGAAGACCTCATTTCAACAATTATTTTGTATGGAGGAAAATTTATCCAAACATGTTTTTCAATTTCAAATCCCTAGAGTATATAGTCAAGGTCAAGATGCATATACCAGAACCTGATTATAATTTTCCGTGTATTTCATGAAATACACAGAAAAGAAACACCCATATTTTTTTCGCATATCGCCTTAACAATGTTTTCCTTTTTTACAGGTGAGGCACAGCAACATGGGGATGATTGCAGTTATAGTTATATAAGTGAGTAAATACGGTACGAGCCCACGATTTTAGGGTTCTAACTTAAGGCGATTACCATCGCCAAATTAGCAGCTCGATATTTGTCAGTACGAATATCAACGGAAACGACATTGAAATAACGTGTATATCAGCGCGCAATGCATAGTGGCTGTTACGACGCTCACTGCGTCCTTGAAAGAGCGAAATAGGAGAAAATTATACTTTTCACATGGACGTGATTGTTCGATTGAATAATCCTATGTTATGTTTATAGCTACCAAGTTTATCTATTTATCAAAGCATAAATGAATTCAATCGGCCAAGCCACTTAGGAGCAGTAGGAAATTCAAGCCAAAAAACACCATTTAGTTAGTAAATTTTTTCACGTAGAAGTTTTGGTGGTATGAAATAGAAAAAGTTGCATATGTTGTCTAAGAGCTGATTATTCATAATACATTTTTTCATTATTTTTGGTTTGACCGTAAACGAGGAGTAGGCTTTGGAAAGTACCCATTTGGCAATAGTAAGGCCCTTAAGACAACAACCCTTATAGCAAAGCCTCAGCGTCTGCCCGGTCTACGCGGCTTAGCTGAACCAATTCACTTAGATTAAATTATGTTAAGGTGTGTTAAGTCGAAAACCATTTCAAGATTTTGGTTTAATAAGCCGTATGTGGTCTAAAAAAATTCATGATGATGAATATTTTTACGAAAAAGCTGCAACTTTCATTGGGCTTCGAGTGATGTCACTTGAGAAAAGGCTGTTTAGAAATGTGTCCTTTGCTATCAAAATTAAAATATTACTGTCAATGCCATTGTTTTTATTTGACAGATGGATGACAGATGAGAAGACAGACACCACTTTTTTATAAGCCAGAAAAGGCCCACAAAAAGAAAAAATGAACTTTTTGCAATTAAGCTATGGGAATTGAGCCGAAATTTCGCATAAAGGTGTAAAAATTTTGCAAGACGAAAAAATAGTCTGAAAATATTCGATGAAATCATATTTGGAATTAAATAAAGAGGTTATGTGGAGTGTCAAATAAAGATCCGAATTGAGAAATGTGTGAGACGTAAGCTTTATAGACCTTACAAATCAGATCACAAAATGGTGAAAATGGTATATATTTCACGAAAAAAAATAATTCAAATCAAGTTTAATTTTCTTGGTGAAAGTTAGGTAATATATGTATAACGATGAATTACGAAAATATGAACGCCCTTGAAAAATTACATTTACCATCAGCCCTAACCTTTTTTAGGGTTCCGTAGTCAACAACAAGGAACCCTTATAGTTTCGCCATGTCCGTCTGTCTGTCTGCCCGCGGCTCAGCTTGGAGACTATTATTACTAGAAAGCTGGCATGGATATACATATTTATCACGCCGATAAAGTGGTACAGAAAATCATAAAAAAGATTTTCCCACGTAAAGTGGGATGATTTTATTTTTTCTCGTCTATCCCCTTGCGTTGGGTGTCGTTGGATAAGTAATTTAAAAATATTGGGGTTGTGAGAAGACCATTTTTCGATCCAGGGTTCCGTTTGCGAAATATTGAGCTTAAAAGTGTTAATTTTCGTTAGAGTCAAGGGTCCCCCCCCTGCCAGCGAAACGGTTGTATTTGAAGACGTGAAAAAATCACGGCAGTAGTATACATAACGAAATTAAAAGGAAAACTATCACAGCTAAGTAGGCTTTACAAATTAACGAGTACAGATCGCGCCAAACTTTTAGTCCCCTCTAAACACGGGATGATTCGCATCAGCAGGAACAAAATGTATGGGCCGTTCTTGGGGAATAGCAACTTTCAAGCGTACTAGAAGTTTGGCGCGATCTGTATTAGTCGACAAACTTATACAATGTACTTGGAGAAGAAGTCCGCAAATTGTGCAGGGCAACTATGGAACCCTACACTGCGCGTGGCCCGACACGCACTTGGCCGGTTGTTTTCTATGGCCGTCCACCTAAATCTCACCGTTTCTCTATCCTAGTCCGTTGAAAAAATCAGCACAAAGCGTTTTTTTTTTGTATTCAGTTTTTATCTAACGATCCCTATAAAGAAGTTAATAGTGTTGATTTTGGCAGGACTTAACTTAATTTAAGCATTCTGTCTTTTTATTTCTGTATCAAAAAGACAAAGACAGCACGCTTAGAATAAGATAAGTCCTGTCAAATAAGTTAAGTCGTGTTGACACCAGTCTATAACAAAACACAATACAGTAATTAAAATATTCGCATTCAGTTCAATTCCGCATATTCACGAGTACACCATCGCTCGACAAAGGTGAAGAAGGATAAGTTTGCTCATAAAATGATAAGATTGTTATGCGAGCCGCTGTCCGAGCTCCACCTCTGAAAATATTCAGTTAAAATAAGGGGGAGGGGGTGGTTTGCACGGGGCGGGGATTCCTTAGTTTGATTACGCTCTACCGTAAAAACAATCTCGCGAGCCCCGGCGCAAGTTTCCTCCTCGAATAACTCAATTAGCAACTTCAGTACTCCACGGACTCATTCAAAACTATAGGTATTGACAGGAGAAGTGAAAAAACAGTATATTCACAGATAATACAGGTTTTCCAACTCCACGTGCAAACAATGAATGAATGCGGGGAGAGGTTTAATGTTTATTTTCCGCGGCAGGGCGGAGCAAATATTTTGTTACGTGGGATTGCTGGTGTTTGTAGCCAGTTGTTATGAATTTTTGTTGTTAAATTGATCTATAAGTCATTAACATAATATTCTGGTGAAGTCGCTTTAGAAGCATAATTTGTTTTTAAGTAAATATGTACGAAATAATACGTGGTGTATTATTTCTGAACGAAAATCTGTACAAAAGTAAATAAACATGTCCGACGGAACTTTAGTCACGAAACTAGAGCGCGTTCGCGTTGCAGAATCACCCAAAACGTTAATAAGGCTGCGGTCATACCATTTTTGATATTTTTTCATGTTATATTTTGTTGTCCTACACACCTAGAAAGTTACTGTTAATATAATATATCGGTCAAAAACTATTAAACTTCGCATAAAGGGCTCTCTTTTGTACTTTTTTTATCTAATTGAAAGGAAATATATCTGTCAATTGCATGAGCGACAACTTTATGAGTTCTAATTACTTTAACATAAGCCGTTTTTTTTATTTTAAATATTTTATTGTTTCAGGTTTTTATGTTTTAATTGCTCATAAAATAACGATTTATAGGCTCAATGCTGTGTAATTTGAAATTGATAGCCTAAGTTAATATAAAAATAAACACTGGGTGTTAAAACAAAGTTGCGGAAGTCGGAAACTGGAGATAGTACTCGTCCATGCGAACAACTTAACAACTTTTACAATAGAGCAAAATTTCGAATCGCGAAAAAAAAACAGCTGTTCCGTAGAGAAGTTACATAGCACCCGACCAAAATGTATGAAACAACAGATTTCTGTTTACGGAAAGTTGTTCGTATGGACTGGTACTATCACCAGTTTTCGGCTTCTGCAACTTCATTTTGACACCCTCTATATGTGGAATAAAAAATTATATATCTTTGACGAAGATGATATTTCACCAAGAAACATCAATCGAATCCATAGAACATCATAAAAAAATAAGAGATATTTGATAATTAAGCATTTAAATAATTAAATTGTACCTTATAAAATAGCAGTCAATTGAAAATAAGCATTAATGTACATAATATAAACCCTGAATGATAAAAGGGCTATTGAAAAACCTCCGCTATGAAATTGCCCTTACATGATTTAGGATTCTCTGCGCGTCTCGGTAACCCGCATTGCGTCTCTCTCTATCTCATGGATTGGGTATCTCACCTCTCGCTCACTCCTCAAGTGCAGGTTGCAGAAAGCCGATTTTCAGGAGTTGGCATTTGTTTCGTTTTTTGAATAGAATGTAGCCTGATTTCGTATTCGACATCTGGGAAGGATTTCCGGAAGGATCCGACTTGATAACAAGGTTTTTTTCAGGATCTAAGGCGATTTTCTACCTTGTTTTTTTTTTTGGTACTTGGGAAATATTTTATATACTTACTTACATATTTTATCAGAATTACATTTCCCTATTTTTCTCCTACAAAAATTTTCATACTAAAAAAATATACTTAAGGCTGCGCCGAGCGTAGAACGATTAGACACCTCGCTTGTTCTCTCGTGGTCGTTGTTTATCGTGGTCCAATTGATTGAATTTAATAGAAAAAATCATATTTAATTTACCAGACAAAATTTTAAAAATGTGAAACGGCCCAGTTGTATTTTATAACGTTTGTGATTGTCTTGAATTGTGGTTGAGACAAAATTCGACAGTTAAGTTATTGAAATTACTAAAACCCCAATACCTTTTTTTAGATTTTGGGCCTACTTTAGATAGATTTGTTTCTTACACCATAAGTTATTTTAAATATTTGCTGTGGCGGAAGTGTAGATACATTCTCTGTGATAATAAATATATATTTTATTTATTTATCATTGAAATATTATTCAATAAATCAATTTAACAGTGACTGTCGTTTTAGATTATTTTGCTCGGCGCCCTCTTAAAGCGTTGCAACATGCGAAAGTGCTATGTAAAAATAGTTCATTGCTATTTCTACAGACATTTACTTGAGCAGATTTTCAATAATTATTCTAGCAAGCAATTTTTTTTTTCTTTCAGCATTTTCACTTGTTGTAACGCCTCAACAGCTTATATAAACGTCTATCTACACTAGGTACATTTTACATATTTAGTCATTTTTAACGCCTGTCAGAGAGGTAAGCATAAATAAAATGAAATAGTTTGAAAAATTACACTTCAGAGACGACATTCTATTTATCTGCTGCGATCCTGTCACCTCTCTTTTAGTTTATACAGCTTATATATTTTTATTATATTGTGTCTTTTTGCATAAGAATATAAAAAATACTGTGCCAAATACTGTATAATTTGATACTTATATTTTAAACAGAAAATAGGAACTACGAAAAGTAATTTTTCGATATAAAATTTTGTATATATCCCCGTAAGCTATCAGATGGCACCAATTTTTGGAAACATTTACCAATCGTTACACCGGCAACCTATTTTATAAGTTATTCTCATACATATCATTTTCAAATGCACAATTTTTCTATTACAGTTGCATTTAGTGGCCCCTCGGAGATGCTCTGACGGCAAAGGTATTAAACTCATTATATCAACTGTTACAGCACCCTACTATATCCGTCAACTCACCAATAATACATAATATGTACAAATTGGCTTTTGGATTGTAGACTAGAAACAAATATTCACAGAAATAGATAAAAACAGCTACGACTCACTTTGATTTATGCGAGAAAAACTCGACGTTTCAGTCAACTTAACAGTGACCTTCATCAGGCTTCGCGAGGAGGTTCGGCGCGTGCGACACCTTCGTCAAGCCGAGTTTTTCTCGGATAAATCAAAGCGAGTCGTAGCTGTTTTTATCTTTTTCGTTATGTTGGACACTCACCCTAATTTCAGTGATATAAATATTAACAGACTTGAAAATTTACTAAAACTGCTTTACTTTTTATTCTGTATCTTTGGTTGCCAATTAGACTGGGTGCCTATCATTAAACACATAGATAAAAATTAAACTTTCAAAATTGCCTTTAGTGGGTATTGAACTATTTACGAACTGTGTCGTCACTTCAAATGCGAACATATCCTTAGACAATCGAAATTCGATAGTATATCTATGTTTTTGATGATAGGCACCCAGTTCATTTGGCAACTAGAGTTACATAATACGCCCGCTGGTCATACAAAACACAATTTCAGTTTCTTGAAAGGCAGTTTAACACGATTGCATCCACGTTTTGCTACGACGTAGCAAGTGCTACGATCTCATAGTTTTCCCGCTTCGTATACCTGCTACGCGGTAGTTCGAACGAATGTGACGTAATCAGTAAAGTTGTTGAATCTGTTCAATATTTATTACGTAGTTACACCTTCCACTGCACTGACTAAAGTATAGATAGACCTATTCCTATTCGTACAATTAGAATGAACCTATACACGTAGCTATACTGAGAAAATGTTTCCAATAAACACAGACTTGTTATTTATTACCAAGAAAGCGTGTATGAGTAAATAACACTTACTTGAGCACTTTAAATATAAAGAAGAAAAATAAGCATTTTCTGCGTAAGGAGATAATTTCTTATGGCCGTATATTGTGCTTTCGGCTTCGATGATAATTATTCATATTTTTCTTCTCCTGCCCTCGAAGGTAAAAATCGCTTTCATTCTGCTCACCTGCAAAATATGGCCTCCATAACTTCCTTGAAAATACCTTTGTAATTTAATAGTACCCCCAAAATATAAGGGGTGCCATGGACCTAGCGTGCAGTCGCTTTAAAGATACCGCCTCAACGTTCAACGTAGATGTACTTGTATTGACAAACTTGAATATTAAAGATATTCCCAATATATTACATAGATTATATCTCTTATTATTATTAGAATGCATTACAGACTAGAAATCAATGAGAAACAAATTTAAAAGCACAAATAAATTTAATTAAATTTGTTTCTGATTGAGTTCTAGTTTGGAATTTATTCTTATAATAATTATTGTATTTTACATATTCGAAGATGTTTCCTATATTTGGGATCAAATTCAAATTCAAATAGTTTATTTTGCAAAGCCAAAGCAGGTATAGATATACACTTTTTACACGTCAAATTTAATCTAATAAAGAAAATATATGTAATAAAATAATAAATGTACATGAACTAAATTAAAGGGTTATTTAATTTATGTAGCAATATATTTACGATTATAATGATAGGTAAAATATATATTATACAAGGTAAAATCCAATCAGCCGCCCGAACCCACACCGGAGACCCGGCCAGGGACCAGGAACAAGGTTCAATGATCACCAACCGAGCCCCCAGCACGAATCCAGGCGGCCGACCAAATCCCATCCTATATACTACATACTAATAGGTTACATATATAAATACATGCCTACCTCCGCCCATTCTTAGCAAGATCATGTCTTTTTTTTAACATAAAACTTATACTATACAATATATGACTTATATCTACTTTAACCAAGGGATAAGAAAATACAAGACAGCAGGAATTCAGGTTAATGAAAAAATGAAAAACATATATATCTTTGTCTACCTGTCTCTTATAGTCCTTTTCCTTTTACAGTCTGTAATCAATTAACGTTTACACCTTAGAGGAATCATAAGTTAAGAAATTATACTATTTAATTAAATTATAACTTACTGTCATTATCACTGTAAAACCATGCTTCACCATCATCCAAATATTCATTTATTTTATAATATGCCTTTTTCAATAGGCCCTGCTTAATATACAGTTTAAACTTATTCTCTGACAAAATTCTAAATTAAGTTTAAATTTTCCACCTATGTACGTGTCATTTTTGAGGTGCGAACTGACAAACAGAGAATCAGACAAACAAAAAACGGGACTTATCTCTATATTAAGAAGAAATGATAAAACTTTAGGGTTCTGAATAAAAGGATCGGGGTGTGTTTGGTGTCATATTGTTCACCAAGGAGCTGTCAGGGATTAACTCGTAAATGTTCAAAAAACATAACCATTATTATTATAGAATTAAATGAGACTTGAGGATATGATTTATATAAAAACGGCTCACCTCAATACGTGTTATTATCAGTAAAGCCGACCAGTTTCAGCAGATTTAGACTGCCTTCATCTGGGCGAGTAAAGACACTCGCCAGTGTGAGGCGTAACGTCGTCGCGTAAACGTCTTTACTCGCCCAGATGAAGGCAGTCTAAATCTGCTAAAACTGGTCGGCTTTCCCAATCATAACACGTATTGAGGTGAGCCGTTTTTATACAAATCACCATTATTATTATTTATTGTACACAAAGTATTTAATTACACACGTAAAAATTAAAACTAGTGTACAGCGGCGAGCTTATCTCTATGAGAGATTTCTATATTTATACCTAACCTCTATCACGTTTAGACGCAATAATAGATGATCTTACGAGGACTCATATGGATACTAGGAACATGTCTAGCACTCCCTAATAAGGGATACAAATCGTGACGATATACAATTTGAACATATACTAAATGATGGATATAAAACAAGAATAACAGAAAAAAAAGGCGAACGTGCCAATTCACGCCCCACACCACACCCGCTCCGCTCACCAGTTTCACAGCATTCCAGTAATATGTAAAAATACGCGGCGAGAAAGGCCACTTCCAGGCTTTTTCGTCCCATTCCGACCTATTTCGGCCATTACGGCCATCCTTCTGGCCGTTATCTAGCGGGCCAGAATAAATCATGATGCTCCAAGAAAAACTGTTTTCCATATCTGATCGTAGGCGGGATATATGATATGATGAGGGAGTTTTGATTAGTTTTTATGGAACGAGATCGACAGATTGTCTGTTAAGGGCTTCCGGACAGATAACTGCTGTAATTAATGTTGATACAAAGTTAGATATTTAAGTCAATTAAAGTGACGAATAAGCATTTCTCAGAGTCGAGATAACACAGAAATAAGGTAAAGAAGTGACATTTGAACGTGGATAATATTGGTTTATTTAATTGTTTGCGACTTTTTATAATTGCTTAACAAAACATGTAACTTAAATACGTAAATATAAAGATCCATCTAGCCATCCATCAGCCTAGTTCGTCCACTGCTGGACATAAGCCTTTCCAGGACTTTGCCACTCCCGGCGGTCATCCTGGAAGAATTGCCCATACTCACACACGCTGGGCAGGTGCGTTGGTGAGCGCAGTGCTGAAACCCTCGCACCAGTGACGCCACTGCCAGTCACTAGTCTGTTCCATATATGACCCTGCTATCAGGGATGGATATACCGCCATCCATCGCTCCGAGGCATGGTGGGCCTCCTGGTTTTTTGCCTGTGAGCTGTCGTCTTATTCTCCCCCGAATTACTTCGAGGGGGTCTCCGAGTTAGATGGTGGTACCTCCACAGGTGAGCCCGGCATCAGCTTTACCACCTGTGATATAAAGATATAAATACTTAACTTTGCCTACCTATATCGCTAGTTGGTGACTGAAATTTGTGCATTTCTTAAAATTCTACGGGTTACTTTGTGTATGATGCTAAATACACAAACTCTTTAAGGTTTATCTGGTGTATAAATATTAAACTAATTAAATATCCAACATACATTGTATATTACTCGTACATTGTCTGTTAAGCCTGAAAGCTCTACCTTCACCCACAAACCTTACCAGCTCTCAATAGACGGTTCATCCTAAAGAACCATTTGAGACGTCATTTTCTGATCTTGAACAAAATCTTTATGAGATACGAGGGTGAATCCAAAAGTTCTAAGCCCGACCGTGAAAATGAAAGAAAAGTGGGTTCAAAATTATTTTTATTTTTCGACATAGTCTCCATCTAGATCAACACACTTCTTCCACCTGACCTGCAACTTGTTTATACCCTCGAAAAAAAATGATTCCGGAAGGTCGTCAAAATAGTCATTAACTGCGACTATCACTTCTTCTCTAGTCGAATATTTAGATCCCCACAAGTGTTTTTTTTAATTTGGAAAGAGATGATAGTCGGAGGGGGCTAAATCCGGTGAATAAGGTGGGTGGGGCAGCAACTCGTAACCACATTCATGGATCACAGCCATCGTTTCAACCGAAGTGTGAACTCGTGCATTGTCTTGATGAAACAAAACTCTCTTACGCAACATCCCCGGCCGTTTTTCTTTTATTTCTTCGCGGAGTTTTCGTAATAGGTTACAATAATAGCGTGAATTTATAGTTTCACCTTTAGGTAAATAATCCAATAAAATAACTCCCTTCGAATCCCAAAAAACAGATGCCATGACTTTGTTGGCTGACAAAACGCACTTTGCCTTTTTCGGCGTGGGTGAGCCAGATCTTTTCCACTGTTTGGATTGCTGTTTTGTTTCAGGAGTATGGTGATGAACCCAGCTTTCATCCATGGTAACAAAACGAGACATAAAATCCTCAGCATCTGCCTCAAAAAGTTCCAAACAGTCACGCGAAATTGTGAATCGGACTCGTTTTTGGTCAGCTGAAAGCAATCTTGGGACCCAGCGAGCAGAAACCTTACGGAACCCCAATTCTACAGTTATAATGTTTTGCACTCGGCCATAACTGATGCCTGTGATCTCAGCTATCCTACTAATGGTCAATCGTCGGTCACCTAGGATGAGATCACAAATTTTGTCAGTGTTTTCTTTAGTGGTAGACGTTGAAGGCCTTCCGCTCCTTGGGTCATCTTCAATGGTCTCCCGACCGCGTTTAAATTCAGCTACCCACTTTTTGACAGTGGAATACGATGGAGCAGATTCCTCTAATGTTGTTTCCATATCTTCATGAATCTCTTTAGGTGAAAGACCTTTTTTATTGAGGTACTTAATCACAGCACGGTGTTCAATTTTCTCCATTGTGAAAAATCCCGTCAGACTGCGTTATACAAAATATCACAAAAAAATAATAGCTTGCAGTATCGAACTTCAACTTCACACAATCAATCACGATAAAAAATACTAACAAATGACGGTAGATTTACAAAGATTTGATACCTCTTTGTAGGTCGGGCTTAGAACTTTTGGATTAGCCTCGTATAAAATGAAATGATCGAGACCGTCACGTTGACAAACTGAGAATCGGGGCCCTGTATTAGTTTAAGGTTAAAAGTCAGTCGCTTAGTGCAAAGTGCATACTTAACTTTGTTTTTCTAGTTTAGAAGTTAAAAATTGAAAAACATTTTGGTATGTGGCAATTAACGCCAATATTTCAGTATCTATGAGGTTTATAAAGCACGAATTTGAAATTTAATGCACAATTAGTCATGGTCTTGTCCAAATAATGTTAAAACAGCATTTTAAGTATGTTTTGAAAAAATGATGACTAAACGTGTATACAATTTCAAACTCTTGTTTTATAAACCTCACTAATACTGAACCATTGGCGTTAATTGCCACATACCAAATGTTTTTCAATATTTTTTGTTCCTAAACAAGAAAAACAAAGTTAAGCAATGCATTTTGCGCTAAGCGACTGACGTTTAACCTGACTTCGATTGATACAGCTAACTTTATAGTGCAGACTCAGGTAGTGATAAAAACGACGCCCTATATAAATTTACGAATAAGGCGTTGCTTTGCGAAAGGCCATCATCAACTTACGGATGTACCAGGAATATTCAATATCCCGCTAAACTCTCTAACCATGCTATTCAAAATTCAGACTCGCCCCGCCCGCCCGCCCTCCCGCATAAAACATGAACATGCAAGCAGTACTAGTGTACATATAAAGAATCCTAAATAACAAGGGGAAATAATTAATCGGGCGGGCGAATAAAAATATAATCAGGGACTTCAAGTGTCCGGAAGAAATACCAAAGCGTGCGACTATAAACACTGAGTGGGCGAATTTGAAGTATGAAGTCGAAAATATTTCACCAAAAGTCAAAAAATAGGTGCGACGACGTGCGAAGCGAGGAGGAGCGTGTTAGGTTTACATGTAAGATAAAATAAGGAGCCGAGCGAAGCGGAGTGGAGCGAGGCGATGTCCCTAGTTTTATTACTTTAAATTAAATTGTCACTAAAATAGAAAATTGTTCGCCTGAGAATTCTTTAACTCAACTCAAATTTGTATTTTCAAGTCACCGTTTTCAACATTTTTATACGCCCACAGTCTTTCACCCACTTAGTATTTTAGTACGCTGTATTCAGTATTTTTGACACCTTAAATTTGAATTTTGATTCGCTCGTTTTAATACTACCCAATAACAAGCAAGAAAACTTTTCAACATAAGTTTTATGCTGATTACAAATTAATATAAATATAAATCCATAAATTAAATGAAAAACCTGTTTCAGGTTTTGAATATAAGAAAAATCTTACATCTGTGTCGATTCGGTGAAACATGGTTTGACTTATTTGACAGGACTTAACTTAATTTAAGCTTTCTGTCTTTTTCTTTCTGTATCGAAAAGACAAATACAGGACGCTTAAAATAAGGTTAGTCTTGTCAAATAAGTTAGTCGTGTTACACCGAATCGACTGATCCCATCCGGCAGTGTGCGAAGACAACAATAAAATTTTGCGAATTTTACGATAAGTATCTCTAAGCCATGGTATTGATGGCTCTCCAAGTCTCCAATATGAAACTCTTGCACCATCATACATTCCACCAATCACACTAACACCAGCTGTGTTTTTGTATTTAAAATGATTACAAAAAAAATATTTTCTTCGTTTGCGTGGTAGGTTTCTTTGGATAACCTATTCGGTATGAACAGTAGATTTGTGGTCAAGCAGTCTATTCTGTGTACGTGTGTTATACCCGGTAGGTACATGGTACATGGCCGCAGCGACGACGGCTGTCGACCGCAAGCCGCCGCGCCGCGCCGGGCGGAAACAAGAGCCGCTCTGTTTGACGGACATTTGATATAAAATCGATGCCGTCTCGGCCACACGAGTACAACACTTTATACTTTTTAGCTCCGAAGCTGTAACGTTCTGATTGTTCACTTGCAGTTCAGGAATTATGGTTAAGAGATAAAAGCTTAATTCAAAGATGCTTTAAAATTTTATCTTTCGGGAAAGATTAATAATAATTAGCTTAGTAGTTAGAACGCTGGACTATCGATCTTAAAACCTGGATTCGAATATTGCCTTATGTATCAATATGTTGTTTTTGCATTGAATATTTTATCCATATATATTTTATCATTTTAGCAAAAATGACACAAAATAACTTTTCACCGAAGCGGGTTTATAAGAAAACTAATAAGAAAATTATTATCTCCTTTCAGAAGTGAGAGACGTAAGAATGTGTGATTAGTAAATAACAGTACATTTGTTTAAGTAAATTTATTTTGAAATTACAATTTTTTTTTTTTATCATTTGTATACTTACTGATGCTGAACGATGAAAGAAAACACTGCGTGCCCTAAAAAAGATGTATTTGTGTCTGAATTACGGCGATAAGCTCACCTATTATCCCTTTAATAAAATCACTTTTATCGTAAATTTCACTATTATATTTTTCAATGCATGTGCTCGTAAAGCCCCACTTTTATGCATCAAAACCGAACAGAAAGTCGATTATTTTGCCCTAGGGCTTTATTATTTTTTTTTTTATTTATTTACAATGGTTGGCTAACCTGCAGCCTTTTCTATGCACCATAAATGTTATACTTTTTTTTCCATTGTTTAACGGCTCTGGATACAGTCCTTTTGAACCAATCTTAATTTAAAGTTCACAAGATTATATTTGTTTTATTTCCTCACACTATGCATTGAATAACGCAGTATGATACACGGGCGTAAGAGCAATAAATTACTCGGTTACGTTTAAAACACTTGCTATGCTCGTGTTTTAAATTGTCCTCGTAATTTATTCCTTTTCGCCCTTGTAGCATTAACTACTATTATCACATCCCTTCCAGTTTTGGCTGTCTATTTATACATATAATTAGATGTATCTCATAGATTTATGAGTGTTTGGTTGTCCAGTTGACGCTCAAAACACCCTTGAAAACCCTTCAGGAATACATGTCGTAATTATGCATTCTTGGTTATTTATTCTTAAGGTATTCAATAGATAAACAAACTATTGGAGTTCTGCCTTCAATTTTGTAAGAAAATGCCAAAGAGTGTAGTTATTCCAAAACTTATTTAAAATCCCCCTCACGTTGCGGTCGTAAAAGACAACATATAAAATAGGGATCTATCACCGAAATTGACAAACTTTTGAATATACTGATCGCATTTGATTCGGTCGTCCGTCTATAATCCATTCTGTCTGTCCGAATCAATCACACTGTTTTGAAACTTATACAGTTAAAGCCAGTAATTTAGTCAGTCTTAATGCAAATTCGCCATAAATTGTCTATGAAAGGGTCTCCTTGTCGTAGCTAGGGTAACCATAGCGTAGAAAATATTTTGGGAATACTCAGTATTATTTCATCCAACTATGCATATCGTAACTCCAACAACAAAAGTAATTATTCTTACGAACCCATAGAAATGTTTATTCATAATCTCAGCACATTTTGGTCCTTTCGTGAATAGTACAGGTAAATGAAAGGGCATTTTAAAACGATTACTTGAATAAAAATTCGCAAGTACGAAATACACTTGACTTTTTTATTAAGGTCTTATTCAAAAACGCACAACTTATCAAAGTGTTTTTTAGTTTGAAAACAAAAAGTATTAAGATGTATCTTAAATATATGTAATTTATGACACGATGGCGTAACATTTGTTAATGATCCTGCACAACAACCTTAAGCATTAAAGTTTTTTTTTTCTTGGTTAGGATCAACATTGTAATATTTTTTAGCATTAAATATTTCTTTAACGTGGTCACCCTACTAAATCCTAGATAGTTTCGTAGGAATATCGTCAAATTCGTTGAACCAAAACGATTTATAGTGCAACTTTTACGATGGAAAAGGTTGTGATCCCCGACTTTTCTTACGCGGCTATCGTTACGGATAAAACAAGGTTTTTCCTAATGTTAGATCAATTTAGTTTATCTGTTCGTAGCGAAGTTTTGGAGGGATTGTGACATTGTAACTTCGTTTTCTTTTATTTTTATGTAAATTTACATAGTTTTATTTGGAATACCAACATTGGTTCGTTTTAACAAATAATACGTTTGAAAACCTATAAGAACTTCCATTAGTTTTTATTATTAAATTATAAAGTAATATATAATATATACGTATTGCGACATACAGCTTTTCATGTATTTTATTTTTCATAGAAGTAGAAAAAAACCAAGTAAAAAGATATTTTCGAAATATATTTCAGCCCACTTTGGGGCCGGCATCGATCGAATGAGTGACAGAGACAGTAGGAATCATAAATAAAAATATAGTATAAAAGAACCTTATGACTAATGAGCTTAAATGAATGACAGGTAAGTGTGAAATAATAGTGTTTTGTGCAACTGTAACATAATTTGAGACATGAAATGAAAATGAAAAATATATTTATTGACACCAACAAATAACTTACATACTAAATTGTGACACTAGCCTCCATACTAGGATTCCCTGGTGACATGGAGACTAGGTCCTTCCATAACTATATAATATAAAAAAATTGAAAATATGCTAAACATTAAATTATTAATTATAAAAAAAAAAAAAAACATTCGGACTCATTTTGCACGAGTGTCCCAATGTCTAATTATGTTAGCTGCACATAATACTTTTATCTACGACCATCAAAAATATCGTATTTTTATATGGTTTAAAACGTTTATTTCTCATAAAGAACAAATACATTGTTTATTTATAATGAGAAGCTTATCTAATTATGTATATATGGCTAATCCATTGATACCTAAATTTTATATCAATATTTAATTGTGTTGGTAAACCGGTTGCGTACAAATTCAGTTAGTAGTATTTCATCCACTTATAGTGACATGTTTTAGTACATACCGCTTTTTAAAAACATTAATTGATTTTGATGCTTTGACGAGCTTTGGTAATTTATTGTAAAGTTGAACACCCTCAAACATTAAATTATTCTTCCTATATTTAGTGGTGATATTGTTTTTAAGTTATTGGTACTTTATGTAACTAATATTTTCAACTAACAATTTCACGAAAAATATGAAAAAGAACATTTGTTTATGAACCTCGGTTGCGTCGTCTCGGTAATGCGGCGTGAAGGTCAATCAGGATAAAGGGGGCGTGGCTTAAGAAATAAGGTCGGGACTTATTATCGCGACGCAGAATCGTGGTGTTATAATGTTATATTATAACATCGGATAAACAATCTAGGTACTTATAAAACTGCTTTTGATGTTGCAAGTATGGAAGTAAATAAAATTATATACAACGTTTTGACATAATTATGAGTGAGTTCAACCTACTTTTAACAGAAAAAATATAATTATTTTATTAAGTTGTTTGACGTATAGTAAATATTACCAATAAAAATATGTACATATATGCCTACAACCTCATTTAGTCTACCGTGAAAACTACGAATTTTCCATTAAATTTGGAACCTGATTATTGTTTTTGATGTTTATAAATCTACCGAAACTACTCTGAATTTATGAAAAACGTAGAAATAAATTTTAAGCATAAAATACCGAATCCTTAGTTATTTGAGATTAATCAAACATAAAATATTCCCATTTCCTTTTAATATAATCCTAAATCAATAAAAGAAGATGTCTGGGTAGTAATTCAAAATGATCTTTGATAAACTAGGTTCCTAAGGAGAATCCACAATCCGAGGATGAAATATGTAGGTCTACTGGAAAAACTTGCAAAGGATATTGAACTGTGTGTCTTTGATCTAAAATTGCTCTTGGCTTACAATCTGTTTAAATCTGTCGAAGTAGCCTTGTATAGGCGTCCTTTTTGACCAATTTTCCTCAGTTTAAAATATTTTATGAAGAGGTAGCGACGGACGTTGGCACAAAGTCACTGTTTGGCTTGCTCCGGACCTCGGTTTTCGGTATTTTCGTACAAATATTTTACCATTTTAGAGATCACTTGGTATTTTTAAACAATAAAACACTTTCAGGAAAAAGATGCAAAAAGAAAAACAGAATAATTCACTTTAGAATTAAAACAAAATAAGGTGAATACAATTAATAATAATAGGCTTTAACAATTACTGTCATTGTTTTAACGACGCTCGCTGTCGCTGCGTTCTTTTTGTTTTTTTTTTTTTTATTTCCTTTGTGAACAAGACAGGGAGGTGATTAAATAATTTTCCCCAGGTTTGTTCCAGGTAACGATTCGACGCCATGGATTTTACTCCTGCGAATAAAATAATTGAATTTATTTGTTACATTTCTGTTGCTAAGAAGTATAAGGTGAACTTTAATCAACCACTCGAATTATAACTGGAGACTCGGTTACCAATCAGGAACAAGGATCAATGATCCCTTTTTTCGAAATCAAAAAAGGAAATTGTTCCTATACAAACTGGACTAGTTCAAATACAATTCCTAGTTAGGGACATTAAACATTGTTCCTAATCACTAACCGAGTATCCAATATGAACTCGTGCGGTTGATTAAATTTCACCTGTATATAGTTACTCGTAATCTATCTTTTGTACATTTTTAAGTTACTTTTGTGGCAGTAATAAATAAGAAAAAATATTAAAAAAAACGACTGCCATCATTTCAAATTGAACTTAGTAACGACATCCAGTGCAGTCGGGAGATACCTACGTGTTGTTTTGTATGTCCCCCAACTGCACTGGGTGCGTTAGTAAGTAAATTTTGAAATTATGTCAGTCATATTTTTAATAACTGTATTTAACACTTTTATACCCAGTGCCAATCCGGATGGTACAGAGATTCAAATGACACCTCATTCATCCAATTTGGTTAAAGCGTTCAGAAGATAATAATATGATGGAATAAAAAAACACATACATGAGCCCTAAAAACAATAAGCTGCTTTTTTTGGGAACAGTCATGTAAAAACAATAAAATAAATGACTACATAAGTAAATAAAACGTGTAATCGGATTTAAGCAGCATAACCAATTATATTAAATTTTGTATCACTGAGAAAGCCCATAAAATTACTTTAAAATAAATTCATAGAAATATATCGTATCGGTGCATACTTTACACGCGCTATCGATATCCGTCATCACGATACATGGCGTTAAATGACATACTCAACAGTGTTGCCAACTGTAAATATTTTCCTGGATCTAAGAACATGTTGTCAAAAGTCCGTTTTTCCTTCCATACAGTGTAATGAATTCGTTACAGCCACTCTTCTCTATCATTATTTCAAATTTCTCACTCCACGTTTGAAATGAGAACATTGGTAATACAGAGTGAATAGCTCCCTCGGCGTCCGTTACAACTACTATAAGAGGCAAAGCGCTATGACGTCATTCCAACCGGCAGGCATTTGATAAGCGCTCCACATTTTTGACTTACTTTGTGTGGAATATATTTTCTACCTCAAACTTAACAAGTTTACGAGAAAAGTAAAGGTTTATTGTAAGACAAGACAAGAGCTTTTTTGGAGCTCCAGTTGCATGAAAGCTCACATCATTAATAGATAATAAAAGCTAAATGAATAATTGAAGCATTCAACTTAAATCTCAGAATAAGCACGTAGACATAAAATAAGTCCCGTCAATCAGCAAAACAGTATAAGTGCTATAGTAACTGTACAATATAAGTGCCATAACAAAACGCGACCATTGTGGCTGCACATCAATGCACACAGCATATGGAGTTCTATTTTTAAGCTGACGAAATAGAGACATAAAGATAACTTTACTGCGACCGAATGTCCCCTCTCGGCTCATTCGGATCGAATATATCTGCTTTTATTGTTTAAAGTAGAATACACACGGGACGAAAAGTTGACAATGCAGAGCTCGTTTGTTTTGATCGATTTATTTATTATTGGGGCCATTTGGTGCTCACTGTTTTAGTTATGCGTTAAATTCGCTAATACATGAGTACTCTTTTATATATTTTACACATGAGCTTTTAGAATAATTCTTAATATAATTGTTACAAAGACAAAAAGAGAGTCAGCAAACCATAATTTATATTCTAAAGGTCGCGGTTTCACTCGCTCTGCTTTCGTGTTTAAAACAGTTTGTCTTGGCTAAATTTAGCGTTTCCAATCGAAAATATGTTCTTGATCCCTGATTTTAAAAAAAAAACATGTTTCTCTCACATTTATTTTAGTTTATGCGTATCTTTGAAAAGGCCGAGTCACGTTCCTAAAAGATACTATTCGACCGAAAACATAATCTTGGTCCTTTAAATAATTATTTGCTCGAGAGTGTCTCCTCCTCGGCCGAAAACTGAGCTATATTTCTGATTAAAATAATATTGCATGTCTTTGACCTTATTCTTATCCTAGGTGATCCTGGTTTACAGTATTTGCGGCTAGATCAAAAACGAGTACTGTCTTTCTAAAAACAGCAGAATTTCAGTGAAATTTGGAATTTTTGAAAAAGCCTACGCGGGTAGGTCATCCGGGCGATACCCTCTTGTGTCTGGGTCGTCTATTCCACTATCCAGGTCTTCCCACTGTACGCTTGCACGCATAAGTACGCACTCAAGTACGCAAATAGTGTTCATCTGACAACTTGAAGGTAATTCACAGACGTATGAATAAATATAGGAATAGCTTAGCATTCAAAGAAAGCAGTTGTTGGTAGTTGATTTTCCTTATTCTGGTTTGGTTTGGTCCGACATGAAATTTTGGGCATGAAATGCGTCGCCACACGACTGGTTCCTAAAGAACTTGGTTTTTTCTACAGAAATCTTTGGAACCGGTTTGCTAGGATTTCCCGTGCTCCTAGGATCCCCCTTCATGAAACACATAATAATGGGCAACGAGACTTTAATATTAGTATACGAGTACTATTAAGGGTAAGAAATAAATTATTTGTATTTCAGTACGGTATGCAAATAATAGCCAACAGAAGCTAAAATTATCACTTCAACGAAGGCGTTTTGAGTCAACCGCAGAATGACTTTGGAGATTTGAGTCAAGCGCTGGTATAGTCGTATGGCAAGCGACTGCATGGGCATTACTTTAAGGTGACAAAATAAAGTGTGACAAATAACTCACTCACAAATGTATGTCTGATTTTGCTCTCGTATGGACAACAAGAGTGAACAGTTTCTGTGACTGCATCTAAACTCTAGGCCAGCGTTTCTTAACCTGCGGTCCGCGGACCCCTGGGGGTCCCCAAGCATATGTATGGGGGTCCGCAGCCTAATCTATGGACCATTTAACAATCATAAATATTTAACAATCATAATTTAGTTGCAAAAAAACAGCACCAACCTTCTCTTTAACGTATCTTATATAAAAATGTATATACTTTTTGTAATTTGTAGAACTAAAATAAACGGTCCGAAATTTATTGCTGCTTTTTTAATAAGGGGGTCCTTAAAATTGTGCTTGATTTCCTAAGGGGTCCGTGGACAAAAAAGGTTAAGAAACGCTGCTCTAGGCTATTGTATTTTTTTTTTTTATTTATTTGTTTACAATCCCCTATCATCTATCTTTACAGGATGCATCCTAATGCGATAGAGAAGGTAACATTAATAACAACATTATACAATAATATGCGATAAAAAATACACAATGTATTATGGTATGGCCTTTGTGAACTTACGAAAGTAAGTTTGTGAACTTGTGAACTTTGTAAGCTTACGAAATGTGTTGCCCATCATAGATGGCGTTTAATTTAACTCAGCGATATAATCAAAATATTGCTGAAACTTAGCTAACTTGACCACCCGTGAATATTTCATTTAAAACGAGACAAAAGTTTTTAGAAAGACATTTGACTGCTTGATGCTTTCTCTATGGTTCTTTTTATAGCGTTTCTTCCGAAGTGTGTGATTGGATGTGTTTTAGTTGTACTTACAATATGGCTCTTTTATCTTTAGATAGAAGCTTTTATACTCTTTCGTTGTCTTTAAAGTATACTTATACAAATTCTATAATTATTTTTTTTTTGTTCTGTTACATGATTGTATTGTTCCATAAACCAGTAATTTAGATGTAGTTATTTTTAATTGATAAAAATTCAAAATGTTTATTTAAGGCTTTTCATTCCTTTTTACAAAATTAATATATTCTATTATATTTATGTTAATTCCGTGGTAAAGTTTTTTTTTTAAATTAAATAACGCGATGTAAATATCGACAATATAAAATATCATGGTAACCTAGTGAAACCAAATCTATTTCCGTCTTAGAGCTTTTAACTTTACCCAGTGTAAAAAGGGCAGTAGACATACGAGGTTAGTCTTGGCTGGTTTGATACCAGTTTTTGTATTTTTATTTTTGTAAACCTTAAAGCCTTCGTCACACCAAATGCGATTAGTGCGCGGTGCAGATTGCTGACACGACGGGCACGCGCGAGTTGTAACAAGGAACTATTAAGAGGGGTATCGCAGTCGGATTGTGAAAAACCCGCCTTTTCTAATTAATCGAAACAGAACACTTAAATTCAATTCACTCAATAGTTATTCAACAAAACCTTATAACCTATGTATTATGTATGCTGCCATCGCAAATTTTCCATTGGTTTCTGTAAATTAGAATTTCAAAAAAATGTTAAATTCAAAATCCGCCTGCGAAACCGCTCTCATAAAACACGACACATAAAAATGCGAGCGCGGGCCCGGGCCGCACCGACCCGTGTTCAGTTTGCCGTCTCCCGCGCCTCTTCTGCTCCGCGCCGCGCACGACCCGCGTTTGGTGTGCCGAAGCCTTTATTGAAGTTTTATCGCGATGCCACCAACGCAGCCCGCTACTCTTATTATATGTATATCGACACTGAACTCCGATGTGATATCCTGAGATATAGTATTTTATGGTGGTTCATATTAAGTGAACATTTTATGGGATAGGACGGATTTAATGCTATTTTCATTCCGGTTTATTGATATTGTTTGATTTGTGTCGAAGATAAAATTGAGAGAGTTTATATACTTTTAGTTTTTTTTTTTTTTAAATAATGTGCGTTTTTCCTTATTGATTATGATTCCTAGATGGCACTGTCATATTCTTAAGCAACAGAATCAAAGACAAAATTTGCACAGATTCCAAACAAACGAAAAACTACTTTGACATTGATTGCTACGAAACACATTTTATCTACGGTGACGTGGTCAGCGCCATCTGGAGGAAAGCTAAGAAGTAAGAAAAAAAAACAACAAGAAACACGCTCATTGTTTAGTACTGACTTCTATTCGACTGATGACGACTTCATATCGTGGGCGTGGGCTTCGTACCGACTTCATACACAGAGTTTTTTTTTTTTATATTTACTATTTTAGTTAAAACATAAAGCTTAAAAAAAGCAAAATATAGCTTTATTTTTATTTCTTTAGTGAAAGTATTTTATTATTGTGTATTGTCTAAGAATTTTTTATTCATAGCGGTTTTATTTATTTATCTTAAGGCAATATGTAAAAAAAATACGGGTGCTTCTTTTATGTGTATTTCATGATATACACGAAAAATTTAAATAAATTTCTAGTATATGCATTTTGGCAAAATAATCTGGGGTTTTGTTTTTGGAAAACATGTTTGTATACATTTTCCTCGATAGAAATATTTGTTGAAATAAAATCTTCAAACACACTTTGTCTCCTCGCTTAACAAATAGAAACCATTTACAGAACTCAATTATATTTTAAATATCTAGATATTTGATTTTGGAAATTTTGCTAGCTATTTTAATTTTTTTAATAATAATATAAAACTAACTTTTTTGCCTTTTGCCCTAAAGCTGCCCCTCTCGCACTGCGCGTTTTTTCGCTTGAAGTGACAGTAACAAAAATAAAATAGCCTCTTAAAACTCTAAGCCACACACATAAATAAGTCACAAACTACTTTTGGACCCTACTCGGTTAGAGACCGATCTTTAACAAGCCGATGCTATTCGGAAACCCTTTCCTTATTTCATCTCTATTATTAAACACCGTACATATTTATCAGAAATATTATTTTCGACCCAACATTTCAAAGTCGAAGCAATCACTTAAGGCCCCGGTAGTCATAAAATAAGTTCTCGTAAATTATTTAACACAGTAGTTGTCTCATTACATTGGACCAGCAAACTGCGTTACTCTGGATATTTTGGGCCATTTAAGGCTATAATAGTGTTCGCTTTATGGTTCGTTGGGAATTAAGGAAGGTTTGGAAGCAGGTCACGGGCGGCCGATGCGGTGTGGTTTGATGAAAATTTAGGATCTGGGGAAAAGTGTTCATGGGGAGGGGGGGGATTAAATGGTGCGTATATGGTCGAACTGATAGGTAGTTACTTAAATAATGTAGTACATTTTAGTGTAATAATGTAAAGTTTTGCTTAATTATTCCAATTTGATAAGTCAGTGACTGAAACGGAATATGGAATTCACAACTCGTTTTTAAATATGTGTCTAGAATTTTTTTTTTGTTATACAGTGTGTTAAGATAAAATTGCGGAAGCTGGAAACAGGTGATAGTACTCGTCCATACGAACAACTATTCGTGATGAAAAATTGGGAAAATGAGAAAAAGAAATCTGTTGTATGTAACTTTCCTATGGAACAGCCGTTTTTTTTTTTTCGCGATTCGAGGTTTGGCTCCATAGTAAAAGTTGTTCGTATGGACCGTTTTTTTTTTTTTTTTTTTTGTACTATCAACAGTTTCCGGCTTCCGCAACTTCATCTGAACACCCTGTATATGTGTATACATTGTCAAGACATACCTACACTCCTAAGGGGGTGTCAAAGTTATTTCTAAGTGTAGTCTGTAAAGCTCGAGACACAGTCTCTATAAACCGTTGGAAATATATCGGGACCTCAGTTCCCCCGAAAAGGTAGGTAGAGACCTTGCGGGAGGGGGGTTTCGGGTACCTAGATATTTCCGACAGATTATACTTGTGCAGCTGTGTTTCAGCGAAGATTATTACGTCCCATCATGACGGGTAGTGAGAGGAGCCCTATCGCACAAATATGTACTTAAGGCGATATGTGAAAGTTTTAGGGTCCCTGTTACTCCATATGCGAAAAAACTCTCAGTGCGAGTGGGACGGATTCGTGGAAAAGTAGCAAAAAGTCGGTTATTTATTAACATAAAATGTTCTTAGCTATTTTGTCAAAAAGATTTTCAAGGAGACTTTACAAATACATAATATCCACATTTTGAATGCAATTTCACAATGAAACAATTTAGAGGTCTTTTCGGAATTAAATTCTATCGAGAAAATTTCTTCCAATCGCGTTTTCCTTCAGTGAAAATCTTAATCAAATACTCAATAAACATTTACCCAAAAATTAAATACATAGATGACGTTATAGTGGAGTAAATGGATTGGAAAAAACCCCTTTTATTTTGATGTCGCGTTAACACGTTGAGGGATAGAGAAGCTGGACAGCATCCTACAACGTACTATTAGATATACCAATTTGAACACGACGCCGTATGGCGTCATCGATTCTCTGTAGAATTGTGCTAAAACGGCTAGCAGTGTCGAGATTTCTCTACAAACCAGTACAAGTGTTGTTTATTGTGTCACAAAGTTAACATTCAAACGAGATCTACTGTCAATACAATGGGCCTAAATGTCCGTTTCCCCTTTCGCCTTCCTCTCTACTACCATGTATCGCAACACAACTTGTATGAAGGCAATCTCTGTCGTTCAACGTGTTAACTTTGTAAGCTTAAGAATAACGAATAACGAATAACCAATAACGATACAAAACGCACAACTTTATATTGTTTTGCTTTTTGAAACAAAATTATGGAACAAATGCGTTTTTAAGCAATTTGCGGAAATTGCTTAGTAATAATTAGGTTTTCACAGGAACATTATGTAATTTTATTACATAGTAGATGCTAGTGATTTTTGGCACTTGGTGGAATTTATAAAACATTGTTATAACAAAACACTTGTACTTATCCACATATTACTTATAACTTTATTATGCCCGACCGGTTTCTCTGTAAAGCATTTTCTAGGGCTTTTTACACATCCTAACTAACAAAGAAATAACTTACACTACAACCATGGCTAAAATGACGTGCAATAAATGAAACAACAAACAGAAGCTTTAGGATGTGTAAAAAGCCCTAGAAAATGCTTTACAGCGAAACCGGTCGGGCATAATAAAGTTATAAGTAATATGTGGATAAGTACAAGTGTTTTTTAAAACAAAATTTTGGTAAACACCCTCTTAAGTTTGTTAATTGAATGCAATCAAAATGTAATGTATAAAATGACATAATTTTCCTGTGAAAGCCTAATTGTTACTAAGCCATTTCCGCGAATTGTTTTAAAACGCAATTACCGCATACTTTTGATTCAAAAGAAAGGAAATAGATATTTATGTCACAAGTGGCCCAAGTAATATTTTGTACGTGGACGGCATTATTTTGAATTCAAAGCGAAGCGAAGGATCCTATAGTAGAAAAGTAGAATCCTGAGCGTAGCGAGGAATTCAATATACGCCGCTCGAGAACAAAATATCTTGGCCTCAAGTGATGCACACTATTTTTCATCACTACCTAAGACAAAAAGAAAAAGCTACTAGTAGAAAAAGCTATTTTGTGGTTAGTAATTGTTGCACCACAATAGCTGCATCATGTACTATGTTTTCACGAGTTAATATATCACTATCACTACTCGAACTTATTTTTAATATTATTTGCAATAACTTAGCGAAGACCAGCGTGAAAATTTCTGAGAAAAAAAAATGAAAAGAAAGAAGAATACACATATTACAGTTTTTTTTTTTTCAGTGTGAATGAGCGTTTTTCTCGTTGTTTTTTTTTTTGGTTCTTAACTTTCCTCCAGATGGCGCTGTCCATGTCACCATAGATAAAATGTGTTTCGCAGCAATCAATGTCAAAGAGGTTTTTCATTTGTTTGGAATCGGTGCAAATTGCAAATTTTGTCTTTGATTCTGTTGCTAAAGAATACGACAGTGCCATCTATGAATCTTTTTTAACACTAAATTTGACATAAGGAAAAATGCTCGTTGCCGCCAGAGTCTGACTGGCCAGTAACTTCATAAATGATGCGTTCGACCTATTTGGTTAAATGACGCTAATCTATCAGAAGCACGAACGCGGACCAATCAGAAGAGAGAAAGTGCAAACTCTCATGGGAATTAAATTGAATTTGGCTATCGCTATCCTCTACTACAGCCATTTGTCGTTTTTCAAATAGGTGTGATGATGAAAATATTAAGTTGTGTGTTTTGTACCGTTATTCTATCGTGCCTTCTGAAACACATAATTCGAACCCAAATGTGCCCCTACGGGATTTGAACTCGACCACTCGACCACAGAGGCAGGTATTTGATTCTTATCGTTTCTTGATTATCTTGAAATACAGTTTATATGTCGCAGGTACATTGTCAAAGCCATAAAATTATAATTTCACTAAGTTAGGTTAGATCGGTGTTTTTAAAAATTTTTCATGGCGCTGCCCTTATTTATTAACAAGAAATAGGCGTAACCATGACATTTGAAATAGAATGGTTTTCTGCGACCCCCCTTAAAGAGGCTTCGTGACCTCCCCAGTAGTCGCGACCCACAGTCTGAAAAACACTGGGTTAGGTAATAAAAAACTACCGTGAAATTAAATATTCACTGGGAAAATTACCAATTTCGGCCCTGACAAATTACCTGCGAATTACATACATAATTACCTATATACATATACTTTGCAGCCAATAATAAAATCAAGGCAAAATATTTACAAGGGAATATTCATTTATATGTTAACTACTTTAATATATTTAGGTAGGATAGTTTTATAACTATCTGGAAGTTTTCTAAGCATGACAAGATAATGTACACGCAAGCTAAGGCATGAGCAAAAAGTTGCCATTTAATAGCTATTATTAAGAGTAAGTATAGGTATTTTAATATAGCACGAACAACAATGATCTCATCCTTAGAGGACGAGCCAATCAATTACTTAATCCCAATCAACTAATTCATAACAGAATTAAAAAAGCTTACTCCACATTCGGACCATCGATTGGTCCTCAGTCCGGAGGTAAATAATTGAAGTAATCGTTGGGTCAGTTCGGGTTAATTAATCATGGGATGGGATGCCGGCCGGTGCCGGTGGCGCATTACTAATTTACGTAATACTCGATATCGGTTCGTATCCAAAGCTTGTGTTCACCGATTATTTATCGAATTAACGAACTTTTTTGGCGTTTGGAAAGAATTAACAATATATCAGCAACACATTGAGCCCGTTTTAGTTTGATGATCAAGTGACCCGATTACAAAGGATTTATATGAGTTTCGGTGTTAGTGGGTATGCCTGATAGACCTACCCCCCTATTCTGTATCTAAGGTTGCAAACTGGACAGGGTGCCTATCGTCAAAAACATATATAATAACTCAACTTTCAAAATTGCCTTTAGAAGATATTGAACTATTTACGAACTGTGACGTCATTTCAAATGCGAACATATCATTAGACAATCGAAATTCGATAGTATATTTATGTTTTTGATGATAGGCACCTAGTCTAGTTAGCAACTAGAGATACATAATAGGCCCACAGATAGACCGGGGGTACCGTGGGTAACACTATGTATCGAGTAACAAGATGTGACCAATTCGAAGATGTATATAAAAAAACTAAACAGATTTAGCTGAGCGTAACCTGCATAATTTTTTACAGTCAGCAAAAAAATGTTTTTTTCTTATAAGAAATGTCTATTAGGTATTATAAAGATGCTTGAAAAATAAGAGTTGCGCTTCCTATGTTGGTACTAACGTGAGTCAGCCTCATTTTATGAAAGATCGATTTATTTGCAAAAATTGATTCTGCATCAAAACAAAATGATCCAGGTTGTGTCAAACCAACCCTATTTTATTTTGATGTAGTATCTTTTTCAACACAACTGCAAATTAGTCCCCACTTGTTACTCGATACATAGGGTTATCGACTGTACGTTCCTAGTCTATGAACAAAGTAAAACAATTTAAGTAGCGGATTCCGCGAATGGACAGTCACGACACCGCAAGCATGCCACGAACGCGATTATGCAACGGTGACACGGCTGAAACCCCCGCCCACACTAATATACACCCGATTTTTTCACTTCAATGGTAACTGCTCGGATTCCTTAAGGCGGGGTTCTCCCGATTTTGTCACTTTTCAAATTCATTTTACACCTTGAAATTGCAAATATTAAATTTTGAAAAAAAAAATCATGTCATATTTTATTTTCGATACGCTTGCATTTTCCTGCATAAAATAAAATCACAGAGACAGGCCTAAACTATAATCTAAATGTAATTTCATTTGAAATATATAAGGTTTTTAAAAATAAAACTTTTACCTAAATAAAAGTCGTACAAATTGTGATATAAAACGGCCGTCATATCCCTCTAATTCCAAATAATAAATAAAAACACCTTGAAATCGCGAGATTTCTGAGAGGCCCGCTCCCAATAAGAAGGATAGACAAGTGTAAAATTAAAGCGTTGGAGCAGGACATATTTCTCAAGATACACAAAATATAGCCTGTATGTAAATCTAGGACCTACTCTTCTAGACAGTGAAAGTTTCATGTATATACAAGGTGAATTTGTGAACATCGTCCAAATTCATACTTTGTAGGTGATCAGAATTATGAACCAATAACAATTTTTGTTAAATTCATAAAATTGTTAAATTCATAAAATGAAATTTCGACTCTCCATAGTGATTGACTCAGGACTAGCAGTGAATTACTATGGGAAGTCAAAATTTCATTTTACGAATTTCACAAAAAAAATTGTCATCGATTCATGATGCTGATCACTTACAAAGCCTCCAGTATGAATTTGGACGATTATCAAAAAGTCACCTTGTATATCAAGTGGTTTTCGAGATCTTAGGTAACAAACCAGCAAACATATTAAAATATATTTGTACTCTATTCAATGAGCTTTAGACAATGACACTCCACATGCGAGGGTAAGAAAAAATATATTAAATTTGTTTCGTCTCCTTTTTCCCTGAACAATTATTTTATTGAATTTCTCATTCAATATTCTGTTTTGCGTAGACATTCTGCACAAAATATCCAAATTTCAGGTCTGTAACTCATTCCGTCTACGAGCTAGAGACCTGTGACATACGTACAGACAGACAGACGAACAGACAGCAGAGTGACACTAATAAGGCTCTGTTTTGCCCTTAGGTACGGAAACATAAAAAAGCACAAAGTACCCAAAATTTGCAGCCAATTTTTATTCTTGCAATTTTTATTTTTATATTGTTTATCCATCAAATTTATGTGCAAACCAATCTAGCTTTTAATGGGAAAAAAAACTTTCATTTATTTTCTAGCTGTGGATTTCTCTTCTTGTTGAGATACCGCATTTTGGTTCAACAACCAGAGTTGTAATGTACTCGACTTTGATGTCATGTCATTATAAAGGTAAACAGTTAGTTGTGGGTGCTAATTAGAAGTACATAAGCGGATCAAACCGGCTTGTAGGTTCTATACTACTAATTCACCTTGTTAAATTATGAGTTCATTAAATTATTAATTAATATATAACGTATGTACGTTAATATTTACTTCCTAAACAAAACAGTATGTAATGTTAACTGTACAGCGGGTCTACCGCGTAGTTCTGATTTTCATCAACATCAACTTGACATTGAAATTTGACGTCGTGCGAAAGAGATGGCATGTTAGGCGGGCGTCGTCACACGCACGTAAAGTTTCAATCTCAAGTTGATGTTGATGAAAATCAGAATTACGCGGTAGACCCGCTGGTCCTCTAAAAAGGCCGTTTTGCGTTAAGGCGATATGTGAAAAAAATACGGGTGATTCTTTTCTATGTTTTTCATGAAATACATGGAAAATTTTAATAAATTTCTGGTATATGCATTTTGACTATATAATCTAGGGTTTTGAAATTGGAAAACATGTTTGGATAAATTTTCCTCGATAGAAATAATTGTTGAAATGAGTTCTTCAAACACACTTTTTCTCCTCGTTTGACGAATAGGAACCATATACAGTACTCAAACATATTATGATATTAGGTGTGTTTCAACAATATCTAGAAATTTGATTTTTGACATTTTGCTTGCTATTTTAGATTTTTTATAAAAATTATAAAACTAACATTTTTCGCTTTCGCCCTGAATCCGCCCCTCTCGCACTGAGCGTGTTTTCGCTTGGAGTGACAGTGACAAAAATAAAATTCGCATAGCCTCTTAATCACAATTATAATTCTGTTCTAATACCGTCTCTTTTGCACGCATGAAAAAGCTCTGACTCTATCCTACTTTCAAATCATTTTATGATTCACCCAAGTTGGTCTTTTTAGATCCCCTGTTCTTTTACTCGGTTATGCCTTTGTAAATTGGTTTTACAAAATAAAGAAAATATCTACAATGATTTTATACTCAAAAAAAAAAACTAATTATACGGTTAGGGTTAGGTTTCTCGAGAAAAAAATTACGTTTCACTCGTCAGGATTTGCGGGATTTAATATTAACAGTTTTACACTTATTACACTTATTACATCTCAAAAGGCAAAGTCGTTTTACTCAAACAAAAGAGCCCTAACTGACGCTTTCAGGTATATTTCAGTGATAAAGTAGAGTCGTTCACTAGAATCCCACCTCTCAGTAACAAACGTCAAGTCACGAATGTCCGTCGACCCTTCACTGACGTAGTGACTGTCAGCTGAAGCAGTGAGGCCAATCTGGGTCCCAGGAGTGGCATACCGTCACTCGCCGTAGCCCGTTTGACGCCATATGTGGACTCTCTACCTTCCAAACAGATCAACTCGTCAGCTCCATCGGGCAAGCTTCAACTCTAGGTGTAAAATTTTAAGGTTGAGTTCCGATTGCGGTCCTGGAGGTGGGGTGGTTTGTGCCGGTATGGGGTGAAGTCCCAAAGGCGTACGACGCTCGCTGCTCATCATTTCCCCATTGTCTCGTTAAACAAAAATCAAAAACAAACATTGTAACTCCCCAGATTTTTGGTTACGAGATCTAGAACGATTCGCAATCATTGTCTAGATTTCGTTTTGTACGATTGGGCCTTCGGGATTAAAATATCTGTCATCGAATAGTTTTATTGCTTCTTCAGTACAGACGTTGATAGGTTTTTCGAAGGGTAGAAAGAATCGGGATTGTCTGTAAAACTAAAGTACGATAGTTGTTGGCAGTTGCGTCTCTTCGAACAGCTTTTAGTCGGTTATTATTCTGTCCTAGTTTTGCACGAAAATATTGTAGCGTAAAAAGTAATTTCCGATTTTTGTTCTGGAAGCTTCTGAGCCAGCTTTACGATGAAAAAAAAATGGTGTTTCCGTTTTTCTGCTGCAATTCTGGAATCATTTTCCAGTGCCCAAGTTTCGCTTTAAAATTTATTTGACAGCTGCCGACAAGATTTGCTTAGTAGTTTCACAAATTGGCTAAATCGAATCATAAGGCCACCGACATTTGCTGAACCCCATTTGAATGCCAATTGTTACTTTTGTTATTGAATTTAGTGTCTCTTGAGATGCTCATATATGTATTTTGAGACAAATAATTTAAAGACGGCCTTATTTACGACGACATTGTATCATAGTTGTATCATACGCATATGTATCTCCGTCATCTGTTAATGATAAGAATAACATAAAACAACGTAAAATAAAATTTTAGTGAGATATATTTCGGGCCATTCGGGCCCGGCTTCAGTCACAATGGAGAAAAATACAATACATAGGTAAAAAAATAAAAAATAAAAACTATTTACATCTAACCTATTTACAAGATATTAAAAGAATTTTTTATGTTGCTTGTTTAATTTAATTCAATTTAATTTAATTCTTTTAATATCTTGTAAATAGGTTAGATGTAAATAGTTTTTTTTTTTTATCTATGTATTATATTTTTCTCCATTGTGACTGATGCCGGGCCCGAATGGCCCGAAAAATATCTCACAAAAATTTTATTTTACGTTCTTTTACGTTATCTATTTACAAATAAATATAACCTTTGGTGTTTGATTTTAAAAGATTGATAAATAGAGTTTTAAAAATTCTTTAAACATTAGTAACCGTACTGACGTAACTAGATTATCCCGAGGTAAAACATCACTGCCAAGAACTGCAGAACTTTCATTAGCTCGCAGTGTCTCCGTCGCTCTGGCACGTCACGTAAGCTACCACGTCTGCATACGTTCGTCGCAGCACATTGAATTACTCCTGATTCCTTGCGTACTCTATATAAAAGTAATTCTTTTCTCGAAGATTGTGCCTCAGCGTCTCTCGACGTGACCGACATCTCCGATTTCTCCGCCTTGTCTTCTTCCTTTCTCCCGTCTCTATTATTTATTCTACAGATTCGCCGACGTCAGCGTTTGACAACAACTTCATACCAAATAAATTGTCGGTGAAATTGTATGTCTGGCTAGTGAATTACGACAGGCACGGTCTTCCTTTTGCCCTTTGTTTTGCTTAGGTTAGACAAATTTACTGAACCAAGCGTTATTTTTTTCTCTCCAGCGTTTTTAGATATCTGACCCGTTTCGCGTAGCCTGAAGAAGATTTCAGACGGCTTTTCTTTTCTAAAACAACCCTCTTCGAAGATTATTTCTAATGCTCAAACTCGAGGCGCAATAAAGTGGAGTGATGATAATAAAAATGTTCAACTTATCCCCCGTGTATCCGTTGTGAATCTACACATAGAATATGTGCGATTCTCAACCTTACATCTTTTTATTAACGTCACGGCAGGACGTTTTAATTTTAATAAAGCTGAACATTGGCACGCCCAACCTATTTGTCAACCTTCTTTACTTTTGCTGGCATAAAATCATAGAGTTGCACACTGCGTAACTACGACTCTGTTAGAACGAGTGGACGATCGAAATACGACTCTTTGATTTCTGCATTAAGATTGCGAATCGCGCGATAATCCCAGTCCGAGCACGTATAAAATATGAATTCCTCAAAGGTGGCGGCGCAGAATTTAAGCTTTTCTCTTTTTAGTAATAAAGGTGTGTTTTACTCGCACGCGACAGGATTATATTTGAGATTTGGACAACGAAACACGTAGGTGAGCCATCGCTCATGTGACAAATTTCAACGTTTTCCTTAACGCGGGCCACCGTGTTTAGAATATTATATCAGGAGTTAGTTATGTCGCTATTGATTTACATACGAAAGGAGAGATTGCTTGAAACTATATTTTTTGTGTGACGTATTGTGACATTTTTCCCGGGGGGTTCAGGTTTTGCCGGTTCGTTTGCAAGGCTTTGCGATTCAAATTGTAGTTTCTTTATTCGAAGTAACGAACAGGCGGCAATACGTGCGGAAAGCAGATTCTCTGTTTTGTCGAATGTTTTTAGGGGCTTCTTTTAGAACTCCATGTGTAGACGTGATTTTGTTGTGTAAACAACTCGCTGGTGTATATTTATGACAACAATTCTGTTCGACTGATTTTTGAAGATTTTTGAAGCGCTTTCGTAGGTATTTCGATGGAATTGTTGTTATAAATACCGTCGTCATTTTATAGAATCCCACAAATGAAACAGAAAATCAAATAGTCTAAAATAGGTGCGACAACAAGTGGAGCGAGGAGGAGCGTGTTAGTTTACATATAAATACATTTTGGGAGCCAAGCGAAACGGAGCGTAGAAAGGCGACCCTCAGTAGTTCTAACAGAATTACGATATGCCTAGACAATTGTAAAATGACGAATTCTACGATATGATGCTGATATACATAAGCTTCTAGATAAGTTGTAAGTTTTTATCTAATAATTATAATATCATATCGAAAACATCGTACAAGTCCCGGCAATAAATAATGCACATCGTATCGTAGTGTCATCTCTGTCGCACGAAGCATTAGCAGTCCGAAGCTTACGAAGTCTACGAAGCCGAAAATAGTCGATGTGCATTATTTTCTGCCGCAAATTACTGTAATTGTATACAAGTAGCGGCATGTTTTTCGACGTCTGACCTTGACTGCGCTAGTAATTTTTTCTCTATCGCACTTAGTAATGTTTTGCGCGAATGAACAAATGCGCTAGTCCCCCACCACTTTCGCCGAGCGGTCAAAAATCAAAAAATGCCGCGACCTGTACAACATTTATAGCGATAGGGCTCATCGCTCATCTTGCTAGGACGTCCTATTCGTCGCGTTGGTGAAACGTGTGTGTACGTATACGAGTCTGGACTGTGTCTTGCGTTTTTTGCAGTCCCACTGTGAAACATCCTGGACACCCCTTTGGGAAGTCATGACGTGACGATATATTTGTATATGCGAGCGTGAGATTGTAAAATCCAATAGTTTATAACAGGGGTCTCTAAACTAAGGCCCGCGGGCCAAGATCGGCCCACGAGCTCCACCAATCCGGCCTGCCATCACTGGCTGGACATGTTATTATTGTAGTATTAGATATGAGGTTTATTTAAAATTCACAAACTTATAATAACAGCATAATGTTATTTATGAATTATCAATATTAAAAAAGAAACGTTACCACGCGTATTTGTCTAAAAGTGGCATTTAAATTTATTTTTTATTTTTACCCCTAATTCAAGGTCTATGTTCACAGCACGCGCTTCGGCTAACTCCGTCTTGCCCGAAATACCAACCAAAAATTGCGAACGGAGCGGAGCGCCCTTCACAAAAGATATTTCGCTGACCAGCTAGTCCTAATACGAAAATTTGCGCGTCAAAACTACTGTGTGGCCCTTGGGCTAAGAAGTTTGGAGATACCTGATTTATAACTTCACTATTAAGAAAAATTTGGTTAGTTTATAAGCAAACGTGAAAACACATGAAATTGTAAGTGGAGTTATAAACTATTGGATTGTATAATCTTACGGTGACATATACAACAAGTGTTTATGTCTGAAAGATTTACTTGAAAATTATTCTATTATTTGACAAAACTGTCATCTCATTCCAGCCTTGTGAACACGGGCTTATACACTACAATATTTAAGGGAAGAAGGTCAAATTACAAAAAGATTTGTCGTCTCATTTGTACGCTAATGCAAAAATCCAAAGAAAAATTAAAAAAAAAACTTTATCTATCACCAAACCTGACCGTCTTAATCGTCGGGTAATTACTTTGAAATATATGCGAAAAAAATACGGGTGTTTCTTTTCTGTGTATTTCATGAAATATACGGAAAATTTTAATAAATTTTGACTATATAATCTAGGGTTTGAAATTGAAAAACATGTTTGGATAAATTATCCTCGATAGAAATAATTGTTGAAATGAGGTCTTCAAACACACTTTTTCTCCTCGTTTGACGAATAGGAACCATATACAGAACTCAAAGATATTTTATTAGGTGTGTTTCAACAATATCTAGAGATTTGATATTTGAAATTTTGCTAGCTATTATAGTTTTTTTAATAAAAATATAAACCTAACTTTTTTCCCCTTTGTCCTGAATCCGCCCCTCTCGCACTGCACGATTTTTCGCTTGGAGTGACAGTGACAAAAATAAAATTCGCATAGCCTCTTAAATGCTCGAGAACGTTTAATTTTCACAGAGATATATCTTAAATAACAACGTTTTCTCTTGAATTTAAAAATTATTATTAAAATTACTATTAAAACTATATTAACTAACTCTGTGCTGTCCATACATTTTTGGAAAATACGGTTGTTTAGTATGTGGGATATACAGGGTGCTCTGAACTTCGACCTATTTCTTGAAAGGGGTTATACTAGAGATCATTTCCAACAAATAATGCCTATCAAGTAGGGGTCGAAAATGATAATTTTTTTTTCAAGTAAAAAACGTCGATTTTTCAAAAATTACAAAATAAAAATGGTTTTCTTTCCACTTAAGAACTTTTACTTCTGAGATTATGAGAATTCTGGGCATGTGTATTTTTTATAAATGATCACTCATTTATCATTAACTAGAAAAATAACAAATAATACGTGGTCGATGTGGTGCTCGTGCTAACTAGCACAAAGACACTAGATATTTTTGATATGTCAAAGTGTGATAAAATGTAGGGAGCTATTTGTATCTCACGTCAACTTGTCAGACGGTGCTAGATCCGAAGGACGCGGGTGGCCCTGATATCTTGCAATCCTTTATATCAATTCACTGAAACCGCATCCAATAATCAAAATAATTGATGTTTGTTACATGTAAATATATTTCACCAGAGATCTTAACATGTTCATTAAGGCGATTATCCCGGACAAAATGTGAAATTCGACATTTTAGAATTTCGAAGACGCTGCATCCTGTCGCTTTAGAAAATTGCAGCTCTGCATAAACATACGTTGATTCTTATTCTAAGACCCCTTGGAATTCGTTTTTACATAATTTATCATTTAAAGCTATAATAAGCTTCACGCGTTACTACAAAGTCATAAAAATAAGAAACTGTTTATCATCAGTTTCTCACCAAATACGGGCTAAAATGCAGAAGACATCACATATTCAGGTATGGTTCAAAGAAGTAAAGATTCCTATGAGATTCTTTTTTTATTCAATTTGTTTTAGAAGGAAAAAGCTTGAAAATATTTAATAGCGCCTGAAAAAAAAAATACCAAAACAAGATCTAACGATTTTGATTATTGCTTTTAAATTTAATCAGGCACTTAGAGTCAAACGACACGCTCCCGTCACGCAAAAATAAAAAAATAAAATGTCTTTATTTCGGGCAATGAAAAACACATAGAAAGTGGAAAGAAAATTTTGGCTAATATCAGGTGTTTTTGTGGTAGTGTAGTGCATTTGACGATTCCGATTTTGTATCAATATTGTGAACTAGTGGTGTGTGGTGTATAGTAATGTAAATATTCCCTTTTGTTTTGTTTTTGTGCAATAAGTGTAAGTGTAATGTATAGGTTAGGTTAGTTTGCTGTATCATTTATTAAATAAACTAACATTGTAGAAGACAATAATAAATGGTAAATAATGGGTAATAAAAGAATAATAAAGTACTACGGTTCTGGTAAAGCCAAGCGAGTTTACCAAAATAAAGGTCGACGACTCCTCGGTCTCAAATAGGTACAGAGCATAAAATATAATCTTTACGTCAAAAATAAAATAAATCAAAATAAAAAACAAATAAAAGGCCAATAGAGGCAATATTATATATTTATTAAAGTATTACTCGCACATGTGATTATATTATAAACTTATGAACGAATAACTCTTTTCGAGTGCAACAACAATAAAAAGATTTTATGCAACAAAGATTGAAGAATCACGTCGAGGTGCATAATTGAAAAACTGCAGAGACGCAACCACACGTGCATTTGTCCCAAGAGCTGCAGTTGATTTCATACAGTGCATTGTGTGCGCAAGACATTCGAAGGCAGCCAGAGACTCAAAGGATTTCTCTCCATTCTTCAGAGGGCTATTGACGGTCTCCAATATCAATACGTAACTCGATGAGGACTGCTTGAAGCAGGCATATGGAACAGAACCCACACAATTATTGCTGCTCGTTTGATGGACTCTAATCTTGTGCTATATAGGTTACACTGTGTTCTTCTTACTGCCGTCTCAATATAGCGTATCCACGTTTCAAAAACATCTTTAATTATTGTTATATGCTCCTTTGTGCATTTTTGACAAATACCAAAATCTTGATCATCTGTTACAGCCTTCTGTCAAAGTCAGTATAATTTTGATGAACATAAATACTCGCAACGTGCCAGTTAATCAAATTAGAACCTTCTTACTTACATTTTAACGTAAATGAAGGAAATCGTAAATAAAATAAAAAATATAACAGCCAAACTTTCCCAATATTATACCCATTTACAATTTTTAGGAAAATGTTTGGAAATTGGTGCAACACCGAAAGGGCTGATACCAAAAATTGCCCTCAGTGCAATACCACCAATAATCAGAAGCAACATGATTATGGTTAACTACATGAACGCCTTACACTCTACACACATGCTCTACATACAATATATACACCTCTGCACAGATCAGAAAAATTTCGCACAAAAAACCCATCCTTCCAGAAGCGCTACAAATAAATATCCAAATACGCTACAAATAAATTTAAATATCTGCCTAACTTTGCCCGTTCAATTAGTCTTACTAAACAACCAATCAACCCAAATTTTGGATTTATTTACGTATATAACATGTGTTATTATTTTACTCTAATTAATGATTCTTTCGCTAAACTCATAAACTAAACATGAAAATCAGAGGTGCGATTGTGTAAGAAAATAGTCATGAAATCGTATTCATTTGATAGCTTAAAACTAATCATTTCACTTGTCAAACGGCCAATTTGAATTGTCTATGGTATTCATAGATGCTTTACGATTTGTATTGTTATTTTAGACAATGAGTGAATGATTTGTTAAGATTGACAGATAATTCGAATTGTCTAAGATTTTGTTAGTTCATCGCTAATGTCAAATGATTGCGGCGACTTGTTGTCTATGACAATCGTTTAACGGTAAGTGTTTTTGGTTATTTTGGAATAAAATTAGGTAAAACAATTTTTATTCTACCATTAAAATCAATAAATGATGTTCAATAAATTAAAATTGTGGAGCTTTTTAGTCAAAACCCTTGGCTTTGGCACAGAAATAAGAATTGTTTTTTATATGAACACAGTTTGGGGTTATATTTTTGTAGGAAAGATATTATGAAAAGGTTTAGGGCAGTTCGGCCACAGATTAAAATATTTTTTCTTACTTTTTAGGGTTCCGTACCCAAAGGGTAACCAACGGGACCCTATTACTTAGACTCCGCTGTCCGTCTGTCTGTCCGTCTGTCAACAGGCTGTATCTCATGAACCGTGATAGTAAGACAGTTGAAATTTTCACAGATGATGTATTTCTGTTGCCGCTATAACAACAAATACTGAAAAACAGAATAAAATAAATATTTAAGGGGGCTCCCATACAACAGACATGTTTTATCGCTGTTTTTATATATAATGGTACGGAACCCTTCGTGCGCGAGTCCGACTCGCACTTGGCCGGTTTTTGTATTTTGGTTCGGTTGCTATTTCGTCATACTAATATAATAAAGAAACATACTATAAAATAAAACACCGACCGATTCAAAAATATTTTGCAGTTGCAGTTGACTTGACACTTGAATTGATTCGAAACTATGACGCGTTATTATAACTACAAAACTCGGACGAAGACAAATAATACGATAAGATATAGCGCTGTCTCTTTCAGACATCACATCTAGTAAAAAAAGTAATCCCGTGTCAAGCTCTTCAACTACATATACTGTTGAGTAGTAGTAAACTTATGCCACCACCTGGGGTCGAGCAGCTGAAACTCGGTTTTCCTTCAATTGTTGCGTTTGGTTATACGAGTTGCATGGAGATAAGTTTCGATTGAATTCTATGTTTTAAATTATAAAAATTAATTTTTGTGGTGGATTTAAAAAATGTAATCAAAAAGATCTATTATTTTTGTGTTTGACATAATTTTAAAGTAAATAAGTTATCAAATTTCATTTTACGTAGGTAGTACACAATAAAACGCAATTTCATTTCGCATTTTTTAAACCATCGGTCATTTCTAAACCTTCGGTTACTTTTCGGTCTTCATTTTATGGACAGTTTTACACAATTCGAATTTGCCCTACACGATCCTTGACAATGGTATAGATTTATCATCTATGACCAACCTTACACAATCGCACCTCTTTACATTACCAGAATACGGACGCCTCACAGAATAAGGTTGCGGGAAGCGCGCGGGGCGACTCGCTTGCAAGTGCGCCGCGCAGCAGGAATAAGACGATAGTTTTTTTCAAATACAGACTGTTCACAGGTATTTTACCTCTGACAGCTGTTCTATGTCCAATACTTAAGAAACATTTTCGATCAGCCTAGAGGTAAAATAACTGTGAACGATCTGTACCTATCGCGGCCGCGCCCGCTAACTCAATGATTCCCTTAACAAAAAAATATAACAAAAGAAGTCTATTGTTACGTTGGACGAATTCGTCCCTTTGTAAGTACACAAGTTAAAACGGAGCATCAATATTTCGATTCTCATGTACCAGAACGAATTTAAAATGCAGTAGGTATAATTATTAATCTCTTTCACAACAATAAACATACTTATTCAGAAACAGCGGTCCAGTTATCACGCGGACATCCTGCAAGCATTATCAGCGTCTTATCAAATTGTGGAGGAAACAGGAGCCATTTTGTTTTTTTTTTCCCCCTCCCATCGCCGGTTTTGTGTAATTTTGTACTTGTGGTATATTTGCAGACATGTTTAGATCAGTTATAAAAATTCAGTTTGTTTTATCTTGCATTGCATTGTTGTTTTGTGTGTGTTTTCTGTGATCTGTGTTCTTATATCCTCGGTTGGAATCTTCAATTTACGAAAGGATTAGTGAACGTGACGTGAAGTACTTTTTTCTTTACCGGTGGATTTTTTGTGCTTTGTGTATTTCATCACAGGATTCAGTTATCCTTTTCTGTTTTACTGAAAGAGGTCAATTTTACGGTAATTTGGGTTAAGATACTGACTTAAAGTAGGGTTTGATGACTTTAATCGTATATACAACTTGTAACAGAAAGGTGTAACCATATTTTAAGAGCTTATTCAGTCAATGGTATAGTACAACTTTTACTATGGAACGAAACCTGTAAATAAAAAATAAAAAAATTTTACTGTTTCACAGAAAAATGCAATGCCGCTCGGCCGAAATGTATGGAAGTTCAGATATTTTTTTTTGAGATTTCTTCGTTGGCTCCATAGTAAAAGTTGTTCTGTATACCATTGACTGAATAAGCTCTTCAAATAATGGTTACACCTTTCTGTTACACGTTGTATATTGCTACATAAATTAAATAAACCTTTAATTTAGTTCATGTACATTTATTATTTTTAAACATATACTCGTATTATTATAAGATTAAATTTGTCTCTTAAAAAGTGTATTATGTTTACCTACTTTACAATATAAACTATTTGAATTTGAATTAAATTGGATAGTGCGTTGCAAAAACTTAACTATTCTCAGATACTACCTTGGCTCGAAATACTCACCTAAAATAAAACCGAATTGCCTTATTCTAGACTAGTTCCAGTGCAGCCACTCAACATTAGCATTCCTTATCTGGATGACTTTCTTCCTATAACTGGATCAGCTGAAACTTGGCAAAAATTCACCGGCTAACGAGGACATTGTTCTTTTTGTTTGGTGGCTGTCAGAAGGGTTCTCTGTTCTTTTCTGGAGCTTTCTTAATTATCGTATAGAACAAGTTCTTATTTGTTTTCGAGGAGTCCTCGTTCCATTCATTTTTGTTTTTATAAGACGTTTTGGTTTGTTAGTAGGTATTTGTTGTGGATCCTTCAGCGTGGTTGTTTAGGAGTCATGACTTTAGTGTTAAATCTGGCCTTAAAACTGTGTCGAATGAAACACCGATTACTATTTTTATAAAATTATTTTCGTTTTGTTTATCTTGGTTACCTATATTTTTTATGACAGCGATCATTGTGGTGAAACTTGGAAAGTATCTTGGTTAAAATTTTACTTGCACTAACTTGTTTCACTTTTTTTTGTTTGGTGTGACTATTTCTTACATCATAATAATATTTTGACATCTCTGAATCCCTTGAAAATGGTGTAATAACCGAAACCAGTCAGGAGTTAGTCTAAAAATAAATTTGTGAAACAAGTACAAGTGAATTTTTAATCAAGAGTATTGTCTTTGTTGCGACTACAGATATAGCTTATTTTTTTAGAGTAGAACATCTGTCAAACAAACGTATGTGTTGAGCATAATTTATGTAAAAACTTTCAAAAGATTAAAATACAGCCGAACTACAACTCCAGACTCTCCTTACAATTCCTTACGATTATAAAATACAAACGGGAGTATAGGATTTTTATGAATCCACTAAGAAATAAGGTTAACAACATAAAGATTTAACAAGATTATTATTTCTAACTAATCTTTTAAAACCCGATTATGGTATCGACGTTCTTAATTCCCTCATTCGACTTAATAAATGTAAGTTTAAAGAATATGATTTTTGCCTGAACTCCGTGTTTCGCACAAAACTAATAAGTTTATTGTAAGGTCATGTCTCAGTTTAGATACGTATTTTTTAAGAGTATGGGATACCCTCAAATGTTCTGTGGCATACCCTAGCAACTTTTTTTGTTACCCGTCCAGCACAATAAGTCCAATGGCAAAGACTTAATTTACTTACATTATATATTTTGTGGGCAAAAAAATATTTAATTTAAGTAGATTTACTTCATATTTCTATAACATAATTTAAAAAAAAAATCAATCGCTTCTGCGGAACGTTTAAAAACCAAAAAAAAAGGTTGGTAATATACATTTTTAAACAAAAGTATATAATGAAATAGCCGTTTTCTATGGAGAATTTGAAGGAAACTCAATTTTCAGTACTAACATTTTCGCATTTTTTGTAGGAATGACAAATCCAAATTTTATATATTATTTGTGTATAAAAGCTAACAGCAACATCTATTTAATTTTTGTAAAGTGTGTGTGTAAAAATTATTACGAATCTTATCATGAAAATAGATGGCATTAAGGACGAACTGTTTTTAAAAATTAAATTTTAGTTGTCAAACTGACAATAAAAATTAAATTTAATACGTAGATGTAAAACCTTGAAATCAACTTTCAAACAAAAAACAAACACATTTCTTATAAGTACGTAGACTTAATAAAAGACCAACAAAACAAATGTTTTTTTTTTTTTTTTTTCAATATAAGGGTAGACCTAATTTCTTCCAAAGTACCCTCGAAAGTCTGGCGTTGTTGATGTTCTAGGCTCCGGTAAAGGCTTAACCCGTTTAATTTCACTAAGTGCGACGGCCCTTCACATCTATTTGTTCTTCAATTGTTATATAAAATCGATAACTAACGTATTTAAGCGTAAAAATGCGTACTTTTTTAGTAATTAAAAATACTTGATCAAAAGCATTTCTTTTTCTTTGTTGTTCTATTATATTATACAGTGGCGTGCACAGAACTTTTTGTTAGAAAAGCAAACAATTGGTCAAGAACAACAATAAAAAAACAATAAAAAAATTTAAATGTCACTTTGAAAAAAAAAAGTTTGTATAGGAAATTTTCACTCTAGGGTAGACATTGTCTACCCTGGCATCATACAATTTTTTTTTTCAAATTGATATTTGAATATTTTCATATTTTTTTTATTATTGTTCTTGACCAATTGTTTGCTTTTCCAGCAAAAAGTTCTGTGCACGCCACTGATATTATACTATAGTTTTTTCAGCAGCTTCGCTTGCGTGGAAGTGTCTTTCAATCTTTAAGTAGTATCAACAGTTTTCGGATTGGTAATTATTTTATCAACGCCCCGTATAGTCTATTATGTTGACCAGGGTCAAACCGCACCCAAATCCGTTATTTTGTTCTCGAGTTAAAACGGAACATACCTACATACCTACAGACAGACAAAAATAAAAATATTCAATGTACAGACACGACATTTTTAAATTTATATATTAGTAGTTTATGCTACAAGGGCGCAAAGGAATAAATTACGAGGACGATTTAAAACACGAGCGTAGCGAGTGTTTTAAACGTAACCGAGTAATTTATTGGTCTTACGCCCGTGTATCATACTACGTTTTTCAATGCATAGTGTGAGGAAATGAAAACAAATATAATCTTGTGAACTTTAAATTATGATTGGCTCAAAAGGATTGTATCCAGAGCCGTTAAACAGTGAGAAAAAAAAGTATAACATCTATGGTACACAGGAAAGGCTGCAGGTTAGCCAACCATTGCAAACAAATTAAAAAAAATAATAATAATAAAGCCCTAGGGCAAAATAATCGACTTTCTGTTCGGTTTTGATGCATAAAAAGTGAGCCTTTACGAGCACATGCATTGAAAAGATTTTTATGGTCCGGTCCGCCCTTTATACATACAAATAAATCTCAAACATAATCAGACTTTTAAAAACGCACAGCACCTGACCTCTTTCATGTTCTTACATTTCGTCTAAAAGATCCCCTAACTTCAAAGTCGATTCTCCAAACCTGTGATTAAAGTTGTCTCGTACATTTTTTCCAAGGCTGTTTTTTGTTTAATGTATTTTCTAAGAAATATCAACGTTTCTACGAGCGAGCTTTGTAGCGAGTAATATGCTACGGAGGTTAAAAAAATATATATTACAACGTGTGTCACAGATACAACTGTAAATTATTTAAGTGGATATTTCTTATTTCGCTTCTTTACTCAATCACAAGCAATGGCAGCGCATATGCTTACGAGTTCATTTCATTTTTTTTATTATTCAGATCAAATATGATTAATTGAAACTGAATAATATTCAAAAATGTAATCAAATTATCTTTCTTTAAAAAAGACGTTCCAAAATTGACAAACATGCTCCGAATATTGAAAATGTTGAATTTTTATTTCTGGGTTCATTTATTTCACAAATGGTTAAATTTACACAAGGCAATTTGTTTAAAAAATTACATTAATTACCCCACCATCACAATATTTGACCACCTAACGGGTATATGTCAAATTACCAGAAATCCTATATACTATATATTTCTTTTAATTCGTCCGTAGGTCTGGGCCGGCTGCAGCCGTACGGCTCGGGCAGCGGCAGTGGGTCGAGCAGCGGCAGCGGACGGAGACACACACGGTCCCGCGGTCTGTCCGACTCTCCGACCACGCCCAACTCCGCGTCCGACAACGCGTCCGACGCCACGCTCACCGACTCTGAGCTCCCGCTTGCGAGGGATTCCACACTTCTCGTGCATAACGGTGAGTCTTGCTTCATGACATATTTCTTCTGGACTTTGATATACAGGCTGTTGCTTCGGTCCACAACTTGCATCACATGAATAATAATATAAATACATGATGCTTATTCCAAAAAACAGAATACAAAAAATAAATAACAATTGAAGAAAGAGATATGCACTTTATGCACTTTATTATATCCTAAAATTCTCTTAATTTTTCTTTAGGTCAAAATACCTAACTGCTCGGGTGTTCCACCCCACCCCACCGCCACCATTCTGCCAGTGCTGAGTTAATGACATCGTGCCCCTTCATTAATTTTCACACACTAAACGTTTTATGTCGCCCCCAAAATATCATAAACAAAACGGTTTTTTTTTTCTCTTCAGTGTCTGTATACCACCTTGTGACGGAAGTTGCTGATTAAATCAACAGCATATATAGTACTGACAAATAATATTAACTATAACTACGGAAAGAAGCGACATATGACTCCTTGTCAGCGTAAGGTCGTTGCCCGCAAGGCCGCAAATTAGAAGCACCATTGGGGTATACACAACACATCTCCTACGCTGACAAGTGCCAAATCAAAGAAAATTGAGCAAAATCATTTATCGTTTAATTTAAGAAATGGTTTTTCACTTACGTTACCGTATTACTCGTAGACACAATCGTTTTTTAAATTACCAAGTTGTTATACTCGTATAGAGCAACATTTTCTTCTTTCTCTTTCTCTACAAAAAAAACAATGTTGTAAATTTTTTCTGTGGTCGCTGATTACAATTCTGAAATTAATTTCAGGCAGACCCGGATTCCCGGATATTTTCGTTGACAGCCAGCAACTGGTAATACTTAGGTGTAGGGTGACAAGTTCTACGATACCTTTAGACCTATAATTCATACGGAATAGAAATGGTCATAGTATTTCGTCGCCTTTTTATATACATGCCGAAGGCCAAGCAACTATCGGCGAAGCCAAAGGCCAATTAAGGGCCTTACTATCGCCAAATGGGTACTTTCTAAAGCCTACTCCTCGTTTATGGCGAAACCAAAAATAATGAAAAACTGTATTATGAATAATCAACTCTTAGACAACATATACAACATTTTTCTTTTTTATACCACCAAAACTTCTACATGAAATCTTTTTTTAACTGAATGGTGTTTTTTGGCTTGAATTTCCTACTGCTCCTAAGTGGCTTGGCCGATTGAATTCATTTATGCTTTGATAAATAGATAAACTTGATATCTATAAACATAACATAACATTATTCAATTGAACAATCACATCCTAGTGAAAAGTATAATTTTCTCCTATTTCGCCCTATCAAGGACACAGCGAGCGTCGTAACAGCCACTATGCATTTCGCGCTGATATGAACGTTATTCTAATGTCGTTTCTGTTGATATTCGTACCGACAAATATCGAGCTGCTTATTTGGCGACGGTAATCGCCTTAAGCCACTGAATTCTGCAGGGCTCAAACTGAGCCAAAGGTAGTTGGGTGAAAATGCTAGAGATGTGCTAGTAGATCATTTTAAATAAAAGGTATCTTACCTACATCGATCTCATGAAACCATTTGAACCCAAATTTAAAATTCACAAGTAACAAGTTGGATAAATACCTTCCTCTTACTCGAAATGGAATAGGCGTGTTCTGCCGAACTTACCGAAAATTTCCTAGCTCCTTTATAATTCCCTAAAAGAAAAATGCACCGTCTTTAATATATCCCGAGTTTTGTTTCTTAAATCTCGTATACTTCCTTGTTTTCTCCACAATCGCTTTAGATATAAGTGGTTGTTCGACTTTCTATTTTTGGCGAATACTTTTTTAGATCTCGTTCTTCGTTTCTGTTTGGTTTTTGATTTGATGTATTGTTGCCTTTTAGCTGACAGCATTTTGATATAATACTTCCCTTTGTATTGATAAACGTCGTCTCTGCGGTGAATGTTTTTCGTTTTGTTACGATACATCTTGGCAGATATATTATTATAATCTACTTTTTGTAAAACGAATGACATTAATAGAAATTACAAGCAGTAAATATGTCATGGACACAAAAAACTAATAATTTGTATTGATAAAGAACTTATGGTATAAAAATATATTTGAAAAAAAAAAGGGTATCGAAATCATAATATATTTTATAATGTTTACCTAGGATCAGTAAATATAGTATGAGAGGCAAACAAGGTAGGCAAAATCAATTTCTCGTCCCAAAATTCACTGTAAATTCCTGTAAACCGCATAAAAAGCCGGAACCCTGCAGTGCAGTTAAAAACTGAGTCAAACGTGTCGTATTAAGGAGTTATCCAAACTCAGCACGTTGCAGCAACGCCTCCCGGGAATGCAAAATGAACCATGTGATTGCGCGGGAATCACATTACCTAGAGATACGGTTTACACGACTTTAGATATCGAGTAGCACCCTGATTCGATTCTAGGTTGGATTATTCGTCTTTGCATGGTATTCCGTTGTTTTTGGTAATCTTATATAATACAAAAACATGTATCGTCACTACATGAATCCTTGGAGGGGTGTCAGGGGTGCTCCCTCAAGCGTGTACTGTAAAATGCAAGTCACATGGAACATCACTCGCTTTTCACTGACGATTATAACGTCCCAAATGTGATGGATGGTGAGTCCTATAGCCGAACTTCGGACCTAACATGAATAAAGTGCACCGCGAGTATTGAACCCACGACCTAGTTAGCAGGTAAGTGCTCTACCTGCACTCGCCCACAGGGGCTGTTAAGAAAAAATAAAATTCATGTCGTTTTTAGCTTTTAATACCGTCCTTATCTTCTTTTTTCATAGATAAAAAGTTCTTTAATAGCACTATTGAATATTAAATATGCCTATTTAATATCACTTTTGAATATTAAATATACCAATTTAATATTACTATTGAATATTAAATATACCTACTTAATATCATTAGTGAATATTAAACATACCTAATATATTTAAGAACCCGGTCCCTGACGACGACAGTTTTGATGCAAAGCATTTTGTTAAACATTTTTCTGGCCTTTATCGCGATGTTTTTGGAAAAACCAAGGACATACACCACTTCATATTGGCCGTTTAAATGAATGCCTAAAATTATTTGATTGAATTGTTTCTCTTTTGCAAATTATTTTGGTACTTACGAGCTCGTTCCGAATATTTCTTCATAATGTCTAAGTACTAAAATAATTCGCAAAGGAGAAACAATTCAATCAAATAAATTTTAGGACTTCATTTAGACGGCCAATGTAAATTGGTGTATGTCCCTGATTTTTACAAAAACATCGCGGTAAAGATGAGGAAAATATTTAAAAAATACTTCTCATCAAACGGATGAAAAATACGGAGCGGGTTCTTAATATCACTATTGTTCTCAAAGTAGTTACACCACACTAGAACAAAATGCGTAAAAAAAATTCAATGTTCTAATTAGCAACGTCATGACTTTCGAAATTATGTCAATATATACTTTTCTATAGAAACTAACATACTATAATCCGTAGATATAAACGTTTTGTTCAAAAATGGTCACGGAATTCGATTTTAACGTATTTATAGCGAGGGATCGATACACCCAATATAACATCGCCTATTTTTGGATTAGCATTTTGTTCATTGGTCTAACAAGGACTAAATTGTCTTTTCAATGAACTGTTTCATTATTGCCTGTGATAATCCATCCGATTCCGTTATATTAATACGATAATTTGATCAGAATTTAGTTTCTACCCATTGCCCAGAATCCGGGCATACTTGGATGGTGCAGTTAGCTTTCAGAACGGAAAAGTTGGTAGGTTCTGGGAATTGACACTTTCTGTGATCACATTCAGGTCTTAAGGGGTTAAATAGTTCGACTAGTTCAGTTGAAATGACATTTGTAATTAGAATTATGAGTTCAACTGAGTTGATGTATAATCAGAATTTACCTCTTTACCACTAGGCAAATCTAAAAAGACTGCAATACATCATTTATGTTTTAATTTACGGATTGAAACTCGTAAATTAGTAGGGACGTTAATGTTTAAAAAGCAGTTCCTTTATGTATAAAAATTATATTAATAAAATATTTTTATAAAACACCGTTCAAGGGCCTTTTTTATTTTTTATATATATGTTTTACTCCACATAAATACAAACACTTAAATTGTTTTAGTCGCTATATTTCGACCCCTCAGTGGGGCCGTCATCAGGCGAATAGGAAAAAATATTATATGACCTACATAGAAAATGATGTCAGCGGTTTTCTTACTTCAAATACCTATACATATATGTCATATAATATTTTTTCCTATTCGCCTGATGACGGCCCAACTGAGGGGTCGAAATATAGCGACTAAAACCATTTAAGTGTTTGTATTTATGTGGAGTAAAACATTTATGTACAAAACCAATTTAAAGGTTTATATGAAAAATGGAACGGAATTTGGGATTGGTTTTAATTTTCTCGCAGTTACGTTGGTATAAGTGATCGGGATCGCCTATGAACATTGAATATAATTAAAATTCAAATACTATTCTCTTTACAGCTGTGGTAAGCCGTAGAGTTGGCGGGAAAATTCTAGGATTTTGTAAAACGGAACGTGCTAACCTTATTCAGGGATAAGGTATTTTAAGTGGAATGGGACGTAATAATCATATAGTCTAATTTAGTTTAGAAACTGTAATTAGTTTGTAAGAGATATAACAATTAATTTCGCAGCATTACTGTACAAAATATTTATCCTTTTCGCTAACGAAATTCCCCATAAACAGTTTAGTCTATTTAATTTTCGTTTGTTAGTTCAAAATTTTGTTACAAAACAAACAATTGGGATCCGTTTAGTTTCTGGCAGTTTTTCGTAAACTCGAGTTTGTGTCCGATTTTAGGGGCCCATGTTGTTTACATTTAGTTTTTGGGGCCAATTTAAACTATCGCCTTTATTTGTCGTTTAGGTCGACATTTGTCCCTACGTGGTCTCTCTGACCCGAGCCTTTGTTTTGCGGTTCGGGGTTTGTACGTCGATGTTTTAGGGTTTTCCCTCATTTTGGGATAATTTGTTAGAATATAAAGGAAGGAAGTTTAATCTTTAATTTGGCTCTAGGCGGGAAAGCCTTTGTATGCGTTATAATTTAATTTAGTTAAGTTAACTGGTTTCACTTACTAGTCATACGCGTATAATTAAATGAAGACGAAATAATTACTGAATAACCAACGTAATTTAGTAAAATATCGCATTTCTTACAAACAAAGCGCTACTCGTATTCGTGTATGTACAAACAATATTTAATGTTTATGTATTTATATGTCGTGGGCAGATCGTAGAATTTTGAATTTTCGGTTTCATACTTTACAATTTGTCGGATTCTACAAAATGACAACAACATATGTATAGGATTATGTTTATTTTGGGAAATCCATCGCTATGAATACTCTAAATATTATTAGAGTGCATTGTGCATTACAAACTAGAAAAGATCAATCAGAAACAAACACAAAGACAAGAATTTGAAAAAATTCCCCGGGCCAGGATTCGAACCTGCAACCTCTTGTTATCAAGACAAGCGCGCTACCAATTGCGCCACCGAGGTCTACTAATAATATTAACATATATATATGTTGTCGGCAAATCGTAGAATTGGGCAGATCATAGTGTGAAATGGAAAATCATTCACCAAAAGTCAAAAGTAGGTGCGACGACGAGCGGAGCGAAGAGAAGCGTGTTAGGTTTACATGTAAAAAAAATTGGGGAGCAGAACAAAGTGGAGCGAAGCGAAAGACCCTCCTAGTTTTAACAGAAATACGATCTGCCCAAGCAGATAATAATATGCCTAATTCTACCGATATGCCGACGACATACGTATGTATATATTGTTAAAGGGACAGAAGAAACAAAATGTTCGTCGCAGGAGCAATGTATTTGTTTTGTCGTGTATTTGTTTTTCTTATTGGGCACCAAGACATGCTAGAAATGCAGGAGCAATTAAAAGAAGAGGAATTTAAATATTTTCGAAATAAAAAGGTTTTAAATTTAGAACACTAGTCCGCTGTAGATAGGATCGCCCGGCCGTCATAAACGTGCGACAAGTCGTAAACGGTCGGTCCGACAGTGTAAAACAATTTGATACGCAGTAAAGCGACGTTTTTATGACGCGATATTTTGGTGGCGGTGCGTCTAATTGCCACTCCAGAAGCCCGTTTGTGGGGAAATTGTACAGTCGACGACTTAAATTCCTATTGTCTGGGGATCGATCGTATTGAGTTTACCTTTACCTTCTTAAAACTTATTTCAAACCAATTCCTGACTTTTCTTTGTTGACTACCTTTAGAAGTACATTGCCAATTTCGATTTTTTCCGTTAATTAGTAAGATAAGATGATTGTAAAAATTATATCTCCGTTAATATATTATTATGTAGTTTTAATGTTGTAATTAACGGGGATAAAAAAATTTATAACTATAGTTTACCAAAGCGTAACAAGACAAAACTACGGCAATGATTTTAGATTGCGGCAAAACTTCTGGTTAACTAGATCTAGATAAAATCTGTTTTTACAAAAATACGCTTCATTTTATACAAAATTCGCTTTCAGACTCTCTTAACTTTTAGGTTCCCAAATGTATTTGTTTTCCGAAATAAAATTTTAGAAACAAATAAAGGATATAAAAATACCGAGGCTTGACTGTAAGGGGTTGCAGGGGTTCGGGGACAACATCCTAATTAGAATGCAAATGATATTCACAAAGTGACTTTTCTCTTCAACTGTACTTTGTAAGTGATGAATGTGTGATCTTTAACATTAAGAATTAGAATGATTCCCCTTTCTGTCCCATCCTCTATCATGGCTGTTGCACGGGAGGGAAAGAGATGGTAGTAGTTGGTTTTTGGTACCGGATGTGCCTTAACGAGTATGGTAGCAGTTCGTTAACTGAAGTTATGGTATGGTTGTGTTTAAATTAATGTGACACGTTTTTAATGGGTATATTACTCTTTATTTAACTCGATACGCTACTGTTGTCTTCTTCGTGCTTATATCATATAAGTTCTGCATCTGAGATCTGGTCCTCTAAAAAGGCCGCTTTGGATGAATCATATTATGATTCCATTCTAATGCCGTCTCTTTTGGACGCGTGAAAAAACTCTGATTCCATCCTACTTTCAAATCATTTTATGATTCACCCAAGGTGACCGTTTTAGATCCCCTGAGCTTCTAAGCAGAATTTATAACATTGAACACTTAAGAGGCCTGCGGAGCAATTCAAGTTCATACAAACGAAACACCAAAACTTGGGCATAAATACGACCCAAAATCGCTATATATACAATACACATATGTGTTAAATAAACAGTGTCAAATCAAAAAGGAAAACAGCTCCTTGCATTGCCCTGGGCCATAAATCTAGGATCGTTATTTTCAGCGTCACTTAAAAGTGTTAAAGTTCCTATAAAGCTGGGTTTCACATACGAATTTAGAGAGCTCTGATGCACAAAAATTCAGCAAAAAAAAATCCAAACCCTTTGACAAAAAGGAAGCTCAAATGAGTGCCCATTAGCGTCATTGTAAGCGGGTTCCACGTGCACCTACTACTATTATTTCCAAAAATTACGAAATTGCGGATTCAGTATTCATCCATCAAGGGAATTCCGGGAGAATTTTCACGAATTTTCCTTCCAAAACGTTCCTTAATCCTTAAGACGAATATCTGAACTCGCGAGGCCACGAATAATCACGGGTTGTGAAGGGAAAGAGAAGAAAAAAGTATAATTCGTCGCTTAATCCACCCAGCAAGGGGATTTGAGAGAGAGTGTTACAAATATCCAGCATTAACGGCGAGTGACAGCCGCACTTTACAGTTATGGGCGTTTTTCGACAAATATAAAACGGGATCAAACAAAACTGCGCAAAAATTGTATATTTGTCTCCAATATATCGTTTACGGGAAGAAAATTAACGCACAAAGTATATCCGTAGACTTTAACGGTAAATTAAACACGGAAATCTCGGAAAAGGAAAAATACAGAAATGCGTAATGAAGTGGTAACGGATACGGCCACGAAGGCAGCACGAGCGGAGGAGACAAACCCGACAACAAAGCAATATAAAACCTTAGATCTCCTTAGTTCGGTTGGGAGCACAAAGGCGGTATATCAATCGACGACCCGCCGGACCCGAAAAACTCCAAACTCCTTTGAGAGCCCAATCCTGTAATACTAATTGAATCATAATTCCAAAGACGGAAAGTTTCTTTTTATGTAAATCTTTTCCTTCAGATAAATTTAACCCTGTAAAATAGGCACGTTATAATCCGAAAAGTCGGCATTTTCCGAGCAAGGAGGCTGGATTATCAGGATTAAAAAAACTCAAACGGGGAATTATTGCGCAAGTTTTTGTAATTGATTTGTTGGTTACAAAGAGGCACTTGGTAATGGAGAAGGAAGTACATGACAAAGGAGGTCTCACAATTTGATGACAGTTGAATGAGTAGCAATCAAAACTCGATTAGGGTTTAATGAGAAGTTTGCGTAAGGATTTTCGTATTGATTCCTGAATTTGATGTCATTATGAACTATTTCCTTTAAACCTTGTGCCACCAAATTTAAAAGTTATGGGTCACCTTTTATACGTATTTCTCTGTTCTTACCAGCTCCAACAGCAGCTACAAATATTAAACACTAATACTACAGTTTAAAAATCCATACAATCCTGTCCTTTGTCTACGCCTGCCCGCATGGGACTCGACCTAAATAGATAAAATAACCATTATCCATACATTTACTAACTCTGGCTTTTGTTTCAGTTTACATTGAATAAATCTGTGTTCTCGTTCAAGAAAAATCATTGTTCAGAAAAAACTCAATTTCTCCTCCCTATATTTCTCATAAACGCATAACCCTTCACCGCCCCGACATAAAAATCAAGAAACAATCTACTCGGCACACTCTGCGAGCGATGATAAATCTCGCAGACAATTTCCGAAACATTATTTTTCTATCTCGAAAGATTTACAGGTTTCTCTCTCATAGAAAATCTCACCTGGCAATGCCATTATCGATCCCTATTTCAGTACAATTTGCGCCCTCCAAGGCCGGGCGCTGGCAATTTTCAAACTTAAATGAAAATGCTTGAAAGGAAGCAAGAAGGCTTTCGAGGAGAACCCTGGCTGGAGCGACGTAGATTGAAGATGCGGCTACTACATGCTACCAGATAACTCCTTATTTGGAGACTTCATTTATATTTTAAGAGTTTAAAAGCACTACTTTTGTGTGCATTTTAAAAAAGATTCGTCGCTCTGTAACATTACAAAACTCATTCATATAAAACTTCACTTCAACGGGAACATTTTAAGAAAAAGTATGAACACACTTATTTGATCTTATCACAAAGAAATATTTAAAATTATTTACCTTTTCACGACGTCGTAAACATTGATACTTTATTGATACAGATACAGATTCACTCAAAAAACGTAACCGTAAGCGTAAGGGCATATTTTTGTTTATTGTTCTTTTAGTAAAAATTAGGCAAACAACAAATCTTTTTAGTATTATACTATATTAGACAATTATTCCACAAAGTTTTACCCTACTAACAATGTAATGAGCAATAGAATTTTGTAGTATTTTTAGATAAATGATTTATAGTGTCACATCCCTAGTTGTATACGATACATAGAATCGTTGGAAGCTGTCAGTAACAGCACGTTGTGACGTATCCGGCGCGGCGCATCCGCGAGGCGGGTGCAAACTTTCAAATTTAGAATTTACTCTGTCTCCAATCCCAGTCCTCAATTTGCGGAAAATTTTCAAGACAAAAATGTTTCGGAATCTTAACAGCTTTTAGAATCGTTCGTGTAACTTAGTCTAAGTTGGAAGTATAGTTTCGTTTCTTTTTTCACCTTTCTTCGTAAATTGTCTGTGGAAGCTCAGTTATATTAATTTTTGGTCTTTCTAAACTTTTTTTTGTCAGATTAATTGAGAAGAGATAAAATTTCAAAAAATTTTTGCAACCAAAAATTCTATTTTGCCATTTATTATTCATAATATTGACACCGATATTTAATTTGCTTTGGACACCAGACTTGTTTTGTTCGTCGGTGAAATACAGTTTCTTTATCGAGTCGTACGACAGTTTTCTAACTACACTATCTATGATGTACTAGTGATGTAACAAAATACTAGGCACTTGTTCTTATTATTATTATTTTTGATTTCTGTTCACTTGCGTAAAATAAATATACAGGGTGACTGGAAATTGCTCTTATTCCTCTCGGTTGAAGGAACTATGATTAATTTGGATTGATTTGACCCCCATGACTATACTGAGATGTAATTTATATGTTTTTTACAACGTGTTTCGTATATTTTTTTATATTCACAGCACTTCTTTAAATAAATGTTCAATTTTTAATTCTTTGTTGTCGTGATTTTAGACATTCAACATAAGATTTTGCAATTATTTGAGTGATTTTTAGCTTTAAGGAGATCAACCAATCAGTAAGCTATCAGTTCACGCCAAATTTCAGGCCAAAAAACGACAAGATTTTTTTTTTTCGTTTTTTATTTGCCGAATTTCGCAATTTTATAAATAAAACAAAGAATGTCGATTTTCTCGAAAATGGCGGATTTGTGACCCCCAAGTCATGGGGGTCACATCACTTGCTTCCCACAATTTTTTTTGAATAGTGATTGTTTATAGTTTTATGTTTAATTTATTAAAAGTATATTTTATTATTTTCTTTATGATCTATTCTATGAGATTTATTCTCTTGTTCGTTTCTACACCGCAGTGACATATACGATTCGTCTATTTATTAGTTCCATAACAGAAACGAATAATCTTCAATTCCAAATAAGGATAATAGTATTCGTAATGGGCGGGTGTTGATCGCATCACTATCTTTCACAATGGCCGCCGCCCGCCATTCGAAGGCGAGAATGGAAAGCTAACGATATAAACAGGGCTTTTGCAGACTCTAGCGATCTTTATTCGAAACAATCGGTGCTGGCATAGACGGCTTTCCTTTTTTAGGGTTCGCAGAATAGCGGGAAAAGCAAATCTTGTACACTTATTTCACCAAGTCGGGGTGTCAGGGGTGTTCTAAGTGTCAACTAAACAGCGTTTTACCGTTCTTCATGCATATTCAATTACATGTTTTTTTAGGGCAATCAGTGGTTCCCGGTGTTTTCCTTTCCCATTCAGCAAATGTTAAATTTACAAATACTAAGCTTTATTTAAAAATGTAAATAAGAAACTTATTCAAAAATATACACCTATTTTAATGAAAGGCTACAAAAGAAATAACATTTAGCTACACTTTTATTTTTCTTTTATCGCCAGATCTCAGAAGTTTGCGCTTTTTTATAAGTTAAAGAATATTTAATTTATCAGCAAAGATATTATAAAAGTAACATTTTATAATATCATTTGTTAAATCAGACTAAACTATTGCAATTAACAAAATACAGAAATCTTTTCAGTTCAATTTTGGTTTCGGTATTGTATTTATTTTTTCATGGTGCAATATTGACAATGTTGATTGTTGGCACTTGATTAAACTTAAAAGACATTCATCTATCAGGCTGGTTCGTCCACTGCTGGGCATTGGCCTTTACAAGATTTCGATACTTTTTATGATATTTTTACAAGATATTTTTACGAAAAACCTGCAACTTCCATTTGCCTTCGTGTGAAGTCATTTGAGAAATAGCTGTTTAGAAACGTGTCCTTTGCTATCAAGATAGATTTATAATACTTTGCTTCCGACTAATTTGACAGCTGTATGACAGATGAGTAGACAGACAGAGACAGACCACTTTTTTTATAAGCAATCACACATCACAATCAGTGTAATGTCTAAAATTCTCAAGTGACATCATATCGGACATATCTTTAAAAAAAAAAAATATGGTTAATTTATATACCAAAATAATGCAAACTATTTCCTAAAATGACGTAAATGCTCTGAAAAAAAAAATTTTAAATTAAGCCATGGGAATTGTATCTTGTATTAACCGCAACTAAAACTCATTTTTTAAAATTCCCACCGTCTCTATAAATAAATAGGTACTTTATCGAGCACACAACCAGACGCCCCGCTGAAATAATAATAAACAATGATTACACAAAAGCACCTTAAAAGATATAGGGCGTTGCAACAATAGCGAAAAGAAAGATATAAGGAAAAGTGGCAATTTTGTGCCCGTAAGAAATTTTGTATCTCCCGTGGCGCCCCGCGTCTTTGCGTCTTTCTTTTCAGTTTACTCTTATTTTCAGGAGCTTAGCGCATAATTTTGAATGCTCGAGCTTTATCTATATGTAGGTTCGGTCTGCTCTCGTTATACTTTTTTCCTCATACAGGGGACCTGAAAGTTTTGAAGGCCTACACGAGGGTTGTAAATCGTTTAAGACATCACAAAACTTTGGTGACTAATTTTCACTTTGGGAAATTTATTTTAAGTATTTGTAAAATATGTTTTGCACAGTTTAAATTACCGTTGAAAAAGTTGACCGATTTACTGAATAATGAAGAACCAACTCTAGGTCATTATTGGCCTGAAACTCCTTAAGACGAGGCCTTCCTTAGGCGCACAGCGGCTTTGCAATTATAAACCGTAGACTAACCATAATAAAGTTGAAAATCGCGTGCACCGAAATGCGTGCGAAAAGATTCAGAACGAGTCTAATTTTAAGGTTAAAATCGACTTAAATTAGAATATTGCATTTAAGTAATTTTTTAACTTACATCGGTTAATAAACAAGATTTTCGTATTGATAGTAAAAATATGACATATGAAAATCAAATGGATCAAACGTAAAACCAAAAAAACACTCAAAAAGATACTATTTTCAACAATAAAATCTATCGAGCGAAGGTTTTCCAATTAAGTAAAGCTACTTACAACGTAAATATAAAGGTTTGAAAAAACATATATATTAGTTTCATATTGATTGTGTCTGTGGCAGATTCAGTACAATCGTTTAAAAACTGTTGAAAAAAGAAGGCCTCCTCTTAACAATAAAATAAGGAGCCGAGCGAAACGGAGCGAAGCGGAGCGGAGCAAAGTGCCTTCTCTAGTTTTTAACAAAATTTACAATCCAGCGTTTAAAATGACGCTGTTTTACAAAACCGTTGCGCCCGTTTTTATGTGGGCAACACGTTATTAAGCCGCTTTGAAAAACGCGAAGTGCTCATACAATGCAGCGTACTTTATTTCAGCCGGATTTCAATTGACGTGAGTTAGCCGCATTACAAAACAGCGACGTGTTTCAATCCGGCGCGCCTGCTTACATTATATAACCTTCGCAACATTACAGATATTTAAAAACATATTCTTGCAATATTTTAAATATTCGACCAAGCCTATTCTTTTGAAAAATCTTTAGAAATTGGCTCCGTATATGCAAAATACGATCAAAGAAAAAAAAACACATTTTATCTCGAGTACAATGTTAAAAAACCCATCTCCCGTTCAAAATTTCATCAATGGACGCCCGCGTCTCGACAACAACGTATTGTATGTAGCCTCTGTCCGTAGGGGTTTCTCAAAAGAAGTTGTTAACAAAAATACGAGACCCTCTACTTGTCGCTGCCTGCCTGCGGGCCCCTAGATAACACTTGGGCTCAGTCAACTTAGGGTAGACTTTAGGTGAGAAACATTCGGATTTTGGTGACAAATGAGTATTCAGTGCTTAAAAAAGTGGTTAGTAAAGTGGGAGTGTTATTTTTTTATCATTTTGTGCAATGTAGGTAAAAAATACTCTTATAGTGCGTATAACATAGCTCGAGCCCTGTGACAGCTGTCAGCGCTATACATATTTGAGCATGAGAAAGAGAGTTAGAAATACAAATTGCATGGATGTATACGTAAACTGGATTGAGCACTGAAGGATGTTACGCGTAGAAAAATAGACTCTATTTCATACAGTTAAAAGTTATTTTATTATGACACAACCAACTAGAGAAAACGTGCCGAGCGGGACAACACACAGTCGATGCCTGTGTCCTACTCGCACAGTTGCCATCACAAAAAAAACAAATTGCGATGGTAGGCTTGAGTTTTTCACGATTTAGTTTTTCAACGACTTTATAGTATTTAGCTTTTAGTAAATACTTTTTTTTTAACCGACTTGAAAAAAAGAGGAGGATCTCAATTCAACTGTATTTTTTTTGGGTATGTTATTCCTTATCTCCGTCAATTCTGAACTGAATTGAATGATTCTTTTTTTGTTTGGAAAAATTTCCTTTGAGGTAGGTCCCATTTTAAGATTGACCATGATCTGATGAAAGTTTTCAGAGATAGGCAGTGGAACGCCTCAGAAAGTAACAGCGTACCACTTGATATTAAGGAAATCGCTTTGTACTACGATGTTGATCGCAGAGTATTACTTGGAAATTGTCAATCTTCCACCTGACCTTCGATCCTGGTCTTATTAAGTCATTACCATAGAACTCTTTAACGAATGAGAGCACTTACCTCGAGATTGCGGCAATCACTTTGGTAGGGTGCTGATTGTCGGGCATTTCTTGGAAATTATCAGAATACCCACCTGACCTTCCATCCTGGCTTCACCACCATAGAACTCCTTAACGGACGACAGCATACCACTCAAGATTAAGGCAATCGCTTTGTATTAGGATAGTGATTGCCGAGTACTACTTGTAAATTGTAATTTCTCCACCTGAACTTTGATCTTGGCCTCATTACCATAGAACTCCTCAACGGGTGACAGCACATAACTTGAGATTACGGCAATCAGTTTGTATTAGGGTGCTGATTACAGGGTATTTATTAAATATAACCAATTATTACTTGTCCTTCGTTTTATATCAACAGCGCGTTTACAAGAACTATCCACATTACACAATTTGACCCGTCAACACTAAAAATGTAAAATAATAAACTTTTAACAAAAAATAGTAACCGACTTTAAATTTAACTGCAGCCATTCGCAAAAAAGTTGAAAATAATTATAAAATGACCGATGGTACTGAAATAACACTTTTTCCGACTTCTTTGTTCCTGAAAAATATGTTCTTTAAAAGTGACCGCGTTCCCTTGGTTATAGCAACACAGAAACCAATATAAGAGCGCCGACTTCTAAAGAACATATTTTTTAGGAAGAAAGAAGGCGGAAAAAGTGTTATTTCGGTACCATCTGTCATTTTATAATTATTTTAAGCTTTTTTGCAGTTACATTTGAAGTCCGTCACTATTTTTTTGTTAGGTTTATTTATGTTTTACATTTAGTTTTATCCGTAAATGTAAGATCAATCATTCCTTAATAAAGTTGGGATTATTCTTATGCTTGCAAACTGGTAACCCTTTTATCTAAAAATGGCGCCACGGCCGTGACATTTGAAAACAAAATTGTAAAATTAATAATTTTTTGCAAAAATGGTTAAAGCATGCAGCGTGAAGGGCTGCAGAAGCCAAATTTTTGGGAATTGTGGGATATCGTTTCATAGGTAAGGCATAATTACAACGTTTTCTCGGAGAAATGATACATGTTTACATTGATACCGCTAGAGTAACCATGATATTGGGTTTTACATTACAGTCTTCCAAAAACTGAAAATATCCGAAGAAAATGGTTAGAAGTTTTAGGAAACGAAGTAAAGTGCAAAAATCCAGTAGTCTGCAGCCGCTATTTTAAAGCAGAAGACTTTAAACCAATAAAATAAATGTTTTGAATACGGTTTTTACTACCTACGTGGTCTCAATCAATTATTTTTAAATATGGTTACCCTACTTAGACAGAGATGAAATTATCTAGTATGACTTCTCGTTCTTCACGTTTTTTGAAACAAGTACTCAGTCCGGTTAGGGTATAGGTTCATGTTGAAAACGTACGATTCAAAAATACGGCTCCAGAAGTTTACCTGCTAATTCGTAATCGAGTGCCATTAAATTCAATAGTGAAAAGTCCTATAGTGCGTATAATATAGCTTGAGCCCTGTGACAGCAGGACAGCGCCACACAATTTGTCACGAACCTATACCCTAACCGGACTGAGTACTTGTTTCAAAAAACGTGAAGAACGAGAAGTCATACTAGATAATTTCATCTCTGTCTAAGTAGGGTAACCATATTTAAAAATAATTGATTCTATGGTTCTATGGTAATGAGGCCAAGATCAAAGTTCAGGTGGAGAAATTACAATTTACAAGTAGTACTCGGCAATCACTATCCTAATACAAAGCGATTGCCTTAATCTTGAGTGGTATGCTGTCGTCCGTTAAGGAGTTCTATGGTGGTGAAGCCAGGATGGAAGGTCAGGTGGGTATTCTGATAATTTCCAAGAAATGCCCGACAATCAGCACCCTACCAAAGTGATTGCCGCAATCTCGAGGTAAGTGCTCTCATTCGTTAAAGAGTTCTATGGTAATGACTTAATAAGACCAGGATCGAAGGTCAGGTGGAAGATTGACAATTTCCAAGTAATACTCTGCGATCAACATCGTAGTACAAAGCGATTTCCTTAATATCAAGTGGTACGCTGTTACTTTCTGAGGCGTTCCACTGCCTATCTCTGAAAACTTTCATCAGATCATGGTCAATCTTAAAATGGGACCTACCTCAAAGGAAATTTTTCCAAACAAAAAAAGAATCATTCAATTCAGTTCAGAATTGACGGAGATAAGGAATAACATACCCAAAAAAAATACAGTTGCATTGAGATCCTCCTCTTTTTTTCAAGTCGGTTAAAAAAAAAGTATTTACTAAAAGCTAAATACTATAAAGTCGTTGAAAAACTAAATCGTGAAAAACTCAAGCCTACCATCGCAATTTGTTTTTTTTGTGATGGCAACTGTGCGAGTAGGACACAGGCATCGACTGTGTGTTGTCCCGCTCGGCACGTTTTCTCTAGTTGGTTGTGTCATAATAAAATAACTTTTACCTGTATGAAATAGAGTCTATTTTTCTACGTGTAACATCCTTCAGTGCTCAATCCAGTTTACGTATACATCCATGGTTTTCAATTTACGTGCGAAAATATATACCTGTCTCATCTTGCAAATGACAAGTTCTGATGTCCACTGTCCTCCATTTATTGTATGACTGTAAAATTTTGTAAACTGTACATTTGTTATGGATTTTTGTTTAATTAAACTTATTTACGTTTAACATTTTTTTTCTTTAATATTATCATAGGGACCGCTTCTGTGTTCTAGTGGTTTGAACATCTCGACCACTAACCTGGAAGGTCCGGACTCAAATCCAGTCACATTTGTGATCGGTCTCCGTGCTATGTAAGGCACATAAAATATTAATTTATGATGCCTTATGATGTGCTACGTGAGATGGGTATATACTTTCGCACGTGAATTGAAAACGAACGATTCAAAAATACGGCTCCTGTTCTATTGTGTAGCCGTAGATTTATTTAATTGATTTATATAAAAACGGCTCACCTCAATACGTGTTATGATCGGGAAAGCCGACGTGTGAGGCGTGACGTCGTCGCGTACACGTCTTCACTCGCCCAGATGAAGGCAGTCTAAATCTGCTGAAACTGGTCGGCTTTCCCTATAACACGTATTGAGGTGAGCCGTTTTTATATAAATCATGAATTATCCTCAAGTGTCATTTAATTTTATAATTTATTTAATTGTTAATTTCACTAGGTTAGGTTAGATTATAAGCAACCATGAAAAAACCTACCATAAAATTACAATCTAACTAGTGAAATAATAAACTCTCGGATGTTCAAATCTTACGGTGACAAGTAGGTACATTTCATAATTTAAATATTTGTGCGCTCATGTATTAAACATGATTGAGGGTAAATATATATAATACATATACTCACGCATGTCTCCCAGAGTGGTAGGCAGAGACTATAGATTTCCACCTGCTACGACCCAGACATACCTCTTTCGCCTCTTCCACATCTATCAATCTAGTCATACAAGCTCTTCGAGCTTGTATTGAGAGTACAGTACAAATAAATTTACCATTAATTAATAAATTTGCCTGTTTGAATAAAATTAATTTTGTAGACATTTAGTTATTTAAATATACAACGAGCAGAGCAATATCGGTTTTGTTAAGTCCCTAGGCTTATTTAAAAACTTCGATTTCCAAACATTATAGTAGTTTATGCTACAAGGGCGCAAAGGAAGAAATTACGAGGACGATTTAAAACACGAGCGTAGCGAGTGTTTTAAACGTAACCGAGTAATTTATTGCTTTTACGCCCGTGTATCATACTACGTTTTTCAATGCATTGTGTGAGGAAATAAAACAAATATAATTTTGTGAACTTTAAATTGTAATTGGCTCAAAAGGACTGTATCCAGAGCCGTTAAACAGTGGAAAAAAAAGTATGACATTTATGGTACACAGGAAAGGCTGCAGGTTAGCCAACCATTGCAAACAAATTAAAAAAAAAATTATAATAAAGCCCTAGGGCAAAATAATCGACTTTCTGTTCGGTTTTGATTTTACACGTCACTTATTTTTAAAGTTAATAGACGTAAAGATATCCTTGACGACGCGAATACAACTTTATCACTGGTGCTTGATTGGTTTACTGTAAATAATTTAGTTTTAAACGCAAAAAAGACGAAATGTATAAAATTCACGTTACCAAATGTAATTCAAGTGGATTGTAATTTGCTTTTGCAGGGGTCCAAGCTGGAGTTAGTTAACGAAACTAAGTTTTTGGGCATTACGGTAGACTCTCGTCTTCAGTGGGGTCCCCACATAGAAGCCCTATGCGGTAGACTTAGTTCGGCCGCATACGCTGTTAGACGCATAAGACAAATTACTGATGTAGATACTGCTAGACTAGTCTATTTTAGTTACTTTCACAGCATTATGTCATACGGCATGCTGTTATGGGGTAGAGCCGCGGATACAGACGCAGTCTTTGTTTTGCAGAAGAGAGCAATTCGGGCTATTTATAATATGAAGCACCGGGATTCATTAAGACAAAAGTTCAAAGAAATTAATATATTAACGGTTCCTTGTGAATATATTTACCAAGTCCTTAGATATGTCAGAAAAAATGTTGAGTCTTTCCCAAGGCTTGGTAAGCAACATTGTAAGGAGACCAGAAATAAGCATAAACTGGCTTTTCCAAAAATCAGACTCGCTAAGGTGAGTACCTCTTTTGTAGGACATGGTATAAGATTTTACAATAAACTTCCAAAGGATGTCCTTACTTTGTCAGAGAATAAGTTTAAACGGTATATTAAGCAGGGCCTATTGAAAAAGGCATATTATAAAATAAATGAATATTTGGATGATGGTGAAGCATGGTGTTACAGTGATAATGATACTCGTAGTAAGTTATACTTTAATTAAATAGTATAATTTCTTAACTTATGATTCCTCTAAGGTGTAAACATTAATTGATTACAGACTGTAAAAGGAAAAGGACTATATGAGACAGGTAGACAAAGATATATATGTTTTTCTTTTTTTCATTAACCTGAATTCCTACTGTCTTGTATTTTCTTATCCCTTGGTTAAAGTAGATATAAGTCATATATTGTATAGTATAAGTTTTATGTTGAAAAAAAAGACATGATCTTGCTAAGTTTCTTGCCCTTCTTCTTAGCAAGACTAATCGAATGGGCGGAGGTAGGCATGTATTTATATATGTAACCTATTAGTATGTAGTATATAGGATGGGATTTGGTCGGCCGCCTGGATTCGTGCTGGGGGCTCGGTTGGTGATCATTGAACCTTGTTCCTGGTCCCTGGCCGGGTCTCCGGTATGGGTTCGGGCGGCTGATTGGATTTTATCTTGTATAATATATATTTTACCTATCATTTTAATCGTAAATATATTGCTACATAAATTAAATAAACCTTTAATTTAGTTCATGTACATTTATTATTCTATTACATATATTTTCTTTATTAGATTAAATTTGACGTGTAAAAAGTGTATATATCTATACCTGCTTTGCAAAATAAACTATTTGAATTTGAATTTGAATAAAAAGTGGGCCTTTACGAGCACATGCATTGAAAAATAGAATAGGTGTAACAAAAAGCTTCGACCAAAATAAAATAAATGGACGGGCCATAGCGTACAGATTTTTGAAGTCTGTAAAGTGAGCGCCGGCTCTCACTTCATCTCTGTCTCTGTCTGTTAGAAGAGTGACACGTACGCTTATTATTATTATTATTCTTGTGCATTTACAAAGTGCAAAAAGCAAAATAAACATTAAAAAAAATTAGGTATTGAAGTATATATCCAATTGCTTAGACTCGTTATGAGTGAGCAAATTGTAAAGACAAGGCCCGTCCATTCATTTTATTTTGGTCGAAGACAAAAAGTACCTAACTTTCTTTATACTTTCAGAAAATAGAAGGAATGCTTTAAAACTTTCAACACAATACAATATTCTTTATTGCTCACCAAACATACAGAAATAAGGAAACAGTTTTATAATAGTAGTAGGGTAAAATTGGCGGTCTTATCACTAAAAGTTATCTCTTCCAGACAACCTTTGGATGGAAGAACTCCTAAAAAAGAAATGTATATGGGCGGTGTACAGAATAAATAACACACTTGAAAACATAGTTTGTTGTTTAAGGTTGTTGCCGTTACACTTGTTCAGTTCCGTTCAGTTCATTTATTAATCTTTTGGTACATTACTATACACTTATATATGTCATCATACATTAATATGTATTTAACATTTTTAAGGTTATAATCTTTGTTTAACCTCTCGTAAATACTATTTGTGTTTATATATTTATATGTAACAGTGTATGTATTATTAGGATATAGAGGTAGTATATGTATTTGATTATTAGTTACCTTTTTATGTATTTTACCTATATAATAATTTTTGTTAAAATTAATTATATATTAATAGACCTAGTCATAATACTGTTTCCTCATCGAAGCACTACCCTTGACAAGTTCTACATCGCCAAAGGTTAGCTGGAAGAAAATGCTATTAAGCATTAAGCTCGCCTATGGACATGTTTCTATTTGTGCAATAAAGAATTGTTAATAATAATAATAATATACACTTAGATAAAACTTTAAAATAGTAAATAAAAGATACAATAAAAATTACAAACTTATCCAAGATAGCACCAAAACATAATCTAAAATACAAAATGAGAATAATTAAGTGAAATATTAGTATAATTTTTATGGTTACTGGTTAATTAGTTATTGCAAAGCACAAAACGTTTGAATATTTGATATATTCCTATTATAACGGAAGTTAAAGCGGTATTTACCACTGTTAGTATGAAATCGTGTCGGATGACGATTTTTCGCTTGGAGTGACAGTGACAAAAATAAAATTCGCATAGCCTCTTAAGAAATAGTTATTTGTGTTACAAGGGCCTCAAGTAACATTTTGTTAGTCGAGGAAGTTATTTTGAATTCAGAGCAAAGCGGAGGATGCTATAGTAGAATCCCGAGTGCAGCTAAAGTTGCTGGGTGTCCGATTGAAGTTTTCTAACAAATATGGTTAATAACTTAAAAAGCAAGACTAAGTCAAAAACAAGAAAATTAATGTTGAAAAATAATATATGAACACAAATTAAGGGAAGCACAATGATGTAAAGTCAGCTTCTCGAATATTCTATTTAAACTCATTGGATAGAATTATTCTTTGCTTCGCTTCTTTTTCATGTTAAAGAAATACTTGAAGCCCCAGAAATTGAGTTAATCTTGAGACTTTGTGTACCCGAAAGTATTGTAAAAATGTTCAAAGGATTACTTTTAACGTAAATTTTGTTTTGAGAGGATTCTATAAGCTATTTTTTAAGGTTTTGAATGTTAGAAACTGTCGTAAAATTATATAACCATCTTGAGAAGATAAATTTCCTATTTGATAAAACAATAAAAAATATATATCTAGCCGTATCAATAGAAAACACTTTCATTTTCACTAAAGAATATAGCTAAAATATGCAAACATTATGCATTTTACACCTGATAATAAAAAAGTGCTAACCCAAACAAAAATTAATCACCTTAAGGAATTCATATACAAAAGAATGCAGCCACAAAATAGACAATGGTACCGATTCGGTGAAGCACATCTTAACTTATTTGACAGGACTAAACTTAATTTAAGCGTTCTGTCCTTGTCCTTTTAATAAAGAAAGAAAAAGACAGGACGCTCAAAATAAGGTTAGTCCTGTCAAACAAGTTAAGACGTGTTATGCCGAATCGATACCACTGCCACAAGGCCGATTCCATCCAAGGACCAAAAACAGATGCACACATGCATAGACGCATACGTATGATCTTGGCAGAATTTCGTATTGGTATTCAACCGACTTCGACCGAGATTGTCGTACGTACGCGTCTATGTGTGCGTGTGCCTATTTTCGCTAGTTATGTGGAGTGAACCTTCTGTAAGTGGTTATTTTGTGATGCAGCCCCCACTCCCTATTATTTGGTGCATCGCAGCCAAAATGCATCATTACGTACGCCTGCCTGCCACTCACAGATTTGTAGCCACCCTGTTGTCAGGAAAACGTGCAGGGTGACAATGAAATGGAATAGAATTTTTCCGTGATGAAAATTACACTTTCTTTCGAGTTTTGCATTTCTATGTCGCCGTTTTTTATTTTTGACATCTAATATTTTGGCTGCGATTAAGATTATGCTTTTTACTCAAAAACAGCCAGGCGAGATAAACGTAATTTTTTTATTTAGTTTTGTAATTTTAAAATTTATGGGGCTTTTTAAATACAGCATATGTTTTAACAGACCATATCTGTACGGCTGTACCGTATATATTTTACTCGCGCTTGGCATTGTTCTAAAGATTTCGATTAGCTAAATATCAACCCTAAAAGTTGTACGGAATATCTGATTCATATAAAGCGTGTAGTATTTTAGATATCTTTGCGTAAAGCCGAATTTCTCGGTAAAGCCCACAGTGTTCTAGTCAAGGTTGAGGATAATCCAATAAGGCGATCATAAAAACGCCGAACTGCGCTAGTTTGTTTACACAAGGGGTGCGTATTTACCAAACCTACCCGTCTCCTGTGTCAAAGCAAGAAAATACACGAGTTTTCCTTTTTCTCTGCCATAAAACTTAAATACCGAAGTATTGAAAAAAATATGTCCTAGTGGTTTTGGTATGAAGTAAGTTTTTTTATCATTATATATTTTAAAGTGTATCTTTTTTAAAATACAAGCTATTAAATACCGCGTGTAAGTAAGTACATACACAGGTCACACAAACTGAAACAATTTACTCTACTTACAAATAAACAAATTCGAAAAGAAAACAAATCCTGTTAAAAAAAAGTTTTGTTTGAGGAGCACATCTAGCCTAAGATCCCGCCGCAAGATTCTGCACCTATCTGTTTTTTAACCGGAATTTAAATTATTTAAATGAATTATTACACATGGGGTCATACACCGCCGCAGGGTTGCCATGTAAAATCTTTGCACAAGTACCTTTAAACTCCATTCATTTTACTTAGCACGCAAATCAAGCCGTTAAGACGTTTCAATAAGGGTTACAAGTGGGAATAGGACAGATAGGTGCAGAATTTAATGGTGGGATCTTGGGGTAATCAGTTCTCCTAAAAATAGGGGCCTTATTCTGAAACTATTGAGTTACCACGAAGTTTTTTTTTGTTACGGTGACTGGAGCTTTTTGACATATTATGTTGTGACATGGCGCCTTCACGAGATGCCCAGTTGGCACATGAGACATAGATATAAGACTTTAATAGTTGCATTGTTCACGATTTTACGAGCACTACAAGAGAGTGTGCAATCTATTTACAGTTTGGAAGCGAAGAGACGTGATCGCGTTTCACAAACGAGACATACACTTTTACTGCTGTCGGTTCAGCAGATTGTTATAATAAGGACGGTTTTTATTGCAACGCGTTTAAGGAGCTCGTCTCTGTAGTAAAGTTTATAAAATAAAATAGGAATTGGTCTTCAAATTGTCACCTGTCGAAACAAGTTTTCGGAATTGCGCAATTCATTCCGTTTACTATATTTTTGGTCCTTTTACGTTTCATCCAGTAAATTGCTACTCGTGAATTTATTCACAATCGTTTAGTTCGAGATGAAATCCCTATCTCCACCCCTTTCCTACTTATATTATGAACTTGATGATTGGTTGGTTTGTTCTCTAAAAGGTAAATTCTCCGCATTTTTATAACGGCTAAAATACAACTTTAAGCTATGAGCAATATATACCAATAGTTTGCTATATGCATAAACAAATGTATCAAGTTGTATAGAGCCGGCCATAGGTCGCCACTCGCGCGTCTTGTCCGGCTTCGAGTGACTTGTGCTCTCGCGACGGCAGTGTGCGGGCAGGCGGGCGGTTGAAACAAATGTATGTGCCTACAGCGCGGTGGCCATAGCTCAGAGCCGCGCCAGTGATCGAGCGCACAGGACGAACCTTGTGTCGAACGCTTTGAGCGAGCGAGCGCGCTATACATCCGATGCGGCGCCGACGGGTGTCGTGGCAGGGCAAAGCCCGTCGCAAAAACCGCCTGGAAGCGCAGCAAGAAGCGCCGCCAGAAGCCTAAAGCTGTGGCCCTGGCGTAAGGGTTATGTTAGTTTTGATGTTTAGCAACATTACTCTATTACTTGACATATTTTTTTGAGCGAAACGCGTCGTTTTTGTCTTGATACCTTCAATATTAAAAATGGCAGTAAAATTTTAAAAATCTTACAGAAATCTTTTCATTCGTCTTAAATAATCAAAAACACACACAAGACACCCACTCTCTTGTAGTTATATTATTATATTATTTCACAACATAAACCCTCATACACACACATTTTTTCTTTATATAAATACCTAATCACTATGTATTAAGCAAGACCTAATTTTAATTTTAATACAAAATTGTAAAATAAGATCCGTAGAAAGAGCGGGTCTCCCTTAAAACAGGTTGTAAAACTTAAAAGGGGAGTCCCACCTCCTCAAAACCTACATTTTTGTAAAGTAAATAAAGAATTTTTGATTTTTGATTTTTGATTTGAAATAATCAAAAACAGGCGATTATATACAAGTGGCCCGTTTATATAGATGTCCAATTTTTTTTTGAGATACTTTACTTTCGTTAGCCGTATAAAAAATACGTTAATTTGTATAACACACATCACTAGTTTAACAATTAACAACGCACAAATATTGTTTACGCTGCGCTCCAGTAGAAACTCCACGAAGAAAACTGTACTGGCAGCTATGCCGCTTCTATTGACTTCTGTCTGACACATTAAAAAATGTCTTTATTATTGTAATTCTATTTTATCATGTCAATGTACTAAAAGTTACAAATAAACCTAAAACAACAAAATTCACGAAGCTATTATTATGGTCACCCATACCAACATTTGGTGACCCCGACGTGATCTACAAGAACCGCTAACGTCGCCGACAAATTGCGACGTACGACGTAGTACAAGAACAATTGATGGAGTCAGATTATCGTCAAACTACAAGAATGCTGTAGAAGATACTTCGGCGCAGCATCACAACAGCAGGATCTGCCAGGCAAACGCGGATTCCAGCTAAACGAGAGGGAAGTACGCCCAATTTTAGTATTACAAATTCGTGGCTTCAATTGCGCGAACGGCGTTTTCCCATACTTACATAATTATAAACGGAAGTACGTCCAATTATTATTGTTACAAATTCGTGGCTTCAATTGCACGAACGGCGTTTTCCATATATAATTAAAAATATTTCATAAACTTACGATTATTTCGAATAAATTGCTAAACATCTTTGTCAAGAGATAGTTTTAACGTAAAAGTCGTTTCAAGTCACTATCTCATCTACATATACGTATTTATTTTCGAAAGAGCCAAAATATTTTGGTATAAAGAGATTTGCCGAACAGTTTCAGCACCCGGGTGTCAAGGAATCACTACGACGACGGGCCGCGAGCGCATAGCAACGTAGCGGCTGCCTCCGTCAATAATCAATATACACCGAGGCTCCACTTCGAGCGAGTCTGCGTCACGGCTGCGAGTTCCTTGCCGCTTTTGAGTACATTGCGGCGTACTACGGTTTGGAATTTTGTTCAATTCTCTAACCATTATGGCTGATGACTTAAAAAGTCTTATACGTCAAAGAGGTAGTATAAAGGGTAGAGCCACACTATTTCGCTCCTACTTAGAACCATTGCAATCCAAAGAAACAAAAGATTTAGACAAACAAACTATAGCAGCTTTGCAATTGAAATTAAGTAATTTTCGAGAGTTGTATACGTTGTTTGATACAATTCAAAATAAAATTGATAGCCTCGTAGAAGAAAAAGTATCCAATGAACAATTGCAAGAGCGTGATAGCTTTGAAAATACATACGTTGAGCTAATTGCAATAGCTCAATGTATCATTGAATCGTTTGAGTCAGCAAATCAAGTTCTTGAGTACAAGGGTTTACCTTCTGGTTCAGAATCCAATTCAAATGCTCACTCAAGTGGTTTCTCAAATATCAAGCTGCCTACCATAAAACTTCCCACATACGATGGTAATTACACAAAGTGGCTTGAATTCCGTGATACCTTTAACGAATTAATAAATAAAAATGAAAGCATTCCTGAAATCAATAAATTCCATTATCTGCGCTCCTCTTTAGAGGGTAGCGCCGCAGTAGTGCTTAAATCTATAGAGTTCACCTCTAACAACTATCAATTAGCTTGGCAGCAAGTCTGCGATCGGTTTGACAACAATAGGATTTTAATTAACAATCATTTAAAATGTTTGTTCAACTTCGAACCAATAACGAAGGAATCCCACAAATCGTTAAGATATATAGTCGATCATTTTACAAAAAATCTACATGCTTTAAACAAGCTAGATGAACCAACTGATCATTGGGACACATTAATTATTTACACGATGGCTGGAAAATTAGATGGCGCTACTAGTCGAAAATGGGAAGAGCATAGAAACGATTTAGTCTCTTCACCCACACTCAAAGAATTTTATCAGTTCCTACGTAGTCGAGCTGATATGTTAGAGACTTTGCAATTTAATAAAAGCGACAATCACATTGCTGGAAGGTCTGATAGACAACCATACTACAAAGAGCGTAAACAAGCAAATTCATTTTTTGCCTCATCAGGTAACAGTTCAAACTATAGGGGTTGTTTTGTTTGCGATCAGAATCATCTTCTCTATCAGTGCGACAAATTCAAAGCATTGTCTCTCGAAGATAGATTGAGTGAAGTAGAAAAACATAAACTTTGCCACAATTGTCTTCGCTCCGGCCACCATTCTAAGCGTTGCCGTCTAGGTCCATGCAATAACTGCAACAAAAAACATAATTCATTGTTGCACAAAAATCAAGACACTAATACAACAACTAATACGAATCAAAGCAATTCTACTATTACTAACCAAGATAATTCTACTAATAGTGGTTTTACAAATTCTAACACAACCAGTAATACTTTCACTGTAAATGCTACAAGTTCACCCACTGCTACAAGCAGCACTACACAGCTTCCTGTGTCCCTTTCTGCTACGGTATCGGGACAAGTACTGTTGTGCACGGCTGAAGTGGAACTAATTGATCCAAAGACTAATAATACTTACCCAGCTCGCGTACTTCTCGACGCTGGAAGCGAATCATCTTTTGTAATAGAGAAAGTGCAAAAGATGATTCGCTTCCAGCGTCGAGAAGTACGCAGCTCGCGTACTTCTCGACGCTGGAAGCGAATCATCTTTTGTAATAGAGAAAGTGCAAAAGATGATTCGCTTCCAGCGTCGAGAAGTACGCGAGCTGGGTAAGTATTATTAGTCTTTGGATCAATTAGTTCCACTTCAGCCGTGCACAACAGTACTTGTCCCGATACCGTAGCAGAAAGGGACACAGGAAGCTGTGTAGTGCTGCTTGTAGCAGTGGGTGAACTTGTAGCATTTACAGTGAAAGTATTACTGGTTGTGTTAGAATTTGTAAAACCACTATTAGTAGAATTATCTTGGTTAGTAATAGTAGAATTGCTTTGATTCGTATTAGTTGTTGTATTAGTGTCTTGATTTTTGTGCAACAAATATTGTAACATATTTATTTTATAATCGATCGGTACGAAATTCCCGGGATTGGAAAATCGGTACCGTTACTGAGATGTCTATCCCATTGATTGAAGCAGACAGACGTGTTTCTGAAAAGCCAGAGAGGACATGAAAGGCCTCCCAATAAACATGTAATATTGCCGAACCCTAAAAACCTAAGTTTTATTACCGTCGCCTCTCCAATATAATGGGAGATCGTGGAAAAATATTTTCCCATTCATTTTCCATTCACACGTAAGTACTGCCAGGGAAAGTTCCGGTGACCTACTTGTTGCTATTATTACCATCGGTGTAAGGGTGAAAATGTGTCAACGGAATTTTCCTATTAGAGGCACAGTCGAAATTCGAGAGATTACAATATTCGAGGATATTTTTATAACTTGAACAAATATTATCTTCTTTGTTCGCTTTAGTGCTTGCTTCTCGATATAATCGGGCAAAGAAAACAAGCCTTAAGCCAGCCTTATTTTGTATGGGCTATATTTGTTTTATCCAGAAGAGTTCTTGATATATATAGAAAGTAAATTCCTGTTCCTTCATCAATTTACCTCAAGTACTCTTGGTTAAAAACATTGAGGCGTTATACGAGTATGTTCCGAATATGCTGCCACTTCATATTTCTTATTATCTTGCTTACTAGAATAATGAGCGTTTTTCCTTGTGACAAATTTAGTGTTAAATAAGACTCCTACATGGCACTATCGTATACTTTAGCAACAGAATCAAAGACAAAATTTGCACATATTCCAAACAAACTATAAACTACTTTGACATTGATTGCTACGAAACATATTTTATCTATGGTGACATGAACAGCGACATCTGGAGGAAAGCTAAGAACTAAGAAAAAAAAACAACGAGAAAAACGCTCATTATTGAAAATCTGCTCAATGAGCGTTTTTCTGGGTGTTTTTTTTTCTTAGTTCTTAGCTTTGCCCCAGATGGCGCTGTCCATGTCACCATAGATAAAATGTGTTTCGTAGCAATCAATGTCAAAGTAGTTTTTCGTTTGTTTGGAATCTTTGCAAATTTTGTATTTGATTATGTTGCTAAAGAATACGACAGTGCCATCTAGGAATCTTATTTAACACTAAATTTGACATAAGGAAAAACGCTCATTAATTGCATAGAAATAGCAATGAACTATTTTTAGATAGCAAAGTTTTCAGAAACAACGTCTTCTTGTAGCTAGAATTTATAAGCGGCTGTTTTTAGCAAAAGATTAAATTTCAGTTCATCGAAGACGTCTATGAAAATTATGCTATTTAAAAACAGTTTATTGCTATTTCTATAAATGAAGCTGATTTTCAGTAATTATTCTGCTAGATAAGATTATTTTTTTCTTAAAAGTGGCAGCATTTTCGCATCCGTGTTCATGCACCTGCCTGCTTCTGGGCTTCCTTTAACAACAAACATTCATACATTACATTCATACACACATACATTAATATTGACGACATAACTTCTTATTCTTTTTCTTTATTGTACAAAAAATATTTAATTACACATGTAAACATTAAAATTTGTGTACAGCGGCGAGCTTATCTCTATAAGAGATTTCTTCCAGCAAACCGAAAAAAGATCAGGAATACATAAAAGAAAAGTAATCATATGTGTACAAACTTAATACTTACTACCAAATAATAAACAAACACACACTTATTTAACTAACTACAAAACCAAAGTACATAGATATAAATAAATAATTAATAAAATACATATAATAATAACACCAATATGCTATGACAACTATCAATTAAAATAAATAATAAATAATTTTAATATAAATATAGGTACCTAGATTAGAAAACTTAATAATTTGTTAAATGCTCTTTCAGTAACGCACCCTCGTACTTCTTATGACATATGTAACTATAAGTCATAATCATGACCTAAATGACATGTACAAACCGTTAAATGGGAGAATAAAGTATATGTATGTAATGTAAAGTATATATTATATAACAATGCAAGAAGAACGAAAAATGAGGCACGATCGTGGCATCCTTGATCAGAGATCTGAATTTCTTTAAAATTCGTCCACTTATCTATCTGACAATCTCATTTGCCCTGGGCAGCGAGGTCGGTGCAGCATCTTAATTTATTTACATAGACTGCACGAGCATGTCCTAGTTGCTAGTTGCTAGTTGCCAACTCAACTACGTTACATTACTAAGATAAACTTGCCCAAACAGGGATTTTACGACTTTCGAAAGCTTTGGCCAATGCTTTTCCAAGCTTTTTGCGTTTGCGAGTTTGAAGCGGTGCAGTGATAGTAAAGTGAAGTAAATGCATTTTTGTGGTTCTCGTTAGTTCAATGAAAGCAAAATGTAATATAAAATTCCTTAGCATTTATTCTAATATAAGTGAAATGAAATAATGAATTTTATTTTCAGAAATGAAAATATCACGTTAACAATTTTTGACGATAATAAATTAAACAACTTGTTTTGTCCGAAATGGATACGCCCCCGCACACCGACAACCAGACATCCACACCGTCCACTCCCACTAAAAAAGTACATGTTACTGGCCAAATCCAATTTTAGGACAAACTAGTCCTTCAGCGCAGAAGAGAGCAGGTTAGGTTAGAAGGTTAGGTATGGCGAGTCATGCCACTAAGTATTTTTTTTTGACAAATGATAACCAAAAAAATCAATTATTTTAATAAACCTTACTTAATAAGGCTTTTTAACTATTGTTTTAGCGATGATGACAACTCAACAAATTAAGTTCAGTCCAATTTTACTATGTTTTTAAAACGAGTACATTTTGCATACAGCCTTGATGACAGTAGACTGCTACTTTACGTTAAAATTATCTCTGAATACCGAATGAGCTATTTATCGTATAATATGTATAAAACTAAAAGCTAAATCACGAGTAGGTGCCTAAGTTTACTGTGCTACTCGTAGTATTTTCCAAAATACATCTGCTTTAGCTAATCTACCGACTTGGGATTGAAAATCGTCAGTGAAAAGTAGATTTCCAAGTATTTAATATGCAAAGCGGCGCATAGTGTATTTCAATTTCTCCATTTATTTATATTTCTTACAATTCGTATTTGTGGACATATCTGCCTTTTTTAAGTGTGTGTGTATTATTATAGAGTTTATAAAATTATAGCATCATAAATATAACTTTATGTACTGTATCAAAATTCTAAGGCATAGCGTGTGCTACCTGCGTGCTTGTCGTCTGTAAGCACAGGGCCGGATTTAAGTACCTACTCGGTGAAAATGTTTTATTTCAAAAACTTCAACAGATCATTATTTCATAAAATTGTAACATATACAGTTTTATATTTGCTTGTGATGTGCGGATAGACTGCGGATGTGTTAACGTGTTATGGGTGAACCAATTGCATTTTCCGAGCAATTCACTTAGATTAAATTATGTTAAGGTGTGTTAATTCGAAAACCATTTTGAGATTGAGGTTTAATAAGCCGTATTTTCGAACTTGTGGTCTAAAAAACCTCATGATCGTGAATATTTTTACGAAAAAGCTGCATCTTCTATTTGCCTCCATGTGACGTCACTTGAAATATGGCTGTTTATAAATGTCTCCATTGCTATCAAGATAAATTTATACTAATAATTTTCTTCCGACTGATTTGACAGATGGATGACAGATGAGTAGACAGACAGAGACAGACCACTTTTTTTATAAGCAATCACGCATATCAATTAGTATAAAGTCTAAAATTCTCATGTGACGTCATATCGGACAATTATATAAAAAAATTATGGTTAATTTATGTACCAAAATAATGAAAACTATGTTTCAAACTGTCCTATATTCTCTGCAAAAAATAAAAAACAAAATTTGTTTGAAATTAAGCTATGCGAATTCTGTATTTATGTAAAGTTGAGACAGTAAATCTAAAATTACGAGTGAGATAAATTAATATATTTCTAGCTTTCTAGAAATTGTGAGGATGTTTTTATAATAAATTATCATGTTTTAAAATGTAATATAATATATATTTTAATTTTAGGATCTTCTAATTTAGTAAATTTGCCTACAAACCTTTTGAAATCAATAATATGTAGAATAGAAATATATTTATTTAACATACGCGAATTTACAATACCTACGTAAAACAATGGTCTCTACACGACATTAAGCCGAACTTGTTGACTAAGTTGTCCGACCCTGTGCCAAATAATAAAGAAAATATTATTGGCGACGTGGACAAAACTGTTGACGTGCCACACACAACACAAACATTCCTTAAGGTGTATGGTCCAAAGCAATCTTCATACAAACTTGGGAACCAATAACGACGACAGAAGTATTATTATTTAATTTTGTTACCTTTTTCCACACGTTCCATCAACTTTACACCCGCGAACAGTAGCGTGCATAGAACTTTTTGCCGGAAAAGCATTCACAAGGTCAAGTTTGACAATAAAAAAAAAATAATAATAACGCTTTGAAAAAAGAAAGTTTTTATGACGTTAGGGTAGGCACTGCGTACCCTAGAGTGAACATTTTCATACAAATATATATATTTTAATTCATTTAAATTTTTTCGTATTTTTTTTATTGTCAAACTTGACCTTGTGATTGCTTTTCCGGAAAAAAGTTCTATGCACGCCACTGCCCGCGAATAATAAGTTTTTTTACAAACAAACTTTTTTAGAATCTTATTTTGTTATTTAAAACTTTTGTAATCCAATGTATGGAAGTTTTAAATTGCAAAATTAGATTTTTAAAACATTTTGTTTTTAAGAAAAACTGTCTATTCGCGAGTGAAAAATTATTTGAACATGTAGAAAAAAGTAATAGAACGAAACTGTACTACTTTCGTCGTCGTTATTGGTCCTCACAAGTTTTTTATAAAAACTACCTTGGACCATCCACCTTAATTAAAAAATTGTAAACCCAAGACGATATTGCGTTATTTGGTATTATGTTAACATGTTAATAAAGAAATATTCTGAACATTTCTCTCGTGATATTATTTTTGTTGATAGTCACTTTACCATAAGTTAAGTTATATTAAATCCCTAACTGTTTTGATAAAGGAAATGAAATGAAAACTAAGTCAGGATCTTACTAACGAGTTTGTATGTTATTGTTTCAGGTAACTTATTTCTACGTACAACTGCTGTTAAATTGGATAAGAATTTAAGTATAAAGGTACAAAGTCACGCTTTTACTTGACATACATTTCAATATCAATAATTTAATCATATTTTCAAATGCTTCAGGCCACTCTAAATTTTTGGCCAGACTCCCGCCATGAAGGGGACAAAGCTATATGAGTAAAGGAGATAGACTTTATTGCGTTTCGCCTTACTCGTATAGCTTTCTCCCCTTCAGGCGAGAGTCTCGCCAAGAATGTGGAGCGGCCTTTGGCGAGTCAATAGAATACTATGTAAATATTAAAAACAAGCAAACGTTAAAAAAAAAAGTTTTTCCTGGTATAGGGAAATATTCCTTCCTTTCCTATAGGTTATGATTAATACTTGCGATTGCCGGCAGTTGGTGAAACTTGGATAACAACATGATGAATAAATACACTAGCACTCGTTTCACAGTTTATAAACTTATTTAACCCGACCGGTTTCGGTTTTACACCATCTACATCCAAGCAGTCTAACTAAACCCTTGATAATGGTGTAAAGCTAAAACCGGTCGGGTTAAATAAGCTTATAAACTGTGAAACGAGTGCAAGTGTAATCATCATGTTGTTTCCTACAGGTTCATGAAAAACCGTCGATCAAACGTCGGATAACTCCCAAAACAAGGTATTTTTATTTGTGCTTAAGAATAGCCGGTAAAATATAAGTAAAAATGTATATAATTCATTTCATTTCATTTCGCAAGACCTGAAGGTCTAAAATTGTATGGTAAATAACACGTCAAACTTATTAAATGTAAGGCTTTAGAAAAAAAGCGTTCTCTTTTAATTAAATCTTATTCGAGGGACACAAATGAAATACCATTGTGTTCAGAAACTTTACATGTGCGATAAATGAGGAATCAAACCCAGACAGAATGTAATTTTCTACGTTTTCGTTCGAGCAGTAGAGTACGTATACAAAGTACGTGAGGGGGCATTCGTTTTGTTCGAACTGGAGTCCGACTCTGCGAGAAAAGGATATTGCAACTCTGTGTTTTCTAATTTAATTTAAGTGTTTTCGTCTATTTAAAATGTCAAACTACAGGTTTCTAATCACATTTTTTGAGATTATTTCAAAAACATGTAGTCATTTAATAATTAGAAATTTGTTTTTACCTGTAAATTCAATACAAGTATTTATGTAGATTCATTTACATATTTAATAACATAATAAGGTAGTAAAAAAATCACACTTGCAAATCAATATTTTTGTGAAATTGTAAATGAAATGGGTTATAAGTATTTTACTGACGCCAAAACTACAATTTTTAAAATTGTAAATAAACAGGGTTTAAATGGACAGTTTTAGATGAAACCACATAATCTACTGATTATATTAACAGCTTTCCTAAAAAAAAACATACCCGAAAATATATTTTCCCATGTCCATACCAATTTTGAAAACCTGCCTACTGTGAATAAGTTTTTTGTTTTCATTTGTGCGGGTATTTTTATTTTATTTATAACACTTTTTCCACATTTACAGGGTGAATGAAAAAACATAGAAGACTTTTAATATGAAAAGTGCCATTCGAAAATGGAACCAGAGACAGAAAAGGGCAAAAGACTCATGATTGGTTCGTATTTGTTCGTCATGCGACGCTACGCGACTCCAATGAACGATATTAGAGCCGTCGCGTCGCCTTACAAAATTGTGTTCAACACTTATCACAACTCTATCGTAGGGTCATTTTTTAGTTCTAATCAAACTTCTATGTTTTTTTCGTTCACTGCATTTACACAAATAATTACAAAAGAAATAATTAAACATGGTGTACAATTCGGCACTTATTGCTCATAGCAATATCTTCCAGACATGTTTCTAGGTGTACTATGCGAAACGCGGGATTTTTTTTATGCTCAATCACAAAAACTTTGAATATTGCGAAGTCAATTCAATTTAAATTATTAAATGGTATAGATTCGTAGATCTTATCTTTCCCATGCCAACCCTGGTTAATACACCCGTTCTCTGAAACCGCCTTAAGGGCCATACACGCTGATTAAAATTCGTGCTTCGATCTCTTCGATTCCATCTTAATGTGAAGATGAGGAAGTATTTGGTTATCACAGAATGAGATGCGGTTTAATGCGAAGTAATTTGTTTGTAGCAATGAAGAAAAAAAATAGATAGATAAATATCATTTATTCTCAAAAACAAAGTAGCGACAATACAATTGAAATATTAATAAACTAACTTCTAAATTTAACACAAATAAACAGTATAAATTAAGTATATTTTAATTATTTGTTTTTAATATTATATGTGTATAATATTCCTTCTTTATTATTTATATATACTGGGTGTTAAGATGGAGTTGCGGGTGCCGAAAACTGGCGATAGTACTCGTCCATACGAACCACTTTTACTATAGGGAGCCAACCCTCGATCGCGAGAAAAAAATCTGCTGTTCCATAGAAAAGTTACATAGCTACCCGACCAAAATGTATGAAATAACAGATGTTTTTTTCGATTTCTTGTGGGTATATACATATAAACTAATAAACAGTAAGACACAAAGAAAAGTTACTTTATCCTGATGGTATGTGTCTCGCGGCAAAAAGAATAACGCTCTGAGTCAGCATAATGCCGCTACCCGAAATCTGCGGCGCTGTTATTCTGCCGTCACCTGCAGAGGGGCGCACGAATTCCACCGAGAGTGGGCAATTAATATAAATTATAACAATACAAATAAAATAAATTAAACATATAAACTTTTTTGGTTACGTAACTTTTTTTTTTTTACTTAAAATTTTTGCTGAACACCTCTCACTAGCAAGACGCAATCATCCTACTTCCAAGAAACTTCTGCGAGCACTTCCCGCAAATCGGGAATCGGGTTATCACGTCCCGTATGACGTTTTCGATAAATTCGAGTGTTATCGAATATTAATTCGTCGGCATTGTGCCGAAAATGAGATAATCCGTGCTTGTACTGGTTCCGTCAGCCTTTGTTCACGCTCGCTACGATTGTTGTCGTCTGATTTTGAAACGCGTGATCCGACGCGTGCTTTGAGCCTTAAGGCGATACGTAAAAGTTTTAGCGTCCCTGTTACTCCATATGCGAAAAAACCCTCAGTGCGAGTGGGACGGAATCGTGGAAAAGTAGCAAAAACTCGGTTTTTTATTAATATAAAATGTACTAAGCTATTTTGTCAAAAAGATTTTCAAGAAGACTTTACAAATACATAATATCCACATTTTTAATACAATTTCACAATGAAATTAGTAAGGATTTCAGAATAACAAGAAAAAATAAAACAATTTAGAGGTATTTTCGGAATTAAATTCTATCAAGAAAATTTCATCCAATCGCGTTTTCCTTCATTGAGAATCTTACTCAAATACTCAATAAACATTTACCCAAAAATGAAACAGGTAGATGACGTTATAGTGGAGTAAATGGATTCGAAAAAACCCCATTTTTTTGTGAATCAGCTTGATGATGATGATGAATCCACTTTTCCTGTAATTTTTTTTTCAAATTCAAATAGTTTATTTTGTAAAGTAGGTATACATAATACACGTTTTACAAGTCAAATTTAATTCAATCTTGTAAAAATATATGTAATAAAATAATAAATGTACATGAACTAAATTAAATGTTTATTTAATTTATGTAGCAATTAAAATGATAGGTAAAATCTAAAATTATACAAGGTGAAATCCAATCAATTGCCTGAACCCATACCGCAGACCCGGCCAGCGACCAGGAACAAGGTTCAATGATCACCAACCGAGCCCCCAGCACAAATCAAGGCGGCCGACCAAATCCCATCCTATATACTATATAATACAAATACATGCCTACCTCCACCCATTCTTTTCTTATTCGCTTATGGCATAAAAAGCATAATATGAGTAAAAAAAGCATGAAATTTTAGCGTTACTCTTATGTATGTATATATTCGAAAATGTTCTGCAGATCCACTTTTGTCTCTTATTATTATTATTACTATTTGATGAAAATAGAGTTTATGCAATTTTCCCTGGTGGTATGTAAAGTATGCAAACAAAATAAAATTCGCAAAGTTAGACGAAAACCAACTGAAAAATAATAGGTATTTACATATGAAATTGCTGAAATTTGCTTACAGATTCATGAGTTCATATTTCTTGTAATTAAATAGTTATTTCAATTATTTGTTTTTTGTTTAAAATTTGATTTCAAGGTTTTACATCTACGTATTAACTTTCATTTTTATTTTCAGTTTGATTATAAAAATGTAATGTTCAAAAACAGTTCGTAATGTGGCTGTTAGCTTAATGTTGTCTCATTCATACACATAAAAATTCACATAATTTGGATTTATCATTCCTAAAAAAAATGCAAAAATGTTACTTAGTACTGAAAATTCAGTTTCCTGCAAATTCTCTACATGAAACGGCAATTTCATAGTTAAAAACTAATATATGTATGGTTATGTACATTATGTTATGAATATAAAATTGAACTTTTTTCCTTTGATGAAGAACTGACAAGAAAATTCTTATCGTATACCAACTTATTAATCATTTATGTTTATTGAGTAATTTTAATGAAGCTAGAAAGTTTTAATTAATGTTTATAGCATGTTTATTTTAAGACATGGATCTTGCTGCCGACTAATTAGCACAACTTTGAGTTATCAGCTGGTGGTTACTAAATAGTAACTAACCTAATTAGAGGAAACTTTATCTGAGTATTATTAAGGCTTTAAGACTGGACCTGAACCTTAATCTGAGTATTATGTAGAGTATTAAGACTGGACCTGAGCCTAGAACAAGAACAACGTCAGATTTTCAAGACTTCATTTGAGGAAATTAGGACTTACCTTGTATTGAAATAAATATATATATTTGATTTGTAGGTCTATCTTAGAAGAACGCGGCTACTGGATCACCTAAATATTATTTTTTCATGAAATAAGCAATAATAATCAAAGGAATCAACTAAAATAGCTTGGGACTTAGTAAATACTCAGCAAGCCTATTTATCTGATAAAGGGAATTAATAGTAAAAATAAACAGCGACCTATCCGTTGCAAGATTAAATTACGCGTCAGAAACTGTCATGGCGGCCAAGTTTCAAAATGGCCGTCTTCACTGCCCGTGAGAGATTTCTAATCCTAGCTGGTAATTATTTTTTTCAAGCTATGTTAGCTGGTACTTTGGTAACAGATTCATCGATTGAACGAGTGTCAATTAATATTTTTTTCTATACCTTGGATTAATTAGTTAATAAGAGGTTTAAATGAGGCTCGAACATTGAAAAGGTGTGTGTTACATTAGCAAAATTTTATCTTAGATATAGAATTCCCTCCTTTGGGATTTCTTACAATGTCCAAGCTTTGGCTATAAGTATAATCTCATGAGTCTAAAGTGGTAACGAAATACGAAATACAAAATCTACAGTATTCAACTATTTGGGCTAGTTTATGACAATTTTTTTCATGTGGATACTTATTTGTTCGCTTCCCGTATGGAGGGCATCTTCAGAACTATTACTTCCGGAACAACATTTTTTAACGATGGATAATTTGAATTCTGAATATACCCTGTTACCCTAAGTTTCAAGCTTACTTAGATTAGGGAACAGGGCTACTCCCTGGGTACAGCTTAGATTATATGTAGAAACAAGTAAAGTAAATAAGTTGTTAAATAAGTAAGTTGTTAAAGATTAAAGATTTAAAGATTAAAGATTATATTTTTTTTAATATTACATTAATAATTGTTGTTAGCAAAATTGTTATTCATGATAAGTTAATTCTTATTTGATCAGAATAATGAAAATTTTGAACCACTAAACGAATGCGCTGCTATTGATTCCTTCCTCTGGTTGAGTAAAGAGATCCAGGAACAAGGAGAGTGACAGCAGGCTAGGAGGCATCACTCATTCTGTCCAGGGACTTCCTCAAAAATCTACGGAAGTCGGTAACCCACAAATCACTGTTACTACCACAGATAATATAATATACTACGGAACTGTCTGTAACCACTTTTTCGTAAACTCATGACTCAGACGTCATGTCACATTTTACCTAACCTTTATTATTTCCTTGTGTATTTCTCCATATTATTGTTTATTATATATAACTATTACCTATAGGCATATTATATTTAAATATATTACACCCAAACCGACCTGTAATAAATGTACCTGATATACCTACATTACATAAATAAATATATTTCGATATCAATATTTCAATTCCAAATTTTTCTGAGTAACATAATATCCTAAATTAAAGAAGGACCATAGTTCAGGCAGGTGATTTTTCAAAACTCTTTGTATGCAGGTAAAATGAATGTCTATCTTTAATATTTAGGGTACTTTCCCTCTGGGGGGCAATCGTTTGGTTCACTCTGTATAAAAAAATTGTATTGCATAAGATTAAATACGCATTTAAATTATTTTAGTATAATTCTTCCGTTACAAACTTTAGTGTTTAAAAATCGTAGTATGAATTTTACGTATATTTGCTTCACAAATGAAGGGTAAGCGGGAAGAAAGATCATTGTCAGTTTTTTTTCAAAAATTTAGTTAAAAGTGCCATCTTCTAAAATGTATGGATAACAATGATTGAGCGAAAACAAAAACTTGGAAAAAATAACACAGTCCGCAAAATATCGCTTTTAAAAATAAACCGGACTCAAGAAGCTTAAAAACCTAACATAAAAAAAGTTCATAACTAGTACAAAAAGTAAAAAAAACATGTCTATGAACTGTGAATATGGGGGGCTATGGGTTGATAGTAAAGATTGCTTTTGAGAAAAAAAAATTGTGATTACAATAATCCCACTAAGCATAGTTCTTAAGTAATAACCTAAGCAAGGTTTTTCTACTTATTTCAAATTTGCTTTCTGTTGACTTTATAATAAATATTTTTACTTAATAAAAGCTTTTTTTACTGTTTTATTATATATACAGGGTGGAAAAAATGAAAGGGCCCTGGAGGGGAACTACCTTAAATCCTTTAGTTAGCTAATTTTACGGAAAGGAAACATTCCTTTATTTTTTAAAAGACACAAAACTGCATTCAAAGATCTTCTAAAATTTGCTTGTCTCACCCGGGAACTGAACCAACTAAAAATTAAAAAAATAAACCCTCACTATTTTATTATACGAATCGGTAGGATTATTGTTCAGGATAAAATTTGTCTACTAAACTAAAGTCTGACACTCATCTGTTGTACGAGATACCCATGAAATTGAATATTTATTACAAGTTCTTTATTAACAATACCTAGTACTGTTCACTGGTAAAGTAATAATTATACGCCATTATTACACAATGACAGCACGGAATGAAAGCAAAACAAAACAAAATTTTAATTTCGAACGAAATTTATGGTTCGAACTTCAAATTTGTTGCTCCGCGTAGCAAAAAAAATACATTCCTTTTTTAAACTTTTCGTCAGTACGCCTAGTGCAAGAAGTAATTGTGCTCTGCATACATTTATTATTACCATTTAACGATTTTCTTATTGAAGTCTTCAACAAGGTACTTAAGATAAATAACATTAGCAAGCTTGTACTTCATACGATGTCTTTGGATGTAAGAGAGATAAGAAAATTAGAACGTTTCATTTACTTGTTACAAGTGAACAGTACTAGGTATTGTTAACAAAGAACTTGTAATAAATATTTAATTTCATGAGTATCTCATACAACAGATGAGTGTAAGACCAAATGTTTATTAGACAAATTTTATTCTGAACAATAATCCTACCGATTCGTATGATAAAATAGCGAGGGTTTATTTTTTTAATTTGTAGTTGGTTCGATTCCCGGGTGAGAAAAGCGAATTTCAGAATATCTTTGAATGCAGTTTTGTTTCTTTTAAAAAATAAAGGAATGTTTCCTTTCAGTAAAATGAGCTAACTAAACGATTTAAGGTAGCTCCCCTCCAGGGCCCTTAAATTTTTTCCACCCTGTATATATATATATATACAGATTTTTATGAATGTTATGGGTGAAATTAAATAAAAACAATTTCTTTTCTTTTTTCTTTTCTTCTTTCTTTCTTTTTTAATTTATCTATTTATTCCATATTCGACTGACGACGGCCCCAAGTGGGTCGAAATATATATCGAAAGTTTTATTTAATTTCAACCATAACATTCATAAAAATCTTTCTGTTGACTATGATCCCTCTTCCCGCTTACCCTTCAAATACCTATAGACACTTCCTGTGTCATAAGATTATAGCGCCGTACAATTCCCTACAGTTATTCACGCAGTAGATTATAAAATAAGCGGAACTTTCTAGGCAGCTATCTAAACTGTTATTGAAATAATTCAATTCTGTTATGAAGATAGCCGCTAAGCATCCATTATGTTAAGCTGCCCGGCTACTTTAATGCTAGTCGTGATGGTATCTGATCTCGAGCCACCGTTGGCTACTGACGTGTAGACCGCCCCCTTAAGTATACAAAGGAAGCTTAGTAGAGATGCCTATACTAGACTATATTTATTATTATCTGCAAGCAAAAAAGCAGTAGTTTGTGTCAGAGATACAACCTTAAATTATTTAAGTGGATACTTCTTAAGTCGTCTCTTTACTCAACCACAGAAGAAGGAGTTAATAGCAGCCATAGATATCTTATGTCGCCTTTTTACTCAATCAAAGAATAATAGACATCATAACATAACAGATGGTTCATGATAACAGGCGGTGACTGGATTAGGAATGCAGATGGAAATCCTAGCCCTTTGGGAGACAGGCGTGAGTTTATGTATTTATAAACCTATTAATAGTTCGGTGGTATAAACATCTGCGTTTTAAGCTACTTTGCAAAACACTTCTCTTCAAAAATCTCAGGGTTCCGCTCTAAAATTCCCGGCCTAGAATCTCTCAAGTTAAATTTAAAAATTCTTTCCCGCGGTAGTGGCCTGGAATATCAAAATATATAATGACCTACTTTAAACGGGAAGGCGAGACATGTCAATAGCATCCATGCTCATACAGCTCTTTACTTGCTCCGTTGTCCAGTTGTGAGCTCTGCCGCCGAGCGTTGACCAGCAGGGCTTCTCCACCATAATATCACTCTATCTACTGTTTATACATACCTATACAGACGTACATATTGTACCCACTTATACATTGTACTGCTGAAGGAAATTGAACTAACATACCTATACAACGTAGTACACAATTGGTGACTGTTTATGCAGCCAAAGTCACATTGCAAACCCAGAATTCGAAATACATTGATTTTCGTCCCCACAGAATGACATGTCCACGGAAAACCCTGCCAGAGTTCTGATTTACGAAAACAATTTGGGCCTTACTTCCGATTTTCTCTTTCAAAGTCTGACTTTGAATTTGGCTGTATAAATCAAAGTCAAGTTATCTTTAGCTATGCTAGCTACGAGAATATTTTTTAACTCTTATTTCAAAAAGGTAATACATAACCACTATACAATTTTTATTTCAGGTTGATTTTTTTTCCCTTCATCATCGAAGTCACTTATCAAACTGTCATTTTAAGTTTGGAAATTTATTTTATTTATTTATTTATTTATTTGGTCTACCAACAGATGATACACTTAACAACATACAATTAATCTAGCGTACAGTAGGAATAGAGTGTAACTCCAATAACAGGTAAACACTGCATGCTATAAAAAATGAGAGGAGTGACGTGTGACGCCAGTGAAATGCGAAATAATAAAACCGCCGACCAAGTGATAACTCGTATTATAAGTACTTCAATTGTATACCTATAGTCTCTAGCTCTAGCTACCCACCCGTCCAGTAGAAGTTGGCAACGAACGCGAGCCAATCAATACACAGCCTGCAATTATGCTAATGCACGGGGCGAAAAAGGGTTAACATTAAACTGCAGAATTCTTGGCAATTCGCAAAGAAATGCCCCCATTTCCCATGTAACTATGAGTTGCCTGAGAAATGAGACATTTTCGTATTCTATACTTTCATGAGCAACTTAAGAGGATGGCATACCCTAGCAACTTTTTTTATTACCCGTCCAGCACAATAAGTCTAATGGCAAAGACCTTATTTGCTTTTCATAGAGGCGATTATAAGTTGGCTCTTAGGCCTCTTTTTCTTGGACGCGTAATACTAGTGATCACGCAGCGAAACAACAAATTGGTGTGTTTAGCTAATACTGAAATATTTTGTAGGGAAAAAAAGTATTGGATTTAGGTAACATCCCTTCATATTTCTATTGCCTATTTTATAAAAAAAAAATCAAGTTGATCTCTTAACCGCGTTTTTGAAACGAACGTTTGAAAACCAAAAAAAAGAGGGTGGAAAACATATTTTTTTTGACAAGTATAAATCTTAATACATTGTTTATACGTGGAATCCCTAGATGAAAGATCGGTAAATCAAATATATTTTCTTCAATATGAGGAGAGACCTAGATTCTTCCAATGAACTCTTGAAAACCTGGTGTTGTTGATTTTCTAGCGTCAGGTGTCGCGTTAAAAAGAAAAACTACTTGGTGCGTTTTGAACGTGTTTTTTGCTAGATTTTGTTGTTTTGGAAGTGGCAATAAATGCATGGCTCGATGGAGTTTTTTTTATAAGGGACTTTTTATATTGGAAGATTCTGGAACTGTACGTTCTATCGACTAAAGTACCGTTGACCCACTTTTCCCTGTCCTTACTTTTGTTATGATGGTAAAAAGTGGATCAGTAGTTTCTAGGCTTCTGTATGTTGTAGTTTTTAGGAAACACTCTGCTGTTTGTCTGTTTGACTGTCCGTATAATAAAAAGCACGGGTCTCTAGCTCATTTTGTGTGGAATATTGACCCAAAACCGAATATTGATTTCTACAATAAAATTATTTTTCATGATAAAGTTTACTTGAATAGTGGCAATGGAATTAAACAAAGTCATGGAAAACGCTGAAAAGTGCAGAAAGCCATAGTCGCACCAACTCGCTGAGGTAGCAAGACTTGGACAAAACGAACAGGACCCTTTATGAGCTATTGAAAACGCAATGGACTCCGGACGTCGTGTTGAAAAGTACCCATCCCCCCACTCCCGCCTCACGTTGATGCGACCCTGTACCATGGAACCCAGCGTTTTCAACCCCATCTATCTGTTCTAGAAAACTTCTAGGCAGAGCTAGATGCGTTGCCTGTTACTCATTACTTTGACTAAAAGAATCTAGAGTTCTCTTGTTTTACTAAAATGGTCCTTATTTTAGTCTAGAAAGGTAGAAAGTAGGTACTGGAGCAGAATCTTTACTTCAGCACAGGCGAAGCCACAGACATAATACTATAGTATTATATAGTATTATGTAGTAATACTATACAATATTCTTTTCTTATTCTTGTTATTACAAAAAAAATATTTAATTACACAAGTAAAAATTAAAATTAATTTACAGCGGCGAGCTTAGCTCTATAAGAGATTTTTTTTCTTTTAATTCAAAACCAAAATTGAGAATGTATTTTTAAAAATAAATCTGTTCATTGACTCACAATATTAACAACGAAATAATTAACTGTATTTTTGGAATTAAGAACTCCGCGTTAACATTTTTATGACTAAAAATTTAATTTTAGTTCAAAAAGGTTTCGCCTGCGTGCACAACGACATACACACCGACCAACTCTCGCAAAAAAAAAAAATGGTTTAAGGACGCCATATAAAACCGGCCGACCATCTGCACTCAAATGGATCCCTGTCAGACAAATAAATCTGGAAAAAAAGCCTAGGAAAACATTCATAGAAAGAAAAAAGCATGGAGTTATGATAGTGATCTTTGTCACAATAGTAGTTAGTATAATTTCCTAACTTATGATATGATTCCTCTTAAATCTGCGTTAATTAGTTAATAGATGAAATAACTGTAAAATCAGATGGACTATATGGGACAGGTAGACAAAGGTATTACATTTTTTTGCCTTCATGACTTAATTTTCTCCTGTCTTGTATTTTTTATCTCTTTATATAATTAAAGTATAGGCTTAATTTTTACATTTAGTTGTTTCTAAGTAACTAATATTCAGAAAAAAAGAAATGATATTGCTAAGTGTTTAGCCCTTCTTCTTAGCAAGACTAATCGACTGGGCGGAGTTAGGCATATGGTTATGCCGTTGCTTATAGAATTAAGAACTCATTTCATAACAACTTGTACTTGGCAAAGTTAGATTATCGGCACTCATACCATTATTTTTAGAATTAAGGTTACCGGTATAATAACGGTAATTTATGTTAGATATTTACGTTATTTCATAAGGATTTTGTTATTAGTGCATAGTTGCCGTAATTGTTTTCATATGCTATGCTAAAAGTACTCGATACTGCGCCCATGTTTTCCAGGTGTTTTGTTTAATCGTCGAACAAATTTCTTTGACGACCTGTTTTAAAAGTATATAACTGATATTTCCAACTGTCGTTTTCTTCATTTTATGACCCGCTCACCTAAAGAACCCAGCTCGCTACAATTACAACCTTATTCCTATATTTATATTTTATTCAAATGTATTTTTTTATTAAATTTAAGTTAACCTAACCTATATTATTTCTTTGTGTACTTTCCCATATTATTATTGATTATATAAAACTATTATATATAGACATATATTATATAATTATATTACATTAAAACCGACCTGTAATAAGTGTATCTGATATACCTATATTAAATAATAATATTTCAATATTTCAACATACTAAATAAAAACTATATAAATAGATATTTAGGTAAGTACTCTTATCTAACATATCCTGTACTTAGCATTCTATTTTGTTTTGCATTTTCAATCTTCACAAACGCTACTAAAGTTCATGGTAGGGGTTTACCCCCTCTCCCTCTATTAACTCCCTGTAATTTCGTACAAAGATTGCTGACTCAAGAGTCGCAACGTGATCTTGAGCGTTTGTAAAAATTATTTTAATAGAACCCCTACTTTCTTTTTATTGTCTCCCATTTCGGAATTGGCTCAGATCTTCGTAAGATACTTAATCTCTTTAAAAACTGATTGCTTTTTGCAGTTTTGTATATTAGAGGTAAAAGAAATAGCTGAAACATTATGTTCTATGGATACTTGAGTTCTATGCTTTATGGGCTTTTCTGTTCCCGCTGGCAGCCATTGCATCAAGTATAGTATCAGGAACTGACGTCAATGCTGTTTTCTTTTCTATATTCTTCCACTCATCACAGACTACCACGCCTTCATTAATATTTCGCCAATATGTTTGTCCCAATCATGCTGCCAAATTTAAATTTGTCCGGTTCCGTGTATGTTACCCTAAGATTTCGGGGGGGATACATCCGAACTATCCCCCCCTTAGATGCGTGCTTGATTGTCTTGTCTGTAAAACTTAAAAACTTAGACTTGAGATTTGTAAATAACCCGTACTGGGCCATATGTTTTGATATTGTACATCAATTTCTTCAGAAATCTACCAATATCAATAAGCAAAGGTCGAAACAAAATCGGAGCCCATTGATAACACGAACACGTGTAACGGAACGTCACGGACGCCCGCCCGTAATCTCCCAGCAATAAAAACATCGAGAAACACGCATTTGTCATTCAAGTCGACGATTCTCTGTTTGAATATTATGAAGAACGGAACGTATCGGCGAACTCGTTACAAGATGCCCGGGGGTCTGTGTAACGATATGATGTACCTACGCATGTACTCCCTACGCCTATATGGTTTGTTGAGTATGCTCTATGATGACTATTATATGATAGTAGTTTATGAAACAGGTAAATAAAGTGTGAATCTTGGAATCGATTTTGACGACGTCATCGAATATAGTTCGTATTTTTCCCGGGAGCTAAATTATTTATGCGCCTTCATGTTTAGGTCAATTCACAGACTGACACTGAAGCTTTGTTATAAGGGTTTTAATATTTAGCACCCTAAAAATTCTAGAAATTATTATAAATATACTTGGGTGTAAACATTATTCCTCTTTTTTTAAAGTACCGCCAGTTCTTTAAGTAAAAGGTTGGGGAAAATAAAAATAAAAACTGTTGATATAATCTAAACTTCCCCTTAAACCGTCGACAATAAAATGTCTTCGGATGTGATTGATTGAACATCAGAAAGGGAAAATTAAGGCTTCGGTTGAGGAAAAAAAGTGCAATATTTTAAATTTATTTGCTTTTTTCCATGCAAATTATGAAACGGAGAGGGGAGCGGTTTCTTTGCGATACGTTTATTTTTTATTTCTCCCTTTTAATCGAATAGGGGATGGTTATTGTGGTATGATGAGGGGATTTTTGATGGAAAACTGTTTACCTTTGCCTTGTAGGTTTTGCTCTGTAGAATAAAATTCATATAAAATATACTTAATTCATAACTTGTTTGCTTTAAAGGGGACTTTGCAGTTTTGTTGGCTTTCAAAGTACCTAATATACCTAATAATTTAGGAGGGTCTTCTGTTTTTATTATTTTTCAAATAGAAGCAATCGGGTATTTTAAATAATCGTGCACGTAAAAATATATAAAATTAATTTCCTTTAAACGCGAAGTAAAAAATACTTATCGTTTTTTTCTTTTGTAAATGTTTATATACATGTTTTCAATGCAAGTGGTCGTAAAGGCCCACTTTTAATGCATCAAAAAGAACAGATCAGAACATCGAACAGAAAGTCGATTATTTTGCCCTAGGGCTTTATTGTTATTTTTTTTTTATTTATTTACAATGGTTGGCTAACCTGCAGCCTTTCCTGTGTACCATAAATGTTATAATTTTTGTCCACTGTTTAACGGCTCTGGATGCAGTCTTTTTGAGCCAATTATAATTTAAAGTTCACAAGATTATATTTGTTTTATTTCCTCACACAATGCATTGAAAAACGTAGTATGATACACGGGCGTAAGAGCAATAAATTCCTCGGTTACGTTTAAAAATGTTTTCCTTTTCGACCTAGTAGCATAAACTACTATTAATGAAACGTCACCCAATCATTACACAATCCCATACTATTTATTTAAAAGCAGAACCGGAATCGGTCAGTACCTAATAAACTGTGCAATTTTATCATTACCCTCTCGTACTATCTCGGGTACTATATTGGTCTAACCCGACTCCATATTTCCAGTAATAGGCTACAGAAACAACGGTAAAAACTAATCTAACTCCGGTACCAAGATAAAGATAAGCAGTTTTGGACTCGTTAGGACTAAGAATGTTTACCCCTTAGTAATGCCACAAAAGAAATGGAACGGAACAAATATCGAGGGAAACATTGAAATAACATTCTAATAAACGCGCATTGCAAAGTGGCTGTACAACGATCGCTGCGTCTCTGATAGCGCCCGACAGAAAATGATACTTTTCACATGAAAGCAATTGTTCGATTGAAAAATCCTATGTCCGCTTTACAGCTATCAAGTTTACCTATTATTTAAAGTAAATGCTTTAAATCGACCAAGTGGCTCAAAAACAGTAGGGAATTCAAGCCAAAACACACCATTCGATAGCTTTTTTTTCGTACAAAACTTTATGTCATACGAAAAAAACAAAATTCCATATGTTGTCATAAAGTTGAAAATTCATTGTTTTTTTAGACCTTTTTGGCACAGCCATAATCGAGGAGTGGGCTTTAGAAAGTATCCATTTGACAGTGAAGAGTGACAATTCGTAGTAGGAATAAAAACATAGGTATAAAACCTTATGACTAATGAGTTTGAATCAAATTTATTTATTATTCTCTATATATTTTATTAATACACTTGAGTTATTATTATTTTTATTTTAAAATGAATTAACCATGAATGCGCATTATTATTTTCAAATGACCTAACTATAACGCATTATCTGCGAAATGAAATCAGAGGTCAAACTGGACCTAGATCAGATAAGGCAGGGTGACCCTTGGGACGCCAACAATTTAGCTGCCTTACAACCCTGTCGAAGTAAGTCCGTCTATAATTTACTAAGGGATTCGAGTGGTGATGCTAGTTTGTGCGGAGACAAGGTTCTTCAAGATTAGTTTTTGGTATATTATGGAGTGCATAAATTGTATATTGAGGTTTCTGCTTTTAAAAGCAGCTTCAAATCATTGCATAAGTAAATTCTATTTTAAAATATCTAATGGCCAAAAAATACAAATCGGGACAAAATTAAGTATAATTACTGCTCGTATTGGAAAATAAAAATTTAAATTCTTCTTTACATAATTTTCTCTCTACATTTATAACGTTATCTATAAAGTGGCATTTCCAAATCAATCTTGTCCATTGTGTCCCTAGTTATCTTTATCTGACCTTCAAATCACTTAAGTCATTATAATAACAAAAACTTTTGTCATAAATACTTATAATGATACCCTCAATAAAGATATGTCCCAACCCTCGCTAACTAGACGCGGCCCATAATCGAGGTATTGTCTAAAAGTCCGAAACAATGAAAGGTTAACAGGCGTTTGAGGCAATCTTTACAACCATCAGTTAGTAACCTGCAGTAAGAGGAAGCGACCTTTGTGCGACTATAGTGTACTGGGACTAAGGATATTTATTTCTAACTCGATAACAAGACTAAGTTTCGATTCATTACCACATTTTATAGTAGTTTATGTTACAAGGGCGCAAAGGAATAAATTACGAGGACGATTTAAAACACGAGCGTAGCGAGTGTTTTAAACGTAACCGAGTAATTTATTGCTTTTACGCCCGTGTATCATACAACATTTTTCAATGCATAGTGTGAGGAAATGAAAACAAATATAATCTTGTGAACTTTAAATTATAATTGGCTCAAAAGGACTGTATCCATAGCCGTTAAACGGTGTAAAAAAAGTATAACGTCTATGGTACACAGGAAAGGCTGCAGGTTAGCCAACCATTGTAAATAAATTAAAAAAAAAATAATATTAAAGCCCTAGGGCAAAATAATCGACTTTCTGTTCGGTTTTGATGCATAAAAAGTGGGCCTTTACGAGCACATGCATTGAAAAAAATTTTAAACTGTTCTAAAAGCAAAGCTGCGGTCTGAAGGAGCGGAGGCTTCTGATACAGGTATTTTTACTTAAAAGAAGGTTCCAGCTGTAATTGTAATTATGTAAATATTTGGTTATCACAATAAACATTTTTGACATGTTTTTTTTTTAAGCGAATCTTGAAAAAGCTTTAAAAATAACGTTCTTTTTAGAGGCATAAAACGTTATACAGAATATTAAGATGATAACCTTTTTCCTTAACACGGGGTGTTCTGCCCATAATTATGAACAACTTTTACTATGAGACCAACCCTAAAATCGCAAAAAATAAATGAGCTGTTTCATACATTTTGGTCGAGTAGGTATTAACTTTTCTATGGAGCAGCTGATTTTTTTTTTTGAGATTTCAATGTTAGCCCCATAGTAAAAGTTGTTCATATTCATGGGTAGAACAACCTGTTTGAAGGAAAAAGGTTATCAAATTAACACCCAGTATATTTACTAATATTAGTAGTTTCTCGTTTTAATACATCACACATAAACCCATTCTAAGTTTATTTTTTTTATTTAATATTGTTTTACTATTTCGTACATAGCTCTGTGCGGGTAGTTGTAAATAAAAATATTTGGTTAATTAAGTAAATCTTTTTCTTACAATTACCTTAGTTACTTCTAAGAGAATTAGAAGCATTAATACCAGCTCTTCACAGTTTATAGATGGCACGTGCCTCTTGTTATGCAGGGGCTCTACCGCGTAATTCTCATTTGTATCAACTGCAAGCAAATGCATGCGAAATTCAACGCGTGCAAAAGAGATGGCATGTTAGGCAGGCGTCGTCGCACGCACGTCAAATTTCAATCTCAAGTTGATGTTGATGAAAATGAGAATTACGCGGTAGACCCACTGCTCTCCAAAGTTAAAACAATTAGTCGAATTGGTGCAAATTATATTTTCTCAAAAATACAAATAAAAACAAGCCAGTAAGTACTTCATCCTGGGGAAGTGTCCAGGAAATTCTTATGAAAATACATCACATACCATATATATATTTTTTTCAATGCATGTGCTCGTAAAGGCCCACTTTTTATGCATCAAAACCGAACAAAAAGTCGATTATTTTGCCCTAGGGCTTTATTATTATTTTTTTTTTTAATTTATTTACAATGGTTGGCTAACCTGCAGCCTTTCATGTGTACCATAGATGTTATACTTTTTTTTCCACTGTTTAACGGCTCTGGATACAGTCCTTTTGAGCCAATTATAATTTAAAGTTCACAAGATTATATTTGTTTTCATTTCCTCACACTATGCATTGAAAAACGTAGTATGATATACGGGCGTAAAAGCAATAAACACTCGGTTACGTTTAAAACACTCGCTACGCTCGTGTTTTAAATCGTCCTCGTAATTTATTCCTTTGCGCCCTAGTAGCATAAACTACTATAAAACTATCTGCGGCAGGCGCGGGCGTCGGCATCGTCCGAGGATCATACTGAACGCAGCCTACACTAACGTCCAACTTTGAGAGAAAAAAAACATGGCGCTTATTTGTTGTGAAAAAAATATTTGTAGTTTGCATCGTCAATCGAATTTTTGGCCTACCAGTGCTAGACTCGATACGAATCTTTTTTTGTATTTAACATTTTGAATGTTCAAATGCTTATAATTTGTATGTTTTTAACTTATTTTTATTGTTTGATTTTGACATTTTAGATTTTAATTTAACAATCATAGCTTTATTATTTTTAATTTTTTTATGTTTAGCTTAAAGTTGTAATTTAGTTTAAAAATTCAAATGCAATGTATATTTTTGATGAATAAATTAAATGAAATGAAAAATATTGCTTTCTCATATCCCTTCACGAAATTTTGCCGCAATATGAGCAACGTGACTTTCAATATAATGAGTTCATTTAATTTTATTAAACTCTTATAGACTTACTATGAATTGTCTCTCTTTTTTTGAGAAAAACACTGCATTGTCCCGCCCTGGCGGACTCGGACTTTTAACTTACTTTTAACGGCAAGGGAGAGCTCACTTACTTGATCTCAGTAGTAATTAACTAATTAACTATTCCTGAACTATACCAGTGTTTTAAGAGCGGTCTCGCAGCTGGATTGTGAAAAACCGGCCTTTTTCAAATTAATCGAAACAATAGTTTTTTAATAAAACCTTATTACATAATATTGTATTGTGTATATTGCCATCGAAAAGTTTCCATTGGTTTCTGTAAATAACAATTACAAAAATTTAAATTTCTGTTAAGGTTTTGTAGAATAAGCATTGAGTGAATTTTGAATTTAACTGTTCTGTTTCGATTAATTAGAAAAAGGCGGGTTTTTCACAATCCGTCTGCGAATAGGCTGAGAAATGAGTACTCTCTAAGAGTATGTGGATGGAAAAGTCGAAAGCAGGGTCTTTGACTTAAGAACTTTGTTTGGACTAGTTAGGAAATAAACATACTAAAAGTCCTTTTCCCTCCGAGTCGAGCCCGAGGGGGGGGGTCACAAAGAAGATCCCGTTTTTTGGTTTTTTGCTTACATCTCAACAACAGCTGGTTCTATAGACTTGAAATTTTGCATATAGATACCTTATATAGTGAAGGCGTCTAATAAATGTGTTTCAAGTTTTTTTAGAATTCAACCCCTAAAAGGGGGAAATGGGGTAAAAATTTTGAAAATCAACATGGGTATCGTTTGAATGGTTTATCGGGTCTCTAATTACGAAAACAACAACGATTTTAAAATCCAACGTGGTTGACGTGAAAAAGGCTTTGAAATTCGACCATTTTTCGAAGCTCATAGCTCGGCAAAGATTGGAGATAGATAAAAAGTGTGAAAGCTAAAGTTGTAGAAAATTTTATCAGCTTTCATTATGTAGTAAAACAAAATTTCGTACAATGCACGGTTTTCGAGATGTAAGCAAAAAACCAAAAAACGGGATCTTCTTTATGCCCCCCCTCCTCGGGCTCGACTCGGAGGGGCAAGGACTTTTAGCATGTTTATCTCCTAACTAGTCCAAACAAAGTTCCAAAGTTAAAGATCCTGCTTTCGACTTTTCCATCCACAAATTATTCGTTGCTTAAGCTAAACCGTTCTAAAAACTCCACAGTCTCCGCGGTTTCATAAAGCACCGGTAAAGTGTGGTTTGGGCACTTGGGTGTCGTGCCGAGTCGTGAAAAGTCGTGACGTTCCGCCGATCTTCGGAGCATTACTGTCATCGTCTCATCCAACTACCGCTGATGGAAACTGTAAGATAACTGTCTGTGTTGTTCTGTGTGTGCCACATACAGATGAGAAATCACATGTTTTTAAGGTTTCATTTGGAGTCTCTGCCCATATGCACTGCACATTGCACACGTATCTTTTAACCAAATGTTGCCATATTTAAAAACTTCACGATTCGGTATCTCCAATGAGTTATTACATGAGTAATATTGTGTGTGCCACATACAAATGAGGAATCACATATTTTTAAGGTTTCATTTGGAGTCTCCATCCATATGCACTGCACATTGCATACTTATCTTTTTATGAAATGTTGTCATGTTTGAAAACCTTACGATTCGGTAGCTCCAGTGAGTTCTTGAGGAATATTGGTACACTTATAGTAATTTCAATAAGAAATTGACACACATAAAGTTAAAATGTAAAAGGAATCGTTGCTAACTTTAAAATTGAATGATTTACTATTTTTCCACGTCATGCACTGGAAGCGTTTACGTGAAATATAGAAATTTTATAGTAATATTTTCTTTGTACTCTAATTTTTCCAAGAATTTCACCACGAGGTTCCATAAATAAAACATAAATTCACTACAAAAGTTGCAATCTCAATAATTTAAAATTCCGTAAAATAACATTATCATACCTTCGCATTTTTCTGAACATAACACGTCAATTACAAAGATTAATACATTATCCAGCTATTACATGCTAATTTTGGTCTTATATTCATGAGATAAAGAGCAATTTTTCCGTGAACGAAAACCTATTAATTCGCCTCCTTTTGCTAGGTTCCGGCGATATAGCACATTTGATATTTAAATGTAACGCCAAGGAAATAAATGTTAATATTATACAATTAGGTAGGGTATGTCTGGCAGCTCCCTAGGGGGTGGGGGGTGAATATAACTTGTATTATTCTCGCTCGAAGGTGTACACGGCGGATGTCTTACGCGTGTTTAAAGCACCTGGGTATGAAAATTGGCGCTTAAATCAACTGTTGTTTTAATTTTAGCCCCTTGCTACATTTGTAAATATCGTGAAGTGTAATATTACGGCCTTTCAGTTTTACAGGAGTAGGTCGGCTTATGGGCCTTACTATTGCCAAATGGGTACTTTCTAAAGCCTACCCCTCGTTTATGGCCAAACCAAAAATAATGAAAAAATTTACTATGAATAATCAACTCTTAGATAACATATGCAACATTTTTCTTTTTCATACCACCAAAACTTCTACATGATTTTTTTTTTTTACTGAATGGTATTTTTTGACCTTAAATTCCCTACTGCTCCTGAGTGGCTTGGCCGATTGAATTCATCTATGCTTTGATAAATAGATAAACTTTATACCTATAAACATAACATAAGATTATTCAATCGAGTAATCACGTCCAAGTGAAAAGTATAATTTTCTCCTGTTTCGCCCTATCAAGGACGCAGCGAGCGTCGTAACAGCCACTATACATTGCGCGCTGATATGAACGTTATTTCAATGTCGTTTCCGTTGATATTTGTAGTGACAAATATCGAGCTGTTAATTTGGCGATGGTAATCGCCTTAAGTGCATAAGGTAACATTAACGAACTTATACAACGTATAGAACAACTTTTACTATGGAGTCAAACCTGAAATCTTAAAAAAAAACTGCATTTCCATAGGTACATTTTGCTGAGCGGCATTGCATTTTCCTATGAAACGAGTAATTTTTTTTTTTTCGATATACAGGATTTGTTCCATAGTAAAAGTTGTTCTAAACCATTGACTGAATAAGCTCTTCAAATATGGTTACACCTTTCTGTTACACCTTGTATATCATATATCACGACTTCTATCTCCGAGAGAGTGTCAGAGGTGTTTTCGAGGTAGGACTGCTAACAGTCAACACACGATACACCTTCCTTTCATCGACGATGTTAACGTCATAAATGTTTTTTTATGACGGATAAAACTCGTGCAAGAAGACACAGAGGCCTTATTGTCCAACTTCAATATCTGTCGCTATCGCTTTCAAAAGTGTCGTGATTGGCTAGAAATGACATGACACATCATTTCTAGCCAATTACGCGTACCTTTAAAAGTGATAGTGATAGATATTGAGATTGAGCTTTCAATGAAATTATGGCTAATCGTAAGGACTCTTCGGGTGCACAAGCGCGCGCAGCTTTCTTTCGTTTACTGAAGGCCTATATGTATCTTTAGTTGCCAACTGGACTATTCTACTAATCTTTTACAACTACCCGAACCAAGGTACTTATCAAACTACCCTAGTAATTCAAATACATATCCTAGTACAGGAACAAAAATATTTATTTTCCAGTTTCACCTAAAGGGTCATTAAACATTGTTTCTGATGAAACCGAGTCTCTAGTGTGAATTCATGTGGTTGAGTAAATTTCGCCTTATATTGGGCTGCAGACAGCTGTAAAGACAAAATGACAAGGTATCTATTAATTTGATGACGGGAATGTGTACCTTCCGTACAAAGGCTGTCCTTATTTACACATTTACGAGTGAATCCAAGTTCGTGTTCCGTTTTATTTTATCTGTTGTACTCGACAGTACAGATGTTTCGGGTTGATGAATGGTGATGGATTACGTTTCGTTTCAAACGAAAACAGTGCTCGAAGCTAGTATAATTAATTTTGACGCAAGTGATGAACAGCACAACCAATCTTGATGCTGTTGTCATAGGAATGACTGAGGAAAAAAATAGGCAAAAGCAAAGAACTCACCAAAATCCTATATACTAAAAATATCATGAGGAAGCAATGTTTACCATTGTAGTATCTTTTAAATGTTTATACTGTTGATTGTTGGCTCTTCATGGAACTTGGAATGTTTATACTGTTGATTCTTGGCACTTAATGGAACTTAGTGGAATTTGGAATGTTTATACTGTTGATTGTTGGCACTTGATGGAACTTGGTGGAACTTTAAATTTTTATACTGTTGATTGTTGGCACTTGATGGAACTTGGTATATCTTGGAATGTTTATACTGTTGATTGTTGGCACTTGATGGAACTTGGTGGAACTTGGAATAGCGCAAAATAGGAGAAAATAATACTGTTCACAAAGACGCGATGGACTTCCAAAAAAATCCACAAACAATTTTTTCTAAGCAATATTTTCCTTATATTTTACTAATAAATAACCAATTTTACTTGATTTCAGTCTAAAACAGCTTGACTTTGAACAATAATTTCATGCTGTTTCTTAAGCGGGACGATAATTTCCTAAAATGAGTTGTTCTTTTATATTTTTTTCATTATTTTGAAACATACCGTTTAAGAGAAATAACTTTATGAATAGAGTTATTTTCGGATGACGCTGGGAAGAGGCACCCTTAGGGATTTGAAATGTCGACGTAACCCTTAAAAGAGATGCTCAATTAGCTGCTTAGCGACCTCATTTGTCACACTACACCACAGGAATATTTTATTTATTATCTAAATATTTATAGATATCTAAAATTTTCCACCATCATGTCCAATTTTAGCCTGATCGTCTATTTTTTAGTTAGGCACGGCACAAACAGGGAAGTAGAAAAGTCTTTAAAGATTTTGAGTTTCCATTTGTTTAAACACTATGATGATAGGATGACAAGGGTGCAATTGATGTTGTTAAAGGTTCCCCTCCAAACACTAAGCCCTTAAAGTTCTTTACTATACGAGTATTTCCTTCACAACGGCTTTCCCCTCAAACCCTCAAACGATATAAAAAGTTCATATCTCGCAATCACGTTTCTTAATTACATTGTCCCCGTAAAAATATGCAAATGTCATTCAAGAATATGCATATTTACATGATAATTCCTCTGTTTCGCCTTCATATACATAAGCCCTGAATCTTGGCTGAACTTTAACAAATTAAACACACAGTGTAATCCAAGTGACGAACGCCGACGCCATGTTTGGATACCATATTTGGCCATGTCGGTACGTTCCGTTCCTACGTAATTAGATAATTGCATAAAACGGGTACCGTTTGCGCGTCGACTCCGTTGTATTTGCACAGCAGGAAACGGAACGTTCCTCCTGAAATTTGACTGTCGACTGTCGACGAACGATGTTTTTAGTTCTGAGTTAGATACAAGAAGCTTATAACTAGTTATATAATAAAGCTGATTCTAAAGGCTTTCATTTTAGTTTTAGTGCTGTCAAAACTTGATTTTTTCCAAAGTAATTAAGCTTCTAAGTTTGTGATGAAAAAAATTTAGTTTTGACAGCACTAAAACTAAAACTAAAGCCTTCAGAATCGGCTATACTGTTGACGCAAACTGCGAAAAATCGTTCAAATTAAATCAAACGCATCGCCATTTAGTACATAATTAAGCTTCTCAATCTAACACTTGAGGATTTTTTCGCCTTTTCACCTTCAGAGTCGGCTATACTGTTGACGCAAACTGCGAAAAATCGTTCAAATTAAATTAAACGCATCGCCATTTTTATCAATATTTAATAAATTGTATATGCTTCACACCGCGCCTTGATCCAAGGGGTTTCTTTCGTGGCGCATACTCTGGTATTTCCTGAAATTGATATTTTTTCCTTGTACCTAATAACTACCTGATAAATAGGCGCGTTAAGTATTTATGAAATGACATGTAGGTAATTAACTTACGAAAGTAAAGCATGACTAATTGTGATAACGTCAAGTAATATAAAGCTTATTTTTTGTTGCCACCCACGCTCTTTTCGCCCATGATTAATTGGTAAACTTTCAACAGCAAGATTCCATGATACTCAATAATCGCAACTTTTGAAAAAAATATATGTACTTGCATAGTTATAGTATTATAATTTTCTATTTTTAATGTTGAATTTGTTTAATTTTCACTCACACATTTTAATGTACATAACGTCTTGTTTCAGGTAAGTCAGTTGAATGATCCACGTAACTTGTAAGTCTCAACGACTTGTCTACAACCCGTGCACAAAAGTACACAGACTGGCTTCTAATCCATCAGAATAATTTGGCTCCTGACCTCACTCTTATTGGCCTAAACATAGAAGTGATGGTGCCTTAACTCGTAGAGCTGGGAGATGGTGAATTTCAGTGCCCCAATCACCTGAGTACTGACAGATCATGTTGACGGAGTGCGACCTGGCTTTCTGTTTGTGCACCCCGCACCTTGCACCCCGCACCTTGCACCCCGCACCCCGTACCCCACCATCACCCCTAACATAGCTGTGTTTGGACTTTGATAGAAATAATCGTCTCTTATTCAGCGATAGGCCTCTATACACCGCGTTACGAATGTAATTTTTATGATCTAATCCTACTAATTAAGTTATCTGAATCCAAAATTTATCCTTAAATATATATTAAAATATGATTATTGTTTGTTCAAATTGGGCCGCGATGAATAAACGGCGGCGTCTGATCTTAATACCTATGTCAGAATCTTACTTGACACTGCCAAAAATACGACAAAAAACCGGCCAAGTGCGAGTCGGACTCGCGCACGAAGGGTTCCGTACCATTATCTATAAAAACGGCATATCTGTTGTATGGGAGCCCCCTTAAATATTTATTTTAATCTTTTTTTTTGTATTTGTTGTTATAGCGGCAACAGAAATACATCATCTGTGAAAATTTCAACTGTCTAACTATCACGGTTCATGGGATACAGACTGGTGACAGACGGACAGACAGACAGACAGACGGACGAACAGACGGACAGCGGAGTCTTAGTAAAATTTGGGTTCCATAATCAGAGGGTGTCGCGCTACCGTTTTAGCGCCTTGTTTTTGTCGCCTTGATGTTGCTTTGGCATCTATGTTGTTGTTATTTATCTAAATGTTTTTAGGGCTCCGTACGCATATTTTGTAGTGGTACGGAACCCTTTGTGTGTTAGTCCGACTCACACTTGGCCGGGGCTTATTTTCTGCTTTGCTATACAAGTCAAATAAGCTGATCACGCTCATACTGGAAAGTGAAAAAAAATTTGCGGCGCTAAAAATGTTTCGTTTAGCATAGGAAAAGTACGCCATAAATAAATTTACAAATTGTATGCTTAAAACAAAGTAATGATGCAAAATAACCTAATAATTTATACTGCAAGGTGTGACTCCTTGATGGAACTTCATTCTAACACTAATCAAAGTCTTCTTGTACGAGTTAGTAGTAAATAGTGGAACTCGTACAAGAAGACTTTGATTAGTGTCAAAATAACCTACCTTATTCTATTAACTGTATGTAACATTTATTTTATTATTATTATTTATTTATTATTTACATTTATACTACACAATCTTTACAGGCTAACCTAATGCGATTGGTAACAAATTATATTTAAAGCAGTTTTTGTGAACTCCGTCAAAGAACAACTAAACAAATCGGTATCCGTAAGGTTGTCGATTCTGTTGAGAATATGGAGTGCCTTTACAACAGGTGACTCTTTAAGAACATTAGTGCGCGCATGCTGCACGCAAAACAACTTATGATTTCGCGCGCGAAGATAGTTATCCGGCACAAACAGCTTCAAGGACGCTAGCAACCGCGGATTGAACAATATACCTCGCAAAACTTTAAAAAGATAAATTAGTAGCGCCAGGTCTCTCCTCACTTCCAACTTATTATATCCAACCATACCTATAATAAATAGGGTTGGATACATAAGTGGATAGTATGGATAAACACCATATTTTTTTAAATACAGCCAGCGAACAAACTTGTTTTGAATCTTTTCCACCATGTGACTATATTTAGTATATTTAGTCTCATGAACATGTCCAATGATTCAAAAAATAACTTTACATAATCAAAGTCCCTCAAGGCAAAACGAAAAAATTCCTCGCTTTGTAGATCCGTCGTCAATTCAATACAGAATTCAATTCCTTCACTAGCTAGAAGTTGACTCATTTTCTTCCCGAGTTCGGCCCTAGGCCGCAAAATCTAGTTGCGTCCCTCTGAGATTCTTAGTTTGTAACCCAAAAGAAATACTTTCGGCCCATTTCCCCGTCATATTATAGGTATATAGTGAGTAATCAAATTTAACAAAAATACGTTTCTTTATAATATTCCGACACTTTATTAGTCTGATCACTATCTTTTAATAAAGCCTAAAAGCCTATACTAAAATGCTTGTAAATGCAAATTTTTCCATTGCTGTCTTGGCTCAATTATGTCACGTTTTGCTGTACCCCACCCCCATTTGTTTTCTCACCTATTTTTTTCTATATTTAAAAAAAAATAGTCAATGACATGAAAAATACTGGTAGATTCAAATCGTATTTGTACTTCTGCACGGAATTTCACCCATTTAGGTCCAATTCTAATGTCCAAGAAGGAATAATGGTAACCCTTAAAGTTTCGTTTCCCCACGATATGAGTATTGTCTATTGAATCGCGTGGAGCTGACAGCCTTCGGCCATTATTGCTTAACATTGCTAATGGCATAGGTTCTCAAATTGTTTTGCCTGACCTCCTGGGTGGCCATCTGCTGCAAGGGTGTCAAACATATAAGTTCTCTTAGCTAGGCGACGCTCGCGGAAGATTTATTTATGGGCCATAGGCCTCTTTAAATCTGAAGCTCACAAATTGAAATTGCGTTCTTGCTACACTAATAAATCTTATATTACGATACAAAAATTCATAATTATTTAAGTTGTTCTAGTAAAACTATGTAATGAGAATTGCAAACATCATGTAAATCTTTAAATAAAAACATATCAATATAGTATATTAACAAGCATAGAGATGATAATGATCACATAAAGAAATTTTTCTTGGGCTCTTGACATCATCCAATGTCAGTTTAACTGCATTCAGCTCGGTTAATGGTCTAACATGATGTTGACATAAAATTGTCACCGCTCATTAGAGACAATGTACCCGTCGAAGAAGCTCACAATAGTAAAGTCGTAATTTTCCTTGAAGATATGCGTTGTTTGACAATTCACAAGCATTTTCCATATGTATATGTTCAACCAACTATATCAAAATACATGAACATTTCATAATAAACCTACATTTCAACAAACTCAAATAAATGCGTCTAAAGTCTAACTTTAATCTTCAGCACGATAATAGTAGTTTATGCTACAAGGGCGCAAAGGAACAAATTACGAAGACGATTTAAAAGTGTAGCGAGTGTTTTAAACGTAACCGAGTAATTTATTTCTCTTACGCCCATGTATCATACTACGTTTTTCAATTCATAGTGTGAGGAAATAAAACAAATATAATCTTGTGTTATAATTGGCTCAAAAGAACTATATCCAGAGCCGTTAAACAGTGGAAAAAAAAGTATAACATTTATGGTACACAAGAAAGGCTGCAGGTTAGCCAACAATTGTAAATAATTAAAAAAAATAATAATCATAAAGCCCTAGGGCAAAATAATCGACTTTCCGTTCGGTTTTGATGCATAAAAAGTGGGCCTTTACGAGCACTTGCATTGAAAATAATTTAATATATATTTATTAAATATACAAATCACAATCTTGATATTTGGAGGTCGCCAGTCAAAGATTGGAGACTGCTGGCTTTCATCGTATTAAACGACTGTATTAGTTGCAAGACGAGGGTGGGATCGTTGCAATATACCTTTGTACATATTCAGCATGTACCAATTTTGGAAGACAAACAAGCGATATGTCTCGCAGAATCTTTAGTGCCGTTAATATGGGGGGATAAAACATAAGACGCGACTAATGATGTTCTTGTACTAAAGCATATACAAATTGAGCCAAAACTTAAAGAAAAGCTTTTCAAAAACCTAATTTCATATCGAAGATAGACGAGGCAATTCGGCAATATTTGTCTACCGCTTTCCAGTTTCTTCTTAATCAGGATTTGGTGGACGAATCGAAGGGTAAATAGCGTCGCCGTTAATTAAAACCCGGTAACAAATTCATGATTCGGACGAAGCCAGGTGGGTCATTCCTATTCTCTCTACGTATATTATGATATTAATAATTTTAAAAGTGTGCGTTAGTTCGTTCTGTAAGGCGTTCTCAGATTGTGTCAATACAAAATATGATCGCTAAAAAACCACATGATAGTGAATATTTTTACAAAAAAGCTGCAGGTTTCATTTGCCTTTATATGACGTCACTTGAGAAATGGCCGTTTAGAAATGTGTCCTTTGCTATCAAGATACATTTATTAGCACATTACGATACGAGAGCGATGAAACTTTTTGTATTATGCTGCAATCACACGAGTCGAGAAAAAGTTTCTCGCACGAGTTTCGTATAATTTTTTATAGCACAAGTGTGGAAAATGCCGAAAAGTGGTCATTTTACGCACGGTGTGCTATAAAATAATTTGCTTCCAACTGATTTGATAGATGGATGACTGATGAGTAGACAGACAGAGACAGACCACTTTTTATAAAAGCAATCACACATCACATCATCAGTATAATGTCTAAAATTCTCAATTGACGTCATATCGGACAATTTTTTAAAAAATCACAAAAAAGTAATAGTTAATTTATATACCAAAATAATAAAAACTATACCCTAAAATGGCGTATAATGTCAGAAAAAAAATGAAAAATATCTTTTAGAAATTAAGCTATGGGAATTATGTTGTATGGTCTAGGAGGCATGCAAAGGATTAGCATTTTGGCTTAGGTCATCTAAAATTTGGAATGCTTCAAACTGGATGACTGACAACGTAATTATTGATGTTCAAAACCGAAGCTTTCTAAGCTCGTAACTAACATAATACGGGCACATCAACACTTATGATAAACTTTTACCATAATATTTAAAACGCTGGTATTTGAAGGCAGCAGCAAGAAAGTAGGATGCGAGTCTCAATTTTCAGACACGAGTACAAATTCCCTACACGGAGAATTTTGTGAACTATTCGAAAACTCACCATTTTTTAAACAGTGAAGAAACCTGCATACATTAAAAAGCGTGCAATTGTGCTCAAAAAACATCCCTATCACTTTATAATCCTCTTTCCACCGACGCTTTTAACGTCGGAAAGATATAAAAGATGAGTCTATTAGCCATACTTCGGGCACAAATACATGCTTTATAAAAGGCATGCAGGGCATCTTCATTGTTTTACTTCATCGTTCAGCTCTACGTGCTTAAATTCCGATTAACTTGTTAGCGCATGCCACGGCCGGCTGGAGTTTTGATACATTTATAAAAAAAACTGCCACAGCTTGGAATAACCCGCAACGCGAGCTAGCCGAGATGAAAAATTTAAAACAATTGGAATCTCTCGCCGGCTCTAATTCAAATTAAGTTGGAATAGAAATAATAAACAGGACTGTTTCTTGGTTCGTTACTGTCTCTGGAATAATTTACATATAAATTCAAGAGGCAGTAAATGTGGTGCGCTGAATTTTACCGATTTTATGGCTATTGCATGCGACGTGGGCTAAGTGCATAGAAATACTTATTCAATTTATAAACAAATACATACATTGAAGCAAAAAATATGTATAAATTATTCATTTTTAATTTAGTTAACGTACTAATGAAAATTACAAGTACCTATATTACAAAAAAAATATGTCACTTTAAATCATAGTGTTCGATGCTTTGCCTGCATGGCAAATAAACAACTTTGAAACGTCCTTGCTAAGAGCGGTTTCGCAGCCGGATTGTGAAAAACCCGCCTTTTAATATTTAGAATTTAAAAAAATTTGACATTCCAATTTACAGAAATCAATGGAAACTTTGCGATGGCAGCAAATACGTAGGTTTTGTTGAATAACTATTGAGTGAATTTTGAATTTAAGTGTTCTGTTTCGATTAATTAGTTAAAAAGGCGAGTTTTTCACAATCCGGCTACGAAACCGCTAATAACTAAGCTTTCTTTTTCTTTATTGTACTTAAAATAAGTAACATATTTTTTTCCCTAAATTTCTGCTTTCGTGCTTTTATGAACTGGTAAAGCTATCCAACTCGGTAGCAGCGAGAGACTTGGATCAAGTTTGACGCAAGTTGCGAACAAGCCTCGGCGGCTATCAACCTCTTAATGGTAAATTATGAATGCGCTCCATCTTATAATTAAAAATTTTGCTCCGCGAATGATCTTTATTCATTGCGACGAAATGAGAAATGACAAATCTTCTTGCAGCTCGATTTGTTTTTGAATTGGATATATTAGTTGTTTTGCAATAAAATTTCGCATTTGTAATGCTTCGATAAGCTCATTAATATTGCATTGATTGTTAATATGATAATTGTAAGTCGGTGCTTCAGTCATTTAAATAAATTGTTGTATTTATTGTTTAACACTTTTTATTCACATTATCTCAAGAATAATAGATCGCAGTCCAGATAGTGGCTCGGATCCATCTGAGTATGCTCATCGCGGTTTAGCTCGCTATCTCGATGTCACCTCCATGCATAGAGAAACTATCCCAAAAGAGGTGCAATGACACTTGGTTTGTTCGTATTGAGTTCCGCCAAATTATGGCGTTTATCCATACTAGCCACTTATGTATCCAACCCTATTTGTTATAGGTATGGTTAAGTTGGAAGTGAGGAGAAACCTTAAAATTTTGCGAGGTATATTATCCAATCCGCGGTTGCTAGCGTCCTTGGAGCTGTTCGCGCGAGAAATCATAAGTTGTTTTGCGTGCAGCATCCGCGCAATAATGTTCTTAAAGAGTCCCTTGTTGTAAAGGTACTCCATCTTTTCAACAGAATCGACAACCTTACGGATACTGATTTGTTTAGTTGTTCTTTGACTGCAAAAACTGTTTTAAATATAATTTGTTACCAATCGCATTAGTTTAGCCTGTAAGAATTGTGTAAATAATAAATAAATAAATAAAATAAACTTTCAATACTTTTTCACGCGCTCTTAATGGCTAAGCCACGCAGTGATAGAATCTTCGATAAGTGAGACTGGGATGCATGTAGTCAAGTCTATGCAAAAACACTGATTAGTTGGTGACATCGGATGGAACGACATTTTCTTCTCGGGGTTAGTTGTTCGATGACTTTTGTTTTTACATCGCAGTCGACGGCAAGCATCGCGATACATCTTCGATATGTCCTCGCCCTTACAGTTTAGAAGAGAGTTATTTATTTCTGATTCTGAGAAATTCACAGAACCCTTCATTTTTCTCCTCTCAACAAAACGCTTAACAAGCCGTGTTTTCGCAATTTTCTGCGACAAAAGGCCCCATCACCTAGCCCAGAATCCGCATTTCGCCCCGCGCCTTATTCCGGCCCGTCCGCCGAAACTCCCGGACAGACAAAGCGCTTCCGGCGCCGGCCCAGCCGGTCACTTCCGCCGGAAGTCGACACTATCGCCCGCCGGATCGCGCGTTTCTTATCCGATCATGAACTCATGTCTTTATGTTTTTGGGAAAATTTATACGCGCTGAATCCTAAATTCAAGCTATACCACAACTCATTACGAAAACTTTCTAAATTACAAAGCCTACAAGCTTGAAATTTGGCAAATGGCAAGTTCTTTTTTTAAATGACCAATTTGAAATAAGGAGAGTTTGGTAAGGTTTTGATGTGTTTTTTATTTATAATATACAAAGTGTAACAGAAAGGTGTAACCATATTTCAAGAGCTTATTCAGTCAATGGTATAGAACAACTTTTAATATGGAACAAATCCTGTATCTCGAAAAAAATAATTTACTGTTTCATAGAAAAATACAATGCCGCTCGGCCGAAATGTATAGAAGGGCAGATTTTTTTTTTGAGATTTCAGGGTTGGCTCCATAGTAAAAGTTGTTCTATACCATTGACTGAATAAGCTCTTCAAATATGGTTACACCTTTCTGTTACACCTTGTATATCATGAGCTTGGCTTAAATGAAAGCTAGATATTGGTAGATTTACATGAAATTATCAGCAATAATCTGCAACAATCAGAATAAAATAAATATTCGGTTCTGTTCCCTATTTAATCGGAAAAGCGTTGTCCCTTTTAATTTGCACCTGCGTCACGATTATTAATTTACATGGTGTACATTCGCGCAACATCTAATATTACTTAGTTAGTGTCATTTAAGCAGAGATCATCTGTGCATTTAAGGCGATATGTAAAAGTTTTAGCGTCCCTGTTACTCCATATGCGAAAAAATCCTCAGTGCGAGAGGGACGGATTCGTGGAAAAGTAGCAAAAAGTCGGTTTTTTATTAATATAAAATGTACTAAATTTGCTATCAAAATTTCGTTTAACCAGGTCCTAGATACTGTTAAAACCCACCTAATAAAATATAGTTGCACTCTATATGTCATTCTAAGTTGTCAAACCAGGAGAATTGGTGTCGAAAAGGACCTCATTTCAATAAATAAATATTTCTATCGAGCCGAATTTCTCCAATCGCGTTTCTGTTTTAACAGATCACTAGAAAAAGATTCCAAAAATAATATACTATTTTATCAAAATAATACATTATTTACTGAATTAGATATGCAAGTCCTTAAAGTGTCGTTTTTTTTCCGTAGCGCCTTAAGCCAGGAACAAGAACATTTAAAAACACTGTTTTTTATTTGCATAAACTAAGAAGAGTACAAAATTCTGATTAAGTGCTCCTGCGTCACGGTTTTTGCAAAGTATAAATATAAATAATAAAATAAATCAGAAACATAAATTTTACGGTATTGATAAAAATATGTTATGATTTCAGAAAGAAATTTCGCAAATGTTTTTTTTTTATTATGTAAAAATATTTCAAATCATACTTTATATAGGTTGAGGACAAATTTATGGTCATAAAAAATAAGAATTACCCCGATACAAATAGGTTTCTTATAAAGTTATAACACACAAGCACTCTCGAGAAAGAGTTATCTAATTTCAAATTGTAAAAGTGACGATGACTGATGACGACTTTATAGAAGGAGTCGAAATATATCGTATTATTTGCTTTTGTTTATACAGGGTGTTAAGATGAAGTTGCGGAAGCCGGAAACTAGCGATAGAACTCGTCCTCACGAACAACATTTCGCAAAAAAGAATTGAAAAACCCGAAAAAAAATCTGTTGTTTCATACATTTTGGTCGGGTAGCTACACAATGTAACTTTTCCATGGAACAGCTGTTTTTTTTTCGCGATTCGAGGTTTACATTCATAGTTGCTCGTGTGGACGAGTTTTACTATGCAGAACCCTTGAATTGCAAAAAAAAACAGCTATTTGATAGAAAAGTTACATTATGTAGCTACCTAAGCAAAATGTATGAAACAACAGGTTTTTTGTCAAATATTTTCTAATCTAGTATTATCGCCAGTTTTCGGCTTACGCAACTTCATTTTAACACCCACTATATAGTATTATATTATCCATGAATAAAAAGCCGTTTAAAGGTAAAAAATATATTTATTTATTTATAATGGTGCGATATACTAGTTGTAAACGCGATATGTAAATGTTTTAGCGTCCCTGTTACTCTATATGCTCAGTGCGAGAGGGGCAGATTCGAGGAATAGTAGCAAAATGTCGGTTTTGTACTCAAGTTGCTATCAAAATTTTGTTTAACCAGCGGGCCTATTATGTATCTCTAGTTGCCTTCTGGACTAGGTGCCTATCATCAAAAACATAGATATACTATCGAATTCCGATTTCCTAAGGATATGTTCGCACTTGAAGTGACGACACAGATTGTTAGTAGTTCAATACCCACTAAAAATAGTTTTGAAATGTCAGTATTTATCTATGTTTTTGATGATACGCACCTAGTTCAGTTGGCAACTAAAGATACAGAATAGGGGGGCAGGTCCTAGATACAATCATAGTCCATATGTCATTTCAAATTATCTAACCAGGAGAAATGGTGTTAAAAACGACCTCATTAAAAAAAAAATTGAGCCGAATTTCTCTAATCGCTTTTCTGTTTAACAGATCCCTAGAAAAAGATTTCAAAAATAATATTCTATTTTATAAAAATAATACCTTCTTTACTGCAGTAGATATGCAAGTTCTAAAAGTGTCGATTTTTTTTCCATAGCGCCTTAAAGTTTATTTTTCCTTCAGGCTGGGAAAGCCATGGGCAAAGAGTTAACTTATCATTGTCCACAAAAAACATCACAAGCACATTTTGCCAGCTATATTTTGGAGATAGGGCCGTTGTTATAGATTTCCATAAAAAGTAAGCATTTTTTCTTTTCAAATATCTATCAGACAAACAAGACTTCCAGATAAATTATCCTGAGATAACAACCCCTACATTGTTGTGAATCGTAGTCATTATTATGAATGTGTGAACCAAAGACAGTTTGGCAACACGCACAGAATAAGCTAAACTACTTCGATGTCATGCAGGGTTTCATTAAATGGTTTCCCCATAGATTTTATACAAAAACAGTGCACGCATTCTCTGAAAAAAAAAAACAACAATATCTGTTAAATATTGTTACTCAAATTAATTGGTAGACTTGCTTGTTCCCACCACAAATTGGTGTACTTCCTTGTTGTCACAAATTGGTGTACTTTTTTGTTCTCACAAATTGGTGGACTTTCTTGTTCTCACAAATTGGTGGACTTTCTTGTTCTCACAAATTGGTGGACTTGTTTGTTGTCACAAATTGGTGGACTTACTTGTTTTCACAAATTAGTGGACTTGCATGTTCTCACAAATTTTATAAATATACTTACTGTAATATAGTAATTTTGGACAGTCTCAAACGCATTTCTGCTGCAGCATTAAGTCTTTGAATTGCCAACTCATAGATTAAAAATTTTTTTTCGACTCTTAGTCTTAACAGTGCACAAAATAATATTGATTCGCGTCACAATCCCCAATCCCAACCCTAAGCTCTCTCGTGGCTTTAAATTTTGTATAATAATATAACTTATATAATAAATAATAAAAGTATATTTTAATATAATATATTGAAATTTATATTTTTAATTATTTAAGCCCGCCTGCCCAGCGTGTGTGGGTATGGGCAATTCGTCCAGGATAACCGCCGGGGGTGGCAAAGTCCTGGGAAGGCTTATGTCCGGCAGCGGACGAACTAGGCTGATGGATGGAATTACTTAAGTATAATTAAAAACATAATGTTTAATTCGTAGTTCTTTTTTTATATTGGCTTATTTTAATTTAGTTATATATTTATTCGAACACAAAAACTTATACAACATAATTACAATATCAAACTATCCTATAAATAAAATAAACCTATCCATGAAACAAAATTAAACTAATCTACATTGAAATATCAGCTAAAGCGAAAAAAAAAATACGTATGTATGCCGGCTGTTAATGGCCAGGTATCCATAAATTAATCTGTGAATATTAATTTATTAACACCATTAATAAATTAATACTTGAGCATGCTGAACAACTTTCTCAACGAAAAAAAAGAAAAAATAAATTTAAGGGTACCTTGTCAATTTACAACTGGTATGAAAATAAATCGGTGTTTGATGTGTAACATAAAATATATACATTATCACCGACACGATAGATTACAATCATTATCAACCAAATCAACGTTGTGGAGGGGAAAACATTTTTTATTTCGGTTCCGTAGCTCAAACTCCTATTCAACCTCTTATTTGCCACTACTAGAACCAAACAGACATAATATTATGTAACCGCTATGTAACGCTTATAATTAAATACATATTCTGAACGGATTTTGATGCGGTTGTCAATATTATTCATACCTTCTGGGTCTTCGTAACCCGTAATATGGACCAACGCCAAATTCAAATTCAAATAGTTTATTTTGCAAAGCAGGTATAGATATATACACTTTTACACGTCAAATTTAATCTAATAAAGAAAATATATGTAATAAAATAATAAATGTACATGAACCAAATTAAAGGTTTATTTAATTTATGTAGCAATATATATACGATTAAAATCATAGGTAAAATAATATTATACAAGGTGAAATCCAATCAACCGCCCGAACCCATACCGGAGACCCGGCCAGGGACCAGGAACAAGGTTCAATGATCACCAACCGAGCCCCCATCTGGACTATTGTTTTAGCAATAATTTATTTCATAAATTTCAGAATACATAATTTCTTTATTTATATTATTTCTGACTAAAAGGTCCATATTAAAAATACCTTAAGTGTCGATTTTCCGTATTTGTTACAAAATATTAAGAAATAATTATAACGACCAAAATATATTTTTTAGATAAGAGTAATGTACAACAATAGTTCACTTTATGATGAAACGTATTTTAAATGATATCATGGTAGCTTAAAAGTAATAGAATTTTCCATATGAGTGATATTTGAATTTTTTTATTAAATTATTCTAAAATCACTCTTATGGAAAATCTAATTAATTATTTTGAAGCTAACATAATATTTTGAACTACGTTTAATCATAATATGAACTATTGTTATACATTGTTCTTATCTAAAAGTTGTATTTTGGCAGTTACAATATTTTTTTAATATTTTATAACAAATACGGAGAACCGATCCTTAACCTTAGAATAAATATGATCAAACATTTTAAAACATACACTTACTAGCTCAATTTTGAGGGATTTTAGTCCTTGTTGCTCCCCTTTAGCGTCAAAACACGATCCCCTATGGCCAGAAGTCAGTTAATACTTTCTTCTTGCCGCAATACCTCAGGTTCCTTTTCCTTTTTAACTACGAAACCCTAAAATCAAAATGACGCTATTAACCAGAAACAAAGCGAACCCTTAAAATGCCTGCATAAATAAATATGTTAAAGACCGTAGTAAAAATTTACTCTAACATTTCACTAGGGAGAACTGACATTAAAGTCCAAGTTGACATAAAGAACACCAAAATACCTTTTAATTTTAATTATCCCCTATTACTATTTTATTAAAGTCTATTTTACTTCATGAAAAGGTGCAGAGTTCGGGTGGTAGTGGTGTACTGTAGTAATCTGACCACCCCTTAACCCTTCAAGCGTCACGAAATAAAATTTGACTGCGTATAATACAGAGGTTCACTTATTAGTGAAATGCTTAGGGCGCCTTTACACTTTTCCGTTTCAAAACAACTGTTATTTTACGTAACAAACTGCACGACTGCACGTTAATTGTTAGTTTGAAATGTCATTGTAAAAGCTATATAATTTAACAACTTAATCTACATATAGCTTTGAAATTATATTAAATATTCAAAACATACATATATATGCGGAGATCCCGGAGCGTTGCTCGCGTGCAACCCGTGAGTATTTTCCTAAATTCCTTTCTTAGGGGATTTCTACGTCATGGATGTTCTTAAGTCCAGCCGTTTGGTCTGTGTCAGTCAGACAGTCAGTTAGTCAGTCAGTCAGTCAGTCAGGGCATTCTTTTATACATATAGACTTTGTAAAATTTATTGTAATTTTATTATAAGTATTTATTTTAATTTTATATATTTCAATAAAAAAGTAGCGTTTTGTATTCTATCATTATGTATTTATCAATTTTATCATTTACATTACCCTCGCATAATTTCATGTATATATATTTCTTTCATCCCAAGGTTGCCTGGAAGATATTGTTATTAGCAATAAGTACCGCCTTGCACACAATGTTTTTTATAATAATAAAGTTGCTTGATTAATTTTTTCTTAGTTTAATACTTTTTCTGTACATTTTAATAACTTTCGTCCTCTACTAATGGTATAGTATATTTCAGGGGCAGCTGAAAAATTGGTCAATGACCTTTGCGCATTTTGTACTGGACCCCGTACCACGAAACGCAGTAATTTGCGTCAATCGATAAAGATTGTATGGCGAGATTGACGTATCGTTTTCTTTTGACGCGTAGTTTTTTAAGTAACCCTAGAAACAGAGTTCAGTGTACAACTACCTCTAAAAGTTTCATTCCCTAGCCGAGCGCAGCCCCACATTAACCAATTTACACCCGCGATTTGAACTGCCCTTAGGGTTATAAATTTCATCTAACCGACGATACACTTCCGCTTTGAGTCGGTTTTACTATACCTACTTTAAAACTAGGGGTGGAAATCGAGTAGGTGGGGCCGCACGAATTTTTCTTCAGCTTTCAAGGGTTTAATTCGTTGCTACGTCGTTGTCGATGTCTGTTCGAAAACCTAATAATACTTCCGACAAAACAAGTGTAATTTTTATTTAGTATATTTTAAGGTCCGTCAAAATAACGGAACCCCTTATATCGAAACTTCGGTACAGCGACAATAATGTGAAAATTAGTAATAAATATATATCTAATAATTTATCTTTTCTTATCTTATCTTAATTTGTAACGTGTGGCAACGTCGTCCAAAAATATACGTCACTCCATGTCTTTTCGTGGATGTCGTAAAAGGCGACTAAGGTGCTATAAAGGTGTGCCAACGACTATGTCTCTGTATTACGGAGGGTCATAGGGACAACAGATCTTGGCCCCGTCTGTATATAGCACCTATTTACTGGTGGTAGGCTTCGACCGCGGCTTGTCAGCATCCTCGTGACGAAACAATTACTCTTCTTTAGGAAGTTATCAATGAACAACTTAATTAGACCCGTTAGATACATAGAGCTGAATTGATCGGAAGTGTCAAGTTAAGATGGTGATGCATATCTTCAAGTGGAATTATTTACCATAATGTTTTTAGGGTTCCCGGGTTCCGTACCCGCATTATGTAGTGATACGGAACCCCTTGTGCGCAAGTCCGACTCGCACTCGGTACTCATTACTCATTTATTAACACATTTATTAACATTTACACATCAATTTATTTATCAATTTAATTGAAACTGTTTTATTCTAATTACAAAATTAATAGTCAAACACACGCAGAGCAATATTTAGTACATAAACTTTACGTGAAAATTTCGGTATTTGCAGTTATTTGTCACTCAATAAAGAAACTTTGTGCAGTTTTTTGTTTCCAAACCTACATCGTATATTAAATCCATTACTCTGATACTTTCAATATATTTCTAAATTCAAATTCAAATTCAAATTTAATTTATTTGTGATTATAAGTTTACAAATGGTGTTCAAACATAATATAAAGTCCTTTATAATCTGTCATTTGACATACAAATATAAAACAACAAACAAAATACAAAATATGAAATAAAAATTGAAACAAATAAACACACGAATGCTAAAATTACAAATATTTAAAAAATGTCAGTATTTAATATAAATCTCAACGGTTAACTAACCTCACCTAAGAAATAATTATAAGTAGGCATGCCATTCACTACATTACACTTAAAATATTATAATGTTAAGTTACACAAACTTGTTTACAAAGCTAACTTCAAGTAAACGTGTGATCTTGCTTTTAGCAAATGACACAATCATCATTTCTAAGTGATTTCATAGATTCACTTAACAAAAGTGTTTGTTACATAACAAACACAACATATCATACATCTCTGATTGTACAAGCTCTTTGTCTCTAACAAACAATCTGATAAAATTACTTAATGCTGACATTGTGTTTACACCATACACTAGAAATACAAGCAGTAAGACAACACTATCTACACTTGCGAGCAAAAAAATAGGCATTCATCATTCTTCAAAATATTCCCACACTATCTATTTATTTGTTTCATACGTAGTTCCGGTGATGCGCTCATATAATACCGTGCGTGGTCTTCAAATACTGTAATTTGCTACGCTATATTTTTTAATAATTGCTAGCATACCAATGTTTGTATAGACCGAGTACAAAACAATTAGTAATAAATGTCAAGAGTAAGATAGTTAAGCGTATGGCCTACCCGAGCAACTTTTTTATTACCCGTCCAGCAAAATAAGTCCAATGGCAAAAACCTTATTTGCTTTTGACAGAGGCGATGTTATGTTGGCTCATTGGCCTCCTTTTCTTAGACGCGTAATACTAATGATCACGCAGCGTAACAACAAATTGCTGTGTTTTTAGCTAATACTGAATATTTTGTAGGGAAAAAATATTGGATGTAAGTAGAATCCCTTCATATTTCTACTACCTATTTAAAAAAAAATCAAGTTGAACTCTTAACTGCGTTCTTGAAATGAACGTTTGAAAACCAAAAAAAAGAGGGTGGAAAACTTTTTTTTTTGACAATTTGTAATACATTGTTTATAAGTAGAATCTCTAGATAAAAGATCAAATAATCAAATATATTTTTTTCAATATAAGGAAAGTCCGAATTTCTTCAAACGAAACCCTGAAAGTCTGGCGTTGTTCACGCTCTAGGCTGCTTATACACAAATATTTATTTTCAAAAAAAAAAATCACACTAATTACACAGCAGGCCCCCAGATAATAATTTACATAGAACACGTTTATTTACAATTGTATAGCTAATAGACTAGACATAAAACAAAAACATATTTTGGCTAAGAACAAAATATTCAGCTTACAACTTAATAACAGATTACAAATAAAACTAAACATGCAATAATATAATAAAAAGGGTATATTTTTAGTCTAGTGTGAGTGTAAGTACTTTATGAATAATAAATAAATAAAATACAAAAAGTACACAAATACATAAATATTTAATGTTTATTATTTACCAGCTAAAATTTGGTTTGGACATAATTTAGTACATTAATATTGTTCTTGTAACGGAATGGGAAAAATATCTCGAGATTAAATTTATGTGGGCAATGTTTTTGCTTCTCCTTGTATTTGATATGTCGAATATATATTTAAAAAATTTTGGTTTTATTTTGTTATGGTTGTATACAGGTATTTGGACATAAAAAACACATGCCAAAGTTTTTTTTTGTTTTTTCTTCACAATAGTCTTCTAAATCGTCGAAGACCTAGTGCGCCAGCACTCTTCCAGAAAATACTTGAAAAAGTAGAGTAACCAAACCACTCTCCCACGTACGAATTTAAATTTCATGACGTCATGCCGGAACATAATGAGTCGCTTGGCGGCACGGTTCTCAAGTTACAATCAAAAATATATACAGACCAAAATCATCACTGCTCAGCTCCCTTTAGTTGTAGTGCTGCGACTAAATTGTATAATTTGTTACTTACATTATTATATAAAGATTAACTGAAATAGACATTAACTTTACAGAATCATACTTTAAAATCTTCTCCAAAAATTCACTAAGGTTCACAAACAAAACTGCTTAGAAATTTATTAAATAATGCGAAAAAAGGAGATAAAGATCATTTAATTTCAATCCTCAGAAAGCCACAACATCGTCTATTCAAATTAAAGGTTCTCAGAGATAATAGGAAACCCAATGAAGGGCACGGGTTGCATCGGACAGGGCGTAGTCAATCTATCAACGAAAAAAGAGGGATATCGATTATCCCCCGGGATTGAACCCGGGACCTCCTTGATTCAAGACCTTCCTTCGTAGTGCCTCACTGTCCGTTACACCTCTTATTAAGACCGTTAGAGTGAGACAGAAAGACTTACGTCAATAGATAATAGCTTGGGTAGCCGCAGGTACGACGGGTCAGGTTGAGCATGTAAGTAGCGTAAGGGGTTTTACATTAAAACGCCCTGATTAAATTGTTATAAATAATGGACCACGCCGGGCGTACCGTGGGTAACGAGTCGAGTAACAAGACGTGACCAATTCGGAGATGTGTAGAAACAAAAACAACATCAAAATAAGCAGAGTTGGCTCGGCGCAATCTAGAGCATTTTGCGGTTAGCAAAAAAACATGTTTTTTCTTTTTAAAAAAATCACGTCTATAAGTAACAAGTAGGGCCCTACTACATAAGACAGAGCGTATCAAAAAATGCTTTAAAAATAAGGTTTGCGCGTCCTATGTTGGTACTAACGTGAGTCGGCCTGATTTTATCGAAGATCAATTTATTTGAAAAAATCGATTCAGCATCGTTTTCAGCGAGATGTAACCAATCTGTAGTTGTCTATAAACAAAACCTAAATCAAAATAAACATGGTTGGCAACCTGGAGCATTTTGTACCGCCAGCAAAAACAAAATGCTCCAGGTTAAAACCCTTTTTATTTTATTTTATTTTTTTCTACACGTCTATAAGTTGGTCCCATTTTGTTACACGATACATAGGGTTACCGACTGTACGCTCCTAGTCTATAAAATAAATCAAATTGTTTTTTTTTTGTAAACTCAAATAAAGGTTAACCAACTTAAATGAATGCAACATTAAAGTCTAAACTTTTACAAGATAAGAATCTCCAAATATATCACGAGCTGGGTGCAATATTTTGCCTTTATCTACAAAACTTAAAGTAAACGAAAGTCTTTAATGAAAGGAAAACAAAAAAGCAATGAAAACTTTGTCCACTGAATGAAAAACAAAAACAAGTTTATTCGTTTTTTAAATGAACCGTGGACACACCTATAACGGGGCCTTTTCTAAAGATAATACTAAGGCCGGAATAAAATTTAAAAGAGAAATAAGGAAAAGAAAAGGTATGAAAAAAGTACGATGAAAAGAAAAAGTTTGGTAGCGCAACAATGATCATTCGGCGCGACGAAACACATTGCTCGGATTAAAAGAGTCGCCCAACTTTCGCCTGTTCATTTTATTTTAAAAAAGGAACTGGATAGACAAGGGAATCTTTAAAAGAATCACATTCCAATTTTACTTTGCCAGACGGTACTTGGGTGCGTTCCGCTCGGGCAACTTTTGAGATCTACATTCACAATGCTGACTTACATCATATCCTGAAACGAAAAATTGGGTTTGACCGCAAAAATCTAGAATTCTAACAGTGGTAAAAATGTTGATACACAAAGCACTGGCCACTCGAAAAAACTAGGTTCAGCGCACAAGAGCGGGCGCCCATCAACTTTGCACGGCATGTGAAAAATCTCTTTGTTTTTGTGGTTGTATGTTCCCCGGACCCCAATTTCGTGAATTGTTTCATGCTATGCAATGCGAAAACTAAAGGACCAACAAGTTCAATGAAATCTCAATTTTGAGACAAAAAAAACTTGACGTAATAGAAAAAAGATGGCACCTTAAATATGGCGGCCGCAAGTAACACATTCCTTGGCTTTTCATTTGTCTCATTTCTTTTGAAGTTTCGATTCCCAAGAGCGTAGCCAGGATTTTGTTTAAGGGGGAGAAAGGGGGGGGGGGCAGGAAAGGGAAAGCTGTAAGAATACGCATGCTACATACAAGAAATATTATATTTAAATTAATGTTTACCTTAGTGCAATCGAAGAGTACTTCAAATAAAATAATTTTATATGAGCAGTCATATAATAGTATTTTGTGAAACTGTGATATAATGTGAGACATTGGGACACGAGTAGATTTGCACGAGTGTCCCAATGTCTAATTATGTCCAGTTGCACGCAATACTTCAATAAATCAAAAACAATTTCACGAAAAATGACAAAACGAACACTCATCATGATACTGTCGTGATACTCGTCATTATGGAATTAGTATATAGATGCCTGAGACCAATCAGAAGCGAGAAGAATAGAAAGGGCGTGGCTAAAGAAATAAAGAGCTACCGTTATTGTGCTTGTGACTGATAGTGACCCGATTGGTTATCTAGCGGTGTTATAATAAATTTGGCCAATCACATCAGTCAAACAATTTAGGTACTTATAGAACCGCTTTTGATGTTGTAAATACCTTATTGCAGTATGGGAGTAGATAAAATTATTTTATTTGCACTTTGATACGAAAAGCCGAGCTCTTGCTAAGGAATGAGTCAGCCCCTGCTAAGGGGGGGGGGGGGGGGCAGATGCCCCCCCTGCCCATACCTGGCTACGCCTATGTCGATCCCCGGTGTTGTTTGCTACCGCCCAAGTTTCCTGATACCTCGCAAAAGTAAAAGAATTTTCTATTAAAAAGGACAACGGATCAAATTGCTCTCGGTAAACAATTCTTTAACTTAAACTTTCTTATTGGTTTTATCTGTGCGTGTGTGGAATTCTTTGGGACAGGTTTTAAATAAAGAGTGACATTCCACGCTGGATTTTCACGATATTTTCTTTTGTCTTGTTTAATACAAACTACTGAACTAAATAATCAAAGAAAACCTAGATGTAGAAGAAATTAAATAATCAAAAAAGACCTATATACCGAAGAAATAAAATTATCAAAGAATACCTAGATGCCGAAGAAATTAAATAATCAATGAAGACCTAGATGTAGAAGAAATTAAATAATCAAAGAAGACCTAGATGCCGAAGAAATCAAATACTCAATGAAGACCTAGATGTAGAAGAAATTAAATACTCAAAGAAGACCTAGATGCAGAAGAAATTAAATAATCACAGAAGACCTAGATGCCGAAGAAATCAAATACTCAATGAAGACCTAGATGCAGAAGAAATCAGATACTCAATGAAGACCTAGATGCAGAAGAAATTAAATACTCAAAGAAGACCTAGATGCAGAAGAAATTAAATAATCAAAGAAGACCTAGATGCCGAAGAAATCAAATACTCAATGAAGACCTAGATGCAGAAGAAATTAAATACTCAAAGAAGACCTAGATGCAGAAGAAATTAAATAATCAAAGAAGAAGACCTAGATGCAGAAGTAACTTTTAAGGGTCGTTGCTCCAGATTTGTAACAAAATATTAGCTTCAAAATAATTATATTTTCCATATTGATATGGAAATCCATAGTGATATTAGATTATTTTAGAAATTTACGACTGGTATCACGACTTTGGAAAAGCCAATTGTTTTATAGCAATTTAAATATGATTAAAAATATGTTTATGCGTATAGTAAACTTTTGTTAAAAGTTGTCTTAGCTAAATATTGTATTTTGTTACAAATCCGGAGAATCGACCCTTAATATATCGTGTTCCGGTATTAGATATGAGAAACGATACCGGGAAAGTGGTTACAGGTAGCTTCATAGTATCAGTCATTTTTTTTTTACTGACTTCCGTAGTTTTTGTGGAAGTCCGTGAACAGACTGATTTTCGCCTCGCCTGCTTCCATTCTCCTACTTTCTGAACGAACGCGTTTCCTTCTTGCTCTCACCAATGCTTTCGATGTAGAATTTTGGGCTTATTTCATAGCAAGATATTTAGTGCATAAAAGATACATGAGTAGTAAGAAAATAACGAGCATCATTAAATTAATTAAATTAAATGAAATCAAATAAATTATATGCTCCATGTAAGCCTACCATTACCCATGTTTTTATTATCAAACGATGAGACAGGCACGCACACACACACATGCACCCTAACGCTCAACATACTCATAATAACGAACATTTGTCGTATAAATACAGAGTCTTCTTTGCGAATCCTTTATGTAATGTAATCATAAAATTATATTATAAATATATTATATTAATTGTTATGTTCCAATTTTTAATAAGTATGTTTAGTTGATCATAATGAAGTCCGTTATTGGCACAATAATACATATAATGTACTTACTTGATTCGAGTGTAAAGAGTACAAGCCATATAGAAGGAATACGTAGGTTGTGCTTGTGTGTGAGTGTATTCAACTGTCGGTGCTGTAGCAGTTAATTGATCTTGCCGAGTGTATACCTATCAAGTCAATACGCTCATTACACGTTTATATTTGGGCTTACTTATATTTCATAAAATAGTTCACGTACTAAATTTGATGTATATTAACGTGTATGAAGAAACTCAATTGCAACGATCTTCCGTTCCTGACTACGTGATAAATTAAATTTTATGTAATTTGATAAAACCAGTAAGATAAATTTTATTTGTACCACGCAAAATTTGCTGATCTATTACGTCGATTAATTCAGCGTCATAATTTTAACAGAGACCTGGTAGGCTGTTGCTATTGCTATCGATGTGGAAGCCTGTGCTGAAATCAATTACTGCAAGCTGTAATTTTTTGTTCACACTTAACATATAAACAAATATACTTAGGGCGATATGTAAAAAAATACTGGTGCTTCCTTTCTGTGTATTTCATGAAATACACGAAAAATTTCAATTAATTTCTGGTATATGCATTTTGATTATATAATCTAGGGTTTTGTTTTTGCAAAAATGTTTGTATACATTTTCCTCGATAGAAATAATTGTTGAAATGAGATCTTCAAACGCACTTTTTATCCTCGTTTGACGAATAGAAACCATGTACAGAACTCAAACATATTTTAATAAATGGGTTTTAACAATATCTGGATATCAGATTTTGGAAATTTTGCTAGCCATTTTAGTTTTTTTTATAAAAATTTAAAACCTTTTTCCCTTTCGCCCCGAATGCTAGGGGTTATCGCACTGCGCGTTTTTTCGCTTGGAGTGACAGTGACAACATTGAAATCCGCATAGCCTTTTAAACAAACTAAACTCGTAAAATAAGAGTAAAAAACAACTAAATGTATATTATTATAAGTTGTGTCCAGAGAAAGGGAACGAGCATTCATCTGCCAAGTGTAGAAACCCGTATGGATGTTACCCTGTCTGCCAAACTATGTTGCCTTGTCCGCATGACAGCCAGTGATTCTACCGATCGATCGATGGATCAAATTTGGCGTATAAACAAAATAAGCGGAATAACTTTACTATAAGGTTCAGCAGCGATGATGACGCCTACCTAGCCCAATGCGAGCTGCCGACCACATTGTAAGGCTCAACGACGTCGTGCACCCAAACGAAAGCTGCTTTACCTGTGCAAGCAAAGCTCATTGAGACGTTGTCCTTTTATATGGCAGCTGAACGAATTAACCCACCTTGATCTGTGAGATGGATCCGAGCCACGATCTGTATCTTTTGTTATACTATTTTTTTAGCGATCATTGATACTAATTCGCTTAGATTTAAATTATGTTAAGGTGTGTTAATTCGAAAACAATTTCGAGATTTAGGTTTAATTACCCTTATTTTAGAACTTGTGGTCTAAAAACCTCATGATGATGGATACTTTTACGAAAAATCTGCAACTTCCATTTGCCTGCGTGTGACGTCACTTGAGAAATGGCTGTTTAGAAATGTGTCCTTTGCTATCAAGATAAATTTATAATAATTTGCTTCCTACTAATTTGTCAGCTGGATAGACAGACCACTATTTTTTATAAGCAATCACACATCACAATCAGTGTAATGTCTAAAATTCTCAAGTGACGTCATACCGGACAATTCTTTAAAAAATCATAAAAATATATTGGGTAATTTATATACAAAAATAATGAAAACTATGTCCTAAAATGATGTAAATTCTCCGAAAAAAAAAATGTTTTAAAAATTAAGTCATGGGAATTGACAAACATAGAAAACATGTTTCTTGGTTCTTAGTTAAATATTGAATGATTACGTCGCAAAGTAGATGTTTGAACTAAAGGCTCTAAGTTCGCGCTCGGCTCCGATTTCTCTAAGTCTTGGATTATTTCGTGCAATAAATTATACTTTTTCAAGTTAATCTTAGCTCGAGAGGGAATTTAAGTACTTTCGGTGCAAACTTCTTTAAAAGATAAATTTTCCCACTTTCAGGAACGACGTGTCGATTTGTAAACTTTACGCATTTTGTGTTTACTGTATGAGTATAAACATTTAGATGTTGTGATGAGTTAGCGAGTGAGTGTTATTACGCTACTCTACGATTCTTAGAATCGCATAAAAGCTGAAAAATGTACATGCATTTTTTTTAAAGTAAGAAATCGTGCCGTTTCTACCTAAGTGTTTTTTTTTTGTCAAATTCTTTCATTATGAATTAAGGCTTTTACAATAGATCACACCAGACCGTGACTCCATCTATCTTACAGATTAATGAGTAATGCAAGTGGTTAAACCCCGACAGATTTTCGGCTTCTGAAATTATATTAACCTATATGAAATTTTCCTTGTTTGGTTTAATAGTAGATTATTAACCAAGGGCTGTATGACATCAATTGCATACGAGGTTTTTGGCGCCTGAGCGAAGCGAAGGCGCTAATTAACCCGAGTATGCAATTGATGCTTACGCCCGAGATAAATACTCTGCTTTACATATCGATTGTGAGGTAAGTAAACAACAAGACAGCAGGTTTCAATGAACATTTATTAAGAAGAAAAAAATGTGTATTTAATTAAAATTAACGGCGGTAATGTATTTTCGACAACTGTTTTTGCCCTTTCTTTAATAAAATCGGGCGTTAGATCTATGTCTTCGTCACTAGACATGTTTAAAACTTTTGAAAAAGAACTCAAACAAGAAAATTAATTACTTTCGCGATGCTTTCGCGCCTACTTACTAGACTGCCTTTTTTTTTTTCACGCACGCAAGCGCGTTAAATCTTGCTGGCCAGTTTGATTTTTAAATCGATTCCATCTAACATACGATGTGGAAACAAATAGTTCCATATTTAAAATAAAATCTTTATAAAATAAATTGTCTAGATTCCGATTCGAGTAATTAATCGATACCGAGAAAAAAAATATTAACTTTTTAAAAATATTCTTCGTGCAGTATGAGTATGACAGTTCTTTTTTCAAATTCCAAAACCTATGCTGTAATGATAGTCATACACCCCGGCATTCAGGGGTGTAAGGGTGTACTTACAGAGCAAGAGATATGTAAAAGAATTTAAACCTCATGTCGCTTCAAATATAAATCATAATAACATGTTAGTTTAATTTTCAACATGTAAGCTTTTTCCTGAATTATCGCATACGTGTTTTCAGCGAAAGTTTTATGCGAAGTCACATTCATTTAATTTCGCCGCTCCCAAAAAATAAGGTTCCAAAGCACTTACGTTTAGAATGGTCAAAGTGCTATACAAATATGTATTTTTAACCCGTATACCCTTTCGCAAAGTTGGTTTTTTAACTGCTAGAATTTTTGAAAAATGAAATTTGTTGCAACCACAAACAATTCGGGGTTCGCTCTTATTTTTGTTGCAATATAGGCTAGAAGTGAGTCAGCACAATTTCGTGCGCTCAGCCCTTAAGAAAGTTTCCCATTTTTGGCCCAACATGGCAGGGAACTGTCAAACCCTGAGTTATCTGAGGATGCGAGCGGGAGTGGGGGGGGACAAATTGGGCATCGTTAATTATAACTTTGCTGCTACGCCAGTGGAAAGTGCGGACTTCAATTAAAAGAGTCCAAAATTCCAATGTAGCCATTGTTGGGTCTGGCGGTGACGTAGGTGGGGTTAATAGGTTAATTGCTGTTGGATGTAATGTGGACGACATAATATGTTTGATGGTATAGTTATTTATGTTTTAAGGCATTTATTTGGATTTAAATTTATTTATTATTGTAAAAAATATTTTTAAATTTGTTAACTTTGAAATTGTTATAAAATCATTAAGATGTTTTAATACTCTCTTTGAACATATAAACGTTTGCAAGAGTGATTCGTCTTTTTTTTTTCTCTCCCATTAAATTACTCACATTGTTTACAAATATTTAGCGCCCGGCCATTATCAGTTAGTATAAAAAGTAAATACCCAATCAATATAATCCATTAGAAAAAGCAAACTTGACTTGGTTGTATTTCTATCGGGTTCGGCGAGTATTTGGTGAAGTCGGGTTTTGAAGCACTTGTACAATTTTAGAATAAAATAAAATTTTAATAAAATAAAACAATAGTGTATTTGATTTTAGCTCTGTATTTGATTACAAAAGTCCATAGAAACAAGTGGTGGAGCGCGTTATCTATTATTTTAATTATAATTTAACAGATAAAGGTTTGCCTGCTAACTCCTGAATAACATTTTCATACGTTTTCGTATTTTAGAGCTACAACTGATTTAACTGGTATAAATTTCAAATACTCTACTTCGAAGTAGATACAATTCCCCATAATCATGCTACAGCATAAATCAAATACTGTTGCATCAAAATACTTGCTTCCCAAAGGTTTTTGAATTGAGAAACAAATATTCATTTGTTTTTCATTTGAAATTCAGAAGGTATTGTAAAATAACGAAATAAAACGTGGCTTCTGAAAATATTGACTTTCACAAGTTTCTGTTTTTTGCATTTAAATTCGGTAAACTACAAAAATTAACTAACCCCCGGTTTCTGAAAGGCCAATCAATGTTAACAGTAGATTAAAAAATAATTATCTGCGGATTAAGCCAGAAAGAGTAAGAATTTTTCATTGAAATCAAAAATTAAATAAGTTAATTATTGATTCATCACTATTCAGACTTCATATATGCTTTATTTTCACCGTTATTTGCGGTTAAAGTTTTTTTAATCTACTGTTAACTTTGATTGTGGCCTTTCAGAAACCGGGGGTAAGTCATCAAAAAAACAAAATTAAATCTTGATTCCAAATTCAAAAGGTCATTCGTTACGAGATCTCGAGCGAACGAGCAGCAGTAACCCATCCATCCGGCAAGCCCCGGTGGGCCACTTTAGCTGGCGCATGCAAATCCCAACCGTAACCATTCTTTCAGACCTCCACTGTGTCGGACGTCTCCATAAAACAAGGCCCTTAAATTAACCAACAATAAATTAGTCCCCTCAAGGCCCCTAAGGGCCGCCGAAAGGGCCGCAGGTGCCCCCTGGCCCTCACATAAATTCTGACTTAGAAAGGCCAATCTCAATTGCTGATGAACTACCCGAATAAGAAAACTGACCACTCGGTCGCCCCCTTAAATTTTTGGGACAACCTTTTAGTACTATTACATTTTGGAGTAATTATTCTTTGTTCCGACGACCTTTGTTAAGTCACAGGCAGTGTCTACCTGAGTTGGGGTAGATACGTTTTGCTAATCGCATTCCGCGGTAATCGCTACCCTAATTCCAAAAGCGCGATAACGAGGCGATTCAAAAAGTAATGCAAATTGTATTTTACAAATAAACGATTGGTGATTGAAACGATTTTATGAAATAATTCAGCGGATCAATCATGAATTCATACCTCGGCGGAATACCGCAACTGCCTGTTCTGCAATTAAGTAATGGCCGTCGTTCATTAAAGTTGCACATACGGTTTTCGAGTATTATTTGTGTATACACATCAAAGTACAGTTGGGGAAATAACTTGGTCACTATATCGTGGAACAGTCCCTTTGCGGACAACCTTCGAAGTTGGTCTGTTTCACCTCAAGCTTAAATTGCAGGAGGAGCGGAGCAAAGCAAGAGCGCAAGCGTTTTTCAGCTATTTAATCTATAACTACTTTTAGGTTTCAGGAATAAAAAGGCATTTCTGAAAATTTTGTTTTTATTTAAAAATAATATACGCAATGTTACTAATTTATTGTTATTATTGTTTCAGGTAATTTAGTCCTCACTTCAATTACGCAGCTCTACGAGTATGTAAATATTTTTTTTAATACAGTTGCTCAAAAAGTAGCGTATTGCAGGGACGTATAGCGTTCGGGATGTGGGCTATTACATACTCGAGCTTTTTCTTTACCTTTTCCGAACTCGTGCGTTCTCTTTCCCAACTGTCAAAATAATGTCTATTAAAAAGAAAAAACCAACCACGAAGTTTTTACTAAAAAAAAATTAAAGAAGTTTTTATGATTCATGCAAATATTTCTAAAAAGAAGCTACTAATTTGTTTCAATATCAGATTTAATGATTTGATTCAATGAGTTAGGTTAGGTTTCATTTCATTTCATCTCATTAAATTTCATTTTTATTTCATATCAATAAAAAAATTCTACTGAAGACTTGGCTGTATGGGCATAGTTCCCTTTGCCTACCCCGAATGGGTGAAGAAAACAAAAAAAAATCTCTGCTTATATTCTTTTACGCTTGGCGCCATTTTCCAAAAATTTTCTTTGCAGGTTTAGTTGTTTGTTGCACAAAATGAGTAATTTCGACGATATTTTATTTGAATTAACACCACCGGAACTCAGTATAATTGCACAAAATGCTTCGGAGAACATTTTACCGGAAAAGTCAAAAAGTCGCTACATATCTACATACGACGAATTTATTGCGTGGAGTATTAGTTAAGTAGTTGAGTTTATTGTGTTTTTATTATTGTATTAAATTGCTTCATTTTTTCGCAACTGTATTAAAAATAGTTGTTCAGTACACGTGCGGAACCGTCATTGCAACTTGTTCCGACTGTCAACCCTCACCTTCGGCTGCGCCTCGGCTCGGGTAGACATTTGTCGGAACTCTTTGCAATGACAGGCTTTCCGCACTCGTAATGAAATATACTATTTTAAATATACTTCAAACTCTACTAAATCTACTACTACTATCCATGCCCATCTCTAATAATCCCTAGTGCACGTAATTCTTGAAAAAAAAGGCATAAGTACGTATTAGGTCCATCAGTGTTGTTTTTCTGTAATTTTTTATGAAGATTCTTTAACCATTTTGACTTCATGAGATTTGCAATTTTCATTTTACAATGGTATTTCTTATTTCGCCCGCATAAAGGTGTAATTGAACAAGTTGGTTGTCGCCGAAAGCTGGAGTCCGCGTACCACGGCTCATCTTGCGGCACGACACCCGCTTGATTTACGTAACCGCGTCAGACCACAAACTAGGCGCTGCCGTATTTATAGCCGCAATAACAGCATTAATTCTCGCCTTGAACTCCGAGTGCGTTTCTGAATGGCTCCCGGGCTGGATGTGGCCCGCGGGTGGGTGGAGAAGTGCGTTGTTTAACTGACCCTAGAGTTAAGCAGAGTGCGGTCGACGCAGACACTTTTATGTAAGATATAAAAAGGTAGCAGCTTTGACACCTAGAATAGTATCTATGCAATATTAATTTGGATTAAAATTATGTTTAACCTACGACTTAAAACTCATGTGGTAAGTCTGGCACTCACTTGGCCTTCCAACAATAAACGTTCTATGAACGATAAAAAAAATCTTTTATATAATATTTAAATCCAAACATAAGTTAAAAGGAGTTAACGCCTACTATTTGAGCCCACTAAGTGCTTTTTGACATACGCAAAGTATATTTCGTTTCAACAAATACTTCCAAAATACTTAAATTACACCATTAATATTGATTCAGTTAAAATAAAACAATTTGTTTGCCACGCCTAATCACGCCTTCACAAAAAGCCCCTATTAACATAGCAGGCCTACATTTTTCATTCTAGTTAATTTGGATTATTTATTATTCGCTGCTGACTCCTTCTTCCGACTTTATTGTGAATACGACCTTCTCTCCCATTCGGAAATCAAATCAAAAACGTTATCGAACTAACCTCAGGATTTCGTGCGCACAATTACTAACCTATGCAAACCACGTTTAGGCTTGACCAACAATTTGTAATTATCTAAAGCGGGCTGAGCAATGTATAAACTGCCAAAAGTTACATTTACTGAATATGGACTGATACGTTTTGATGAATGACTAAACGAAACAGCAGTATGTTAACCGAGCAGGTCCCAAATTCGAGCGATAGAAATAAGGGAATGGCCGAATTCAATTTGATTCATTGCGCTAATGCGGCTCGGTCACGCGACCGATCGTCCAGAAAAATCCAACGTATTTGGCCATTCGGCGGCTAACCTTCCGATTTCAGAACGCTTTTTCTCCGGACGTCGATTCGATTTTCGAATTCCAATGCGAGCTTCGACCTCCTTATTTTTATGGCTCCCGATCCTGAACGTACCCTAATGTATTTCGCTGTTGAAAAATTGCACCTTCTGTAAAACTTTTACAATTCAAATGTCTACTTTTCAGCCTATATTTATTTAAAGCAATTTACTTTAGATACATCTTGAATTAAAACACTTGTTCTTATAGTTTCACTTTATTTATGTTAACTCCCAACTGGTTTCGAATTTTACTCTATTTTCAAGGGAAGATCTTAATTAAAATATTTTACATGACTCCAGGCACTAGCTCTGAGCAACGTAAACAATGATAATGTTGACAGAAAATAGAATTAAGTACGTAGGTCGAAAATGTATCTATTATAATATTCTATTTTCTGTCAACATTTTCATTGTTTACGTTGCTCAGACCTAATGCCTGGAGTCATGTAAAATATTTTAATTAAGATCTTCCCTTGAAAATAGAGTAAAATCCGAAACCGGTTGGGAGTTAACATAAATAAAGTGAAACTATAAGTACAAGTGTTTTAATTCAATATGTGTTTCAAGTGCTTACAATTGCAAGTATAAATTACTTTAGATACCTTACTCAATAATAAACTCACCAAATTCTTTTGAATGAAACAGTTATTTACTTTTTTTTTTGTAGAGCACCATTGAATCATTTTTATCTAGTTCAAAATGATTATGTAGAACTTCCAACTTTAAATGTTACCGTCCCGTTTCATCTCGTACTTTAATTTCATGTTTTCGAACATTCTCTTTGACATGGTTGGGTTGAAATGTAGTCTTTATATCTATGTTGATAAGGTGTAGTATTGTAACATAGTTTGACAGGATATTACGAAGCCACAATGTCAGAGACACCCGCTACAAACAAAATGAGAAATAGAATAATACTGGACAACTAAGATGGTGCTTTGCGCTAAATTGCTAGAGCTACTGCTGTTTAATTAGTGGTTTTCATTAACAGAATGCTATTGTTCATAGGTCATTGTGATAGGTGATAGTTGTACGTTTGTGTTTGCACTTATACAAGCATGCATATTTGTTGGTAGAAAAGAGACATCATAGTTGATTGGTAAGTAAGAAGAAGCCAAAATAATGAAAGGAAGATAAAAAGTAATAAATGACTCAATCAAAAGGAATCGTCAACCCCCACAATCTGGGCCACTTACGACGAGCAAACAAAATAAAATAAATACGCAACAACTGGCTGACAATAAAATAAAAAGAAGTGAAAAACAAAACTCGAGCAACTCGGGCGTTCATTGGCCAAATTAGGAATTGGAGTTCCGAAAAAATAAACAGAGCCCGTTTTTAATTGTAAATTGAATTAAATTCGACGGGAATCAACTGGGCTTCATTTTGGTGGTTGCTAATGATGTCACGGGGCCGAAGAAGAGGAAGGGGGAGGGATTCTTTGAGATTTGAAAAAGGTTCCTTTTTATTTGTTTCCATTAAAAATCTTTCCGTTGTTGCATGTGTTGGGAGGAGTGACGTAATACTCTTGTGAGAGTTGATAAATTTTGAAATCTTTGGAAAAGAAATTAAAGAAAAGAAGAGGAAGGAATGTTTTATGCTAATTGCGTTTTTTGATCTACAAGTTATCTACCAACAAAATAATATTAAAAAACACATTAAAACACAGACAGTGCTTCCAGGTAAATCTCACTAACTCGATCACCATACAAATAAGGACAGTCATCAAAAAAAGCGCCACGAAAACCTTTCATCTCTTTAATGGTAGAAAGGGGTAGCTAACAGGCTTAGCTGCAATCAAAAACTCGCCATCTAAATAAATAACTAAAGGGGACTAGAACATGGCAGGTGGGAGTTAGGGTTCTTTATAGGGATAGATACTTCAGTATGCGAATTGTGAGGTATTTACTGGGTTTTGGTGGTATTGAGTGGTGGATTTGGTGGTGGTGGTGAGCAGAAAACCTGTAAAAAATTATAACCTTAATTTTATATAAAATGGCGATGTAATAAAACTAATTTACCTCTATTTATTTGTTTAAATAAATAGAGGGAATCCAAAGAAGGCTGACTGGGGTGAAATATAAAATTATTTGAAAGTAGGATAGAGTCAGAGATATTTAACGCATGCAATAAGACGGCATTAGAACAGAATCATAATGTGATTCATGCAAAACGGCCTTTTTAGAGGACCAGGTCTCTTTTGCACATATGAAGAAACTCTGACTCCATCCTACTTTCAAATCATTCTATGATTCACCCAAGTCGGCCTTTTTAGATCCTCTGGACGTTTATTTGTCGACCGTTTCCAGTTTATTTTAAAGATACTACACATACACATCAATACAGTGATTTGATATTATTAGGATTTCATATAGAAAACTATCTGATTAAAATAGTAGTTATAATTGGCTCAAAAGGACTGTATCCAGAGCCGTTAAACAGTGGAAAAAAAAGTATAACATTTATGGTTTACAGGAAAGGCTGCAGGTTAGTCAACCATTGTGAATAAATTAAAAACAATAATAATAATAAAGCCCTAGGGCAAAATAATCGACTTTCTGTTCGGTTTTGATACATAAAAAGTGGGCCTTTACGAGCACTTGCATTGAAAATAATATTTAGATTAATCAAAATGTTGATTATATATTACGTCCTGTATAGTTTTATATGTTTGCCTCAAATATATTTTGATCAGTTAAGTTAACCCATCAACTCTATCACCTAAATAATAACTTCAACTTCCTGCACTAGCCCATAAAAACCCTCCTCGACTGCTGCCTGAGCCTCTGCCACTAGAATTGGGTTGCCGATGGCTCCATAATGAAGTGCTGAACTTTCAGGTCATGTGTACCCCCCTCTGCCCCGCGCGCTCGGGGGAGAGGGGGGTAATTGCCCTGATATACGGCTCTTCGGGATTCTGAAGCCCCGTGCAATGATAATGACTACACAGTATAGTTTTTTAATCTCCTTTATGGTCGGACCTTTTCTGAACTTTACCACAAGTTATTGGGTTGCTTTTGTGGGGCTTGAAAAAATTGCGTTTTATTGAAGGGTGAAATGGTTTCATTGGTTCACAGTAAAGATAAATTTTCAGGCATCGCTTCCTTGGAGCATTCGCTGTTTGAGGAATATTATCTGTGTTTATTATTGGTATTGATAATACTGTAACGTCCAAAGAAACCGTTTTACAGGAATTGTTAAAGTATTCTGCGATCATTTTATCAATAGCTCTACAATTCGGTCGGTTTTTAGACTTCAACAAAAGATCAATGTCTGATTTTTGGAATAAATAGACTAATTTAGGAATGTAATGTTTCAATAATATATTTTTTTGTCCTTTTATTTTTTTCGTTCATCATATTAGCTAGAACGTTTGGATCCTTGTCAGACTTTATGATACGTTTAAGAAAAAAAATATGTATAGAAATGTGTGGTGATGACGTCACTGAAGGTCAAATGAAAAACACCGCTGTTAATATTTAATTAACGCTTATTTTAAAACATGACTACTAAGACGAGTTGAAGAATGATTATCCTCGAAAATTTCATAAGAGGCCAATTAATAATAAAATAATAACAATTAATTTATTTGCGGAAAACAAGATTATTAATGTCAAGTATTTATCCGTAAAAGAGACGCGAAATAAAATGATCAATAAATAAAAGCAAAATAAGAATGCTAAATCCTGCTATGATTGTGACATTAAAAAACTAAGCTAAGCGAGTGACATGACACATAACAATTAATTTCCACAGTAATGAGGAACCTCCCTATTTTCAGTTCCCCTGAGTGTACTTATAGGGGAAACTGGGGCAAAGTGGTAAGACATTAATCTTTCGTGCACGCGAAAAGTATTGTCTAGATTACTGAAGGGACTAAGATGTTTACCCGGCTTCAGCTGTTAGCCAATCGTCACTGTAGCGATGCTATAGTATTTTACTTAAATTATTATACCTATAGTTATATTAGTGAGTATTCGTTTATTATTTTGGTAGTAAGTATTAAGTTTGTACACATTATGATTACTGTTTTTCTTTTTTATGTTTTCCTGGTCTTTTTTCGGTTTGCAGGAAGAAATCTCTCATAGAGATTAGCTCGCTGCTATACATTAATTTTAATTTTTACGTGTTTAATTAAATATGTTGTGTACAATAAAGAATAAGAATAAATTATAGAATTAAATTAAACTTGAGGATAATTCATGATTTATATATAAACATATCAGTGTGAGGCGTAGCGTCGCGTCGTCGCGTAAACGTCTTCACTCGCCCAGATGAAGGCAGTCTCAATCTGCTGAAACTGGTCGACTTTCCCGATAACACGTATTGAGGTGAGCCGTTTTTATATGAATCAATAAGAATAAAAATACTATTACTCTGGAAGTTTACCATAAGATCGTCCAAATTTCAATTAGGTACCAAGATCGACATTTATTTTATTTTTCTTATTTAAAGACATATCATCTCGTAATTTTATTTATTTTTTATCTGAGTAACTATGACCTGGATAATTTAGTTATAAACAAAGATCAAGACACTTCAGCATTTAAGTGTTATAATAATAATATGTTATAATAAGTGTTATAGTGTATATTTCTTTGTAGCCTAATAAAATACGACTGACGTAAGTTTTGAATATTTACAAGGTTGCGGTCGTAAGGTTAGTTTGTAAGTAAAACAAATACAATTGTTTTTAGAAATTGCGTAACAAAATATTATGTTTCCTACTACCTATTCCTACTCCTATTATGTTCATTTATTATGTACTTTTGATAGTTAATTATGAATTATAATAATATAAGTTAATACAAAACTAGACTAGACCTCCTCTAAACGCAATGTCAAAAGGGAGACGCAACCGACACGCACAAATAATGTCCCGATTTACCCGCGCCTCCCCCGGCTTAGCGTCACTGCTCTACGTTTGTACAGATTAATCAGAAACCACCGCCCCACAGTAAATACTAATTGCTAGCAACATGTTTCTATAAATTGTCTTTAATTGTGGCTTGTGCAGGATACATGTGCCTACCGACTCAATTCGATTGTTTAAGGTTTACGTTAAAAAAACATTATAATAAAATCTTAAGTAGGTTATACGTAGGGCGTTCAATAAAAAGTGAGAATGAGTATTTTGCCGATAACTTTTATCAAATGTCATTTGATTTTTCGATATAGTCGCTTTTTAGCATAATACACTTATTATATATCTTCATTCCAAGCTTAAAATTTCTTTCTTGAAAAACTTTTCGTCCTGTACTGTAAATTCCTGTACGGCAGCGACTACTGCTTCATCATTTTCAAATCTCTGTCCTCTCAGACACTTTTTTAACCTTGGAAATAGATAAAAGTAACTAGGGGCAAAGTTGGATGAATATGGAGGACGCTCAAGTATTTCTAAGCTAGCATCAAGCTAGCAGCAATCAAAGTACAGCCATAGCATTGGCAGACCTGTGAGCTGGAGCATTATCTTGATGGAACAAAACAATTCGTGCTGGTTCGCCGTTTCTCGCGAATTTCGTAACGTAATTTTTTCATTTGTTCTGCATACACAGACCCCGTAACAGTAGTTTCATGGTCGAGATATTTTATCATGACCACGCCTTTACTATCCCAAAAAACGAGTCCATGATCTATCCGGTGGAACGGCTCGCCTTAAATTTCTTAGGGATTGGAGATGATAATATTTTAGAAGCCATGGACTGTAATTCTGTTTCTTGATCGTAATGGTGAAGCCACGTTTCATCCATGGTTGTAAACCGAGCCAAAAAACAATCAGGATCTTGTTGTAACAGTTCCAAAGAAGCTCGAGAGTTGTTCAACCCGATCAACAGGACTAAGAACCGGACTACTGAGAAATTGCATTAGTTTGGTCAACCGGACTAACAACCGGACTACTGCTACTGAGAAGTTGCATTAGTTCAGTCAACCGGACTAACAACCGGACTACTGAGAAATTGCATTAGTTCGGTCAACCGGACTAACAACCGGACTACTGCTACTGAGAAGTTGCATTAGTTCAGTCAACCAGACTAACAACCGGACTACTGGGAAATTGCATTAGTTCGGTCAACCGGACTAACAACCAGACTACTGCTACTGAGAAGTTACATTAGTTCAGTCAACCGGACTAACAACCGGACTACTGAGAAATTGCATTAGTTCGGTCAACCGGACTAACAACCGGACTACTGCTACTGAGAAGTTACATTAGTTTGGTCAACCGGACTAACAACCGAACTACTGCTACTGAAAAGTTGCATTAGTTCGGTCAACCGGACTAACAACCGGACTATTACTACTGAAAATTTGCATTAGTTTGGTCAACCGGACTAACAACCGGACTACTGCTACTGAAAAGTTGCATTAGTTCAGTCAACCGGACTAACAACCGGACTATTGCTACTGAAAATTTGCATTAGTTTGGTCAACCGGACTAACAACCGGACTACTGCTACTAGGTCAGTTTATTAAACAAGTTTTCATAAAATTAAACCTTATATTGAACCTTAAATTAAAACACAAAATAAAATAAAATTAATACCTATTTTGACATTATCGAATTTAAAAAATTCAAAGAATTAGTAAAAAACTGTTGTTGGCAATATTTATTCCTGAAAAGGGTTGCGTCGACTGAAAATTGACGAGTCGGGACCCTTTACACAAAAGCAACGAGTTTTCTATTCACTTCCCTAATTAGGGAAAACACCCTGTAGGAATCTTGCCCGATATCATAATTATCCCAAAAAGGGAGCACCATATTTTAATTACACCGCTAACTTCAAGAATTTCACCATCTTATTAAGGCGAATATTCTAGATATCAGCCTGATGTTCGAAAAGCCTTAATTAAATTTCTGAGATATGACCTGACTTCGTTCTTTTATCTCTTTCTACGAAAACAGGAAGGAATATAACTATCTCGTTTTCGCCTGTGGAGTTTTATATGAAAATTATTCATAACACAGAAATTTATCCGTCGAGAAGCAAAACGCCCAGTAATGGAAACTGGGGATAATATTTTCGTATATTATTATTCGCGAGTTCCGACTTAATCTTGGAGAAGTCGTAAGTTACCATTAGTGTAAATAGGGAAATGGAATCGCGACCTTAAATGCAATGTTATGTTTTGGACCCTTAAATAACTTGAGCCCTGCAGACGGAAAACATGGAAAAAACGGATAAATTTTGGAAGATAATTTGGCAGATATTTTGGCTGTTCATTTGTAACGTACCTAAGAGAGTTTTGACCTTTTTTGACCACCTCCCCCCCCCTTTCCTTCAACACCTATGCAAGAAGTAATGAGATTCGTTTGAACTCCCCCTCAATAAGTCTTACCTAAGATAACATTTTATGGGAAATATTAATAAAAACCTAAATATATTGATTTTTTCAAAGTCGGCGTACAAAATATAGAAGAAAAACATTTATATGTATACACAGAAAATATATATATAGAAAATATGTCATAAAATCTAACGTGAGACATATCTAGACCCTCCTCCTCCCTCTCTTTGTAAGAAAAATTAGATTTGGTCTGATCCCCTTCCCCCTAAAATGTCTTACGTCATAAATTAACAAACTGCTGCAACAATTTTGGTCACAATTTACCAGAATATTTTTTTTACGTGGATTCTCCGGATTGTACAATGTATTAAGAAATAATTAAAACGGCTAAAATACAACTTTAAGCTAAGAGCAATGTATACCAGTAGTTTACTATATGTATGATGATGTTATGGTAGCTTCCAAATAATTGGATATTTCGTAAGAGTGAAGTTAAAAATTTCCAACTTCACTCTTATGGAAAATCTAATTATTTTGAAGCTGCCATAATACTCGTATCAATAAAATATGTAAGTAAACTATGGGTATACGTACTTTGATGTTTGCTAAAAGTTGTATTTTGTCCGTTAGAAATATTTAAGAAGAAAAATCTTCCTTCTGTGTCCTCCTTTAGATTTAACCTGAAAAATTATTACCTTTCATCTCTCTGACAAGACTGACTATGCTACTTTATTTGTATGTATGTATTTATGTATTTGTGTGTGTATTAGTATGTAGTGTATTATATTAAAATATTAGGCTTGAAGAAGATTATTTTTCTTTTTGCACAAATATGATACTTGTAATTTTTTTTTTCCTTTCTCCACACCATCGGTTGACTGGAAGAAATTTCTTTAAGGAATAAGTCCGCCCTTGCCTTTTATTTTTCTGTATTCTGTGTTTTATTTTAATTTTTCTGTGCAATAAAGTGTTTATTCATTCATTCATTCATTCATTCATTAAGAATAAGATACATTTATTGTCAAAAAAACGTGAAACGAAAAGACACAGGTATATAGGTATTCACAAACAACACTTATTAGGGACAAAAATACATTAAATTAACACGAATATATACAAAACAACATATTTGACAAAGGGAGAGAGCTCAGCTAAGGCACTGGTTACCCTGTAGGAGGTCGTTACCCAGCGCTGGTTTTCAGCACCCCCGGCTCTGTTGGTGTAGAGCAGAGCATAATTATGTGAAAAAACAGGTATTTACAAAAAACAAATATATAAGACTAAAAACAACAATTTCTTAATATTTTGTTAGAAATCCGGAGAATCGTCTCTTAAAGGGGACACTTAGTTTATGTTTTTAATGATGTTTGCCCCTTTGTATACAAGTTTACTTCAGAAGTTTTCCTCAAATGTGTCCCGTAAGGCGTCAGTGAGCCATAAAGTGAAAGTAAAGAGATCCAAAAGACCCCTCTAACCATTATACTACTATAATCGTAGCATCGCCTTAACTTCCCTAAGAATGATTAGAATGAACGTTTCCATTGTCCCAAAGAATACGTGAACGTCGTACTTTAAGGTCCTTTTTATCTTAACTGGTATTGTTCATCTTAAAAAGTCGTTCATTAAAGAGCTTGGCTCTTGTCTGTGTAGCTCTGTCCATTGAGTTCTGTTCATTACCAACTCCTTCAGTTCTTGGTATGACTCGACTCTAGCCTTTCCTTTTAATTGGTCTACAAAGCTCCTTCTTGGTCTTGGTCTTCCTCTTCCTCTCTTTCCTTCTATTCTTCCCTCTACTTTGTTTGTTACAAAGTTGTCGTGACTTAGTACTTGTCCGATCATATTTCCTCTCCTCATCTCTATTGTTTCTTAAAAAGTATTCTGTCCAAAATTGTAGCACAGTTCGTTCGGATGTTGTTATTTTACAGCTTTAAATTACCTTGAAATAATAGACATATGAGGTACTCCGAGGTATAGACAAAAAGAACATGTTTTTTCCAAGAGCAGAAAATGACGTTACTAGCTAGTGAATAATATTTACATATTCATATTATACTGTTTCGTTTTGTATCTGTATGAATCTGCAATATATTATGCAACCGTCACAAAAAGGGCCTCTAAAACAAGAGCCACCACTAAAATACTGGTTCATTTTTCGACAGTCTTTAATTCTAGCGGCATTTTGGGTAACATTTGGCCAAATGATTTTTTTTTACAATATCTGGCCTGGTAAATTTAATTAAATTAAAGAGGAAGAAACTAAATAATTAACTAAATTAGAACTCATAAAATAGCTATTATCAGAAAATTGAAAGTCTATGACAGCACCTTTACCTGGCCTTGTGACATAGGATATTTTTTTCCTATTATGTTCTTACCCTTGGCCATTACCACGCCTGATGAAAAGCGTCGATAAGAACCAGGATGAAGTGTGCTCGCCCAGAAACTGCGAGAGCTCTCGTACCAAAAACAGTAAACGGTACGTCAAATACCAACAAGACGATACGTCAGTAACTACTTGGCACGGCCGCTACCGTGGAGTCGCACGAGGGTTCCGTAGCCAGTAGACTATGAAAGTATAATGATCGTTGCATCTCACACCTCCGCAAATTCACATCTCCTCACCTTTTGTTTTCCATAAAAGTGTTCTCATAAAAGACGTTTGTGAAAGGAAAAGGGTTATTTTTCAAAGAAATGCAAATAAGGAAGTGATACACGAAACCTCTGTTGTAATTTCGAGCATTATTCGTTTGTATTGCTGTTTATATTTATACTTCCATTTTTTTTTCTTATTTATTTGAAGAAAGCTTCACTTTTATATGCCCTTTTTTTAATTAGTTATTTACATGAGTGTTATTAAACATTCTAAGAGCCATAATGCAGGTCTTTGTCGCTGCCAACTTCGTATAAATTCCTTAATAAACCTTCTTGAAATGCGCAAAATTACTGGTATTTCAGAAACTAAAATTATATTTCTTTACCCGGTTAATTTGATTTATGTGTTTTTCTACTAAACTTTTTGAATATTTAATTAATTTAGTTTAGATTTAAGTAATAGCAACCAAACAAATTCTAAAGGCAAATTCTAAACAAATTTCGAAGTCGAATTAACATTTTTAGTTTTCATTTTCTCGGTATCTTTATTAATAAGAGCGCCAATTTAGAGAATTTTAATACCATTATACTTGATCAAACGATATACTTTCTAAAATAACTCTAAAACAACTTTGATAAGGTATAAAAAATCTTTCGAATAAAGTTTAACAAAAGTTAAAACGGCATTTGAAAAACCGATACAACCCTAATTGTACCGATTTTTTCGTTCGCCAATACGTTGGACTTATTATTACTTGTAAATACTTTGTACATGAAATCGACCAAAGTTAACCAGAAACCTTTTATGAACGCTCGAATTTACAATTTACATCGGTTACAACGATTACATCGGTTACATCGAATACAATGGACACGTGTCCTGTAGTAAAATATCAGTATAGTTTTTATAGTAAGTGATTAATTAGTTATGGCAAAGCACAAAACTTTTTGAATTCTTAAAAAAAATATATTAATACCGAAGTAAGCGAAAGCAGTATTTATCAGTTTTTGTATGAAATCGTGTCAAATGACGTCACGTGACAAGCTCATTTTGATTGCCAATAACTTCGTAATTTTTTGAGATATCAAAAAAATATTTTTGCTACTGTTTTTAGCTTTTTAAATTATTATAATTACATAGGAAAACAGTTAAATAAAATTTTAGTGAGATATATTTAACTGTTTTCCTATATAATTATAATAATTTAAAAGACTAAGGGTCAATTTTCAATATTTATTTACATAATACGCGATATAGCTTTTTAAATGCAATTGATTTTCATAAAAATCTCAATTTAGGACACGGGCTCATTCTTTGGAATAAGGCCAATACCAATAATAATAATAATAATATAGGATCCAAATTATCACGCTATGGCATAAAGCACTAAATTCTTTAGGTTTGAGGAGTTTTGGGATACTAAAATTGTAGTAGCTTCTTAACTAAACCAATTCTCTAGTTTAAATAAACCATACAATCAGCGTATCCCTATGAAAATGAGAAAATGAGACCTACTTGAAAAAGAGAAAAAAAAAACAGTAATATAAAATAATACGAAATGCATAAGGTTCGATTACCGTATGAATGCACCGAAATCCGTAACAACTACAAGCCAAAATAACCCCCTGAATTCTCAGTATCATTAAAACAATAATTCGAAGAGTAATTTTTGTACACAATTAAAGTAAAGGACAAAAAAACAATCAACACGGTTGCACAGAGACTGTTCTGATTGCTAATAACAAATATCTCTCATCTTATAAGATTAATATTTATATTCAATCAAGAAAGGACCAATTACCCATTTTAGTCCTCATTATCTCTGAAACAATAGTAAACTACAAATCGCAGTGCAGACTGTTCGCTCAAATCCATCTTACGTTTAATTTCATAATTATTGTAATTCTTTCATGTTTTTTTTTTATTTGAATTTTTAATAGAAATATATTTTGCAGTTAATAAATTTAATTCCAAAATTTATTTATTTTTTGGATTTTTTGATCATGTCATTGCAAAAGGTTTGATACAACGCCGTTTTTAAATAGAAAGTAAAACTGAATCAGATTTTTTTTTCAGAAAACTTTACTCTCTTTGTGTTTGAGAATATCATTGTTGAAACGACAAAGAGTTCAAATGATTTTGTTACATTGAGAAACGTTACGGAGACATACTGCTAATTATAACAGCACATCGATGCGGAATCTGCTTTAACTTGTAAACATCATGGATATATTTCCTAAAAACAAGATAAACTTCCTGGGCCTATTAAATTACCTGAAAACCATCGAAAGCCTTACCAAACCTCGTAAGAACATAAGTAGTAGCGAATAATTGAAGCCTGCAAATACTATTTTGTGCAACTGTAACATAATTTGAGACATTGGAACACTAGTGCTCGTTTACGAAACGAACATAGTCAGTTTCGTAATAGTTTTGCACGAGTGTCCCAATGTCTGATTATGTTCAGTTAGTTGCACACAATACTTTATTTACGACCTTTAAAAATATCGTCTTTATTTATAATAATTTCAACTAACAATTTCACGAAAAATGAGAAGAAGAACACTCGTTCATGAACCCCGGGTGCGTCGTCCCGGTAATGCTACCTTGAACGCCAAGCAGAATAAAGAGGGCGTGGCTTAAGAAATAATGTTGGGACTTATTTCTCGTCTATGTTTTTGGTTGATTCTCTAGCGGATGTGCTATAATAGATTAGGTTTTCGCAGCGCAGAATCGCGGTGTTATAATATAGTATTATAACATCTTTATAACATAAATATAACATAATTGCATTACTTAATTGCAGTATGGGAGTAGATAAAAGCAATTTTAGGCATAACAAAAGGCAGTGTAAAATGTCATCGCCCATTTCACTAAGGCTAGTCTCTCTAGATAACCGAAAGAATAATGTCTAGATAACCCAGTCGGCTTAAAGTTCAGCTTAATGTCTAGAATGTCACCTTATCTTACATTGTAGAGGTTATACGTAAAGACACAATTTATCGAAGCCTGTTCAGTAATAATTTGAAGTCTTTTCAAGTTATAATTTGCTATTTTGTATAAGCAATTTTTCAAAGGTTTTAATAAGTCTGGGTGCTTTTTTGAAAGAAGATATTAAAATTTTCTTCAAGCAATTATTTAGGTAAGAAAGCATTTTAAAATTCGTTTGCCTTTATCAAAGATAAACTAAAAATGACCCTATTTTTATGGAATTTTCTGTAAAATGTGATAAGATTATATAAAAATAACTTTAATTGATTTTACGAGTAGGTTGACTTTTTCTATTTTCACCGAAAACCTTATTATCTAGAAGATATTGTTATTACTTAGTAATGAATGCAAGCACCTTTGTTCACAATATTTTTGCTATCTTTAAAGATTTAGTCAAAAATAAGTCTCAGTACGTAAGGAGTACATTGTACAGAATATTGTATTTATATAAAATTATATTTATCGGTAGATAATATGTACATATAACTACTTAATTTTATGTAGGTTAATATATATAAATATTATTTATCAGTGTAATTAAATTGTTTTTATTACATATTATATATGTGGTATAATAATTAAATTTTAAATTATGATTAACCTAATCTGAATCTAAAATTACACATAAAATTATAAATAAACATATAAAAAGACATCGACAATATTTATGAAAAGGATGAATACTCAAATCGAAACAAACCACAAAACTAAATAAAATATTTAGTCTAGACGGTCATCGCAGCCACGGAGCAGAGTACTCAAGACACTGAAATTAAATGAAATAAAATGAAATGAAATATTTATAGAATTAAATGAGACTTATTTATATAAAAACGGCTCACCTCAATACGTGTTATGATCGGAAAAGCCGACCAGTTTCAGCAGATTTAGATTTAGATTCGGCTTTACGCGACGACGTAACGCCTCACTCACGAGTGTGAGGCGTAACGTCGTCGCGTAAACGTCTTTACTCGCCCAGATGAAGGCAGTCTAATTCTGCTGAAACTGGTCGGCTTTCCTGATCATAACACGTATTGAAATGAAATATATTTATTTTCGTAATGTAGGTATAACATACACTTATTACAACTTGGTTTTAATGTCCATCCATCAGCCTAGTTCGTCCACTGCTGGACATAAGACTTTCCAGGACTTTGCCACTCCCGGCGGTCATCCTGGAAGAATTGCCCATACTCACACACGCTGGGCAGGCGGGTTGGTGAGCGCGGTGCTGGAACCCTCGCACCAGTGACGCCGCTGCCCGTCACCAGTCTGTTCCATATAAGGCCCGGCTATTAGGAATGGATATACCGCCATCCATCGGTCCCAGGCATGGTGGACCTCCTGGTTTTTTGCCTGTGAGCTGTCCTTTTACTCTCCCCCTAATTACTTCGAGGGGATCTCGATTTTAATGTAAATGGTAATGTAATGTAAATGGTTTTAATGTTATATAAGTAATTAAATAATCTATGTATATAGATAATAGTTTTATGTAATAAATAATAATGTGGGGAAATACACAGGGAAATAATAAAGGTTGGGTTTACTTCAATTTAATTAAAAAAACACTTGATTAAAATAAAAATACAGGAATAAGGAATAAATAATAGTATAAATATATGCTTAACTCCACTCATTAGATTAGTCTTGCTAAGAAGAATGGCAAGAAACTTAGCAAGATCTTGTCTTTTTTTTCATAATATTAGATACAACTAAATGTAAAAAGTAAGCCTATACTTTAATTGAATAAAGAGATAAAAAATACAAGACAGGAGAAAATTATGTCATGAAAGCAAAAAATAAATCGAAACAGAACACTTGTATTCAAAGTTTACTCAATGGTTCCTCAACAAAACCTATGTTTTGTGTAAACTGTCATCACAAAGTTTCCATTGGTTTCTGTTAATTAGAATTTTCAGTTTTAAATTTTTAAATTCTTATTTACAGAAACCAATGGAACTTTTGCTATGGCAGCATGAACAATACAAATTTGTTTAAGTAACGTTTGAGTAAATTTTGAATATAATTGTTCTGTTTCGATTAATTAGAAAAAGGCGGGGTTTTTACAATCCGGCTGCTAAACCGCTCTAAGTATATTAATACTAACCCAACTTTATTTTATAAACAATGGATGCTTGGTAACAATACAATTAAAAACTTACTTGTCACTGACTACAGCACCAAATGAAACAAAAAGTGTACGTTATATTCTTCAGGAGCATTAATTAACACAGGTGCATATGTTGTCAAGATACTCTAGCTATGTAAAGAGAAAAACAACGGCCTATTTTCTGAGCCCACTTGAATGAAAACCTTTTGGTATTTAAATAATTTCCTCCAAAATTACTACGCAGTTGTTGCAGAAGGGAGTGACGTAAAACGCACGCGTAGCCGTTCGTAGCTCTACCGTAACGCCGCGCTACGAGCTACGACCTTCTACGCCGTAGCATACACAACCAATTATTTCGTCATATTTCCCTCTTTTTTTGTTTTCAGTAGAGATAAAAACTATGCAACTTACTAAACTTTGCGTAAAAACGAGACAATATTCACGATATCCTGGCAGCTATTATGATGGTGTTTCATCGAATTTTGCTTTTTGGGATGTATATAGAGACGTAGTTAGATGTCGTCAGATAATACTTATAAAAAAAATATGAAGAAAATAAGCTGTTGACTTTACAATCAGTTTTTACCTTTCGTGTGAATGTTAAGAAAAATCCATTCGTAAAGGGGCTTCTTAAGTGAACGAAAGAACGTCGTATTTTGGACAATAATATCAAATTTCAAGTCTGTATCGCCATGAGGTAAATTTTTTTTTTTTTTTTACCGAGTGACCTTGAAGCTTTTGTGTTTTTTCCGAGATATATCTATCAGAAATATAGTCTACTATATTATTTTTCTTAAACCAATTGACCAAGTCATTTGAAGTTGTGCTTTTGATATTATACGGACCTTTAAAATAGATATCAATAGCGATAAGGTTTTGAACAACATCCAGTTTGCTGATTTCAACGGTTCTACTGTCCAAAGCCTTCTTTGAAAAGTAACAAATTTGTAATTAATTATTTTCATCAGTGGTGATTTCTTGTAAAGATTAAATGTATTTAATTGGTTTATATTTAAATCAACATTTATTATTCATCTTCTTTAAACTATAGAGTGAACTATAGTTCTGTGATCTATACCAATGAGATTTATAATTTTCAAAGCCCGCACCATTGCGTAAAACAGGTTCTTGTATTAAATACATAATATGAAAACACAATTTTTATCATAAATATATGTATGTTAATAAATACAACATTATAACTATGTTTTTATTTAACCATTATGTGAGTGGAATAACAATTGAAACGTTGACACAAATCGAATTTTATTGTTTGCGCAATGCTTATTTTTTATTTTTTCATAGAATAATATAGTGATTGGCGGAATCTCCGCAGCGTGCCCATCGTGGATACCGAAATTTTAGCGAACGTTATACAAAAAAGACCTAGAAAAGTCCAAATTTCATGTTTCTAGGTCCATTCCAGCCGTTTGTCCTAGGTGTTGGTAGATCTGGCAGTCAGTCAGGGTTTTCTTTTAATATACTGGTATATATTTTTATATTAACATGAGTTTCTATCGAAATGCAGTCCAACCCTGGTTCCTATTGCATCAGGGTACGAGAGCTCGTGTTGTGTCCTAACCAGCTATAATTGTATTAGCACTAGCCGGCGGCGATCGAGCTAACTGGTGCTGGCCCTGGCATGTGTCCTGAAACGGGATAAATTAATAATAATTCACAATTTAGAACAACCTCACGAAAAGACCGTGGACGCAATCATTGTTAACCTCTTTAGCTCTTTAACCTACAGCTATACTACCTTACTATATTAACTAACTATATCAGGCTAGTGCCTGAAAAGTGTTATGGTATCCTAGAAAATTTACGCCAAAATATACTTGATACAAAATTATAATTATGTACAGCTTGGGTTCTTACGAGTATGTGACCTAACACACTTGCTTTCATGTTTTTCCTGCTAGAAAATCCTTTTTTCGTCCGAAATTTGTGCGCCCCTTTACTTTTGCCTTTACTGATTACATAACTAAAGGTAACCATTCATATTATATAATTGGTAAATATTCAACGCGTTTGATTTATTCTTAAAACGATAAATCAATTGGAGTATGTTTTTCCGTTAGTTATTTGAAAAAAACTGCGTATGATGACATTAATATATACCCAATTGAAATAATGTTTCTTTTAACTACTCAATACCTGACAAAATATTGTTGGCTTCAATACGGTTCGGTCAATAAAAATCTAACCTGTTTTATGTGATATTTATTCACATTGTATCTTTCTTGATTTATATTTATACTTTTAGTTTTATCTTTATAAAATTAAGAAATATATCGTACGCGTAATTGCTTAGCCAGATTTTATGAATAAATATACCTGCATTACTTACTGATGTTTTATTTTGTAAATGGATTTGCCGAGTTATTTGTGTATAGTCACGATGGGCCATTCCACTCAGCTGCCATATAAATGCTTAAGGTGTTTGTTTCGTCCTGATGGCTTTGAACTCAATGAAACTTTGCACACATCTTTATATGTAAACAGTAAACGTCGTATACCATTTTCTTTACCTGTCTGAATAAGTTTCTTTTCGGTATCTTCGTAACTAAATTGCAGGTCACAAAACGCTCTATTTATGACTATGTCCCTAGGGATAGGGAACTGTCCTTCACCATAACTATAGCATCCAAGTGAAAAGTCTAACCACAACCACAGTAAAGTAATCTAATAATTAATCTAACTGTGTACCTAATGCAGAAATTCAACTAACGATATTCCTGAAATGTTGTTTCATATTTAGCCATTATTATTTTAATTTAAGAAATAGTAAACATTTTTCACAAAACCCCGTCAAACTCCGACTGAATCCCAGCAGGCTACCCCGTGAGATCACATGTGCAGATACATGGTAATACAGTCGCTCATTCGGGGAAGTGTTTGCAAAAATGTCGATCTATCCCCCCGTCAACCCTCGCTCTTTACCCCGGAAATGTGGTAACCATAAATCATGGATGATAGAAATCAGTTATGTACCTACATGTAAGTCTACGAAGTCTTACACTTTAAAAATAATAAAATAAATTAACATACACTACAAACTAAGGAATGCTTCTGCGGTTTGGAGAGAGAGTATGAATGAAGGTAGAGTAACGAACGAAATTTATGGTATGCAAGTGGAAGGTACAGCGGACGGTTATTCTGGCACGTGTGGAAAAATTGCTAAGGCAAATTTCGGGTGATTTTAAAAGGGATTTTGTGGAATGAAAATCTATAGTGAGCATTTCTTATGTTCCATAGTTTTTATTTGATGAGGCTTGGTCATTCCGCTTTACATCGCATAGCAATTATCATACTGTAAACAAAAGTCAAACGACTGCTATTGCGAGTGAAAAATAATGCCACAAAAGCCATCCAGGCTGCTTTAGAAGAACGTATGCTGACCAAATAGGCGACATACTTAAGAAGGGCAATGTCAAAAGTGCCCGGAATAGAAGAGCCTTTATGACTATTGATGAATGTGGAAAAGGCGAAAGAGATGTGTCTGGATCGTAGCAGATGGAAATATGTAATCTCTGTCTATCCCTCTTGCGCATGAAGATATGATTCGGGTCTTAATCGTGTAAAAATATAGCATACCTAAACCACGACAGCCTACAGAGGCTCCGAAACGTCAAGCACACAGCCGTTTAGGTATGTTGTATTTTTATTGTATATAAATTGTATGTATGTACAATTTAACATACTCTATAATAGTTAAAGAAAAAATCCGTAGGCATATATGCAAGCACTCATCATGTTGTATTGTAAAGAAATAAATGTATTTAATCTTTCTGGTTGAAATCTCTTTAAACTTAGTCACCCTACACTACATGCATACAATCTTAAGTGCTTTCTTTGAGAATAGTGAACAGTATACCCTTTAACATGTTTATCCTTTTTGGCCCCTTCTCCCCGCTATGAGTATTTTGACAATATTATGTCGCCTCTTTTTTATTCTACGTTTATGTAAATATCGCGAGAGTTTCAAAGGAATGTGTTGGCTGAATTGAAGTTTTTCAACAATCGGAACGAAACAAAACATAAACGCTCTTTATTAAGTTATTATTTGTAAGCGATTTTAACCGTTCCAAATTGAAATGTATTTTTGCGTCCACACATCTTCAAGCCTATTTCCGGTTTGATTAGTTTGAGCCTTTCATCTGATCAATTTCCAAATTTACTAAATTTTTTCATTGATGCAACCGATTTTTTCTTACTGCGATTGTAACAAAAAAATAGTTGTCAACTGTGAATAAAAGTATAAAATTAACAATAACTATAGAGTAAAGTTTCTTTAGATTATATTACAATTCATCTGCATCTAAAAAATAGGTCAAAAGTAAACCATTCTCGTGTGTAGAGTTTGCCTAATGTCAGCTCAATAGAACCAGGCATTTAGTGCTACGGTCTTAAAAAAAACTAGTTTGCTATAACAAAAAGTAATACCCAAGTTTATCAACTTGGTACTTCAACATAATTGGTCAGAGTTATTATCGCTATTTCTAATATCCATTATCTTGAAACCTCAACACATAGGAATTCTGATTTAAGGCCCTGCATGCGGCTGAGGTATTCAAGGGCCCCAGAGATCAAAAGTTTATCTTAGTGCAGTGCAGTTATGTGCAATGCAGGAACCTCGGTTATCATGAGTGCAGTATCCAGGCCAGGGGTGGCAAACCTATGGTATGCGGCTCTGCGTTTTTTGGCACGTCATAAAAAAATCACTTAATATAAGTAAAAAAACTATTTTTGATTCAGGGTACTTTCTGTTTCATTCTCATAAAAACTAGGCGAGATTGTGGCTGAATCCATTTTCTGGGTTAAAAGTAAATAATTTATTGTGTATTTTACTAACATCAGGTCTTCATTAAACACAATTTAGAGTTTGTCCTGGACCCGTAGCACGATGACGCGCAACTTCGTTTGTCGCGAGTCGATCCTATAGCGCTTGTTTTGGTCGATGTGCGCGATAAAACGCGTGACAAACAAAGTCTCGCGTCATCCTACTACGGGGCAAATTTTAATAGACTAGCAATCATACGAGTATTTATATAATCACTTTTTAATGCCTACAATTAGATACCCTTTGGGAAAAAGATTGTGTAGAAAAATTATTTCTGTTTGTGAACTATTTGTAAAACACAAGGTTTCAACTTATCTCGTTTGTAAAAGAACATTGCATAATAAAGATTAAATTATAAATAATCCATCTAATTTTATAATTGTTGTTGATTTGTAATAATCAGTATTTTTATAATATTAAATATAAGTACCTACCTGCATAATCTGTGGATAATTTTGTGTATGAGATGGGGCAAACTGAATACCAGCGCTGTAAAGTTGCTTGCAAATGCTAATTTTGTCACATACATTTTGTTATAATATTTTGTAACTATTGTTTATATCTTGTGTTTATATGTTGTTACAAATAAATATATTTCTATTTCTAAAAAAGTTAATGAGGGTGTTGCGACGACACACATACGGATGGATGGGATGGACAGACAGGCGGACAACGAAGTCTCACCATAATGGTCGATTGATTCTTACGGAACTCGAAAATTTTGCGGATAGAACCTCTCAACATTTTTACTAGATATATATATATATATATTTTATTTTAATTCTAAGAGAAACTTAATAAAGGCACCCCTTATTGTAAACTGAATAATAAATACGGCAATTACCTTCATACAGAGTGTCAGCCGATCAACTTAATTCGTTTAATTCATGACAAGAATACAACAATTAATGGAACCCACACTCTTTGGTTGAATGTTGCCAGATTTACAAAAAAAAAAAACAATGTGAATGTCACTTTAAGGCTAGACAGTAACTTTTTACCGCGATTTCGAATCCTACCTCTTTTTTTTAATTTCTTGTTATCCTATATACCAAAGTACAGTACTCCCAAAGTAATAATGCGCATACAAATCTATAGTCGAGCGACCGGACGTACAACGTGACCTTATTGCTTGTATAGAAAGTGTAAGGAAATACGAACTTTGCCGAAAAGTGGCGAAGATTTGTATGCGCATTATCACTTTGGGAGCACTGTACTGAATTTTTCAAATACTTATGGACTACCACGGAGTTAATATGTTTCAAATTTAAGAGAAAACGTTGTTATTTAAGAAAAATTTACGTGAACATGGAATGTTTTTGTGCTCAAAATACAAGATATCTGAGTACATATTTTTATTTCTTAACATGTTGATTGCCCGAAGTTTAGGTTTGGTGACAGATAAAGTTTAATTTTTATTCGATTTTATTCATTACCGTACAAATGAGACGACAAATTAATATTTTGTATGATTTCAAAATCAGACCGTCTTCCCTTGATCTGTAAAATGTGTCCTAGCCACGATCTGGGGCGATAATGAGAATATTACTTCCAAAATATGCGGTTAAAATTTTCAAACTGAATTTTCAAGAGAGTTTCTATAAAGTTTGAACTATAAAACAAATTTAGTTTCTTTGTTTAATTCAAACACTAAAACTGCAACACAACCAAACACATTTAAGACTGAGTTTATATTAAGTATGAATCTAAGGCACAAATCTTTCAGTAATAAAACATTCACACAGACTAGTAATAATGAGCAATTATTTGGGTTATTACAGTTTTTTAATGAGATATGGCAACGTTGCTCACCATCACGCCACCGTTCACGCATGTAATGGCTCGTTGAACTCACAAAATATGACCCTTATCCCAATTTTTATTAATGAATTTTAAATTAATTAATTTATAGCCTAATTAAAGCCATATTAGTAGTCATCGGTATGAATAAATTACTTTTAATTCATACATTTTAATCATCCATATTTCGTTAAAACATAATGGTTCCTACGTTAGCATGTGCTGTTTTATGATAAGTAGGTTTTGATAATAAAAGTATAAACGGGTTTACACCTGTTGTCATTTAACGGCCAATAATTTAATAAGATAACTATTTCTCAAACTAAATAAATTATAATCATCATCCTCCTCCTCTTGCTCGTCATTGTCATAATCGTCATCATCATCATCATCATAACCATCATCATATTCATCATCATCATCATCATCATCATCATCATCATCATCATCATCATCATCATCATCATTATTATGAATGACAATTATAATGAGTTATTAATGTTAATATTAGATAGTCTAGGTTTTATATGTTTTTATGTCATGACCTGTCATGTCATGTACTTTTATATTATATATGTCAATGTCTATTTATTTTAATTAAGATACTCAACTGATGCCGGGTCCAGGTCGGTCCTGAAATATATCTTGAGATTTCCTTATATTTGTTTGTATATCCTATTTATCAGGATATTTATATTTTTAAACAAACTTTAAAAGCTGTTATGGCGTACATAATTTTAAAAAAATTATTCCAACTAAATTGGTTATACATCTCCTCAAATACTACCTAAATACTGACAGTGACAAAACTAGCACAAACTAACCAGATCCATACCGTGACATGAATATCTTAGGGCTCGGTTTCGTGTTTACGCTGAAAATTCGTGTAAATACATTTCCCCATCTTCGATGATCGAATAAAAACATAGACATGTGGGCGCCTCGCTTCTAGTGCGTAAAAAAACATGGCCGCCTCCGAAGTCGGGCCCTAAGAAACCACTCGCGATGTAAGGAAAACAAGTCCATTGAAGCGTTTATTTTAAAATGCGTTTTTACGTAAAAGCTTTTAACTCTATCGAGATGAGAAATAAACTTACATATAAGGAGAGCTTCAATGCGATACTAGAAATAGTAAAATAGCCGGGCAAGTGAGAGCCGTATCGAGGGACCCTGTACCACATACAACAGTCATAAAACTTTCTCGTCAAAAAATAGATTAGAAAAACATATTTTGAGATAAAAAATATAGTTTATTGCAAAAAAAATCAAATTAAAATACAAAATTAACAAAAATACATTTAGTATATATATGTACATCTGCACATAAAAAAAAAAAAACTAAATATCTAACCAGGGGTCCCCAAACTTAGCTAGGCTAGTAAATTGGGGTACCAGTGAATATTATTTAGTGCGAATACTGTTAGGTACATTACATATCCATAGTAAAATATTAACTATTGTAACATCTGACATTAATAAATCTACCTAGAAGGGAGTGTTCCCAAAAAGTCCATGATTATCTACTTCAACTAAACTATGGAAAAACTGAAGAATTGTCGAAAATTTGGTAATAGAATGTGCCGCAAATTTGTCATAAAAGGACAACAAACTACACATATTTCTTCACAAACACACTCTTACTCACACTAACACTATTCCACTACAACACATCCATACTCTCATACACACAACCAACATTTTAAATTAGCCCTTTTAAGTTAGTTTTAATTTTATAGTTAGTTTTAATTTTATTTCTTTTGCATGCATGTTAAATGTATATATATATATAGATCTAAACATTATATTTGACAGTATCTCGTCGAGGGGATATGACACTGTGACCCTAAGATTCAGGATTACCTAAACTAGGGAACAGGATAACTCCCTGGGTACTTAAGAAAATTACTAAGACATAGAATAAAATATATCAGTCTTGTACCTAATTTTAAGAACATTTTTGTAACGAAAATAAAGAATTATTATTATTATTATATAGATAATAAAGTTATTGGTAGACATATAATATAATAACAGCATATGTGTACACAATGAAAAATAAAACTTATAAAACAATTATACATGATAGAGTCATACATACCAATAAGAGCATATACATACAACTAGGGGATAACTTTTTTTTATGTATGGAACCATAAAAATGTCAAGACCTAAACAAATTCATCTAACCTAACCCAAATCGCGAAGATTGAAAAGCGTTCACGATAAATGGTAAGGAGTTTCCGTTCCGGCGGTCTACGGACAGCCGGACCTAGGGATGTCCATCCCGGTATACCGTGATCCTGAAATACCGAGACGCCACGATTTTTCAATCCCGCTCGCAGCAACATTGCGAGTGCCGGAGTCAAAAAGTAGCTTAAACACCACCCGTCCAGGGCCATTAGAATCATCGAGTCAATAATAAATTACTATTTTTGGAGTATACTGACGTAGGATCGCGTATACATTTAAGCCCACAGGCGTAGATACCGAGAGAGCTTTTACTATCGCTGGTGTTCCATGCAGTTTGGCGGATGACGCGATAATGTGCTGTTTTCTTAGAAAACCTTTTCAGTATGAGATATAAATTGTTTTTTTCTGGTATAGCTGTTGTTTTTAAGGAAGTAAAAGGAATGCAACTACAATTAAATTATTATACATACAATTAAAAATACATTCATTTTCGTAATTATAGTGCTGTGCCCGATAAGAGTAGCTAAGTTTATAAGTTCTTTTAAAAATGTAACACCTGTGTACACTTAGTTGCAATAAATGTTTTCGGTTTGAGTTTGAGTTTTATCATTTAAACTAGCGTTTTAAATTATTGATAGTTACAATGAGCGGTTATCCAGACTGACCTTGATCAAGCTTTCAGAGGTAAACATAGATGTGCTTTCAAGTGTCAAAAAAAAACTAAGATTTATTTTTAAACTGTGGGCAGCAATATTTTGTGGGCTAAAAATTTCAAGTCAAGTGTCGAACCCAACAACACCTTTCACAAAGATATTCTTATTTTGTTGTGTATATATGGTGTTGTTTTCTACTTGGTGTTTCATTCAACTTTCAACACGGTCAGCCCATGCGTTGTGGCTAATTATAAAAATATAGGAATACGCAGTTTCCCTAAGAATTCACTACGGAAAGAACAATGGATCTTAGCATTAATACATGTGAGGCATGTGAGAAGATTAAATCAAAAGAATCTAGTGTTGCCAGAAACACATTTATTGGCACTTTTAGTACAGACTGCGCCATCTGTCGAGTCGTTCGGTACTCCTTTTTCTTTTTTAATTTGACTTTGAAAACCCCTCATTGCTGAGTACTGTATTTACATAATAATAAATAATGAACTTTATTTTCAGAAGGTAAAACGTTAACATATTTCTTTTCAATGCATGTGCTCGTAAAGGCCCACTTTTTATGCATCAAAACCGAACAGAAAGTCGATTATTTTGCCCTAGGGCTTTATTATTATTATTTTTTTAATTTGTTTGCAATGGTTGGCTAACCTGCAGCCTTTCCTGTGTACCATAGATGTTATACTTTTTTTTCCACTGTCTAACGGCTCTGGATACAATCCTTTTGAGCCAATCATAATTGAAAGTTCACAAGATTATATTTGTTTTCATTTCCTCACACTATGCATTGAAAAACGTAGTATGATACACGGGCGTAAAAGCAATAAATTACTCGGTTACGTTTAAAACACTCGCTACGCTCGTGTTTTAAATCGTCCTCGTAATTTATTCCTTTTCGCCCTAGTAGCATAAACTACTATTAAACAAGTATTTTGGTCGAAAAGGATCCACCCGCGCACACCGGTATATCCAACATACCTAAAAAATTCATCTTATAGTATCTCTAGTATGCTCAATCTCGTAAATAGTAGTCCCGGCAATACCGGGATCACAAATCTGCTGCGGGATTGGCAATCGACTCAGAACGAACTCGACCTTTTCCTAAAATGACGGTCTCCATCCGTCAACTTCCCGGCCAGCTTTTATGTCTCGTTTATATAACCGGCCGGGGATTAAGAAACGCATTTTGTTTGACTTGATGAAAAAGGAAATAAACTTTACCGTAGGCCCTAAAAGCTTAAAAAGCTTTAAAAAGTAGAAGTTTTAATTTAAAATTTAGTTTAATCAACAGTAAAGTTTATTTTGAATTGTTAGTCTCAAGTAAAATGTTCTCTAACGATTTCAGGATTAGGATCAAAACAAAGCTGCCCATGGACAAAAAAAAAAGGCCGAAGTTGGTCAGTTTAAATAGGACTCAGACCCGGTCCGATGGACTTTAATGGTTAATCCTAAACTCAAGCGGACCGAGTGGACTAGCCCGATCTCGGTAAAAAGCCGGTCCGGTTTGAGTTGGTCCGAAAAAGTCCGTTTAAGTAATTCAAGAAAGTTATGAAATAAATATAGTGTTACAATTTAATATTTCAACTCCTTCAATAGAGTCAGTATCACATACACAACGGACTAACGGACTGAAAAACCTAAGCCAGAAATCCGACAAAAGTCCGAGCGGTCCGCGGGCTCGTTCACGGTTGCAAAAGGTCTATTTGATGACTTAGGACTCTTTATACATTTTCGGTTTTATTTCGGACTTTTATTTAGCCCATGTGACAGCTGTGGACCAATAGCTATTTTCGTTCTAATAAAAACCTAACTTGAAAAAAAAACAGATAAATCGAAACTATCACATTAGTCCAAACGTAATTGCCGTAGTCCTATAATTATAACTATAACTAGTTTTGAATTAAAGAAATTTAATAATTTTGAAATTCTTGGTTTTCACAATGATTTTTTGAACAGGTACATAATGTTTTCTTTGTTGAGATTTTAATTCCGCTCGCGAGCATTTATCTAACTTTGATAGTAAAACATAATAAGCTTATTTATTATTATAGGGTTACATTTTACATGCCTACCTCCATACACTCATGCCTGTCTCCCAAAGGGGTAGGCAGAGACTAAAGATTTCCATTTACTACGCTGACATACCTTTTCTACGGCGGCGTAGCAACGGAAATATTAGCAATCACATTAGTAGGAAAACCCTCTTTCTAGACCCTCATTTCATAATAAGTTCGTGAATTTCAGTATACTACTTACTTTATGAGGGTCAAGTGTCCTTGAACGAACGTCGAAAACCGGCGTTTAGGTATTTTATTGAAGTAAGAAATCAGTTCAGTAAGAATTCAGTTATGTTAAACTTTTATTGCGTATATAGTGGGACTAGCGGATGCCCCACGGCGTTGCTCGCGTAGATACCCTTTCTCCTAATCCCATGTGAATTTCCTGAAATCCCTTCTTAGCGGCTGACTACGTCGAACAAGGAATCTCCAGTCTGAATTTCATGTTCCAAGGTCCAGCCGTTTGGTCTAGACGTTGATAGATCGGTCAGTCAAAATATTAGTTTATATGCAGGTGGTAAATAATCTGCCACCATTAAATGAGACCACATACTCTACTGATCATACTGGACAACTTTCTGAAGAAAAATAAACGCGCAAACCTTCAGAGAAAAAGATATTCAACTTTAACTTAAAGACTTTATCTCGCACGAGGAAGGTCTATTTTAGAACGCTGCGCGTGAACAGCTGTTTCACGGACAACGCTGCCTCAAATACACCCATATCTCGTTGTGTTAGGGTTCACGCATTTTTGTTTAAAACTCAAATATTTCCTAAATAATGGTTTACGCGGGTATGTTTTTTGGGAAAAATGGTTCAGTATGATCGGTAGAATATGTGATTTAATTTCAAGGTAAAGTCTAGTCTATTTAAACCGGTATATGAAAATATATAGATATTTAATTTTACCACAATTTAGACTGAAAGTGTAGTCATAAAGAAAATCTAGTTTTCCAGTTTAATTATAAGAACAAGCTTTCTTGGGAAATTTCAATCCTTTTAAAACAATTGTTTTAATGTAAAGTTAAATATGGCTCTACCCTAGATTTAACTGTTGACGTCAAGCATAATTACTTTAAAAAAAGTTTAAAACATGTAATTTTCTTTCGTTAAGGTTAAAAACGTTACTTTCTTTGCGAGTTGTTTGACCTGAATACGTCAAAGGTAAAGACTAGTTATGAAAAAACTGAAACTGAAACTTGATTTATTTTTTAGTCATCCACAAGTTTAAAGTTCATCTTTACTCTGCTGCCACCGGAGCTTATCTTTCCTTACTTAAGAGGCCGGCGGAGCAATCCTAGTTCATACAAACGAAATACAAAAACCGTTTGTAAATCATAATATAATATATTCTTAAGGTAGTGTGTATTTGGTATCTCATTTGTATGAAATAGGCATACTCCGCCGACCTCTTAATTGTCTGTTGACCCGATGTACACCTTTTTATGTAGTATTTCATCTATACTTCTTTTTCTTATATACTCGTAAAGTCAACACATTTCTCAACTATTAACATACATATATACATACATATACTCACGCCTGTCTTCCAGAGACGTAGGCATAGACTACAGATTGCCATCTGCTACGATCCTGACACACCTCATTCGCCTCTTCCGCATCATACAGTCATACAAGCTGTTATACACCGGATACTTCTGACAAGTACTTTGTACTTCTGACAATGTCTTTTAGGACGGCCTGGTCGAACTGTACCAAATGTTCAATTTTAGAACGGCCTGGTCGAACTAAACCAAATGTTCAATTTTAGAACGGCCTCTTCGAGCTGTACCAAATGTTCAATTTTAGAACGGCCTCTTCAAGCTGTACCAAATGTTCAATTTTAGAACGGCCTCTTCGAGTTGTACCAAATGTTCAATTTTAGAACGGCCTCTTCAAGCTGTACCAAATGTTCAATTTTATAACGGCCTCTTCGAACTGTACCAAATGTTCAATTTTAGAACGGCCTCTTCAAGCTGTACCAAATGTTCAATTTTATAACGGCCTCTTCGAACTGTACCAAATGTTCAATTTTAGAACGGCCTCTTCAAGCTGTACCAAATTTTCAATTTTAGAACGGCCTGGTTGATCTGTACCAAATGTTCAATTTTAGAACGGCCTCTTCGAGCTGTACCAAATGTTCAATTTTAGAACGGCCTGGTCGAGCTGTACCAAATGTTGAATTTTAGAACGGCCTGGTCGAGCTGTACCAAATGTTCAATTTTAGAACGGCCTGATCGAGCTGTACCAAATGTTGAATTTTAGAACGGCCTGGACGAGCTGTACCAAATGTTCAATTTTAGAACGGCCTGGTCGAGCTGTACCAAATGTTCAATTTTAGAACGGCCTGGTCGAGCTGTACCAAATGTTCAATTTTAGAACGGCCTATAACAAAAAATACTAAAAAATAGAATAAACTAAATATTTTAAAGGGGCTCCCATAAAACAGACATGTTTTTTGCCGTTTTTATAGATAATGGTACGGAACCCTCCGAGTGCGAGCCTGACTCGCACTTGGCCGGTTTTTCTAGGAATACCTACTTCATAAACAGTGGCGTGCAGTCCATACAGTCAAGAAGACACTGTCTACCCTGACAAATACACATCATTTACGCATTTTTACGCATATCGTAAAAAAAAAGTGTAGCCACACCGACCGCCATCTATTGTCATTAGCGGGAACTGCGAGTCTCAGTTCACAGCTGCGATTCGCTCGCTCACTCCAGCCATAGATAAAGTATCTATGCTCGAGCATTCCGAAATAGAATTACATCGCTAAAATCGATTACGAAAGACTATGAAGTGAATGGCTTATGATTCGTTGTAATTCAATATCGGACCAGCCATCGCGGAATGGTGGCTACCGGCCAGTACCGGCTTTTATGTGTGGGTCATTATTCCAACAGTATCTTTGTTGTGTGCGTTACTGTAAGTACATGGCACACAAATGCAAAAGCTTTTGCTTGTTTGCGTGCGACATGTATGCGAAAACTCTGCAAAAAGACGACGTCTTTTTAGTTTTACGACATTCACCGAAAATTACCGAAGTCTTACGAAGCCGCCTTAGCAGCTGAGCCGGCGCCATCCATTATTGTTTTGCGTTCGTTCGTTACGCAAATTGATGACAAGCAGTATAAATAAAATAAAATTGGGTCTAAAAATTGCAAAAAATGGCTAGTGGTGGTAGTAACTACTGTGAAAGTTGTGCTGGGAATGTGTGTGTGCAAAAATTAAGAAATGGTACGTTTTCAAAACTGTGTTATGCTGAAAAAAAAGAAGTAATCGAGAAAAGCCGCTTCGTACCGGATTCAAATAAAAGGTAAAGCAACTAGAAAATTCAATCCAAAACAATATGAAACATTTAACTGGCTGACAGGTTGTAAACATACTAATCGACTGTTTTGTTTCTTCTGCTTGTTATGTTCAAATAACCAAACTGTTTGGAACGATGCCGCTTAGCTATATTTACTTGCCTCTATTTTGGGAAATCCTCGAAAAACTACAAAAAAAAATTGATGTCCCTCAACTTATCTCTAAAATTGGTTGATCGAAAAATAAAAAAAAATCATGGTAATATGTGCTTACGTAAAGATTACAGGAATAATATAGCAGTTTAGAAATTCACGAAAACAAAATTACATTTTTCATCCACGATACGGAACCTTAGGTACGCGAGTCTGACTCGCACTTGACCGGTTTTTATGTCTACCCTGTGTAAAAACTCTGTGCACGCCACTGTTCATAAAGTTTACACGCTTTACAAAACTACCTTTCATAATGAAAGTATTTAGCCACAACATCTTGAATTTCCGCAGCAATACGCCGAAAGAGAAAACCCACTCGTATAGTAGATTTTCAAATAGACGAAAACAAACTTTTAATTGGTGGATTTTCACGAAATCCGCAGTGTTCGCCACGCTCCGTTAATATTACCATGTAGCCCATTGTAAGTCTTTTTGTATTATATTTATGCGGTAATTAACTTTCGTTTTAGGTGTTCTGAAGGAATCAGGATTGGGTTCAAAAGTTGTAAATTACCTGAGATTCTTAACATGGCGGTGGGTTTCTGTATTAGAAATTATTATGTTCACCGAATAATAATATAAAGGTATTTCCAGTTATTTAACTAAATTTAATATTAATTACCATACAACGTGTAACAGAAAGGTGTAACCATACTTGAAGAGGCTGTTGAGTCAATGATATAGGACAAATTTTACTATCGAGCCAACCCTGAAATCTCGAAAAAAAAATCTGCCCTTCCATACATTTGCGCCGAGCGGCATTGCATTTTTCTATGAAACAGTTAATTTTTTTTTTCGAGATACAGTGTTTGCTTCATAGTAAAAGTTGTTTTATACCATTGTCTGAATAAGCTCTTCAAATATGGTTACACCTTTCCGTTACACGTTGTATATAAGGTCTTTCAATTTAAATTGAAAGTAATTTAGGAGGTGATTCAGTATCGTTAATACATCACATTCCACTGCAAAGTACATTTTATTGCGCGAACTTTTTCTTCACTTGCTTGTCCATACAAACTGAATCAGCTGATCGGACCACTTTGTACTGAGGAGTGAAAAAAAAGTTCGCGCAAAAAAAAGTACTTTGCAGTGGAATGTGATGTATTAACGATACTGAATCTCCTCCTATAGTATATTTCATTACGAGTGCGGAAAGCCTGTCATTGCAAAGAGTTCCGACAAATGTCTACCCGAGCCGAGGCGCAGCCGAAGGTGAGGGTTGACAGTCGGAACAAGTTGCAATGACGGTTCCGCACGTGTACTGAACAACTATTTTTAATACAGTTGCGAAAAAATGAAGCAATTTAATAAAATAATAAAAACACAATAAACTCAACTAACTAATACTCCACGCAATAAATTCGTCGTTTGTAGATATGTAGCGACTTTTTGACTTTTCCGGTAAAATGTTCTCCGAAGCATTTTGTGCAATTATACTGAGTTCCGGTCGGTGGTGTTAATTCAAATAAAATATCGTTGAAATTACTCATTTTGTGCAACAAACAACTAAACCCGCAAAGAAATTTTTTAGAAAATGGCGCCAACCGTAAAAGAATATAAGCAGAGTTTTTTTTTTGTTTTGGGTAGGCAAAGGGAACTATGCCCATACAGCCAAGTCTGCAGCAGAATTTTTTTATTGATATGAAATGAAAATTAAATTTAATGAGATGAAATGAAATAAAACCTAACCTATACGTAACTCATTGAATCAAATCATTAAATCTGATATTGAAACAAATTAGTAGCTTCTTTTTAGAAATATTTGCATGAATCATAAAAACTTCTATGAATTTTTTTTAGTAAAAACTTCGTGGTTGTTTTTTTCTTTTTAATAGATATTATTTTGACAGTTGGGAAAGAGAACGCACGAGTTCGGAAATGGTAAAGAAAAAGCTCGAGTATGTAATAGCCCACATCCCGAACGCTATACGTCCCTGCAATACGCCACTTTTTGAGCAACTGTATTAAAAAATTATTTTTAATTTAAATTGAAAGACCTTATATACTAATAATATATTTACTACACTATACACTTATAATTTTGACAATAAAAATATTATAAAGTTTGTCTTTTATATAAGTATAGTGAAAAAGAGCTAAAGTAAAAATAATAAGCATTGTTTCTGTACCTGAGAAAGTAATAAACAAAAGAGCCATATAAACACTATTTTAAATTAGAGGAGCAAGTATGTAATAATTAGGGAAGTATGAAGACCAGTTGGATTTGCGTACAAGAGAAGTATAGAAGAAAAATAAACTCCTTCCTGGCGGCGTAGCATAGCTTTTAAGGCGCTACGGAAAAAAAATCGACACTTTAAGGACTTGCATATCTACTTCAGTAAATAATGTATTATTTTGATAAAATAGTATATTATTTTTCGAATCTTTTTCTAGGGATCTGTTAAAACAGAAACGGGATTGGAGAAATTCAGCTCGACAGAAATATTTATTTAAATAAGGTCCTTTTCGACACCAATTCTCTTGGTTTGACAATTTAGAATGACATATAGACTGCAACTATATTTTATTAGGTGGGTTTTAACAGTATCTAGGACCTGGATACACGACATTTTGATAGCAACTTTAGTACATTTTATATTAATAAAAAACCGACTTTTTGCTACTTTTCCACGAATCCGTCCCTCTCGCACTGAGGATCTTTTCGCATATGGAGTAACAGGGACGCTAAAACTTTTACATATCGCCTTAATCGCGCGCGACGCCACTAGTTGAATCATAAGTGCAAGGAGCGTGACGTACTGTTTAATCGCAAAAACATCGTGTTACGCTTCTCGCACTTGTGATTCAACTAAGTGGCATCGCGCTTGATTAAACACTATGCTACGGTACCTGGAGTCAATTAATTCTAATTTGTGAAATTTAAATGGTTTTTAAAAAGCAAACTGGTGTTACAAAATTCATCCATTCGAACACAGCCAATTTTAAAGTCCTGATAGAGAAGTATTGTTTCATACGTTTAGGTCCCTGGTATTATATAAAAGCAACCGTTTTTTATACACAGAAATATTAATTTAACAAGATTTAAATATATAGTTACTCGTTTATTTATATATTCTCCAGACAACTTGTTTTTATAATTTCAGACAAGTCAAACCATTTTTTTAAGTCATTTTGCTATAACTTTTTTTCATTTTCAAATTTATTTTGCATTATTTTGATTTCACGGTGTATACCGTATGTGTGTGTTGTGCAACACACAAGTACGTTACATGAGTTGTGTACAAATAGTTCAACGGCGCCAGTTTGACTCGCGTCGACACTCATTTGCTAAAACACCCACTGCGTATAGGCTCCTTTTGTATGTAGACTTACTAAACATTAGAAGTGAACTATCATATGCTTTTACAATAATTTTAGGGTTCCGTCAAAAAACGTAGCATCGGTATTTAAGCGTTCGTCTGCTACATAACTCGATAACGGTTATCAATATGTTGCGGTTGTAGAATTACAGTAGGACCCTAGAATGTCCCACATTGGAATAGTTTTGAAAATTAATATGGGGTTTTAAATGAAGCCTAACTTTAAACAGGTCACACCTATACAGTGTACTTTGTACGTTTTTAGAGTTCCTTAATTACGCTGAGACTTTTTATTCCTCTGCCCATCTGTCATCACTCTTCTAACAAATTGCATTGCAACCAAAGTGGCGGAAGTCAACTTCTTTTCTGTTTCATAAATATCGGTAATGGAGTAATAATAAGCCTGCTATGTTTAACTATTATAATTAACTAACATAATAATACATAATTAATAACTATAACTAACAATATTACCCTTGTAAATATCGCAATTATTAATCTATATAGAACTGCACAATTAGCAACTCTAATTTCAACGTTATCTGCCATATCTGACAATTTCCAACTCTACATTGGCTCGCAGTGATGAATGCACCAAGTTTGTCCGCGTCAAGGCTTGGGTTGAAAAAAATCGCGTATTCGTTTCACCGCTCAAACGGAAGGAAGCGACGCGCTGCCGCGCCCTGATTGGCAGCTAGGGACGTTCTCGCTTCAAAATTGTCGTGACGAAAAAAATAAATCTGTTAGAGGTTATGTTTTGCTTATTCGATCAGCACTCGTAGCATAGTGTTTAATCGTGCGCGATGCCACTAGTTTAATCACAAGTGCAAGGAGCGTGACGTACTGTTTAATCGCAAAAACATCGTGTCACGCTCCTCGGCGTCGCGCGCGATTAAACGTCATGGTCTTTCTATATTCTACTCTACAGAATAATATTCTGTTTAAAGTAATTGAATATTCAATACATACATGTAATATGAGTATCATAATACTCACCATGCGAAGAGTAAAACACCATAGCACGTATAAAACACCATTGTGGATATCGGCGATGAATAGATATTTAGATACTCATCCATCATCGATGCCCATGATGGGGTGTAAAAAAAATGAAACCGTCTCTATTACCGTTTATATTTATAGCGTTACTATATTTATTCCAATAAAATCGGATATTTTATCGACACCTGCACAACCCTTGTCTCGTCGGTGGTGATGATTGGAAAATTCGTAAAATTCTTTAAATTTCGGCTTCAGACGAAAGAGTGGATTCCGAAGGACATTTTTCACGTTTCTGGTTTTCTTCGAAGTCTTTTATTATACTGAATCGGACTTTATCAGTATTTATATCAGAATGAAATAAAAATCGAAGTATGAAATTTATTGCCCAAATTTATTGAATCATATAAAATAAATGCATTAGTTTATATAGGATGTTACAAATAAACGGTCAGTTTGGACATTATCGCACGAAATATCCTGCAAATGTCGATTTAACATTCGGTTTTACATCGGTGGGCCGATAATAAATCCGAAGTGACAATTCTGCCTGACATAAAACTGGATGGTGGGCTAAAAGCAATCGACTAGGACTATTTACGAGTAAAGGGCGCGATTTACCCAGCACTTAAAGAATGATGGCACAATAAAATCTCTACGGCATCGGTAAACGTTTGATGTTAAATGTATGGCACTAATAAACCGTTTATTTAGAACTTACAAAATGCCTAAGTAAATAATATTTTTCTCGAACATTAAAACTACAATGTTCTTTGAATACGTGATTTCCGATACAGTAACTGATAGTACGCATCGAAACCGGCGCCGCTGATAGCGGACCCGTGTATTTTCCGAACAAGTCCGCGGCAAAAGTTGGTCCGCACCGAATCCGAATGAGCGTCCGCCTTTTCCCAGTATCTGCATTGCAAATATACCGTGATGATGCCGCTATACAAAACTAAAAGTGTCGGCAAACTTCGGATTAACGTTCCTCCGAGTCGAGCAGGTATAGAAACAAAAACCTCACTTACAATTATGATAATTCGCTCGCATCTCGTCGGATTGAATTTGCATGGACGCTATCCGTCGCCTGTGTCAACCGAGCTACCTTCACCGATGAATTATGCAGGCGAGCTACACCACTTACCTACCGTATTAACATATTTATTAATAAAATAAATATCCCGCGCGCGAGACGTCCGCTCACCGCTGCGTCTGCCTTTACAATGAATGAAAGCATGAATGAATGAGTGATTCTAGTAGGGTTGCTACACCGCCCAAGTTCCTGAATCATTGAGTAAGTTTCAAATGTCATGAATTTTAACGAAGAATCCAATAACCAAACAACGCGTCTATTTCGGCTGCTATCGGTGGTAGCTCCCAGCAGCTAAGAGAAAGGCAAATTATTCTGAAAACAATGTGGCACGTGTTTCTATAACAGGATTGTTGATTTTTTTTTTTAATATCGAGACGATGTTAAATTAAAATTATTAACTAAAATAATCATTAATCTGTTCCAATAATATTACGATTTTATTTTTAGTTAAAACTGAAAGTTAAATTTGTTGTTGTACTATATATTTAAGCTAGTATAATAAAATAGTTTTTTTGGAATTGATATTTTTTAATTACCAGGTTGATAATCGTATTGATTTTCGGGAGCAATTGTCCATTTTGAACATTTAAATTCGAGACGCTAATTAAGAAAAAAGGTACATTTTGTATTTTTCAAAAAAAAAATACGCCGATACAAAGATTTTTTCCGGCCTAAGTTGTGCATCAAATTGTAGGTAGCCATTATTGTAACATGGACTTAAAACATCATTTTATGAGTTTACCAATAATATTGTGCAAATACTTACCGAACAAAACCGATCACATACTTACCCGTTGTTGCGGAAGCATTCAATAACTCATTTGTCATGCAAATAAATAAAAATATATGCACAACATTTAAAAGATAAGCTCATTAAACATTCACTATGGACGCTGAAAAGGCACGTTGTATCGAACAATTCACTATATTTCCCCAGCTGCGCCAACACTCCAGAGAAGGGGTGGGCATTCCTACCCTCAAAAATTCTCCAAAATTAAATACGTGGATTGCAGGTGAATCGGGAAGAACTAAATATAGACAGACCCACAATTCAGAACCAACCCTAATTTATTGACCTCAAGAGGATAGACTCCATAGCCCCAGCGAGAAAAATCAGAAGAAATACCATGAATCTTTTATATATTTTTTACAAAAAGTTCAGTGCCCAGTAAACCAACAATGTTTACATTTATTTCTACACTAATGCATTCAAACATTTGATAACACCTTTTATTTTATATATTAAATCCAAAGCGAGAAACGTAGTAAGCCATTTTATCTTGCTTCACAAAAGCTTGCGAAGTGTCATTTTTCCCGCTAAAACAGCTGTCAACGCGACAACGCGGCAACCGCTACCGCCCCGTTCCGAAATAAGCAGACATCGCATTATGCGCCACGAACCACTGCGCCAAGTTTCTGGGCGCGTACTGAATTATGCATGCATATCCAGCACATTAAACCGATACGACCGCGGTGCGCAGATTAAATATGGACACCCTGTTTAGTCATTCTGTGGTGCTAACTACGAGGTGAGAATGTAAGACGTTACAAAGCTAATACCTATTGTGCAAAGTTCTTGAACGCATGCGAGCTCAATAAATCGATTCTTCGTCAACAGACCTTTGTAACGTTATAAAACTTACTGGTATGAAATTATTTATAGCGTTCTGATTGATTCGTTTCGTCAATCTGAACGGCTATTTTGGCATTATTTTTCACTCGCAATATAAATCATTCGACATTTGTGTTAATGGCGTGTTAAATGCTATATAAAGTCGCGTGACTAAACACACTTTAGGTTTTGAATCAAGAAAATCGATAGAACATTCTTAAATGCTTTTAAATCACACAAAATCTGCCATCGCAATTTTTCCGCATTCAGTCATTATTCAGAATAGTTCTGTGTTATTCAGTCATTTGACTTTTGTGTAAAAAGTTTTAATTGTAAGATTTTTTTGCTATTGAGTATCTAGTAAATATCTAATTAATTTATATATATTTTTATACATTCCATAAATAAGAAAAATCTTTTTGTTTATTTTCATAATATTTGTATTTATAATTATAATATAACTTTGGATACTATAAACTTAATAAAATTGTCAATAACCTAGTTGACTCAGCTACACTACTTGAGAAAGTTCTATTTAAGATCCCTTTTAAGTCAATTTATCATAATATTTAGTAGGTATTCAAAATCCATTTCGATGCCTGTGCGATGTGCCTTTTGTGTTTATGTCTTATGTTGTTTACGTATTTTTGTAACTTTGCTTCGTAATTAAGTGTATTTATTTTGATTGTTAACTTCAGGAACCTCCAGCGGGTCTACCGCGTAATTCTGATTTTCATCAACATCAACTTGATATTGAAATTTTACGTGCGTGCGACGACGCCCGCCTAGCATGCCATCTCTTTCGCACGCACGTCAAATTTCAATATCAAGTTGATGTTGATGAAAATCAGAATTACGCGGTAGACCCGCAGGTCTATTCTTTACTATTGTTAAATGTATTAAGATTTCTGTGTGACTGTTTGTGTTCTCAATAAAACAAAAAAAAATTATGGCATAAATTTAATATACTAACAAATAAAAATAGTAACGAACCCTCGGTAATTAAATAAAGATAACATTTTTGATTTTTACGTTTTTTAATTTTGAATATGTGGTACTTTTTAACAATCAATAACCAGTAACTAGCAACAATTGTAAATTAAAAAGATGTCTGTAAGCGCAGTCGCAACCGAGTCAATGGAACCACCAACCATAATAGTGGCTTTGCTATTCATAATAAATTATCGCCTCAGTCACACTATCTCATTGTAAGAATCATACCGTAATCCAACATCTTTGATATCTACGAAAATATTTAATCCGTGGTCTAGCTAGACAGTGGTAAGGGTTGTCACAGTACGTAACAATAAAAGTAAAATTCAATCGTTGATATTTTTAATGTATCTTATTACTTATTTTTATTCAAGTAAATACCTACGTATATGTAAATGTTACATATGTTCGCACATAACTAAGGTATTAAGTACTTAAGATTTACAGATGTGCTACTGACAGATAGATTCCATTTCTTGATTTGTTATATTTCAAATATCTGTCATTAACTTAACGTATCCACAGCATAAATAATTTGCTCCATTAAACGTTCACGAAATGCGACGCGTATCACCCCCGAGAGACGGCAGCACCCGAACCTACTGCTACTGGCCTCGCACTCCCGAGAAGATTCGGTCGATCGTTTAGAACATCAACAACACCAGGTTTTCAAGGGTTCATTGGAAGAAACTAGGTCTCTCCTCATTTTGAAGAAAATATATTTGATTTATCGATCTTTTATCTAGAGATTCCACCTATAAACAATGTTTTAAGATTTATACTTTTGTCAAAAAAAAAAATGTTTTCCACCCTTTTTTTTTTGTTTTCAAATGTTCGTTTCAAAGACGTGGTTAAGAGATCAACTTGATTTTTTTTGTTATAAAATATGCAATTGAAATGTGAAGGGATGTTACTTAAATCCAATATTTTTTTCCCTACAAAATATTTCAGTATTAGCTAAAAACACACCAATTTTCACCAGTTTCGCTGCGTGATCACTAGTATTACGCGTCCAAGAAAAAGAGGCCAAAGAGCCAACATATAATCGCCTCTATGAAAAGCAAATAAGGTCTTTGCCATTAGACTTATTGTGCTGGACGGGTAATAAAAAAAGTTGCTAGGGTATGCCATCCTCTTTAGAGTGTGTTAGAGATGGATATACTACCGAACGATATTCGATCGAATTTTGTCACTTTGGAGTAGGCCCTCTGGTTGTTCGAAATTTGTATGTGCTTGGACCTCGGTGCATAACACTCTTGGCGTCGCGACTCGCCCCGCAAGCCCGGCTTTGTTTAGAGTCTATACCTCACATTGTAATCCTTGACCAGAAAAGTGTGACGACCGCTGACGTTTCGACGGTTTCTAGACGGTTTCGTTGGATATTATGGACTAGTGTTTCGCCCGTGGCTCCGCTCGCATTTCTTCTTGTTTTCGGTTTTGCGGTTATTTTATCAACACCCCTTATAGCCTGTATGTTGACGAGGGTCTCTACAATGATAATAAATAAAACCGCTTCTAAATCCGTTGAGTGGTTCTCGAGTTATCACCGAACATGCATAAAATACATACATACAGAAAGACAGACAAAAATTCTAAAAATATACATATGGACACTACAATACTATAACTAAGTAATAACCCATTTCATTAATAATTTCGCCAAAATATTCAATGTACAAAAGCGACCTATTTACTATTTTATTAATACTCGTAGTACATTTAGATTTTAAACTGTGCTATCGCTGTCTATACTATAGTCCGATCCATCCATCACAAACCATCAATTACATGCCAATTACAGTTTGACAGAAGTTATATACTGTCATGTCACGTACCAGCTTGTAATTTGTGGAGATTTTAATTGTCGAACAATTAGATCCTTTGTAGGTAATTATATACAAACATAGGTACGCCTGTATTGGACTTCATTAAAATTTATGGACTGACATATTAGGAGTGACAATACTTTCATAAAAATATCCAACAAGGTACTGATTTTTATAAATTCTTTATTTTTATTATTTGGCAAAAGAGGCATTTTGAGTACGTTTCATTTTAGCCTCAAAATAAACATTACCTAGATAGAATTTAATGAGTTTTTTTCTTATCTATCTATGGTAAAAAAAAGCGGCCAAGTGCGAGTCGGACTCACGCACGAAGGGTTCCAAACTATTATCTATAAAAACGGCAAAAAAAACATGTTTGTTGTATGGGAGCCCACTTAAATAATTATTTTATTCTGTTTTTTAGTATTTGTTGTTATAGCGGCAACAGAAACACATCTGTGAAAATTTCAACTGTCTAACTATCATGGTTCATTAGATACAGCCTGGTGACAGACGGACACACAGACGGACAGCGAAGTCTTGGTAATAGGGTCCCGTTGGTTATCCTTTGGGTACAGAACCCTAAAAACCATACACAAACCTAACTGCCGTCTCTCCATCTTACGAATGTGGCAGGATTATCTCATTTTTATTTAAATCCTTTAAGAAAACGCTCCTGACAGATCATATCTTCTCACTTTCTTTTATTTGAGTGTTTTGAGTTCTTTTCTTTAGTACATAAAACGTGAAAGGTCTAGACAGCTCAGACAAAAGTAGCCTTTCCTTTTTTTTCTTGAAGATTGTTCGATCTTCGTCAACCCGCATCTCAAACTTTCCAAGACGAGATAAAAACTTGCTTTTCTCCAATTGCTGTACACGAGCCTCGTTTCTTTCAAAATATTTGTTGTATTTTTATTTGAAAGTCTTTGGCTACCCGCATGGCATTTTATTTATTAAGAAATCAATTTAGGTTATTGCCTCCCGTATTGATTCTACAACTGCCTGCAGATACTCCCTTATTCTAAGTCAATTGGTTCGATAACTCCTTGAGCGAGCTCGGCTTGTATCGAATATACGGATCCGGCGTGCGGCAAAGCCTGCGAGTAGTCCAACGCGACGTGACGTCATAAAACCCCACCTGAAAGATACCTCTTTCAACATAGCGAAGACGTAAAACAAACTCGGAAGGTAAACGCTCAGCATTTGAACCCTTCATCGATAAATCTCTATTTATTTAAACAACAGTTGCCTGTCTCAAGTGAACCCGCATCTTTTCTTCCCACCTCCTCACGGGGGGGGGTACGAACACTTTTTATTTTTTCAGGGAAACTTTTATAATTTGACGCCGCCGTTTTTCGTCGAGTGCCTCGTTAAGGTACCTTTGTCGGCCACTTTAGGGATCTGCAGGCATTTTTACGGTAAATAGCTCGGATTCCGCTCGACTGTGTTCATTATTTTTTTTAAATTAGATGAGGAAAATCTCCGCAAAAAAGATCAAGTGCGTTTTAAAGATAGTGATAGGAAAATAGAACTGCGTTTGTAGGCTACAAAAGAAATAAACCAAAACTAACATGGCTGAGCCAAAGATTTCAAAAGTAAAGATAAGACCTTACCGTAGTATGACAGCATCAAAATGTTTCCACCTTTAAATGGGTGACGCTCACACGTTTGGAATCAGTGCTCATCTGAACACAGTGATAGTTGGACGCCTTAAGTGCACTTGAAGTTTTGAATTTTTACGACTTTAGTAGTCTGATCAGTTTGCTGACCGTAGGTAGACAGATTGCGCGTTCATATTGTGCGTGCGTCGGCATTATGTTAACGCACACATTCAAAAACAATGTAATAGATTTTAGGTGCCAGGCTCATCTAAACTTTTAAAATCTTTGGGTTGAGCACCATCTTCGAACGAAATATTTTGCAACCCAACGCGGTCGTACCGGACTGATGCATGAAATAAAAAAACGAGTTGTACATTGGCCACGAATCACAAAGAGAGTCGGCAGGTACAGTCGTGCACATCTAGTAATTGCTGCCGTTCGGACGGCGCGTTACGTTGCCCCTCTGCAAAAGGCTGTAATGCATTCGCGAAATTCAGACCGACACGGAATCGCTAGTGATGGGACGCTTTTGTCATGTCGATATTGATTCATGTTCGTGACAGCAACATGTTTTGAGCACTGAAACAAGAGAAACGTCAATGTCTGCCATTTCTGTTTCAGTCATTTACTGTTTACCATAATCTTGGTTTTTATCAAATCCTGTGGGCTTATAGCAATTTATACCTTAACAGTGGTGTGCATACAACTTTTTTCTGGAAAATCAATCAGGTCAATTTTGACAATAAAAACATATGAAAAAATTTAAACAACACTTTGAAATTTTTTCTAATTTTTTAATTGTCAAACTTGACCTTCTGGTTGCTTTTCCGGAAAAAAACTTCTATGCACGCCACTGTACCTTACATACTTACATATATACTGATACTCATGCCCGTCTCCTAGAGGGGTTGGCAGAGACCACATATTTCCATCAAAAAACATAAATTTGTTGTTTCACTGCGTGATTATTAGTATCACGCGTCCAAGAAAAAGAGTCCAAGAATCCTTAAATAAATGATTACAATTATTTAAAAAAATATAAATAGAGGGAACCAAACATAATTGAGAAAACTAATTAGTTGTTAAAATATCTTCAATTTGACTAAGTTTCAATTTGTTCCTTAATGTTTACGTTTTCTTTGGCCCCAATTCGGTATATTTTAAACATTTTGAAAAATAATGTTGTAATTTGAACTACATATTACGAGTAAATGTACCGTGATTTTAACTTTTTTAATGACATTTTTCGCTAATCATGGAAATGCTCAAATCGCACCTGATAGGAATTATTATTGCTTTAAAAATAACAACTCAGTAGTGAATACTATAAACTTATATATAAAATAATAATTGGATAAATTATATTTTATAGAAACATTTTTTGCTGTCTACAACAGACACACAAATTAAAAAAAAAATGTCTTTTCAAACAAACGACAACATATTGATTTTGATTATATAATTCCTTATTCTCAGCAACTGGTACACAAACGTACAATAAATTTACGTAAAATAAAATAAACTTTTAACAAAAAAATAGCAACCGACTTTAATAGTAACAGCAGTCATTCACTAAAAAGTTAATAATAATTCTATAAAGACCGATGGTACCGAAGCAACACTTTTGCCGACTTCTTTCTTCCTGAAACAATAAAACTCTTATATTGGTTTTTATGTTGCTATATCGTAGGAAATACGCCGACTTCTAGATAACATATTGTTTCAGGAAGAAAGAAGTCGGCAAAAGTGTTGCTTCGGTACCATCGGTCTTTATAGAATTATTATTAACTTTTTAGTGAATGACTGCTGTTACTATTGAAGTCGGTTGCTATTTTTTTGTTAAAAGTTTGTTTTATTTAACAATTTTTAGTGTTGCTGGGTTAAATTGTGAAGTATGGATAGTTCTCGCAAACGTGGTGTTAATATGAAACGAAGTTCAAGTGAGTATAAGTAGCTATGTTTGAGTAGCTTCCTGCTATCAGCACCCTAACACAACATGATTGCCGCAATCTCGAGTTATGTGCTGTCATTCGTTGAAGAGTTCTACGGTAATGAAGCCAAGATCGAAGGTCAGGTGAGTACACTGGCAATTTTCAAGCAATGCCCTGCAATGAGCACCCTAACACAAACTGATTGCCGCAATCCAAAGTTATGTGCTGTCATCCGTTGAGGAGTTCCATGGTGATGAAGCCAGGATCGAAGGTTAGGTGGGTATTCTGATAATCTCCAAGTAATACCCTTTAATTAGCACCCTAACGCAGTGATTGCCGCAATCTCGAGTTATGTGCTCTGATCCGTTGAGGAGTTCTATGGTGAATATAATGTTCTGAGGTGAGTATGGTGATGAAGCCAGGATCGAAGGTCAGGTGGAAGAATGCCGATTTTCAAGTAATACCTTGTAATCAGCACCCAGGTACAAAGCGATTACCTCAATTTCGAGAGGTATGCTGTCATTTTCTGAAGAGTTCCACTGCCTATCTCTGAAGACCTTCATCAGATCATGACCAAACCCAAAATGGGACCTACCTGGAAATACACTCTTTCAAACAAAAAAAGAATTGTTCAAATCGGTTCAGAAATGACGGAGTTATGGAGTAACAACGCCAAAAAAAAAATACAGTCGAATTGAGAACCGCCTCCTTTTTGAAGTCGGTTAAAAAAAATACAGTCGAATTGAGAACCGCCTCCTTTTTGAAGTCGGTTAAAAAACCTTTATATAGTTCCTTTCGATTAAATTTCAAAAAAATATTTACATTTTGAAGGACTGAACTGAAACTCAAACACAAAAGAAACAAGAATAATATTTTTTGTATTAAAATGTAAATAAAACTTTTCTAATATGTCGAAAGACTTCATTGCTCAGAATATCTATACCAAAGAATCAAAATAGTCCTGCCAGCCGGAACAAGTCACACAGGCAAGCGTGGTCAGCTAGGGTGATATAGACTAAACCTCACTGAAACCTAAGTGAGAGGCACATCATGTAAGGACTTAGTTATATAAGCATGACATTTTAATGTATTTTATGTATTTTAATGTAAATTTAATGTATTTTAATGTAAAATTATTTTCTGTCAATCTTATAATTTAATTTAGTTTTGCATGTTAGAAATTAAAGATATTTTTAAGTAATTTGCATGTAAGATGTATTTATTAAATTGTAATAAAGGCTCTTATTATTATTATTATGTAGGTACACTTTTCAGTCACGGGCCCATAGGGACGCGGTCATTTGAAAGGCATTCATGGGGCCGAAGCCAACATTGAAGAGGCCTTTGGTACCATTTAATCTAAATGTGAGATGGCTGCATCCATGGAGACCTCTCCCTCAATGTATCATTGTGATTCACTAACGGACAGTCCCCCTACAGTTGCCGAAATATTGCCAGGAAGGAAGCGACTTGGAGTGGGCTATGAGGATGGGATGCTAAATGGGCCGGATAACAGGACTATGGAGTGAGATAACGGACATCTGCCTCGAAAATCTCTCACATATTTAAATATGGCATTATTATTATTATTATTCTAATATGTACGAAACCCCTCTTAATGCAACTTCGCACACTTGACAAATTTCCCCAAGTTTCAAAGAACACAATAAACAAGAGCAATCAATAAAAAGTTAACAAGATCAACAGCGGAATAGAGCTGTACTATATCGATCTATCGATGCATTATTGAGCAGAGCAACGGAGCCGCACCGACTCGATAGTTCACGAGACTAGTTCAGTCCGTTTACCTGACTCGGTCTATTTCTAGACAAGGACATTGTTTATGGAATTTGTAATGTGAAGTAAAGGCGCGCTTGTGACATTTCGCGGTGAAAACTAGCTACCTACACTTAAGACCTCCACCACAATGTGGTCGCTCGATTGAATTCCTATTATTGAATATTCAAAAATGGACCAGTCCAGATTGCTTCTTCTCCCTCGACAGATTTTATTTCTTATTTGTTAAAATGGTCATAAATAGGTAAATATTAATTACACAGATATTTACTAGACATGCTTAAATTTCAATCATTTGTAAAAAAGAAATTAACCATTTTTAGATAGATTAAAATAATCTCAATTTAACCACAAATATGTAATACGCAACGTTATAGGTATATATCACATTCTAAATGAAAAATTTAATTGAAAAATGATTATTAAATGTCACTCAAAAATGAAATTTTTGGTTATCCTAGCTATTTCCATACGATACAAGTTCAAGATAGTCCAAAATAGTGGGATCAACAATAAAAATAACTTCGCCAGATCTAATTGTCTTTTCTTTTCAGGTGACCATGATTTCTTTGGATTTTACGGAAATCTCAGGTGGTACTAACTTTTTTTTAAAATAATGAAATGAATTTTGGATGGTTAATGTAAAACCAGTTTTTATTCTTCTTCAATCTATTAAATTTTTGGGGTTATATTCACCCTTATAAAGTCAATTGACAAACATTTTCGAGATCTTTATCAAACGTACACCGTTTTAATTTTTGGACCTAAAAATGTAAGAACAGACATAGTTCAACATAGCCATGTGTGGTTGAACTTAAACCACATCATGGCTAAGTGAAAATCACTTAGCAATTAGAGACCCTATGTGCGTTGCACAATTTGTCTTATTAGCGGACCATCCGATGCATGGTAATAGCCATATTAGTTGTACTGGCCGGTACAAAGAGATCTTGTGTGCCCGTGTTAATGTGCCTTATAGGGTTTAATAACTTGTGTGCCCGTGTTTATGTGCCTTACAGGGTTTAATAACTTGTGTGCCCGTGTTTATGTGCCTTATAGGGTTTAATAACTTGTGTGCCCGTGTTAATGTGCCTTATAGGGTTTAATAACTTGTGTACCCATGTTAATGTGCCTTATAAGGTTTAATAACTTGTGTGCTTGTTTTAATGTGCCTTATAGGGTTTAATAATTTGGCTAAGTGCGAGTTGGACTGGCACATCAAGGTTTCCCTACCACCACATACGGGTACGGAACCCTAAAAACAAGGTAAATTACAACAATAAATTACGACAGACAGCGAAGCTAGTAATAGGGTACGTTACCCTAAAAACGGTATCAAATCTTTTGGCTGTACCATTGAACTGTATAATTATAGGCTACATGTACATGACGATATACTTCCAAAAACCTTTGCACTAAAACAGTTCCAAACTTTTACGAACATAAAATTTATATTTTGTCCACCTTCGTCTCGACCACTGATCTTGAGGTTTCAATTCCGGTAAGAGCTAGTTCGGTCTGCGTCCTTCGGAAGGCACATAAAGGCTGCAGGTTCATCTTTGTGACCAAAGTACAACTAAACCAGTAAAAGCTTGTTAATATCGTTATATACCTTTATCATTATCATACATTATCATTTAATATTTAAGTCATGCGAACAAAATAAAATAAAATATATCTCACCTTCATCACACGGTATATAATTAGTCGGTGAAACGAGTTTGGACTGTTACTTGCATTTTATACCTCCCCTCGGAGAATCATGTCGTGTTTAATATGAATATTATAGGTATGGATGTACTTTTGTTTACTCGTGCTAAAACCACACATGTTTGACTGTGATTGTACGAAAAAATCGGAAAAAATGCATTCTAAATCTCGACGTCTATAGTTCTAATTAATCACAAGCCTGTAGTTTCAAACAAATTTCTAAATAAGCAACCAGGCGGGAGGTAACTGCATTTCATACGATTTCAAAGAAAGCTGGCATTGTTCGACAACTTTCCGAGGAAATTCTGTATAAATCGACAGAAAGACTACCTTCATGTATTAAAACGGTCCCTTTATGACCCTAAAGCTAATGTACTAAAGTCCATCTTACTCTAGCAAGACAGCAAAGATGAATTGGTTGAGGACTACACAGCAACGTTCGTTCGGAAAATTTAATATTAGCTTACAATAGACGTTATAAAGCGAACGTACATGCTCCAAGTAACTATCATAAAAAATGCTTTCTTCGTGGCACCATACAATTTAATTCAGTTGATTTTAAATACATGAATAAAATAGACGTTGCTGATTACGTAGTCGTAGTAGAATCCATTTGTTTATTTTTCATACTTACGTACATTCATATACTTATCCCTTTGTCATGTAGAGGAAACTGAGATCAGAGTACCTATTTATTTGCAGCTGTTTGAATATAAATTTGCGACTTGAAATTATGCGGTAACTATAGTTGTATGTTATTCGTTTAACTCAAAATAAAATACTGCATTTAGGTACGTGCAGTCTGAGGAGATAATGATGAACTGTTATATGTATCTGGTAATGGTAACTATGGCTATGTAATTTCGTTACCCTCACAAATAGAGCTATATTTATAAAATGAAACGAATACCGCATTTACGTGCAGTTTGAAAAGGCGCGGTGTAAATTTATAAAGTTGTAAACACAGTCCAGGTGTTCGCTCACATGAAGTCGTATCTATTTACTACAGAAAACTGATTGCACTCTCGAAATTGAGGCCATCAGCGCAAAAGTGGCCTTACCCACAATATTTCATATTCGTACTTATCTATTGCAATTTATTTAAAACATAATAAATTTTTATACAAAACCAGCCTATCCCTAGTTTCAATCCTGTAATCCATGGCTGAAACTAGGGATAGGCCGGTTTTGCATAAAAATTAATTATGTTTTAAATAAATTGCAATAGATAAGTACGAATATGAAATATTGTGGGCTAGGCCACTTCTGCGCTGACGGCCTCAATTATTGTAATACTTTTTCTTTTGTAGAAGCACTCATCGGTTTCAAATAAGAATGAATCCAGATCATGAATATCTAATGGGACAGGAAGGTGGAAGTTCTCTGAACGTTACTTTCAAGCAAAACGTCATGTGGATTTTGGATTGTTGAGATTTGTGAAGCGTTTTGGCATTCAATTTTGTTGCAACTTTACTTTATTTGTTTCTTTACTTATTTCAATCTAAACCGCAGTATTTTACAAATTTTACAATTGAATATTTTGTAATACTTGTAGGATAAATACGGTATTCTATTTGAATAACAACTACTATTTCACTTGAGCACACAAATATAAAACCTTTTATTTGTACTCTCATTTTCATACACACCCCATACACTTTCACTCACCCTCTCACTCCTCCTCACGCACATACACTCACACATCATCTAAGTATAGGCAACATTTTTCTTGATTTTTCTAAATCTACTTTTTGTCTTGGTTTATTGTTTTTGTATTTTATTTTTCTTATTTTTAAGTTTAAAGTTACATATAATATATTTATCTGTTACCTATGTAAGAGTGGAGCCACCTATTACACAGGTATATTTTACTTAAAAGGAGACTCCAATCACTGTATACGATATTGTATGTACAAGTTTTGAAATAAATAATTTTGTATTTGTATTTTGTAAGTAAACGTTTCTAAGAGCTGGAACCAAAATAAATTAATCAATTTGGTTTATAAACATTATAATAATAGCTTTCAGATATCTTTATTACCCAAAAACTACTTGCATGCGATGAAATATCTACTACAAATATTATAATTTAGAGCGGTAGCATTGACAACGAGCTTTGCTTTTACTTGATATTTTATCAATATTTCGTCCAAGCCACTAAACACACTTTATAACATGACGCGCCACAGGAAAAATGACTCTTCAATTTACCATAGATATTATGAAGTATGAGATGATCAATTCTACAATATGGTTACGACATCTATCTATATAAAACCAGCGCTGCACACTGTATGACAGCCTCAGTAAATGCTGAGTTATTCCCATTTGTCCAAATAAATGCTTTGTTTAAATGTTTATATTTTGTGTATGAACTGTTTGTGTTTTTAACTTTTTATGTTTTAATATTTGATTGTACTCATTTTTCTTTTTTGTGTGTATTTGGCAATAAATGTTTCTTATTCTTATTCTTATATATAAAAAAAATTATCCAACCAAGATGATTATAATCACAATAATAAGAATTATTAAATCTTTAATGTGTTGGCAATAATAGATTTCATGGATCTTTCAGAGACGCGCAAAAATAAATTAAAGAAATAATAAAATAAGAAATTCACGCTCCAATTAATAAAAATATATTGATGTGTTTCATAGCTTTTCAGATTGTTTTGATGATGTTCCAAAATATATTAAACATTAGCTCTCACTAATTAATTACGATTTGTACCGCTGTATTCCACATGTCGATATTAAAACAATAATTGTACAAAAATAAATATAATATATATTATCCAATGTTGATACTTATCAAATTAACTATCATTGTAACAGAGTCGACTAGAATTTGAAAAGCAAAATGAGGAATCTATTATCAAATCACGATTTCACTAACAAAACTGTTGATAATACCGTTACGTGACTCAGAAGCGAAATTGGATATCTTTTTTAATAGAAAAAAAATTACGTAACTCGAAAAGAGCTTTAAAAATTCCCTCTGGGATATATCAAACCCTCACCTAGTAGACAGGTGCTTGGGTAGAGAGTGTGCGAGGGGGTGCCAGGTCGGGACTGGCACGGTGAAAAACGCCACTAATACCCTTTTGTTATTTAAAACATGGAATTAAGAGGTTTAAACATGCGGCGGGATTTCGTTTGGTTATTGCGATGACTGCTCGGCCGGTAATAATTGCCACGTTTACCTTATCAGCTACTACTGCAATTTCAACCTAGACACGATTTACCTACCTAGTACTTACCTATGATTAGATGTCTTTATATTAGACTAGCGGACGCCCCGCGGCATTGCTTGCGTGATTACTGTTTCTCTCGAACCCGTGAGAATTTTCTAAAAACTTTCTTCGTGGATATCTACGTCACACAACGACCAGCTGCTTGGTCTAGGTGTTAATAGATCAGTCATACCGTCAGGGTATTCTTTTATATATGTATATTAAATATAGATGATAGTGCTGACAAAGCAAGAAAATACTTTCACCATTAGAGGGAGCCTTTTGTAAGCAAACGCACTTTAGAACCATTAATGAAAACGGGTAAAATCGATAGAAATTTTTCCATTTATCTTTCGTCAAAGTTAATTTAACTTCGTACCCCACATGAGAGAACCTGCAAGTCACAGAAAGTTCTCGAATATATCTTTCTTTGTTGACAAGTTAATAACGAAACAATCAAGTAAAAAACGAGATGAGAGTAAACGATGCGTCAGAACAGAAGCAATTCGTAGTTGATTCAGAGGTATCGGGTGAGGTCTCCATCGTTGCGCACGTCCGCTCCCCGCGAGTTCTGACAATTGAATGTGCATATAAATGTAGCGGCAGGTGCGTGCGGGGGGAGGAGACCGTGTTTGAATAAATTCTGCGGGTAGATCGCAGCGAGTAGGCCGCTTGCACATTTCCATGTCAAACGAAGTGCGGTGCGTCTGTGGTAGACAAAAACTTGTGAATTTTTAACAATGTATTAATCACATTCTGTCTCACGATAGTCGTCGAACAAAAAAATTTAATTCAGAATGATTTATTCGAATCGAGAAATCGAATGAATAAAAAGCGTAAATGAGGTGGCTAGATCATTATTATGCAATTTCCTGAAGCTCTCTCTGTAGGTTGGGGCTTATCTCTGAATTAATTTCGACCAAAATTCTCCATAATTACGAGCTCAAAGGTAGAGGTTCGAGAAGCGAACGCATCGCGCCCACCGATGAATCCATTACGATGAAGATTTTACGGATCTTGGAAACCCTCGGTAGATACCTTCACTCGAAATTGAACCGAAGGAATGTGGAAATAGATTTCAGAGTTCTTTGAGTAGGTAAAATGCTTAGATGAGTCTTAGGAGCGGATAAGCCGATTTCAAAAGAACACGTGATCAGTTGCTGATTGCATTCAGCCTGGCTCCCTCACCGCGCTGCGCAATCATATTTTAATATTGAGAATGAGGCCCTCTTTCGCTAGATTAAATTTAAATTGTGTCCCTTAGTGGATTCGTTTACATTGGTTAGTTGAATTATCGAGATTTATGTGAGGTTTATTGAATAAGGTCTACTGATGACAAGCAATAAAATATAACAAGGTGAAAATGTGACAAAGTCTCAGTGTTTAGTCAGTTACCGTTGTCGAAATAAATTTCAGTAAATTTCACCAACATGACGTCACATTTTTACTGGTGATGCGATGAGCAAATTAGAAATGAGGCTATATGACATGTTTTACGAAATATGTAATATGAAATTTTGATTTCATTTCCAGCTCAATCGGTAAAACGATGGACTTTCAATGTTGAGACGCAGGTTCGGATCCTGTTAATCGAGCTTGCATCAATGAGTATATTTAGGGTTCCGTACCCAAAGGGTAACCAACGAGACCCTATTACTAAGACTCCGCTGTCTATCTGTCTGTCCATCTGTCTGTCCGTCCGTCTGTCCGTCTGTCACCAGGCTGTATCTCATGAACCGTGATAGTTAGACAGTTGAAATTTTTACAGATGATGTACTTCTGTTGCCGCTATAACAACAAATACTAAAAAATAGAATAAAATAAATATTTAAGGGGGCTCCCATACAACAGACATGTTTTTTGCCGCTTTTATAGATAATGGTACGGAAACCTTCGTGCGCGACTCCGACTCGCACTTGGCCGATTTTTTAATATATCTTACTGGCTTATGGCTTAATCTTACGGCTCCAGTACACCAACCGTCAAAATATTATAATTTTTATCTGTTGTGTCATGAAGTGTAGTGTAGTATTTAAATATAAGCCACATAGCTTAAGTATAGGTTAAGTTTTAATTTTAATTTTAAGTCAGGGTTCAGCAGAATACCAGCGCTGTAGCCCCTACTGCAGCGTTAGGCTAAACTGTCATCCTTTTTTATTTACTTCTATTTCTTAATGTTATATTTACTCGAACTGTTTGTTAATTTGTATTGTTCGTGATTTTGTATGTATGTATGTTTTTTCTCGTGTCTGTGGTATTTTAAAATAAATTACTTTTCTTTCTTTCTAGTATAATTTCGCTTTAGATTGATTTGATTGATTTGATTTTCCTATTACTTTAGGGTTCAGAAACCAGGGAAGTTTACATCACATTGGAAAATGTCCTGATCACTGATTCCGATTTGACACATAATGTTTTTTTTTTTAATATTTGACATTATCAAAAATTTACTCAGCTCAGCAATTTTTGAGTCATGCAACAACACAGACAGAAAAAAAACAAGGAACTGAAAGTATCACCGCGATTCGTTGATCGATTGCCGAGTTATTAACAAACTTGTGATTCTGTTGACTTTAGATTGCGGAAAGTTTAGGAGAGACCCTCAGATCAGGTCGGACCTGACATCACGTGTGTCAAATTGGCGATCGATGCCAGTGTTGCTTCCAAAGTTAAAGTTTTAGAACCCTTTTACCTGTCTCCCTCACTCCTGTATCGAGGGAAAGGGGCAAGAAATCTGCACCATTCAGAACTTAGTGTATTTTATAATAAGATAACAATAAAAACCGGTCAACTGCGAGTAGGATACGTACCCTGAGGGTTCCGTGCCATTTAATAGGTTATTATTTTATTATTTATTATTTATTAGAAAAGGCACATCAACAATGTAAACACATAACATTTATAATACACATGAAAAATTCTCAAACTAATGTTTACATCTATAACAGATATGCACAGCATTCATAATTAACGTGATACATAAATTAAATTAAATTAGGTTAATATACTTATATAATTTATACAGAAATTACAAACTTATCACTACAAATTGTATAAAACAAAACTGCAAAATTAATTTGGTTGTGTATTCGGGGACGAAACTCTAAAACTACATCATACGTCGGCGTTTGCAGTATTTGTTGTTTACATGGTACATAATATACAGAAATTACGAATTCCTACCTACTTTGGTCTTTGAGATTGACCCCGTTACAAAATAGTAGTTTATGCTACTAGGGCGAAAAGGAATAAACTACGAGGACGATTTAAAACACGAGCGTAGCGAGTGTTTTAAATGTAACCGAGTAATTTGTTGCTCTTACGCCCGTGTATCATACTACGTTTTTCAATGCATAGTGTGAGGAAATAAAACAAATATAATATTGTGAACTTTAAATTATGATTGGCTCAAAAGGACTGTATCCAGAGCCGTTAAACAGTGGAAAAAAAAGTATAAAATTTATGGTACACAGGAAAGGTTGCAGGTTAGCCAACCATTGTAAATAAATTAAAAAAATAATAATAATAAAGCTCTAGGGCAAAATAATGGATGTTTTGATGCATAAAAAGTGGGCCTTTACGAGCACTTGCATTGAAAATTATCTTAAACTGACAAAGAACATTTATACTGTACTAATTAAGTTCTAAGCAATGACAATTGACACGCCACATGCTAGGGCAAGAAAAAAAAAATTGTCTCCATTTTCATGTATGAGACCCCTAGAAAATAATTTAATTACATTTTTAATTCAATATTCGGTTTTGGGTCAAAATTTTGCAAAACATCATAATTTCAGATCTCTATCTTATTCTGTCTCAGAGCTAGAGACCCGTGACATACGGACAAACAGACAGTGGAGTGACATTAATAGGGCTCCGTTTTCCCTTTGGGTACGAAACCCTAAAAACTATAATGTAAGTTAGTTTCGGGTTGGTTAGGTCCTATAAATTGCGTGTGTGTGTGTGTGTATTTGAATGTGTTTCATTCTGTATAGCACTTATCAGTTGTTAACTTAGGATAAGTATCATTCAGAATAAACGCAGTTAACAAAATGACAATCCTTATTTTTACACTAACATCGTTCAGGAATTATCAGTAACTAGTTTTTGCCCGCGCTGATTTTTGTTGCATTTTCCCGGGATACAAAGCAGCCAAGCTTTGTCACTTTCCGGCCCATAAACTAACTCTATGCCAAAAATCACGTCGATCCGTTGCTCCGTTGCTGCGTGAAAGAAGGACAAACCAACAAACTCACCTTCGAATTTATAATAAGGGTAGGGATAGTATTCGAAGTTTCTATAAAATCTTTTATAAATTATTTAAACAAAATGGCTCACCTCAATACATACAATGATCGAGATAGCCGACCAGTTTCAGCAGATTCAGACTGCCTTCTTCTGGGCGGATGAAGACGCTTACACGACGACGTTACGCCTCACATTTGCTCTTATAAAAGCTTAAATATAAAAGTTATTTAATGTTAAACAAACAATTATTTATTTTTTCTACAGATTACAGATTTAGCAGTAAGCAAGCAAGATTAAGCAATTTAATTTTTAAAATGTGTCCGAGCGACGATCTGATGTATTACTATTCTGAAATTTTGTGGGAACATTCATAAAATTTGGTACACACAGACTTCTTTATGTAATTTTCACAGAATACAGTTCCTATGGCCTCAGTCATGGCAAAAAATCAAAATAAAAATAAATTTTAATTTACAAGAAAAAAAAAATACAGAAACCAATGAAAACTTTGTGATGGTTGCATACACAATACATAGGTAATAAGGTTTTGTTGAATAACTATTGAGTGAATTTTGAATGTATAGGTATGTGTTCTGTTTCGATTAATTAGAAGGAGGCAGGTTTTTCACAATCCGGCTGGGAAACCGCTCAGTTTCAAATTTGGTCAGATTGTTGTACTTACTCTCAAGTAAGACAACAAATTATAAAAACGAGGGTTTCATACTTAGAGAGTGCCGAATTTAATTGTCAGGCGCCATTTGAGCGCCTTGTTTTTGTTGCTTTAGCATCTATACTCTTGTTATTCACCATAACGTTTTTAGGGTTCCGTACCCTTTGTGCTCAAGTCAGACTCGCGCTTGTCTGTTTTTTTTAAGTTTATAACATTAGAGAGGTCATGTTTCATTTAATTTGATTTTATTTTTATTTTATTATTCCCACAGAAATAGCAGTTCTCACTGGTTCTTTGTACTGCACTGGACATTTTTTTTCACATTTAAGTTATTTCCACGATACACTTATTACAGCGGGCTACAAAAGAAACATAAGTAGGTGCTTGAAACTAATTGCAACTTAAATAGATTCATTCAACATCCTCCTTAGTCTGCATCAAATAAGTCCTCATTAGTGGAGCAAAATATTAAATTATACATTTTTCTTTTACTTTTATCTTCACCTAAAAATATTCGAGAAAAGCGCCTCTTTACCGATAATTTCTTCGGCTCAAATGATAAGAGAAAGCGGAAAACGACAAATGACAAAAAGTTTCAATTATTAAACTATTTGATTTCTGAATTATTGAAATCAAATCGGCTCTGCCGTTCTTGAGCACTTCCGTTACGGACAGACAGATAGACCAAATAAACCCAAAAGAAGATAAATTCCAAAGCTATGTGTGTTCCTCAAACCGCCCCGCATCGTATGAGCAGTGGACTTATAAATAATGAACGCACCTAATATGCGCGGATAATCAACAATTCGACACGTTCACCAGAAAAATTTCAGTTTTTTTTTTGTTAGGTATTTAGTGATCTTTATTTGAACCAATTTCAATTTATGCAGTCAATCATTTTTAATATTTATTTATGTTTTAGATCATTATTACATACGGCTTGAACACTCACGTCATCACGTGTGATTGTTGTTGACTATATGCCAACCGTTCAACCGTTTCACCGATACAATTTCGGCATTATCAAGTGTCGGCTGCCAGTGCCCGTGAACGACGACGGTGAACGGCACCCGCCTTGATAATGCCGAAATTGTGTCGGTGAAACGGTTGGCACATAGTCAACAACAATCACACGTGAGTGTTCAAGCCATATGTAATAATAATTTAGTATGTCAGCTTACGCGAGTTTTAATAATATTATATTTTAGTTTCCATTGCTTGTTTCGTCATTTGCTTCCCTTATGAACAATAAACAAAAAAGGTATCCTTTCTCTATACTGATGTGCGAAAAAAAGTACATTTGACATTTATATTTATTTTTTGTCAAAGCATAGAGGTAAAGTGTGTAATTTATGTGTCAAAGAGAAGAAAGAGACAGACATTACATACGTAACAAATTTCTTTGTTCAGCATAAGGTTAAATGAAGGTCGTAAGCTAAATTCTTAAACGATCTATAATCATAAGTTAGTTTGCTTCAGAAACAGTGAAATATGGCCCAAAAATGTATTATCTCGAAACGGTTTTCCAATCAGCATGCCGTGGCATAAAAATTCCCATACCCAATTTACTTCCTAAGCTAAAAGTACAACAATAACGTCCCGAGTGAACAAATGTAACGTTAAATGCCCGTTTTCCTCCATCTACCCGCACCTTCCCGTCAATTAGGGCCAGGTCTGAAGTCGCTGTGATTAAGGCGCGCCCTCTCGTGCCACACTTGAAGCTCTGAAGATCCGTTAATTACTGGAAACATTAAAATTAACTACCATCTCCAAGACAGAAAAGGTTTCCTGGGAAAATTTTCTCCGGTCATTATATAGTGAACGGAAATATGGATATTTCTGAAGTAGATGCCTGATTTATCGGTTTTCGGAAGTAATTTACGGGACAATTTGTAAAGCCTTCAAAGGTTTCGTTTTTATTGAAATGGCTTTTTTTTTATTTCTCGCCCGTGATTTTAAATGAGTCTATAATAGGTGCGACGACGAGCGAAGCCAAGCGGAGCGAGAAGGAGCGCCTTAGGTTGTTATAATGAAAAAAACCGGCCAAGTGCGAGTCGGGCCTCGCTTTTTTAGGGTTCCGTACATATGACCAGTTATTTCAAACTTTAAACAGAAATTACAAAATTACAATTACCTACAAAGTTCATAAATCAAAACTGTAAAATTAAGTTGATTCAGTATACGGAGTATATATTTTAGTATTTGTTGTTTAAAAACATCATATCAAATGATTCATATGGTAAATAATATACATAAATCTCAAATTCCTAACTGCTTTGGCCTTTGAGAAAGACCCCGTAACAAAAATGGTATAAAATGGCAGCTTTGATAGACCCCATTTCTTAATTTTTTAAGATAAAAAAGTTCAATTAATTAGATTAATAAGTTTATTTTTCTAGCATTACCCGTTACATATACAGGGTGTTAAGATTAACTATTATTATTACGAGGGACATATCTTAAAGGATATTGGGAATATTATATATACATAGATATATACTGGGTGTTAAGATGAAGTTGTGGAAGCCAGAAACTGGCGATAAAACTCGTCCATACGAACTACTTTTCGGGAAATAAAATTAAGAAATCGAGAGCTATGTAACATTTTTATGGATTTTTTATTCGCGATTCGAGTGTTGGCTCCATAGTAAAAGTTGTTCATATGGACGAGTTCTATCACCAGTTTCCGGCTTCCACAACTTCATCTTAACACCCAGTATATATCTATGTATATATAATATTCCCAATATCCTTTAAGATATGTCCCTCGTAATAATAATAGTTGTTCTTCGTTATTTATTTTGATTTGTTAAATACCCCATGATAAATTACTTTTCAATGCATGTCCTCGTAAAGGCCCACTTTTTATGCATCAAAACCGAACAGAAAGTCGATTATTTTGCCCTAGGGCTTTATTATTATTATTTTTTTAAATTTATTTACAATATCATAAATGTGTACCATAAATGTCATGCTTTTTTTTCCACTGTTTAACGGCTCTGGATACAGTCCTTTTGAGCCAATTACAATTCAAAGTTCACAAAATTATATTTGTTTTATTTCCTCACACTATGCATTGAAAAACGTAGTATGATACACGGGCGTAAGAGCAATAAATTACTCGGTTACGTTTAAAACACTCGCTCCTCGTAATTTATTCCTTTGCGCCCTTGTAGCATAATTTACTATTAATTAAAACCACATATTCTCCAACAGCATCAGAGAGGGCATTGTTGATCGTTGAGACAGTCCTGCGTAGATATTCTGTATCTTAGGTTGTCAACTGGACAGGGTGCCTATCGTCAAAAACTTACATAAAAACTGAACTTTCAAAATTGTCTTTAGTGGGTATTGGACTATTTACGAACTGTGTCGTCACTTCAAGTGCGAACATATCCTTAGACAATCAGAATTCGATAGTATTACTTTGTTTTTGATGATAGGCACCCAGTCCAGTCGGCAACTAGAGATACATAATAAGCCCGCTGGTCCTCTAAAAAGGCCGTTTTGCATGAATCACATCATGATTATGTTCTAATGCCGTCTGTTTTGCACGCGTGATAAAGCTCTGACTTTATCCTTCTTTCAAATCATTTTATAATTCACCCAAGTCGGCCTTTTTAGAATTCTGGAACAGGGTTCACGTGGAGTCACAGTACTTCACCAGGAGGATGTTGTTGTAGGCATCACTCAATTTATTGTGTGATGTCTGCAACAGCGAAGTCTGCTACTTTTTCTGTGTTCTGTTTTTGTGTTTTTTTGTTTTTGTGTTTCGATTAAGATACCAACATACTTTTTAAGCATTTATTGTTACTAAGATATGGATTTCATGCTGAAATAAACATTTTCTTTCTCTCTTTCTATAAAACAAAAAAATTCTCCAACAAAAAAAAATTGGCCATAAAAATTTCAGGTATAAAATTATAAGCTCAGGTATAAAAATGTATACGTGTGAAAATTAAAAGTCGGAAAGTTTTATATGATTATTCGAATATACCTAACTATATGGTATCAATAAATATTCACCTACAACCTACACACGATACCGGAGATTTTCCTCGTTCAGTTTTCTCATTCGAGTCTCCAGTATGAATTCGGGCGGTTGATTAAATTTCACTTTATACTATATGTAAGTACCTACTAACTCATTTCTTTTAGCAACTTTCGCGCTGTGACGCTGAAAGACGACTATTCTTCATCGCCACAGTCAATATAAATACTTGATCCAAAAACATACACCAATATGACATGTAAATAAACTAGTACTATAAGCATTTATCTATAGATACCCGTACAGCTAACGCCGCAGCCATAAGTCAATTTACCGCAAGGCGTCGTTTGTCACTGTCAGCGGCTAGCGTGTGTGTGGACGCGCCTTTAAGAGAACGTCAGCCTCTGATATCGAGCTAAACGAAACGTCAAGATGGGCTTTTCTCGTTTTAATGTGTCTTTGATTACATTAGATTTGATCCCATTGATTTAGGCTTCGGTTACAACAACTTCTGCTATTTGGTAACAAAATTGGTAATTCTCTTGAAAAAATAAGAGCCCACGCTTTTATAAAGGCGTTTTTAAAGAGAAAAATACTTTGCTCTCAAATGCTGTTAGCAACATAAAACGAAAAAAAAATTGTTTGCGTAAAGCGACGATTTACAAAGAATTCCAGATAAAGCAAGTAAGTTTTAAGCGTTAATTAAAATGCTAATACATCGCTACCTCTCGCCCGAGAGCTGGGAATACAAGTTATGAAATTTTCCCGTTTAAGTCCTCTTAACCAACTTTCGTCTCACTCGCCCTCTAAAAGAATGAAAGGGAGAGGGCAAAGTTGTTTTGAATAAGGAACAACGTTGGTAATTGAGTGTTTCGAGCGTGTTTTAGTAATTAAAAACTTTACCGTTAATATTAAATGCTATTTTGGGATGTAATGATGGGCTGTAACAATAACATGTTACAACAATCAGGAAAGCTTTGCTGATAATAGCCAAAAAAAAATTGTTTGGAAATAAACAACGAAATAAATTTTAAAAATCGTTATATTGTTAAGAGCTCTTAGCAGCATGGGCTTAGTATCGCCAAATGGGTACTTTCTGAAGCCTCGTTAATGGCCAAACCGAAAATATGCAACATTTTTCTTTTACATACCAGCAAAACTTCTATATGAAAAAATATTTCAACCGAATGGTGTTTTTTGGCTTGACTTCCCTACTGCTCCTAAGCGGCTTGGTCGATTTTATTAATTAATATTTTTAAGTAATAGCTAAACTTGATAGCTATAAAAATAACATTTTATTATTTAATCGAACAATCTCGTCCATGTGAAAAATATTATTTTCTAAGATTATGTTTATTTTGCGAAATCCATCGCTACGAATACTCTAAATATTATTAGAGTGCATTACAAACTAGAAAAGATCAATCAGATACAAACCCAAAGACAAGAATTTAAAATTTTCCCCGGGCCAGGATTCGAACCTGCGACCTCTTGTTATTAAGACAAGCGCGCTACCAATTGCGCCACCAAGGTTCCTACCCAGACCGGTGAATTCTTCCATCATACTTGTCCACTGTTATTTTTTGCTTCTGCCTGATATACTAGTCTGTACTGCACATATAGAACGCTCACGAGGGCGTTATGTGATTTCACTCTAATAATATTTAGAGTATTCATAGCGATGGATTTCGCAAAAATAAACATAATCTTAGTTAATGAGAACTGTGAATTTCTTAACTGTCTCAAGCAACAATATTGTAGCGACGACAGCGCCATCTGTTTCTTGAACAAGACGTGAAATCACTAGACTACTACGTGACTAGTATATCAGGCAGAAGCAAAAATAACAGTGGACAAGTATGATGGAAGAAATCACCGGTCTGAATTTTTTCATATTCTTGTCTTTGGGTTTGTTTCTGATTGATCTTTTCTAGTTTGTAATGCACTCTAATAATATTTAGAGTTTTATTTTCTACTATTTCGCCCTATAAGGACGCAGCGAGCGTCGTAACAGCCACTATGCATTACGTGTTGATACGAGTATGAAAGTTATTTCAATGTCGTTTCCCTCGATATTCGTACCAACAAACATCGAGCTGCTAATTTGGCGACACTAATCGCCTTAATTTACTTCAGATATTAGACTGCATAATTTGTCGAAGTGTCAAAAAGTGAAACCATTATTCGATATTATTTACAAATAACGACAATTTAATGTTATTTCACCATCATATTTATTTAGTAAAGAGTCTTCTCAATGTAATTTATTTACATAAAATTACTTTGTTCAAACACCTTCGTTCGCCATAAAAGCATCGTAAAATGTCAGCTGGTATGAAACATTTTTAGTAGAGATGAAACGGATATCCGGTTACTATCCGGTATCCGGCCTATCCGGCCATATTTTTGGTATCCGGTATCCGGCCGGATAGTAGTCAGTATCCGGCCGGATACCGGATACTTAACTCAACATACAAAAAGTCGTTTAAATCACAAAATAGTTGTATCAATGATTAAATAATCTAAATTGTAATACATAAAGTGAATAAGAATTGAGCTATGGTAGATAAAGACAAGCTTTACATCAATTGTTGGGAATAAACGTTTATGCTTTTCTTCATACATTACACCAGCTTCTTTTGCTCTCACAATATACCGAATGTAACTCAACATGTATCTTTTAATAAAAACACATGGTCATACTGAAATCATACTAAACAACTTTTCCAAAGAAACATACTTGTGGAAATGAAAAAAATACTCATTTTGAAAACCTACTTTAAATTTTAAAAGGGCACTGGCCGGGCAGACTCAATTTTGTTTTTTCAATATTTATACTTTGGAAAATTTGTTCAGTATGAACAGTATATTACGCGGTTTCATTTAAAGATGCCTGTCCATTTGTATACAGTATATATCACTCTAAGGAGACAAAAGATACATACTTGCAAATTTTGTTAGGATCGGAAATTGTTTCGCGTTTGCAAACCAGCATTTGTATGATTGTGATACGATCATTTAGAAATGATCTTCATTTAAAAAATGCACGAATAATCTCTCCCACTTGCACCCGCACGCACCTTGGTGCGTAATATTTAGACTTGCTCAATTAGTGCGAAACGCATATCTTGAGCCGGATATCCGGCCGCCGGATATCCGGCTATCCGGCCTAGTGCCTCGCCGGATATCCGGTATCCGGTATCCGGCCAAATCACTATCCGTTTCATCTCTAATTTTTAGCACTAGTTTTTATAATATCAGATCAATAGACGCTCGGTTCGATATTCAAAAGCCGACCGCCACATCGCTTAACCCGTTCGCTGCAGGCTGTCCCGAGCAACGCGTATTTGGTAAGCATGACCATTTATGCCGTGCCCGGTTAGGTGACCGGCCGCATGCAAGCCGTATAAGGTCTGAATAGTGGTTCGAGTGCAGTATTGCCAGACGCAAATATATTGGAATATGTGGTAAATGGACACCCAATGTAGATGTTTATTTTCTTTCCTTCTATGTCCGTAAACGTTGACAGAGCAGGCTTTCAAAAACACGTTTTGTTAGCAGATACTTTCCTGCACAAGTAGTACATATCGTTTTTAAGCATCGTAAAAAGTTACATTAAAAAATTCATTGATATTGACGGTTTAGTAACGAAAGCTGTTCACCAAACTGGTCCATATGTCGTCTGCACGTCGTAGAATTGGGCATACTCGTATCATTCAGGCAGATCACATTTCCGTTAAAACTAGAGGGGTCACCTCGCTCCGCTCCGCTTCGCTCGGATCCCCAAACTTATTTGTATGTAAACCTAACACGCGGCCTCTTCGCTTCGCTCGTGGTCGCTCCTATTTTTGACTTTTGGTGAAAGATTTTCGATTTCATACTTTACGATCTGCCCACAACACATACAAACTCGTAAGTCCCTGGCCATCAATAAAGTGGTGTTCCTTTTTACATAAAGGTTCAATAACGTATCGTTCATCTAGCCACTTGTTTGACAGCACCGGTACCAACAACCAACATACACTTATGTATATCAGCAAAAAGGGTTTCAGATCGTTATATATAAGCGTAATATTCTTTCCCGAGATTTAAGCCTTCGGGTAAACCTCTTATTTTGAACAAAAAACAAACTTACTCGAAAAGTAAACGGAGAAAACGTCAAGTGTGAGTTGTTATTGCGTAATGAGTTCCATTAAACGTTTTCTACAAAATAATTTTACCTATTCTAAATATTTATTTATTACCAATGCCTTCATGACATGCTTTCCCAAGGAGCCGCCCATTTATTACGTCATTTGAAATTAGGGGGGGGGTCTGGTCAGAGGATGACGTAATATCATGAGCATAGATGGCAGTAATGGGGGGTTATATTACAGTGTATAACAACGATATTGATTTTGCATAACGAAAATAACATCAGTTTTGTGAGAGAGTGGGGTTTTATTGTTTCAGGTTTTTATGTTTTAATTGCTCATAAAATAACTATTTATAGGCTCAATGCTGTGTAATTTGAAATTGATAGCCTAAGTTAATATAAAAATAAATACTAGGTGTTAAGATGAAGTTGCGGAAGCCAGAAACTGGCGATAGTAGTCGTCCATACGAACAACTTTTACTATGGCGCAAATCTCCAAACCACGAAAAAAAAACTGCTGTTCTACAAAAGTTACATACCCGACCAAAATGTATGAAACAACAGATTTTTCTTCTTGATTACTCGATTTTTTTTCACGGAAAGTTGCTTGTGTAGACCACGCCATTTTCGGCTTTCGCAACTTCATCTTAACACCCTGTTTATGCTCCATTTGGTAGGTATAGACCCATACACCTATAGATTTACAAATACATAATAGTTCCGAAAATATTTTTATAAGTCACCGTTAATATGCTGTTAGACTAGAATAAGCCTATGATGATAATAACACTGCCACAACGTGAAACAGCGGGTTTCAGCTCTGAGGAATCCTATGAAATAAACTTGTCTCGTCAACAAGTCCTAGCGGGCTATAAATCATAAAAGATGACGCGTTGCTTCTTGAAGATATATCTATCTTTAATACTGATACAGCTATATTTTGTTGAAAGGAAAAGTTTTGCCGTCTTGGAATCGTTTTGTGTGAGAGAATAAAAATAAAAAATAAGAAATATTAAAAAACACGACTGACATAATTTCAAAATGTACTTAGTAACGACACCCAGTGCAGTCAGGGGACAGCTCTACATTGGATATGTATTGTTTTGTATGTCCCCCGACCGCACTGTTACTGAGTTCATTTTGAAATTATGGCAACCGTGTTTCTTTTTTAATATTTTTAGACCTAGTGCCAATCCGGATGGTATAGAGATTCCAATGACACCTCAAACATCCATATTGGTTAAAGCGATCAGAAGATATGATGGAATAAAGAAAAATACATAAATGAAACCTGAAAACAATACACTCCTTTTTTGGGGACAGTCGTGTAAAAATAGAAGCGGGTAGGTCTATGACGACACAGCCAGGGGGTTTTAACCTGAATAACGAACTTCGTGCACATTTATGACATCTTTTTCGATATCATATAAATCCCCTGGCCGGTGCCGCCATAGGCCTACCATAATGACATTATGCTCCAAGATCTCAAATCTCTTCGTTCCGTACCCAAAGGGTGCCAAACAGCGCCCTATTACTAAGCCTCCTCTGTCTGTTTGTCCGTCTATCAATACGTTTTACTATGGCCTCTATCACGGCAGAAATAAAAAAAAAACCTTTAACCCAAGGGATCCCATAGAAAGAGTAGCATTGTTAACGTTATCACGTCCCCCCCTTTATATCCAAAACGAGACGAACGAAAAATTAAAAAAAATGATAATAGTTGATTATGTAAACATTACAGGAAAAACATAGCGGTTACGATATTAGGGATCCGTACTCAGTGGGAGCAGCGAATTATTAGCCAGGCGCTACTATTTTAGCGGCTTGTTTTTGTCACATCAATGATGCTGTGGCATGTTGTTATTTACCATAATGTTTTAGGGTTCCGTACCCATGTTGTGTGGTGGTACGAAACCTTTGGGTGCGGGTTCAATTCGCACTTGCCCAAATGTTTCTTATTTTAATACCGATTCAGAATCTCTATGACTTTTGATACACTCTTTTTCAACACGTTTCAATACTAGCTCAATTATCTAAACTTATACAAGGTGTTAAAATGATAACCTTTTTCCTTTAAACGGGGTGTTAAACTTTTACTATGGGGCCAACCCTGAATACGCAAAAATAAAATGAGCTGTTCCATACATTTCGGTCGAGTAAGTATTTAACTTTTCTCTGGCAAAGCTGATCTTTTTCTGTAATTTCGGGATTGTCTCCGTAGTAAAATTTGTTCATAATACATAGTATAATACTCTGAAGAAAAAAGGTTATCAAATTAACACCCAGTGTAGTTCGTGATAAAGGAGGCCCAAATTGACCCCCCGGAACGATCGAACTGTGGCTTGTGGTGCAGGGAACCAAGAAAATGCTTCAAACATTCCTAGATGTCACTGAAAATATTTTGCTTATATAGTTTCATGTAAGTTATATATGTAACCTTTAATATAACGAACACAACACATCGTTGGTAGAAAGGTAAAATGTATTAAACGCCACTTTTGGTTAGAAGAGTTATTTATATTGTTGTGATTAAAAAAAAGTTGTCTTTCATCGTATGAAGGAATATTATGAAAGATAAAATTGTGCTGATTACAGATATCAATGACTATTTTTGATATTATGGAAGACATGTTTTTGCTGATTACAACAAGGTAAATAACTCGTTTCAATAAGAAGTGGCGTATAATACCTTTATCTTTATTAATATATAATTAATAAACATTGTAGGTATATATAATATGTTTTTACCTTTCCCCCGAATATGTTTTCCAAAAAGGAACCCATATTTAATATTCGGATGTTGCAACTGTGTATAGTGATAATTGCACAATATTCTGCTTCCAAAAGCGTCAAAAGACAACCAAATAAAGGTAGTTATAAAATTAAATTTAAAAGCCATGCCTTTATTCGTAACTTTGGACAAATTTATTTATGACTACAAGCTTTCACGTACAGTTCTGGAAGCGCGGTATTACGTATTAACTTCACTATAAAATAACGTCAGTGCCGTATTTAGGCATGTCTACAACTCATGTCAAACACCAGTAAGCGAAATTACAACTTTATTCCTTAGTCATTAATTTCTCGTAATGTTTTAATTAACAGACATTCGATCAGCATCAATTAAAAAATAAATTGTTAATTCTACCTTATATCAGTTCGATTGCTTTCGAGAACTGAGAAATTCTACTGTTTATATTATGAAATAAGTACACTGCGTGTGAGCAAAATATATATCAATCAAATAACTCCCTACTGCTTCGCAATCGAAAGCTCAGAAATTGTGCATAAGAGCAAAACGGTCAGATCCCTTAATAGGTAGTCTAAGACCCAGCTTTGTCACAATACGGGGCTACATTCTGTTTGAACTCTGACATCTTTCCAATGCATTTGACAACAATGGACTGATTTATCAGAGTCGATATTGGACTTACTCTTCCTATTTGGAAATGGAACTACAATCTTTGCAAGCAAAATGTTTTTTATGTTCTGTTATTGAACTACCACATTTATTTTTGTTTAGGTAATATTTCGGAAAAATTGTAGTCAAAATGGTCGCGGTTAGACTGACCCGTTAAGGCGATACCAAAAAAAATATTGGGTTTTTTCGAGTCCATTTACTCCACTATAACGTCATCTACGTATTTTATTTTTGGAAAAATGTTTCTTGAGTATTTGATTAAGATTCTCACTGAAGGAAAACGCGATTGGATGGAATTTTCTCGATAGAATTTAATACCGAAAAGACCTCTTAATTGTTTTATTTTTCCTGTAAGTCTGAAATCCTAACTAATTTCATTGTGGATATTATGTATTTGTAAAGTCTCCTTGAAAATCTTTTTGACAAAATTGCTTAGTAAATTTTATATTAATAAAAAACCGACTTTTTGCAACTTTTCCACGCATCCGTCCCACTCGCACTGAGGGTTTTTTCGCATATGGAGTAATAGGGACGCTAAAACTTTTACGTAGCGCCTTCATTCTCATAATTATATTTCTCAATTAGATGTTAGAGATGCTCCGAATTTGAATATTTGAAATCTAAACATCATTCAGTAAACTGCAGGTCGCGAGTATTACAGGCACAAATCCTTTAATGGATTAACTAACCTATTCTGTTTACCAAAGCATCATTTTCATATGTATGACAACCGTACTACCACATCCACTTATTTATTCATTAGCCTTACTTTGGTGGTAAATAATGAGATGTATGTGGAACCGCAGCATTATAAAATCGTAATGCTACTAACTTGTTAAGTGTTACTTTAGTAAACTGTACTTTTGAAATGGCTTATGCATAACGTGACCATTTTTATTTTGGCTCAAAACGGGACATCGTCGACAAAACGGGACATCGGTTACAGAATTAGGAGCACAATGAAAAAATCAACAAATATACACTTGAAAATTAAAGACGATTTTAAAACACGGTCACTATAAACATAATAAGGACTACGGGACTCACAGTGTTTAGTTTTTAGTTTGAAAATTAAAGACGATTTTGACACAATTTTGCAATCAAATTATTTTCTGTCAGTACTTGGACTAAATAATTCAGAATTATATTTGAATTTATTTCTTTCTTTTTTAAGAATTTATTTCTTTAATTATTTCTGGCTGATCCTTGAGATTGAAAATTTTCCGCACGAATTAGTCTAATTCAAAAAGCGCAGCGTGTTGCGATGTGACGGAAGCTGAGTGATATACAAATTTTTCGCGCAGTTTGGATGTCGCAAATGTTGCATAAGCACTCTCAAAACGGGACAATTCTGCGTCTCGAAGCTTTCCTTGTGGACACCGGGACGAGTACCGAAAAAAGGGGCTGACCCGTTCAAAACGGGACGTATGGTCACGTTACTCATGCACCATAGGAATTAAAACTGCATTTTCCACTGACGCGAACTGCCAATTTGCTCTAGCTAAAATTATTCGAGTGATGATGAGAGTCAAAGTAGTGAACAAGGTCAATAGACTGAGGTAGATGAAGATCTTTATCCCTCGCCTAACCCTCTGGGAAACAGGCGTGAGTAGATGTAAATAATATATGTATCTAAGCATTTTTCACGTTTTTGTGAAAAGAATATCCGATCGGATTGTACATTCTGCAGCCTAACCTTATCCAACCCCTATTACGTAAAGTAACGTATCCAGGTGGCTACACATACTCGTATCCAGATTCCCAAGTAATAGCCATTATTTAGGCTCACGATGCAGGCGGGTATTTCAAACGACATCGTATCGTGATCCAGCGACCGGCGGCAGGCCAACAGCCGGCCACGTGCGACGAGGATCACGACACCGGCGCACGATGTCGTTCGATTTTTTGTCGGTAATTTACCGAATACGTTGCGCGGGTCTAGCGTCACGCTTCCAGAATAGGGTTAGAATTTAAATTGGCGGGTTTGTATTCTTAAGATATTTTTAATGTGACACAGCTTAAGGCGATATGTTAAAGTTTTTGCGTCCCTGTTACTCCATATGCGTAAAAACTCTTAGTGCGAGAGGGACGGATTCGTGGAAAAGTAGCAAAAGTCGGTTTTTTATTAATATAAAATGTATTAAAATTACTATCAAAATTTCGTTTAATTAGGTCCTGGCTACCGATAAAACCCATCTAATAAAATATAATTGCACTCCATATGTCATTCTAAATTGTCAAACCAGGAGAATTGGTGACGAAAAAGACCTCATTTCAATAAATATTTCTATCGATACGAATTTCTCCAGTCACGTTTCTGTTTAACGGATCCCTAGAAAAGGATTCCATAAATAATATACTATTTTATCAAAATAATACATTATTTACTGAAGTAGATACGCAAGTTCTAAAAGTGTCGATTTTATTTTCCGTAGCGCCTTAAGGGGCTTGGTATCACAAAATGGGTACTTTCTTAAGCCTACTCCTCGTTTATGGCCGAACTAAACTTATTGAAAAAAAGGTTCATGAATTACCAACCCTAACATAACATATGCAACATTTTTCTTTTTCATATCACCAAAACTTCTATATGAAAAAAAATTTCAACCGAATGTTGTTTTTTGGCTTGAATTCCCTATTGCTTTAAGCGGCTTGGTCGATTTAATTCATTTATGCTTTGAGTGTGGATAAACTTAATAACTATAAATATAACATAGGATTATCCAATCGAAGAATCACGTCCATGTGAAAAGTATTATTTTCTCCTATTTCGCCCTATCAAGGACGCAGCGAGCGTCGTAACAGTCACTATGCAGTGCGCACTGATATGAACGTTATTTCAATGTCGTTTCTGTCGATATTCGTATCGACAAACATCGAGCTGCTAATTTGGCGACACTAATCGCCTTAACAAAAAATATATAAAACATAAAACATTCTCCAAAATCAAATATAACCATGAATAACTGCTTACGAAGACGTACGTAACCAACTCGCTTTCGCTCAGTTAAGTAAAAGCAATTTTGATAAAATAACTCAATTCAGTGACTTGCGCACACTTTGCAAATATTACACATTTACACGCCCTCTCTACTCCATTGATAATAATTTTTCCAAAAATGTAATTTCTCGCCCGGTAATAAAGACTCTTCAAGAAGCGGGGTGCATCAACCGAATGAAAATGAAACAATAAACATTCACCCGTAACCATATGCTGGGGCTTTTGCCCCCCTGCCCAGGTTAAGGGGGTCATACAATACCCCCCTGGATGATTGATTTTGAAATTTTAAACATTTTGTTAATATAATTGATTTAAAACAAATGAGACACATAACTGAGAGAGTTGGTTAGATTTATTATATTGTGTTTAAAAGTTTATGCCCCCATTCCAAATCTTAAGTTGAGCCACAGAACACATAATGCAAAGCCCGCGCCTTGCGCCTGTCCCTATTCTTAAACATGCGGTGTTAAGGCGATATGTAAAAATAGAGGTGTTTCTTTTTTGTGTATTTCATGAAATACACGGAAAATTTAAAAAAATTTCTGGTATATGCATTTTGACTATATAATCTAGGGTTTTGAAATTGGACAACTGTATTCAAACACACTTTCTCTCCTCGTTTAACGAATAGGAACCATATACAGAACTCAAACATATTTTATCAGGTGTGTTTTAACAACATCTAGAGATTTTATGTTTGAAATTTTGCTAGCTATTTTAGTTTTTTTATAAAAATTATAAAACTAAAATTTTTCGCTTTCGCCATGAATGTTTTTGCTTGGAGTGACAGTGACAAAAATAAAATTCGCATAGCGTCTTAAGATACAATGGTTTTTCTTTTCCGCTATTTTTTATTATTTGTAAATTTTACGGTGATTCCCGCAGAACCAAGTGTAATATGCCCTCAGGCGTTTTTCACTTTATCCACGTATTTTCTAATTTAAATGCGGTTTTCTGTAATAATTTTTGCGAATCAATTTGAACTTTTTAACGTAGAGAGCTTTATTGTGACGTTAATGATGGCCTTAAGGCTTCAACTATGTTTGTTTTTATAGCCAAACAATTACCATGTTTATTAAACCTGAATCATAAACTCTCACATAAAATATAAATTTTTGAAACGATTCATGTCAAACGCGTCATAATTTAAAAAATTTTTATTAAGCCAAGTTTACTTTAGAGGCCCCTTTACGCCTGGATTTTTCTTAAGATTCATACAAAAGGAAAAAACTGAATATGAAGTCAACAGGTTATTTTCTTCATATTTATTTTCATATGTATGAATCAATCCAAAAAGCAAAATTTGATGAAACACCATCATAATACCTGTGACGATATTGTGAATAATGCCTCGTTTTTACGCAAAGTTTAGCAAGTTGTATAATTTTTGTTACGAATCAATGTTCCTAATTAATACCATGACAAATAAACTTGTAATAATTAATATTTTACTGACCTATTACATAACATTTTGAATAGAAAAATGAAAAAATTTAAATAGAAAAAAGCTTTATTGGTGTCACACAACTAAAATACAACATGACAAGAGTGACATCCAAAAGGCCTCCACGTGTCATTCTGTACCACGACGCTGGTCTTTGTCTGTATTTTAAGCGCTGTCAAAACTCAAATTTAACCAGAACTAATAAACGCTAATTTAACTATAAAAAAATCTAGTTTTAACAGCATTAAAACTAAATCCTCCATAATCAGATTCATAGGGCTTGTAAAAATATGAGCACGGATGCCTTAACTAGAAAAACGTAAGAATTTATATTAAAAAATAATTACTCTTGTGCCTAAGCTTCCATTGCATCGCAAGTGCTAAATGCCCTAACAAACGTCGGCAGAACGCCAGTGTCTGCGCAATTAACACATACTCGTATCTTCTCGTAAATCGGTTGTCATGACAACCGGCACTCCCTTTTAAGGGTCAATTCTCCGTATTTGTAAATAATTATAACGGCGAAAATACAACCTTTAGCTACAACTTTTAACAATAGTTTGCTATATGCATAAACAGGTGGTAGAGCTGATGCCGGGCTCGACTGTGGAGTTACCACCATCTTAGTTGGAGACCCCCTCGCAGTAATTCGGGGGAGAGTAAGAGGACAGCTCACAGGCAAAAAACCAGGTGGCCCACCATGCCTGGGATCGATGGATGGCGGTATATCCATCCCTATTAGCCGGGCCTTACATGGAACAGACTGGTGACGGGCAGCGGCGTCACTGGTGCGAGGGTTCCGGCACCGCGCTCACCAACCCGCCTGCCCAGCTGCTGAGAGTGGCAAAGTCCTGGAAAGGCTTATGTCCAGCAGTGGACGAACTAGGCTGATGGATGGATAGATGCATAAACATATTTTTAATGATATTACAATAGCTATAGGTATAAAATAATTAGTTTTTCCATTATCGAATTGAATGAAACTTGAGAATAAACCATGATTATTGCTGGTCGGCTATCCCAATCAAAAATAGTTATTGAGGTGAGCCGTTTTGCAATAATTTTAAAATATGTTTACGCATATAGCTAACTATTGTTAAAAACTGTCTTAGTTAAAGGTTGTATATATTATAAAGGTCGTTATAATTATTTCTTAATATTTTGTTACAAATCCGGAGAATTGTACCTTAACTCTGTGGCGTCGGTAACTAATTGCGAGCTACTTTTGATACGCGATTGTTTTGTGCCTACCAAGTATAGAAAGCATTAGTATCCATCTATCCATCAGCCCGTATTCGTCCACTTCTGGACATAGGCCTCCCCCATATTACGCCACTCTTGGCGGTCCTCAGTCATCCTCATCCAGCCGCCACCCGCAACGTCCTTCAGGTCGTCAGTCCAGCGGGCATGAGGGCGGCCTACGCTGCACTTTGCTGTACGTGGTCTCCATTCCAATGCCTTACGCCCCTAACAGTTATCACGTCGGTGACAAACATGGCCAGTCCACGCTGCCACTTCAACTTACTGATTCGGCAGGCTATGTCCGTCACCTTCGATCTCTGACGGATATCTTCGTTTCGAATTTTATCCATCAGAGATATCCCAAGCATAATAGTATTAGTATAAAAGTATAATTTTTATACGAGTACGATCGGTACCTTCACCGTTGAAAAGCACAGAACTTTATTAATATGTTTTTTTTTGTTTTGTCTTCAGGCATGCTGAGATCTACCTACGATCGATCAGATCACGAACGTAAGTACCAACCAAATAATTTACCTCCTTTTTCTGACATAAAAGATTTCCATACTAAAACCATTTAATACATGAGGCCATCCGACAAAGTAAAATCCGAAGTTACCTTAAAAACGAGTTCGTTTGAACCAAAAAGAAAATTACCGCACAAATAAAAGTCATAAATATCTCCCGTTTCACATTCAGCCAGTTATTGGGTAGATCCATCACTGTTTTTACGTTAACTACCTACGAGTGAATAAATCATTACACTTTTCTTCAGTACTGTACTTTTTATAATTAAATAACGTTACGTGGGTAAAGCTAACGCTAACAAAAAGTTGTAAAATAGATATTTTACAATTATCTACTATCTAAAATATTGTGCAGCTCGAAAGTTATGTTAAATTAAATACTCGTAAGTTGTAGATAAGCGAATTCCCATAGCTTAATTTCTAAAAGATTTTATTTTTTTATTTTTTCAGAGAATTTACGCCATTTTAGGACATACTTTTCATTATTTTGGCATTAACCATTATTTTATAGAATTAAATGAGAATTGAGGATAATTCATGATTTATATAAAAACGGCTCACCTCAATACGTGTTATGATCAGGAAAGCTGACCAGTTTCAGCAGATTTAGACTGCCTTCATCTGGGCGAGTATAGACGTTTACGCGACGACGTTACGCCTCACCTCAAAAATAACCATTATTTTTTTATGATTTTTAAAGAATTGTCCCACATGACGTCACTAGATATTATATGGCTCGTGATATGCGATTGATTACAAAAAAAAATAGTAGGTCTCTATATGTCTACTCATCTGTCGTCCATCTCTCAAAACAGTCGGAAGCAAATTATTATAAATTTATCTTAATAGCAAAGCACACATTTCTAAACAACCACAAATTAAAAAAGGCGGCTTACTAATTCTAAATCTCGAAATGGTTTTCGAGTTAACACACCTTAACATAATTTAATCTAAGTGAATTGAACGAGTAGAAACACAAATTGTCATCGAAAACCGAGAATTAACTCCCAGGGAAGTACGAGTAGGTACTGCGAGTGCCAGTTGTAGATTATAGTACCTTCAGGGACTTGTGCTCTAGGGTGGGCCGAAATTCCACTTTTTTCGAATTTCATATTGTAATGGTAAAATAACTTTGAAGCGATCTATCAAAAGCTTAAATAAAGAAATATTAAAATATTAGACTACATCTTCTGCCCTCCACCTTGATTCAAAGTTTTACAAAATGCATTAAAGAAATAATATTTTTTTCATATCTTTTTCATTTGTATATTTTTTATTAAAGCCTTGTAAGTATATTATTAAAAAGTATAACAAAACTATTCGTCTCTTGGTTTGTCTGAAATAAAAAAAAACTGTATGTGTAGAGAATTTCCTATTTGTGGCATTTTTATAAAAAAAATTTGTACCGCCTCTGAACACGACATAAATGTCGTTGACCTATTTGTGCTAAAATAAATTACCATAAAAAGAAAATTAAAGATGACCATTTTTTTTCTAAACGTTTTCATAAAACTTTAAACCAAAGAAGACGTAGTCCAATATTTAGTTTTTTTTTTATTTAGCTTTTAAATAGATCGCTTCAAACTAATTTAACTACTACAATATGAAATTCAATTAACGTGGAATTTCGGCCCACCCTAATTGTGCACCGGTTATGGAACAGAGCGAATTTCTCATCGAACTATTTTGTGAGTCTGTACTGGTACTTGTTGTATGTTGTCTGGTACTTGTTGTATGTTGTCTGGTACTTGTTGTATGTTGTCTGGTACTCGGTCGGTGCAGAGCGCACGCTCAAACTTTGCTTTATCTTGAGTATTGATGAACAAAGCCTCGCTCAAAAGTTGCAACTAATTATTTCCATTTTATGAAGCCATTCGATTAATTTTACTAGGTAGATCTATCTATAGCTGCAGGGCTTAGATCTCCCGTGAGTACAATATTCAGACCATGTACAGTATCTGTTAGGAATAGGCCCGCGTCTCGAGCAGTACTGGCTCATTTCGTGCTATAATCGGTGAATGTTCGTAAGGAGCGATTGTTTACCAGTTAGAAGCAAGTTTACGAGTGATTTTCCGAAGACAAGTTGGTTGTTGAACGCGTTTACAAATTTTCCTCGAGCGAAGTTTAGGCAGACGCAAACTTGCGATTGCAACTCGATGCATTTCGGCGCACTTTCGTAATTGTTTAGAACATTTTTGATTGGTTTTTAAATCGGAGTTGCCAATTTATCAAACCGCAACTGTGTAGAGTAGCTTTGTTACGTTTTTTACTACTATGAGTACCAATAGGGCAATAAAATTATGAATGAAGAATATACATATTGTCATGACTAATTTACTGAAAAGTGCGTTAGAGGTGTCCCCGAGTGAAAACTGTCACGTCAACACTCGTTCACCCTGTTTTCGCAGACTATATTTACATACCAACGTATAAAATTAATCACCATAATTTGTGCAGAATTACATGCTTTTAGGGCAAGTAAGTTGACTTTAAAATGTTGTATCGTTTAGTAAATAAAATCGATTCTGCTTAATTTTACTTTTTTTTCTAAATGGATCATGCATTTACAATGTTTAAAAATATTATTATTGAAAAGCTTATATTTAAAAACACAATAAATGCATGACAACGGGTAATAAAATAACTCAGGAACCTAAATATCTTTTTCATTTTTATTTACTTGTTCAGTTGGTAAAACATCAAGATCACCTTTGCGTTCGTCGCACGTTTACCACCGCCCTTATTTATCGACTTTCAGCAAAAAGCAAACTAAATTTTCTTTGAGGCTGCCAGATTAATGGGAAAATTACTTGACTACACTTCACTACATACTTTCTTATTAGCTCATATAAACATACGTTACTACCGAGTGAAACTTCGTCTTGACATGTACTGCAAACTTCGTTCAATGTATGTAATTACTAGCTTTTGCCCGCGGCTTCACCCGCGCTATTTGAAGTTTGCATTTTTCCGAGATAAAAAGTAGCCTATGACACTCTCCGGCTCATAAACTATATCTATGCAAAACATCACGTCGATCCGTTGCTCCGTTTCTACGTGAAAGAAGGACAAATCAATAACACACTTTCGCATTTATAGGTATATAATAGTACGGATTATACATGTTTACAGTACTCCCAAAGTAAAAATGCGCATACAAATCTTCGCCACTGTTCGGCAAAGTTCGTATTTCCTTACACTTCCTATACAATCAAGAAGGTCACGCGGTACGTCCGGTCGCTCGGCTATAGATTTGTATGCGCATTATTACTTTGGGAGTACTGTAAACATCTTACCATTTCTGTGTTCTCTGGCACATACAAAACTAACACATTTATATTACTTTTATGTAATATAAATGTGTTAGTTATATGACTTTTAAAATAATTCACTCTTCCATTAAGATTTTGTTTTAAACCTACACATTATTTGTGTAGTAAATATTGTGTGTAGGTAAAAAGTAATCGATGAAAAGTGGTCCGTAGAGCATGCGGGTTGACCTTGATAACACACACCATACACAATCTCATAATACATGCTTTAAACAATAATCGAAATGTTAACATTTTAATATTACGTGTAGAAGGCTTTTTAACGACATTTAAGTCGGTGTATTAGGTCTTTACGTATGAAATTGCCGTTTGCTATGGAGAATTTGAAGGATACTCAATTTTCAGTACTAACATTTTTGCATTTGTTTTAAGGAATGTCAAATCCAAATTATGTAGTTTCTTATGTGTATGAATGAGACAACATTAAGCGAACAGTTACATTAATTTAATTTTTGAAAAGTTTCAGATGTAAAGTAACATATCATAGAAATGGATGGCATTTAGGCTCGGATGAAATCCAAGCATTTAGGACGAACTGTTTTTGAAGATTTAATTTTTATAATCAAACTGAAAATAAAAACTAAATTTAATACGTAGATGTAAAAGCTTGAAATCAACTTTTAAATAAAATACAAATAATTAGAATAGCTAATGAATTACAGGAATGATGAACTCATGAATCTGTAAGAAAATTTCGGCAATTTATTTAGGTAATAGACTTATTATTTAGGTAGGTAACCAAAACTTTAAGTTATAAAGTTGAAAAACAGTTTGTTCTTACAAAAATATAAAGTTACCGGTAAACAAGCAAGCTAATTCAAAAACAATACCGGGCGACCCTTCTTCTTTATAAATATTAAAGAACATTAGGCCACTCGGAAACCTCGTGAAATCTCTTCGAAAGCTTAAAGAACCGACACTTTAAATAAATTACTACCTGAATTACTTCTCATTTTAATGGCGAACAATATCGTTAAGAAAAAAAGAAAAGTGTGGCTGTTCAGAAACTCCGTTATATGGATAACGATCAGGCATTATTCGGGAAGAGAAGAAAAGTGAATCTGCATTATTTTTTATCGTTTGTTACTCTTAAGTCTTAAGGCGCTGACACCCGATCCTTAAGAAAACGCTCCTTTATTTATCTTAAAGAAGAAAAGAACCCCTGAGATGAGTCTTCGTTTTAGGACTTCAGGCTTTGAAATATTTTTTTTATAGACGACAATGTGAATGAAAAATTGCTTTGTTATTTTCGTAACATCAGAAGCAGTTTTTTTATTTATAAAAGTACGAATTTCAGTGAAAAGAATAAATAAATATACCATCACGACATGAATCTTCGAAGGGAGGACAGAGGTGTCACCGAGTGTGAACTGTGAAATGCAACTCACAGTCCACACTCGGTACACCCGCATTTTACCGACAATTATTGCGTCCCAACGTGATGGGTGGTAAGCCTTATCGCCGTTCTTCGGGCACAAATACACGCTTTTTAGGGCATGCAGGTTTCCTCACGATGTTTTCCTTCACCGTTCAGTAAGTGGTAAGTATTAGGTACCAAATGCTATACACATAAATTTTGAAAAACTCATTGGTGCATGCCCGACCGGGGATCGAACCTGGGTCTCAAGATTGAGAGGCCAACGTTCTACCAACTGTTCAGTGAAACGAATGAACATAATTAGTCAAAGTTGATCGAAACGTATTAATTATTAATAAACCCGCTCACTACTAATTTTCTATATACCTTCCTACTGTTAATCAATAAATATTACGTCTATAAATAATATCATTATAATGTCAGAAAGAAATGCATTATTCATAAAGGTAAAACACGAGGCACTCTAAATACCTGGGTGAAAAAATTGAAATGCTTTTATTTTTCATAACTCAACCTCTTCAGCTATTTGACCGACTATGTAACGCCATTTAGTTGTTCGAACTACTTTACAGTTTTAAACGTTATCTTTATTATGTCATCAAATACATATTATTATTTAAGTAACAAAAATTAATAAAAATCCTTTGAAACTATGACAGAAATTAATTTCTATGATTGAACACTTGGCGATTTATCCATTGCAAGGAGATATAAATTAACATTATATCATTGCAGTATAGAAACGCAGAAAGAAAAGTAAATCAGGATGTGAGGAGCTCTGAACCGTGATTCGTACCCGGGACCTCTCGCTTACCGGGCGATTGCTCGATCAATCCGATTTTACATCCAGCGGGCCTATTATGTATCTCTAGTTGCTAACTGGACTGGGTGTCTATCATCAAAAATATAGACATACTATCGAATTCCGATTGCCTAAGGATATGTTCACACTTGAAGTGACGGTGCATATTGTAAATGGATCAATACCCACTAAGGGCAATTTTAAAATTTCAGTTTTTATCCATGTTTTTGATGATAGGCACCCAGTTCAGTTGGCAACTAAAGATACAGAATAGCGGGGCTGATTTACTTTTCTTTCTGCGTTTCTATACTGCAATGATATAATGTTAAAAATTCTTTGGTCCCTGTATGCTTCGTAATTAAAACAACAATTTAAAAAATACAGCACGCCCGACTTCAACACGCACCCAAGCGTTACGTACTTTAATAATTATTATTTATCCACATTTTTGGATTGGAATTTACATGAACCAAAATTTACGTACACTTACTGAAACCTACTCTTATTACAAAACTTACTACACTACCACACACGCAAAATCACATTAAAACTTGATATTAAAATTTATACAGTTATTTTTATATGTACCAGCTTAAGTACCATTAGTTTTGATTCCATATATTTCAGACGTTTAAATAACTACATTTATTTACGACTAGCTGTTGTCCGCGACTTTGTTCGTGTGGAAGAAGATAATGCGGCCACAGTGTAATCCCTTGGGAATCCCGCAGTAAAAAGTATCCCAGTTTTCAAGTTGGATAATAAGTTATCGAACAGTGATCTTCATTCCTTCTTTCTTTGTAATCCATGTCTCACTGCTGAAGAACGTATAGTGGTAACCGCATCAAAACTCGTTCAGTAGTTTTTGAGTGATACATGAAATACCTATCAGTATCCTAGACCCCTATTTTTTTGCAATATCATCAATGTACAGACAGACACAGCTCTTTTCTTTTACAGTTTTTATTTGTATTTCAACTTAGCTTTACAATTTTCAGTTATTATAGTACCTAGCCCGTTTCATCAAACAAGGTATCGCCATCTGTTATACAATTGCTGCACTAACTTCGCATCAAAATTGTTTTATTTACCAAAATACCTACAGAAAACGCTATTTAAACGAAATAATTAAATATTTATTTATGCGCTTTCTAATAATGAACAAAGCCACTTGTTGATTTTTTATATACTAAAATTTTATACCAAATTGTTCGTGACGTCTATAAGCCTTCATCACCAGGAATTATTATTTGCTATGAAACTTCTAACTTCTGACAGTAGAAAAGTAAATTCCAAAAATATTTAAATGATGATAACTTTTTTTTTCGACTTACGATTTAAATGAAAAAAAGCTTATATTCTAATGCAAATTAAGTTCTGTCTACTTGTGAAAATAACATGAAAATCCGTCAAGTGGTTTCGGAGATCTGCACGAACAAACAAACAGACACATAGACAAACAGACAGAAAAGAGTTCTTAAAATTGCTGATTTGTGTTCTTTTACTCTTTTTTAGTCATCTCCTTTCTAATTTTATTACTTTTCTTCAATGTACAGACACACTTGGTTTTATATATGTATTGATATTTAATTTCGTAATTCGTATCCACAGAAACAGCAGACCTCTTCTATTACAGGTTACTAAACTTAAAAGGGAAGTCTCAATTAATGTTGCAATTATTTACAATAGATTAAATTAGAAACACTTTATTCCAACCACAAATAGATCAGGGAGCCAAAGAGAATAATAAAATTATATAACTTTAAACTCTCGCGTTTTGTACACATTATAATATATATAATCGGGTCTACCGCGATCAATTTTTACCTTTTTACGAAAAGGGGACGCCCGACGTTTCGAGACAGTTGCATGTCTCGTGGTCTACGGGAAAGTTTCCCGTAATTATTAAATTAATAATTAATAAAATAATAATTAATAAAATTATCCTATACTTACCTCATTATCGGTAAGGGTGGAAATAAATCTACTGGAAAACTGGAAAAGAAACTACTTCCACCGCACTGTACACATACCACGCATAAAATACGGTTAGCTTCGATTTAAAAGCCGCGATGAGCCAAGCTCCAGCCAATTTAGATCCCAAGATATGCCCACTTCTCCCTTCGAATATCCCCCTTCAGTTTTTCGCGCCATTTTTCCGTCTAGATGTTATTATGGCCGCCAGAGGAGCAGTTTTCAGTCCGCCAACTTATAATTTGCACGTCTCCTGTACGGTACGGTATCCCCTCAAGAGTATTAACCGTTTGATACATTTTTTTTTCTGATGATTTGTTTGACCGTCTAGGTTTTCGAAAGGGGTTGATTCTGATATCGCAGCAATTTGTTTGTAAGTTGATACATTATGTGGGGTGATAGTAATCTTAAGTGGCATTTGAGATGCAAAATAAATCTGCGACGTATTTTTTAAAATGTCCGATACAAGTTGTGGACAAGTTAAGGGGAAAAGAAAACTAATATCCTACCGTCCCCGGAAAACAAAATACACAAAACTTTTACATCGGAAGACGAGCGAGATTACACAAAAATATACAAAATGTCGAAACAGCTCCGCCTGAGTTTCGTCTAAAATCCGAACGCAAATAGAAAGTATTTTAAAATATTCACTTAGTTCGTGCAAAAACTGGCAAAAGTTTATTGTATGGAGAGCGAGAGAGAAAGAGAGAGCCAAAGAGAGAGTTGGTCGTTTATCTTAGCTCTTGCTCCCGGAGGCCGATTCTGTTTTCCACTCGAAACTTTCCGTATAACAATATTATCATTCGAATACGAACTCCAGGCGCAAATAAGTATAATTAAAGCGATACAAGTGGATACCAGTATACCAGGACACCAGTATCTACTTTGTGAATATTAAAGACCATTAAAAACTTCTGAGTTTTCTTTCTTGGTTTTAATGCAAATGGTTTCAATGTAAGCTTATATAATAGACTAAGAATATACCGCCTTAAAGCACTAAAAGAGTATACAATGTGGATTTTTTTTACGGCATTATACGAGTACGCATGTTCGCGAGGTGCTTACCTCAGCCGGGAATTGAATCAGCCAAATTGGAAAATAAATCACCTGTAGTTTTATGGCATCAATATAAAGGTTCAATGATAACAAATAAATATTTTTAAGAAACAATGTGTCTTAAATTTAAGAAATATACAGGGTGTTAATACAAAGTTGCGGAAGCTGGAAACTGGCAATAGTACGAACAACTTTTCGTAAAAAGAAAAAGAATACGAGAAAAAAAAACAGTTGTTTCATACATTTTGTTCGAGTAGCTACTACATATATCACATTTCTATGAAACAGTGGATTTTTTTTTTTACGATTCGAGGGTTGGATCCATAGTAAAATTTGTTTGTATGGACGAGTATCGAAAGTGTTCGGCTTCCGAAAAATCATATGAATATCCTGTATATAAAAGAATACCCTGACTGACTGACTGATCCATCAACGCCCAGACCAAACTTTAAATTAATGCAAAATTAACTAAAATAGCTACAAAAAATTCCATAACCAGTAATTTAGGTGTAGTTAAAACCCATCTAAATAAATATTTTTCAAGTCTGTATGTTATCCTAATTTGTCAGAATATCAAAAAAAGTGTAAATTTAGACCTGATTTCAATAATTATTCCTATCGAATGAAATTCCTCCTATCGCGTTTCTGATAGACCAAAATCTAGTAAAAGGTTCCAAAATTGTTATACTAATTTATTTTACTTGGAACTTCATCAAAAGAGCAGATGAATAACTTCAAAAAGTGTCAATTTTCACGGTATAGCCCCTTAACATCAATTTATCAATTAAACGGGCAATCAAACAGAAGTACAGTAATCATCGAAAACGGTGAAACTCCATTAAAGATAAAAAAAAGATAATTGTACAACTAGGTAAATAGTGCACTCAATGAATCATGTTTACTTTTAAATTGTTTTTTATTTGCAATTACACATATATAACTTTAAATATAACTAATAAATAAAAGAAAATTTTGAACTTGAAATATATTTCGGCCCTTAGTAGGCCGTCATCGGTCAAGTATTGTTGAGTCATTATAGTCATACTCAAATGTCATTCATTTAAAATCATTAGTTATAAGGTTGTATATATTTTATGTCATTTACCGTTTTTAATTCGACTGACGCCGGCCCCAAAGTGGGCCGAAATATATTTCGAAAATCATTTTTATATAATGTTTTAATTAAACAGAAAATAAAATAAAATAAAATAAGTGCTCTATGTAGCAATATATATATATTTATTTCAAGTTTTATATGTGTAATTGCAAATAAAAAGCTAATAGAGGCATATTATATATTTATTAAAGTATTACTCACACATGTGATTATATTATAAACTTTAAATTATTTTAAAATACTTGACTGCAGTTTCGTTTAAATAAATTTGAGTAAAAATTTTGATCTTTAGTAATTGTCTTGGTGGTCTAAAAAAGTATTTTCATTCCTTTACTATTTAAATTCTAAAACAATAAAATACACCCTTAGGTAGGTTAACATTGTATGAGTGAGTTTATTTCAACAATCAAGCATTTTATTACTTGGACAGAGTCTTTTTCAAACATTACACTGAAATGTATTCCTCCCCGTCGTGTCGCCTTCCGAATTTACTTGTGTTCTTTCTTAATGAAAGAAGCAGGTAGGTATAAAACTTTTTAGTACGGTTTGAAAAAAGAAAGGAAATATTTGTCGCTGGTACGGTAGAAAGGTATAAGTGACTATTTCCTTTAATTTAGTGCGCAAACGGTTAATTACTTTCATTCAATGATTTCAAAAGTAAAGATAAGCTCTTACCGTAGTATGACAGCACCAAAATGTTTCCACCTTTAAATGGGTGACGCTCACACGTTTGGAATCAGTGCTCATCCGAACACAGTGATAGTTGGACGCCTTAAGTGCACTTAAAGTTATGAATTTTTACGCTTTAGTAGTCTGATCAGTTTGCTGACCGTAGGTAGACGGATTGCGCATTCATATTGTGCGCGCGTCGGCGTTGTGTTAACGCACACATTCAAAAACAATGCAATAGATTTTAGGTGCCAGGGCTCATCTAAACTTTTGAAATCTTTGCTTTCATTACGAAAAGTCGTATTATTTTTATACGTAATATCTTTTTACATTGTTCTGAAAACTGGGTGAGTTTTAGCAATGCATAAACCAAGAGCGCGAAATCTTTACCTCATTTTTGAGTGACAGTTTGCTAAGGCTACATGTGGACGCTCTGGTATCAATCACAGGCCACAGAGAGAGGTTGTATCGCGCAGTTAGTACTGGCATAGCTCACGTATCTATAACCACAAAATAGGTACTACCAGAAGGCCGACTCCATACAACGAGCAAAAACTGACGCACAAATGTATATGAAGGGTAAGCGGAAAGAGGGATCATAGTCAACAGAAGGTAAATTTGAAATAAGTAGAAAAAACTTGCTTAGGTTATTATTTTAGAACTCTACTTAGTGGGCTTATTGTAATCACAGTTAATTATTGTAATAACAATTTTTTTTCTCAAAAGCAAACTTTACTATCAGCCCATAGCCCCCCATATTCACAGTTAAAAGACATTTTTTTTTACTTTTTGTACTAGTTATGACCTTTTTTTTCAAGTTAAGTTTTTAAGCTTCTTGAGTCCGGTTTATTTTTAAAAGCGATATTCTGCGGACTGTTATTTTTTTCAAGTTTTTGTTATCGAGACATTTTAGGAGATGGCACTATTCACTTAATTTTGAAAAAAACTGACAATGATCTTTCTTCCCGCGTACCCTTCATATGTATGATGATCTCGGCAGAATTTTGCATTTACATTCGACCGACTTCGACCGAGATCGTCGTACGTACGTGTCTATGTGTGCGTGCGCCTGTTCTCGCTAGTTATGCGGAGTGAACCTTCTGTAAGTGGTTATTTTGTGCTTTAACCTACACAAGGGTTCGCATCGTGGCGTATTAGCATTACTTTTAAAACTTTACGATTACGTTCAATTTTGATCCTAGCAGAAACTTATCTTCAAATACTAATCTGATATTATTTATCATTCTTTATTTTCTCAGCGAAACTGCATGTTGATTGTTCGCTACTAACGAGCGACTCTCTTCTGTTCTATTATTTCTTTTATCATAGTTTTTTTGCCTCTTATTGACGACTTTCAATTGTTCTGCCTTTGAATGCAAGCAATTCTTTCAGTTGTTCGATAATACAGCTTTGTTAGTGATCTATCAGATTTTAAATTGAGACTATTTTAAATAAGGATTCTCTGCTCTGTCGTTTTATATCTGTAAATGGTATTGACAATAAATTGTTACTTCTTTTCGTAAGTTACGTTCACTTTGTTTACGGCTACTTTGTTTGAGTCTTTTTGAATTGTTACATTCGTATCGAAGGTTTGCGTTCAGCATTCATGTTAGTAAAATAAATACACGTGATATTAGTTTATGCTACAAGGGCGAAAAGGAATAAATTACGAGGACTTTTAAACGTAACCGAGTAATTTATTGCTCTTACGCCCGTGTATCATACTACGTTTTTCAATGCATAGTGTGAGGAAATAAAACAAATACAATCTTGTGAACTTTAAATTATGATTGGCTCAAAAGGGCTGTATCCAGAGCCGTTAACGAGTGGAAAAAAAGATTAACATTTATGGTACACGGGAAAGGCTGCAGGTTAGCCAACCATTGTAAATAAATTAAAAAAATATATAATAATAAAGCCCTAGGGCAAAATAATCGACTTTCTGTTCGGTTTTGATGCATAAAAAGTGGGCCTTTACGAGCACTTGCATTGAAAACTATTAAAATACGATCCCTTACCCTAACTACTATAAAGTGACAAAATCAATTTTGTAATGTAAAGTAATGAGATACTATCGATCAATATGGAATATGTCAGGAAGTTACAAGTAGTGTTGTAGGAGAATCAAGCCCTAGAAGTTAGTTTGCAGTCTTTTTAAAGACAAACTCTAAGACTTGAGTCTTAAAAAACTTAAGACCGAGTACTTCTGCTGAGGTGTAAATATGTTATATATTACTTATGTAAATAAAAAATAAAATAAAACATTAAAAGTAGATACGTTGCAGATTTGTACTGAAATACATGTGTGGAGCCATTTATATTACTATGCTTGTAAAGAAGACAGCAGAAGAAACTTACTTACTACCAGAGACAGATACAGAATCGGAACCCAAATGTCATACAGGACCTGGATTGCAGAGGAATTATTAAATTATAGTGGATTTCTCGCCATTTATCACCAAGCATATACCATACATATCACCATACACTTCAAAGCGCAGCCTCCAGTATATCCATATTTATAACACACAAATTATTGTATATATTTAATCCTTAAATGCTCACTTTATAATGCCTGAATCCGGGTGGGCCTCCAACCTCCTTTGAGTCCTCGATCCTGCAGCTGCCTCTCTACAAACCCCCCTGTATACTACGTGGCTCACCAGTGTCTCGGGTCTTCTTACCCTTGCAGCAGAACTGCTGACTGGGTGAGTTACCAGAACAGACAAACAACGAGTTTTGTTGCTACACTTACAGAATTGTGTGCTGCATTCAAATCTCAAGTCGGATTGTGAAAAACCCGGCCCGAAATATTTAAAATTCACTTCGGAATATCAAATTTCATTGAAATCGGTCCACTGCACTGGTTAGAGCCGTAAAAATGCGGACAAACATACAGACATAGATTTGCTTTACTTTATTTTTATTGAGTTTTAAAGTTGGTTTCATCAATATCACGACACCACTTTTTTTCACGATCCCTTGCTCCTTATTCGCTCGAAAGTAAAAAGAATAATGTTCTGTTGCTATATATTGATATATTCTAGGCGTCAGCGTTGTTTTGATGTCATGACAGAATTGAATCTTGTATTAAATTCAATTCTGAGTACGTCCTGAAGAAAGTGGGGTCTCGCAGGGGTGCCCTGGGCACTCCCTAGCCGTGGGCGGCCGATCTGCAAAGTTTTGCACTAATTAAGTCCAAATATGCCTTTGCCCCGGGCGGTGGAGATGGGCGCCTTAAATAATTGTTATTTGTTTCAAAGAATCTTATATTTGGATAATATTTTATTAGCTCGTAGTTTAGCGCATAATGAAATTTAGTCAAGTTAGACTCCGCCGCGTTATTATTTTTCCGTACCAACATAATAAATTGGATGAGCTTGTCGTCAAATAAATATTCCACTCGCAAGTGTTTATTATTTTTCTAATAGTAAAAATCATCGACATGAAATTGTTGAATTTTTAACAAATACTTGGCGTGCAAAGGTAGGGCTGTTTTTGGGCACAGCATTCTAAAAGAGACACTCTTACTGTGTGATGGAAGATTTTTAATTTTCGTTACCATCTTATTTTTTTTTCAGACGGACGCAAAAAGAAATGTAATATTCATAACATAACACCTAATTTACTATTATTTCACAAGTCATTTTTTGCTATTGGTTTCATTGAGTGATATCAGATATAACATTGGATTTTGCTATCCTTGTTTCTTTCCATACCTACAACTTCTTAATATACAATATGATATAGTGTTTGAAGTACATATTGGCTCATATTCTCTGCATTTGTAATCTAAAAATACCAATATTTGACGTGTAAAAAGTGTATATATCTATACCTGCTTTGCAAAATAAACTATTTGAATTTGAATTTGAATTTGAATAAGGAATGTCTATATTGCTGATTGTTGGCACTCGTTGGAACTAATTTATTTGTTTTCCTATATATATATATAGATATACCTATAAATATATTTTTGTCACCTTTTTGTTTGCATGGGATTTTTGACACAGTTACCCTAAGTTTCAAGTTTACTTAGATTAGGGAACAGGGCTACTCCCTGGGTACAGCTTGGATTATATGTAGAAATAAGTAAAGTAAAGTAAAAGTAAACTTGGAAAACATTATGAACAGAAAATCACTTTTACTATACCGATGTACAAGTGTACAGTGTGAATAGAATGAGAGTGTCATTAATCTCACTATTGTAAACAACACTGTGATTAAAATCTAAGTACGTATAATTCCTTTGAAAAAGCCAAAAAGACGAAACTAGTCAAGAAGTTATTAATAAATTTATGGTACAAATGATTTTCTGTTCCTATCCAATAAGGAAATGTAAAGATGCAACTAAGGTTAAACTAAAATTAATTACAAAATACATGATAAAAAAACGCACAAATACTGTAAATTAAAAAGATAAAAAAACAAAACGAATTCGGTATCCCAATTATGGTTCTCAACTCCATCGCAATTATTTTCCACTTCAGAGAAAAGTTAAAGCGTTTCGTAAATTTTGCCAAGAAATCCCAAATAAACCATTTTAGTTAACACGCAATTAATTAAGCCGATTCAGATCAGAACCTGTCTTATTTCTTTTAAATGTTGTGTAATGTTTTTTGCAGCTATAAATAAAAAATAAATATACAGTTACTCGATGTCCAAAATTAAAAAAAATTGAAAGTCCTGCTGTTAATTAGTGAATTATCAAAAATCAAGAATCTCCAATTAAACATTAATTAAATGTATTTGGTTTCTCTGTTTTTATTATTTAAGCCCTTGCCTCTGTAATTTTTCAATGCCGCCACTAAGTCCCATTTAGGAGTACTGTGCTCGCCCGAACTCCCAGTATGCGCTGTTTGCTGATAATATCCTTGTTGATAAATATTTATCTAAATTTGATTTTTTTCAAGTCATCATTAATCCATGACTTGAAACTAAAATCAAATACACACGAAATTCACAAGCGTTTAAAGGAAATAATGGAATTTCACTCCAGAACTTTTAAACGCTTGTAATTTAGTAAATGTTTTTGGTTCAAATCATGTATTAATGTACCAGATAAGTTACACAAATTCAAAATCTAGGTAAATATTATTAAATAAAAACATAATCAGTGAACTGGTTAGGATTTCTGGCGAACACTGTGCCCTTAAGGCCCTAAGCCATCATTAGTTTCCGAAAACGTGACCGCCAGTTTTCATTATATAAAGTCAAATTATCAAGGGAACGCACTTTGCTGATTTTGTTTTTAGTTTGTGACTTTTGCACCTTATTAGGGTACTAAAGTTGCCGTTTTCTTTGTTAAAAATAATTTCTAATGCTTAATAAAACCATATGAGATTTTTGTTGCACAAAATTCACGTGACCATTCACTATCTTCAGCTATGGAATCGTTGGTGCAGTGTGTGAGAGACCTAGGTTTTAGTGACGAGGTCATTTTTTCGTCACTGGCGCAGCGGCACTCATACTACGCCGTAGCAAGTCTACAAATATTGCTACGACACAAAGCATAACACAAGCAAGTACAAATAGGTTTTCAATGAATGTGCTCGTAAAGGCCCACTTTTTATGCATTAAAACCGAACAGAAAGTCGATTATTTTGCCCTAGGGCTTTGTTATTTTTTTTTTTTATTTGTTTGCAATGGTTGGCTAACCTGCAGCCTTTCGAATTCAAATTCAAAATTCAAATTCAAATTCTTTCTTGTGTACCATAGATGTTATACTTTTTTTTCCACTGTTTAACGGCTCTGGATACAATCCTTTTGAGCCAATCATAATTTAAAGTTCACAAGATTATATTTGTTTTCATTTCCTCACACTATGCATTGAAAAACGTAGTATGATACACGGGCGTAAAAGCAATAAATTACTCGGTTACGTTTAAAACACTCGCTACACTCGTGTTTTAAATCGTCCTCGTAATTTCTTCCATTGCGCCCTTGTAGCATAAACTACTATTATTCCCAAATGGATTGGATGTTCCCAAACTGTTTATTTAAACCAATACCCACCATTATAATCCAGGATATGAAAAACAGTATTTACTTATTTACAACAAAAGGGGGGCTATTACGTACACACACGGTCTCGAGCGGAACCGAATAGTCGGTTTGGCGCCAACCGATCGCGGAACGTAATACTAAATTTCTTACGGACCAATACACCGGAGCGCTCGAAATTTTCGTTCGTTTTTAAATTTAGTTAATAGTCGTATTTCACAGTGGCGCCATCTGCTGGCGCTTTGTGTTTTATTGTCGTTTTCCTTTGTGTGTCTAGAGCTGAAATTGTTTTGATGTTGTAGAACTGTGGTGTCTTTTAGAAGTTATAAGACACAAATAAACAATTGTTTTACGGGAAACACATGTCATGTACGTTTCTTTTCACTGTTACAACATGCTGTATTTCTACTTTAATTTAAACGGCGCACCCGATAGTTCCGAAGAAGTCTCATCATTATTATTATTTTTTTTAAGTTTATTGAACAAAATTTTACAAATTTACAATACAGAACTATCTTGCGTAAACCACGAAGGTTTATCTGCAGATAGTGAGTTCTACTTACACTTTTTTAATTAAGTTACACACACATTTTTAAATAAGTTACATTAGCTTTAATATTTAATTTACAGAATGTAGCTGAGGTCACCACATTCGACAAAGTACTTTTTAACTTTTGACATATAATTGATTTTGATTTTATTAAAATACCATTTTTGCAGTTCTCTTGGAAGGCTATTTATGATTTTAAAAAAACTAGACTAGAACGACTAGAAAATTAGACTTTTTGATATTTTTTTATCGTGGTAATGGATATTCCTCCTTAAGGGGGAACGATTCGTATCCTCTACGAAACGCACAACTTAAGATGGTTCTTCTTATTGTTGAATTAAATATATTAAATAAATGTAATTTATGGCTTTTCACGAACACGTTTTTAAGTATGTGTGCCCATACATTTACAACGTAATGCATAAAATATCAAAATTTTGCCAGAAAAGCCTAACTGACATTAAACTATGTTCACGAAATGCCATAAATGACATTTGTTTAATATTTGTAATTCAAAAATAAGAAGAACCAACTCAAGTTGTGCGTTTTGTAGAGGATATGAGTCGTTTTCTTTAAGTGAATTTTCTAAATACTTACATATATGAAGTCTTAGTTCCTTTGGCTTTAGTTTAGTACATACGCACTTTTTTCTAGTTTTTTGCGTAACCTCGGTAGCGCACAACAAAAAAAAGGCGCTTATCAGTACACGTCACTACTACAACCATAGCTAAACGGACTTCAGAATGGAATATCTGTACTAAAAAAAACCGGCCAAGTGCGAGTCGGAATCGCGCACGAAGGGTTCCGTACCATTATCTATAAAAACGGCAAAAAATGTATGTCTGTTGTATGGGAGCCCCTTTAAATATTTATTTTATTTTGTTATTAAGTATTTATTGCTATAGCGGCAACAGAAATACATCATCTGTGAAAATTTCAACTGTCTAACTATCACGGTTCATGAGATACAGCCTGGTGACAAACGGACAGACGGACAGACAGACGGAGAGCAGAGTAATAGGGTCCCGTTGGTTACCCTTTGAGTACGGAACCCTAATAAACTGTATATAAAAGAATACGCTGACCGACTGAGTGACTGATCTATCAACGCCCAGACCAAACGTCTGGATCTAGGAACATGAAATTTGTAATGTAGGTGTAGGACGTCTGCTTATTCACAATAAATACTTTCCCACGAAAACGAAATCCTTAATTGAACATAAAATGGATAATTATTTGTCTCCAAAAACAATATAACATTATATTACACATGCGTGCATCTTACTCGTGTATGAAAGCGTTGTCAGATAAGGGGCTGCGGGGTTTATCTGGAGTTGTGGCTTGGTCGCCGGGGCTGGCTTATAAAGGGTATTGTAGAATCGTAGTGGCCCGAGTGACGAGTTGAAACGGGTAATTTAATTAGGTTCCTGCCTTTTTCCTACGGGTCCACCCACACCCAAAAGCAAATGTGAAAATCCTGCACCAAAAATTTTGCGGATGCCTACGTCGTTGTCGTATTAGAAACCTAGCTAATCTAGCTATCTACCACAGTTTTTAGTTTCATAATGATAGATTTCTTGGTGTGTAAGTGAGTGATTTTGTTTAGTTTATGTACAATCTCAATCATTATTATTATCTCAGTGCCCGTTGACATGACTACATTATAGTATAGTGAGTTTAGCATAGTGTAAATGTACTGGTAGTATGTAAGGAAACTACATACTCTACTGATCACACTGAACAGACTTTTCCAAATAAAAATAACATGTAAATGGAAAAAAATGTACTTGCTCCTACAAAATTCATAGTAGGTTTTCGAAATTTGTACAAGGAAACGTGAAAACATTTTGTAAATTTCCGCAGGTTTGTTTCTTTGGAGTTGTTAAGTATGATCAAGAGATAATCATCACAAATATCATAATGATTCGGAATTGTTAATTAACCATGATACGTTTTTTAATGTAATTAATATTCAACTATACCAATAATATCATCACGTTTTCAATTTCGGTTTTGAAAGAAACTTAATAATTTAAGAGAATTTAATTTATATTCTCCTTTCATTATCATTCTTATGATTTTCATCCATTAACTTGTCATTATAATTCTCTTTAAATAATACAAAACGCTTAACTCTAGCGGAATATCACACGTACACACTCACTTGAAATCACCCATTTCCCTGTCCACATTCAACATAAACGATATTCTAAGGCAAATGCAGTCACCACCAGCCAACTTATCACTAGCTCATTGTACAGCAAACATAGCTCTTAACGCACCAAAACACCAAGACTTCTCATCTGAGCGAAAATCGACTTTATTAGGCGTTATTAAGAGTTTCGCGAAGTGTCAAGAAGAGCTGGATGTGAGCAGTATCTACTAGGTAAGTATGGCGGCGGCGCAGGCAGAGTGCGGGTGACAGTGCAAGCTGCTTGCTGTTCATATTTACGACCTAAACATTCTCGGTCTTGGTCCGAAAACTAAGCTATTAGCGGCGCAATATAGATATGTTTTTTCAATGCAAGTGCTCGTAAAGGCCCACTTTTTATGCACCAAAACCGAACAGCGAGTCGATTATTTTGCCCTAGGGCTTTATGATTTTTTATTTTATTTAGTTACGAGAAATTGGCTAACCTGCAACCCTTCCTATATACCATAAATGTTATACTTTTTTTTCACTGTTTAAAGGCTCTGGATACAGGCCTTTTGAGCCAATTATAATTTAAAGTTCACAAGATTATATTTGTTTTCATTTCCTCACACTATGCATTGAAAAATGTAGTATGATACACGGACGTAAAAGCAATAAATTACTCAAAAAAAAAAAAAAAAAAAAATTTATTGAAACTCGCTACACTCGTGTTTTAAATCGTCCTCGTAATTTATTCCTTTTCGCCCTTGTAGCATAAACAACTACGAGTATTATAAATTTGTTGGTCTTGAACATCTTACCTGCGTTTTTCCTTTGTCGCCCCTAATAAAGCGCTTATTCTCCGGGATAAGAGGCCTCTTTGTTGATCCGGGGCATGAACTTTTGCTACAAAATACACTATGTAGCTAGCTTAGAGGCAAACTATTAAGGCGCTACGGAAAAATAATCGACACTTTTAGAACTTGCATTCAGTAAAGAAGGTATTATTTTGATAAAATTGAATATCATTTTTGAAATCCTTTTCTAGGAATCTGTGAAACAGAAATTTGATTGGAGAAATTCGGCTCGATAAAAATATTTAATGAAATGACGTCCTTTTCAACAATATTTCTCCTGGGTTGACAATTTGGAATGACATATGGACTACGATTATATTTTATAAGATGGGTTTAAACAGTATCTAAGACCTGGTCAAACGAAATTTTGATAGCAATTTGAGTACGTTTTATATTAATAAAAAACCAACATTTTGCTACTTTTCCTCGAATCCGACCTTCTCGCACTGAGGGTTTTTTGGCATATAGAGTAACAGGGACGCTAAAATATTTACATATCGCCTTAATGCGTTTTACAGAACTAAAAGGTAAACTTTTAAAATTCAAGTGACTCCCTCTGTGGTCTCATGGTTCGACCGTTTCGTCCATTTACTCGAAGGTCGCGGGTTCAAATCCCATTATGCTGCGACGTAATAATCGTTAGTGAAACGTGGGTGTACGAGTGTAGACTGTAACTTGGACGTCACAGAACATGCTCTTACTTATAAACACCACTGTCAACCCCTCGGACATTCATGTCGTGACAATGTACCATAGTAGTGATACAGATGTAAAACCTTAATAATGGCTATCTAATAATTAATATTGACTCGTACCTATCAAAGTTATGTATATTGTGACTTGTGCCTTGACAGTCTCAATAACTATATACATACTAATAAAACTATTGAATAATACTATGAAGATTTCGTTAAAACGTTAATATTACCCATCCAGAAGTCAATCGTATTAAATGTATTGATTGGTAACTCAGTTTTCCATATACTTAGTTACAGCGCTATGTGTAACAATTACACAGAAATAAGGAGCCAATAATACAAAGACATAGATAACAAATAATGTGTAAATACTTCACCTATAGAATAAAAGAAAATATCAGTCAACAAACGAATAACAAGCCAATAACATCAACTACCAACAAACACAGTTAACGTGTTACGTTACTCCCTGTATAACAATGTCGACACAAATAACGACCCGACGACAGAAGACCCCTGTATATCAACATAAAACTGGCGTTCATAAAGTTACGTTAAAATGCAATGACGTGTAAAACACTACCGAGCGTAGAAAAACTTTGCTACAAAGATGCTACAAAGCTACGAGGCACTACGAAGCGCTACGCCAGTGCTACGCCGTAGCATGATAAAAGAAAAAGTGCAGATCCGCTTGTTAAAGGTAATTGTGCGGAATACAGCGGGCGAGGCAGGCACAATAATAAAGAATGGACGGTACTTTTTTCGTGCTGCGACCTACATTGCATTTAACTTCGCAATAATGTTGCTATCCTCTTTAGTGTATGAAAGCGTGACTGCAGTCTGGTTCATATATATAATTATTTGTTTCGGAGATCCGCTTGAGAGGGCAATCTGTTTCGTTTAAGCACTTGTGCGACCTCAGCATTACTGGGAGGCGGCGGGTTCCGTAAGGCCAGCGCGGTTGACCGCAGCCTGCGGAACTCTAGGAGGTCGTTAGGTCTTATGCGTCCTTAGTGCTATTATAACACGTATATTATGACACTGATGGCGGTTACTGAAATACAGCTGAACAGGCGTTATATTTCGAACGAGTGCAGCCTTGCAAATTATTGTAAAATATGGTTGACGAGTTAGAAATCCGTACTCGTCAAGCGTACTTGGTGGGTCCTACCCAGAATTAACTTAGATATTATTTGTTCTGCTTTAGCTTGGCACAAAAATATATTTACACAGGTCAAGTTTATAAGGTTTTGAGTGGGTTATCGCAGGAACTACAATAATGTACAGAAATATTTAATGCGTTTACGTGAAAAGTTCAATACATTCGTGTATCACGGATACATACATAACGTATATTAATATGATGATTAATATGTTTCTGCGATCAATAATGTGCTTTTTCTGTTTTTGGTAAAGAAAAGCGGTTTTAGAAAGGTCAGTGGTCATTTTTAATACTCTTATTAACGCACGTTATTGATTACTTATTGGTTACATTTCTAGAAGCTTGCTCTAAGGAACCAACTTATTACTTATTGGTTACATTTCTAGAGGCTTGCTCTAAGGAACCAACTTATTACTTATTGGTTACATTTCTAGAGGCTTGCTCTAAGGAACCAACTTATTACTTATTGGTTACATTTCTAGAGGCTTGCTCTAAGGAACCAACTTATTACTTATTGGTTACATTTCTAGAGGCTTGCTCTAAGGAACCAACTTATTACTTATTGGTTACATTTCTAGAGGCTTGCTCTAAGGAACCAACTTATTACTTATTGGTTACATTTCTAGAGGCTTGCTCTAAGGAACCAACTTATTACTTATTGGTTACATTTCTAGAGGCTTGCTCTAAGGAACCAACTTATTACTTATTGGTTACATTTCTAGAGGCTTGCTCTAAGGAACCAACTTATTACTTATTGGTTACATTTCTAGAGGCTTGCTCTAAGGAACCAACTTATTACTTATTGGTTACATTTCTAAAGGCTTGCTCTAAGGAACCAACTTATTACATATTGGTTACATTTCTAGAGGCTTGCTCTAAGGAACCAACTTATTACTTATTGGTTACATTTCTAGAGGCTTGCTCTAAGGAACCAACTTATTACTTATTGGTTACATTTCTAGAGGCTTGCTCTAAGGAATCAACTTATTACTTATTGGTTACATTTCTAGAGGCTTGCTCTAAGGAACCAACTTATTACTTATTGGTTACATTTCTAGAGGTTTGCTCGAAGAAACTTACTTATAAAAGCCAAGTATATTACGCGCGTTACCGAAAAAAAAATCTTTCTTCTTTCTTTCTTTCAAGTCTGACTCATAAACAATTACGAAACGGACTGAATATTAGATTAATATGAGTAAATTTGATAGTGTGAAAGAATTAAGTCTTGCAAAGAAACATTTCAAACTGTCGACAATTTCTCTCTCTCTCTTATATATATAGGTGGCTTCGATTTTCCCCATATCGTAGATCGTAGAAATGAGGTTATCATGATTTGTCCAGACACATCATATTTCTGTAAAAACTCGGCTCCCCAAATCTATTTACATGTAAACCTAACGGTCCGGACGTCGTCGCACCTACTTTTGACTTTTGGTGAAAGATTTTTCGATTTCATACCTTCCGATCTGCCCCATTCTACGATCTGCCCAAGACATATACAAGGTCACATTATTTATGTAGCCAAATTCATACTGAAGGCTCGGTAAGTGTACAGTATCAAGCTTCAATGGCCCTTTATATGAAAATCGTTTTTTTTTTCCTGTTCCCTACAAACGCAAGCCCAGACACATCATATCAATCACTATAGGAGTCAACATTTTCTTTTGCGAAATTAGCAAAAATTATTATCGATCCGTGATCCTGATCAGAGTATGAATCTGGCTGCATAAATTAATGTCACCTTATGTGAACCAAACAGAAAACAAAAAGTGCAAAAAATCTGAATAAATTTCCTTAAAACTCATGTTTATATCCCAGACTTTTTCGTAAGTATTATTCCAAAAGTTTTGAAACTTTAAACTAGGTCTGACATTATTGTATAAGTATACGTACATTGTATAGCTCAAAACTGAACCTTACCCCACATTCTTAAAGCCGAGTTCTGGTTGCTGAAATGAAGCACTAGTTACGTATATTATAGTTGGCAGATTAAGGGAGGTCTCTCGTATTTGAATTTTTCATCTCTCTCTTAGTTCCTCATTCTTGTCGGTTTTCAGCGAGACCTACTTTCCACTGGAAGTGTATTTACGCTGGGCGAACAGAAAACATATTCCATTTCAAATAAATATTTAGACTTGATTGTAGGTGGTGGTTACAATTGAACCCCTATTTTGCTCGAATCTGTTATTTTTTTTTGCGAATAGTTGTTTACTGTAAAAAATCTAACAGCAAATGGCGCTTTCAGTTTAGATTTTAGACCTTGTTGCCATAAATTTCGGTTACCACATATAATTTTTTTATCTACTCCCATAAGGTAATTACAACATCGATCGGTTAAACAAGTACCTGCATTGTTTGACCGATGTTATAATATTACATTATAACACCGTAATTCTGCGCTGTGATTGGCCAAATTTATTATAACACCGCTAGAGAACTAATCACAAGCGATAACGTTGTGTCTTTCTCTTCTCGCTTCTGATTGGTCTCAGGCATCTTCATACTAATTCCAATGGGCTCAGAAATCATGACAAATCATGACCAGTGTTTCTTTTCTAATTTTTTGGTGAAATTGTTTTTTATGGTCGTAGATAAAGTATTATGTACAATTGAACATAATTTGACATTGGGACACTCGTGCAAAACTATTTCGAAACTCATTTCGTTCGCACTTTTTAAGTATACTTATATTGTGATACTGAAGGCGATTACTCAAATACAGCTGAATAAGCCTTTAGTGAGAGTAGATAAAAAGGTATAAAATCGGTATATAAAAATTACAATGACGAAGGAAGAAAAAAGTAAATAAAAACCGGCCAAGTGCGAGTTGGACTCGCGCACGAAGGGTTCCGTACCTTTATCTATAAAAACGGCAAAAAAAACATGTCTGTTGTATGGGAGCCCCCTTAAATATTCATTTAATTCTGTTTTTTAGTACTTGTTGTTATAGCGGCAACAGAAATACATCACCTGTGAAAATTTCAACTGTCTAACTATCACGGTTTATGAGATACAGCCTGGTGACAGACGGACAGACAGACGGACAGCGGAGTCTTAGTAATAGGGTCCCGTTGGTTACCCTTTGGATATGGAACCCTAAAAAAAGACAGCACTGGCCAATTTTCTTTACGCGGGGGCCACAGCTTCTGGATACATTCGTAGACGTCAATAGAAAATAGAATAGGACTAGATATCAAATTAGGAAGTTTGAAGACCAAAGGGAAAGGCCAGCAAACTGTGAAACAGTCCAAGACTCATCTAGCTCTTTTAGTTATCGAATACCAGTTCAGTTTTAGTGAGATTTGGACAGAACTTTTCATATAAATGTTATATTTAAATACCTACAATTCGGTAGCCTTTCTAATTTAAGTGGCAACAAAGATTTAAATAGATAAATAGTTCAAGACGTCAAGTTTTATATTTATTTTAGCTTTTGCAGTAAGTATTACGGTTTCGTTTGGAAAATTATCTACAGCTTTAAATTTAGATTCAAAAAGTTACATTTGGATTCGAATACTACCAGCAAAACAAAAAAATAAGCTTGAAAAAATTGTCAAATAATTAGTATTGCAAAATATTGCAATTCTTGATTCGGTTGCTCGTCCAGTGTAAATTTACCTTCGCATTCTATCTCAACAAACAGAATACAGACATGCTGAATTTTGCAGTATACTCTGAATGTTGTAGTTGCTACCAATTTTCTCAGACTAACTTGCGTTATTTAGTAACGTTTCAAAATTGTTTATTTTAATTATTCTCCGATCTTTTAGGGAATCACAATAGTTAAGGTTAAACTTCAGTTACTTAGCACAAAGTGCATAACTTAACTGTGTTTATCTTATTTAGAAGTAAAAAAAAAGAAAAATATTTTGATATGTGGCAGTTATTACCAATAATTTAGTATTAGTAATGTTTATAAAGCATGAGTTTGAAATTTAATGCACAATTAGTCATGATCTGGTTGAAACAAAGTTACAAAGTTGGTTTGGACCAGATCATGACTAATTGTGCATTAAATTTCAAATTCATGCTTTATAAACCTCACTAATACGGAATTATTGGTGTTAATTGCCACATACCAAAATGTTTTTCAAATTTAACTTCTAAACAAGAAATACAAAGTTAAGTTATGCACTTTTTTCTAAGCGACTCGACTGTTTAACCTTAAGGAAACATTATCAGACATGAAAATCATTTTATATGAAAATGTTTCCATAACTATCATATAACTGTCATATACACTTATCTGTATATTTGATACCTGGTCCTCTAAAAAGGCCATTTTGTATGAATCACATTATGATTCTGTTCTAATGCCGTCTCTTTTGCACGCGTGAAAAAACTCTGACTCCATCCTACTTTCAAATCATTTTATGGTTCACCCAAGTCGGCCTTTTTAGATCCCCTGATCTCAATATTTATTTATCTTGTGGCCGTATTATACTTGTGTTAATTTTAATGTATGCTGTTCCATTCATAGATATACTATCTTATAAACGAGACCTTTCTTAAATCCGTTCCATATGGCACTCCTTCTTATTCCAAATTTGTAAATGTACATTAATTTTCCTTTTCCAATATTTATGTACCGCAAACCTAGTTCAAAAATACTGCATTGTCCAATAAGCAGCACGCTCCACCGACCACGGATCTAAAAATCAAAGCACGGTCCCAATGAACAACAACTTGGCACAAGGCTCCCCAATACGGGGTTCCTTGGTCCACTCTGCACCCCTAACACGTTCCAAACTGGGACTGTGGCCAGCGCATTGTGAAAACAATTGTGCAGAAATCGCGCGAGCAGTCGACGGTTAAAAGGCTTTGAGGCGTGGTCAAACGTCGTCGCTCGAGGGGTTAAGGAAGCTTGAAGATAAATAGATCATTTGCGGTGGAATTAACTTCGCTGCTCAGGGTTTTATATTTAAGAGGATATGTAAATTTTATTTTTGTCACTGTCACTGTGAACGAAAAAAACGCGCAGTGCGTGTGGGGTGGATTCTAGGTGAAAGAGAATAAAACTGACTAAATTTCCAGAATCAAAAATCTAGATATTTTTGTAATCCATCTGTAAAAATATGTTTGAGGTACGTACATGTACAATGTAAATGATCCCTATTCATCAAACGAGGAGAAAAAGTGTGTTTGAAGACTTAATTTCAATAATTATTTCTATCGAGTATAAAATTGATCCAAACATGTTTTCAAAATCAAAATGCATATACTAGAAATTGATGTCAATTGTTTGTTCATTCCATGAAATACACAGAAAAAGTGTGTTTGAAGACTTATTTTCAATAATTATTTCTATCGAGTATAAAATTGATCCAAACATGTTTTCAAAATCAAAATGCATATACTAGAAATTGATGTCAATTGTTTGTTCATTCCATGAAATACACAGAAAAAGCAGCCCTAGTTTATTTACACAACGCCTTAATATGAAAAAAATTTTAGCTGTTCCATCCAACAAGTGAAAGCTGAGCTGAAGTACTTATGTACTTAGATGCAAAATTACACCGGAATCTGTAGGGAAAATCAGATGACGTCACATAGTCATAATTCATGTTGTATCTCATAATGATGAAGAAGAATACGCTTGTCTATTTTTTTAATACTAGCCTTTTGCCCTTGGCTTCACCCACATTTATTCAACTCTGCCCCGTTTTCGGCTTGGACGTTATTTTAATAACATCAGAATATATGTTGACCAGGGTCACTTCGATGATAATAATGAAAACCGCATTCAAATTCGTTAGTGGTTTCGGAGATGTGCGCGAACAAACAAACAAACAAACAAGCAAACAGACAGACAAACAGAAAAGAATTCTAAAAACTGCTGATTTGTACTCTATTACTCTTCTTTAATCACCCCCTTTCTATTTTTAATACTTTTCTTCTATGAGACACCGGGTTCTACTGTTTAATTATAGCTACCTATCTATCTGTATTGAATGATATCGATATCCAAACTTGAGTATGTAGTTATTGGGATTCATTAACAATACAAGTAATTATACTCACTTGATTGCTTGATTACATACCAAAATAACTTACGTAACTACTATTGGAAAAATAAACAGATGTCCCACTTTTCACCTTAACGCCAGGGCCACAGGTTCAGGCGTCTGGCGGCACTTTTTGCTGCGCTTCCAGGCGGTTTTTGCGACGGGCTTTGCCCTGCCACGACACCCGTCGGCGCCTTCCACCGCATCGGATGTATAGCGCGCTCGCTCGCTCAAAGCGCTCGACGCTAGGTTCGTCCTGTGCGCTCGATCACTGTTTCAACCGCCCGCCTCCCCAGACACCGCCGTCGCGAGAGCGCAAGTCACTCGAGCGGCGACCCATGGCCGGCTCTAAACAACTTCATACATTTGTTATCTCCGCCGGCGCAATCGCAAGAAAAACCGCTTGGCGCGCCTCTCGAAGCCCGAAGCTGTGACCGACCGGTTACGATTGTAAAACAATTGAAAAAAAAATCAGCACAACTTTTCCAGATGGTTTATATAAACTACCTAGATTTATTATGCGTTTAGATACTATTACCCCACTTTTCTATATAAACTTTCGCTCCGAAACAAGCAATCCCAAAATAAATCGGTCAAAATATCTACTCTACCTTTATCTGGGTATCCCTTGCCAAACCGTCTAGGAATACTAAAGTCACGTCCGACAACTGTAGCCTCTATTTTCTATTCAAATTTAAGCCTTGTTCCGTTTAAATAAGAATCAAGAAGAGGAAGAGATATCTTGGTGAGTTGCATAACACTCTGCTTGTGTAATTTAAAAGAGTATATTGGTTTACTTTTTAACGGCTGATTCAGTGCCAAGACGTTGCCGCACTCTGAATTGAACTTTTATGTGCAGCTATTTAATTTATATATTTAATATCAAGAAAACACTGTTTTATGATTGCCTTCATATACGTTAAGAATCAATTAATAAATGATGAGAACGTAGTCTTGTAGTATCATAGAATGGGATAGCTTCGTCTACCAGAGTTTCTTAACCTTTTTTGTACACGGACCCCTTAGCACAATTTTAAGGACCCCCTTAATAAAAAAGCAGCAATAAATTTCGGACCACTTATTTTAGTTCTACAAATTATAAAAAATATATAGGTACTTTTTCATATAAAATACGATAATGAGAAGGTTTTTGGTGGAAAAAAAGTTTTGGTGGCATTTATTTATGATTGTTAAATGGTATATAGATTAGGCTGCGGACCCCCATACATATGCTCGGGGACCCCCAGGGGTCCGCGGACCACAGGTTAAGAAACGCTGAGTCTACTTGTAAACAGAACATTAGAAAAATTATTTCTTCGCTTCATGCCGACTTTTCTGGACGTCTTGATAAGTTTGATCTTAATGAAACTTTGCACACATCATCAGATAGGATACGTGTATTGTATTTCCCTATAAACTTGAACTTTACGATGTGTATTACTAACAATGGGTATACGATGTCGTATATCTACGTATAGCTACGTAATAGGAGGCAAGCACGGTCTCCGGGTTATTTTTCGGAGGCAGGGGGTCGGGGTTATTGAAGTATCACGGAAATACATAAAAGATTTTCGGAAATAAAAAGCAAATTAATTTTAACAAATGTCACAGACAGAAATTCATGTATCTTAGTCATTTATGTGTTGTTATAATATATAATATATTATATATAATATAATATAATATAATCGGGTCTACCGCGATCAATTTTTACCTTTTTACGAAAAGGGGACACCCGATGTTTCGAGACAGTTGCATGTCTCGTGGTCTACGGGAAACTGGCAAGTATGGCGAGGCGTAGTGAGTAATGTGTGTGTACGAAACGCGAGAGTTTAAAGTTATATATTTATGTGTTGTATCCATGAACGTACAAAAAAAGGCGGACGGAGTTTCGCCAAACAAAAACTAAAGCACCCATAGTAAGTCTACTCGCTTGTACGTATAAGTCCGGCACACACCCATTCGCATCATAGTAAGACTATGATCCATATTTAGGCCACTCACACACTTACAAACTGCCGCCATTGCTATGCTTCAATTTTGTACTCGTATTACTAGCAGTCAGTGGTTTTTATTAATGTAATTAATACCAATGACGTAAATATATAAGTTACAAAATTACAGAACTATTGAACACTGTCTTCCAAACACGGAAACCAGAACATGAGAAATATACCAAAGTTTCGAGTTTCGACTAAACATTTGACTTCCAACTTTTCAAGATCTAAAATAGCAAAACGAAACATCGGAGCTAATTCAACAGAAACTGATCTAGATCTAAAACCATTCAGACTAAAGTCGATCGGTTTGTGTGAGCAACCTAGTTATACAGCACAACTTTCATGACGTAGCTATCCCTAAACTAGAGTAGCTCTGATTACAGTGAATGTCGAAAATATATGAATACACATATAAGATTATGTTTATTTTGCGAAATCCATCGCTATGAATACTCTAAATATTATTAGAGTGCATTACAAACTAGAAAAAATCAATCAGAAACAAATCCAAAGACAAGAATTTGAAAAAATTCCCCGGGCCAGGATTCGAACCTGCGACCTCTTGCTATCAAGACAAGCGCGCTACCAATTGCGCCACCGAGGTTCCTACCCAGACCGGCGAATTCTTCCATCATACTTGTCCACTATTATTTTTTGCATCTGCTTGATATACTAGCTTGTACTGCACATATAGAACGCTCACGAGGGAGTTATGTGATTTCACGCCGTGTTCTTAAGAAACAGATGGCGCTGTCGTCGCTACAATATTGTTGCTTCAGACAGTTAGGAATTCACAGTTCTCATTAACTAAGATTATGTTTATTTTGCGAAATCCATTGCTAGGTCAGGTTCGAATCCTGGCCCGGGGAATTTTTTTAAATTCTTGTCTTCGGATTAGTTTCTGATTGATCTTTTCTAGTTTGTCATGCACTCTTATAATATTTAGATTACACATATATTTAGATTAACGGAGTATAATGCTTCTATTGATACTGAAATAGTGACACTTGAGTTTACCTGAGATAACAAAATGTTTGGCATTAGACCTCTATGTTTTCAAATCCATTTCTATGGGCATGTAAATCTATACAATTAGCATTTTAGAATGAACAACTTTTTGAACGTGGGTAAAGATTTAAAATATTAAACTAATCAAAAAAATAATACGAATTTTTGCTCATTTCTCTTTAAAGTTAAGGTAAATAAATAAAACTTGATGCTCATTATTTTGTCTTGTTGTTGATTATGCAAATACTTATTAAAATATAAATAAAGCCGGAGATTTCTTTTTGAATTTTCTGAAAACATGAAAATTTGTAATCTTTAAAAACTGTAATGTAGATGGCGCTAACTTAACTAAAACTAGCGCTAACTAAAATAAAATACATGGATATTTTATTTTATTTAGTGTGGTATCTTCGGTGCGTGAGTTTTACTTGCACTTGACCTTTTATTATACAGAATTATACAAATAACGACATTCAGTGGTAATCGTCAAGAACACTAAAGTTGCATTTAACTGAAACATTAGATACATAGACTAGACAAAGATAAATCACAAATCATCTCGAGCTTTTAGGTATGAGCTTCTCTTCCAACCTTAATTTTGAGAGTTCGATCAAAACAAAAGCGAAAATCATAGATGAAAATCTTGGAATCCAATTTAAGATAAGGTCGTATTTCGCACCAGTGCAACTTTTGTCTACATACAAAGCCCAAGTTCGGTCAGCACCGTGCATGGAGTGCTGCAGCATCTTTGGCTCTACCAAGTATATGTCTGGATTTTATTGAGCATCTGGCGATGAATCGGTAATGAGTTTTGGTTAACAAAGCCTTAGTCACCATAGAAAAAATTGCTTGCGTCTTGGTTTGTACACGCTACATTTTGGAGAATCTGTGCGGTAATTACATGATCTAATTCCCCCATCCTCTTTCTACTACTGGAATATTCGCCACGCTGCAAAGTTTCATCCTTATGTGCTTTATATATTCCTTTCATTCTAAATCATCGTCATCATCAATCAATTGCTTAACATCTGTAGCAACCTCCTGCAGGAGTTCGTTTACCCGATTATTTTAAGTCCAGATTTCTTTACAAGAAAGATTAAAGGTACATACTTTGTGGGCAAACGCTCTTCACCTAGGTCTTATCTACGCCTTCCATCAGCCGCGATAGTTGGCAAGCTTATGTAAACACATTGTGAATTTAAAAACAAATACGTAAAGATTCGATTTCTCGCAGAGATGAGATTCTTTGATGAGCCGGACCCAACGCAGTGATCCGCCTCTAATACACTTAGCGCTCCAGGCCCTTTCTCTCTGTGCAGTCGTTTCGCAGTCGGCTCTGCTCAATAAGATTTTCATTAGGCTCTCGGAATTCACCAACGGGTTACTGCTCACCCCTGTCTATATCAACTAGCCTTTCACGGATGTAAATTGGTTTTACTTTTCTTACTGACAGAATTGTTAAAATTCAATTAGAAGTTTTTACGTACTTTTAAAATATCAAGTGATGATTATTGTCGCACGTATGTTGCTTATAGTATTATGTATTTGTATGCAATCTGTGTTTACGGTAAAAACTGTATTAAAGAAACTCAAAAAAGTTATTTATAAGTTTTATGAAGAGGAAAGGTGATACGACACTTGATTTATTTTCCTCTATGATTCAACATGACAAATTCTTGACAAATATCATAGAAGGAAAGGTCGAGAGGAAAAAAGGAAGAGGAAGACCTACATGTGCCTATTTTACTCAAGTGAAGGAGAAAGTTGATGTTATGTCATATCAAGAGGTCAAATCATTGGCAGAAGATGGGGAGGAATGGCGGTTACTCCACCGACAAGTTGAGCTCTTAATTTATAGATAGATAGAGATGTTTTATCGGTACCTAAGTAAATTTTAAACCGGGTATAAAAGCCCTGGATAAAAACCTGTACTGGTTAAAACAAAGTTGGACTTGTCTATACAAAATTGACAGTAAGTAGTTATTTTAAGTAAGTATGAAGAGAACAATTTGGCTCATGTTTGCGTGTAGGCGCGATTCTTTTGGACAATTTTTCGTTGTGGTGAGAACTGTGTCTATATGATTTTATTTAAAGAAACCAGTCCATCACAACAGACGCTCTACAGGCCGCTATCACTAAACTGATGCCAAACGCTCTACGCCGCGCCGGCGCAAAACAAGATTATTACGTAACGACACACGTTATAAATACGCGCCAGGATGCCGAATCTAGCAAGTGCGAAAAAATTTGCTATGGCAGATTTCGAGTGATTTTACAAGGGATTTTCTACGGAAATGATTGATTTTTCTTCTTTCACAATTTTTGCGCACGCGCCAGAATCGCCGTCCTGGTCGTTTTTCTCCCAAACATATATCACAGCCACCTAAGACGTAATCCTTGACATCCTCGGTAAATAAAAACAATAGTCTTATGGACTCAAAAACTTAGACTCAATTAGGGCTGGGTTCTGTCTCCCTGTTTCAAAGTAAAGCTGAGGCCAAAAGACCAACAGCGAAAAAAGATCATTAAAAAGACACTTCATTTAACTACACCCGGTACGTAGCAAGAATTTTTCATTGTGTTTTTAAAAAATAAATACGTTTATGTCCATATTTTTTTTGAACCACATACACATTTGCCGTGATGGTAACTTGACAACTTTTTTGCGAGCTGCACTCAGTCACAGTACAAGGAAGTAGACAGTATTCTGTCTTCATACAAACGGGCCGAAACGGACCCCTCCCAAAACTCGGTTCAACTCAGTTTACGACAATCGCGGTCGTACCGCAGTAATGTACGCACGTTGCCGCGTTGACACTGTAAGCCGCTCCCATGCATTTTCGAAAATTATATAGAATGTGTTGTGCACTGTATGGCTCTTAAAATTAAATAATGCGACAATTTAATATAGCGTTATCTAATACGTAAACAGTCAGTTGGCAGCCCTAGCGTGTGTTTAGGTATTGATTTCAAGGACACAGTTAAACTACTGTCTACTTCCTTAAACTGTGACCCAGTTAATATAATAATGTACTAGCGTGGCGGTGAAAGTGTATATGATAGTCCAATCAATGTTCTCGTTTAAGAGAGTAACAAAACACACCAAAGCTCGGAAATTAGCTATAAGTAGCGAAGCAAATAGGGCGCGGATCTGATAAGTCGACGGCGGCTTTCCGCGAGAGCCTCACGCCACTTGATTGATAGCTCTATTGTGCCGCCCCGATTACATACCGGCCTTTTTAACAGGACGCTAGGAAAAATGAAGTCTAGGCTTTTTGTGCCTTTTTAATTGGGTAAGGAAATTGCTGTATCGTCCGTCTGCCTTGAGGGTGGAAGGTGCCCCAGTTTTGCAGCCTATTTGTCAATGTCTCTTTGCTATTCGTAGAGTTCTGTGGTTGTTCGGTTGAGCACGTGCTCAGCCAAACTATTATTGATCGATAGAACTTAGAGGCTAACTGGAAATTGAACTTAATTTATTTTACTTAATTTATTTATTTTATTTGTGACACTTCTTGCACATTTACTCAATTTAATACACAGACAAACATAAAATAATCAAACGTGGTGTACAAAGGCGGCACTTATTGCTAATAGCAATATCTTCCAGGCAACCTTTGAAGGCAACCAGATAACTTTCTTGTAATAAAACAGACAGTTTACGAAATAACACGAGAAAGGCGTTAATGCTAACACATCAGAAAAGAAGGAGATCGAGATAAATATAAACCTAAATATACTTATCTAAGATATAAACTTACATATAAAATACAAACATACTCTTACGTATACTCACGCCTGTCTCCCAGAGGGGTAGGCAAAGACTGACACACCTCTTCGCCTCTTTCACATCCATCAATCTAGTCATAAAAGCTCTTCCATTTCGGGTAGTTTTGATTAAAATTAAAATCTTGTATTCTTTATTACACGGAACGGCTAAAGCGAAAAGACGCAGATAGTTATCGCCAAAAGGAAAATCTTCAGTTCCTAGCCGACCTTTTGCTGTTAGGGATCGTTACCACAACCTTCATCGTGCCAGTTTATTTCCGCAGCGTGATACCTGACATGCTAGCCGACGGCATGCCAGTACTGGATAGCATGCCAGTAGGCAAAGTGCCTATTGGCAGGTGATTCAACGCCACTATCATGCTTTAACATTGTACAAATGAAGGTCATGTAAATTGTTGAAGTCATTCTTAAAGTCGATTCTTTGTTCTTTTATTATTTATTTCTACTTGGAACCAATGTTATCGTATTTTGTTGTGCTGTGGAAAAAGACAGGCACAGCAAGCCTAAGTAGTTCTTTCTTGTTACCCCTCTGGGGGGGAGGGCGTAATCTCAAGAGTAATCTCCTCCCTTTTTCATCTTGCAATAGTAACATGGACCAACGACTTAACATTATCTCATGTACGTGATTGAATCTACGGCCTGGATTAGCATACCAAAACTAGACGGAGAGGTCAAATGTTTAAGTACAAAATATCAAAATTCAACAAACCAACGTTTCTAATTATTAAACGGGTATTGTGTGTGCAATTGTACAGAAAGGCAGTCTAGCGGTCGGCCATTTTGGTCTGTCCGCTATCGAGAGATTCGTTAAACGGTCTGGTGCTCTCGCACCAGGTATGCGAGCACGTACGCGTCGATTAGATAAATTTGACAGATAGAATCGATAAATTCTAAATGATAATCCTTATTGCAATGAAATAAGAGTAACATTTTTATTTATCGAATCGATGTCGAGTCGATACCAAGTTCATGCTAGTACCCCAGTTTAGAATACAACTAGTGCCATTCATCTATACAATTTCAGGTGCTTGTTAATTCATTGATGGTTCCTGGAAGTTGAAAATGACGCCAAAACACCTCGGAAATATAGCAGTAACTAGCTCTGGTACATACATGCACACATTTCGTCACAATATGTGTCCGAAAGGACGCCAAAGGTTTTTTTTCCGGGTATGGAGTCAACCACCCGTAAAGTCTCGATTCATTTATGATTTTGACATCCCTAATACTCACTTTTTACCGCGATTTTGAATCCTATCTCATAACGTTTTATTGCCATTGCTATCCTATACATATATCTTACATACTGCATTTTCCAAATATGTATCAACTACCACAGGGTTTTCTAATTCAAGAACAAAACTTGTAATTATATACTGTATTATATATTTATATACTAAGTTTTTTTATATTTAATATACTCGAAATTTTAAGACGGATAAAATAGTTGGATTTTATGCATAGGCGTGCAAAGGAGACATCAAAATCTAACCGCCATCTTTACGCCTGCATTTTATTTGAGTTTCATACAAAAGGTAAAAACTGAAAAGTCAACAGCTTATTTTCTTAATATTTTTTTCATTAGTATTATCTAACTACGTCTCTATACAGCCCAAATAGCTAAATTTGATGAAACACCATGATAATAGCTATCAGGTTATCGTTATCGTTTTTACGCAAAGTTAAATAAGGTGTATAATTTTTATCTATACTGGAAATAAAAAAGAGAGAAATACAGACGTCGTTCATGTTAAGAAGTTTATACAGTTTTCTATAAATAAACAGTTACTATTTCATCGAAAACAGTTTTTACCTGAAACCATTTCACAAATTCGGCGCTTTTTGAATATCTTGCCATCTTGCACCTCGATCAGAGATGTGTTGAGTGCGGTGTGGGGGGGAAAGGAAACATATATATAAATATGTGCGCAAAGTTTCATAGAGATCAAAGCCATCAGGACGTCACAAACACTTAAAGCATTTATTTATATAGCAGCTGAGCGGGATTGCCCACCTTAAGGTGGTTCGTCACTGTTTCGTTCCTAAACGCATAACTTACGATTGTTTTTCTTATTTTTAGATGATAATTATAAAATAAACGTGATTTTTGGCATTTCCTGGCCTTAAATTAACAACCTTTAGGGTTTTCTAGGAAGTTTGTGTTATTGTATGCATTAAACTGTACAGTAAACACGCGTTAAAGTTGTTGGTCCCATTAATTTACAACGTAATGCATAAAATAACATAATTTTGCTAGAAAAGTATAATTGTTATTAATCTATAGTTTGTTCTTTTTATTAAAAAATAATAAAAAGATAAGTTGTGCGTTTGGACCGTCCTTTGCCAGTTTCAATACAGAGTTTTGCTTTACCGTTTCGAAGTGATAAATACAAACACTTACAAAAGAACGTTTTTTAGTTTTAATGCAATTTGTCGCATGCTGATAGGCAAGATTTGAGTCCTGCGGGCCTATTATGTATCTTCAGTTGCCAGCTGAACTGAGTGCCTATCATCAAAAACATAGATATACTATCGAATACCGATTGTCTAAGGGTATGTTCGCACTTGAAATGACGACACAGTTCGTAAATAGTTCAATACATACTTAAGGAAATTTTGAAAGTTCAGTTTTTATCTATGTTTTTGATGATAGGCACCCAGTCCAGTTGGCAGCCAAAGATACATAATAGAAGGGTTGGTCACAATATTGGACCGTGAACTTTATAGTACTAATCTAATCACCAATCAATTTATCATTGCTTTGCAATGATAGCCTCTCCTCTAGTACTAAGCACAGTGCTAAGCACAAGGAAAAAATTGTTTTACCGAAAACAAGACTCAGCAAAACGCAAAAACAGGGACTTTTTAACAAAATTGTTATGGACAATAAATTGCCATTAGAAATAACCAGACTTCCGCTAGCGGATTTTAAAATTAAATTTAAATTTTATTTTGAATCAAATCCGTTTTATTCCATAAATGAGTACATTGCTAAGCAATTGAATAAATGTTCATTCTCTCTTTGATATAATTAATAATCTCGTCGACAAATCATTTCCAATCATATTTAACAATTCATATTCTATTGACATTTAAATTTAGTTTTGTAACTAATTTTAATTTAGCATATTTATTAAAGTTATCTTATCATTAAGATACATATATGTAATATTTGACATGCCTCATGTAACATTCTCTTTTATAATGGTCAATAAATGAATTACTGATTACTGATTACTGCTTCGTGTAACTTCGTCTATTTCCGCCGACCCCTCAGAATTGCAATTGGATCATTTCGAGGCCTTTTCTGGTCGTCCGGGGCATTTGTGCCGTTTCAAGGCGTTCTGGGACAGCCTCGCGCGATATAATTGGGCCTCCAGTGACTCGAATTTAATTTATATATCGACAAGAACTAGGAATAGTTGCTGTTGCTTTTGAATAGACTGAAAGACTATTAGGATTCTCTTAACCGGAAGATTTCTTGAAATAAATTATCCCACTCCAGCCGTTTTTAAAACGCAAACTTAGTAAATTTAAAATTGACTTTTGCTAAATAAGCTATGCGTAATAATGATTGGTTACAACTTGACGAGATACATCGGTCAGATCAGACCTTACTATTAGCATTATCTGCGTCCCCAAAATCAACGCAATTGCCAAAAGCCCGTGGTTTAACAATAGTAATCACTTTAGCCGTCAACAAAGCTAGTATCACAAACACACGTTAATCCACTTTGGCCCAGCGCTAACCGTCAAAAATTGTTGCACGCTAAACCGTGATAATCGCAGGCTCAAACTCTGGCGGCTTTTATCCTGCTCCACCCCGCTATGCCCCGCTTCGTCCCGCTCAACCCCGCTCCGCTCCGTTCAAAGAAAGTCCTCTAAAAATAACATCCACGTGCAGCAAACCACCGCTCATGAGTAATTCACCTGCGAAAGCGGGCGAAAATAATACGGTGCGAGCTCACTTCAACCTTTTCCTCGATATCGATTATTGTAAATGTCATAGAGAATAGACAGTTTCTTACTAAGTAATAGAACGCGTCAATTTACGTTATGAGGTCATGTCTGTAATACTTCTGTTTATTTGGTTTGGGTTGACAAATCTATGTAGTTGGCTATGTAAAACATATTAGATAATAATGCTGCTGTTGTAATGTGTTTTTTTTAAGCATTATAAAGTTCTTCTATTTTTAAATTGCGTACCTATCTGGGCGATAATTGCGATATAAATCTAACAGCGATTTGAGCCTAGCCCGAAAGCATAACCCGGGTGCAATATTAACCGCCGAGGCCTTAATCGCGAAAGTGGGGGGGTAGGAATTAACGAGAGGGATGAGGGAGGTGGGCAAAATGTAATAACGTCCTATAGCCGAGCCTTGTGTAAGCGGTTAGTTTACTTATAGCAGCAACGCATGCCGAGGTAAAAATACAAACTTATCCTTGAAAACTGCTTCAACTTTGCAACAAATATTGAGGCACATGATATTAAAAAGAACCCCCTTTGGCTTTTATGTGTATTATTTAAACATCTTGATGCATTATTGTACTTAACCTCTTCAGTATCATATATGATACCTTGGGTTGGGATTTTTTTATAGCCGAATCTAAATGAAGCACAAGCAAACGGCCTATGGTATCATATTCTGTACATCTTGGTGCATAAAAAAAATATTTTTTCTGTCGACACTGGGTTTCAAATCAGCTGTTTGTTTTCTGTCAAAATCAGTGAATTTTGACTGTACCACCAAGAATACACGCAATTTACGTAATTTTATTGTTTTTTCTGTATGTTGTAGGATATTTTGATTGAAAAAGAATTGTAAGTGTATTATTACTTATCTGAAGCAGCCATGGCGTAGATTTTGTTTTAGTTGATGTGTAGCTTGTGGTTTTTGTTGGGATATCGCGGGTGATACGTTAGGACTCCAGCATGTCTTGTTTTCAAACTTTCTATGAAAACTTTTTTGTTTTTCTTCAAGAATCGCATACCTAAAAACACCAAATTTACAAGAGACCATCAAATGTCGAAATGAAAAGGTTCTTACGATCAAGTATTGAGAAACGATGGTACTGTAACTATTATTCAAAACTAATTGACCCCAAGGTCAAAAAAAGAAATTATCCTTGAAATGTGAGTTATTTTGTAGTGTTTGAGTCCTGAGGTATCATACTTGATACCTGTAATATTTCCCGGAGTTTTCCACGGATTTTTTTTTTCCACAGAAATCATCTATTTGCGCCTCTATCATATCCCAATAGAAAATTTGCACTAATGTCTTAAGAAATACACTCTCAGGACTTGAGAGGTTAAAATGTTGATATCCCCTAAACTTAAATAGCAAAAGAAGCTTTATTTTATCATCCTTTTTATCAATTGAAATTGAGAACACTGCTTCTCGAACCATTTGTTTGGGAAAACAATGACGTTTAAATCGACCAATCACGTTTAGTATTGTGTGTTGTGAAACAATAGGACATGGAATTTTTATCAGTGAGCGGCGATTCGTTAAAATAAGTGTGAAAGCTTCATTTCTTTCTCTTTTCTTCATTTTTAAGTTCTAACAGATACTAAAACTAAACTTCTTGACTTTATAAAGTTTTTCTATATTAAGGTGGTTTCGTCAGTTTTCGTTCTCAAATGCACAACTGATTATTGTTTTCATTATTTTTGAACAAAAAGTATATAATAAATGTGATTTTGGGGCTTTATGCGACAATAGTTTAATGGTAATGTAGTAAAAGTTGTTTTATTTTATATATTACTTTGTTAATGATTCTGTACAACTTTAAAGAGTTGTTAACGTAATACATTAAAGAACACAAAATTGCTAATAAAAAAGCCTAATTAGTCGCGTAGTGCCATATAGTTAATGCTTTTTATTCAAAAATAAGGAAAACAATAATAAGTTATGCGTTTGGGAACGAAAACTAACGCAGCCACCTTAAAGAGTAAAACAGATTGCGCCGCGGCGTATTTCATACATATTTGTAACAAAATATTAAGAAATAATTTAACGGCCAAAATGCAACTTTTAGATAAGAGCAATTATTGTTTTGTAACAAATACGAGGAATAGATCCTTAAGCATCGCTTAATTTCAAATGCTCAGATATGGAATCGGCAGTTAATCAAGTAGAAACACACATACTCACATATATGGAGTGATAGCTGGGCTCATTTTCTATCTAAATAACACAATTCGACTTCTTTATATGAAAATATCCCCCCGGTTTTGAGATATATGGACTTTTATTTTAATTTCTGGAAAGCCTTCACCTTGTGTCGGTATTTAGTTTCCGTGCCCAAAGAGCAAAACGAGGCCCTATTAAGGTTAAACGTCACTCGCTTAGCACGAAGTGCATAACTTATCTTGGTATTTCTTGTTTAAAAAATAAAAATTAATGAACTTTTTTGTATGTGGCAGTTTACACATCAATAGTTTAGTAATAGTGAGGTTTATAAAGCAGGAGAATTTAATGCACAATTAGCACTCTAGATATTTTTTAAGCACACCTAATAAAATATGTTTGAGTCCTGTATATGGTTCCTATTCTTCAAACGAGGAGAAAAAGTGTGTTTGAAGACCTCATTTCAACAATTATTTCTATCGAGGAAAATTTATCCAAACCTGTTTTCCAATTTCAAAACCCTAGATTATATAGTCAAAATGCATATACCAGAAATTTATTAAAATTTTTCGTGTATTTCATGAAATACACAGAAAAGAAACACCCGTATTTTTTTCGCATATCGCCTTAAGTTATGCACTTTGCGCTAAGCTACTGACGTTTATCCTTAATGAGACTCTGATGTCCGTCTGTCTGTCTGTCTGTATTATATACTTACACTAGCCAGACTATCGAATAATAAATAAGAAATCAAATAAATTCGTCCTGTGGAAGTCACGAAAGCCTTTTGTTCCCTCTATTACGGCCCTCAAAGAAAGCGATACGTTTGTTATCCGGCACTGTTTTCAGAAGTTCACTGAAAGACTTTCACCAAAGTACACTCGGGTTTCAGAGTCAAACGGTTAATGTTCATAATTACTGGTGAAGGTCAACAATGGCTACTGTTTCTTGTGTTACCTTCTAAGTTTTTACATTTTTGTAGTAACTTAAAGCGACTATCCCTGTCATGGAATTCGACATAGTAGAAATGAAATATGAAATGAAATGAAATATATTTATTATCAATGCAAGTGCTCGTAAAGGTCCACTTTTTATGCATCAAAACCGAACAGAAAGTCGATTATTTTGCCCTAGGGCTTTTTTTTTATTTATTTACGAGAAGTTGGCTAACCTGCAACCTTTCCTGTGTACCATAAATGTTATACTTTTTTTTCCACTGTTTAACGGCTCTGCACTTGTAAAATTGTAACAATGTAACTTTCAACTTTAATAATTTAATTGTTTCCTTTGATTATATTTGTTTTATTTCCTCACATTATGCATTAAAAAACGTAGTATGATACACGGGCGTAAGAGCAATAAATTACTCGGTTACGTTTAAAACACTCGCTACGCTCGTGTTTTAAATCGTCCTCGTAGTTTATTCCTTTTCGCCCTTGTAGCATAAACTACTATTATGTAATCTAGTTATAACATACACTTATTACAGGTCGGTTTTTATGTAATATAATTAATTAAATAATCTATGTGTATAGGTAATACTTTTAATAATATGGGGAAATACACAGAGAAATGATAAAGGTTGGGTTTACTTAAATGTAGAAAACATCTCGCATCCTGTCGATTTGGGATATTGAAACTGCATAAATATACCTTGCCTCTAATCTAAGATACCAACTCTGGAGTTGTTACATACTCGTATTTATTATTTTAATGCTATAGTAAGCTTTACGCCTGGTATAACGAAAAAAGGGATAAAATACAGAAGTAATCTGTGTAATTATTCAAATCATATATGCATATACATATATGGTTTATAAAAATAAAGACATCCGTTTCAATTATTTGACTTTAGTTTGAATTGGAATATATTTTTTTTTTTGTTTTTTGGCGACGGCAGCTATTTTAATCTTAAAAAAAGGTCGGAAAGTTGTAGAAACAACATTTTGGCAAAACATCATGTGTGTGTGTGTGTTTAGTGCATTTCACTATTTTCCTGCCAATTTGACAGCACTAAGTAGTCTCCTTAACTTCTTGAGTGGTTTCATACGTTCAATTGCGTTCATCCACTTGCACAAGAAAATTCTCTCAATAAACAAGTTTAACGGAATTTGCAAAGTTTTAAAAGTTGCCCTGAATCTGGCAGTCTTTGCAAATTTGAAAATAATTATGATCCAACACAATAGTAGATATTTTTTTGTATTGGATGTTCGAGTAACTCCGAAAAGTCTATTCCTCACATGGGCGCAGTGCGCCTTGCGGCTGCCAGATTTCAAATTTTCTGTGGCGCAAAGCCATCTCCGAGCATTATTGTAATATAGAATATCACATTTATAAACATACATGTAAAATTCTACAAACCGGGTACTAAAGAGATGTTTCTAGTAAAATTGGTTTGGATTATTAGTAATATACTGGAACCTGCTGCGTTGATTTATCATTCAAACTACGTATTTAATCTTAAGAGTATTTCGTTGAAATAGATACCTACCTTTTTTTTAGTAACGTTATGCTTAACCGAAATGTCAATTAATTACCCTGGAAATGGAACTAAAGCTTCAAAGGCAGGAGTATTAAGCGTAAAGCCAAAGTTAAGCCAAGTTCTTGTCTGAGCCACTCCGTCAAGTTCCGCATTTTGTCAACTTGGCGCATTTTGTCAGGCAGTCGTTAGCGCACAATTTGTTGCTTTGTGCCGAGAACATCCGCTGCAGCTATGAAAGGGGTTGTACATTTTGGTAGTTGATCCTTTACTACGTATGATATTTTAGAAAGGTTTGTTAGACAGAAAAAATTACTAACACGAGAATATAGAAGGTACATCTTGAAATAAAACAAATTCTATTTTAAACTTGACGAAGTCGCTAAAAATTATTTGATCTAAAATTCACAAACTAGAAATTATACAGTTTTAACGTGACGTTACCAAAATTTAAACGACAGCATATCTTAATTTCGCCCATAATGTGAACACGTCTGAAATCGCTGAGCTTCGCGGCTTGTCCAAATTAGTAAAGTTTTCCTATAAGCATAGAAATTATTGGATACGAGACAAAGGGCCCGCACGCGCTTTGTGGCTTCATCGGAGTATAGAACGACAGCTTCCCGCAAGGTTGGCAGAGCAGTCACAAAACAACAACTGCTTACCTGCACTGTGACTGAGTGATTTGTTAGAAAATTTACTACACTAGGTTTACTTGGTTTTGCGGACCAACCAAATACCGCTGAATAAATCACTTATGTCTAGGATTGTACTGGAGTAACAACTCGTATCTCTTTGTAATGGCTACTCGTTTGTTTAGTAACTTAAATCACGACCATAATTAAACTGCAAATGGTCTTAAGGGCGCACCGAGCATTTGCTTTTGTCTCTATCTTTTTCTCTATGTGTAAAGAGTATAGAAAATAACCAAACTTTTGCACTTTTTCCATGTTTTTCGTTGTTATTTTCATGATATTGTTCTTAAATAAAAAAATATCGTGCATAAACGCTCCAGTTATCTATGAACTTAATTTTAGTAAATGAATCGTCACATAAAATTACTTATTTATACAAAAAAATAGGGAAAAAGAGGAAAAAGTTACTCTAAAAGAGGTAACTTTGCGAATTTATTTTATCGAGCCAACTTTATCAAACCGTGTTTCCATCATGTATACAGTCTAGTATATATGCCCAATAGTACTAATATATTTTCCTAGATTTTAATTTAATTGTTTACTACTTCAAACAAGGGTTATAAAAACGTGTTTGTGTGTGTAAAAAGCTCGGTGCGCTCTTAAGGCTAGGTAGTAACTTTTTATCGTGATCTCGAATCCTAGGTAATTTACTTATAACACCTATTATTGATATCCTATATACCCTACATACCAAACTACCACATTTTTCAAAAATGTATAAGCTACCAAGGAGTTAATAGTTTTCAAATAAAAGAAAGAAAGTTGTTATTTAAGAAAAATCCATGTGAAGATGGGATGATTTGGATCACATTTGGTCACACATGATTTCTGAGTATATACATAGTTATATTATTTAAACCCAAATTTTAAAATGGTTAGGACCTACTTACGCTAAGTTGGATGATAGATTTCAATCGCTTTTATGAATTAGCTTTCAAATGAGACGACAATTTTTTTTGTTTAGCATCAAAATCTTTAATCTGTATGATGGACCAGAGGGCCTATTATGTATCTTTAGTTGCCAATTGGTCTGGGTGTCTATCATCAAAAACATAGATATACTATCGAATTCCGATTGTCTAAGGATATGTTCACATTTTAAGTGACGTCACAGTTCGTAAATAGTTCAATACCCACTAAAGGCAATTTTAAAAGTTCAGTTTTTTCTATGTTTTTGATAATAATAGATACATAATAGATGGGCAGGACTGGGATCTATTGTTTTTCTATTGTTTTAGCGATAACGAGAATTAAAAGGTTACAATTGAACAAAAAAGCAATCACTGTAGTACCGCCAGAGATAGAGAACTGAGACCATTTAGTTGAAAGTCTGCCCAACAGTAAAGCTAATTTAAACAACTCCCGACGACAGTAGCCTAAGCTCGTTTTCATTAAAATGAATGTCTTCTCTTATATCGACTCGCAATCTTGTTTAGACCGTAGTACCGCTCAGAATTTCCCGCTCAAGTTCACTTTAATTACCACGTTACGCAACTCGATCTTACTTTACCCACTTCGAGAGGACACCATTTTATTTTAATCAAAGGATGGGATAGGTCAACGGGGGTCACGCGGTCACGCGAAAATTAACCCCAAATGCCTTCCGAACTTTGTGATCGAGACCGCGGCCAACTTGGCCACTCACACAAGGTCGGTTTTCAAACGGCCACTGGCCAGCACAGCGTTTAACTTAGCCGGCTTTCGCCCGAATTTCGCCCAACTACAATTTTCGCCGCCGCAAATTACACGTCTTTGAAAGGAGCCGAAGTGTTCCGGAAACGCACGAAATAGCTTCGTTAGAGGTCATTGTAGTTCGGACGTTAATTGTCGGCTGACAATGAGAGACGAAATTGTCACTAAATAATCGCAGTAGAACCGCTGACTGTCCGCTTCAGTCGACTCGCATCATTTTAATTCGCAGTTTTCGCCTCGTAAGCGCTTCGCAGCTTCAGCAGCACTTCGCACCCCGTTAAAATTTTTAAGTGACACCATTAAAAACGGTTTTACGTGTCGGTTACATTCTGAAATAAGGCTCTGAATGACGAATCAAATTTAGTTGACGATCGCTCTTTTCTTGGCTGTAATTTTCGGACGATGAATTTTAATGACTTTTTTTCAGCAGCTATGACCTTTTTAGAAAACTTGGCATGGCTGTGTGCTGTAAAACTTTTGTATTTTTTGTTCCTAATAAAAGTAAGCAGCACGAACACAAGTCACCGACTGAAACAAACGAGTACAGCAGCCTGCGCCATGCAAAGCGACCACTAATTGAAACTATAAATATACGTGGAACCACTTTTAGTTCGCTTCTATTTGCACCACTATTTTAATGCACTAAGGAAAAATTTAAAATAAATGCAAAATTAGCAAACTTTATTGCAATTCCAATTCAACGCTTTCGTTTTGAAAAATAAAACACATTAGCTGCGCACATGTGTTACGTACTCGCGAAATTCCAATCAATTTACACAAGCCAAGCCCTTACCTCTTACACAGCTTCCACCTTCGCGACACTAAAGGACCAATTTTTCCGATCCTATCGCCGACGAGCATTGTATAAAAAGCTCAACAAAAAACCGTTCGAAACCCTAGCAATATCACCCTCTTTCAGTTAGTTCCCCTAGCCCGAGTGAGATGAGTCCGCGATAACCTCGCTTTATACGCATAATGCGCGGGATCCAGCTAAGCTGATAGAATTGTGGAGGAATCAGCGACGCTTTTGAACTTCTATTAAATTGTGCCACTCGCGCGTTAGGCCAACGCGACTGTGAAATTGTGGCTTTATTGGATATAGCCTTGATTATTTTCGACTAGCATTTTCGTGTGCTAAGATGTCTGCTTTAGTCACGATTACAGAACGAACTTAACGTGGGGACGTGCCTCCAGCATATATGGTTTTATTGTGCAATTTAATCCCACAAAAATTCTCAGCAACAAAACAAACAAAAAGTTTTCACATAATTCCTATTTCTCTCACAAATACTGTGTATAACCATGACAAATCCCCCAATAGATGGCGTTCGTTCGATCGTAGTGCCCAGTACTAGACGCCCACTGGTTCGTGTATTAGTGGTCACTATAATTTATTTGCCGAAGTAAATAGGCTTAGCGGCGGGTGGCGCACGGTGGCTCATTTTTTTGCTAAATCGGACAAAGCGGGACCCATACAGACCTCTCCAGGGGTCCACCGTGCGACGCGATCGTTACTGATTTTCCGAGTGAACCCTGCTACGTGTAACATCGATCGGGCTAACATTTTGAGCAAACGAATACCGTACAGTTTGTGTTGACGTATATAGACGTATACGTGTGTTGACGTACATATAGTAGATGGAAGAAAATTAGAAGTGAAAACAAATATTTGCGCCCAAAACAGGTCGAGGACATGACAGGTTCCGTAAAAGCTCAGATTGTATTACGGCAACGTAATCCGCGGCTACCTTCAAGATTATAGCGGCTCTCGTGCAAATAAAAATACTTATCACGTAAACCTCCCAGTTGGGGCAGACTCGTAAAACAGTTGGCCCGGCTTAGGTAATAAACTGTCACGAGCAATCACCGCTCGTCGCCGGGCGTGGTCCTGACCGCACCGGACCGGAAGAATCTTCAGTTGAACCAATCCCACGATTAAAAGTCGACCTCTTTACGAAGAACCCCAAATTAAAAGTCGACCTCGTTACGAAGAACCCCAAATTAAAAGTCGACCTCGTTACGAAGAACCCAAATTCCCATCCGACCACAAAAGATAACGCGTGGATGCGCCCACGAGATACATACAAAGAGCTGAATAAGAACGTGATAACATTATTCAAGTGAAAAATGTATATCGAACGGTTCAAGTGGCGAATCTCGCGGGGGCCCCCGCACATCCGAATAAATAAAGGCAAAGGGGCCCCGCCGAAGTGCCGCGAACTTGCAAAAAATCCCCATTTACGACGTGCGGGCGCGAATATAAAATATTGATCTCAACGGAAATTTATGAAAACATAAAAATGCGAAGGTGCGAAGGTACGGGCCCTGATGGAATACCCGTGTAGACTTACCGCTGTCTTCCGAATTCATTTGCGTTTACATTTCTATGGAATTAATCTCGGTTTATGAAAGCAGTGGTTTTAATACCTATTTTACATTTATCCATTAAAGTACCTGAGCCGTCATGTCGACATTTTGACGTATTCATGTTGGTGTTTTTTCAAATGTTGGATACTGAATGCTCGTAGTATTTAATTTCCACGTATAATCTTGCGAGTCAATAAAAGCTTTTCGGTCAGAAGAAAATTTTCAAATGAAATTCTGTGGATAAGGGGCCGAGACCCCTCCGCATGCGGTTGTTGCCCATTTTTCATTAAAAAAAACATTTTAATCCACACGGTGGCAATCATAACTCACACCTTTTGTTTAGGCACTAGATTAAAAAAGCTGCCTTTTTAATTTCTCCGCCTTTTTATAATGAGCCTTTAAATAATTAAAAATGTCGGTTGAATTCATTGTATTTGCTAAGTAGGTCGGTCGGTATGTGTGGGATTTCTCGTCGCTCTCACACCCGGATGGTAATAGGTTTGCCATGTGATCCCTAATCTGGCTCAACGCATGTTTTGGCCGCTTCAAGCTAAGTGCTATCTGGGGTCGCCAGACGTGTTTGCGCCTGGTCCTGAACCTATTTAATTGATTTAGTGACCTGAACTGCCATATTTAACCACCCCGGTATGAATCTCAGCACGCAACTAGTATTAATTTAATACGCAAGTATAATAAATACACGTAAATCGTACTGGATTTATAAGTCTCGTTAAAAAGCGTATCAACGCTCTACTCTAGAGTCTAGAGTTTACAAATTACATTTTCCGCTGAATATTTTTTCTCAAATCAGCGCATTGCAGCGTCTAGTGCAACTGCGCCGCCTGTCAACTTCTTGTGATGGATGACGTCATTAATGTAAACTTGATTGAAACGGCGACAAACTGGCTTCCATTAGCTGATAATATGAACAGCCATGCATCACTACCAACACACAACTACGTACAGTTCTGCAACATCAACCGTTATCATATCGAACACAGAACCGTTAGCGTTAGGGATGGTGTCAAATAATATTTTCAACGCTGAAAAACGCATAATAAATGGTATGTCAAGTTCATCCCAAAATAAAGGACAAGGATCATCAATCCTTTACGGTACATAAGTGAGTACATACGGACCCGGGAACGAATCGTAACATGACACATTTCCGATATAAACCCTCATAAAAAGCTAGAGGCCCGATAAAATATGGAGAATAACGGATAGTGGGAGAAAAAAACTATTAAGGGGGTATCTAGAGGAATGGATTCGGGGGTCATCACATTGTGTCATCTCACATATCGAAGGAGCATCGTTCGTCAATGTTACATTTGGACCCTTTAGGCGCGAAGATGGATGGCGTCCTTCGAAGAGTGGTGGAGTGGACCGACGCCGCACGTTCGAGTAGCGACCGGTCCGTTTACATTTCCAAATGGACTTCAAAAATACGACCTTTTACTCAGTTTGTGTAACATCACATAACGACGAACATTGTCATAGCAATTTATTAGTAGTATTTACAACATGATATTTGTTTTCGACTCCCGAATGCACAGCGCATTCAATTAATCAGACGCATTGTAAACATTTGACTAAGCTTCCAAATCAAAATGCTTTGTCTATTTAATATGGTAATGCTGTTTGCCGAAGACTCGAATACCTCTGTATAAATTAAATTTATCTCGTCGTCCCCTTCAAATAAAACGGTACAAATTCGCGGGCTCACCTCAGGCTGTGGCATTTCTTTGCGCGGGTGTGTGATGTGTAATAATTGCATCTATAAATCAAAATGACATGCGTTTAATCGCGGATCCGAGGGAACCCTACCGGAAGCGCCGGCCGAAGGGTTCCGACAGTCTTTGTTGGGAAAAAACTCCAAGAAAAGCAACCCTCGCTAATGCACACAGTGCTATATGTATTTACGGACAAAAGGACGAAAGTAATGGTTGACCTCTGCCTTTACCCGCATCTACTTATAGAGCTGGGTTCGCTCAGGATGCCCCAGGTCAACAACTTCGAAAGAATCTCCTAAATAGTCTGGCAAATATTTGATAGTAAATGAAGTTGGGTAAATTAGATCCATCTGTATAAAACTTGACGATCGTAAGGGATGTAGCAAAATGTGCACTCACAGATATTGTCATTTATTTTTATTGCAATCACACACCAATAAACTCTTTGCAAATTTGATCAAAGACTGCCATCTACATAAAATCAGATCTACTGTAATAGTTGTAAAAATCAGGATTTAACAACTAATCACATTTGCGTCGCGCACCGACAAGCAAATGAACCAATTAAAAACAAAAACGCAACATGACAGCCGCGCACCTGTCAACGTCACGTCAAATCCCAAAGCGCATCCGCCATTTTATTTCAAAATGCAAATAACCACGCAAATCGAGGGTGTAACCCGATCCGAGGCGACCCAAATCATTGCGTTTTATTTTAAACGCGATATGATTTAACCGCAAGCGTATATCGGATACTCTGATCCCCTCATCGTCGGTCGGCTGAAACAAAATGGAGTTACATCGCGGTGACGTAAGCACTTGCTGCTGCTTTTATTATTTTTTGCCGGTGTAGGGTTCACGGCCAATTACGCAAAGAAAATATATATTTTTACATGCGATATAATAGCGATGCTTGTCTGCGGCGCGGCGTGTGAATAGCCCACTCAGTCGGTGTCGAATGCCTCTTGAAGGGATTCAAGATCCCTGGTGGGTGCATCGCGCTGACAAATGCTCATCTCACGTCGCGGGAACATTACGGATTTATAAAAAACCGGCCAAGTGCGAGTCCATTATCTATAAAAAGGGCAAAAAAAGCATGTCTGTTCAATGGGAGCCCCCTTAAATATTTATTTTATTCTGTTTTTTAGTATTTGTTGTTATAGCGGCAACAGAAATACATCATCTGTGAAAATTTAAACTGTCTAACTATCACGAGATACATGAGATACAGCCTAGTGACAGACGAACAGACAGACGTATAGCGAAGTCTTAGTAATAGCGTCCCGTTGGTTACCCTTTGGATACGGAACCCTAAAATTGCCTCCTACGTAGGATCGCTAATTCGCTTAGATTAAATTATGTTAAGATGTGTTAATTCGTAAACCATTTCGAGATTTTGGTTTAATAAGCCGTATTTTAGAACTTATGATCTAAAAAACCTCATGATGATGAATATTTTTACGAATAAGTTGCAACTTCCATTTGCCTTCGTGTGACGTCACTTGAGAAATGGCTGTATAGAAAGGTGTCCTTTGCTATCAAGATAAATTTCTAATAATTTGCTTCCGACTGATTTGACAGATGGATGACAGATGAGTAGATAGACAGAGACAAAGTATCTATCTAGCCAGAGTCAAACCACTTTTTATAGACAATCACACGTCACAATTAGTATAATGTCTAAAATTCTCAAGTGACGTCATATCCGACAATTCTTTAAAAAATCATAAATTAATAATGGTTAATTTATATACCAAAACAATGAGAACCATGTCCTAAAATAGTTTCATTTCGAAAGTTTTTTTTTTATTTCTTTTCATAGAACATACGCTATGGGAATTACCTAAAATAACAGAAGGTCGCGTTAAGTCTGTTACAGGAAATATATTGTCTCCAGTTTTCAGTTTACTTGACTTTTTCAACGAAGCAATTTTACTGGACGTCACGAACACTCAATTTTACTATATTATGCTTCATACAGCTTGTAGCCGCAGCCTGTAAACCCGTAGCTAGTGAATAAAGCGTATGTTTTTACTGAAAACTATTTTACATAATACCTATGCAGCAGCGAGTGAACGGAGTAGCGGGAACGAGTGAACTATCGATTACCATTCACTCCCGAGGATTATTACCAGATAGTTATCCCGTAAGAAACGTCCATCATCGGCGTAATTTGGATATATGCGGATCCCGGCTGTAATCGGGTGAGCTCAATGACCCGCGAGGGCTGCGGGGTGAGGGGCGAGCGAGGTAAGGTCATCAATCTCTATCAGGGTATCAGACAGTCGCCGTCGCTCGTCGGCTCACACTTCCGCCGCTGAAAAAGCGGTGACGAAAAATATGACCGCTTCCGTGTGGTCACGTGACGGCCGGATGTGGCGCTGCTACGATCGGTGCCGGCCTTGTGCCGAGTAAATTAGAAGGCAACAGATAGCCGCGCTGCAGTTGGGTGTATACTTCGTTACTCGTTGAAAGCAATATGGTGCGAAAACTTTTTTAACAGTGTCAAGTACTCCTATCCTACAAATTATTGTTACACATTCGAAAGGGGAGCTCCCTGTACATAATTATGAATCTCGATAGACAATTAACGCCGAGAATATTGAGATACTCGAATCGAAATATAGCAGTAATAAATGTTTCGAGACTGTTTCGCTTTTGATTGCTCTCCGTCAAATTATATTGTTGTCGGGAGAAATTATACAAAAACATTAATTTGCTGCTTGGAATCTCCCCTGAATCGTTCATTACGAAAAGGAAACTTTTGACAAAAGTTAAGACGCAAACGGCGAATGAATCTGCATTACTCCGTCTCGGGGAAGCGTCGCTATTCAGATAAGACAATTAAATAACTATCTCGACCCATTTATCTGTTCGAGTTTGTTTTGTTTGTTTCTATTAAGCGTAATTAATGCCTCCGCGGACGGGTAAAGGTTAATGTAGTCGGGACTTTGGCTATCTGACGACTTGACAAGAATCAAGTCCTACCTGTTACAAACATTCCTGCTGGAGTTGTGACTTGCGACACTGACAAAAGAATTGACAAAGTTCTTTCAACTGCCCACATGGGTGACGTAATTGGGACCGATTTTCTGAAACACATTTAATATCAAAAGGAATTTCCCAATTTGACTCCCTTTTTCCTGATGACACCTATGAATCTACTCGGCACCCTCAATCCTCACGACGGGTATCAGTCACCTGGCAACTGCATTCTCCGGCAGACAGCTAATCTGGCCCCCCTTCACGTGTAACTCGAGCATCTATCACCACGCTCGACGGTATTTCTTCCAATTTACCAAGAAGTAAGCTCCTCTATCTGAAGATTCAATGAATGATAACGAGCCTAATAAATACGGAGCCGACTCCCCGAATGGTAGTAATTAATTTAATGGATTTCGACAAAGAAATATGTACAATGAGATAGTGAGATTAATAGAGGCTCTACATTGTTTTGACCATTAGCAGATGGTGAAACCGTGAGGATTTACTCCCATAGTATCTTAGATTCGTGGGCCACTAGAGCTGTCGTATCATTTCTTTTTACGTTTCAGTTTAAACTAGTAATGAAGGCACGACTAAGAGCTTTCTTCTAACGAGCTAAGGAAAAACTAATCATGTTCCGCTGCAATCGTAAACCATTCTGTAGTGCCCTTAAAAAGCAAACGGTGCCTTATGGCACCAACATATCTTATCGAAAACATTTTACGTCCTCACTTTGGTCGTTAAACGCATTAATTTACATTTCTGATACGTTGCTACAATGTTTAGCCGCAGGGGTTGAGTTTGAGGTTGCTTTGTCTGGTTTTGTATCCAAGGATGTTATTCCTAGACAACACATTACCATAAAGGCCCATAAAAAGAGTAGGAATAGCTAAGGAAGGGTCGCCCGCCTAGCTTTATATCTGAAATCAGCGCAACATAAATTAGTGGACAGTTCGCGTGACAGAGCGACTTAGGCTGAACTCCTTATCGTGGCGCGGAAACCACCGTCTCTGGCGACCGCTCCGTATACAACAGACAACCAAAAAATCGACGCTAAACTCTTCCGCAAAAAGCCCACATTCCGTCACAGCACCACACAGGAACACGATACGCCACTCCAATTCAAACTCTATTTTGTAGGTCCGGACAGTCCACCTCCTCATGCTAACAATAGCCGCCGTAACAACAAATAAGGTAACATTGCCAGTATGTCAACATAAATAAAGCTGAGTGTCCTTTAACGAAGCAGACGTTGACGTCGGTACACTAATAAACATGCGCCACTACAATCTGGACTCTACAGCTCAGGGATTAGAGTCGAGGGCTAAGGGTGCACTTAAAGGGGTAGTAAATGAAGGTTCGCATTTAGCGATCCCGGTGGTAGCGATATGGGTGGACTTGCTTTGTCTCGTAATCTTATCAGTAACGCAACGAGCCGCTGCGTCTTGACATGATACATTGCCTCTGCACATACGTATACATAATCTACATACCAACCTCCTTCAGGAGTTCAGGACCTAGTCGGTAGATAAACGGCACACCCATTACGAAAGTTCATTGCGCACAGAGACCACAATTCTCTGCATGTAAAAATCATTGCGCACAAATACCACAATTCTGTTCATGTAAAACATAAACGAATAATCATTAAATCAATCAATTTCCGGCGCTGGTTAATAGAATGGAACTCCGATCTTCATACCTACACACGAGCGATAAGCTGTAACAGATATCGGATTCGAATGCGGCCAGCCGTGAGCCATCGATTAAAATGTACCCGTAATGGCATTACGCAGTCCCCATTATGCTCATAATCGAGAGATAGCTCCGTCAGCCTTCCCGTCACGCCTTGCCGAGCCCCCGAATCGTTTATACCCCGATGTTCCTACAAATTTATTTTCACAATAAACCCAATTTTTAAATGGAACTCAATATCAGCTGAGAGAAAACCTCGCTAAGGCGATTTGCCCTTTTGTACTTGAAGGAAATGAAGCAGGCCGAACTTAAAAGCTGTTACTTTCAATTGAAATACTTGGAATCTCATTATCAGCGAGAGCCCTTCAGTTCCATTCGATATCATACATCGCAATCTATAGTTTTGACAAAGTCTATAAAAGCTCGATCGGATCCCGATTCCTCCGCTATCGGGAAGTTTGAATACCTATACCTCTTTCGACTATCGAAAAGTTTACGATAATGGATTTGTTCGAGGACTCGATTGTTCCACGATGAATGGGTACTAATTAAAACGAAGTCACGACGGAACCGGACCAAGTTCCCGATTGTTCTCGACTACAAATCGCCGCTCCGTACCCGCTCATATATAAATATTGTAGAGTTCCTTCTATGCGCGGTCCAACTTTGGTGCTAAATTTAAAATCGGAATTTGGAAACTGGTTCTGCGGAACATATGGCCCGACTGTTTGTTTGCATGAGTGTGTGATAAACATTAATGTGAACAACAGTTTATGGTTTATACTTATTTGAGCAGTTTTTCTGTGAAATTGATCAAATGAAGCTCAAGGGGGTAAATTCAAAATTGCCACGAGAATGTACGACGTAACGAGTTTAAGATTGCGAGCACGTGTTCTTGTCTTTGTCTACAGATTGCCCAAATGTTTCGTTCGAAGGACGTTTTACACAATTGTGTATTCTCTACATCTCATACATCAACGTCTTCAGTTATAAAACTACCTGGAGAGTGATGTATGTTTGACAGTTTGCGCTTGACTCTAACATTCACAGAATATGCGCTGCTTTTAGAATATATAAATTTCCATTTTTTACAGGGCCGGCCTGTCCATTTAGGCGAACTAGGCAACGGCCTAGGGCGCTCGACCTTGTGGGGCGGCATGGTGAAGCCTAGGGCGCTAAGTTTGCTCGGGTTAGCGCTAATAAACCTGCAGTTCGAGTCAAGCTCCTTATTTATAAACGTTGTAACGGCTACGACGTTGCAATATTGTGATGTTAATTGAACTGAAATACGTTCTATAAATTTATTGGTAAGGTAAGCCCAGGATAGATTCCCTAGATTTTGAACTGGCTTCATAGCGGACAAATGCTTTAAATGCTTTACTAGTGTTCGGTAAGTTCAGTTCTTTGTCTACAACAATAAATATTATAATTTGCAAAACTATAAAAAAATCAAGGAGATTTTAAGACTTTAAATTACCCCTCCTTATCAGGATAGACGCCTCGGGTGTGGTAAAGAAGCCCCAGAGTTAAAACCGTGATCGGGATGGAAGCCCTTTTTAATAAAACTAATCAATTTATGATTTGAGTGTCTTTAAAATCTTTATTAAAAAAAATTAAATTCTACAACAAACCATAATTTATAAGATGCCATCCCACTCAAAATTTATAAAATAAGCTAGTGTATGCTAATTAAAAAAAAACCGACCAAGTTTGAGTCAGGTTCGCGTACCTAGGATTCCGTATTGTGGACGATAAATTTAATTTTGTCATTTTTTTCGTGAATTTCTCAACCGCTTTATTTTTTCTGTTATCTTTACATAAACACATATTACCATGATTTTTGTCATATATTTTGGTCCACCAGTTTTGGAGATAAAGGGGGGGACATACAATTTTTTGTGGTTTTTCAAGGATTTCGCGAAATAGATGCAATTAAATATTGCCAAACTGTATATTTTTACAATCAACTTTTTAATACCTTCAATTTGATACCCATATTGTATTTTTATAAAATATTTTTTTTATTATTTTACTTCTTTTTTTATATTTTTTATTCGCTGTTGTTTTCCTGTAATTGGCCAGTTATGATATATATTTGTATTTTTTTCATATTTGTCGGTCCACCAGTTTCGGAGATAAGGGGGGGGGGCATACATATTTTTGTGTTTTTTTAAAGATTTCTCGAAACCAGTGCCATTATAGTAAATATAGTAAAAGTAAATATTATAGTTTTACAATCAGCTTTTTAATAGCTACAATTTTATATCCATATCGTATTTTTAGGATAATATTTTTTATTTTTCACACTTTTCTTTTTAAAATATTTTGAATAATTTCAAATTTTTCATATTATTTTTTTACATTGTGATATATGTGCAAATTAATGCTATTTTTTGACAAATTTCATGTCTTTACCTTTGACGGTGCTAAAGTTATGAGGCTGTGACATACGGACGGAGGACGGACGGACAACGGAGTCTCACCGTAAAGGTTCCTTTTGTACCTTTTAGGTACGGAACCCTAAAAACTATACTATACGATCCACGATATTATACGCGGCTTGACTCCAGGTTTGCGTTTATATTTACGCTGCATAATTTTCTAGAACACGAAATCACAATATCAATGAAAATATATTTAAAAAAATATAAGGATTGGTGCCCCTAGGGGCAAGTATACCGTGAAAAAATCGTGGCAACTATCCTTTTACTACGGGATAGCTGCCTATGTAAATAAAAATAGATATTATGTAATTTTACTCTCAAAAATGTACTAAACATTGTCTACACACTACTACATTATCTAGTAAGAAATTAAATCAACTTGCTCGGTGACAAAAAAATCGCTGCTCTTAGAAGTAGGTCCGAAAAATGAAACGGCGATATTCGGTTGCGACTGTGACTTTCAAATGGCTCTATCACAGGCAAATACATGCGTACGCGCTGGCATCCGTGATGAAACTCAGGGGTGGGAGGGGAGCTTTGTAGTTACAAAGTGTTTCACTTGATTAGCGTTATGGAATTTGAGTAGTAAAAATTGGGGCACCTATCCTGGACTTACCACAAAAATTTTGATATATATGTATATTAGATAGGACTAAGTAGGTACACAAAAACTAATCGAACATGAACGAAACCGCGAGCAGAAACTAGTCTAATAAATAATTTTGATTTTCAATTGTCTCTCCGTTTATTTAAATAATTCGCCTAGGGCGCCAAGCTGGCTTAGGTCGGTGCTGATTTCATAATGCACTTCGTGTCAAGTAGGTGTAATTTAAATGTTTAATATTATAAAAGAAAAATAGATGGAAATCTGTGGTTAGAACCTAACAGTTTTGGCCGCTGGGCCACACGCAGCGGTTCACTTTTTCTCACAGTGAAAAAACCGAAACACACTCTTTTACACCATAATAACTAAGCAAGCAAAAATGCGGATTTCAATAACTGTAAACACGAAAAGAAACAGATGGCTCGAAAATATAAAAGCAAACATTTTCATTCATTTCATTCGGGTGAAGGTTTCCTTTTGATTGTTATACGACCCATAAAAAAATTGCACCCATAAACGAAACCGATTGCAAAGTCCCAACGAAAAGTCGGCTGTCAGCTCTAAAATGCAGTATTTTCTCTGCAAAACAAAACAAAGTTGAACGCGCCGAAGGACCGATCCATGAAAACCCGGTTTCGGAAAAAGTAAAGCAAAACGAGTTTGTTCCGGTACGCACAGACAAATCCCTAGGCGTCGCTCAAAAACGCGTTCCCTTTTTAAAGTTCAGACGATTCGCGTAACGACTGTCGAATTCTCGAGCCCGAGGGGCCCCTCCCAGAGACGAAGTGTCCCCCGGAGGAGCCTGGTAATTACCCACCATTATGGACAAAAGACAAGACTGGTCCGATTACCATAATTCCCTCGCTCCGAGCTCGGATATAAATGGCCACATTTTGTAGTAGCACTAGGAGTGACGTGTGTATTAATGACTATGCTTGTCCTCTTAAATTAGGTGAGGGATCTGGTGATTTAGTTTTTCATTGGCGCCCACGACTCGGGATGAATGGTCCCGCCCGTTGGGCCGGTGAGAAGCATTCATGCTTCTACTACAGATAAAGTACGCTTTGCCGAACGATTTTCAATTGCCAGTCGTTTATTTTCTTTAAATTGAACGCTGTGATTCGATTCGAACGCTTTTTTACTTTAATTACTAGGAATTCATAATAGATTTGTTTGATAATTAAACGATTGGAGCGCGTTCATCACTGAAGGCATTCTTCATTACCGAACGGCTCCAATAAATTGTTCAACTTCTAATTACTCCCGGACGAATCGTTTCAAAGGCCAAGCAACAAAGGCCCTCCGCCGGTATTATTGGTAACTTCACCATTTTCTATTCGGTAGGGGGCGAGCGTGGAAAAAAACAACACAAAAACCCTTTTAAAATTAATTGAGTTTTCTTGCGGCTACATCAGCCGCTACAATAAATTAATTAACGCTCGAAGGAATCTTTAAAATTTGTCGAGGATAAAAGTTGATTCCGTGAGGCTAACGGAAGCTTGGCTGCGTAGAGTAGGCAGTGAGGGGGCAGATAATACTTCGATTTTCCATTAGGTTATATTAGCGATGGGCGATGGGTGAGGCCTCCGCGCCCCGCGGTTTGAGCAATAGCTCTCGGTCCAATATATTTCCTTTATAACGAAGTACCGCGACACGCGATCTTTGATCCATTTGCATGGGCCGATTACTTTGGTATTTGTTTACGACCCATTACGGTGAGCAATATACGCCCCTAATTGAATTTCGACTTGTAAATTTTCGTGGATAGAATTAATTAAATCTTTCTTGCGCTCTTGATAGCCACTTTTGTGCCGATCGCGAGCAGATTAATTTTGTTAAAGCTTTCATAAACATTACAGATGATGTGAAGAGGTTTTTGCACGGGCTCTTGGATACTAAATGATTTTAATTTGTGAACAGCCCCGTAAACGTGACTCAAAATGTCGTTGCTAGAATTACGAATACAATCAAAAGTTGCTAGAACTACCAAGTCTTCTACAACAGCATTTTACATAAATATATATGTACATCTTTAAAAACTTCCAGAACTACCTTACTGAAACATAACTTACACCTGCCCCACTAAGTGTCGCACAGGTGTAACTTATTTCCGAGTATACCTGTGCCCCAAAAAGTTGTCCTTCTAAATCCTTGTCGCTTTAACGAGAGTAATCTTAAAGAAAGTTATTTACTCTCTTTAGATTATTTGACTTGCGCGTTGACTTAAAACTGTTTTCCCTTTGTCCTCAGGTTGTCTGCTAGAAGGGCCCAGGGCTCCGCCGGATGTGCCACCCCGCAACCCCACCATGTCACGGCTAAACGGCCGAATCACCGGTAACCCGGCAGACTTAGCCGACTTCGAACCCTCGTGTCTCGTTAGAACGCCATCTGGCAACTTCTACGTGCCTTCAGGTGAGCAAGGATCATGTAAGTATAGATAAATCACATTTACTTTCGAGTTGGAAATTATCTCTGTAGGTAGTTCACATACAAGAAAAGCACGTTCTATATAATTTATAAAACATTTCGTTAATTCCAGGGGACATACAAAAGAATCCGTCTATGGACTACAAGTCAAATTCCTCCTGTAGTAGTCCTGGGAAACAAGACAAAAGTACTCTCGAAAGGATGGACAGAAACGAGAGAGCACACCCCGCATTCGGGGCACCCGTTCCAGTGCTTCCTGTCCGGAACAATCTCCGCGCCTCACACTTCACCCCTGCGGGCTCCCGGTTCCATTTTAGGAAAGGACTATCTTCCAGGTGTTCCTGGAAATGTACTGCAATAGTGTTCATAGTACTGTTTGTTGTACTTTTAGCGATTGCATCATATATGTCAGGTACTAATTTTTCTTCTATATAAAGTAGGTAGTTATATCTGTTTGGAAATTCTCGTTATGCTGATTGAGTTTGTTTAATTTCAGCTACATATTTTGTCAACTGGTCATATCAAAACACGAAAGCGTGTACAGTGCTAGTTGGCGAATCAACAGAAGTATTCCCAGCGTCTAAAGCGACGACGCTAGACTCCAATAACAAATCTTTAGCCAGCAGGCCGCAACAGAGCTCTGCTTCCACTGGCTCAGGTAATGAAGACGGAAAACCGCATTCACGCCCTCGTAGACATGTAGAAGGGCATGCTTCTTTTTCTTCCATTTCTCCTTCTGTTACTGAAACCACCTCTCCTGTAGAAATGCATGAGCTAATCACTACGCCTTCTGTGAACACTTTTAGTTTAGTGCATGGTGTGTCATCGTCTTCGGGGAAGCTGACAGGCAAAGAACAGGAGGATAATATTTTTGCTAACGCTTTGGTGATAAGTAATGTCAGTGATAATAACATTGGTGAAACTAATCTCAAACCATCAACCCACACTCAAGATGAATCAACCACAGCTAAACTTGGTTCTACATCTGAAAAAAGGAGCGTTTATGAAAGTGATAATGTTGTTACCAAAACTGTTTATACTAACGATAGTACTGAAAAGTCAAGTAATAAACATCTTGACTCATTAGTGGATAAACCCTATGAAACCTCAGCATTAGTTGAAAAGAAGAAAGAAACAATAAATGATTCGCCAAGAATACATACAATCGCAACTAAAACCAAAAGTGCTAATAATAATAACATTGAAAAACCACCTACAAACACAAACTCATCGTTGGATCATGTCCCAGAAACATCAACAACTGCTAGACATGTAAAAACTAAAAAAGATATTGATAACATAGCTTATGATCCTGCTGACATGCAGAGTGACTCATTCCCAAACATCTATTCATATGGTGTGCAAAAACTCCAGTACGCTAAATTACTAACTAGGTTTAGTGCTGTTAATGAAGTTTTGCAAATTTTTTCTAACGAAACAAACAACTCTGAAAAAGACTTAGAAAAGCTCCACTATGACAGTGAACCAGTAACTAAAATTAATCTTAAAACCACAACTACACCCAAATTAATCTTATCTACGACGGCAACTGATAAAACAATGACACCAAGAAAACTAACTGAAGAAACAATTATTCCTCTCACAACAAATAAGTTTGTCACCCCTACGTCGCATGTTGTGTTGACCACACCCACACCGAGTGTTACTAACCGTAACATTGATAAATTAAACAAAATTACAACAGAATCTTATGAAAACGTTAAAGAAACTACGGATGATTTTACTACTGATTCTAAAACTCCGGATGTACATTCTAACGCTAAACATGTGTTAATTAATCTAACAATTTCCGCTGATGATGCCGAAAATTCTTCTTATAAGCCGCTTTACTCATTAACAGTAACCGTTCCCACAGTTGGTGATACTAGAGAAATGCCAACTGTGAAAATAACTCCTGTGGATGTTGAGCCAACACAGCCGACGAATTTCAATAAACCTATGACAATGGAAGGGCCAAATAAATCTATCAATGATATAAAAACAGAGACAATGTGGGGTGGAAGTTGCGAATGTTCGTGTCCTGTGTGTGAAGGAAACTACGATGAATACTATGAAAGTTCTACCACGAAGACTGCTGAAATTAAGGATTATAAAGATGTTTCAAGTACAACAGATTACACTTTAGTGGAAAATGTGACAGATAGCACTACAGAAAATACTTCAGATATCTTAGAGACAACCAGCGACATTTCAACAACTGAAAGTGATCCCACTGAATCAACAACTGATTTAACTACTGAGGCAGACACTGAATTGACAACAAAGATTGTACCAAAGTGTGTTTGTCCAAAGATTAAGCCTCCACCCATCCTAATTTTGGAAGGTGAGGTTAAAAAATTCAATTCTGTCTTTAACAAACTAACAACTCACATATCAACATCTTTAATACGGTTACCTATTTAAAACGTTTCGATAACCAACTAACTATTGCACGTTCATTATTTTTGGGAAATCAACCGCATGTGGTTTTGGGTAATTAATCTGAATTGGTTTTTAACAATAAAGATAATGTAAGCGTAAAATATATTTTAGTAGGTAGGCTTGGCAAACACCTTTAATACTTTTGCACGTAGTAAACATGTAGATCAGTTCATTAGTAAAAATTGTGGGCAAATCAATTTAATTAAAATAAACAGAAATAAATCTCACTTGAAATTTTCACCGCATGCTGACTGATGTGATGCTATTTAAAACAATCTGCAGTGGAACATTTCGTACAATTTATTTCTGATTTTAGGTGCGCGAACATTCCCGGCACAGTCATTCCCTCCTGATGGGACGACATTCAAACAAATTACTTTAGGTGAAAAATTATCAAAAGATATCCCTCCATATAGTTACTGGAACATGCAGTTTTATCAGTCAGAGGCGTCCTATGTGAAATTTGACTACATGATACCAAGAGGAGCTTCGATAGGTGTTTATGCTAGGCGAAATGCCTTACCAACACACACGCAATACCACTTCTTGGATGTATTGAGTGGATTCAAGGCAAGAACTACGAGGGCATCCCATGTAAGTACCCAAATAAAATTTTAACACTATCCAAAAAATTACTTCCATAAACACTGCAATGGAACTAAATGACCTTTTTTTTGTCATTTTTAGCCATCCGTAAAGAAAGAAGTGACCCATTACATGGAGCAAGGCCATTGGTTTCTTTCACTATACAACGATGACGGTGACCCTCAAGAGATCTCATTTATTGCAATATTAGCTGAAGACATGACCCACAACTGTCCTAACGGTTGCTCTGGCAAAGGCGAGTGTTTAATGGGACATTGCCAATGTCAACCCGGTTTCGGTGGTGATGACTGTAGTGAAAGTACGTACCTTATAAAATAACGCCGACAATTATACAAAAAAAAAACTCAGGCTTCCAGATTCATTATAAATTTTGTTGTAGGTGTATGTCCAGTACTTTGCAATCAACGAGGCGAGTACATCAATGGTGAATGCCAATGTAACCCGGGATGGAAAGGCAAAGAATGTTCTCTTCGACACGACGAATGTGAGGTTCCGGATTGCAATGGTCACGGACACTGTGTTAATGGAAAATGCTCTTGTGTACGAGGATACAAGGGCAAGTTCTGTGCAGAAGTCGACTGTCCTCATCCTACTTGTTCCGGCCATGGATTCTGCATTGAAGGTATTTGCGTCTGCAAGAAGGGATGGAAAGGACTTGACTGTGCAACGATGGATAAAGATGCGCTGCAATGTTTACCTGATTGCTCCGGTCATGGAACTTTCGATGTTGACACGCAAACTTGTACTTGTCATGTTCGTTGGTCTGGTGATGATTGTTCAAAAGGTAAATTGAATTGCGCTCGCATGTCATACATTATAATACATTTTACTTTTAAAATTATTATCTATTATTTGGTTTAATTTTTCAGAGGTTTGTGATCTTAATTGTGGCCCTCACGGCCGATGCGTCGGAGAATCTTGTGTGTGCGATCCTGGGTGGACTGGTGAATACTGCACTTCAAAACTCTGCGATACACGATGCAGCGACCATGGACAGTGCAAGAATGGCACTTGTCTTTGCGTCTCAGGCTGGAATGGACGGCACTGCACGTTAGAAGGTTGTCCCAGAGGATGTGCAGGTCACGGTCAATGCAAAGTTGCCAATGACGGACATTGGGAATGCAAGTGCTTTGATGGTTGGGATGGTCCCGATTGTACTACTCTCAAGGAACAGATTTGTGATGACTCCAAGGATAACGATAAAGGTAACGAAGGAAAAAACAAAACCTTAGATGCTGCCTAAACAATAGTTTTGACACATTTTATTTGCTGCAGATGGCCTAGTTGACTGCGAAGACCCAGAATGCTGCCAAAGTACCGCCTGCAAGGGAAGCCAGCTCTGCGTATCATCTCCAAAGCCCACAGATATCTTGCTCCGCAAGCAGCCGCCAGCGATCACGGCGTCGTTCTTCGAACGAATGAAGTTCCTCATTGATGAAGGTAGTCTCCAAAACTACGCCAAACAGGAGACATTTAATGAAAGGTGAGGATCTTGATGTTCAATGTTAGAAATTAGATTATGCAGAATTTGTGCTACTTGACGAAACAATTCAATTCAAGGAAAGTGTTACAAAAGCAATGTTACGTCAAGTAGATCAAGTGAAATATTTACGGAAAACTAACATTTTAACAATGGAAACTAAATAATATATTTTATATAACATACCTATTTATAAGAAACGCAATGTTGTGCCCCAGTCAATCCTCATGTTTTATTTACATTTTAAGAGTGTTCACTGTTTTTCTTTTCTTTCTTAACACTACAAATCGATTTTATGTTCGGTACCTATATTTAATTGTTCAAAATCTACCCTAAACGAATTAACGATATCACTTGCATGTTCTTATGTATTCTTATTCTTAAATGTATCGAGACTAACATCGTCTACCCGATCTACTTCTTCTAAATTATGATTGTATCCAATAATGAGTCTTACTTATTCTTTGTCATTTTCGTCTCTCTAACGCTGCGCAGTATGTTTTGGAACCACTTCAATACGAGGTAAGAATTGGAAAACCGAGTAGGATTTGTGTGTGCGTAATTAGTACCCTATATTTAATCAATAATTGGCAACATAACTATATTTATACGTATATGTAACATATATGCATGTCGTTTGTGTGAAATAGTAACCTGTGTCCTGTGAATTTTATGTTAAGCTTTTTATTTAATAATGTTTATTGAATAGTATTTTATTACATTCTAGGTAAATTATAGTAGTATTTTGTAGGTCACCAATTAGACCATTCTTTGAAATTAGCACCTCTAATATTTTTCCAGTAAAACATTCCTAGTGCTAATTAAACTTGTGAATTTGTAGACAGTTATAATTTATCAGTAGTGATGGTGTGCAAATCGTCAACAAAATTTAAGTGATAAGTAAAGATTCTCATAACAATTTTCTTTTGAACAAAAACAAATAACCCCTTTTTTCCTATCACTGTTAAATCTTTTCAGGAATTACCTTTAAAAAACTACTTTCACTGACCGAAACATTAGAATCATTCGAAATCTTTTCCAATTTGAAAACTTAATTTCACGCAACAAGCTATTCATAGAACCCTTGCCGATTCCACAGCCGTTCAGCAGTGATCAGAGGGCGTGTGAAGACGTCACTCGGATCTGGTCTTGTCGGAGTGAGAGTGTCCACCTCCACTCCTCTCGAAGGCTTCACACTGACGAGGGACGACGGCTGGTTCGACTTGCTGGTGAATGGCGGAGGAGCGGTCACCTTGCACTTTGGCAGAGCTCCGTTCAGACACACATCGCATGTAGTCTATGTGCCTTGGAATGAGGTGAGGATTTAAATCGTAATTGTATATGTATAAAAGAATAACTAAAGAAGTTCCAGAACAATGTGGAATAAAAAGAATGATCCGTTTGTTAATTTACAATATTATATTTACACATCGTACATTTATGTACACCCACATCTTCATTCTTCAAAAAACACCGTTCTACCTCCCTCAATCTGACTCTATGATATTCATAAAGTGATCATAATTACCCAGCAATGCGTTTAGTGGCGAAAAGCCTATTAATTTTATTGCAAACTTGTTGCAAACATTATTTTAGGATACTAAATACGACTGCGAATTTATATTGTCCAGGCATGTGCACTAAATGTCAATGCAAGGTTTGTAATGAAACTAACAAACAAAAACATTGCACCTTTTGAATTAAAAAGGAGTAATAATTTCTCTTTTTTTACCTCTGGCGATCAGGTGCCATTATAGTAGTTTATGCTACAAGGGCGAAACGGGGTAGTTATTTTGCCCGTGTATCATACTACGTTTTTTAATGCATAGTGTGAGGAAATAAAACAAATATAATCAAAGAAAAAAAACTTTAATTATTAAAGTAGAAAGTTACATTGTTACAATTTTGCAAGTTAATGATTGGCTCAAAAGGACTGTATCCAGAGCCGTTAAACAGTGGGAAAAAAAGTATAACATTTATGATACACATGAAAGGTTGCAGGTTAGCCAACTTCTCGTAAATTGATTTAAAAAAATATTAATAAAGCCCTAGGGCAAAATAATCGACTTTCTGTTCGGTTTTGATGCATAAAAATTAGGCCTTTACGAGCACTTACATTGAAAAAATAGTTAAGGATCTCTGAAAATAACTTTGTCCATGTGCTAATTTAAATCGCACAAATCCTTCTTAAATTGTTGGTCTTCAAATTCTATATTGATAGGTTTTTAATAATTTATTCATATCTTCACTATCTAAACTCAAACTCACGTTTATTGCAAACTAAGTGTACAAAAATGGTGGAAATAAAAACAAGGATCTTACAACTTAGTTGCCTTTTACTAGGCACAGCAAATAGGGAGGGTATACTTATATAATGTAACTTAAAAATAGAGGAACTTTAAACATTTTACCTATCTAAAACATACTCGTACAATAATATTTAAAAAAATTAGCCACACACTTTTAGAAATAAAGGTGGGAATGTTTTAAACGTATTTTCTCAAATAAATCAAAGAAAAAGCAACCAAAATATTAAATAACAATATTTTATACTATAATCATCCATCCATCATTAGTTTGTCCACTGCTGGACATAAGCCTTTCCAGGACTTTGCCACTCCCTGCGGTCGTCCTGGAAGAATTGCCCACACTCACACGCTGGGCAGGCGGGTTGGTGAGCGTGGTGCCGGAACCTTCGCACCAGTGACGCCGCTGCCCGTCACCAGTCTGTTCCATATAAGGCCCGGCTATCAGGGATGGATATACCGCCATCCATCGGTCCCAGGCATGGTGGGCCTCCTGGTTTTTTGCCTGTGAGCTGTCCTCTTACTCTCCCCCGAATTACTTCGAGGGGGTCTTCAAGTAAGATGGTGGTACCTTCACAGTCGAGCCCAGCATCAGCTCTACCACCTACTATACAGGGTGGAAAAAATTTAAGGGCCCTGGAGGGGAACTACCTTAAATCCTTTAGTTAGAAACAAAACTGCATTCAAAGATATTCTGAAATTCTCTTGTCTCACCCGGGAATCGAATCAACTAAAAATTTAAAAAATAAACCCTCGCTATACGCTATACGAATCGGTAGGACTGTTGTTCAGGATCATATTTTTCTAATAAACATTTTATCTTACACTCATCTGTTGTACGAGATACCCATGAAATTGAATATTTATTACAACTTCTTTATTAACAATACGTACTGATCACTTCCATTGACATCCACAACGAAACACTCTCAATAAAAACAGGCCGGGTCAAAAAAAATATACTTACCATATATGTAGAATAATTTTAAAAAATTTAACTACATTGGCCTGCAAAACTAAGTACCACACTTTTTAAATTTGATTTTTTTCTAAACTATAGAAGTTAGAGATTTAAAATAAAAAACGTTTTATAGCAAACTATAGGGAACTATAAGGACAACTTCACTATGTGATTATTTTAAATCTCTAACTTCTATGGTTTAGAAAAAAATCAAATTTAAAAAGTGTAGTACTTAGTTTTGCAGGCCAGTGTAGTTGAACAAGCAAACTATTCCAAATTTCAAGATTTTCCTCGGACAATATTGGCGGTGACGTACAGATGGACGAACCTATGAATATAATGGAAACGTATTGATAAGAGATATACGCAAAAAACGGTATATATGTATGTGTAAAACCACAACAACTCGATTAAATTTTGCAGGTTGTGGTAATTGACGAAGTGGTAATGACGACATCCGATGAGAAGGGCGGGATGGGACCTCTACAAGCATGCTTGGCTCACGACTACGACGCTATGAAGCCTGTGGTGCTAGCCACATGGAAACATGGATTCCAAGGAGCCTGCCCAGATAAGAGTGCAATATTGGCTGAGTCACAGGTAATTTCTTAACAAAGTTAATTTGTTAAATTAGCGGAAATTAGAAACTTCCAAAAATACAAGTATTATCTTTTAATCGATTATCTAATTTGCATTTTAGGTGGTTCAAGAAAGCCTCCAAATCCCTGGAACTGGATTAAACTTCGTCTATCACAGCTCCAGAGCTGCGGGCTACCTCTCAACCATACAACTGCAGCTTACACCAGAGAAAGTTCCTTTAACTTTAGCCCTTATTCACTTGAGGATCTCAATCGAAGGAATTCTATTTGAAAAGACTTTCGAAGCAGATCCTGTCATCAAATTCACGTACCCTTGGAACAGGCTAAACGTTTACAGACAGAGGGTCTACGGTGTAACAACAGCTTTGGTGAAAGTTGGATATCAATACACGGATTGTAAGGACATCATCTGGAATGTTCAGACGACAAAACTGAGCGGTCATGACATGAGTATCTCCGACGTTGGAGGATGGAATCTCGATATTCATCATAGATATAACTTCCATGAAGGTAAGGAACAAAATCAATTACTTACTGATATAATAATTTATTTATTTGAATTTAAATTACATAAAATGTACAATTAAATTAATTAAATTGTAAAAAGTGTTAATACTTTTTACAATTTAATTAATTTAATCTTATAAAAATATATTTAATAAAATAATAAACGTATATGAACTAAATTAAAGGTAAGTTTATATGTAGTAAATTAATGAGTATTTTGCAGCAATGTATACGATTTAAATGATAGCTAAAATCTATAATTATATACTAAATAATAATAGGTTACATACGTGCCTAACTCCACCCATTCGATTTGTCTTGATAAGAAGAAATATATACACACCCGGATGAAAAATGTATTGCCGATAACTAACTTGTAGGTATGTGTTATGTTACAGGAATACTCCAAAAGGGAGATGGCACGAATATCTATTTGAAACACAAGCCTCGCCTCATAATTACAACCATGGGAGATGGCAGACAACGAGGCCTAGACTGTGGCACTGAATGTGAAGGAATAGCCACAAAACAGAGATTGCTAGCTCCAGTGGCTTTGGCTGCAGCTCCTGATGGCTCAATATTTGTAGGAGACTTTAATTTGGTTAGGAAGATCAAGACTGATGGTACAGTGCGCACTATGGTTAAGTTGAAGTAAGTATTTACTTTTTCATGCTATCTCAAGTAATATTCTACGATCACATTCTTGAAACTAATTTGTTCCTCAACTTTTTCAGTGCCACTCGAGTTTCTTACCGCTACCACATGGCTCTGTCTCCGCTCGATGGTAGTCTCTACATCTCGGACCCTGAGTCACACCAGATCATTAAAGTCCGCGATACTGAAGATTACAGTGACCCCGAACGTAACTGGGAGACGGTCGTCGGATCTGGAGAACGATGCTTGCCTGGTGATGAAGCCCATTGTGGAGATGGAGCTTTGGCCAGAGACGCTAAACTGGCCTATCCTAAAGGAGTAGCTGTTTCGATAGACAATGTGTTGTACTTCGCTGACGGAACTAACATCCGTATGGTCGATAGAGATGGCATCATTACAACAGTGATCGGAAATCATATGCATAGAGCTCACTGGAAACCGATCCCTTGTGAAGGAACACTAAGTGTCGAAGAAGTCCATTTGCGATGGCCCACGGAGCTGGCAATCAACCCGTTGGATAACAGTTTGCACATCATTGACGATCACATGATCTTACAAATGGCACCTGATGGTAGAGTAAAAGTCATCGCTGGAAGGCCCTTACATTGCCCTTCGCCTCTGACTGGTTATGATATGGAACTTGCCACGTATGCAACATTAGTTATGCCACAAAGTATAGCTTTTGGTGCTGCTGGTGATTTGTACGTTGCTGAAAGTGATTCACAAAGAATAAACAGAGTTCGCCTTATTACAACAGATGGAAAGATTTCTTTGTATGCTGGCGCTGAATCTAAGTGTAACTGTCTAGAGCGTGGATGCGATTGCTTCGAAGCTGATCACTTTTTGGCTTCAAACTCCAAATTCAACACCATTTCTGCATTAGCTGTCAGCCCCAGTGGCATCATGCATATCGCAGACCAAGCCAATTACAGAATCCGATCAGTAATGGCAAGTATTCCCGATGCTAGTGGTACTAGAGAATATGAAATCTACTCATCGGATACACAAGAGACCTATATCTTTAACAGATTTGGACAACACGTCATGACAAAGAACATTCTTACAGGCGAGACAAACTACGTTTTTACTTACAATGTGAACACCAGCAATGGAAAATTGAGCACTGTAACAGATGCAGCTGGCAATAAAGTCTTTCTTTTACGTGATTATTCTAGTCAAGTTAATTCAATTGAAAATACTAAGGGACAAAAATGTAGGCTAAAAATGTCAAGAATGAAGATGCTGCAAGAACTTAGGACACCAGATAATTTCAATGTCACTTTCGACTACCATGGAACTACTGGATTATTGAAAGCCAAATATGACAGCACTGGGAGAAGCTACATCTACAAGTACGATGAATTTGGCAGACTTACATCTGCGGTAACACCAACCGGTAGAATCATTAATTTGACATTTGATCTCAGTATCAAAGGTGCTACAGTACTCGTCAGTGAAAATAATAGGAACCCAATTTCAATTCTTATCAAAGGAGCATCTGTCAACACTAAACTTGGAGAAGCGGAGCAGAAAACGATCATATCCACTGATGGCAGTATTTCCTCTAGCATGCCTTGGGGACACGTCATTTCTACTGATACTGTTCCGTACACCATTTTGTCAGAAATTGATCCAATCTTAGGAGAAAGCTATCCAGTGCCCGCTAAACAAAGGACCGAAGTTGGAGGTGATCTAGCGAACCGTTTCGAATGGCGATACTTCTTGAGGAGACTCCAATCAAACAAAGGAAAGAGCAATAAAGCAGTAGCTCAGATTGGTCGCAAATTGAGAGTGAACGGTGAAAATCTTTTAACTCTTGAATACGATAGAGATTCATCAACAGTTGCTGTATTTATGGACGATAAAGTAGAACTTCTGAATGTAACCTATGACAGAACAGCTAGACCAGTTAAGTGGGGACCAAGGAATGGAATATTTGCAGAGGTAGAACTTGAGTACGATCGGTTCAGCAGATTAATCAGTTGGCGTTGGGGAGACTTAAACGAGACCTATGGATTTGACAGAGCAGGAAGACTTCATGAAATCAAATATGGCGATGGGTCTTCTTTAGCTTACTCGTTCCGAGACATGTTTACTAACCTCCCATTAAAGGTAACAACACCAAGAGGCAGTGACTATCTTTTGGATTACGACGACGCTGGAGCACTACAGAATCTGACCACTCCACGTGGACACATACATACTTTTGCCCTTATGACTTCTTTGGGCTACTTCAAATATCAGTACTTTTCTCCAATGAACCGACATCCTTACGAAATTCTTTACAACGATGATGGTCATATTCTAGCCAAGATCTTTCCACATCAGTCTGGTAAAATTCTTTACGTTTATGATAGCACGGGCAAGTTGGAAACAATCTTAGCTGGAGCTTCTGCAATCCGATATGTATACCATGAGAACACTCATTTGGTCAAAAGTGTTGAAATAACAGATCCCGACTACGAACTGAAACAAGATTACAAATACCATGCAGGCATTTTAAAAGACGAAAAGATGAAATATAACTCCAAGAGTGGTCTGAACAACGCCCACTTCAAGTACCAATATGATGGCAATGCGAGGCTTTCGACTATTGACGTGAACATCAACAGCAAGGAAATGCCACAACTGAGACTAAAGTACAACCAAAACTTAGGCATTCTTGAGGGAGTTAGTGATTTAAGAATCTACAGAAACACTTTTAACAGATCTGTTATGCAGGACACTAGCAAGCAATACTTTACGATCACAGACTACGATGATCATGGAAGAATAAAGACTGTCCTGATGAACATCAAGTCATTTGACGTATTTCGCTTGGAACTCGAATACGACGTGCGGAATCGTATCAAGTCGAAGAAACTGATGATAGGGGACACTTCATCCAATGAACGAATCAGTTACAACTATGACGGTCATCTGATGGAAGCTGTGGGATCTGAAGATGACTGGAAATACAACTACGATGAGAACGGCAACGTCATTGGAGTTATTGAACGTGGAGAAAAACGTTACCTCGGCTACGACATTGGAGACAGAGTGGTTCAATATGGAGACATCGAGTTTAGCAGCTACGATGGTCGTGGATTCGTAATCAGACGTGGAGAACAAAAGTATAGATACAACTCGAGAGGACAATTCGTCCACGCTTTTGAAAGAGAGAAATTCCAGATGTGGTACTACTACGATGACAAAAGTCGCCTTGTCGCCTGGAAAAATGACAAGAATAACGTTACTCAATTCTTCTACGCGAATCCTCAAACGCCTAACCTCATCACGCATATGCACTTTCCGAAGACCGAGAAAACTGTCCGTTTCTTGTACGACCAACGAGACTTCCTGACTTGTATCGAAACTGAAGATCAACGCTTCTTCGTTGCCACAGATCACAATGGTTCTCCATTGGTAATTTTTGACGTAAACGGTGAAATAGTCAAGGAAATCAAACGCAGTCCATTCGGTAAAATCATTAAAGATACCAACCCCGGATTCTACGTTCCTGTCGACTTCCACGGAGGCATATTTGACTTCAATACTAACTTGCTATATTTGGACAACCGTTTATACGATCCAGTTGTTGGTCAGTGGATGACACCAAGCTGGGAGCATTTGGCGACGAAGCTAAGTCTTCCAACTGACATTTTTACCTACAGATTCAAGAACAACGATCCGATCAACAGAAACCAAAATGTACCTTACATGACTAACTTGGCCAGCTGGCTGCATCTTTATGGATACGACCTGGACAAAATAATGGGCTCCGAGTATATCACTGGCATGATCTTCCGACCAATGGCTTCTTTAACCGCCCCTCAACTGGCACCTGACTTTGGAGTTATGTCTGGTCTTCAGTGTATAATTGAAAAGGTAAATGTAACATGATAAAATTTTTTTCATATATTAAGTACATACCTATATCGCAGCAAGAATCTAATGTAAAAATATTTTCCTTTCAGGTCAATAAACAGCTGTCCAACATCGATTTCGTTCCAACACCTCTTCTGAAAATGGAGCCAATAACAAGGAACCTTCTGCCACGAGTTTCTTACAAGCACGGAGTTTTTGGCAAAGGAGTTCTGATATCAAGAGTTGACGGCAAGGCTTACATCAGCGTCGCAGACGGCGCCAATAGCGTCGTCGAAGACGTCATCACCACGGTCTTTAACAACTCCTACTTCCTTGATGTCCACTTCAGTATTCACGATCAGGACGTTTTCTACTTTGTCAAAGATAATTCATTGAAGATCAGAGATGACATGGAAGAGTTGAGGCGTCTATCGGGCAAGTTCAACGTTTCACAGGACGAGACAAATGACCAAGGATTGGAGGTGAGTTTTACAAAGGCTCTCAAAACTTTTGATATATATATATGTGTTAGACAAAAAATAAAGTTCCATATTTTATAATAAGTATGGTCGGTTTTAGTACATACTGATACAAAGACAAAAATCTTCTGTTTCTAGGTGCGAGTTCACGCAGTAGGCAAGGGTTCAGCGCAAGCGGTAATAGTTCTGCGTTACGGCGTGGATCCGGCACAAGAGAGGATCAAACTTTTAAAGCACGCTCACAAACGTGCCGCAGCGAGGGCTTGGGAGAGAGAGAAGGCTTTGGTCGCCGCCGGATGGGAGGGACGAGGATCCTGGACCGAAGAGGAAAAGGAGGAACTAATATCCCACGGCATCGTAGACGGCTGGGCGGCCAAGGATGTCCATTCCGTGTCCAAGTATCCCCAGCTGGCCGATGACCCTGCCAACATCATCTTCGTCCGCGACGGCAGAAGAAAACGGAGAAAGAGCGGCCGCGCGCGTCACCGCTCGTGATTATTCTGAACGTGCCATAACTCGCCGCCATATTGACTTTTTGAATTTCGAACTCTTTTTCGAAGGTCGGCAAAATGGATGGCGGCTTCGATTGCGGGGTCGGAACTCGATTAGTCTGTAAGGTTTTAGTTTATACTATTTTTATAGGACTGAAAAGTATTTTCGATGGTCTGTCTGAAATTCTCAATTGATTGTGAATCTTTGAAACTCTTGTGATCAGAATTGGACAAAATGTGTATGTACGCGTATTATGTAAGTGAATATTCTTTAAATGGACACTTGTGTAATTGCATTTCATTAAGAGCCTATTTTATCAGCTTTTCGTACTTAGGCTTAACAGTCATTTTTCTATCGCCTTTGTTACCCTTTGTTATGATCATTTTGACTGAAAAAACGAATCTCATGAAATTATGCACACGACAGGGTAACAAGTCATAAATAAAAATGAAATTAATAAGAAAGATTTTAATATTAAACGGCATAATATACCAAACCATAATACTCAATGCGATCACATTTTTTTATATCTTTTACATCACAATATTAAGTATATTTTTTATTCTTACGAGTACCTATACTTATACATAACTTAGTAGATTATAATTTCTCACGACTATTTGTACGTATAATCCTACTATCATTAGCCAAATATTTCGTTTGATACCTACCTACGATATGTAGCTTTAGGTATTTGTAAATAATATTTTACTGCAATATTTTATTCTTGTAGTTGTTCCTTTTTATAATATTATATATGACCCTAGGTCTTTTTTACTTCGCAATACTGTTAAGCAATAATTTTATCAAAGATGTTTTTTTTATATTCGAAAGTTGATCAGATTAAATTTAGCGCATTTTTACTCCTTCCGGATAGAACGTCGCTTTAAATTTGCCGAGATTAAATCATATAAATCACCTATTTGTTCAAAGCGACAGAGTCCTAAGTAGCATCACATAAACAGTAGCTGGCCTCTCTAAAATAATAGACAAATAATAAAGAGTAAATAATTATAATAACTGAAAACGTTAATACGTACCTTCTGCATGTGTAATGTACTAAATCAAACTATGTTTTACAATATTCAAGCTAAGAGGACACTTCTGGCTGATTTGCGATGATATTTAATTTTAATATTGTTTAGACTGATTACTTTAATACGCAAAGTAGAAATAACAAACTTTGAATGATCTACGTTCACAGATGGCAAGTCAGCAAGAAGCGGCAAAATAAAGTAATTAAAATTTGTAGATTTGTAATAGTATGTGTCCATACATGTGTCTCATTTTAAATTGTGGTGTCTATTCCGTGTTAGAGGTACTAAATTCGGCATTTCCGGTAATTTACTTCAAAATGATAAGCCAATTCCTTACGCTTTACATTTTTCTACTTTGCAGTGAATTGCCGAGAAGTGTATTGTATTGTAATGACTAGGTACTGAATGGAAGATGATGTCGAGAATGATATTTTTACAAAATTATAGAAGAGGGACTGGAAAATATTACCGGGCTAAAACTTCAGGCCTGCACAAATGTGGTATTTTGGCTAAATGTGACTAAACGAAGCAATACTTTGGAATGTAATACGTCTTATCTTTGATTTAGTAATAATAAGGTGTAATATTGTTTTAATAATTAATATATATATATAATAATACCTATTGTGAATGTAGTTATTGATTTCGCGGTGATATTTATAGAGCAGTATAGTTATCTTTTTTATAATGTGTAAAGAATTCTAATTTGTAAATAGGTACTTAAAAATGAGGATGTAATCTGTAAAAAATTTGTACATATCTTTGCGCTTGAATTATTTATAATGTATAACTTAAGCTTTAGACTACCGTCAAGTGTAAAATATCCTGAAATTTTAAGATAGTTGAAAGAGGAGTCTCGTTCGTAAGTAGATCGATAATGCTGTCATTTAAAAATGTAAGCTGATCTTTTAATACCGAAATCACCAAATCTCATTGAAAGAGTTCTTTAGTTGTCGGCATGATCGGTTTATCGGAATAGAGGTCGTATATTTGCCATAGACTACGGCCATTTCACTTAAGCCATAGAGAAGAATGCTTCTAGAACAGTTTCTTAGACAAAAGTACTTTTAACTTTTAATTCACTGAAAATGGCATTTAAACGTAGAACTGAATTCCTCGTACTGCATTTACTTTGTACTACTGTAGATATGGTGCGTAGACCCACTGAAGCTGGGCTTGGCTTACACATCATGTTGCGCTACTTCCTTCTATTTCTGTCTCTGTTGGAAGAAAAGAGACTGCGAATTAGCATTGCAATATGTGTAAATGAAACCACAGCAAGGAATAAATACTCTAAATGTGTATAGATGGAGTGACAGTCATTCTCTGGTAGATAGGGGTGAAAGCGTTCGACTGAAAGGGATGTAAGAATGTACAATAATAAATATAGAAATTATTCTAATGGAATATGTAATAAAATACTAAAATATAATACGTTCTTTCATTTTATTTCGACCTAATATAATGAAAATTTATTTCAAAATCGAAACCGTGTAATGGCTGTTTTTCCACTTACCGGCACGGCACCAGCAACGATGTGACGGCGACGGCACCTCACGAAACCGTGAACCGTTCCACTGGAACCGGCGGCCGGCCAGTCTACGAGACAGCTGACACGAAGGAAAGGCTTATTTCTAAAAACAACCTCATCAAATTATGCTCCGCCCTCTATTACATACAAATTACAAATTTCCCAAATAGGGTATTCTCTTGGGAGAATTCTGGCATCAATTTTAAAGATGATGCCTTTGAAAAGAAAGGAATGAAAATAAATGTAGGAAAAACAAAGGTTATGGTGATAGAGCGGGATGAAGCAGTGACTGAATGCAAGGTTAAGATTGGAGACAAGGAAGTAAGAGTTTTTCTGTCTGGGTTGTCTATTTACGCGCGATGGAAATTGTGTAGCCAAAATGTAACTGCAAATCACTGTTCGGTTCATAATGGAGTGTTGGCCCCTACACTTATGTAGTGAATTTTGGGTATGGCAAGATAAAGATTAAAGTAGAGTTAATGCAGTCGAAATGCGTTCCTTACGGAATATGTTTGGAAGATAATGAATTCACATTGAATGATAGAATGAAAAATATTGACATACGGGATCGTTGCGGCCTGAAAGAAGATAATATAGTGACTAGAATAGAAAAAGCAATGCTTCGGTGGTTTGGGAATGTAGAGAGCATGAATGAAAGTAGAGTGACGAAAGAAATTTATGGTGCGCAAGCCGAAGGTCAGGCCGCTGACCAAATTGAAGACATATTGAAGAAGGGCAATGTCAAAAGTACCCGGAATAGAAGAGCTTGTATGACTAGATTGATGGATGTGGAAGAGGCGAAAGAGGTGTTCGAGCAGGATCGTAGCAGATGGAAATCTATAGTCTCTACCTACCCCTCTGGGGAACAGGCGTGAATATATGTATGTATGTATTATACCCTTATATATTAGGTATATAAGGGTATAATACATACATATATATTAGGTATACAAGGCGACTTTTTGATCATCGTCCAAATTCATACTGGAGGCTTGGTAAGTGATCAGCATCATGAATCGAGAACAATTTTTGTGAAATTCGTATAATGAAATTTGGACTTCCCAACTTAACTGAGAACTGGACTGGGAATGGAGTCGACATTTTATTTTATGAATTTTACAAAAATCGTTATTGGTTCATGATGCTGATCACTTACCAAGGCTCAAGTATGAATTTGGACGATGTTCACAAATCACCATGTATATATTATATCATGTACGACAGGAGTAAAGCCGCTGAGAAAAATAATAAAATCAACAAAAACTCTTAAATATAACAGAAATACTTTTTAATTTCAAAAAAAGATATAATATGGTAAGCAATTTAATGAAACACCATAATACAAAGCGTACTAGATACATACCGCAATTAAATCACATCGCGTCCCCAAACCACAAAATAACCATTTACAGAAGGTTTACTCCGCATAACTAGCGAAAACAGGCTCACGCACACATAAACGCGTACGTACGACGGTCTCTATGATGATCTCGGCAGAATTTCGTACTAGCGTTCACCCGAGTATTTCCGAGATCGTCGTATGTACGCGTCTATGTGTGCGTGCGCCTGTTTTCGCTAGTTATGCGGAGTAAAAATTCTGTAAGTGGTTATTTTGTGACACGACGACGCGGCGCCGGGGACGCATCGCCGCCGCGCCGTGCCATCGTCGTTGCCGGTAAGTCGAAAACGCGTGCATATAAATTAACACTTTTGCCTCGACCGTAGCTGTGCCGTCGCCGTCACCGTTGCCAATGCCGTGCCGTGGAAAAACAGCCAATAGCATCATTACGTTTTATTTAGGCTGTAATATTATTGAAGCAGCGGTAGCTCAGTCGGTCGGTAGGAATCTCTATATCGAAACCTAGATTTGAATCTTGGCGTAGTACGGCGATAAGTTTTACACCCTATCACGTTGGGACGTAGAAATTGTCGATGAAAAGAGGGTATCGACTGTTGCAGTGACCGCTCAGCTGTCAAAACGGTATAGTAAAAAAAACATTAGCATGGAAAATAGCACAGACAACGCTTCGACCCCTTGCTTCGATCCCTCGCTACCCCCCGCACCGGGCCACTGAGCTAGTCTGTCGTCATCTTTGAACGCAAAGTTTAGGTCGCGCCGCAGTCATCGAATTGGCTGATAATGGTGTTGATTCGGTGGAACACGACTTAACTTTTTTTATTTTATTTTATTTTATTAAGAAACAAACGGTCACTTATAGAAATAATTTCAAAGTTCAAGAAAATGAACTAACAAATAACATATTAATAGACCTATAGTCCCCTGTAAAGAAATGCTTACATTGAGCTGAAAACACCTATCTGGTATTAAACACTTATAAAGAGATTTTATTAACAATTTTAGATTTATGATGATATTTATTTTCGAACATTATTTCTATAAGAAGTTAAAGATAAACTAAAAATATCAATATCATTAAGCCTATCATTGTAAAGTCTACACGCACGTCTTATAAAAGTATTATTTGCATAACAAGTATTACATCTAGGAATATAAAACAAATGTTTTTTTCTAGCATTACGTTCACGTCTTCGAGGAACACGGAATATAATATTTTGCAATAATGCGGGGGCATCGATGATAGAATTTAATATTTTATACAAAACAACGGCGTCGATGAAATCACGCCGATGCTGTAATAATTCAATGTTGTGCCTTTTTGCTGATAACATATAATCAGAGTAATTATGACCAGTTCTATAATCGAGGGCCTTAACAAATTCTTTTTGAAGCTTTTCTACTCTGGCGGTATGAGTAGCATAAAACGGATGCCAGGCTGTACAACCGAATTCCAGACGGCTACGAACATAACAATTATATAAAAGTATTATTTGACAGGATGACAGGACTAACCTTATTTCAAGCGTCCTGTCTTTGCCTTTTCGATACAGAAAGAAAACGACAGAACGCTTAAATTAAGTTTACTCCTGTCAAATAAGTTAAAACGTGTTACAACGAATCAACACAAATATCGCGCTGTCGCATCGTAAGCAGCGAACGAACAGTGCTGTCCAAATCGCGTCCACTTTGTTCAGAGCGAACTTACAATACGGTAGCCAATGAGTTCAAAAGGAAGGAGATGCCCATCTAAACATTTGCCCAAACTACAACTGGCGCCACACTTTATGACGCCTCGCACGTTAGTATATCTCTCTCTTTCATACATCATATCTTTCTTTTATATTTTTCTCTCTGTCTCGCTGGTACTAACTTCACTCGGATTTGGCGCGAACATGAATGCCGCGTTGCGTAGGTGTGCGATGTAACCTTGTACGTGCGTATATGAATCCTTAATTTCTTTTTTATGGTAGTGAGTGAATCAGTGATAAATTCGACGTGTTGTAGGTATTAATGTAATTCAAAGTATATAAAAATTAAGTTCAAAAACTAAAACCCGACTACTCACGATCACGCTCTAAAAAGTATGAAACAAGAAAATCACAAATATTCATAGTGATGTTCAGGGGATAGCCGTGGTCGTATGCCACTTTGCCCTAAAGCTTAATACTGTTAGAATGCATTATTTTTTTTATTTAAGGCAGTGTGCATACAACCATGGCTATCCTGTGAATATCACTATGAACGTTTATTTTCTTGTTTCATACTTTTTAGAGCGTGATCGTGAGTAATCGAGTTTTAGTTTTTAAACTTAATTTTATCTAAATTATTTTGGGGTTATTATTTCGTGATAATATATTGTTTGTTTTTAATAAATTATTCCAAATTGTCAAATTATCGGGTCCATGCAAGCAAAGCCGCGAGCAAAAGCTAACAATATATATATTTTTGAAATATGCTTATTAAATCCTTTCATATGATATCAAACACGGCACCATAGGTTTTTTTTTTTTAGTTCTTGACTTTTTATCCTCTAGAGGGCGCCACGTTCAATTTATTGTGACGACACATAACTTATAACTAACGGACGGTCAAGACGCTTTCAACGATACCTAATTTATCAAATTATGATAAGTAGTTTAGAAGTTATAAGAGAACAGATGAACATACATACGTACATACATACATACATACATACATACATACAGGTCAAACTCATAACCCTCCCTTTAGCTTTGCCGTAGTCCTAATTATAGGTAACCCGGTCAGAGTGTCGATAAGGGGGCACGATACCATAGTGCCATCTTATCTCACCCCAACTGGTAACCCTACTTTTGGCTTCGCCGTAGTCGGGTAAAAAGCTGGACAAATGAAACTAAGTTTATTCCATTAGTCTGCTAAGCAAATCTTAATCAAATCCAGGCCGAAGTTATTATTAGATTTATTGACATCAGAAAAATGTTTTCGTGGTATTTTACTTCTGAAAATAAAGTTAATTATTTCATTTCATTATTTTTTTCATCCAATTTTTAGTTTCCTATTATTATTATATTTTCCTAGTATCGTATATTAAGTTCCCCTTAGCAAAATTTTAAATTTCCTACATAAGTTTAAAGTATATTTCCTACATAAGTTTTAAGACAAAAATAAAATACAGGTTGATAAAAATGACGCCCGTACAAAGTTGCTTTTATTAAAACTCGCGTGAGGTGGTAGCGAACATCATGGCCGCCATTATGGACTTCGATAATATAATTATCGCTTCGAAAATGGTTTATTTAGTTGTTAAACAAGCAAAAAACTTGATGTACTGTTACTTATTGATGATACGATATCCCATCTGGCTTTTTAAATTTTTTTTCATAGTTTTTGCAGCTTTTTACTGTGCAACAAGGCATTTTTAAAAGAAGTTCATACACAAACACACTGCACAATCTCCCGCGGAACACTGAGTCGCACTTGTGCTAAATTGGCATTTTAGCACTTACGCACTGGGGTCATTTACTCGCTTCGTTGGCCTGGTCCTTACCTTTAGGTCAATGACGGTAGCGTACGCATCGAATGCGCCGAATCTGAAGACTTCATCCTCGCTCGCGGGTAAAACCGTATACCTACAGCATCGGCATTTTACTGAAGTGCATCATCCATCCACCCATCCATCAGCCTAGTTCGTCCACTGCTGGACATAAGCCTTTCCAGGACTTTGCCACTCCCGGCGGTCGTCCTGAAAGAATTGCCCATACTCACACACGCTGGGCAGGCTGGGTTGGTGAGCGCGGTGCCGGAACCCTCGCACCAGTGACGCCGCTGCCCGTCACCAGTCTGTTCCATATAAGGCCCGGCTATTAGGGTTGGATATACCGCCATCCGTCGGTCTCAGGCATGGTGGGCCTCCTGGTTTTTTGCTTGTGGGCTGTCCTCTTGCTCTCCCCCGAATTACTTCGAGGTGGTCTCCAAGTAAGATGGTGGTACTTCCACAATCGAGCCTGGCGTCAGCTCTACCACCTACCAAGTGCATCATATAAATAGATTACATTTTAAGATTTTTCAATGCAAGTGCTCGTAAAGGCCCACTTTTTATGCATCAAAACCGAACAGAAAGTCGATTATTTTGCCCTTGGGCTTTACACATATATTTTTTTAATGTATTTACAATAGTTGGCTAACCTGCAGCCTTTCCTGTGTACCATAAATGTTATACTTTTTTTCCACTGTTTAACGGCTCTGGGTACAGTACTTTTGAGCCAATCATTAACTTGCAAAATTGTAACAATGTAACTTTGAACTTTAATTATTAAACTGTTTTCTTTGATTATATTTTATGCATTGAAAAACTTAGTATGATACACGGGCGTAAGAGCAATAAATTCTTGGTTACGTTTAAAACACTCGCTACGCTCGTGTTTTAAATCGTCCTCGTGATTCATTCCTTTTCACCCTTGTAGCATAAAGTACTATTAAATATTCTATAATTGCGGCACGTTTATGTGCGCCTTCATAAGGCGCCGCCGTCAGGATGTTAATGAGGTTGATTAAATAAAACCCAATAAGTTGTATAAAAATAAATATATTGTCAAATATAATTTTCGAAGTGTACACATAAAACTAGTGATATGTATTTTATGGAATGTCTCAAATACTGCACGACGTAATTTTTCGTACCTTTCAAAGAAGAATATATATAATACTTTTATCTCACGACAGCGGGTCAGGCTTACTTGTAGAAGTGCGTGCACGTATACGTTGCTGATGTGTGTGTTCAGGTTTGGTTGTAGTAGTACGTCATTTATACGTTGCTGAACACACACATCACATAAATGTTTATGTGTGTGTTCAGGTTTGGTTGTAGTAGTACGTCATTTATACGTTGCTGAACACACACATCACATAAATGTTTATGTGTGTGTTCAGGTTTGGTTGTAGTAGTACGTCATTTATACGTTGCTGAACACACACATCACATAAATGTTTATGTGTGTGTTCAGGTTTGGTTGTAGTAGTACGTCATTTATACGTTGCTGAACACACACATCACATAAATGTTTATGTGTGTGTTCAGGTTTGGTTGTAGTAGTACGTCATTTATACGTTGCTGAACACACACATCACATAAATGTTTATGTGTGTGTTCAGGTTTGGTTGTAGTAGTACGTCATTTATACGTTGCTGAACACACACATCACATAAATGTTTGTGTGTGTTCTGGTTTGGTTGTAGTAGTACGTCATTTATACGTTGCTGAACACACACATCACATAAATGTTTATGTGTGTGTTCAGGTTTGGTTGTAGTAGTACGTCATTTATACGTTGCTGAACACACACATCACATAAATGTTTATGTGTGTGTTCAGGTTTGGTTGTAGTAGTACGTCATTTATACGTTGCTGAACACACACATCACATAAATGTTTATGTGTGTGTTCAGGTTTGGTTGTAGTAGTACGTCATTTATACGTTGCTGAACACACACATCACATAAATGTTTGTGTGTGTTCAGGTTTGGTTGTAGTAGTACGTCATTTATACGTTGCTGAACACACACATCACATAAATGTTTGTGTGTGTTCAGGTTTGGTTGTAGTAGTACGTCATTTATACGTTGCTGAACACACACATCAGCAACGTATACGTGCACGCACTACGACAAGTAAGCCTGACCCGCTGTCGTGAGATAAAAGTAATGTACAGGGTGCAAATGGGCAATAAATAAATAAAAGCTCTATTGATCATACTGAAAAACTTTGTAGTCATACGGTCTTGGAATGGAAATATGCCCAAGCGAGTAAGCAATCAAAAAAGGGAAATTATAAATCGGGCGAATAAAAATATATTTAGCGTCTTCACGTGTCCAGAATAAATACCAAATCGTGCGACTAAAATTACTGAGTGGGCGAATTTAAAGTATGAAAGTATGAAAACGTGTTAGATTTACATGTAAGATAAAATAAGAAGCCAAGCAAAGCGGAGCGGAGCGAGGCGACGCGACGTCTCTAGTTTTATTACTTAAAATTAAATTGTCACTAGAATAGAACATTTTTCGCCTCAGAATTATTCAACTCAACTCAAATTTGTACTTCAAGTCACCGTTTTCAACATTTTTATTCGCCCACTTAGTTTTTTAGTACGCTATATTCAGTATTTTTGACATCTTAAGTTTGAATTTGTATTCGCTCGATTAAATATGTACTACCCATAAAAAAAAACTCTAACATCACTCTTATAGAAAACCCAATTATCTAAGTAAAAAAATGCGTTTATACAGTCATATAGTAAACTGTTGCTCTTAGCTAAAAGTTGTATTTTAGCCAATACAATAATTTCTTAATATTATGCTACAAATCCGGAGAACCGGCTTTAAAAAATTGCCCTCTCCCTTTTTTCCATTTGAAAATATATACACCCATATATTTCTTTGAGAGAGTGGTTTAATATGATCAATAAAGTACGTAAGATTTACGCCCGGCAAAGAACCATAAACTTATACGTAAATTTCGAAAATATTAATAACAATCAACACGCCATAATACTGGGTGTAATGATGACCTGCTCAGAAAATGAAACCACATGTAGGGAATACCTCTACAAAGCCATAAAAAATCAATTTCGAGAAAATATTTCTGTTTACAGAAATTTGTTTTCTCGAACAAAATAAATCGTTTTCCAAGTGTGCACCTTCCCTTCCAGTATTACTACATGTCAGTAACCTGCACGAAGCGGCAACATCGCATTTTTTAAGCCTGTTAAAAAAAACGTGGTTAGTACGTTGCACTTGTGAGCGAAACTAAATTAATTATTAATTTGTAGATGTATTAATAGGAATGTCGAAATGAAATTTAGTACAAAGAACCCTCATAACATCCCCTATACGTGGTTTCATTTTCTGAGCAGGTCATCATTACACGGTGTATAACAATTTCAATATACGTATACAGTTATATAGGTGTACAGTTATATAGGTGTACAGTTATATAGGTGTACAGTTAGACTGAGTCTCTTCCCTAGGCAGTGCGGGAGGACTTCAGGCCGTCCGCTGCGTTAAGGCGATTACCATCGCCAAATTAGCAGCTCGATATTTTGTCACTACGAATATCAACGGAAACGACATTGAAATAACGTTTATATCAGCGCGCAATGCATAGTGGCTGTTACGACGCTGCGTCCTTGATAGGGTGAAATAGGAGAAAATTATACTTTTCACATGGACGTGATTGTTCGATTGAGTAATCATATGTTATGTTTATATCTATTTAGTTTATATATTTATCAAAACATAAATGAATTCAATCGGCCAAGGCACTTAGGAGCAGTAGGAAATTTAATCCAAAAAACACCATTCAGTTAATAAAAAAATTCATGTAGAAGTTTTGGTGGTATGAAAAAGAAAAATGTTGCATATGTTGTCTAAGAGTTGATTATTCATATTACATTTTTTCATTATTTTTGGTTTGGCCATAAACGAAGAGTAGGCTTTAGGAAGTACCCATTTGGCGATAGTAAGGCCCTTAAGGCGAATGGATACGCCAACTGCAATTTGGACCTGTCTTTGAAGGCCTACTCCTCCCACACGGCTGGTACAAAACTTTCATAAAAATATATGATAGGCATTATAGAGTCAAAAATAAATTTTAAGTTTCACTGTTTTTCTATTGTAAGTTTTGACAAAAAAAATCGAAAGTCATCGAAAGTTTCACATAATTAATACAAGAATTCTCTTACTCCTTCCAAACGCCCTAAGCGATTTTAAATATTATTTCACCAAACTATAGGAATTTTTTAGATCTAAAAAATTTAAGTTCAAAATTTTTTTCCGTTCATGGCGTCCATGTGAAAAGTATTATTTTCTCCTATTTTGCGCTAGCCGGAGACGCAGTGGTTGTCGTAACAGCCACTTTTCAAGGCACGCTGAAATGAACATTATTTCAATGTCGTTTCCGTTGATATTTGTACCGACACACATCGAGTTGCTTATTTAGCGTGGTCATACGCCTTAAGTGTGCGCCCGGCGCGGGTGCCTGCGCGGCGGCGTGCTATTTCAGGTCTGTTTTTTAGAGCAGCGGTGCTTGAGGCGAGTCGCCCATCGCACGGTTCTCTATGAAAACAGCACGCCCCGCGGGCACCCACGCGCTCAAAGCAACGTGGAACTCCACAGATTACCGATGTAACATTTATACTATCGCAACACTACGAAAAGCACTCATAAAGTAGCAACTCAAACGTTTCATTGACAATTTAATAAAGATTTTTCAACATTCCTAGTCAGATTCTAAGAGATTCGAAATTCGTATCAAAATTTTAGAAAAAGTTTTAGAATCTGGCTATATTTATAATAACAACACACACGTTAACATTAATAAAGCCAGTATTTAAGTACTTATAAAAGTATTCAACTAATAACAAATTAATCTCCTTTCTAAATGCAAGTAAGGTTTCGAAGGAGGTTTCATTTCAAACAATATAATGTTTTGTTATATTAATTGCAAAGATTTCAAAAGTAAAGATAAGTCTTTACCGTACTATGACAGCACCAAAATGTTTCCACTTTTAAATGGGTGACGCTCACACGTTTGGAATCAGTGCTCATCTGAACACAGTGATAGTTGGACGCCTGCACTTAAAGTTAATCATTTTAACATCTTTAGTCTGAACAGTTTGCCGACCGTTGGTAGATAGACTACGCATTCATAAGTGTGCGCGCGTCAGCATTACTGCGCGCCGCAGTGCACGTTGACTGCTTTTATACCACCATGCGCAGGCGAGCAATTGCGATGGCGGGCAGGGTGCGGGACAGCGGTAACAGTCTCCTCAGTGTCGCCAGCAGGTCGGACGGGCCCTTTATGAAACATTGGCAGGCGCTACACACTCCGTCGTACCAAGTATGGAGCAGATAACGTCAGCATCAACACTTTGTGGTTATTATTGTTTCTGTGTATTTCTTTTTTTTGTATTCTTTTTAAATTTTAGTATTTTAGCAATGTATTTATAAATATGGATTAATTTATCTGAAATAAATGAATATTATTATTATTATTATGTTACCGCACGCATTCAAAAACAATGCAATAGATTTTAAGTGCCAGGGTTCATCTAAACTTTTCAAATCTTTGATTAATTGTGTATCCTTAAAACCGTAATCTTTGGAATGAAATAAAATTGACTAAAATACATGTACGTTTTATAAATAAATTAAAATCACACTCTACATTGAATTTAGCTTACTAACGCTACCCCTTCATAAATAACAAAACACACATATCTTAACTACACAACGCAATAATCCTATGAAAATAAAGGATTAATATAAAGCGCCGGACACACAGCGCGCGGTGTAGAGTTCTGCGTTCCGCGTTTTGCGTTCTGACAAACAATCAAAACGCACCTTCTCTTTGACCTTCGCAAACAAGATCCGAGCCATCGGATAGATACATATATTAATCTCACGAAGTCTGTTTGGTTATGGTTGTAGTAGTGACGTGTACAGATAAGCGCGTTTTGTATGTTGCGCATTTTGTAGCGCTCTCGAAGTCACACATACTACACAAATACCCTACAATACATAGCAGATTTCGTGAGTTAGAATATCTGTAGCAGTAAACGCGGAGCGGAAAACTCGGAACGCTGAACTCTCGACCGGTTAGCTGTGTGTCCGATGCCTAAAGGAGAATTTTGTTTATCATTTTATTTGGACGCAACAATAAAAAACAAATAAAAATATACTTAGAGATAACTAATAATCTACTGGCCCCGTCACTTTCAGCCTGTTTCTGTCCCATTGTTCCATCATCGACAAATTTATTTGGTCTACAATCCATCTCTGCATTATGCTGGCCTCATCACACTGATCTACGAACAACAAGAGCGATGGACGATCCCAAGCAAGACATTTGTTTCCGTCTACGTGGACTATCTGCCTTTGCTCCTAAAACAAAGGTAAAATTGAACAATATGTTTGCGATTAATATGTCTTTATTGCGAAATCCATCGCTTCGAATACTCTAAACTCTAATTATTATTAGAATGCATTACAAACTAGATATCAATCAATTTTTTCAGAAATATTAGTGCTTTTAAATTTGTTTCTAATTAATTTCTAGTTTGTAATGCATTCTAATAATAATAAATATGTTTGCGATTTAATTACCCTGTAATACTTGTGAATATATTGATTAGCAGCAAGGGGACGCCTTTGCACAGCAGTGCAAGTGCGGATCAGACTCGCTCACAAAGGGTTCTGTACCACCACACTAATACGGGTACAGAACCCTAAAAATTGTATGGTAAATAACAACAATATAGATGTTATAGCGACATTAAAGCCACAAAAACACGCCGCTAAAATGGTAGCGCCTGGGAAACAATTTGGCACCCTCTGAGTGCGGAAGCCGAATAATATCTTAACCGCTATACTTTGCAGCCCTGGTTCCCCATGTCACACGCGTACACCAGCACAGGACTATGAGCTCTGACGTCACATGTTTCTACTCTGTGACCTGCAAGTTGACATTACTAGGTATCTTAACTTACCGGATAGTACCTCCAGCCCTGGTTCCCCATGTCGCTGTGACACACGTACAACAGCACGGGACTATGAGCTCTGACGTCACATGTTTCTACTCTGTGACCTGCAAGTTGACATTACTAGGTATCTTAACTTACCGGATAGTACCTCCAGCCCTGGTTCCCCATGTCGCTGTGACACACGTACAACAGCACGGGACTATGAGCTCTGACGTCACATGTTCCTACTCTGTGACCTGCAAGTTGACATTACTAGGTATCTTAACTTACCGGATAGTACCTCCAGCCCTGGTTCCCCATGTCGCTGTGACACACGTACAACAGCACGGGACTATGAGCTCTGACGTCACATGTTTCTACTCTGTGACCTGCAAGTTGACATTACTAGGTATCTTAACTTACCGGATAGTACCTCCAGCCCTGGTTCCCCATGTCGCTGTGACACACGTACAACAGCACGGGACTATGAGCTCTGACGTCACATGTTCCTACTCTGTGACCTGCAAGTTGACATTACTAGGTATCTTAACTTACCGGATAGTACCTCCAGCCCTGGTTCCCCATGTCGCTGTGACACACGTACAACAGCACGGGACTATGAGCTCTGACGTCACATGTTCCTACTCTGTGACCTGCAAGTTGACATTACTAGGTATCTTAACTTACCGGATAGTACCTCCAGCCCTGGTTCCCCATGTCGCTGTGACACACGTACAACAGCACGGGACTATGAGCTCTGACGTCACATGTTTCTACTCTGTGACCTGCAAGTTGACATTACTAGGTATCTTAACTTACCGGATAGTACCTCCAGCCCTGGTTCCCCATGTCGCTGTGACACACGTACAACAGCACGGGACTATGAGCTCTGACGTCACATGTTCCTACTCTGTGACCTGCAAGTTGACATTACTAGGTATCTTAACTTACCGGATAGTACCTCCAGCTCTGGTTCCCCATGTGGCTGTGACACAACAGCACGGGACTACGAGCTCTGACGTCACATGTTCTTGGTCTGTGACCTACAAGTTAACATTACTAGGTATCTTAACTTACCGGATAGTACCTCCAGCCCTATGGTTACTTATGTCGCTGTGACACGCGTACAACAGCACGGGACTACGAGCTCTGACGTCACATGTCATGTTCCTGCTCTGTGACCTGCAAGTTGACATTACTAGGTATCTTAACTTACCGGATAGTACCTCCAGCCCTGGTTCCCCATGTCGCTGTGACACGCGTACAGCAGCACGGGACTATGAGCTGTGGCGTCAGGGAGGTCCCAACACATGTTTCTGCTCTTTGACCTGTAATTTAACATTATAAAATGAATGCATTATAAACTAGCTTTAGTTTAGACTGAATATTTTGACCAGTGCGTGTTTATTTTTTTAAGTTTCATTTATTTTGTGTGAATTCGTGTAAGGATGGGAGGCCAAAATTATAAAGTTTTGATAAAGATAAAAATAAAGATATTTATTTGCATAAATTGTGGTACATAAGTTGTTATAAATTATATATAGTTCAGCATAATTTGCCCAAATAGGCATGCAAAATTTAAAACGGTAAGATTATATTATTTTACAATTATAATAGGATAAGTATTAATTCTATATTCTTAATTTTATACAATAATAATCTCTCTAGGTCTAAGATCTATAAACTCTTTAATAGAATAAACACATTTTACAGACAACTACCTAAACAGCTTTTTCTTAAATGAGCGAGTAGGTAGTTCTTTAAGAGAATCAGGTAACTTGTTAAAAATTTTGATTTGCATAAAATATGTAGTTCTTTGGCAAAAATCAGTTCTATATTGTGGTGTAATTAATTTATTAGGGTATCGGGTATAAAAACTATACTTGTTCGAATTTTTCGAGTACAAGTTTTGGTGGGATTTCGCGAAACATGCTATTTCGTAAATGTAGAGACTCGGTAAGGTTAACAGCTTATGTTTAGCAAAGTGGGGCCTACATGAATCTGTGGGGGCAATATTGCAGATGGCACGAATACATTTTTTTTGTACGACAAATACTCTATCTACTGATGTTATTCTACAAGACATTAATGGTATAATTACAGTGGTCTTAGGCACATGTGATACCCATATTGAACGTCAGAGCTGCAACAGCCGTCTGGATTTGTCCGGACATTTCTGGACTTCCGGCCTTCCAGATTTATGAATAAAATAGGTATATATTGTAAATAAAACAAATTCCTGGTAACTGTTCCACTGTTTTTTTATTAGACTAACGACCGGTTCATACACCATTATTGCGTACTAATTATGCAGCAAATTCCGTGTTTTGTAGAATACCTAAAATATATAATGAACTTTTCTCCCACACTGACCCCTTTTGTTGCTCTAAAAGCACATTCAAGTCAAAAATCTGTCTTTGTATGAATAATTGTTAGGTAATATCGATAGTTATTAAGTATAATGTATATTTTCTTTTTGTTTCATTTTAAGTTTGTTAAAATAATAAATTATGTAATTATTTTGCATCTCCATGTAACCCTAGACTTATTTGTTTTTATTATGTGTGAGGGTAATCAAACAAAATTTCTCTCTCTTTTCCCGAAATACCCACAGATTGACAACTGAGCGAATTTAGTCCCTTCCCTTGTAAACTGTTAGGTTATTTCAAGTTTTTATTTCTTTTTTGTATTTGTTTTATAATTTAAGTAATTTGTTGTTTAAGAACTATTTTATGTAAAAATTAACCAAAATTGAAATCTGTAACTGGCCTTAATATTAAGTTACATGTTATTTGTTTTATCTTTATTATATATCGCTGTTGATTTCTGTACATAAATAAATAAATAAAATAATAAAATTGCTTTGAATGTTGGAACGAGTGACAAGTTACGTGCCAGCCAGGGGCTATTATGTATCTTTAGTTGCCATCTGGACTTGGTGTCTATCATCAAAAACATAGATATACTATCGAATTCCGATTATGGATATGTTCGCACTTAAAGTGACGACACAGTTCGTAAATAGTTCAATACCGACTAAAGGCAATTTTGAAAGTTCAGTTTTTAGCTATGTTTTTGATGATAGGCACCTAGTCCAGTTGGCAATTAAAGATACAGAATACAGGGGCAGGTCACTTGTCAGATCACGCGTCATGTCACTCAGATGGGCACAGCGAATTAGATATGTGGTGTTGTATCAAAGTGTTTATCTTTAAATAGATTTAGAATTACTTGATATCTTTGAACCATCCAAAGATGAAATTCTGTTCAGCGGCCGGGTTGTCCGCACACGGCTTCAGTTGCAACTTATCCATCGAGTTGCCGTGGTGTGCGTCCACGCAGAGGTCCGTGTGTGTCGCCGGCCTTATCTGTGGTATACGACACTAATATTGGTTTGGGAAGTTTCGTTTCGTTACTGCAACGTTTTCTTAATGTCATCAACTGGGTCGGTCGTACGATTGAATTATGATTTTATTTTTTTGATTTTCAAATTCTTTATTAAAACATAAAACATTATAGTACTACACTAAGATGCGGTCAAATGTACACATGAAATTATAAAAAAACAAAATTATGTTTTCAAAACTGTGTTTTTATATGTCTTTGTGTACAATAAAGTGTCATTCATGCATTCGTTCATGGATTCGTTAATTCATTCATTCAAAACATTTTTAGGCTAGGATACTTTTCTACAAACCAGTTCATAATGTACATACTTAAATTTAAAACATGCTCGCTTTATGTTGCCAACATTTTGTTGAATTATCGGCCTTATCCATGTAATAACAAGTCCCAATTTGCAAGTCCTATCTTGTGGGGGTAAATATTAAAACGATGAGCAACTTACAAAAATACAACTATTTTTAAAAATGTGAAAAAGTCGTCATGTAACTTTTGTTTGTTATGCTCATAGATAAATAATTTATCTATGGTTATGCTAGAACATCGACGCACCCATCGCAAATGAGAATCCAAAACGAGCGAAATCATTTTCACAATGCGAAGCAATGGACGGCATCAGGCTTTGAAAACACACACGTACCGACCGGGTGTATCATTGACATGTATCTTTAAAAGAAACCTCACTATCCACTGATTATAATAATAAACAACTTCTCTGAGGAAAAAACGCCCAAATGAATATACCGGCATAAAAAATGCACAGGTTTTCAAAAATAGTAATTTAATTAAAGACTACGAAATAGGTAACCAAGTTCCGTGGTTTCGTCAGCCGCCATTTTGGTTTTAAATAGGAATGGTTTTTGCTCAATAACTCCTTTGTTTTCAACTTTTCTACAAAAATTATAAGTAAGAATGAAATGTTTTGTTCTTAACATTTTTGTAGAAAAGTTGAAAACAGCCGAAGTTTTTGAGCAAAAACAATTCCCATTTAAAATCAAAATGGCGGCTGATGCAACCACGAAACTTAGGTAACTATTTCGTAGTTTTTAATATTATTTGTGCCCAAATTCAAATTCAAATAATTTATTTTGCAAAGCAGGTATAAATATATACACTTTTTACACGTCAAATTTAATCTAATAAAAAGAATATATGTAATAAAATAATAAATATACATGAACTAAATTAATGGTTTATTTAATTTATGTTTAATATATATACGATTAAAATGATAGGTAAAATATATATTATACAAGGTAAAATCGAATCAACCGCCCGAACCCATACCGGAGACCCGGCCAGGGACCAGGGGCTCTACCGCGTAATTCTCATTTGTATCAACTTCAAGCAAATGCATGCGAAATACAACGCGTGCAAAAGAGATGGCATGTTAGGCGGGCGTCGTCGCACGCACGTCAAATTTCACTCTCAAGTTGATGTTGATGAAAATGAGAAATACGCGGTAGACCCACAGGAACAAGGTTCAATGATCACCAACCGAGCCCCCAGCACGAATCCAGGCGGCCGACCAAATCCCATCCTATATACTACATACTAATAGGTTACATATATAAATACATGCCTACCTCCGCCCATTCGATTAGTCTTGCTAAGAAGAAGGGCAAGAAACTTAGCAAGATCATGTCTTTTTTTTTTTCAACATAAAACTTATACTATACACATTACTTATATCTACTTTAACCAAGGAATAAGAAGATACAAGACAGCAGGAATTCAGGTTGATGAAAAAAAGAAAAACATATACATGTCTTTGTCTACATGTCTCATATAGTCTTTTTCCTTTTACAGTCTGTAATTAATTAATGTTTACACCTTAGAGGAATCATAAGTTAGGAAATTATACTACTTAATTAAATTATAACCTGCTATCATTATCACTGTAACATCATGCTTCACCATCATCCAAATACTCCTTTATTTTATAATATGCCTTTTTCAATAGGCCCTGCTTAGTATACAGTTTAAACTTATTCTCTGACAAAGTAAGGACCTCCTTTGGGAGTTTAGTTCCGGATTGAAAAATAAAACAAAAAATTAGTCACATGGAAGTCTTCGTTTTATGACTTTATGGTTTAGATTCATATACTCAACATATTCCGATCACTGGTCATGCATGACATTAGATTTATAGAGATATACTTGTACAAAGAAAAATAACTCACCTTTCCTACAGCATAGGGTTCAGGGTCGACTGGAGGATATTTAGCGGGTAGATCAAATGCAATCTGCCAAAAATACAATACATTATACTTAAACAGATAAACACGTATTTATATTCTTTAAACGACATTTCTATTCAATATTTTGGCGGTTTAATGACACAAGGCAAGGCAGTTGCGTTACTACATTCGTTCAAATTCAATTGCATTAATTACCGACTTCCGTAGATTTTTGCTAAAGCCTATGGACAGACTAATTAACGCTTCGGCTTCTGTCACTCGTCCAGTTTGTAGGAGAACGCGTTTTATCCCGGGTATCAACGAAGCTGTCCATTAGACGCGATAGTAGCCCTAGAAATCACTACGCGGCTTTAAGGGGCTCCACGATGCTAAACATCAGTTTTGCATAGGATTCAGTTCCGTCAACGTAGATCGTAAAAATTTGAAAAAAATATGGTGTGTTTTTTGTCTCAAGACAAAATTATTATTTACACTTTATAAATAAATATACTTCCAATATCCTTTGAATTATAATACTTTTAAAAAAGCATGAATTTCACGAAAAAAAGCGATTCAGATTCCATATTTCACAACCGCTTGAAACGATACCAACCATATTTATTACATAAAGAAATAATGTAGCCGCGATTTCGAAATAACTGTAGTTTTGCGTGCGCGGCATCTTATTAGAGCAGGGTAGACAGTTAAAAACAAAAGCGTTACAGCAGGACTGAATTTTAGCATTGTGCAGCTCCTTAAAACACAAATACACCAACGATACAAAACAGAACTTAACAAACTTTTAAATATACCTTTATATTTCAAAACACTAGTGTTTTGCGTGTGCGCGGGCTGCTTGCAGTCTCACACGTCTCACAATAATGTCAAAAAACCATGTCAAATGTCAAGGTTTTTCCCCACTCACAATTAGACACCCAACATTCCATACATACATCACTACCCTGTCAAACGACTCCTTCAAACTAAACAACCATGCCAGTCAGTCAGTGAGCGAGTTACCGTTTTGTAGCTTTATATATATATTCAATCAATCAATAAAATAATAGTAGTTTATGCTACAAGGGCGCAAAGGAATAAATTACGAGGACGTAACCGAGTAATTTATTGCTCTTATGCCCGTGTATCATACTACGTTTTTCAGTGCATAGTGTGAGGAAATGAAAACAAATACAATCTTGTGAACTTTCAATTATGATTGGCTCAAAAGGATTGTATCCAGAGCCGTTAAACAGTGGAAAAAAAAGTATAACATCTATGGTACACAGGAAAGGCTGCAAGTTAGCCAACCATTGCAAACAAATAAAAAAATAATAATAAAGCCCTAGGGCAAAATAATCGACTTTCTGTTCGGTTTTGATGCATAAAAAGTGGGCCTTTACGAGCACATGCATTGAAAAAGAATTTATTCTGTTGACATGTGTGTCGCGGCAAAGAGAAAAGGCTCCGACTCAACATAATGCCGGAACCCGAATTCCACGACGCTGTTAATCGCCGTTGTGGCGCGTCTTCTGCAGAGGGACGCACGAATTCCACCCAAGGTGAATTATTATTTAAAATAAATGTGCGTCTGTGCTTGTAAATACCATTTTGCTGTCGCTCTCTCTCGCACCATAGCTAGACAACGCGAGAGAGAGAGAGATAGATATGTCTAATCTACGGGCTAGCGGGTGGAGTTAGCCGAAAGCCCGTCCTAATCTTAATTCTAATCGCATAGTATGTATGAAAACGCAGGCACACACACAAGGTCTACGCTTGCTCGTGGGTTGTAAGAACTATGATTTAACTGCTTTACCTGCGTGATAAACCATTTGAAAGGCTTGCATTTGAGTTTTTCCCTCAGGGCTTTCTGTTTTGAAATATCGCCCGGATCGATATCCTTATAGTGCGGTCGTCGCTTGTACAAGTACTGGGCGTATTCGTCCATCCACACTTCTGCTACGCGACGGTAATTCTGTAAATAACAAACAGAATTTATTGTTATTGTTTTGACATCGACCCTTCCTTAGTGCGTTTTGACAAGTAAAACTAGGTCCAATAACACTTTGCGACATGAACAACAAGGATATGAACAATAATAAAAATCCGGAAAGGCTACTTTCATTTCTTTACTCTATAAAAAAATATTTTATTTTGTAGTTAAACTAGTAGACTGATTGATCATACTAGTTTCAACACCAAATAACATTTTCCGTGATTTAAGTGATCTTTCTGGTTTTTTTTTTATCGATGATTGTGATATTTGTGTCAAATCTGAAAAATACATAATGTAGTTCAACTTCTTACCCAAATTTTATTGAAAATATTTTGATTTAAACGCTAAATTGTCCAAACGCGAAAGCATGTTTGACGGAACCGGTCCTTCATTTTAAACAACAATTAGGTGTGTTTTTATTTACACCTCAAAAATAATATTTTGCACACTAAATTTGCACGCAGAAATTCTTCACCGCAGAAGTGAGCCGGTTAGTTAGGTTAGGAGGTTACGTATGGCAAGTCGCGGAACGTAGCATTTGAGTGTGCAAGTCGGTATTTTTTTGATGTGCAACTTTAGTGTGCAAAATTGTATTTTTAATGAGCGACTAAATATATGCCAATAATACCCTCAATGATTGACGAATTACAATGCAAACCACATCGCCATTTTCCTCAGAAACGTCAAGCAGGCGAAGTAGTGGGACGTGTGGAGATCTCTATTTTCACTCGCCCCTTAATCTTAAAAATTCAAATGCTATGTTTTAAGTTAAAGAAATGATCGAATTAATAGAGTTAACGGTGCTGTACAAAATCGCCCGAGCGTTATTGATCCAGTTACCTTGCCCACAAAGTCCCCGTGGCCCGGGTTGGGGAACGGCGCGTATTTCCTGTAGATGTGGCCGACGCGCGAGCACGGCGCGTCAACCATACGACCCCCACACTGCCAGATCTGTCAACAACAATAGCATTGCACTGACGGGCATTGCAGGGAACCTTGTGTACAATAATTAATATGGTGCGTTGTGAATATTCACTCACGCAGACACGAACAAACGATTCCAATGATGCCCGAGAAAGGCATGAACTCAACCTCCGCGGAGGCGGAGGCGGAGGTGAAAAAAAAATACGAAAATTTACTAATACATTTTTTTATACTAAAAATTGTTAATAATTATTTAATTATAATTAAATTCCAAAAGAGGCAAATTATATTTCAAGAAAAGCAGCTTTGCGTCTTTATCTGCATCCAATCTATTTCGCAGTGGATCATAGATTAATCCAGCTCCACTCCGCTAAACCTCTGTTTTGAAAGTTGCGGAGGCGGATGCGGAGGCGGAGTTACGAATGTATGCGGAAGTTCCGCACTTGCATTTGGGTTACATCCCTGGGCCACGCCAACAACTGAGTTGGTCGCATCATGATGTCTGTTCTTAAGGTTAACAAAGTTAAAACAGCATTTTAAGTTGGTTAAATTACTATCATGCTTTATAAACCTCACTCATACTAAACTATTGGTGTCAACTGCCAGATACTAAAATATTTTTCAAATTTTAACTAAATACAATATTAAGTAAACTTTTTTTTTAACCTTACGTTTAACCTTAAGGTGCAAATTAAACTGTAACTCTTTCCCGTCTCACTCACGCAAGGCACGCCCCTTTCACTATTGCGTTTAAATGCCGTTTAAGTTTCGTGATTATTTATGAGTAAGTGTCAATAAAACAATGCAACACTTTATTGTTGCTGCCTTAGCATTTCCCGCGCTTTCCCGTACATCGGTAAGCCATATCACTTGTGTACACATATCATCTTAAGGTTGGGGAAACTGAATTGTACAATAGGGTGTCTGGTCTAGACAATAAAGACAAGTCTAGACAAAACTATAAATACACAAAAACCGCATATGCACGCTTTCGACCCTTTGTACCTTCTCGTGAGTATGTAAGTGGGTACCTTGAAGCTAAGCTCGTACTGCTCGCCCCCCCATATGTCAAGTCCGGGATCGTACCCCCCCAGCTCCCAGAAGAACTTGGTAGACATCGCGAACAGACCGCCGGCCATCACAGGACTTCTGGAATAGACAAGAAAGAAAGAAAATATATTAAATTTATTTGTCAATAAACAACCAATTACACAAAAACTTAACATTAAACAAACAAAAAGGACTCAGCTCAGCAAAATGCTGTGAGTGCATACATCTGCACAGAGCTGATTTTCAGCTGTCCCTGTTTTCACTAAATATTACATGTAGAGCGGGTAGATTGATTTTTTAATGAAGCTAAATATTAAAAATGTGATGCATTATAAAAGAAATACTTACAAATAACAAAAAATGTGATAAAACAAATTACAATTAAATATTTAGATAAATGTAAAAATAGTTAAGGAGATTACATAATAGTAGTTCATGCTACAAGGGCGAAAAGGAATAAATTAAGAGAACGATTTAAAACACGAGCGTAGCGAGTTTATGATTCACCCAAGTCGGCCTTTTTAGATCCCCAGTACTAGTTATTTCTAATAAAGAACGTACGAGGGGAGGCTGAAAAGTAATCTACCTAACTATGAAAGAAAAGACGTAACTGGATAGTTTATTTTTATTTTTCTATATAGTCCCCTGCTAATAAAATGCACTTATTACATTTTTCAAATATTGAATTTAAGCCATTAAAAAAATATATTTTCGGTTTGTCGTCAAAATAGTCAGAAACCGCTGCCTTCATTTCGTCATCGGTCATAAACCTTCGTCCCCTGAGGTCTTTCTTGAGAAGTCTAAACAGAAAATAGTCACAGGGGGCTAGATCTGGACTATAAGGGGGGTGGTCAATGGTTTCGAAGCCATTGTCTTTAATTGCTAGCTTTGTTGTGCGTGCGGTATGCACTGGTGCGTTATCGTGCAAAATCAGAATTCCTTTGCTTAGTTTACCTCGCCGTTTTTCTTTTGTTATCTCTCTTAGTTGATATAATAAGTTTGAGTAATAATCAGCATTCATTGTAGTTTTCTTCGGGAAATAATCTATGAGCAAAATCCCTTCTGTGTCCCAAAAGATTGGAGCCATAAGTTTACCGGCCGATGGGCAGACCTTGAATTTCCGAGGCGGCTTCTCATCCTTAAATTTCCACTGTAACGACTCTTGCTTACTTTCCGGGTCCCATTGTCGAATCCAAGTTTCATCACATGTTACAATTCTAGAAATTATTTCTTCCTCTTTCCCTCGACTCATGTCCAAAAACTTTTCGCAACATTTGACACGCCTCTCCATGTCAAATGCAGTCAACATTCTAGGGACCCAACGTGCACTAACCTTGGACATGTTCAAATGCTCATGAATTAGTTCATTGACTCGCTCTTTACTGACGCCCACATCTCTAGCTATCTCCCACTGCTTCACTCGTCGGTCCTCTAAAATAATTTTTTTCACCCTGGCTACATTTTCATCGGTGACGGCCGAAACTGGTCTTCCGCTACGAGGATCATCTTCGAGGCTCTCACGACCTAATTTAAACTGCCTTGACCAAAACTTTATAACAAATTCGGAAGAACACGAACTGCCAAACACACGTAACATACGCTGTCTGATCTCCGAAGGCGTATTCCCTTCTTTAGTCAAAAACTTAATCACCGCACGCTGCTCGATTTTATCCATTTTCACTTTCTCTACCGACATGTTCGAAACAATTGTAGGAGACAAATAAACGTGATGCAATAAACAAATGAATGTAATACATTTTGAAAATAGAATAACAAACGAATATAAATCCATATCAGCCAGCATTATTTTTGTATATATTTCTGACCAAGGAGATTACATGTCAGCCGCCCTACGTATAATCAATATTTAATTTCATGGGTATCTCGTACAACAGATGAGTGTAAGACCAAATATTTATTAGACAAATTTTATCCTGAACAATCATCCTACCGATTCGTATGATAAAATAGCGAGGGTTTATTTTTTTTATTTTTAGTTGGTTTTGATTCCCGGGTGAGACAAGCGAATTTGAATATCTTTGAATGCAGTTTTGTTTCTTTTAAAAAATAAAGGAATGTTTTCTTTCAGTAAAATGAGCTAACTAAAGGATTTAAGGTAGTTCCCCTCCAGGGCCCTTGAATTTTTTCTACCATGTATATACCTTTCATCGTAAAGCACTGATGCAGACGATGATGATGTTTGCTAAGATATTTGTAACTTTAAAAAACATGTCTACCCGTGTTCATAGTGCTTTTGAACGTGCCCATATATCCGGAGCACAAATAAACGAATACTAAATACCGGACGGAACAAACACAATGAGTAACATAAGTTTGGGTATCGATCCTCGTTAGCGACTGCGTAATAGTCTTTTGTGCAACTGTAACATAATGTGAGACATTGGGACACGAGTGCTTGTTTACGGAACCATAGACTAAGTATTACTATGTATAGACTAGCAGTTCCCATACATCAGTTTTTAGCCACAAAAAAAGGTGTAAAATTCTAACGAAATCTAGATGGCGTTGCTAAATCCTCTAAAGAACACGATGCTAAAAAAGACTAATTGGTGACGCTAGTAACACATAAAAATAATTCCCACTTTGATAAATAGATGGCGCTGAAATATTCACTGTTAGTGTTGCCAACTTAGCGCCATTCTGCTTTTCTAAGCAAAGCTATTATAGCCACATGTTTACTTGGTAACCATGAGTTTACTTGCAGCCAATTAAACAAATTATGCTTATTTACAACACTTTGCGACACCTAATGTTGTAAGGGCGCGTAAGAAATTTGCTACGCCTTGATGTATGGGAGTTGTCGGTCTATACGTAGTAATACTTAGTCTATGATATTGTATCACAAATTGTGGTAAACTGCTAGGGGCGTTGTACAATTCCTTGTATCAGGGCCTTAGCTCAGGGGCCGGAAGAAGCGAGGGAAATACATGAAAATAAACTCACTCGAACGGCTCAGGCATATTTTCCACGTCTTTCGGCAAGATCGGCAGCCGTTTATAGAAGAATTCCCAATCAAAGGCCCCCCTGGCCCCCGTGTCCTGTATTCGGTACTCGAACGTATCATACGCTATGATGTCTATGAACGGACACACCACCGTCCTGGGATTCAGCGCAATCGGTTCTGAAATACAATTTTGTTTGTATTTAGTTCTACCATAGACTATGTATACTTGGTCTATGGTTCCACTAACTCGATAGGTAAGTTTTAAATTTAATATCGATTTGAAGGAGTGGTAGTGGTTGGTATAGTAAAAACAAATCTTATTGTCACGACATCAGATTATTAGGTCCCAAACAAAGGTGGATTGTCACGACATCAATCCCCAAAAGGGGTGTCAGAGGTGTTCCCAATTGTGAACTGTGAAATGTAAGTCACAGTCCACACCCGCTTTTCACCGACGATTATCAGGTCTCAAACAAAGGTGGTGAGCTTTGCCGTACTTCGGGTACAAATGGACCAACAGCTTATCGTGTCTTCTCAAGCACGCAGACCCAACACAAATGAAAACGCACCGCAGGGATTGAACCCACGACTTCTGCGTTACCGCTCTACCACTCGGCCCAAGTGGCGGTATAATAACCTATCAGTTAAGTGCCGCGAACGTCGAAAACTTATCACATCGCTACAGGTAACGGCAATAAACAATGCACATCGGCTATCTTCGGTTTTGTAGGGCATCGTCTCTGTCACCGGACTGTTAGTGCTTCGTGCGAGATAGATGACGCTACGATACGATGTGCATTATTTACTGCCGGGACCTGTAAGTGGACATGCGGCTATTCGATAATTTAAAGCTGGAATAGATCATTTAAATATACTGCATAAATATAATTTTAGCTATATTAGCCTTTTTTTATAGTTTTAATCATTAGATAATTTTAAAAAAAACTTTATATTTTTCGATATACTTCGACCTCATCAGTGAGGCCGTCATCAGTCGAGTCATGACTAGAAAAATAAAGTTTATTTTTTTATTATTATCTAATGCTTAAAACTGTAATTTAATATACTGCCTAATTCATACTGGAGGCTGGGTAAGTGATCAGAATCACGGATCGAAAACTGCTAATTTCGCAAAATAAAATGTTGATCTTTCAAAGTAATTGACCCGGGTTATGACCTAGGCTTGCATATGTAGATTATGTAGGTAATACAAAAAAATAATTTATAAATTTTACAAAAATGTCATCTAACCTTGATACTGTGCACTTACCTAGTCTAAAGTATGAACTTGGCTATATAAATAAATTTCAACTTGTAAATTTGAGGATAACAAAGGTGCACATTTGAATCGCCATTACACTGATGAACTCCCGGATGTCGAAATGGATGAGATTAGGAAAACTCTTGGGCAGCTAACATTGTATAAATAATTTGTCGAAATATATCTGGACATTTTTAATATTCTGTTTTTATGCATATAAAATACAGAATGTTGATTTGGTCAGCATCTTCCGTCACATGTCTTCAAATACTAACTATAAACTAAAATATACTTGAAACCATAAGCAATGCTTCAATGGGGATCCACACTGCCAAATTATCCCTGTAGATGGCGCATCGTCGATGCGACCATGAAAATCTGTCATTTCAGTACATTGTCATGGTTTTTGCGTAGTTTTTTGTGATTTTCTATTAATTTCTTTGAATTATGCCTTTGTGTGCAGTATCAAGTTGCTTTAATAATGGTGTTCATTTATTCCCGGAAAACCCCACATTAAAAATGAATAAAATAATAAAAATAACAAATATATAACATATTGGAATACAAGTGATTAGAGGTTGTAAAAAAATGCGAAATATTGGACAAAAACAGAAGGAAACACTCGTCAACAAAATTTGACATAGCCGGTCCCACAGAACAATAAATATTACTGGCCGGACCTATGCTAGCGCCATCTGTAATTAGCTTTGCGTGTGGATCCCCATTATAGAGTTGCTACAGTTCTATCTATGTAGTGTCAGAAAGTTCAATTATCTACAGCTGTGTATCTGTTAATTGATATGTAAACGAGTAATTTGTTCCAGTTATTAGACAATAGATTCATGCTCGAATGGGTTTTAAATGTGGTCGACATTGATTTGTTAAAACCCGCACCGTATTTTATTTTTCAATGCATGTGCTCGTAAAGGCCCACTTTTTATGCATCAAAACCGAACAGAAAGTCGATTATTTTGCCCTAGGGCTTTAATATATATATTTTTTTAATTTATTTACAATGGTTGGCTAACCTGCAGCCTTTTCTGTGTACCATAGACGTTATACTTTTTTTACACCGTTTAACGGCTATGGATACAGTCCTTTTAAGCCAATTATAATTAAAAGTTCACAAGATTATAATCGTCTTCGTAATTTATTCCTGTGCGCCCTTGTAGCATAAACTACTATTAAGACAAAACCAACAATTTAAATACCAAAATTGTAATATTATCCATGTTTGCATCACATGAAATTCGAGTTACAATTAAACAGTCAATAGTATGTCCCACTTTTCACCAAATTTTTCATACCAATGTGATTTGAACGCAACTATTCTAGCGATAGGTACCTCAAAAGACCAGCTTGAAGTGCTTGCCGAGACGCGCAATCAGAATTATTCTGGCCCTACAAAGTCAAAGTCAAAGCGTTTATTAAGTATATAGGAGCAGTTAAAGCACACTTATAGACGTCAAAGTGACAATATTGAAATAAATCTTACGTACTAAAACACAAAAAAATTGAAAAATAAAAGTTGAAAAATAATATTCAATAGAAATGTCATAACAATAAAATAAAATTAACCATAAATTCGATAAACAAAAATTGTTAAAATAGATAAAAATTAAATTCTTACAATTTTTTTCAATTCTAGCCAACCATAAGTGGATCTTTGTCATCTAAATAGGCATCTACACTATAGTAGGACTTTTTCGTCAAGAGTAATTTTATACAGTTTTTAATTTAAAATGTTTCTAATTTTTTTTTCTTGAATGAGTTTACAAGATTTGAATCGCGAGAAGAGCAGCACCGCAAGACCACGGGTGAAAAATATTGCCAGGAAAAAGAATACATACACCAACCTAGCAGTGGCGGCAGCCAGTTTTGTGTAGCTTCCGTATGCGAGTCTAGGCAGATGAAGACGTCAGAGGTGACCTTCTTGGCGCCCGCGAGTCGTGCTGTTATCAGACCACTGCGTTTCTCCAGTCGGATCACGTGCACCTTAGGAAGGTACTTGGCGACGTAGTCGTCTAACTTTTGTTTTAAGAATTCTGGAAATGATAAATAGATGTAAATTAACATTGTATCATTGCAGTGTAGAAACGCAGAAAGAAAAGTAAATCTGGATGTGAGGAGCTCTGAACCGGAATCTGTCCTGATCTCCATAGAAATTTTATTCAAACATGGAAATTTATTTATATCATAGTATATATATATATATATATATATATATATGTGTATATATATATTTATTTATTTATTTATTTATGTACAGAAATCAACATCCATATATACATATTAAGTACTTAATATTGAGGCAGATTACAGATTTCAATTTTGGATACGAGTTACTAAGGGTCGACTCCGAAAAATGATCTCGCGTTTGGACAATTTAGCATATTAAGGCGCTACGGAAAAAAAATCGACACTTTTGGACTCATATTCAAATTCAAATAGTTTATTTTGCAAAGTACGTATAATACTCTTTTTACACGCCAAATTTAATCTAATAAAAAGATATGTAATAAAATAATAAACATACATGGACTAGATTAAAGGTTTATTTAATTTATGTAACAATATATATACGATTAAAATGATAGATAAAATATAAGGTGAAATCCAAACAACCGCCCGAACCCATACCGGAGACCCGGCCAGGGATCAGAAACAAGGTTCAATGATCACCAACCGAGCCCCCAGCACGAATCCAGGCGGCCGACCAAATCACATCCTATACCTCCGCCCATTCGATTAGTCTTGCTAAGAAGAACGGGCAAGAAACTTAGCAAGATCATGTCTTTTTTTTCACATAAAACTTATACTATAGTATAAGTATACAAATGACTTATATCCACTTTAACTAAGGGATAAGAAAATACAAGACAGCAAGAATTCAAGATGATGAAAAAAACAAAAACATATATCTTTGTCTACTTGTCTCATATAGTCTATTTCCTGTTACAGTCTGTAATTAATTAATGTTAACTCCTTAGAGGAATCATAAATTAGGAAATTATACTACAGGACTTGCATATCTACTTCAGTAAAGAAGGTATTATTTTGATAAAATAGTATATTATTTTTGGAATTTTTTTCTAGGGATCCGTTTAAGCAGAACCGCGATTGGAGAAATTCGGCTCGATAAAAATATTTATTGAATTGAGGTTTTTTTCGACATCAATTCTCCATTTAATTATGATTTATTTTATGACACCCTGAACACGAAAATATATTTTTTTAAATCTTTTCCAAACCAATTTATGTCGTGTTCAAGGAGTCATAATTAATCGAATGAAACCATGACAAAATTACATAATGCAGCTTTCCCTTTTTACAAATTTGAAGCGCTGTAGCGCAGAAACGCAGCGACATACGACCTTAAGTGACTTAACCAAATCGATTTAATTTTAATTAAACTTTAATCCCTATTGATATCTCAAACATGACCAAATTATTTATAAACTTTTTTTAACTAAGCGCTCTGGCGGAAAAACTCGGCAACGTAGGACCTTAGTAGCTGGACCAAATCTATTTCTTTTGACCTGAACTTTAACCCTATTGATATGAAACATTAGCGAATGATTAATAAATTTCGCTCGCCGCTCACAAACTACCAGATCTAATCGACAGTTTCCATCAAGCGAGGAAATAATAACCATGTAACACTAAAGCAATATCGCAGAGCGAATACACATAAAACGCGTTTAATGCACGAAAACGCAAATTCGCTTCGTAATCTACATAAAACCAAAGTATTGAAATCATACCTTTTGTACTAGCGTCATCGACTAGAAATATCTCTTTGAGCAATTGTGGTGGCGATCTGTTAAGGACGCTGTAAACAGTCCTCAAGAGCGTGGTCCAATGCTCATTATGAAACGGCACCACCACACTCACTGTCGGCAGATGTTCTATATAAGTTTTTGATCGGCAGCCTTGATGTCTCAAATCCGGTAAAGATCGGTTAAGAGAGATTATATCACTAAGAGCTCCGTTGAAACCATTTACGGAGTAAAGTTGCTCCTCCAATGCCTTGTCTTTTTCTTGTAGTGATGCCGGCAGGCCTTGCTCTCCAGGACCTTGAACATTTTATTTCGGCTATGATTTTATCCCAGTGTACAGGGGATCTAAAAAGGCTGACGCGGGTGAATCATAAAATGATTTGAAAGTAGGATAGAGTCAGAGTTTTCTCACGCGTGCAAAAGAGACGGCATTAGAACGGAATCATATGATTCATCCAAAACGGCCTTTTTAGAGGACCAGGGGATCTAAAAAGGCCGAATTGAGTGAATCATAAAATGATTTCAAAGTAGGATAGAGTCAGAGTTTTCTCACGCGTGCAAAAGAGCCGGCATTAGAACATAATCATAATGTTATTCATGCAAAACGGCCTTTTTAGAGGACCAGTACCTACATAAACTAATATTGACACCAGCAACGGAAACGTTTGCAACTAAAGTTTCTTAACTCTCTAAATAAAGCAGATGTTTTTAAAAATATTAGATCTTTACATATGAAATTGCCTTTTACTATAGAAAATTTGAAGGAAACTCAATTTTCAGTACTAACATTTTTGTATTTTTTTTTATGAATCACACATCCAAATTATGTAATTTCTATGTGTATGAATGAGATAACATTAAGCTAACAGCAACAATAATTTAATCTTTTTTAAATGTCAGCTTTAAAAAATTATTACAAATCTTATCATGGAAATGGATGGCATTCAAATTCAAATTCAAATAGTTTATTTTGCAAAGTAGGGAGGTATATATACAATACACGTTTCACAAGTCAAAATTTAAACTTATAAAAATATTAGGACAAACTATTTTTGAAGATTTACGGTCTTACTACAAAACGGTGTTTAACGTTAGACAGTGTTTAAAACTGATGCTGTCACTTTTTTACGATATGAAAGAAAAGGCGACAACAACAGATTTAAGAACTGTCTAAAGTTAAACACCGTTTTGTAGTAACACAGTCAATGTTTATAATCATACTGAAAATGAAAACAAAATTCAATACGTAGATGTCAAACCTTGAAATAAACTTTCAAATAAAAAACAAATAATTGAAATAGCTATTGAATTACAGGAACAATTAACTCATGAATCTGTAAGAAAATTTCGACAATTTCATAATACGTAAAGAACTTTTATTTACGACGCTCATAGTCCTCTGATACAAAGTAGACCATACTCCTAATATTACATCCACGTCAATGATGACACCATCAAATATTTTATCAGAAAAGTAAAAGCTACTGTACTGACGAATATTTAATATTGTCACAGCTGTTTTTATACTCTGTAAATTTCAATAACATTGAAATGAAACTTTCCATTGCGGGTGTCGATATGATCAATTGTGATGTTAATTAGCCTTTTCCAGTAAAATTTTGTTATTTTGGAAAATTTTCGTGTCCGGTACAAAATGCACAACTTGAGATTGTTTTTCTTATTTTTGAATTAAAAATAATTAATAAATGCGATGTATGGAATTTTGCGAAGGCTTCAGTAAGCTAAATTAGCAGCTCGAAATATGTCTGTACAAATATCGACAATAACGAAATAGAAATAACGTTCATGTCAGAGTGCATTGCAAAGTGGCTGTTACGACGATCGCTGTGTCACCGGGTAGCGCAAAATAGAGAAATTTATTTTCTCGTTGTAAGTTAAAGCTTTTAGGATTTTAAAACATCACAATTACGGGACATGGGTCAATATGTGTGATATATATTTTTTCCAAGTTTTGTTATATTCATATATAAAGTTTAAACCAATTTAAAAACGGCTGTAAACGCAGTTTTGCTTCTGAAGCCCCATTAGGCCTTTTCCAGTAAAGTTTTGTTATTTTGTGCATTTTACTTTGTAAATTACCAACTTTAAAGTTTGTGTGCCCATTCATTTACAATGTAATGCATAAAATAACAAAATTTTGTTGGAAATGTCTAATTGACATTAAACTATGTTCGCAAAATTCCATAAGTACATCGCATTTATTAATTATTTTTAATTCAAAAATAAGAAAAACAATCATAAGTTGTGCATTTTGTACCGGACACGAAACTTTCCCCCTTAGTACATTTTCTATTAGTATGTTCCCTTAATAAAAGACTAATAAACCAAATACATTTTTTTTTTTCAGTATAAGAAGTCCTAATTTCTTCCAACGAAGCCACGAAAATCTGGTGTTCTTCATGCAGTCTTTGGGAAAAGCCTCTGTGACAGACGGTCGGAGCGAGAGATAAAAAAGTTGCGTTTTCTTTAAGGGAGCAGAACACTAAATATGTAGAGTTTTTCTTTAATAATGTATATAAATAAATGGTGTCATACCTTTTCTTTTTAGATCTTCTTTTATTAGACTATAATCATGCCAGTCTATTTTCTGAAACAAAAGTCATCATTAAGACAATTGTCATAAAAAATTAAAACTAAAGTTATGGATTGAACTAGATTTTCAATTTTATGCATGTAGTTATGATGGATATGTCGCAGGCAAATAGTAAAATGCCGCCGTTCACAAACGGCGTCGTCAGTTTCTAAGCACTCGCAAATAGTATAATTCAGCATTTTCTAATTTGCCTCAGTGGCATATAGTAATTCTGTTACAAGTATTGAGGGTCGCCTCGCTCCGCTCCGCTTCGCTCGGTTCCCAAGACTTTCGACTTTAGCTTTTTAGAAGATGACGAAGTCATTTTACAAACGGCGAAATTTTACTATTTGCCTGCCATAAATAGATAAGTAGTAATATAAATCGGTGTTCAGCGCAGATAAACGCTAGTTGTAGCAACTTGGTTCATTATACCACCGGTCTTGTCAAATAGACCAGTTGTAGCAACTTGGTTCATAATACCACCGGTCTTGTCAAATAGACCATGATACAAACTCCTTAGTTTTTATATTCCTTTTTGGTTATATTTTCTATTTGATTGATGTATGTATTTTTAAAATTATTATAGTTTTTGTCATTCCACGAGAACCAGCGATTTTATTTAATTAATAACAGACCAGTTGTAGCAACTTGGTTCATATAATATGGGTCACCGATCTTGTCATATAGACCAGTTGTAGCAACTTGGTTCATAATACCATCGGTCTTATCAGATGGATCAGTTGTAGCAACTTGGTTCATAATACCACCGGTCTTGTCAGATAGACCAGTTGTAGCAACTTGGTTCTTAGTACCACCGGTCTTGTTAGATAGACCTTGTTTTTTATAAGAGTAACTAAACTAGATATACTTACATTCATAGATACGGGCACAAAATAGTCATTCCTTGCCTCAACATGTCCATGTATACCATGAGTTTTAGTGTTAAGATCTTGATTATGATTAGTTATTTTTATACGCGACTGAGGCTTCAGTTTTGAAGAATCTGTTATGATTTCTATTTCCATAGGTATTCCAGCTGAATCATTTAAATGTTTTAAAAAGTAGATAAATATCAATATTATGGGAATGACTAGAACAATCCGATTTCTAAAATGTCTTCCTAGCACACGCATACGTCTCAAGGCAGCCATACTGTGTATCTGAAATGAGCAAGAAAAGTAGTCCGTAAAATATTGGGAAAGAAATAGTAGATATGTCGTGACCATATCGTAGAATTGACCATTTCATGATCTGGTTGGGTAGATCGTAATGTATGAAATCAAAAATCTTTCACCAAAAGTAAAAAATAGATGCGATGACGAGCAAAGTGAAGCGGAGCGAGGAGGAGAGTGTTAGGTTTACATGTAAATACATTTGGAGAGCCGAGCGAAGCAGAGCAGAGCGAGGCGACCCTCCCAATATTAATAGAAATACGATATGGCCAAACAGACCATGAAATGGTCAATTCTACGATAAGGCCACAACAGATACCTACACAACAAATGAAAAGAATAAGAATTCCCATCGAGGCATAAAGTTAAATCTCGAGAGCAGCAAAGCAATTGGCTGGTATAAATCTTAATCTAATACAGCATTAAATTCAAGAAATAAAATTAAAATTAAAAACGACAAAAAGACAAATATTTCGTTACCTATGCACAGTAAATAGCTTAGACTGTTAGACCCCAAAAAAGGCATCAGTTTAGTTTTCCGGAAGAAAGGATGCCACTTGCCACAATTGTTTATTGGACCAATATCTACCGATAAAGATCGGTAGCCTTCGGGAGCCTCTTCAATTTGGGGGGTGAGGGGGGTTCAAAGATGCACTGCGCCAAGCGTAATTTAAAAAAATTAAACTGTCTGAGTTTGTCAACTACATCAAGATGGGTGTCTTTTTCAGGTAAATTAAGGACGTAGAATTCATTTCTGGTATAAAAAATTGTGATATTTTAAGTAGTTTCTTGAAAATTTTTACATAGATTAAAATTTTATGAAATACTTTTTACTTTCAGGCGCCACCAAAAAAAAACCTCAGGTTTTTTTAAGTAACAAAAAATACGTTACGAAAGCCTATTTTATGCAGATAAATAAAAATATAAGTTTTATTGGATTTTTAAAGGAAAAAACCATAAAAAAAAATAAAACAATGTCGGTGAGCTCTTATTTTACTACTACTTATTAACTAACCTGATAAAAGTATATTTATGTATAGTGTATTTATAAAAGTATATATACGCATAAAAACTATAAACACGTAAAAATGCTTTTCTATGGTTCTAAAAGAGTATTAACTATTTAATTATCATTTTAATTTTTTGCAGCTTCTACCATCTATAACAAATAGTTCTAGGTGTGAAGTAAGTAAGTAGTGCTGTAAGAAGACAATTGTGTTCCTGGTCACGAGTCTTCTTCTTCTTCTTGGGGGTGCCATATCCTAGCGGATGTCGGCGACCACCACACGAAACTCTTCTCTATTCTGTGCCAGTCTGCAGAGACTGGCAGCGTCTTTTATGTTAGTCCAAGTTTTTACGTTATCACTCCATGTCATCCGCCTTCTCCCCCTTCCCCGTTTTCCGTCCATTTTCCCTTCTAAAATGTTCTTCAACATGTTATACTTTTCATGTCGATAAATGTGACCAAAATATGCTGTTTTTCGTCTCTTAATTGTTTTTAATACTTCAAGCCTTTTATTAAATCTGTTAAGCACTTCTTCATTTGTTATTCTATCTCTCCATGAAATCTTTAACATGCGTCTATAGAGCCACATTTCAAAAGCATTCAATTTTGATTCAATGTTTTTATTTAAAGTCCATCCCTCGGCACCATACATAAGTACTGACAATACGTAGCATTTGACCAGTCTCCATCTTAGTTTGAGTTTAATATCTTTATTAGTGAAGAGTTTCGTCGGTCACGAGTACCAATCTTTAACAAATAGGTTCTGGACTAGTCCTATGTTCTGTAAGAGAAATAAATATTCTGCTTATAGATGTATATACATATGTGTTATGTACAGTCATATGTACTTACAGTAGGTACTTAGTATGTATTTATTTTATAATTAAAAGATGACCGCTGGAAGCGGTACCATCCGTAGAATGAGGTAATAGTAATGCATATATACCTCTCTACGTCTCCTACGTTATTATGACATACTTGAGGAGTACATCGATTTATTAATTACAAATTAAATCATTGGCCGTGATTTATTTGTGTGATCGTCTAGTAGATTAGGACACTACGTTATGTTACAAAACGGTTATGCTCAAAACAATATATATCATAATTCAACAAAGTAAAATAAAGTATTCAAGAAAAACTAATGTACTAGGTATTTGTTAAATGATACGACTTAGCTGTATTCTGGAACTCAGCTATAGTTCAAGGCTATTATTGCCATTGAAAATCCAAGGGAAAACGAAACACATTAATGACTAAATCACTATGTAAAACCACTTTTGATTCGACATTCCGTAAGACGTTTAACGAATAACACTTTCATAGCTTCGTAAGTTGCGCGCGACGTTATATTTTTAATTAGATAAATGATTATGTAATTATCGGATTATATAGTAAAGTGTGTGGGTGTGTGTGTAAAATATAATATTGCAGTTGTTTGGGTTAGCAAAAGGGGTTGATGAAACGTAGATACTCGAGGCACGGTGGCTGCACGCTGTACGTTGATTTAGCTAGACTTTTGGTATTTGAGGGGATTCTAGACCCACATGAGTCCAGAATGAAGTGGGGTTAAATTTATTTTAGCACAGTTGCATCCTTTTTGCATCCTACTTTGCATTGACACCTTGTTATCTCGAGGCAAATGCTGTCCGCAGCTGGGTTGTCAGACCAGTGGGGTATCTATTGGCTATTTTTCTGCTTCCAGCCCCAATCGGGGGGACTAGGCAGAATTTGTTGCAGCACTAAAGCCTGGCCCCACTTATGAACTCCCTGGCAAACTGCGCGTAATATTTTCTCCAGGATGACACGAATAAAGAAGAGCTGTTTGGACTCCTGTCGTCCAAATATCACCCGATGGACTTGCCCATCAATAAAGAAATTTATGTAGCGAAGGGTAATCTGTTCTTTCCAATGTTGCTCGTGAACTGCCAAAATTGGAGCCATTTAACTTGAAGCGTCTGACACGCGAATGATGGTTCACTTGGCGGATACAGTAGACCAGGGTCATACGAAGTTAATGCACAGCAAACACCGATGTGGTAGTTATCGCTCTGGCATGTGTACTGAAATTGCCAAGATTAGAGGTATTATGGGTTCATGTGGTAACGGGGAAAAACCACAATTTCTTGGCATGCCTCTAGATTGAATCAGCTCTAGGTATGAGCGTTTCTTTTAATAGTCAAGAATGTATAATATATAAATAATCAGTTAAATAGCGTGAGTGTGCATAAGCCAATTTATTTTGTTTAAAGGTCCTGAAAGAGCGGAGGTCTTGCCTGTGTTCCACGAACTTAGTGGATGCGATACAGTATCGTTTTTTAACGGCAGGGGAAAGAAAAGTGCTTTTGAAGCATGTAATTCATTCTCTTTTGCCACTAAAGGGTTTAAGGATCTTAAAGATAGCAATATAAATGAGGCAGATATTGTGCTACATAAGTTTGTCATAGCCATGCTAGCTATATGATAGGTATGCTAGCCAATCACTGAGTACTAACTAAAACATTAATATAAAGTTAAATTCATCGTAGCGAAAAGTCATATTACATGAACTTTTTCAGATCAAGTCCCTGTCCCTGCACGACTATCAATCATTGCCGTAAATATCTTTTTACAAAAACAGATCGGCAAATTGAAAATTTACCACCAACAGAAGCGGCCCTTTATCAGCATATTTTACGCGCAGCTTGCCAGGGAGTTCATGAGTGGGGCCAGGCTTTAGTGTTACAACAAATTCTGCCTAGTCCCCCCGATTGGGGCTGGAAGCAGAAAATTAGCCAATAAATACCCCACTGGTCTGACAACCCAGCTGCGGACAGCATTTGCCTCGAGATAACAAGGTATCAATGCAAAGTAAGATGCAAAAAAGATGCAACTGTGTTAAAATAAATTTAATATGTACCGAATTGTACCACTGCGGTAGAAGCTACAAAAAATGAAAATGATAATTAAATAGTTAATACTCTTTTAGAACCATAGAAAAGCATTTTTTACGTGTTTATAGTTTTTATGCATATATATACTTTTATAAATACACTATACATAAATATACTTTTATCAGGTTAGTTAATAAGTAGTAGTAAAATAAGAGCTCACCGACATTGTTTTATTTTTTTTTTATGGTTTTGTCCTTTAAAAATCCAATAAAACTTATATTTTTATTTATTTACATAAAATAGGCTTTCGTAACGTATTTTTTGTTACTTAAAAAAACCTGAGGTTTTTTTTTGGTGGCGCCTGAAAGTAAAAAGTATTTCATAAAATTTTAATCTATGTAAAAATTTTCAAGAAACTACTTAAAATATCACAATTTTTTATGCCAGAAATGAATTCTACGTCCTTAATTTACCTGAAAAAGACACCCATCTTGATGTAGTTGACAAACTCAGACAGTTTAATTTTTTTAAATTACGCTTGGCGCAAAGCATCTTTGAACACCCCTCCCCCCCCAAATTGAAGAGGCTCCCGAAGGCTACCGATCTTTATCGGTAGATATTGGTCCAATAAACAATTGTGGCAAGTGGCATCCTTTCTTCCGAAAAACTAAACTGGATGAGCTAACGGACCCAGCTAAAAACAGCGAAAACTTGTCAGAAGATCTATTATTATGTGTATAATTTATTGTATTTATTCAGAACTCAAATAAGTAGTCCAGTTATTTTTTAATATATGTTTTTATGATTTTCATCACCCAAAAATAGAGGACAAAGTTAGATGTTTTTATAAAAAAGCTAGAAGCTGTACCTAACCGCATAGCTTAAAATTATGTAAACTCTTGATTTTTGTAATAAAAGAACATGCAACAGAACTGGGGTTTTTTAACACACTGTGGGTGGAGAGTCCCTAATCGTCACTCTGACCAATTTGGTCTCAAACGTTTCATTTACTGGATCATTATTATAAGCTTATATAAGAAATTTCAAATTTCGAATTACCAGGGGATACCCCTCCCCCCTCTTATTCCTCCCTCCCTCATCCATCGAGGCTTACAGCTGGATTCTAAAAGCAACCCAACTTCAATACATGTACTTGTAGCATATTTTATTACCGGTACGTATGTATTCGACGAAAACAACAAGAGAAGGGGTATGCAGGGGTACAGATTTGACACCGTGAAAATAAATTTTTTCGTCAGTGGCCTTAATAAATAAAGAAACTTACCTTTCCTTTCAAATACCTATCCAAATATCTTCAAAAATATTTTGGTTTTCTAACATCAATCAGTTAGTCAAAGCCGTTTTATCTGGCTTCCTTTATTGTGTCTCCGCACATTAGTTCCACAAATTATCTTGTTTTAAGCGAAAAGACTTGCTGCTTTGCTTGTCTGATATTTACCTTTATTTATTTTACTTCAACTTGACAATCTGATGTTTTCACTATTTTTCACCGCAGTGGCTGCTAGGCATGGGAATGATTGCTACATTTAATTCATTTTCATTTGATGAAATTACTTTAATTTTTCACAGTGATTTCACATGTGAAATTTCACAGACAATGATTTCTCATGTGCAATGCACTAATGTCACACTTGCTACAATTAACACCTTACGACATCTATCTTTTAGGTTTATTTTTAAATATTCTCATTCGTTAGTCAAAGATAAAGTTCAACAATGCGTCATACGGGTTCCTTTTAGTGTAGTGACGAATCAGCAAAATATGCCTTCCTCCTTCTAACACGCCCGCTGTAGGGTGATTCGTCCCTACTCGCTCGCTCTCTCATCTAAGCGATTTATATCTAAATGATCTGTGATTTTTAACAGGCTATGTGAAGAAAGGTAGCAGGTGTCACATAATGCGTATTATGAAAACGATTCATATTATGAAAATGCATTTCATATGATTTTTCACATGCTACTTGTGAAATGTTCCTTGCCTAGTGGCTGCCAGGCAGTGTTGCCAGATCCGTAGGTTAAGAATTATCCTAGATTTACTCCAAAATTATCGTGTTTTTATCGCATCTTCAATTCGCAAAATTATCGTATTTTACGCAAAAACTGTTAATAGTTTTGTTGCAATTGCTTCTAAATGTATGAGAATAAACCGTACCACATCGAAAAAAAAATAGTGATTTGAACAAAAACGTCAAAAGTTCTACATTTCAAACGCACGTAAGATAACAGCGCACATACCGTGGGACTGGTACCTATCAGCTTAGTGCCTGCATAATATGGGTAGTAAATGTAAGAATTTAATAAACGTGTTATTTAAAAAATAACGGTCAATAGCGAGTAAGACTTGGGCCCTGAGGGTTCCGTATGTATTGTCTAAAAACCAAATATATTCCACTTGCACTTATGATCCACCAACTTGATACTTACGATCCACTCAAATCTATGTAAAAAGATATAATTAAAGTTTCTATTGGTTTCTGTAAAATAGAATTTTAAAATTCAAATCCTTAAAATTCCAATTTACAGAAAGCAAGCAGTTGAAGTTGGCAGTTTCACAAAACATAGGTAATAAGATTTTGTTAAGAAACTATTGAGTAAATTTTTAATATAAGTGTTATGTTTATGCAGGTTTTATACAAACCGGCTGCTAAACGGGTCTTATGATGGTCTAAAAAAAAACTTAAATAATTAAATATAGGTATACGTGTACAAGACCTAGGTATTTGTGAACACAAGTTTCTAAGTCAACTGGAAGTGCCCTATAGGTTTTTTGGTGCGCAAATTACTATGAAATTGATTATGTAAAGGGCAATAACTTTTTTTGCATTGTGCTAGAAGCCTGATTTTTTATAGCACCAGCCGTAGACTTCTAGGGCCTAGTGATAAAGTGAATCTATGGCTACGTTGTTTCATTTTAAGGTACGGAACCCTACGGAACCACCCGTCAAACAAAATTGTGACTAAACGAACGGCAAATGGTGTTCAGATACACGGATCAGAATTCGTTACAAAAATTATCGTTTAACTGAAAAAAATACGCGGAATTTCGATGACGGGCGATACGTAATAATTACTTTTTATCGTATGATACTTGAAAATATCGTGGATCTGGGATAATTTTCGCACGTCTGGCAACTTTGCTGCCTGGTTCAATCGAGTCGGGCTCAAAAGGACAAGAATCCAGAGCCGTTAAAATATAAAAAAAAAAGTTCAATCGAGTGGTGCACGCTAACTCCGATGTAAAAAAGCGCTAGATTCCGCCACTGAGCATACAATGATTCCGCTGAACAAATTTTTATAAAAAGTGTTATTTATAATATAAATATAATATGAACATATTATGTTGTATATTGGTGGCCTTACTGATTAGCTGATTGGCTTTTTAAGAATGTACAATAGACTTCTCAAAATTATACCGAAAAAGCGCTAAAAGTAATGAAACAAAACTCATAATGCATTTCATAATAATTTATTTGTCAAACATAGGTACAATAATTGGATAAACATAAGTTTAAAATGGCCTCTCTATGTTTCGCCTTAAAGGCACACAAATATTTTAAAGTGAGTACTTATAGCTAGATTAAAGTCATAATAAAATAATACATGTTAAATTTCAAAAAATATTTACAATTAACAAATTATTGGTTATATTGCTAGATATGATGAAAGAACCAGACGCACTAAACTGTTAAATATTTAACTACTGGGGCAGCTTGTCATCGTTTACTCATTTCGAAATAGTGCTAGATTTTCCGCAAAAAAAGCGCTACCTCTGGCGTGAAATGCGCTGATTTGGCAGCACTTTGACAACACACACATCTCTGTGTGAACTTGTATCCCTTATTCCGTAGAGCGTAGAAGGGTAAAATATAAGGAACTAAACCTTTTTTTATGTAGCGTATTGTTTTACGGCTCTGGATACATTGTCTTTTTTAACAAAAATTATATTTATGTAGACTTCAAAAATATCCATTGCAAAAAAAGCCATAACATAAATTATTTTGGTAGGTACTGTAACATACAGCTAGGCAAAATGTTACGTTTAGGTAAAGTTAGGTCTCATAGTTAGGTTAAAGGACTATTTGTTCGTGTTTAATTGGCAATCGATAACCTTTATGGATTGACACACGTCGTATTGACTGATTTATTTCGTTTTTTCCCAAAATGAATACAGATCCAGTATAAAAGATCTTTCAAATAAAACACGAGCAAGATTCCTTCTCGGTTCCTCTCGAAGTAAAGGTGTTGCTCCAAGACTCTCCATTGGACTTTCCTTTGAGACACGGTGTCGTCTTCTTTGAGTATAGTTAATTTATCGTCTTAGTGCTCAGTCTCAGTGCCTCCCGCACGACAAACGAATGTTCTACGAAGTTGATCCATAAAGGTTATCAATTGCCAATGAGCGTTTTTCCTTATGTCAAATTTAGTGCTAAAGAAGATTCCTAGATGGCATTGTCGTATTCATTAGCAACAGAATCAAATACAAAATTTGCATAGATTCCAAAACAAACTAAAAACCACTTTGACATTAATTGCTACGAAACACATTTTATTTATGGTGACATGGACAGCGCCATCTGGAGGAAAGCTAAGAAATAAGAAAAAAAACAACAAGAAAAACGCTCTTAACCTAACTATAAGACCTAACTTTACTTACACCTAACATATTGCCTAGCTATATTGTTATAGTACCTAGCTAGACTACCTAGGTAATCAATCTGATCGGTCTTCCTAGTTTCTAGCGATGATGCCCAGAACTTGAGATGACTACATACCTAGTCATTATTAAATAGCGGCATTTATTGTTATTGTGACTGCTCTAAGGAACTTCTTCCAGCTCATTTCATTGTATATAGCAAATCAAATATTATGTGGTGCTCTTGTCAAACCAGTGGCTGGCCATCTGTGCTGTGGTGACCTTGTCAATAGCAAGTTCTAGATTCTGACACTTTTTCAGAAAAACTTTGATCAGTGATCAGTGTTTGGCACTCTGGCGAGGCTGGAGGCCGGGCGAAGTTCCACGAGGCCGAAGGCCGAGTAGCGTGCTTCTAGCGAGGCCGAAAAACGAGCATGCGTGTTTTTCAGCCGAGCACTACACCTTGACTCCCAGAGGGAGTGAGAGCACAATGTTTGTTTCTGAAAAAAATGTAATTTGTTTCCTGTAGGCCAAGCGGGTGAAGCCGCGGGCAGAAGCTATAAATTATAAGACAATACAAATTTCGAAACCAAACAAAAACAGATGACAGATAATCTCAAAATCAAAATATACAAGGACAAGGTAAATTATCCGAAAATGCATTGATGAAATCTGCGGTGTAAATAGTCAAATGTCAGTGTCAGTTGCCACGACAACGATGTAAAGACAAAATTAGAGTGCTAAGCAAAAATAGACTCTATTGTTATATGAACCGAGGACGCTCTGCTAGTCCTGTGGCGACCTAGGTCGCCTCTTGGGATTTTGGCGTGAGCTGGGCTGGCTAGAATAGACGGCCCCACACTTTCCACGCACAAAGGTCCAAAAAAGAGACTAGTTGCGGAAACCGAGCCCACCAAGAAGAAGAAGAAGATGTTTAAAATTTGAATTTGCATCATTACAATATCATTTTTATATCATTACAAATAAGTATCAAATTACATAAAGCGGATCCCAGTTTGCGGTTTAAATAGCACGCTCGGACAATTTGATATGACATGACACATGACAGACAAAACTGACCGGCAGACAACACTAGGCTGCGTTCATAAATTAGGGGTCACGACCAAAGACATTGTTGTCTTACTCGCTCTACACCACGAGCGACGCGAGGAGGAGCATGTTAGATTTACATGTATATTAATTAAGGGAGCCAAGCGAAGCGGAGCGAGGCGACCGACCCTCCCTAGCTTTAACAGAATTATATACGCAAAATCCTTCTTGTTTTAACAGAATCCAAAACCAAATCAAATCAGAAACCTTAGTCGAGTCCGACCGAACGCACGTCATTCCTTCTCACTCATTTCGATGTGCGGTCTCTTTCTTGCAGCTTTATATTCCTGTGTAGAGAAGCTTGTGGCAGTGGATAAACTTTATTACGACGACTTTACGCATTGTACAGACAGCCATGCCTTTATTACGCGAAACCACAAATTATAGAGGGATACTACGTATCAGATAGCCCTCTCGCCTGTAGTTAACCTCAGACACGTCTTCTGCCTCCTGATTGGCTGGGGGAAAACGATATATCACTTTTTTTATTATTCACATCTTATTGTGTAGGCCAAGACACCAACTCTAAACAGCCATATTAAAAAAAAAAGCAGGGAGGCAGACCTTTCGTTTTTCATAGGACTAAAATTGCACAAAAGTTGGAAAACCTTACGATTTTTCCTACTTTTGTGCATTTTAGTCCTTAAATGAAACAAAATTAGATACGAAATAAAACAAATCTATCTATTTTATTACCTTTTTAATTTTTTAATTTTATATTTAAGTAAAGCTTTTGCTTGCATATGCTGCAAGTTTTTGACATTTTCCAAACGAAATACATCTGCGCCTCTTAATATTTTGTTAATGAATGACATTACACCAGCTAAAATTTGCCAGTCTGACTGTTATTTCCAATGATTTTGATGTTGAGGGTTCTGAAAATAATTGAAAATTGTTAATAAATTATAATTTATTTATTTACACACGCAACAATAATACACAAAAGATAACAAATAAACCACAAGAAATGAAAAAATATTCAAAAAAACAAAAACCTGACGGCATGAAAAATTGTGAACTTAAAATTTTCGAACTTAATAAATGAACTGAAAGGATAGAAACAAGTAAAAATCAAATATTTAATTATAATATTAATCAATAAGTATATCATCAGGGAACAGTGCAAATGGGGAGTTCGGGTGAGTGCTCTTAATTAAGAAACATGCACATGAAAAAACCTACATGATAAATATAATAATGCTATATAATATGGTATAAAGATTTTAAATATAATAAGTCAATTTAACTATACCTGAATATCGATAATCGTGTTGAAAACTTGTAACACCTTTTTGGTTCTTCATAATTGGAGGAGTTTCAATAGAAGTCACACTCGGTTCAAATTGAGCAGGCTCAAGTGCTTATAATGGTGTGTGATCTAAAAATTATAAAAATTCTTAACATCTTCAGTTCAGCCAGCACTATAATATAAACAAGGTGGCTTAGCTCACATAAATTAATGTATATAATAATAATTCATAAGCCGCATAAGTCCGTCTTCACCCATACCATTGCAGAACAGGGAACGGAGGTAAGCTTATTTTGTACAGAGAGTGTAAGAGAGAATGAGAGATACATACTCTCTCAAAAGCCTGCTGCTGCTCCCCATGCAATTCTTTATCCCTATATGTGCATATTCACCAATCGCTGTGATACTTAACACAATTACAATTTCAATACAAAATGCCTGGATTAGTTAATCCACTGTCACTGTATAACAAGATTAGCACCAACAACAATTACTCTGACCAAAATAAATGTAAGTAGGTAGGTACCTGTTGAAGTTCTCATGGTATGAATAGTTTTTTTTTTGTGGAGGTTGTTCATGATTTGCCGCGGCATATGAATGTTCATTGTGCCTCTTCCTGGCATTGCTATGATCAGCTGTTGGATAATAATTCTCCGTGGACATATAAAGATAACAATGAATATTAGTGTTAAAATGAGATACCTATTAATACTACACATAATAAGTAGGTAGCAAGTTTACTCTTACTAGTCATTCTTACCAGAATGAACTGGTTGGCTGGTTGATGGACTGGTTATTTCTTTAGCAGTAAATAATGCTGTGTAAGCATCGTCCAAAAGACGTGATTTCCATTTGTCTTTTGAGTCTTCTCTCAGAATTTGGGAATTTATGCAATTTAACGTCCTTTCGTGTATTATTGCATCCCGGCACACAACACTTATCATAACGCATTCCTACAATCACAATGTTACAGAGAAACAGTAAGTATTTAATGTAAATGCCACGAAAAAATATTTTTACGCCAATTTCTCGATATTCTCAACGACAACAAACAAACAAAATGGCGTCTTGATCTAGAGGAGAAGGCCGGGGTAGGAGAGGAGAGGAGGGGGAGAAATGTCATGTATCATTTTCCCAAAAAAAAAAAAGTCAAAATACGTGTCCGAAATATTTTGTTCCTTGATTAGGGCCCGTGCGCGAAACGGAACAAGACCTTACCGACAACTCTGTTTGTTTTTGATTGGCTGATTTTTTGCAGAAAATCCATCGACTGTCGGACGTCGTCGTCGGTGTACTAATTTACAAAAATTAATGTTGTTACAGCAATAAAGTAGTTTATAAAACAGAGCGAGGTAAGAAACTTTATCCTATAAATTATTAAATAACCCCCAAAAAAAATGTCAATCTGCTGTAAGCTAAGCGGTATGAAATCGTAATAAGGATATCCGGTATTAAGGTTAAACGGTAGTGCCAATTTCCATACAAAATTAATTAACCAAGATCAGCTGAAGTACAAATTTTAGCTTGTATTTATCACTGTATTTTATTACATTTTAATACAAGAATGTCGCGAATTTAAATAAAAGTTATATTTTACAACAATAATTGGGTTATTTTAGCTTTTAAAGTTCAGTCAAATGTCCATCATTTTACGTGTGTAGTTGTGGATGTCATACTATTTAACTGTTAGATGTGTGTGAATATGCTTTACGTGTGTGCGGTTTAACTACATGGCGGTTTCGCATGATTAGATTGCGTACTAAATTGTACTTAAATTTCACACCAATAAAAAATACTTCAATAGCATAAGTGATATACTGTCTGACTACAAATCATAAGGTTCAGAGTTCGATTCCTGTCACATGCATTTATTTTGTTTTTGTTTTGTCTATTATTATTGATTCCAGAATTGTAAATATAAATAAAAATTATTTATTGGATTTATTCCTTCACTTGTGCCAAAATAAATTCCTTCGTGCCCAGGCGCTGTTCGGACCTAATTAAAAACCGACAGATGAACAACAAAGTGATTTTACATATAAGGGTTCAGTTTTTCGTGATGAAATAATGAACCTTAAAAAAACGGTCATGTGCAGGTCAGACTCGTGTACCTAGGGTTCCGTATTGAAAATAGTAGGTAGGTAGTTAAAGTTTTGCCAGTAACTGATTATGAAGACAAAAAAAAAGAATTGATTGCAAGTACATACGTACCAATTATATTTACAAAAGAAAAAAAACCGCGGCTAAGTTTTTAAATAATAAAAAAAATATAGGTAATAAAAGAAAAAAAATTTTTTTGTGAATTTCTTTACCGCTACATTTTTCCTGCAATCTTTGCAAAATAATCTATTATTGTGATTTATATTTTATTTTATCACTAGCCTTTTGCCCGTAGCTCCGCCCACGTTTATTCAACTCTTCCCCGTTTTCGGCTTTGGCGTTATTTTATAAATAAATAAAATAAAATAAAAAAAACACAAAAAGTGACGTTGTCCTCGGAGATTAGAACTTCCGGCTTCTTGCGTCCTAAACGAACGCTTTTCGTTCCTAGCTGAAAATAACGTTCACTAGCCCTGCGGTCCGTAATAGAATTACAATGGATCATAAGCCATTCACTTCATACTTTCGTAATCGATTTTAGCGAAATAATTCTATTTCGGAACGCGGGGTAGGTATTCTCTCATCAGGATAAATACTTACTTATCACGCTTTATTTCGCATTTATATCCTAGGTATATCGTAACAGGGAGAAAGGTATTCGCAGATAAACAGGGCGGCAAATCGGTATCCACACGGGTGTTCAAATAGGTAGCGGTGAGCCTGGTTACATGCAGCAGGGACAATCGTCTTTCATTCAAGCCGCCATTATTGAGCAATGTCGGCAAATATCAAAGGGACGGCACGCGCGGTCGGCGACGACTCTGTGTTGCCATAAACATAGATTTATCTGTACTTGTAGGGATTTAGGAACATTTACAGAAAACAGATTGGACCAGTTATGTACGGAGAAACGAGTTTGTACGGAGGTTCTTTTATTTAGCGCTAAAAGTTTTGGAAGAGATTCGGACGCTTCATAGAGGTAGGGACTTTAATTATCCTTTTTGTACCTAAATGTAGAATTTTCAACATTATTTTCAGTTTTTTGTTAAAAATAATCGCTAATCTTGATAGATTTCATAGTTATTTACTCGTATAAATATTGTTTCTATGGTACAGAATTTTTAGGTCAGTCAGATTAATAAGTTTTTCGATTAATAAGTTTGTTTTTTACCAATAAATGAGTATGAGTATGGCAACACTAACTTCGTACGCTTTCGCTACGTTTGTTCGTTTTTGTTTCCGATTGCAAAGATTTTAGGTACCACATTTTGGCTAGTAAGTAAGTAGGTAGGTAGTTAGTTACTATCTTTCAGCACGGACCCTACACAGACCGAATCCCTACTAACATTTTATTTTTCGAAATTCGTCATACTGATTACTTACCAAGCCTCGAGTATTAATTTATATATTATTTTATATTATAAATATATATAAAGTAACTATGATTTATATGACCAAATTCATATTGGAGACCAGTGATGTAAAGTACCTATCATAATTTTTTTTTTTTATTCATATCGCTGTTGGAGACACGATAAGTCGTCAAGATCAAGGTTCAATGCATGGACGTCCGTGGTTCAATGACCCGTTTTACGAAATACGAAAAATATTTTTTGTTTTCCTATACAAATTCATGGTCTACCCCGAGTCCCCGACTCAATATAGAAAGCCTAAATTGTATTTTCTGTATTTCACAGAAAGTAGGGTAAGTAATCGAACCTTGTTACTGATCTGATCACTTATAAAGTCTCCAGTATGCATTTGGTCATATAAAACAAAGTCACCTATTCACCTTATTATACAGGCAAATTCATAATGAAGACCCGGTAACTTCAGCGATAAATACAACAACAACATATCGTCACGACATGAATCCCCGAGGGGGTGTCAGAGGTGTTCCCGAGTGTGAACTATGAATTGCAAATCACAGAACACACTCGGTATACCCGCATTTCATCGAACATTATTTGATACTTTTAAGAGAGATGAAACGGATATCCGGTTACTATCCGGTATCCGGCCTATCCGGCCATATTTTTGGTATCCGGTATCCGGCCGGATAGTAGTCAGTATCCGGCCGGATACCGGATACTTAACTCAACATACAAAAAGTCGTTTAAATCACAAAATAGTTGTATCAATGATTGAATAATCTAAATTCTAATACATAAAGTGAATAAGAATTGAGCTATGGTAGATAAAGACAAGCTTTACATCAATTGTTGGGAATAAACGTTTATGCTTTTCTTCATACATTACACCAGCTTCTTTTGCTCTCACAATATACCGAATGTAACTCAACAGGTATCTTTTAATAAAAACACATGGTCATACTGAAATCATATTAAACAACTTATCCAAAGAAACATACTTGTGGAAATGAAAAAATATTTTCATGTTTCCATACTCATTTTGAAAACCTACTTTAAATTTTGAAAGGGCACTGGGTGGGCAGGTTCAATTTTGTTTTTTCAATATGTTACTTTGGAAAATTTGTTCAGTATGAACAGTATATAACGCGGTTTCATTTAAAGATACCTGTCCATTTATATACAGTATACACATACACCACTCCAAGGAGACAAAAGATACATATTTACAAATTTCGTTAGGATCGGAAATTGTTTCGCGTTTGCAAACCAGCATTTGTATGATTATGATACGATCATTTAGAAATGATCATTTACAAATGATCTTCATTTAAAAAATGCACGAATAATCTCGCCCACTTGCACCCGCACGCACCTTGGTGCGTAATATTTAGACTTGCTCAATTAGTGCGAAACGCATATCTTGAGCCGGATATCCGGCCGCCGGATATCCGGCTATCCGGCCTAGTGCCTCGCCGGATATCCGGTATCCGGTATCCGGCCAAATCACTATCCGTTTCATCTCTAATTCCAAAACAATTAGATGGACGGGCCAACCAATAATCACCTCTGTAACAAGGCAATAAAGTCTATTCGTCTCATTAGCTTGGGCAGTTTAAAGATATTGCCGTATTTCGGGGACAAAAACACATGTTTTAGGGCATGCCGGTTTACCTTACAGTGTTTTCCTTCACCGTTCAGCAAGTGGTAAGTAAGAACAAATACTATGCACATACATATATGTCGCCCGACCGGGGATTGAATCTACTAACGTCTAAACTAATTAGACGAATGGCGAAGACTTTATTACCTTTTGACAGAGGCGATTATTAGTTGGCCCATTTGTCTAATTGTCTTGGACGGATTATTGATCTCAAGGAAGACTGAGAGGACAGCGTTCTTTCTGCCCCTAGATACCGCCACGAACTTTTTTTTTAAATTTCGCATATGTTATTGATCCGTAATACTGATTACTTACAATCCGGTCTATGTACTTTTACGCATTGTATTATGAAAATTAGAGTGCATTATGTTATGTTTATGTTGTTCAAGAACAACCCCGAGAGTCTCCAGTATGAATTTGGCTACTCAAATATCAATCAGTCACCTTATTTAGCGAGATGGAGTCGTCCCAGTTACGACGAATTTATGTTAGGTTCTAACAGATGGCGCTAGTTTATTTAGTATTTTTTAAAAAATTGCAGCATTCGTTCGTAAAATTTATTAGAGCTTCATTAGAGCTTTTTTATTTTTGTATGATTTTATAATGGATAAAAATGTGATTATACTCTTATTATGCTTATATCATTGCATATATCAACAGCATTATTTATGTAAAATAATTTGTTTATTACCTGTAAATATTATGAATTTAAAAAAAAAAGTTTGGTACATCATCTCTCTCAATTCGCGGGTTTCTCCCATAATTCAATGTTTTTTCCAATCTAAAAGTAGTTTGCTTGAAAGGATGTAATTGTAAGTACACCTTACATGATTCTTCAGAAAGTCACATCATCGAATAATTTTCTTGAATTTGATGGAAAATAATCATTTTGATGGATCAAATAAAAAAATAAGTAGGTAATTTTGAAATATTTCACAAAAATAGAAAAAGAAAACGTTTGTAGTGATGTGGGATCGATCCTTGCCCGAGCAGATCGAAATTCCACAGGTGTAACCATTAGACCAATCAATCTCTACACCGCGTCTTGAAATTAACAATTATTTTATATATAAATTCATTGTGTATGTGTGCGTGCATAGCTACGACAAAACAGCAAATTTTAAGATTGTTTGGGCCCGATGTAGAAACATACAACAGAAAATGACACAATTCTGCCTTTATAAAATAATTAACACATTAAAACTGTCGCATTAAAACGGAGCGAAATATTTTGTTTGTTTACTATTTTTAAATACAAAAACCAAATTATAGTAATTATAGTACCGCAGCGCCATCTATTGACAGGAAACTTAGAATCAGGCACTAGTGTTTAACCTTAATATGTTTAGGGTTATCGCTCGCATATATAGTTCAGTTCTTTTATTGTAATTTAATTAACTCATTACTAGGTAACAGTCCGGAATCTAAAACGTGTTCTGTGGTTCAGCTTACTAAAATCATCGAATTTCACTTTGAAGTTTGCATTTGTATTGAGCATACAACTTACTGTTTTATCTAACTTATACAATAAAATTGGTTTCAGATGGCTCCTCTAAGTTGTAAGTTGTTTGTATTCAGTGCGCTACTCCTGACTCTTGGGACGATCCCCTTGATACTTGCCGAGGAAGACCCTGATGATGGAGTCACTGTTGAGGTTAGAATTTTCGATTTCAAGGTAGGGTTCCTAAACGCCAGGGTAAAGGTAAAAATTTACTGTCACCCGCTCCACAACTACCCAAGTGAAAACGAACAGTTCACAAACCTTGTCATTTACCCAGGTGTTTAAGAACGCTACCTAGGTACCCATTATCTAAAATATTGTCTGATTTTGATTGTCATCTATTATTAACAAATGAAAAAAATATTATTTTACTTTGCTGGAATTGCGCTTTTTGTTTCAGAAGAAATCTGAACAAAATAGTTACTTTCAAGTCTCTTTAAATTTGAGGCATTTTTGACCTACATTTAACATATAAAATATTTGATAAGAAATCTTATATCTGTCATAGATAAAAGAACCTACAAACCAAATTATCAAATAGGTATATTACACGACAGGTGGGAGTGAGACATGTATGTACTCGCCATACACTCCTGCCATATCACATACTATAGATTGCAGGTCAAGAATCTCATTTGGATTTAATTTGCAGACCATTGAAGAGTTAGATGTCTATACCAGCCCTAGAGTAGATCCAAAGAAAGTACATCTGGCAGAGCACTTTGATGATGTGAATAGCTTCAAGAAGAAGTGGGTGAAGTCAGAAGCCAAGAAGCAAGGAGTTGATGATGACATTGCCAAGTATGATGGTCAATGGGAGGTAAGATCACAACTAAACTCTAAATTTATTCTTTTACCATGACCTATTAATGACAATTGTACAGACTTTGCCCTTATTTGACCGGGCGTATATTAAACTAACTACAGCACAACTCAAAAAAAAGTAGTGAAGACTCCGGATGTCATACATTTGTATAAATTGTTTACGAATGTAACAACACTGCATAGCATGACATATTAATACAAATGTATGGAGTCTGGAGTCATCACCGCATTTTATTGTGTCGTATGGTGACTCATCTGTAAATGCCCTAAAACAAATGACACAGAATGTAGGGTCGTCTATCTGATGGTGGATATATAATTTAATACGCCTCTAGCCTTAGATCAATCTATCTAGACTATCCCCAGACCTAAAACTAAAGAAATAATACATTATTTGGTGGTGATGCGATGAAGGGTGTCAGAGCTCAGAGGTGTTTTCGAGTATAGATAGTAAAATGCTAGTCACTTGTACCCTGTGGTTCTACTAGATTTTAATTTTGTGTTTCTTTTCATCTTATACTTTATTTTTAATTAAAAAAATATCCTTTAATATATCTATGCAATTTAAAAACATAATTTTCCATTATTATAAAAAAAAGATGTCTTAAATTTTGTACCTTTAAGAAAATCTAAAAATGTAGGATGCCTAGGAGCCAGGAGGTTGGATTTGTCTTACTACATTTGGGTTCTTTGTGAAAATCAAAATTTGATTTCTGGTTAAGGCAATATGTAAAAGTTTTAGCGTCCCTGTTACTCCATATGCGAAAAAATCCTCAGTGCGATAGGGACGGATTCGTGGAAATGTAGCAAAAAGTGGGTGTTTTATTAATATAAAATGAACTAAAGTTGCTATCAAAATTTTGTTTAACCAGGTCCTAGATATTGTTAAAACCCATCTAATAAAATATAGTTGCAGTCTATATGTCATTCTAAATTGTCAAACCAGGAGAATTGGTGTCAAAAAGGACCTCATTTCAATAAATATTTCTATCGAGCCGAATTTCTCCAATCGCGTTTCTGTTTTAACAGATCCTTAGAAAAAGAATCCAAAAATAATATACTATTTTATCAAAATAATACATTATTTACTGAAGTAGATACGTAAGTCCTGAAAGTGTCGATTTTTTTCCGTAGCGCCTTAATAATTTATCATAAACTGTTTTCAGATCAATCTACCAGCAAGGAAGATCTTGAATGGTGACAAAGGACTAGTGTTGCTGTCAGAGGCAAAGCATGCTGCCATCTCAGCCCTCCTTGACAAACCCTTTGAGTTTAAAGACAAGCCTTTGGTTGTACAATATGAAGTCACAATGCAGGTGAGCTTGTATTATTTTCACAGCTTGAATTTCTTTAAAAATAGAATGATACTGTGAGGGTGTACGTACAAGGCTGTACTTTGGTACTTTGAGCACATATACTAATAATTCTCTTAATAATGGTATGCGGGTTGAAATGCAGTTAGAAAGCTAGACCACAATACGAATATTATAAATTCTCCATATACAAACTTGAAATTGGACTTGCTATTTTTATCATTACAATAAATTTGATTAAAAACATTGGTACAGGTTTTTCAAGTTACTGAAATTTCAATTTCAGCTCTAGTTAGGTACGGGTGCGTTCGCTTGAACATGTAGTGTATAATTGGCTTAGTCGTTTAAAAAGTTATGCTCATGAAAAATTAGACATCAGGGTTCAAGGCAGGGAATTAACATATTATTGTATTAAGAAACTTTGTTATTCATAGCTTCATGTATTTTGGCTAATTGTATCAGACGGATTTTGCTAAGTTGATTTGTGTTTATGGAATTGTAATGTAATGTAATAGGCATTGAAACTTTCAATCAGTCTACAAATTGTTGTATCATGTTTTTATTTATTCTTCATTATACACAGAGGATAGTGAGTGCTTGTAGTAGGGTGGGTTGATAAGTCTCTCAGTTCGAGTAGTTGTAAAAGATTGCGGCCAACAACTAATATTTTACCAAAAAGACTGTTTAATAAATAGGTGATCTTCATGGTTACAAGTCAATCAGATGCAAACTTTTTGAATGACAATGATTCAAAAGAGAACTTTGGCGTCAAAATTGAAAATAGAAAAAAATTAAATTCTTTTTTTAGAAGCAAAAACGGCTGAAGAGGTTCAAGAAAGGGTATTGCCAACATTGGGTGACTCATGGCCTTCCTTTAAAACTATTCGACTTTAGGTTAATGACCACGTGCAGGAGCTCCGAAAACAGCGGTCATATCAGACTATGTTGATGAAGTCCATGACATAGTTTTGGCAGACAGATGACTGAAAGTCCGTGAACTAGCAGACGCCTTAGGCATCTCAACTGAGCGGATCCATTGTATTTTACATGACGTGTTACATAATGACAAAGCTTTGCGCGAGATGGGTGCCGCGTTTGTTGACTCCAGAGCAAATGAGAATCCGTGTACGAACATCTATCGACTGTTTGGAGATTTTTCATAAGAACTCTTCGGAGTTTTGTGACTATAGACGGAACTTGGGTTCACAATTGGTCACCTGAAATGAAAAATCAATCTAGTTCCGAAAAAAGCAAAATGCGTACCATCGTCCGGAAAGGTAATGGCATCAGTATTTTAGGTTGCGAAGGGAATTATATTGATTGAGTCCCTAGAAAAGGGTAAAAATATTTATGAAGAATATTATGCAGGGCTTTTAACAAAATTGCATATAGATATAGTAGAAAAGAAACCTGGGTTGACAAAAAAGTTTGCTGTTCTTTCATAACAGTTCTTTCACAACTTAAAAATATTGATGGAGTTAAGATTTGAAAATCTGAAATCGAAGAAAGTAATTTTCATGAAGGGATAATGAAGTTTAAAAAACGCTGGACCAAGTGTGTTGAACTTCGAGGGGACTATGTAAAAAAAAAATAAAAAGAAAATCACATATGTGTTACTTTCATTACTAAACTAAGAGACTTATCAAACCACCCTCGTATATTAGTAAACCATCAACCTTTATACGTATTCATCTGATTCATTGGATAAATAACATTAACATCAAAATAGATAGAAAGGAAAAAACCGGCCAAGTGCGAGTCGGACTCGCGCACGAAGGGTTCCGTATCATTATCTATAAAAACGGCAAAAAAAGCATGTCTGTTGTATCGAAGCCCCCTTAAATATTTATTTTATTCCGTTTTTTTAGTATTTGTTGTTATAGCGGAAATTTGTGAAAATTTCAACTGTCTAACTATCACGGTACATGAGATACAGCTTGGTGACAGACGTACAGCGGAGTCTTAGTAATAGGGTCCCGTTGGCTACCCTTTGGGTACGGAACCCTAGAAAGGATAATCATGTTTTTCATCATAATGTGGATACAGATGGATATACGACCGAACGATATTCGATCGAATTTTGTCACTTCGTAGTAGACCCTCAGGTCTGATCTAGTAAATAGACCAAGAACGTAGAATGTAGAGTAAACAACGACCAGTGCCCCCTTGCACAGATAAAAAATTATTTAGATTTTTTTTTTTAACGGGACACCTGACGCTAGAACATCAACACCAGGTTCATTAGAAGAAACTAGGTCTCTCCTCATATTGAAGAAAATATATTTGATTTATCGATCTATGTTTTCCATCCTCTTTTTTTTTGTTTTCAAACGTTCGTTTCAAAATAGCGGTTAAGAGACCAACTTGTTTTTTTTTATAAAATAGGCAATAGAAATATGAAGGGATTTTACCTAAATCCAAAATTTTTTCCCTACAAAATATTTCAATATTAGCTAAAAACACACTAATTTGTTGTTTCGCTGCGTGATCACGCGTATTATTACGCGTCCAAGAAAAAGTAGCCAAAGAGCCAACATACATATAATCGCCTCTATGAAAAGCAAATAAGGTCTTTGCCACTAGACTTATTGTGCTGGATGGGTAATAAAAAAGTTGCTAGGGTATGCCATCCTCTTAAATATTTAGTGTAAGCAAGTTTTGATCTTGAAACAAAAAAAATATTCTCACAAAAGCAGATGATCGTTTGTTTACGAACAAAGCTGGCACAGCTCCAGTCCCATTCAAAAGCGCTGCATCAGGCTCCTGTTTATAAATATTGTCCGACTGACTGCGTGATGGCGTCATACACATGCTCAATTTGTGTTATGGGCTTCTGATGGGATTTCGATGATAGATTTATGGTTTCTGCGGGTAGACTTGGGGTCACTTACTATAGTGACTATTGGCGCGTTCATTTCTAGTACGTATAAAGAGTATAGAAAATAACCAAACTTTTTTAATTTTTCAATGTTTTTCGTAGTTATTTTCATCATATTGTTCTTAAATAAAAAACCATCGTGTATAAATGTTCCAGTCATCTATGAACTATATTTTAGCAAATAAATCATAATAACAAATTAGTTATTTATATTAAAAAGTAGAGAAAAAGAGGAAAATTACTTCAAAAGAGGTAACTTTGCGAATTTATTCTATCGAACCAAATCGTGTTTCCATCGTGTATACAGTGTAGTATATATCCCCAATAATACCAATATATTTCCCTAGATTTTCATTTAATTGTTTACTATTTTAAACAAGTGTTATAAAAAGTGTCTGTGTGTGTAAAAAGCTCGGTGCGCTCTTAAGCGTCTATTTCTCATTATCACTAAAACAATAGTTTGTAGTCCAATTTGTGGCTTATTTAAAAAAAAAATATATATATATTTTGCTATAACAAGCTTTGCATTAGATTAAATAATTAGACACAATAAAAACAACTCTGCCCAGTTTTTGGCTTGAGTGTTATTTTATTAACACTCATTATAGCCTATATGTTAACCAGGGTCACTACGATGATAATAAAGAAAACCGCATCCGAATCCGTTCAGTGGTGCCGGAGATTTGCGCGAACAAACAGACAGACAGAAAAGAATAATTCTTCTATGTGGGGTTCTTTTATGCACCTTTCCATGTGGGGATCTCGGTGTAATGTGGTTGCATAAGTGTCGACTGCTTACCCCCAGGGTTTATTTACTGACGATATACAACATATTTTATATTTATCTAGGAGGGTCAAGTCTGCGGTGGCGCCTACTTGAAGCTCCTGTCCAAAGGCACAAACACCAAAGCAGACCTCAGCAAATTCCACGACCAGACAGCCTACACCATCATGTTTGGACCAGACAAGTGCGGGAATGATAATAAGCTTCACTTCATCTTTAGACACAAGAACCCGGTCAATGGCACGATTGAAGAGAAGCATTGTAAGAAGCCCAAGTAAGTAACCAAATCTTGCCCCAGAATGCAAGCTAAAATATGTTTTAAGCCATGATTTCAGCAATAAGGCATTCCAAATATCAAGTAAAATAATAAAATAAGTGGTCAACTTTCAGCTGAGTATCAAAGATGTACGGCCGCATAAAGCACAGAATACAGTACTACGTACAGAAGAATCACATTGCAAATACATTTAAATAAATAGCTACTCTCGCTAAGCAGCATTAAAGTGCAAACTAGCTTGCAGCCGTGCTTCGACATCTTTTTATGTCAGGTACCACGCGTGCGTGCAAGCGAAAAAGTATGCGAGTATGTTACTACGCGCGAGAGCTTCTTTTACACTGACCGTCTCAAGGTCAAACAAAAGTCCCCGCTCGCCTGATATTAACTCTGAGTCCCCGCGCGGGAGCACACCACCGCCGCGAGGATCACGTGATAAGTGAGACTGGCCTGGCATAAGCCAGACCATACAAACGCTGTAAACACATGTGTCTATGGGACGTTATTATAATATTGACATTATCTAGATCTATGTTCAAGTCGAACAAAAATCGTGAAATTTGCAACAAACCCCTGAAATACGTAAATTTAACGGTTTTTAACCAAAATTGTAGCCGAATGTGCTTTTATTGTTTTAGACAAAATCAAAAAATTAATACGAGTCAAACATCGAAAATGTTATCTAGATTAATAATAACCAAAAATATTGTTTGAAAACGTCCACAGTGTTGCCAAAAGGTGCTTACCCCTGAAACAAGTTTTCAATTTTGCGCCCGCGACGAATTCAGCACGATTGTATTGTCCTCGCAAGTTTCATGGAGCGTGCACCTTATAGCGAAATGAAACAGCATGGCAATTGGCTGCGCCCACAGCTGAGTTGTTCGCGTCATGATGTCTGTTCCTTAAGTGTCCATGTTCTCATTTTTGAGTATGACACTCTAATGATGCGTTGTGTACTAATTGGAAGTTCAGCCAATTGTGTGTAATTTGAAACTCTGCATGTCTTTACAACAAATAGTTTTTACATTGGCAAGAAGACAACAAACCCCTGTCGGAAAATGAAACAATGCTAAGAAAGGTATCTGTTTCTTATAAAATTTAAAAACAATACCAATGAAAATTAATAATGATTCAATAGACATTCATGTCAACTTTCTAGACGTACGCAATTTTTCTTTGCAATTCCCTCGAAAATCTTTATCATAGTTAACTCTTTTGAAAAGTTTATTAACTTTTATCGCATCAAAACTACCTAACAGTTCTATAAACTAACTTTTACGATTGTTATAGGAACGCCTGACCGAATTTAAAACACAATGATTTGATAACATTGCTAGACTTGACTTTATATTATAATTTAGTGCATTTGATATGTAACCGTTAAGGTGGGCCATCCCGCTCAGCTGCCATATAAATGCTTTAGGTGTTTGTGACGCCCTGATGGCTTTGATCTCAATGAAACTTTGCACACATCTTTGTATATTTTCCTTACACCGCAATCCGACCCGTCTCTCATCAAGAGGTGCAAGATGGCGAGATATTCAAAAAGTGCCGAATTTGTGAAATGGTTTCAGGTAAACACTGTTTTCCATGAAACGGTAACTGTTTATTTATAGAAAAGTATATAAACTTGGTTTTCTTTACATGAACGGCGTCTGTATTTCTCTCTTTTTTATTTCCAGTATAGACAAAAATTATACAACTTGTTAAATTTTGCGTAAAAAGGATGCAATATTCACGATAACCTGACAGCTATTATGATAGTGTTTCATGAAATTTTGCTTTTAGGACTGTATAGAGACGTGGTTAGATGTCGCTAGATAATACTTATGATAAAAATATGAAGAAAATAAGCTGTTGACTTCACATTCAGTTTTTACCTGTATGAATCTTAAGAAAAATCCAAGCGTATAGGGGCCTCTTAAGGAAAGTACGGGATTGAGTAAATAATTGTTTTGATTTGAATTGGATAACTTTACACGACATCGGAACTTGGCATCTTAGTAAACTGTATGGTTGTTAGAGTTGTACATATGCCAGCAGTTCAGACACAAAATAGATATTACCAGAAGGCTGATTCGACGACGGAGCGAAAACAGACGCACACATGGAAGACGCGTACGTATGATGATCTCGGCAGAATTTCGTATTGGCATTCACCCGAGTATCTCCGAGATCGTCGTACGTACGCGTCTATGTGTGCGTGCGCCTGTTTTCGCTAGCAATGCGGAGTGAACCTTCTGTAAGTGGTTATTTTGTGGTTCAGCTCTCTATTCGTAAACTGCCAATAGGAAGCTCGTCATGCTCACGTCCCTACTTGCCTATCAATCAATCAACTATGTATTTTTTATAAATATATTCTTACGAAATGTGTCAGAGGCGTTCCCAATGAAATAATGCCAATTGACAGTCAAACACTAAGCTCTATAAAGCGGGCTCGCGTAATACCGTATTTTACTCTCCGGCTCGGTCGTCACTACCACTAAGCTCTCAGCAAACACTTGGCGTCAACGACGCCTCTATCTCAGATAACTTGATACGCGATATAGGTATATTTTAGGAAATATAATTTGATTGACTTTAGACAACAATTGAACAATAGAAGCCTACAGGCATCAGCACGGTTTAAGAAGTCCGAGCAAAAGTAGTGGGGGATAGCTGCGTACGTACACTCGCGCACGTAATTGTTTAGCCAGATTTTCTGAATAAACATACCTCCATTACCTACTGATATTTTATTGTGTAAATGGACTTGGCAAGTTGTTTGTGTATACTTAAGACATAATCCAGATGGATAATGAATATGTAAAATGTGATATAGTGTTGTATGACTCAATTGATTAATATGAGTAAAATGTAAAAGAAAAAAAAGGGCTATAGTTTAACTGCTTACCAAACGGTATACTAAACCTTTGCCTATACAGGGTGTTAAAACGAAGTTGCGGAAGCCGAAAACTGACGATAGTACTCGACCACACGAACTACTTTCCTTAAAAAAAATCGAGAAATCTAGAAAAAAATTACTTCTAAATCTTTAGAAGTAACGAAGAGAATTGTAACAACTACACACACAGGGTAATTAATGTACGAAATAATTAAAGAACATAAATTTTGAAATCAAAGGGTTCAGGTGTGTGTGATGAACACCAGTACACATTAGAATGTATCAAGACCTTTTACTCCATTTACATTTTTAATTTAAACAGGTGTTCTGATTTAATAACTCTATTATAACACAATAGATAAGCTCAAATTATGTTTCCTGAACATATGTACCGTCGCTTCTCTCCAATAGAGCAAACACCATTAACGTCCTGAGCCGTGGTCCCCCTGCTGGGGCCCTCAGGTGATTGTTGATTAAATGTTCAGTGGAGGTGAACGTTCTCGGCGTGCCCTCTTATCCGGATAAGGTTGTGAAGGCCATATCCAACAGCATAGTAAACTTTTAATTTTCCTTCATCGTTCTGCAAGTGGTGATCGATCATTCCGAAAATGTAATTTTGGTATTCCGCGATGAGATCCAAACGCAAAAGACCCTCTGATAAAAAGTTCGTCTTCCTACCGATAACTACCGCTGCTTCAACTAAAGCTATAAACGATTCTCCCCACAGCCAGCGCCTAGACGACATCTACAAAGACAAGGAGCCCCATCTGTACACCCTCATCGTAAACCCGGACAACACCTTCAAGGTCCTCGTCGATAACAAGGAGGCCAACTCTGGCTCCTTGCTGGAAGACTTCACTCCGTCGGTGAACCCGCCCGAGGAGATCAGCGACCCTAACGATAAGAAACCTGAGGATTGGGACGAGAGGGAAAATGTGAGTGTTTGAGATTGCATTTATAACAGTAACCATGACACTGCTATCTGAGGACGGCTCATCTCTACATCATTAAAAGTGGTCTCGGTATATTGTTCGCCACTGAATTCTGTCTGCTGCTTTCAGTTCCGGAACTTTTGTATTTTCTTTCAGTTGCTCTGTATAACTTGTTTTTTTATTGTCCTCTTCTTTCTTCTGTTTTCCATTTCATTATATTGTATAAAGTTTTCGTGCCTTAGCTTGTGTCCAACTATGTTTCCTCTCCTATTCTGTATGTTCTCCATTTTGTTTTTTTTTCTTTGGAAGGGATTTACCGAGCCAGACTTCAATTGGAAGATGATACTAATAAAGAGTTAAGAGGCTTAACCGAAATATTGACGATTGTTTCAATAGTAGTTGCAATATTTCAGATCGTAGACCCAACGGCCAGCAAGCCCGATGACTGGGATGAGACGGCGCCCGCACAGATCCCTGATCCCAACGCTGTGAAGCCCGACGGCTGGTTAGATGATGAGCCTGACGTGGTTCCTGGTGAGGATTTCATAAATTACTATAGCTTTACTATGTTTAGTTTGTACGCTCTGAAGGTCTGCGGCCCGGATGACAGAGAGCGTTGAGCGGGGCCCGCGACCAACTTGCAGCTTAAAGATCGTGGCACATTACAACGGATTGGCAAGCTTTAAATCGTGTTACAGATCCCAGCAGTAAATAATGCATATCGTATCGTAGCGTCATTTCTGTCGCACGAAGCACTAACAGTTCGGTGACAATCGATCCATCATTTATGGACACTCGAAATACCATGGCAAATTCGAAATATCAGCACCCCAATTTCGGTACGTACGCAGGCCGTTTCTGTCGAGGTATCTTATTGTATTTGTCAAATCCCAGACATTGTCAAAATGTATAATCGAATTGAGGATACTCCAGAATTATCCCCCTTGAGTCTGATCCCTGCACTTCCTGGTATCTAAAACTCGCTCTACGAAGCCGATGTGCGTTATTTACTGCCGCGACCTAAGTAAGTGCGTGTAATTTTTGTACTAGTAGACGGTGGGGCGCGCCGTCGACTTTGAAAGTTTTACGCTCGCAAAATATCATGTACGCAACAAGCTTTAAAGCTCAAATTTCAATGCGTACTTTGATGTGGTCCGGTGCTGAGGCGTTGTAATTTGCGACGGCCTTAATATGTCTACCATCCCGCGCGTAGTGAAGACAAATAAAGAGTGATTATTATATTTTATTCCATGAAAGTATATAAAGGAAGAAATTAATGTTATAAAACAGGCAAGCAAGTTATAAAACAACGAAGCAAGACTACAACATTTCAGTAAACTGGCTCTCGTTCCTACTGACACTAGTGGTCACGTAAATGATCCATCCATCCATAAATGATCCATCCATCAAACATTAATTCCCGACAATAAGAGCAAATTGAAATCTAAAATAGTTTTAGTAATGATGGAGTTATTAATGCCCGTGGGCTCACATCTCTCACAAATGTAATACAATAAAAAAATAAAAAAAAAATGTTTTAGATCCCGATGCGAAGAAGCCGGAAGATTGGGACGAAGATATGGATGGCGAATGGGAAGCACCTCTAGTGGACAACCCGCTGTGTGCCGCTGCGCCGGGCTGCGGGCAGTGGAAGCCGCCTATGATTCCTAACCCTGAATACAAGGTTGAGTTTGTTAAACATTTTTATATCTGGTTTTTGAGGCCATAAATCATCGGTGCAATAGGGAGAGGGACGTGCGGTGCGCCGCCTATAGATTTCCGGAAGAATGCGGGCAATGAGCGCTGGCGAATTCTAAAACAATTATGTTGCCTGGCTACTTGCACTGTTATGCAGGGTATTTTTTTGATACGAGCGACAGGGAGCACCATATGCGGCGTTCTGCTCCCACTTTTTACTGCCCCGTGGGCAGTAACTTTAATATAACAAGAGTTTTTAGGATTCCGTCAGCAAACGAAAATAATCCAAGCTGTTTTTGTTACAGGGTATCTGGCGCGCCCCTACGATCCCCAACCCCAACTACCGCGGCAAGTGGGCTCCGCGCACCATCAAGAACCCCCACTACTTTAACGACCAGCATCCCTTCAGAATGACTACCATTGTGAGCATTTCTTTTTTTTCAATGAGAATGAAAGATACAAGGAAATGTATAAGGTCTTTCAATTTAAATGGAAAGTAATTTAGGAGGTGATTCAGTACCGTTAATACATCACATTCCATTGCAAAGTACCTTTTTTTGCGCGAACTTTTTATTAACAAAGCATAAAAGCGTTGCTCGGTTATGTGCCATTCAAAACATGATTTGGTTGCCGCTGGTTTTCAGGTATCTCCATTTTTAGCAATAACTTTTGTGTTGTTGGCCATGAGGCCTTCATAACTTTAGCGGACAAAAGGAGGGAACGAGCACCGAGAAGGTATCCATACTTTCTTCGGCCTGGTTCGTCCACTTCTGTACATAGGCCTTTCCAAGATTTCGCCACTCTTAGCAGTCCTCCTGCAAGAAATGCCCATACTGACACTAGTCCACAGGCCAACTAGCCAAATTTAAGAAAATGGTATTTTTAGGGTTTTCACCGTTAGACGGGTTGGTGAGGGTGTAAAAAAACCATGATGGCCATCTCAAAGTGGTAGCTAATAGAAATTATGGTGTCATAATTTTGTTGTCCTGGAACCTGTTGTGTGAGGTATCAAATAAAAGGGCTTCATGAGCTTATTGCAAAAATATATTACTTCATAATATTTCAACCACTAGTATTCTAAAAAACAAAAATATATTTTCAAGCACACACCAACTTTGGTCTCCTCCTGGCTGGGTTGCTGCTCCTCCTGTCATCCGCATGTCTTAAGCGCATCCCTGTCGAATGCAGAATCTGATCTAGGTGTTGCCGATATAATTTTGGCTTTCCGTCAGACCTTATAACGTTATATATAAATGAAAACGGCTACTAATTAATTGTTGTTATGTAATTTTTTCAACCCCCAGCACGCGGTTGGCTTCGAGTTGTGGTCGATGTCTCCACTGCTTCTGTTCGACAATCTGATCATCACCGATGACGTCGCAGTTGCCGAACAATGGGCTGAACAGACCTTTGTGTTGAAACGCGCCAAGCTCTCCAAGGACTCGGTAAGTTAACCTTAAAGACAAGTAAAATTTGGTCGTTTTAACTTGTACCCATCATGCCAAAATTACATATGTACACACGAACATAAAAAAAATGGCGTCAATTTAAAGTAAAAGAAAGAAGAAAGAAAGAAAAGTCATTTATTTTAAAATACCACAGACACGAGAAAGAACACACAAACATACAAAATAACAAATAATACAAACTAACAAACAGAACGAGTAAATATAACATTAGGAAAACAGTAAAAAAGGTTACGCTAACAGTGATGTCTGCAATTACGGAATATGGGGCTATTTCGAACTAACCAGGGCGAGAAGCAGGGTGAATGCGCTAAAACATTCAGACAGCGTGGAAGTACTAAATAGTGTGTCGTTTTTTTTTTTGCGCCAGGTTTTTTGAGGCGTAACATGTACTGAAATATACATTGTCCGGAATAACTATTAAATTACCTGGACGATATTTGAGTTCAGAATGAAGACCCTGCCGGACAGCAGATGTGTCTATTTCAGAAGGTTGCCTTCATCAGGCAGTGCCTGACAGGCACGATGCTGCTTTGAAAAAATTGCCTGCCTGCGCACTAAAATTCACGTATATTTGTTTGAAACTCATTTGTGTCGATTCGATTTAACACGTTTTAACCTATGTGACAGGACTAAACTTAATTTAAGTGTTCTGTCTTTTTCCTTCTGTATCGAAAAGACAAAGAGAGGACGCTTAAAATAAAGTTAGTTCTGTCAAATAAGCTAAGTCGTGTTACATCGAATCGACACCATTGTTTGTTTTGTATTTTGACAAAACTCGCACTCGCGCACTCGCACCCCCACACAATACGGATACGGAACCCCAAAAACATGGTAAATAATTCCACTTGCTGTTATTAAGGACCAACTCAACTTGACACTCACGATCTATTAAATTCTATGTATCTAAAGGGTTTAATTAAGTTGGTCATGGATAACTTCCTAAATAATTAAATATTTGTAATTTTCTGATATTTTCCTATGTGAGTGGTATAAGACATACATGTAAACGAAATTTCAAGTTTCTAAGTCAACTGGAAGTGCCTTATCGGTTTTTGATTCCCTTGCGAGTGCCAAAAATGTGTATAAAATTGTAAATTATGAAATTGAAATTAAAAATTGTAAAGTGCAATAACTTTTTTCGCTTCAAATTAGAAGCTTGAATTTTTACAGCACCATGGGGCCGTCAACTTCTGTAGGAGGTTTCAGTTTCAACTTGGTATTCTCATACGGGGCCTTGACAGGGCCTAGCAAAAGGGTCTTGACAGACAGACAGACAGACAGACAACAAAGTGATCCTATAAGGGCTCCATTTTGAGGCACGGAACCCTTAAAACCGAATGACACCTTTTTATATGTAGCTTATTCAGGCGAGAATTGTTGATTTACTGACGCCTATCAATAGTTGTATTTGAAAACTGTATCAAATTGTAGCAAACACTGTGGGGCCGCATGCTGCGTGCGATGAACTATCGGCCCGGCTACTGGGCCATGTACATCATATACTGCCTCATTCCGATAACTATCTACGTCGCTTACCTCGTCAGTCTAGCCTGGGGAAAGGACTACAAAGAGGTTCACTTTAAAATGTCACATGAAAGGCTAAAAAAGCTAGTGGTATCGCACTTAGCGGCTGTAAAGATTCCTATAATGTATTTTTCAATGAATGTGCTAGTAAACGTCCACTTTTTATGCATCAAAACCGAACAGAAAGTCGATTATTTTGCCCTAGGGCTTTATTATTATTATTTTGTTTAATTTATTTACAATGGTTGGCTAACCTGCAGCCTTTCCTGTGTACCATAGACGTTATACTTTTTTCCCAGTGTTTAACGGCTCTGGATACAGTCCTTTTGAGCCAATTATAATTTAAAGTTCACAAGATTATATTTGTTTTCATTTCCTCACACTATGCATTGAAAAATGTAGTATGATACACTGGCGTAAAAGCAATAAATTGCTCGGTTACGCTTAAAACACTCGCTACGCTCGTGTTTTAAATCGTCCTCGTAATTTATTCCTTTGCGCCCTTGTAGCATAAACTACTATTACAAATTGTTCCCGTAGCCCGAACTGGCGTTGACAAAATAATGATTAGGCTCGTATAATCCAACGGTCGGTCTTTCTTTATCTAATTGACACACCCCGACGTGCGTTCATTAAATAACCCTGGGCTGGGTAGGAACACTGGGGTTGTAACGCTGAGTTTTTGAACGGGTTTCGTCGTGTAGCGACACTCCAAACGTCAGTTGTCATTTTTGCATTATATTTAGTATAATAACGTTGAGAGGACCTCCTCTGTACGAAATTTAACGTAAATATATCAACTATAACGTTGAGAAGACCCCCTCGGTACAAAAATTAACGTCATTTCATTTACGAAAATTTACGTGAATGTCAGGTGACGTATGGAGCCTATACGAACCTTGCGAACCCTGCTCAGAGTTGATGTTGAAAAATTCGACACCAGTGTAGCGACACTGTCATTTTTGAACGGTCGGTGTTGAGACGCGAGTTCATTTTTGAACGGGATAGTGTTGCGACCCGGGTAGGAAACCCAACTCGGTGTGAGTTTATGAACGACTATCCGAGCTGTTGAGGTTTAGATTTGGAGTGGCCAGTTTACAATGTGTCGTAGTATTGCTAGTGTGAGTGTTGTAGCAGCTAGTAAATTTCAGGACTCGGTGGTGGAGCGAGCGATGAAATACGCGGGAGAAAACCCGTGGGTGTACGCCGTGCTTATACTGGGCACGTTCCTGATCGTGGGCCTTGTGGCTTTCTTGTGCTGCGGATCATCGAAAGAGGTAACACTACTCTTAACCTATAAAACCCTTTTTGACTTAGTCGAAATATGAAAAATGGTCGCTAAAGTTCTTATACCGCGTATCTCAGTTTTGATCATTCTCTACCCCTTCAAATTTGTGGATAAATAGAAAATACTAAATATTTTGAGTTAGATTGTTGCTTCATTAGTTGCTCTATAATAAATGCGCTTTAGCATTGCGGTAGCGGTCATTCACCCCTTCTACCACTGTACTCGTTTTTGCGTTAGCGATACTTCCATATGTTCCGCGTAACGTGCGAAAGTACTGTCTCTAAGCGTACTATAGTAGCGGGGCCAATATGGCCGCTACGCTACTTTAGTACGACAATACAAAAGGGGTGAATGACCGGTATCGTCATCCTAACGTGCACTGAGTATAGATCCCCAACTCCGCGATAGTCAAAATATTGAGCGTTTGCAATTTTATTCAGAATTCTAAATTTTGGGGTTAGAGAATGATCAAAACTGCGATACGTGGTGTGAGAACTTAAGCGACATTAATATTCCTAAGTATTATTACGTATAGACCAACAACTCCCATACATCAATGCGTAGCAAATTACGCGCCCTTACGACACCAGGTTTCGCTAAGTGTTGCAAATAAGCATAATTTGTTTAATTGGCTGCAAGTAAACTCTCATAGTTACCAAGTAAACATGTGGCTGTAATAGCTTTGCTTAGAAAAACTAGATGGTTTTTGAATTAACACACCTTAACATAATTTAATCTGAGTGAATTACAACTCAGTAATATAATTTTGGATTTTCTTGGTATTACGTTGTATTTAAACGTTGTATTCTTATCGGTGTAAACGTTTACGATGAGACAGTATTGAGGATTAACATTGATCCCGCTCCCCCACAGGACTTGGAAGCGAAAGCGAAGAAGACAGACGAAGTCCTAGAAGACGATCCCCACCAGTCGGAAGAAGAAGAGCAAACCGAAGATCTCGAGGAGAGACCGGAGAAGTTCCAGCACAGTGCCGGATGTAAGGCGGACTTAGAGACTGATGCACCGGAGGTTGATGATACTGAGGTGAGTACATACATATAGTTATCGTGCGAGTTAAATGCAGAGTTGCGCCACAGTGTAAAAACATACAGTGATCCAACGCCTTTGATGTCTGCGAAAATGCCGACAGTGGCCATATTGCTAGGGTTGTCACAATTCTTAACAATAAAAATAAAACCCAATGGTGTATTTTTATTAAGTATCTTCAATAAATATAATAAAAATTAAAGAGTAAAGACTTATTTGTCGTTATTAAGATTATAATATTTATATATATTTAGGTTTTATATTTATTTATTATTATTTACACATTTATATTTATATATATTTAAAAAAACACATTTAGAGAGATATATTTCGAACTATTGTTCGGCATCAGTCTTGTAAATAATTATGTATATCTTATGTATATATTCAATAAATATACAAATTCATACACATAACAAAAAAGTACGTACATAACTAAGGTTAAAATATTATATTAAAATAACTTCTCATATATAAAAATACAAGTCAGCTCAAACGACTAAACCCAGGAATATGAAATTTTGACAGTAGGTTACGATTATGATGAAGACACTCACTAAGGAAGGATTTTATGAAACTCACCCCCTAAATAAAAATAAGGGGTAAAATAGGGGATAAAATAAAATAGGGCTGCCATTTGTGTCGACCGCTTCACAGCCATTTTATTCCTAATAACCAATGGACGAAATTAAACTCATCCGTGCTAATAACTAATAAGAAAGTAAGTATAGTATGTACTGTACAGTGGAGACCACATCAAGCTATACACTTGCAGTACGACATTAGCCCCTACACAGAAGAATATAAGATAGGTACAAAGTCCAATGTGTCTTACTTGATGCGGTCTCCACTGTACATACATATTATCTACAATTATTATTTTGTAAAAACTTTACCTGTCCTTCTTCAGTGGAAACTGGTGGAATCTTAATTCCTTGGTAATTCTGGAAGACGACATGCAGTCTCGCACAGCACAAGTTGCATGCACCATATTTTTCAACTTATTTTATTCTTCCGAGTTGCGACACGTCACGCGTCTAACCGGAGAGACGAGACCCGGCGGTCTTGTTCGAAATTTGTATGGAGTCCAGGGGCTCTACCGCGTAATTCTCATTTGTATCAACTTCAAGCAAGTGCATGCGAAATTCAACGCGTTCAAAAGAGATGGTATGTTAGGCGGGCGTCGTCGCACGCACGTCAAATTTCAATCTCAAGTTGATGTTGATGAAAATGAGAATTACGCGGTAGACCCACAGGTGCATACCTCCCGCCGCGCGTCTCGCCCCGCAAGCCCCGCACGATTGCCCTGTCTATGGGGCCGTCGTTGGACAACTGTATGGATTTTTAAACTGTGCTTGCGCTATACAAAAAGTCTGCGTTCAACCCGCGCGCTATCTGTACATATACTCACGCCTGTCTCCCAGAGGGGTAGGCAGAGACTACAGATTTCCATCTGCTACGATCCTGACACACCTCTTTCGCCTCTGTCACTATTTGAGTATTGCTCGGTATGATATAGAGATACTGACCGACTGACTTAAATAATTATGGGTTGTTTGTGTTTTTTGTTGTTGTTATTATATATTATATGAACGTACGTAAAGTCAGCTCATTTAATAGGTGCAAACCTATGAAATGTCCGTTTTGTAAGTAGAATTTGAAGAAAATTTAACATGCAGTACTAATATTTTTGCGTTTTTTATAGGTATGACAAAATCCAAATTTTATGACTTTTTTGTGTACGTGACAGCAACAATAATTTCATTTTTTTAAATTGTCAGCTGCAAAAAATACTACGATTCTTTACCATGGAAATGGGTGGCATTTAGGACGAACTGGTTTTGAAGATTTAATTTTAGTTATCAAACTGATGATAATTTAAACCTTGAAATCAACTTTTAAAACAAATTATGGAAATAGCTATTGAATTATAGGAATTATGAATTTATGAATCTGGAAAATAGTTTCGGCAAGTTCATAGGTAAGCACCCAATATATTATTTACCCTTTTGAAAACAAAGTAACTATCTGGTACTCGGCTCGACATTTATTTATTATAGTTGCTGGCTATCCGTTGCATATCTTTTTTTCATTCTGACTGACGGAAGAACACCTTAAAATCCTTGTCTATTACATATAATCGTAAATTTAAATTGCCTGCTTTAAAATCTCAGAAATGGCGCAAAAGAATTGACAAACTTATGAGAACCAATTGTAGTTTTAATTAGGGCCTATACCTCACTTCGCTACGCATGATCCCGCTTTATACCCACAAACACTGCAACAATCACTCTGAAATAAATATATGGTAAAGTTTAGGACTAATGCTATGTCACACCAATGGTGAAAACTTGAATCCATTAAATTTTCTCGATAGAAAATAATTACAATGTTTCCTCCAAACGGTAGAATAAACAGGGGATCTAAAAAGGTCGACTTGGGTGAATCATGAAATGATTTGAAAGTAGGATAGAGTCAGAGTTTTTTCACATGTGCAAAAGAGACGGCATTAAAACAGAATCAGAATGTGATTCATGCAAAACGGCCATTTTAGAGGACCAGCTAGAATTCAATTAATACTTTGCATAATATAACTGATATATTGGTATAAAGCAGCTGCAGGCTATAAAATAAAAATGAAAAAGCCATTATTTTTATACAAACCATAATTAAAAACAAAATACCTAAATGATTGCGCGTTGTAGCCAGCCTAACCTGGACCGCCCTGTTGCCCGACCCCCGATTCAGCTCCGCTGAGACGCGGAAAAGTGGGGGCGAAACTTGAATTCGAGTTTAAGTGTTATAAGAGTCCATAATTATACCAACAATACTGCACCAATCACTTTGAAATAAATATAAAGTAAAGTTGAGGAGTAATGCTAGGTCCTAAATGTGGTGAACATGAAATTTTTTCAATAGAAAAAGAATATATAAAGTTACCACCAAAAAATAAACCGCTAGTATTTAATTAATATTGTAAATTAGATCATGAAACTTAGCATAATAACTGATCGTAATATAAATCACGGCCAGAATGTTGTACATTAAAGGTTAACTATTGGCGTGAATTGCAATATTTTTCTCACTTTTAACTTTTTAACAAGGAAAACAAACTTAAGTTGTGCACTTTGTACCGAACGACTGACGTTTAACCTTAAAAGAACAACCATTATTTTTACCGTAAAAAGTTTTGAGTGAAGCGATTTTTTAAAGCGCTAGATGCTTCGGTTGTTGTAACAGCGACGGCTCAGAGTGCGCTATTTTAAACTATAATGAAACGTCATAGAGTTCAGTTCTACTTGATGCAAATTGAGGTACTCAAGGTCAGGTACTATAAGTAGTTGAATATGTTAGATTTCGAGACTTTTTTTTTTACCGGCCACAGGGCGATACCGAACCGCTTATAAAGAAGAAAAGTGAACTTTTCACTTCGATCGAGCAAGCCATCGAAGATTACGCAAACGGTCTCATTCCCCACGAAGAAATCGAGCTAAGACCGGATAGCGAAAACAATTCAGAAACAGAAAATAATTAGATTAATGTAAGCATCCTGATTCTTTCACCTTGTACGTAGCTTAGTATTATATTTGGTAGTTTTTGCGCCATTTCTTTTTTATGTAGTAGCTCTGGTTTACTAATTAAGGTCGTCATTTACGTATTTGTATGAGGTTGGCGCGTGAATCTTTTTCGCACTTAAGGTAAGCGTCCACAGTTACGCATCGGACAGATCGTATCAAACGGATTAGTTTGTGGCAGTGCGTCCATTGTATCCGCAGCAATAGGATTGCCGACGCAACTGCCAGCAATCGGATGTCATTCAAATTTCCTTAGCGTCGCTTTCGTAAATTTTCGTCATCGTCGTCATTTCTATGTATTGTGAGACAATTAAATTGTGCGAGGTGTGCTCACTAATCGACGTCATCGGCACGTATCTAAATATTTGCCCCCCCCCCCCCCAAAGCAATAGCGTCGGTATTACTGACTGTCCGATGCGTGCGGTCCGTACGATCCGGACCAGTGGCCGCACTTCTATGACTTCCTATACTTACAAAGAATACCAAAATCCGTTACATTTGATCCCGTCCGATGCGGAACTGTGGACGCGTACCTTTAATGTACCTTTTGCTATAATTTCAATTTGTACAAAGATAATTGCGACATACTTACTCATAGACGCCTGTGTATGGAGTCTATTGACGTATAACCTTTATGATTCAATCCTTATCCTATCCTCACAATATAGTGATACTCCTAAATTTAAAGTTAATTTCTATGTATATTTAGACACAGTCATGTGTACGTCTGTATGTCCGTGTGTCAAGGCCCTTTTTCTCAGAAACAGCTTGTAGTATCACGTTTAAATTCATATCGAATAATAAGGCCTATAACTTCGACACAAACGGTTATATTTTACAGTGTACTAGCCAGCGTCCGCAGAGTAAAAATTGTCACTTATGCTTGTTATCGCTATATTGATTGAAGTTTCAAGTGAGTTCATATCATCCCGATCAGCGGGTCTACCATCAGCGTCGGACTGAGCCCGGATGGCAAAATTATTTTTTTCAAAATTCCTAGACAAGCTTTCATTCGGCCAGGAGACTGTAACAGTTTTCTGTTTTTAATACGCAAAATGACGAGCTTTGACAATAATATGCAAATTTTCGTCACCTCTGCAACTAATATTTATTGCAAAAAAATTATAGTTTTTCACTCTAATATCTAGAAAAACACGCTTCATATATTGGTATGATATGATTTAGATAGGTAGCTTTGCAAATTTTTTTACACAATATTGAAAATACAAAGAAATTCAAAGCTTTGAAAATTTCTCTTCGTATATACATATGTGAACTATTTTGCGTGTAGATAGTATATACAACGCAACGTGTAACAGAAAGGCGTAACCATATTTGAAGAGCTTATTCAGTCAATGGTATAGAACAACTTTTTCTATGGAGCCAACTATGAAATCTCAAAAAAAAATCTGCCCTTCCACACATTTCGGCCGAGCGGCATTGCATTTTTCTATGAAACAGTTAATTTTTTTTTTTCGGGATACAGGTTTTGTTCCATAGTAAAAGTTGTTCTATACCGTAGACTGAATAAGCTCCTCAAATATGGTTACACCTTTCTGTTACACGTTGTATGGTAAGGCAGGGGAGGCCCACGCAGGCGAGGGCCCGGTTTGCCACCCTGACTCTATGGTCAGTCCGACCCTGTCTACCATAAGTTTGCATCTCTCTCGATACTCGTTAGCGACTGCGTTAAATATGTTGTATTAGAAATTGTGGTTCCTCTCGTAAACTGCTAGGGGCGCTGTGCAATTTCTCATATAAATATTTTACGTAGTCGCTAGCGAGTATCGTGGCCTAAACTAACGGTAGGCCTAAAGAGCTCCTTACATCTAGATTTACTTTTCCTCCATCCATCTATCTGTCTGTGTTCGTTCAATATTTCGCCACTCTTCGCGGTCCTCCGACCTCATCCAGCCTCTACTCGCAACGTCCTTCAGGGAGGCCTCAGCGGGCATGAGGTCGGCCCACGCTACGCTTTGCTGTACGTGGTCTCCATTTCAACGCCTTTCGGCCTCAACGCCCATCATGTCGGCGACAAATATAGCATGCGGCGTTTCTAAATAGCAATGATATAACGTTAAACTAGTTTGTCGTAAAGTCAGGTTTACCCGATCCCATCTTTTACTAAACTAATATTGTTTTATTCATAGGGTCAAGAAGTGCCTCTAGTAGAAAACGACGGCTCCGGCGACGCTCATAGAAAACGGAAGCCCCGCAAAGAGTGAGCGAGACGGCACGACTGAGCGACAGAGGGAGATAGGTACATTTTATTAGTTCCAAATTGTAAGAGTTCAACGGTAGGTGGCGCTGTCTCGTCTTCATATTGATACTTTTTGCTGTAAATCTGTCGTAAAAGTTCCTTTTGTACTTTTTAGTTTTATCTACCGTAATTTTTTATAAATTTGGAATTTGCAATTAGAGAATGTTGGTTTCGTTAATTCCCCTACCAAGCAGTGATTTTCTGAATTTAATGAAAAAATATGTCGTTCTATAAAACGGGAACAAAATATAATTTAACGAAAGTATTATTTATGTTTTACAAATAGTTGTAATAGTAATATATTTCATCGAAGCGGTTGTAATGGTTTTTTTATTTTTGCGTTTATGTTATGTTATGTATGAATTTAACACGTTTCTGATAGATTTTTGTTAAAGAATTTCGTTTTTATTGTGAATATGACGTCTTAATAATAATATATCCTATAGCATTGGTATACATATATAAAATACATATAATAGGGTGTACATTTTTACTATTTACCTGTAGATAAATGGAATTTTTCAATTTGTGTGTTCATTAAAAGAGATGTAGTTATCTAGGTCATGTCCGGTAAATTTTCTAGCATATATATATACGAGTAATGTTAGATCGAGGCTACCTACCTATCGGTAGGTGTTTTTTTATTTTATTTAGATTTATTTTGTTAAGATTAATATCTTCGTTTTCTTAGCAAATTTTTGTACAACCCCTAAAATGTAAGGTAGAACATAGTCATCAAAAATTGTCAAGTAAATGCATACTCTCTTGAGTTTTTTATCGTTGTCAACCCAATAAAAGGCGAGAATTCGAAATATTTTTTTATTGGGGACAACCCTAAAATCTGAATTTAAAAAAATGGTTGTTCAATACAAAATGGCAATACATACACGACCAAATTAAATTAGGCGATTTCATTGTTGTAATAGTAAATGTTGTTCATGTATCATCAACAGTTTGCGGGTCGCCAATGATCAGGGGTGCAATTGTGTAAGAAAATCGTATTCATTTGACAGCTCAAAACATACGTTTTCAATTGTCAAAACCTAAGCAAATTAGCCAGTTTGACAATTAAAATCGTACGTTTTGGGTCGTACGTTTCTTATACAATTCCACAACATGAGTTAGCGTGTATACTGTAACTTTTCGAACTTCGCCACTATTACCAATATTTCACCCCTACAAGTCAACTTGAGACCAGCGGGTCTATTATGTATCTCAAGTTGCCAACTGAACTGGTGCCTATCAACAAAAACATAGATATACTATAGAATTCCGATTGTCTAAGGATATGTTAGCACTTGAAGTGACGACACAGTTCGTAAATAGTTCAATACCCGCTAAAGGCAATTTTGAAAGTTTAGTTTTTATCAATATTTTTGATGATAGGCACCCAGTCCAGTTAGCAACCAAAGATACAGAATAGGAGGGCTGGCGATCGAGAGAAATAACTTTTACTATGAGCGATCGCAGACAAGGAAGCGGGGTCTCAAGTTAACTGCCCGTTTTATACACGCGGAGGTAATGGAAATATGTGATGAATTGATTATTAAGTTACTACTAAAACTCATATATAAAGATTACTCATTCATTTTATATTTACAATGGACATGATCTAAGGCCTCATTCCTTAGTGGCCTCATTTGGTTGTCGTGTCACCGACACTGCTTCATTTTTGTCCTCAAATGCATTTTTCCTAAGAGCGATTTTTGTGTGTGATAGTTACAAGTTAATGGACTGTAATTTACATAACAATAAAATGATAATTTATAGAATACCTACTGTTTTATTTGTACCAATTTATTATAATATTTCTAATATATAATAATTAGGTCTCTACCTATGAAATTGACGTTTTCTCTAGAGAATTTGAAGGAAACTCAATTTTCAGTACTAACATTTTTGAATTTTTTTTAGGAATGACAAAACCAATTTTTTTTTTCTTTTTTGTATGAATGAGACAACATTATGCTAACAGCACCATTCATTTAATTTTTGAAAAGTGTCAGATGTAAAAAATTATTACGAATTTTATCATGGAAACGGATGAAATTTAGGACGAACTGTTTTTGAAATTTTAATTTTGGAATTGACAATAAAAACAAAATTTATTATGCTACATCTACATAATAAATATTGTTTTTATGGACCCTGCATATTACTGTAGCCGCAAAAAAATCAGCTCAAAATGAACAAAATTTGTCCTTTTTTTTTCCTATTTTTGATCAGGAATTTTTTGGCTTTACTAAGCTGCAAATCAGAAATTTCCTGTAAGGTAAATAAATCAACGTAAACAGAAATGTGATTTATTTTAAAAGCAGTCTGCTTGGGTTTTCCGCAAAGCGGCTTAAGGTGATATGTAAAAGTTTTAGCGTCCCTGTTACTCCATAAGCGAAAAAACCCTCAGTGCGAGAGGGACGGATTCGTGGAAAAATAGCGAAAAGTCGGTTTTTTATTAATATAAAATGTACTAAAGTTGCTATCAAAATTTTGTTTAACCAGGTCCTAGATACCGTTAAAACCCATCTAATAAAATATAATTGCTGTCCATATGTCATTCTAAATTGTCAAAGCAGGAGAATTGGTGTCGAAAAAGACCTCATTTCAATAAATATTTCTATCGAGCCGAATTTCTCCAATCGCGTTTCTGTTTTAACAGATCCCTAGAAAAAGATTTCAAAAATAATATAATATTTTATTAAAATAATGAATTTACTGAAGTAGATATGCAAGTTCTCAAAGTGTCGATTTTTTTTCCGTAGTGCCTTAAAACAGTTTCTATGAAAGAATCGCCCAAATTGTGAGGTTGAGAGTCCAGCTCCAGGGGGGCAGCTGCCCCTCCCCCCTCGGTACGCCCATGAACTGACCGGTTGTGTTTATAATAATAATAGTAATAATAAAACCGATTCTGAAGGCTTTAATTTTAGTTTTAGTGCTGTCAAAACTAAATTTTCCTCGATACAGAATAGTTCTTAAGAGTTAGGATTAGAAGCTAAATTTCATTGGGAAATTTTAAGCTTTGACAGCACTAAAACTAAAATTAAAGCCTTCAGAATTGGCTTTATTATCCATTTATTTCAGGCATCTAGGGCCCATAGAACTAAAATATATATTATTTTACAGAATCTTGTTAGTAATTAAGATTAATGCTATGTTAGTGTCACTTCACTTATGCACTGTCTTTGTGCTGTCCTGTGGCATTTGTCCGCGGAAGCGACGGAACACCACGCCCTGCGGCCAAAAGTCTACAATACGACTATAATCAGTTAACGATTCGGCTTTTCTCGGATATCATCGCCTAAATCCCGAGACGGAAATGACACGAAATACATTACCGCGATTTCTTTTAGGTAGCATTTAATTTGAAGTATCATAAACGCAATGTATAGCACCTGCCAAGTATGACATTACTAACCGGTAGACCTAAGAAATTTATTATGCAGAAGCGACATGAATTTGACCGTTCATTATTTACTAAAGCTATATTTGTATACAATATATAAAACAATACATATACCTATAAGTCAATATTTTACTGTTTGATGTAAGTAACGGTACGATATTACGTCGGTTTTTTTTTTTATTGACAATTTTTATTGACGCTAAGAAGGCAGACTGTCAAAATAGTCAATTATTTTTCTTATTTCAATATAAAGGTTGTGTTAGGTTTGAGCTACAAAGGAGGTTTTGTTGCTCATATCGTTCTTGTATTGTATTCAATAAGACAACGAGTAATATAATTAAAAGTCATATCTGTAAATTGATAACTCTATGTGAGAGATGTGTGATTCACGACAATTACCGAGGTTGGCCGAATCGTTAACTGATTTTAATCGTATTGTACCTCCACGACGACGTGCAGAAAACAGTCCGGCACTCGCACCACGAACGCTTTAAAATTGACGTTGCGGCGCGACTCCAGCAACTGCACTCTCGGCGGGTACTCCAGCTTTTGGACGTACTCCGCGATGTTTATGCGTATGTGTTAGTATTTACGTAGTCTCTGGGGGTCAATGCACAGTCTGGCGTGTTGTGCTGTGCACTTGTACCACAAACATTATATTATCATTACGACTCTAAGTGAAAGTGAAGTCTTGTCATAGCGTATGGTTCAAGAAATTGAATAACACCCACGCGATGGCATACCTATTGTTTGTATTTTTAATTACTTAGTATTCGCAATTCAAATATTTCGCATGCTTTTCACACCTTTGGACTAACATTAAAACACTCAGTATGTTTATAAGTGAGCAGTAAAACAACAATTTTTATCTGCCTGTCTGAACCATTCGACGGATTTGGATCAGTCGCTTTCCGCTGTCTGTCTGTCCCTATGTATGCTTAGATTTTTAAAACTGCGCAACGGATTATAATGCAGTTTTTTTCAATAGATAGAGTGATTTAAGAGGAACGTTTTATATGTATAATATATGCATAATATATACAGGGTGGAAAAAATTTAAGGGCCCTGGAGGGGTGCTACCTTAAATCGTTTAGTTAGCTCATTTTACTGAAAGGAAACATTCCTTTATTTTTTAAAAGAAACAAAACTGCATTCAAAGATATTCTGAAATTCGCTTGTCTCACCCGGGAATCGAACCAACTAAAAATTAAAAAAAAAAACCCTCGCTATTTTATCATACGAATCGGTAGGATTATTGTTCAGAATAAAATTTGTCTAATAAACATTTGGTCTTACACTCATCTGTTGTACGAGATACTCATGAAATTAAATATTTATTACAAGTTCTTTGTTAACAATACCTAGTACTGTTCACTTGTAACAAGTAAATGAAACGTTCTAATTTTCTTATCTCTCTTACATCCAAAGACATCGTATGAAGTACAAGCTTGCTAATGTTATTTATCTTAAGTACCTTGTTGAAGACTTCAATAAGAAAATCGTTAAATGGTAATAATAAATGTATGCAGAGCACAATTACTTCTTGCACTAGGCGTACTGACGAAAAGTTTGAAAAAGGACCGTATTTTTTGCAAATAAACAAATTTGAAGTTCGAACCATAAATTTCGTTCGAAATTAAAATTTTGTTTTGTTTTGCTTTCATTCTGTGCTGCCATTGTGTAATAATGGCGTATAATTATTACTTTACAAGTGAACAGTACTAGGTATTGTTAATAAAGAACTTGTAATAAATATTCAATTTCATGGGTATCTCGTACAACAGATGAGTGTAAGACTTTAGTTTAGTAGACAAATTTTATCCTGAACAATAATCCTACCGATTCGTATAATAAAATAGCGAGGGTTTATTTTTTAAATTTTTAGTTGGTTCTGTTCCCGGGGGAGACAAGCAAATTTTAGAAGATCTTTGAATGCAGTTTTGTTTCTTTTAAAAAATAAAGGAATGTTTTCTTTCAGTAAAATGAGCTAACTAAAGGATTTAAGGTAGTTCCCCTCCAGGGCCCTTTCATTTTTTCCACCCTGTATATTAGAGAAACACTGATAATTTTAGAGGTTTCTAATGTGATGTCGTAAATAAACACATTTTTTGCGCTTACATTGCAAACGCTGGCTATATGAGATATATGTCTATCTCTTAGGAATATAACCCACAACAACCATTTTGTATCCTTTACTTTTTATTACGAAGCGATTTTAAACAATACAGCATTAATCCTTATCCAATTAAGAAGGTACCTTAAATACATTGTGCATTTATATAAAGACATTCTGTAGTATATTTAGTATCACCATAGCACCCGCGCGAAGCCGAGGCGGGTCGCTAGTATCATTATAATGCTTACTGATTTTTTACCCTTTAATCTTCTAAAAATGGAGAAGGAACCAATCGTGTGTAACGAAGTGGAAAATTAAATCATTGCGTCATTAGAAATAATAAATTCGAACACAAGGCCCTCCAATCTTTGAGCTTGGCATTTTAGGGTTCCGTGTCCAAAGGGCAAATTGAACCCTATGCCCTATGCTGTCTGTCCGTCCCTATAACTTATGTCAACAAATCTGCTCAAAATCGTCAAACGCTCAGCTCAGGTCATTGCGAGCGTTAAAATACGAGGGGCATGCCAAAAGAAATTAGATACTCAAAAATTATAAAATTTATTCTTTATTACAAGTATCGATCTTTTCGAAGTATTCACCCTGAGCACGTATACACTTTTCTATACGTCTGAACTAATTGGAAAATACAAATGACCACTCTTCTTTAGACACCTCAGAAATCTCGAAAATATAGGCAGCCAGTGCATCTTCTTTGCTTTCAAACTTCTTCCCCTTTATTTTTTCTTTGATTTTTGGAAACAGGTAAAATCACAAGGTGCTAGGTCAGGGGAATATGGTGAGTGAGGGAGGATTGACGCATTTTTTGAGTCGAAAAAGTCAAGTGTTTTGGCAGACGTGTGCGACGCCGCATTGTCGTGGTGCCTGAGAAGGCGTCGGATTCCTGACTTCGGTCGCTTGTCACACCAAGCTGATATTACTGTTGGAGCACAAACTGTCACATACCATTCGGAGTTCATCGTTCTTTGATTCTCTAGCACCACAGTAGCAATATGATCCGTTTTGCTGAAAAACGAGGCGACCATTTGTTTCTGTGTGCTTCGTGCACGGCGACATTTCGTTGGAGTTGGCTCATCTTCAAAGCACCATACAGTCGAATGTCACTTTGTTTCGGGATCATAGTTATAAACCCATGTTTCATCACCAGTCAGCATATCATACACATTTTTTTTCTCGCCACCGTCGAATTTATCTATCATGAATAGGCACCAATCCAACCGACGGTCTTCTGCTCATCGGTAAGTTTGTGCGGCACCCATCTCAAACAACATTTACGGAGAGAAAGGTGGTCGTGAATTATGGTTTGCATTGCTGCTGATCCAATTCCCTGTTCTCGCTCCAGCTCTACATACATAATTCGTTGGTTTTCGCGAATAAGTTTTTCGACTGCACGAACGTTTTCTTCTGTGACCGCGGTTGGCAGCCGACCTGTCTTCGCTTCATCTTTGAGACATCCCCGTCCTCTTTTAAATTCAGCAAACCAATTAAATACTGTTGTTCGTAAGCAACCAGACTCACCAAAAGTAGTAGCCAAAAGTTCAAAACATTCTTGAGGCTTAAAACTTTTTTATAGTCATAATAAATCATAGCGCGACAATCACTTCGACTGAGCTCTATTGCTGCAAGCGAATTCCCGCCAGATTCTCGGAAAAATGATGCTCATCCAAATAAAAAAAAAAAGAAATGATGTGCGTTCTATTTTCAGATATACCAACAAACAACCAGCCTATAAGATGATGTATAACTTGCCAGTGTCAATCAAAGGAGTAAATAGTATCTAACTTCTTTTGGCATGCCCCTCGTATGCGCGGGAGTGGTTCACTTGTACTTAGCGATTTATGTCATTCAATGATCGTTTGCTGTCCGATAAAGATGGTGTTGCCGCTTTTGTGTTTACTAGTGAGTGCCGGGTTTAGTGAAAGTGGAGCTACGAGGCCTAATATTGTTGTGATTATTGCTGATGATTTGGTAAGTAAAATGTTTGTTATTTTATTTTGTTATGTTTATAAAGTATGGTATCTGAGAGATTTGTTAAAAAGCTGTTCCTCTGGCGGTTATGGCTAAATTAAATTTACCTACCTATTTGTGTTTACATGCAATAAATACTACACCTTATTTATATTTATAATTTTGTTAAGTAGCATAGATAATCATAAGGTCAGCAGTGGTGACGATTGGAGTAACACGACTTAAGGTTTCTCCCAACGCCAACAACCTTGAACTGTGTAACTTTGTAACCATTTTATACGGTAACTATTGCATTTTTTAATAGAAGAAAAATACATAGTAATCTATATGATACAAATAATGATGTGGTTTTTCCTGAATTTTATTTTAATAAACAGAATTGAAGCAAGAAAATTCAAAGTTTACCCTTATTTTTCGATTTTTTGTCCACTTGTAACAATATAACTGCTACAGTTTTTATCGAAACAGTATAAAAATTTACAAACTTCTAGACAAAATAATATTAAATGATATGGTTTTCTCAGTTCTTGGAAATTCATTTTATTTTAGATAAAATAAATGAAAAACACAATTTTCACACTTATCAGCCGCAGCGACTGACCTAACAACCATGTTGCAGTGCGAGCTGATAAGAACTTAATTTTGATATGGTTTTGTTCGAAATTTCAACCGCCACGAATCGAGTTGCTTATTTTTCCGACGGAGCCACCTTAACTTATTTGACAGGACTCCTTATTTTAAGCGTCCTGTCTTGGTCTTTTCGATACAGAAAGAAAAATACAGAACGCTTAAATTAAGTTTAGTCCTGTAAAATAAGTTAAAAAGTGTAATACCGAATCGACACAACTGAGTAGCATAGAATATCATGCAGGATAATATTATTTGAGTAGTACATAATTATTCGTAGAACAAGTTCCGATGTGTATCTTTAGTGTTTTTATGCGTAAATCACTTTACAAATGAAGCGTGTCAGGTCAGGTACAGTCGAAGAAAAAAGGGCGCACTGAGAGGACGGCTTGTATTTACTTAATTACTTAAAGATTTTAAATTTTGATAATAAATTACTAAACAATAAGAAACTAATCCTAATCCTTAAAAACATGAACCATTTCGAGTTACCTTCCATCGTATTATGTTGACTAAAGGTATATATTTGAGCTACATACCATATTACTTTGGTATCTACCTATATCTATATAGGTAGATAAGAGTCATCGTCTATATATAGTATTATTCGTGTATGTTTATGTATTTGTATATCTAGGTTTATGTAAATTTACCATTTGCATGTATTTATACAATATTCCCTCTTTTTTTTTCTTTTTTTTATTGTATTAAATATATATTTATTTATTTTTATATAAGTACATCATGTATATTATTTATATAGTATTCATTACCTTTCTTATTTTTGGGCACTACCCTACATTTCCTACAACGCCCCAGGTTAACTGGAAGAAAAGGCTTTATAGCGTTAAGTTCGCCTCTGTACAGACATATGGTTATTGTGCAATAAAGAATTTTTATTATTATTATTATATCTAACTAGCTGACCCCGCGAACTTCGTTCCGCCTAACAATCTAATAATATCGTGTTAACTTTAGTTAAACTTAATTTAGGTAATAACATTAATACACCTTTTTTGCAAATACAGAAATGTTTTATTGCTTGCCATTGCGAAAGAAGAATGGCAGGGACCCATGTAGTTTCAGTACCGTTGTTAGGCTTAGCGTATGGTATTGAATATAGTATATGCAGAAATAATAGTTCTTGGAATAACAAAGCGATTTTTAAAACTTGGGGTTCAGATGGATAGTTTCATCCTAATCTTAGACTATTGTGATTAATATGTTAATTATAAGTACTAGTTTTAAGTTAATAGTTATTATGTACCTATATGTTGCTTTTCCATGTATTCTTTTTGTCCCCAAATAAATTTCTTTCTTTCTTTCTTTCTTTCTTTCTTTCTTTCTTTCTTTCAGATGTTATTTAATGATATCAGAACGCTAGATAAATAGGTTTCTTTTATATGCGTAGTTTTCTCAACAGATGGCAGCACATGCTGTTTGCATTCGTAAAATTAATTAATTTATTTATTGTTATTCGATAACTTATCCGAAATTTTATTACTTATTCTGCTATTCGGAGCGGAGAAAAATACACCAAAAAAGAGATAACTAACATCTATCCAGCCGATCTTGAGTTATAAGTGGTGTAACTAACACGACTTTGTTTTATATATTTAGATAAGGTTGACCCAACAGCCTAGCTAGAATCCCATTCGTTATTTTATATCACTCTGGTTGACCAATATGTCACAAATACGCTAAACATGCGGAATATTGCGGAACCGGGCAGTTCTTTCATAATAAAATTTAAGTGATCATGATCCATTTCATGATTGATGATGACAAGTATTATGTCAATTAATCAAGTTAATGAATGTAAATGAAAATACTTGGTACACATGTCCGCAATACTATGTATTATTATAATTATATTTTTTTTCTCTAGTCTTTCACCGGTTTACTCATATGCACGGGCCTGGTTTATTCGTCCAAGGCACGGGCATATGCCAAGTACATATTAGGACACAAATTTCGTGAAATACACGGAAAATTATAATCAGTTTCTGGTATATGCATTTTGACTATATAATCTACGGTTTTGAAATTGGAAAACATGTGTGGATAAATTTTCCTCAAAAGAAATAATTGTTGAAATGAGGTCTTCAAACACACTTTTTCTCCTCGTTTGACGAATAGGAACCATATACAGAACTCAAACATGTTTTATTAGGTGTGTTTTAACAAAATCTAGAGATTTGATATTTGAAATTTTGCTAACTATTTTAGTTTTTTTAATAAAAATATAAAACCAACTTTTTTCCATTTTGCCCTGAATCCGCCCCTCTCGCACTGCACGATTTTTCGCTTGGAGTGACAGTGACAAAAATAAAATTCGCATAGCCTCTTAAAATAAGGTAAGTCCTGTCAAATAAGTTAAGACGTGTTATGCGGAATCGATACCAATATGTTGCAAATGTACCATCAAGAACAAACAACGACAAGTATCAATTTCATAACAACATCATTACAAGATAATAAATAGGTTTATACTACACCTGCTCGGAAAGTACCTTCTTACTTTTTTGAAAACGATGCAGAAAATACGTCATTACTGTCATACAAATATGCGGGCGGAAAAAGTGTATGAAAATTCATTGTTAACGTGCTTGAGCGGGCAGAAAAAGTATATGCAAATCCATTGTTAACGTGCTGTTTTTTTTTTAAATAACAAAGAATGAGCAAGTGGCCAAGTGGCCAGTATTATTTTGCGAACTCGTACATAAAACTCGAAAAATGATACTGGCCACTTGCTTTTCCTGTACATGATAAAAAATAAAAAGGAAATAAAAAGTGACAATCGCACACGAGTCAGTCGGTTTCTTTTATTGTATCTTATTTCCTCGCAGGTGTAGTATAAAGCACTATGTATCACTCGGGAGAAAGTGCGATTCCCAACCCGTGTGTATTGAGGCCCTTGGCTTCGCCTCGGGCCTCAAACTACACCCTCGTTGGTAATCTTCCCCTTTCTTCCCTCGGTGAACAATGTACTATTGTGTACCGAGTGTTTTCATTTACCTATGATGAAGGAAAGCTTTTCGCTGCATCCTACCTTTGAGGTTTGGCATTATGTGTTGCGAAACTATAGTACATATAATGGCTACATATATGGCAATAACACAAAATTGGTGAGATTCGGGTGAGGCACATTTTATTGGTGAATTAGTTGACCAATGGTTATATTTGCCTACTTTTGCGAGGTTGGGCCTACGAACATTTGCCCATAGTGGCCTACAGTCTGGTTGTTATGTATTATTTTAGACACTAATAAAAGTTTTCTTGTACGAGTTCCACTATTTTATTTACTTAATTATTGCGACTAGTTTCGTCTATCGTCGGGCTGATTGGAATAGGTAAACAGTAACAATGATAGCTACTTAGGGTAGATAAATGTCAAAATAATATGTATTTGTATATATGTATGTATGTATTTTTTATTATTTGTATTTTATAGTAAGTACATTTGTTTTATATGTACATTATGTAGATATTATGCTCCGTTTGTTTATACGAATATTTTAATGCCTCTGTCATTAAGGCATTTAGTATTGTTTCTACGATACCTTTCCCGGCACTACCCAATAACGATCCACAGCACCAAAGGTTAACTGGAAGACAATGCTAGATAGCATTAAGTTCGCCTTCTGTACAATTTTGAGTGCAATAAAGAATTTTATTATTATTATTATTATTACAAATGTCAAAATTAAATTAAAAGTAAATAAGGTACATGGATATTTGCGTTTTGATAAAAATATTCATGAGTAAATAGTAAAACGCGAAAACTAGTCGCAATAATTAAGTAAATAAAATAGTGCAACTCGTACAAGAAGACTTTGATTAGTGTTAGAATGAAGTTCCATCAAGGAGTCACACCTTACAGTATAAATTATTATTTTAGAGCCTTACCAAGTTACCTCAAATATTAGGTCTTTAAATATGAAATTGCCGTTTTCTGTAGAAAATGAGAAGGAAACTCAATTTTCAGTACTAACATTTTTGCTTTTTTTTTAGGAATGACAAAATCAAATTATGTAATTAATTTTTTGTATGAATGAGAGAACATTAAGATAGCAGCAACATTAATTTAATTTTTGTAAAGTGTCATATGTAAAAAAATATTACGAATCTTATCATGGAAATGGATGGCATTTAGGACGAGCTGTTTTTGATATTTAATTTTAATTATAAAACTGAGAATAAAAGCAAAATTTAATACGTTGATGTAAAACCTTGAAATCAACTTTCAAACAAAAAACAAATAATGGAAATAGCTATTGAATTACAGGAACTATGAACTCATAAAACTGTAAGAAAATTTCGGCAATTTCATACGTAAAGCCTATTATATTTTACTACAGATAAGGTCATCCGAGGCTATTCCAACTAGAAGACAATATATGTATACAATAATACAATAAATCGTATGATTTACACAACATTCACATGTAGGTTCGTAAAATGAGATAGACAAAAAAGTTGTTTTTCTATCTGGTCACAAATATCATTATTATTAAGATTAAAATTACAAAAGAAGTTATTGCAATAACTTTGAATTGCTCCACAGTTGGTATGGTCACACGGCCTACCTAAAATCGGTAATATTACAAAAACAAAGAAATGTTTCGCCAGACAATAAGTGTGGCATTGTTGGAGTTAGATTAGAGAGTGTTAGTGGGCGAATTACTACTGATGTGTGAGAGACGCCACGCCACAATAAGATTTTTTGGCGAGACAAAAGACAAAGCAAAGAGTGTAGTAAGTAATACAGTTTCAAAGTTGCTGCCGCCCGCCGCCGCGCCGCACACTGGTTCCATATCACGAAATCGTGGACTTAGGGTGAAGTCAATTTGAAGGTCAAGGAATCGAACTGATTTTTTTTTGGTAGACTGCTAAAACTATTACAAACACTTTTTACTGATGTAGTTTTTCTGAAATATGCATTAATTTAAGAGAAAAAAATCATTGAATTATTTTTTGTATGGAGAAAATTATGTTTTTGTCAATTACTTGCGAGCTTCATGTTTATTTAAAATGAAACTTACTACAGGTCATTGAGGAAGTTACGGCAAACATTTTCTTTCCTCACACTTATCTGCGTAAATCTGCGCTTTGGAAGCTACAGGCACTTGAAAATATTTAATGAAAAAGTCAAAAAATTGAACTGATTTTTTATTTTTGGTAGACAGCTTACTCTATTACAAACATCTTTTACTGATGTAGTTTTGCAAAAATATGCATCACTTTCAGAGAAAAAAAAATATTGAATTATTTTTGTATGGAGTAAATTATGTTTTTATCAATTACTTGCGTGCTTCATGTTTATTTAAAATTAAACTTACTACAAGTCATTGAGGAAGTCACGGCCAACATTTTATTTCCTTACACTTATCTGCGTAAATCTGCGCTTTGGAAGCTACAGGCACTTGAAAATATTTAATGAAAAGGTCAAGGATTTGAACTGATTTTTTATTTTTGGTAGACAGCTTACTCTTTTACAAACATCTTTTACTGATGTAGTTTTGCAAAAATATGCATCACTTTCAGAGAAAAAAAAATATTGAATTATTTTTGTATGGAGAAAATTATGTTTTTGTCAATTACTTGCGTGCTTCATGTTTATTTAAAATTAAACTTAGTTCAGGTCATTGAGGAAATCAAGGCCAACTTTTTATTTCCTTACACTTAACTGCGAAAATCTACGCTTTGGAAGCTATAGGCACTTGAAAATATTTTATGTAAAGGTCAAGGAATTGAACTGATTTTTTATTTTTGGTAGACTGCTGACTCTATTACAAACATATGAGTAAGCTGTCTACCGAAAATAAAAAAATCAGTTCAATTCCTTGACCTTTTCATTAAATATTTTCAAGTGCCTGTAGCTTCCAAAGCGCAGATTTACGCAGATAAGTGTAAGGAAATAAAATGTTGGCCGTGACTTCCTCAATGACTTGTAGTAAGATTAATTTTAAATAAACATGAAGCACGCAATTAATTGACAAAAACATATTTTCTCCATACAAAAATAATTCAATATTTTTTTTTCTCTGAAAGTGATGCATATTTTTGCAAAACTACATCAGTAAAAGATGTTTGTAATAGAGTAAGCTGTCTACCAAAAATAAAAAATCAGTTCAAATCCTTGACCTCTTCATTAAATATTTTCAAGTGCCTGTAGCTTCCAAAGCGCAGATTTACGCAGATAAGTGTAAGGAAATAAAATGTTGGCCGTGACTTCCTCAATGACCTGAACTAAGTTTAATTTTAAATAAACGTGAAGCACGCAAGTAATTGACAAAAACATAATTTTCTCCATACAAAAATAACTCAATATTTTTTTTTCTCTGAAAGTGATGCATATTTTTGCAAAACTACATCAGTAAAAGATGTTTGTAATAGAGTAAGCTGTCTACCAAAATTAAAAAATCAGTTCCATTTCTTGACCTTTTCATTAAATATTTTCAAGTGCCTGTAGCTTCCAAAGCGCAGATTTACGCAGATAAGTGTAAGGAAAAAAAATGTTGGCCGTAACTTCCTCAATGACCTGTAGTAAGTTTCATTTTAAATAAACATGAAGCACGCAAGTAATTGACAAAAACATAATTTTCTCCATACAAAAAATAATTCAATGATTTTTTTCTCTTAAATTAATGCATATTTCAGAAAAACTACATCAGTAAAAGGTGTTTGTAATAGTTTCAGCAGTCTACCAAAAAAAAAATCAGTTCGATTCCTTGACCTTCAAATTGACTTCACCCTAAGTCCACGATTTCGTGATATGGAACCAGTGTGCGCCGCCGCCCGCCCGGTGCCGCCCGCCCGGTGCCGCCCGCCCGGACGTGTCATCCGGCCAAAGCTTGACCGCCCCCGCCCTGCGCGCGCTGTCAAACCTCCACCCGAGCGATAATTTTGAATGTTCTTAGTTGGCTCTGCGTCGTTTAAAGTGCAGAAATGCCAACATTAAGGGGGGCTTATCCCAATTTTGTCTCTTTTCCGATTCATTTTAAACCATGAAATTGTGATATTTTATGTCTGAAAAAAATATGTATTTTAGATACATTCTTTCTGCAGATTTTTTGCGATTCAAAACGCGATACGTCATACTTCACTCGATCGAAAAAAAAAGAACTTGGTAAATTTTTCATGTTTTTTTTCGTTTTATATAAAATTTACATTACCAAATCGCGGAAAATTACAAATTATGTATTTAGTAAGTATGTTTGTGGTTAGTTTTCTGAAAATTTCACCGTAAAAACATTTTCTGAGCGAAAAACGTGTTTTTTAAGAGCGCGCGATGTTTCGGTTGTCGCACCAGCCACGGCTCAGAGCGCGCTATTTTAAACTTTAATTAAATATCATAGAGTTCAGTTCTACTTGATGCAAAAGGAGGTGCTCAATGTCAGGGACAACGGGCCCTTAACCCGTGGTAATTAAGCTTCGCCTGTGGCTTGTCTCCATCCTCATGACGAAATCATGCCGCTAAGCAAAACATCGTGTTCATTCATGACGTCATGAACAGCTTTATCGGGAGAGTGGTTACAGCAGGCAGTTGTGTAGTATACCCAATTAGTATGCTTCTAGGGATGGAACGACGTTGGCTTCCATGGCATGAACCACATACCGACGCCCAATATCGACGCGCTGGCGTACTCGGGACTGATTCTGCAGAACTACTACGTGACGCCGATATGCACGCCCTCAAGGGCTGCCTTCATGACGGGGAAGTACCCAATACACAACGGTAAATGATTTTTCAATGCAAGTGCTCGTAAAGGCCTACTTTTTATGCATCAAAACCGAACAGAAAGTCGATTATTTTGCCCTAGGGCTTTATTATTATTATTTATTTTTATTTATTTACAATGGTTGGCTAACCTGTAGCCTTTCCTGTGTACCATAAATGTTATACTTTTTTCCCACTGTTTAACGGCTCTGGATACAGTCCTTTTGAGCCAATCATAATTTAAAGTTCACAAGATTGTATTTGTTTTATTTCCTCACACTATGCATTGAAAAACGTAGTATGATTTTTTTTGCATGATGAAGGTATTTTATTCCAACACCAAAACCAGTGAAGAAAGATAATTTATGTACCTCTGTACTTACTTTCATCGTTATCAACCATATACTTATCTACACTACACGTACTCATTACATTTTATCTATCAAGTAGAAAATGTTAGTGTCTAGAAATGGGTCAGGACAATAACAAAGTACGAGTATGTGCAAAGCGATAAACTCTAAACCTCGATGCATATTCACAAATCACCGCGATGTGTGATGGATAGATGAGTGACATTAATGATATGAAAGTGGGGGCATCCTGCTGGGCTAGATTGGACATTTTGGTAGCTAACGTGCCCGTTTGTACGTTACCGAGAGGGACAGAATTGTGTCAGTGAGCGAGATGTCATTTGAGGGCTGACCACTGACCTTCAATAGTATCTATTAGAGGTCAGTGGGGCTGATGACGGTAGCCGAAAGTTCTTCTAGCTGTTGCCAACTAACAAATTTTTGTGATCTGATTTTATTTAGTTGTATGCAAAGACTTTGGTTGTATGTAGGTACACTTTTTGGATCAACAATGGTAGCAATTCGGTGAAGCACATCTTATTTGACAGGATTAAACTTAATCTATGCGTTCTGTCCTTGTCTTTTCGATAAAGAAAGAAAAAGACAGGACGCTTAAAATAAGGTTAGTCCTGTCAAATAAGTTGAGACGTGTTATGCCGAATCGATACCATTGTATGTCTTTTTCTTTGTTAGACAAAATGCAAGGGATTTTGAATTTAAGGTAGACTTTTCAGCATACATACAATCACGGTGTTGTACAAATTAAGGCGATATGCGAAAAAAATACGGGTGTTTCTTTTCTGTGTATTTCATAAAATACACGGAAAATTATAATCAGTTTCTGGTATATGCATTTTGACTATATAATCTAGGGATTTGAAATTGGAAAACATGTTTGGATAAATTTTCCTCGATAGAAATAATTGTTGCAATGAGGTCTTCAAACACACTTTTTCTCCTCGTTTGACGAAAAGGAACCATATACAGAACTCAAACACATTTTATTAGGTGTGTTTTAACAATATCTAGAGATTTGGTATTTGAAATTTTGCTAGCTATTTTAATTTTTTTTATTTAAATATAAAAACCAACCTTTTCCATTTTGCCCTGAATCCGCCCCTCTCGCACTGCGCGATTTTTCGCTTGGAGTGACAGTGACAAAAATAAAATTCGCATAGCCTCTTAACTACAAAATTTTCAGTGTATATATTTCCCAGGCATGCAACACACAGTACTTTTCGCTCTGGAGCCGCGAGGACTGCCGCTATCCGAGAAGCTCTTACCTGAATACCTGCAAGATCTGGGCTACAAGACTCATCTCGTCGGCAAGTGGCACCTTGGCTTCCATAAGAAGGAGTACCTGCCTATGAACAGAGGGTACGTTCTCCAAGAGTAGAGTCTCTTTGGGTAACTCCGGTAGGTTATCTAAGTCTAAACTCAAATTTCAGTTAAATCAGCTCAGTAGTTTTTGGAATTAATACATGGTGCGATGGATATACACTGAACCTGTTAAAAGGTTGCTAATTTAAAAGTACCCTAATTAATGTTTTTTAAAAGCAGGTCTGATTTGCTAGACGAATAAATAAATACCGGTTAAAACTTTCATAATGTAATTTTTCTTTGAATCAGGTTAACTTATCTCAAAAACTACTTAACCGAAATGGTACTTGGGTGCAGAAATAGATAAGCTTTTCGAAAAAAAAAAACACCTATCAACGAAATTTAAGTGATGTAGATGTGTACTGAAATAGTATTTTGTGCAACGGTAACATAAAGGTATCGATTCGGCGTAACACGTCTTAACTTATTTGACAGGACTAACCTTATTTTAAGCGTCCTGTCTTTTTCTTTCTTTATCGAAAAAACAAGGACAGAACGCTTAAATTTAGTTTAGTCCTGTCAAATTCACGGGCTGTTTATATCCCAAATCTACAATTTGCGAGCGTCCTCTGGTACTGGTATATTGGGGCTCTACAATGCTAAACTACAGTTTTGCATCGGATTCAGTTCCGTCTATTTAAACGACAAAATTAAAGCGTGTTTCTTTTTAACTGTACAAATTATACGACGAAGGCGATTCAGCTCCTATATTTCTAAACAAATTAAAACCAAGCTGACCTTAAAATAAAACTATATTTATAACATCAAAAAAACTTATGTCCCAACGAAGCCGTGATTTCCAAATAACTGAAGTTTTGCATGCGCGGTAGCTGATTAGAGCAGGATAAACAATTAAAAACAAAAGCGTCAGAGCAGGACTGAAGTTTAGCGTTGTGGGAAGAGGCAGCAGTATGGTATGGACTGCTATATAATGGTGATACCGTGGTGAAATTAGTGTTTGATGGGCGTGGTTTCACGCTCGCCGCGAGCAGAGAATATAAAGTATTACAGCGAGTCAGCGCGACAAACCGCAGCTGCAGGAATATTGCCGTTGCAATATTCCACAATTTCCACATAACATACTAAATAACTAATCAATTCAAAAATAAATATTATAAGACAAGACAAGACAAGACAAATACTCTTTATTGTACACCAAAGTTAATAAAATAAGGTAAAAGAACAAACTTATGAGAGAAGGTAACAAATGGCGGCCTTATCACTTATAGCGATTTCTTCCAGACTTATTTTAGAGATTATATTATTAAATACAAATAAATTTAATTATCATACAGATACAGTTGTCGAGTTATCACTGTATTTTGAAATTTTAGAACAGAAGCAGTGGAGTCGCTATTATGGTTTTATTTTCAAAAATATTGACCACAAAAAAATGATGACTACATGATGGCATGTACATGTTCTAGTTTCGACTCGCACCTCGGGTTTTGGTCGGGTCGTATCGACCACTTCGACCACACTTCCATGGAGAATGGCACTTGGGGGTTCGACTTCAGACGAGGTATACATCCTTTGTTTATCTGTAACTATAATAGCCCACGTCGCGACTGCGCTGAAGGAGTAACAACAAGTTTGATCAACAGGTGCCTGCGTGTTTTAGGAAAAGCCACTTGTCAAATATAAATGTCAAAATAAATATAATAAGTTTGTGGGCCCTCGTTTCGGAGATTTATGGTGTGGTCATCAGATTAAACAGAATAAACACACTCAGCTATCGTGGGTAAGTCGGTTATGAATAAACCAACCACCATAGTACATACCATTGTGGTTTATAGTGGCCTGAAGTTGCAAAATCAAGTTTGATAGCCAATTTTCCCCCACGATTATTGACGTTTGTTGAGGGTCACGCATGACCGAATTGTGGGTGTTTATAGTGGAAAATAGTATAGTTTATTGTGATCTGATGACCGTACCCTTAGTAGATAATAATAATTATGCTTCAGTATTTAAGAATATGACATAGCCAAAACAAAAACCAGTTCCGGGCGTGGCTTATTCTATTTTACGATAGCGCGTGGGGGGAAATTCGTCCCGGTCTCTAAGTTCGCGTCACCATAGCAAAAATACGAATAGAGTGGACGAGGCAGGGTCAAAAGTAATACGTATTTTATTTTATCTAATTTATTACTGTATTTCGATCATCGTCACACGGCATTGATCCTACTTGCTATCACGTCGGGACGTAAATTTATTATGGTCGGCTAAAAGTGGTTTTTTGACTGTTTGATTTATCAGTTGACCCTCGGAACATTTCAGACACTCCTTTAGAGATACATAATAATATTGTGGCGGTTAATTGTCACCATTACCCATTCTTTAAATATTTTTCGCCCGTTGAGCTGGTTTTACACTTGCGGGAAAATAAATTGGACCAAAAATTTCTTTACAAAAAATTTTTACTAAAGTTGTTATTACAAAAAGTGGAAACTAACAAATATTCTCGGAAGGAATGCACCACGTCACTACCTATCTCACTGTAGCCTATATCAATTATGCCTCTCTCATTCAACCACGTTTAACTGCGTTCCTATCTCATTCCAACTCATTTTAAATAGCGTCACTATTTATCTCACTCTAACGCGTGTTAAATGGCATTTCTAATGAACGTCAAATATTTTTACTGCCCGCCACTCTTTCATTCTAAATTCTAATTATTTTAAAAAATACGCAGCTCCTTTGGTAGTAAAATAGCAATAACTTTTTTTTCAAAAGTAATACACAGAAATTGCCAGATCATTTGAAAAACAATATTTGATGAGCCGTTATTTAAGACAATTTGCAAAACTAACATAGGACATTTTTTTTCAGGGTGTGGTATCGAACTAACCTAATTACAAAAAATTGCTCATAAATTGGGTTTTTATTTTTCTTCCTGATGTAACAGCATTTCAAGGTTTATTTTTGACTTTATCAATAGCATGACTATTCAGAGTTGCGCAACAAAAATTTTATTCTTAGAATTTAGAACTGGTTAGCTTTGACTCTCAAAAATCTATTCGAATTTATAAAAGTACCATCAACTCGAAGACTATCTACTTTTTGCTGAGGTCATAATTTGATATTCTGGTCAGTCATGAGCTGGCCTACCAGCCTTCCAAGGGAAAGAGTTGACTTTTGGGACACCTGTTTACCCTTGCGATAAATCGCCAAGTGTTTGAAATGTTCAGGTCTCTTTACGCAAAATGAAAAAACAAAACTCTTTTAGGATTAATTTGTTGTCCCTATGTTTGTCTGTTTGTCCGTTTGTCTAGGCAATTTTTCTGGGTAAAATCAATAAATGCTAATATTTACAGCCCTGTAAAATATACATATTATAACGTTTTTATGGCCTTTTGTTTAACTTTTTCATACAAATTTTCTCCTTATGAAAATATAGAGATCAACACTTTACATAATATTTTGCGTTTGAAAGAAAGCACAGAAAGGAACTCTAGAACAAATAATGTAAAAAATATTAAACCATATCTTTCTATTCTAAAGGGATTAATAATTTACTGTTTGTTCAATGTGGCGATAGCTTTGTTTATTATTTTTTTCTTTCTTTGTCACAAAGATAACAAATATTTTCATACAACGTTTTCCTTCAGGGCTATTTCTCCGAATTTGTAACAAAATATTAAGAAATAATTATAACGGTAAAGTACAACTTTTAGCTAAGACAATTTATTGTTAAAAGTTTGCTATATGCATAAACATATTTTAATGATATTATGGTATCTTCAAAATAATTGGGTTTTCCATAAGCGTGATATCAGATTATTTAAGAAATTTACGGCTGGTATCACGACGACGGATAAGCCAATTATTTTATTACTATTGTAATATAATTAAAAATATGTTAATGCATACAGCAGACTTTTAACTATAAGTTTTCTTAACTAAAAGTTGTATTTTTACTTATTGAAATTGTATTTCTCATCAAGAAGTGCAAAATGACAAGATATTCAAAATAAGTTAATTGAATTTGTGAAATGGTTTCAGGTCAAAACAGTTTTCCATGAAACGGTAATTGTTTATACTTAGCAAAGTGTGTAAACTTAGTCATCTTAACATGAACGACGCCTGTATTTCTGTCTTTTTTATTTCCGGTATAGATAAAAATATACAAACTTGTTAAACTTTGCGTAAAAACGAGGCAATATTGACGATATCCTGACAGCTATTATGATGGTGTTTTACCAAATTTTGCTTTTTGGGCTGTATAGAGACGTAGTTAGATGTCACTAGAATATACTCATGAAAAAAGATATGAAGAAAATAAGCTGTAGACTTCACATTCGGTTTATAACTATTGTATGAATTTTAAGAAAAATACAGGGGTAAAGGGACCTCTTAAGGAAAACCTTGTATTAAACTATTTGTTATCTTAGTAAAAAATAATTCAAGGAAAAAAATAAACAAAGCTATCGCCACATTGAACAGTAGATAATTAATCCCTTTAGAATAGAACAACATGGTTTTCATATTTTTTACATTATTTGTTCAACAATTCCTTTCTGTGTTGACTTTTAAATGCAAAATATTATCTCAAGTGTTCATCCCTACATTTTCATAGTGAGAAAATTTGTATGAAAAACGTAAAAAAAAAACGTAAAAACCTAAAACGTAATATAAATAAAAACGTCAAAAGTATGTTTTTACAGCTCTATAGAGGGCCGTTTATATTGGTATTTATTAATTTTACCCAGAAAAAATTGTCTAGACAAACGGACAGACAGACAAACATAGGGATAACAAATTAATCCTAAAAGAGTTTCATTGTTTTCATTTTGCGTAACAGAACCTGAACATGTACCGACAGGATTATCTACGATCTAGTAATTTTGCCATGCACTGTAAATATTTCAAAATAAATTTCTATATTTTAAATGCTTGGCGATTTATCCCAAGTAAGTGTACCTATATAATTTGCAAAAAACTTCACTTATTTGGACCTGAAATGGTGAGCCAATACTACAGGGTAATTTCACGAAAAGGTCATTGACCTTTGTTACAGATCTCAGTAAGTATAAGTAAATTAATTTGGGTTTCAATAACGATTACAAAATTATTCTTTTAGAGTAACATATATTATTTTCCCGCATAAAAGTATGAATTCATTCCAAATTCATTCAGTTTTGTTGTTATGACTATGGCACGATGTAGCTAAATCACTCATACGCATATTTTGTTGAGTTTTTAACGGCAGGAATATGATGCTCCTCGAAATATTACTTTATAAAATTAATTTCAATGTGTTTTGAAGTAGTTTTGGGAGATATTTATAGCTTGCAAAAAAGGGCACAGGTTCCACGTCTTACGGGCGCCAACGCTAGGCGTAGACTGACAAAATCTTGCTGCCGCTGACTGCATCAGTGGATTTACGTATTTTTGGAAAAAGGGGGTGCTTTTTTTGACCCGAATAACGTGGTATTTGGAAAATGAATAGATATCATTCACACTAATTTTATTTAAAAAAAACCAACAAAATCGCGAAAGCGATACCTGAAACAAAATCGATAAAAAGTGTGCAATAGAGGGTTACAAAAAAATTCATTGACAGTACAAATATGAATCGATTAACGTGGTTTGTGGAAAATGAATACCTTAAAGTTCAACCAAAAACATGTATTTTTTTTATGGCTATACGTAACCTAATTATTGCAAAAAATCATCCGAAAGCTGACATTTTATTTCTGTTTGTATTTTCGATCCCCTTAGGATTTATTTGACCACACCACTATGTTTGAATTGAATTAAGGCGATATGCGAAAAAGCGAGCGATATACGCTCTGGTTGGGTACGGTTAGCTGAGCTCCGTTGTTTAGATTCGCTCGGCTCCAGAATTTATTTGTTTTAATTATATTGTAAAACTAAAATTAAAGCCTTCAGAATTGGCTTTATTACCCAGTGTAAACGGGTAAACCCAAAATTTTCGGACATCATTAATTACCCAAAGGGCTTGGATGATTAAAATTTTAACCGGGTAAACCTAGTTTTACCCATTATTCTAGCAATACCCGTGACATAATAATAATTTATTTATTAATAAATTGAACTGTATCACAAAAAATCAATTCACTATACAATTCAAATATTACACTATTTACAAGTATTAATAGACTATCTACACATAAAAATATAGGTCCATTACATATATACCTATATGTATATGAGTAATTTCATAAATGTAGCCATGGATAATATCCATATATGTCAGAAATTAGGTTATTATATTCGTAACAATATTTTCTTATGGCGTAATATTGATGGGTAATTAATACATATAACTTACTTTTTACTATTTTTCAGGTATAGAAACTGCTCAAGATTTGTTTAATCAATATGTTACGGATATTTTTGCGGATGAAGCGGTCAAGGTGAGTTTATATAACTCCGTCTTGTTGGTGTTGCAGTAATCCTGAATACACGCTTATTAGGGCATGCAGGTTTCCTTACGATGTATTCCTGCACCGTTCAGAAAATGGTAAGTATTAGGTACTACAAATACTATGCACATAAATTGTGAAAAACACATTGGTGCATGCCCGACCGGGGATAGAACCTGGATCTCAAGATTGAGAGGCTTTTACCCCTGAGCTACTGCCGCTTAATATTTTAATTATTAGGAAAATGGTAGGTACACATGTAAAATAACCAACTTCCTAAAATTGCCGCGAGTCTATGGCCTATATGTGAAGGTTTAAATTAATTTGATACTTGTAAACACAAGAAAAATCACAATTATGGTATTTTCGATATATATTTCGGCCCACTTTGGGGCCGGCATCGGCATCGACCCCAAAGTGGGCCGAAATATATTGTGATTCTCCTTGTGTTTACAAGTATCAAATCAAATGAAAAGCTAAAATAGCCAAATGAAAATACTTATTTCACATTGTGATAAAAACACACTTGTACTTGTCCACTTTATATTATTATTATTACTTTTAACCTGACCAGTTTCGCTATATAAGCATTTAATTAAATAAGATGTTATTGTTCCCGTACAATAAAAATAACATCTTATTTAATTTTATTATCTTAAAAACCTTTGAATATGCTTATACAGCGAAACCGGTCAGGTTAAAAGTAATAATAATAATATAAAGTGGACAAGTACAAGTGTATTTTAATCACAATGTGTCATAAGTTCCACCAAGTGCCGACAATCATGACCATCAACTTCAATACTTATTTCAACCACATAATTAACAAATTTCAGATAATCCGAGAGCACAACAAAGCGGACCCCCTGTTCCTGACAGTGGCGCACTCTGCGATGCACAGCGGCAATCCGAACGATCCCATCCGAGCTCCGTACAGACTGGTGGATAACTTCACACACATACAAGGGCAGAGGCGGAAGTACGCAGGTGAGTAGCTACACAAGTAGTTCAGTTATTTTATTTTATTTTATCATTTTATCGGGCCTAATAGGATGTTTTTGACAGGAAATGAAATAGTCAGTATTTAAAGATGTCGTGCGGTAATTTATAATTCTGATAAAGCGTTTCTGAATTCTCTCTATCCTCGTTATGTACACATCATACATGGGGTTCCAGATCTGACAAGCGTATTGGAGATTGCTCCTAACAAACGCGCAGTAAAGAATTTTCAATGATTTGATATTTTCAAGTTCCTTCGAGCATCTCATGATAAAACCTTAGACCTTGTTTGCTTTCGAAACAACAGCATTAATATGATCATCAAACGAAAGTTTCGAATCATGTATGACCCGCAGATCCCTAACATTACAAACCCTCTGCAAGGAGTGAGATTTAAGTTTATAATCGAAAAGTTACTAAATGCTTGCGGGTGAACGCAATATTATGCAGAAGCACTTGGAGGGATTGAGATGTAGTTTATTCAGCAAACAGTAAGCATCAAGTCGATCCAGGTCATTTTGAAGTTCCAGGGCATCATTCAGGGAAGTAATCGTATTATAAATTTTCATATCATCCGCGAAAAACACCAGAGTTTTCAAAACATCTGTCAATGTCTGAGATAAATATTATAAAAAGGAGAGGCCCTAATCATGATGCAATGCCTCGTTAACATCCATTCTGGGGACACGTGCTATTTGTATTTAGTACAACAACGCAAGCGACGTATTATTTCGTTTGCTCAGATAGCTTTGATACACAATTTGATACGCCGACGCCTAATTCAAAGACACGGCGTGTGGTGTACACCCGCTATGTGTTTGTCAGATTTCTTTTTTATCCGTAATTGGTATCTTGCAATTATTTATAAACATATTAGCATGATATTTACAAAATAGCATGCGGGTGTTACAATCTATTTGAGCTAATGAATAACAAACACTTACGCGAAAATTCAACACTAGCACGTGAGAATTTGGAGGTTCAACACAGGGCCGGCTATAGGTACAGGCGAACTAGGTGACCGACCTTGGGGGTTGGCATGGTGAGGCCCGCAGGACGCCAAGTTTGCTCGGGAAGCCGCGTGCTAAAGCTATAATTTTGAATTTTAACAGTCTCGTCTTGTTTTAAAGGAGTGGTAGCACCAATGGGTAGCACCATACACCATAACCAAAACAGTAATAATTAATATAAATTTTATTAATTTTCAGCTGTCCTATCAAAACTGGATGAATCAGTAGGCAAAGTGATCGAAGCGTTACAAGAGAAAGGCTTGTTAGACAACACCATCATTTTGTTTACAACCGACAACGGGGGCGCACCCGAGGGGTTTAATGACAACGCTGGATCCAACTACCCCTTGCGTGGTGTAAGTTTAGTTTTAGCTATTACTTGTAGAAGAAGAAGCTGTGTACCGTACCGTCAAGTGCAGTAAATATATGGAATTTATGTATGTATTATTAAATACTTCAGTAGGTAAGAAATTTACAAGGTTAGTGATATAAGCAAAATAATTGCTATCAATTGAAACTACTTTAATATCTACTCGTAGTTCCAAGAATGCTCTATAAGGGTAATCTGGAACGCCTCCCTGATTTGAAAAGTCATGGATTTCAAATGTAGATTACTTTCATGCTTAATTTAAGAGACAAATTCCACATTTAGAGTACATTACAAGATAGAAAAGTATCAGTTAGAAGCAAATTTTCCGATTTACCTACGTCATGCAGACAAGGCAACTTAGTCTGTCAGACAGGGTAACATCCATACGGGTATCTACACTTGGCAGATGAATGCTCGTTCCCTTTCTCTGGATACAAATCTATGACAATACCTAAGTAGTTGTTTTTTACTTTTATTTTACGAGTCTAGTTTGTTTAAGTATCTGTTAAGTGTGTACAAAATGTTTTTGGTGTAACTACAAAACGGTGTTTAACTTTAGACAGTGTTTAAATCTGTTGCTGTCACTCTTTTACAATATGAAAGAAAAGGCGACAACAACAGATTTAAACACTGTCTAAAGTTAAACACCGTTTTGTAGTAACACCAATTATGTCTCTTACGTAATGCTTTGATATACTTTTTCTCTTATTTTCAGGTCAAAAACACACTATGGGAAGGCGGAGTGAGAGGCGCAGGGTTTCTATGGAGCCCTCTTATAAAGAAGAAAGCTCGTGTCGCAACGCAAACAATGCACATCACTGACTGGCTGCCGACTTTGTTCCACGCTGTTGGAGGGGATCTTGAGTAACATTATTTTAAACTCATATCATTTGATTTGACGTTAGAATTGGCTAGCAAGCTTCTTTCTCAGAATTGATATACTAATAAAATTGTTTGTATATAACGAATGACCTTTGTTACTAGTTGTTACACAAAAAAAAACTACACTGAAAGTTCATATCCGTAAGATTTACTTAATTATCAGAATAACCTCGCTTAAAAAATGGCGCACGTGGGCTGCGTGGGCATGGGCTCAAATTTATGTGAATAGTTTGAGTTGCGTCTAGGAACATGATGCTTAGTTTTCTGAGATTATACCAGCGAATTCTAGTTCTCGATGCGTCTTTTGATGTACTTATGGCAATCGACGTGGTTCGCAGGTTATTCAAAAACATAGACGGCATCAACGTATGGGAGGCGCTGTCCCGAGACTTGCCGTCTCCAAGACGCGTTGTTGTCCATAATATCGACGATATCTGGGGGAGCGCGTCTCTCACTATAGACCAGTGGAAGGTGCACAAAGGTAAGCAGTTATAATCTCCCTCAAACTACCTACTTCTTTTTTCACGATTACAACCTTTAGGGTGTTTGTTGCACTCCCATACAACCAAACTCGGCCGCGGCGGCTGAAATTTCGGTAACATAGAAATCTGCACTTGGAATATGGTCGTAGAGTCGCAATAGTTAATACTCTTTGCGGCTGTGTGAAGTTTTAGCCGCAAAATGTAGAAGGATAGTCTTAACTATGCATCTAAAATTGTGTGAGACAAATTTTGGATGCGATGTTCCGTAAATATTATCACATTGTTTCTACATCGTATTAACAAGAACAAAACTATCCGAAAGTGTTTACAGTATAACTACATGTTGACTGTTAATGTTACTAAACGGTGTTTAATAGTTCTTTAAAAATGTGTAAACTAGTTAACACTATGCTTCTACATTGCTACTACATCGTAATAACAAGAACAAAACTATCCGAAAGTGTTCACAGTATAACAACATGGTTACTGTTAATGTTACTAAACGGTGTTTAATAGTTCTTTAAAAATGTGTAAACTAGTTCACACTATGCTTCTACATTGCTACTACATCGTAATAACAAGAACAAAACTATCCGAAAGTGTTCACAGTATAACAACATGGTTACTGTTAATATTACTAAACGGTGTTTAATAGTTCTTTAAAAATGTGTAAACTAGTTCACATTATGCTTCTACATTGCTACTACATTATCCGAAAGTGCTCACAGTATAACTACATTGTTACTGTTAATACTACTAAGCTGTGTCTAAATAGTTCTTTAAAAATGTGGAAACTAGGTTTTGTTATCGAAACTGAGTCGTAACCGTTAGGTGATCAAAGAATATTAGATTTCTTTTACAAAAAAGTAAGTTCTTGCCAACCATGTTCGGAACTCATTTGAAATATTTGATTGAATTACGTTTGGATCTACCATGAGGAAACTTTGTGAGCATTCAACGACATATTACCGATTTACCTATATTATAAACACAACAGTAGTTTCAAAATGTATTTTTCCTTGCTACCACATGATTGTCACTTTATGTATCAAAAATAAATCAAAGTTGTCAAAAAAGGAGGAGGTTCTCAATTCGACTGTTTTTTTTGGGCGTTATTACTTTATAACTCCGTCATTTCTGAACCGATTTGAATAATTCTTTTTTTGTTTGGAAGTGTGTATTTCTAGGTAGGTCTCAATTTAAGTTTGGTCATGATCTGATGAAGGTATTCAGAGATAGGGAGTGGAACTCCTCAGAAAATGACAGCATATCTCTCGAAATTGAGGTAATCGCTTTGTACCTGGGTGCTGATTACAAGGTATTACTTGAAAATTGACATTCTTCCACCTGACCTTCGATCCTGGCTTCATCACCATATTCACCATAGAACTCTTCAACGGATCAGAGCACATAACTCGAGATTGCGGCAATCACTGCGTTAGGGTACTGATTCAAGGGTATTACTTGGAGATTATCAGAATACCCACCTGACCTTCGATTTTGGCTTCATCACCGTAGAACTCTTCAACGGATGACAGCACATAACTCGAGATTGCGGCAATCATGTTGTGTTAGGGTGCTGATAGCAGGAAGCTACTCAAACATGGCTACTTATACTCACTTGAACTTCGTTTCATATTAACACCACGTTTGCAAGAACTACCCATACCTCACAATTTAACCCAGCAACACAAAAAATGTGAAATAAAATAAATTTTTAACAAAAAAATCGTAACCGACTTCAATAGTAATAGCAGTCATTCACTAAAAAGTTAATAATAATTCTATAAAGATCGATGGTACCGAAGCAACACTTTTGCCGACTTCTTTCTTCCTGAAACATTATGTTACCTAGAATTCGGCGTATGTCCTACGATATAGCAACATAAAAACCAATATAAGAACGCCGACTTTTAGATAAAATAACGTTTCAGGAAGAAAGAAGTCGGCAAAAGTGCTGCTTCGGTACCATCGGTCTTTATAGAATTATTATTAACTTTTTAGTGAATGACTGCTGTTACTTTTGAAGTCAATTACTATTTTTTTGTTAAAAGTTTATTTTTAGTACACCTGCTCAAAATATGCTAGATTTTGTGCCTGTATCACATGCGCAGTGTTTTATTTTTCAATCACTAGCACCATCTAGAGGATAACATTAGCATCGTTTTCTTTGTGGACTGGTTTTGCATATCGTTTTGTTGGTATTTCTGGAAGTAACCGAAACTGGTTATGACTGAAAGAACAAACTTAAGAGGCCAATGCAAAAAGCTCCCAACTACGATTCGAGGCGAGTGCAAAATTGGTCGGAATACTGCCGTCCCTCTCAGGCGCGCGCGCGCAGCTGTGTGTGTGTGTACCATTCATTCATAACCATAACGTCTCGAATGCACTATGTTCATGATTTGCTTTTTTTTGTTTTCTACGTCGGGGAATCGTAAGTGAACATACCTACTAGTAATGCGTTTTATGGAAATTCCTCTACAAGTCAATGCCTGTATCTCGAATTATTTATTTATTAAAATATAAGGATATCTGGAGATCGAGGCTTTGTAGAGAAAACCTACCTAAAGTAATTGTACCAAGCGCGAGTCGGACCCACAAACCGAGGGTTCCGTACAAACTTATAGGTTTAGAAAAAGGGTATTGTATTGACAGGGTACTAAACCCTAAAAAGATTATGATAAATTATTCCAGTTGCAGTTATGAAGTACCAACTTGACACTTGCGTACAAAAAAAGTAAAATTTAGTAATCAGAAAGATCACTCAACAATCTGGTTTATAGGATTTAGATTTTTACCACACGTTGGTTGTAAGCAGCGGTAGCTCAGGGGTAGAACGCAGGCCTAGCAATCTTGAGGTTCCAAGTTCGATCCCCGGTCGGATTTGTGCCCGAAGTACGGCGATAGAGCTCACCACCAGAGCTGTCACATGGACCAAATATAAGCCCTAAGTTGGTCCGTTCAAATAGGACTCGGACCTGGTCCGATGGACTATTATGGTGAGCCCTAAACTCCAGCGGACCGAACGGACTAGCCCTATTTCGGTAAAAAACCGGTCAGGCCCGAGTTGGTCCGAAACAGTCCGTTAGATTACTTTAATAGAGTTATGCAATAAATGCTGTGCTACAATTTGATAAATAGTCGAAAAAATGTCGTGTATTTTATTGAATAATATTGAAATACCTGAAAACTTCGATTAAGAGGATGACATACCCTAGCAACTTTTTTTTAATTTCCGTCCAGCACAATAAGTCTAATGGCAAAGACCTTATTTGCTTTTCATAGAAGCGATTATATGTTGGAAAAAAAATTGTTTTGGCCATATCTTCGGAACTGAAGGTGGTACATCCCTAGGGGTCGGACCATAAGGTGCCAAAAAAGTTTTTTTTTTTTTTTTAATGTCAAAACTTTAACCACCCGTATCTCCTAGACGGCTTGAGTTAGACCCATGTTGATGGGTGTCTAAGAAAAGGTCTCGCCGAGATCTAGCCCCCCCCCAGTATCAAAACTTTAACGGCCCGTATCTCCCAAACGGCTGAAGCTAGACCCATGTTCATGGTACTCTAAGAAAAGGGCTCGACGAGCTCTAACTGAAAATGAAAAAAAAAAAAAAAGTCGAAAAAAAATATATTTTTGCCAAAACTTTGATCGGCTATATCTCCCGAACCGTAAGTCCTAGCGAGTTGCGGTTTCGACTTTCGTGATCAGTTTGCCGAGGGCTTCCTGACCGTATAAAAAAAATTGACATTTGACAGGTTTTGACATTTTTTGACAGGTCCAAAAAAGTGCTCCGATTCGCTTGAAACTCGGTATCAAGGGGCAAGTAGGGTCGGTGATTACTAATTCATTGTTAAATTTGACACTTTTTGACAACCGACAAGGATTTTGACACTTTTTTGAAAAAAATTTGATCGGTCTCGGCCTCGCTGGCGCGTTCTCCGTCCTCACATGCTCGTTTTTCGGCCTCGCTAGAAAGACACTTGAAGGCTCGGCCTTCGGCCTCGCCATTAGATGTCCGATCAAATTTTTTTCAAAAAAGTGTCAAAATCCTTGTCGGTTGTCAAAAAGTGTCAAATTTAACAATGAATTCGTAATCACCGACCCCATTTGCCCCTTGATACCGAGTTTCAAGCGAATCGGAGCACTTTTTTGGACCTGTCAAAAAATGTCAAAACCTGTCAAATGTCAAATTTTTTTTATGCGGTCGGGAAGCCCTTGGCAAACCGATCACTAAAGTCGAAACCGCAACTCGCCAGGACTTACGGTTCGGGAGATATAGCCGATCAAAGTTTTGGCAAAAATATATTTTTTTTCGTTTTTTTTTTTTTTTTTTTTTCATTTTCAGTTAGAGCTCGTCGAGCCCTTTTCTTAGAGTACCATGAACATGGGTCTAGCTTCAGCCGTTTGGGAGATACGGGCCGTTAAAGTTTTGACACTGTGGGGGGCTAGATCTCGGCGAGATCTTTTCTTAGACACCCATCAACATGGGTCTAACTCAAGCCGTCTAGGAGATACGGGCGGTTAAAGTTTTGACATTAAAAAAAAAAAAAACTTTTTTGGCACCCTATGGTCCGACCCCTAGGGATGTACCACCTTCCGTTCCGAAGATATGGCCAAAACAATTTTTTTTTCGGTACATCCCTTAAAAAAAAAAAGGCAAACAAACACGCATGCATAGCATAGTAAAGTAATCGTCACTGACTGAGTTATGTCAGTTATCGAGCGAGCAACTAAAGTATAATGCAAAACTATTGTACCTTAACCCAAAGGAGGCCCCAGGCCCAGACGCGCGAATCCACGCGACATCTCTCTATGTCTCTACTGTGTGAATGTGTGCGTGCGTCAAACAAGATGCGACACAGCTACTAGCCGTTCAGAATTTGTACTGAATACGGGCGTATTTCGTAATACCAAAAATGTTGAATGAAAACTTAATGTGTTTTAAATTTCGTTTTAATAATCTGTAACTTGATAACATAGGCTATGTTTCCGCTCGAACAATATCTTACGTTTCGTTGTTTTTAATACAAAACAAATAAGAAGAAAACGGGTAATTTACGGTGTAAAAATGTGCGAATTGCAAATCGCTGACATTTCGTTTCAGGTTAGTATTTTGGAAGGAAACATTAGCATGAACCTATAAAAATACTGTCTTAATCAGAATAACAGCATAATTTGGTTGAAATATGCTCGAATTGCAAATGATTTTGGTATTACGTTTGTATGGATAATTATATTGGCATCGGCCTCTTAAACAACGTCCACTTCTGAACCGTCTTATAATTGTTGTAGAGTATAAATTAAATATATCGTAGAATTTATTATTATAATGTCATTTTCGCAGATGTATTAAAAAACGTCGTTTGATACACGTACGAGTGTAGATATTTCTTGTCCTGTTTTTTGCCACGACTTGAAATATCGACCATCTCGCACTAGCATTAAAATCTATTATTATTTAGACTGGTTTAAAAAAGTGGAAAATAAAGGACTAATTCTTTCAAATACAGTTTTATTTTCGAACAAAATACAATTTACCCAAAACTTGTCACTGTTAAATCACTGTAAAATCAATCCCGTTTGTGACCCCCAATTATGGGAAACTAATTTTCTTTTGCGTTTCTAAAAACACTTTTGAAATAATTATACTAATATTTCCTTCATGCATCAAGTTTTTTAGTGAGTACATTTTGTTTGCGAAACAATCAATTTTGTGAATCATAAATCTCGAACACTTTAAAAAAATTTGTGGCCTCTAATTGTGGGGAACTTCTCCTTTGTGTGGCTTTGGCTGAACTTCGTGGCTGATGTGGATCTGAAAACATATCAAGAAAATATTTTAATTACTTGAGCCCCAAAACTCAAAAGCCCCAAATGCCAACCTCACTTGCACGTGGAGCACCCTGATAGCTAGGGCTTGCATTTGAATATTCTAATAATGAACTGATTCAAATATTTGAACATAAAATTACCGTGTAAAAAAAATCGTGCCGTTACCGCGCAAAAATATAAAAACACCCTATTACGTGACCTCCGGCAGTTGTCCCAAATGCCGACTCCGGCACCCGCCCTAAGTGCTGGATCCGGCAGCCGGAGCACTTCCAACTTATAAACGATAAATTGTATTCAACGTACGTATATTGCAATTCTTAAAGGGCCCATACTATTAATGAATATATTATAATGAAACAAGAGCTTTTTTTTTCAAAAATACAAACAAAAAATAAGATAAAAGTTAATGGTCTTCTTGATGTAATCAATCAAGTAGTGTAATCAACTTACTATCAGCATAAAGTAATAAAATTAACCACAGATGTAAATATTGGGGCAAATAAAATGTTTGGAGCCACTGACATCGGATTAGTACGGCAGCCATAGTAGTGTTTGTTACTGAAATACACTTTGGTGTCCACTATGTTACTAAGGCATGCAACTCCCTTATGAAATCAAAATAAACCAAATTTACAGCTATATACTTTATAATATAATGAAATTAGATCCAAACACATCACACTGAACGATTTGCAAGCAACGTACATATTTATTGCATGTTTTTATTTATGCAAAATAATAAAAAATAACTAAAGATTTGGCTTACCTCTCATTATTTCACGGGCGCTCCTGTTTTTTGGGACTTTCTTTCCAAATTAGGCGATGAACTAGCTTGCGCACTTTGTCAAACGCATAAATAACTTAAAAACAGGTATAGGTATATAACAATGAAAATAATAAATGGCTGCGGTAAAGTTGACATGACAGTTAGTAAAAAAAACATTGGCACACAATTCGATTTTTCGTTTCTCGTTGTCATTCAATCATGCGAGCATAATTTTGTAACAATCTGGTAAAAAGTTTCTACAACTTTACAACATATTCACCAAAATTTCGTAACAACCTGGTAACCAAGCTTCTACAACTTTACAACATGTTGTCTATACCACAACCAAATGTATGTTTCGGAAATTCCCCACTTGTCGACGTAACGACGAAACTAAGCGGTCAGAGCGGCGAAATTTGTTACTTGGGTAACACAGAAATGTAGCAGTTACGACGTTGCGGCCAAAATGGTTGTATGCTTATTCGATTCGTATTTTTTCCTTGATGAATTTCGGATCCGTTTTTAAGTTGTTCGTAACAAATCACGAATACGAATCGATTCCGAGTGTGTGCAAAAACGCCCTTATGACAAGGGAAATATATAAAAATATACGCCTCGGTGGTCTAGTAACTAGTGGTTCGAAATTTCGAGCATATTTGGACTCGAGAATGGCGATACTATCGACTTATATATATCATATGCAGTTTAATAATAAGTTTAAACTGCAAAATTTGAGTTTGTAACTTAAGTTTATTCAAGTTTACTAAAAATCCGATTCTAAAGGCTTTAATTTTAGTTTTAGTGCTGTCAAAACTAAATTTTCTTCGATACAAAGATTAGAAGCTAAATTTCTTTGGAAAATTTTAAGCTTTGACAGCACTAAAACTAATATTAAAGCCTTCAGAATTGGCTTTATTAGTATGCTACGGAACCCTCAGGGCGCGAGACCTACTCTTGACTTTTTTTATATGTACACTAGCGACCCGCCCCGGCTTCGCACGGGCATGTACGAGTATTATACATATAAACCATCCTCTTGAATCACTCTATCTATTAAAAAAACCGCATCAAAATCTGTTAAGCATACTAGGGACAGACAGCGGGAAGCGACTTTGTTTTATACTATGTAGTGATAATAGCTCTGTTGTATGTTCTCAACGAACAATATCAACGATCGGGTAGTCTCTATCGGAATCCCTACGTGATCGAGTATCAATTATATTAATTTTTATCATTGTTATTTGATAGCTTTAATAATCCTCACTACACTATTGGGTAATAAGGGGTTGCACACTATACGATAGTTAGGGTGAGGGGAGGTATCCGGAGAAATCGTTCCTGCTCCAACGCTTTCATTTTACACTTGACTATCCTGCTCAGTGGAAGGGGGCCGCTCAGGTAAACCTCGCGATTTCAAAGTGTTTTTATTTATTATTTTGGAATGAGAAGGATTGGTTTTTAATATGACGGCCGTTTTATACCTCATTTTGTACCACGTTTATTTTGGTATAAATTTTATTGTCCGAAACCTAATATAAAATTATATTTACATAGTGTAGGCATAGTGTAGGCAAATCTTTGCGATTTTATTGGATGCAAGGAAATGCAAGTTATCGCGTATCGAACAGCCGAAATATTGATATCAAGTATTTTTTTCAAAATTTCATTATCACAATTTAACGGTTTAAAATGGGTTTGAAAAGAGACAAATTGGGAGAACCCGGCCTTAAACAATTTATTAATCATCATATATTCCAGGGTCGAACTACAAAAGTACGTGGGATGGCTGGTACGGCCCTGACGGACGCGAGGGGGGGTACAGCATTGATTCGGTGTTCTCGGCTACTGCCGGGCAGACTCTGAAGAGAGGTGGCTGGATGCCCAGCAAAGATACCATCCTGCAAATTCGGTAAGTTGCTGAGGGTGACAAAATAAAAGAAATATTCTTATCTGACAGAAAGACTACTACTCGTATTACGGGAATATTGGCGACAAAATGGAACAGTAAACATTGGGGTAGCCAAGTAACGTAGGGCCCCCCTCTGAATAACCCGGTGCCCTCCCCAGAAAGAGTGTGATTAAAGAAAATTTCAAATTGTATGTGTTAAACGATTTTTGATTCCCATGGAAATTCCATATCAATAAACCATAATTTTGAACAAAACCAATTTTGTGTCAGGCTGGCCCCTGCTAAGCCCCCTCGTTCCCACATAACAAAACCCTGGTCTCACGCATTGAAGCTCAGAGTACATGCTTCCGTTTCGATTCCGGAAGAAAGGGACAAACCTATGCGAAGAAGTGTAACATATTCAGTCTATCTTGCTTACTTGTATTGGTTTGTCCCTTTCATCCGGAACTAGTAGATCGAGCTTCAGGAGCAAGAGGCACGCGAGAGGAAAATTCAACCAATAAGAAAATGCGAAGTTCATGTGTGGGCTCTATCAAAACCGTTGGGCCCATGATGTCGCATACATCGCATACAAGATGTCGCAGGTTCGAATCCTGGCCCGGGGAATTTTTTCAAATTCTTGTCTTTGGGTTTGTTTCTGATTGATCTTTTCTAGTTTGTAATGCACTCTAATAATATTTAGAGTATTCATAGCGATGGATTTCGTAAAATAAACATAATGAGAACTGTGAATTTCTTAACTGTCTGAAGCAACAATATTGTAGCGACGACAGCGCCATCTGTTTCTTAAGAACAAGGCGTGAAATCACATAACGCCCTCGTGAGCGTTCTATATGTGCAGTATGAGCTAGTATATCAGGCAGAAGCAAAAATAACAGTGGACAAGTATGATGGAAGAATTCACCGGTCTGGGTAGGAAGTTAGGAACCTCGGTGGCGCAATTGGTAGCGCGCTTGTCTTGATAACAAGAGGTCGCAGGTTCGAATCCTGGCCCGGGGAATTTTTTCAAATTCTTGTCTTTGGGTTTGTTTCTGATTGATCTTTTCTAGTTTGTAATGCACTCTAATAATATTTAGAGTATGTTTCCTTTATCTCCAGAAAAGAAGCTACAATAGTCTGCAACGACAGTCTACCGTTAGTGCCATGTTTCCCCCTCAAGTCGGAGTGTTTATTCAACATCGATGCGGATCCCTGTGAACGACGGAATTTAGCTACAGAGTAAGTTATATTCTGAAGGTTATCAAAGATTACAGTGGTATCGATTCGGTGTCACACGACTTAACTTATTTTACAGGACTAACCTGTCTTTGTCTTTTCGATACAGGATAAAAAAGACAGAACGGTTAAATTAAGTTTAGTCCTGTTAAATAAGTTAAATCGTGTTAAACCGAATCGACACTAGTGTCTGCCCGACATCACGACAGGTGCTAGTTACCACATAACTTCACAAAAATTGATCTTTCACGAATAAATTAAACGACCAAAAGGTATGTATAGGTACTTAACAGCTGTTTTAATTTTCGCCTCTGTTCATATAATTATGTAGATTAGTACCATCATCAGTTAAATTATGTTTTCAATTCTCATACTCTAAAGAAGTACTGATTTATGCGAGCTATAAGTGGACTAAAACTACGTTTTATGCTCTAGTAGTGCATTAAAGTGTTTACTTCTTCTAAGAATATGACAATAGGTCATACAGCCAGATACACAGTACAACTTCATAGATAAACTTTTTGAAACTCAATAATATTCGCGCTAAGATTCTATCATATTAGCGCGAACTGAAAGTACAGAAGCTTCAGATGATGCTCAAGGATATATATAAAAAGGATATAAAATAAATAAAAAGACATGCATGTTTGATTATTATATTAGGTTATTTAGACATGGCTGTATGGGGAAGTCCCCTTTGCCTTTCTACTTGGTGGAAGATTTAAAAAAAAGCAGTGGCGGGAAAGAAAAAGCTGCCTGCCTGCTATTTTTTCTTAGTCAGCAGTACATTTAGTTGTTTGATTATTTAAATTTGCATGAAGTATTACTGAAAGTTAAATATGTTATCCAGTGATGATGAAATACTTAATACTGTTTCATTTCCTCGCAATCGAAGTGAAAAGTAGAGTGTTGAACTCGGCTACAAACAAGCCATTATTACCTCGAACTATAACTGCCTTCGCCAAGATAAAATACAAACTTGAGAGGTGCATTTAAGTTTGACGCAAAATTTGATATTTTGTTTCTGAGCACTCACCAACTCTCCAGTAAGATTTTTGGCTGTATTTGAAAAGGCCGCACTTACAAACCCAACAAACTTGCAGATACCCGGAGGTGCTATCAATGATGCTGTCTCAACTGCGAGACGTGAATCGGACCGCCGTCCCCCCGGCAAACGTGGCCCTCGATGAGCGAGGCGACCCCAAGTACTGGGGACGGGTCTACACCACATTCGCTGACTACGAAAGGAAAACTTGCTCTTAAACTCTGATATTTTGAGGAGGCGTTCATAATTTGTACTTGCATTCTAGCATTTAAGAGCAGACATCATGACGCAACTAACTCAGTTGTGGGCGCGGCCAAATGTCATACTGTTTCATTTCGCTATAACACGAATGCTCTATGAAACTTGCGAAGGCAATACAATCGTGCCGATTTCGTCGCGGGCGCAAAATTGACAACTTATTTCAGGAGTTTGCTACGGTTAAGTCTATTCCGAGGGCAGCTGGAAAATCGGTCAATGACCTTTGCGCATTTTGTACTGGACCCCGTACCACGAAACGCAGTAATTTGCGTCAACCGGTAAAGATTGTATAGAGATTGACGTATCGTTTTCTTTTGATGCTTAACGTTTTTCCAGCTGCCCTCGGAATATACTACTATATGTTAACATTGTTGTACCGAGGTTTATATTTATAAGATTTGAGAAGAATACAAGGATTTAATATAAGAAAAGTAACTCGTGTTTTATTATCACATTGACATTAAGTCAAGTAGAATTAGAGAAAAAAATCACACTTAAAATTAGATAACACAAAAGAAAAAAAATATACTATTATTATGAAACTAAAGTTCACAAAACAAAGTGACGTAAGAGAAAAAAACCACACTTAAAATTTGATAACACAAAAGAAAAAAAATACTATTATTATGAAACTAAAGTTCACAAAACAAAGTGACGGTATTATAATTATTAATATTATAATTATATGATACCTAAGAAAACAAAACATACTCCTTCTAATTAACTTTAATTCCTTATGTAAAGTTGCCCTTTTATTTTTTAACCTTTTTGTTTTTAAGACCAGCACGAAGTTTCTTTCCATCGACTTTGACTTCGCTGTCATCTTTCATCTTCCTTTTAGTAAGTCTCTTGGCAACAACGCTTCTAGTTTCTATTACAACTTTCTCATGAGACCCATCTAAAGGCTTGCCGTCTAAACCCGCTGCGTCAGATATTCCAGATATTATGGCATCTTTATAGTGCTTTAGAATTGGGTCACTAGAATCCATTGCAATATCTTTGTTGGAAGTTTTGATAACACGACCCAAATTGGACGTGTTCTGTAGTGTTATTTCCTTTAAGGGGCTAAGCACGTCGCTAACTTGGTCGTGTTGGCTCTCTTGAGAAACGAGAGTTTCTGCTAAAAGATGATCGCCTAGATCGTTTTCGTCGGTGTTTTGGAAATATTTTCTCATTTGAAGATTAAGCTGTTCGACGTTTATCTTTTTCGGTGCGATGCCACTGTGGAATAAGATGAAAATTATTGTCATCAGTTTTATAAACATAAAATACAACGCCTTTCGCTCACTTATACCACAGACATCAGGAGATTTGCGTTAGTGCTCTTATTGTTCGTATTAATGTCTACACGTTTCCTACCACTTATTTCCCCGACACAAAAACTACCTATATAGGTTCGGCACACGTACTCAACAGGGCGGCAATCAACCACGCATAGCCATGGACAACACGACACACCTCTAATGAAACTGACATTAACACCGATTCGGTGTTACACGTTTTAACTTAATTGACAGGACTAAACTTAATTTAACCATTCTGTTTTTTTCTTTCTGTATCGAAAAGACAAAGACAGGACGCTCAAAATAAGGTTACTCCTGGCAAATAATTTAAGTTGTGTTGCGCCGAATCGACACCATTGAGTCTCATATCAAGCCTATTTTAGGCCAGATGCGTTCACAAGTGCTACGCCCCCTAACCAGATCTACTGATATCTGTGGCTTATACCTAAAAAAACTTTTAAACAGATTAAATGCGGTAGTCTTCGATAAAGCGCAGATCACTTTAGCTGGAGGCGGTGAACGAGCTGGAGGGCTTTTCTGGGAAAGATTTACTCTACTTAACTGTAATAGTCTACTATGTACAGTGGAGGTCACGGTAACCTTTACACATTGGGCTTTGTACCTATCTTACACACTTCACTATAGAGGCTAATTTAGTACTGCGAGTGTCTTAACTTGATGTGATCTCCACTGTACATTAGCATATAAGTTTAGAATCACTTGCTGAGTTATGTCATTTCATTATGTTGTGATGTGATTGAATAGCAGGTAACAATTTTCGTCAAAAGGCTAGCAAAAGGCTTATCAAATGCTAGCCTTTTCGATCTTAGCCTCGTTTTTTGGATTGGCGGTTATTTTATCGAAATCCCATATCCGTATTTTATAATATTTTATATTTATATGCAAAAGTGTGTTTGTTGAATTGTCCTTCTTTCACGCAGGAACGGAGCAACGGATCGACGTGATTTTTTGCATAGTGATACCTAGTTTATGGGCCGGAGAGTGACATATGGTACTTTATATCCCGGAAAATCCAAACTAATTCATTGTGACGATATATTGACAGGGTCACTACGATGTTAGTAAAGAAAACCGCAGTTAAATCCGTTCAGTATTTTGTAGTTTGGTTCTCGAGTTACAACATAACAGACAGATAATTAGAAAAAAATGGTGAAAATTTTAGTTTTGACATTTTAGTATAATATAAATAACCAATTTCATTCAAATTTCGCAAAAATATTCAATGTACAGACAGACACGACTTTTTTACTACCTACTTTATTATTAGTATAGATCGATAATAAATGTCGATCTTTTTTACTACCTACTTTATTATTAGTATAGATCGATAATAAATGTCGATCTTTTTTACTACCTACTTTATTATTAGTATAGATCGATAATAAATGTCCATCTTTTTTACTACCTACTTTATTATTAGTATAGATCGATAATAAATGTCGATCTTTTTCAAGCCTTGTCTTAAATTTGGCCTGAAGGTCAATGTAAAGAAGACACAAGTGATGTCCTTGGACTCGCTCGGCCATGAACAACTGGTTGTAAGACTTAGTGAGGACGTCGACAAATTTTGATATCTGGGGAGCACTGTGTCACCCAGGTGCGACCTCGACTCTGCGATCAACAGCAGGATCGGTGCAAAGTTGTCCCATCGAGTAACAGTGTAACAGGTTGGGACATTTTATTATTTTTCGTCCTAACGAGTTACACTGTGATTGGTTTTGGTGTAACTCGTTGGGACCAAAGGCTTGAGAGCACATCAGAGAGCTGGACAGCTTAGCTCTCAAACTTGAAGCTGTCGCTGTAGCCGAGAACGGCGGCCCTACCACGTAATTCTGATTTGTATCAACTTCCAGCAAATGCATGCAAAATTCAACGCGTGCAAAAGAGTAACCAACGGGACCCTATTACTAAGACTCCGCTGTGCATTTGTCTGTCTATCCGTCTGTCACCAGGCTGTATCTCATAAACTGTGATAGTTAGACAGTTGAAATTTTCACAGATGATGTATTTCTGTTGCCGCAAATAACAGAATAAAATAAATATTTAAAAGGGGGCTCCCAAACAACAAACGTGATTTTTTTGCCGTTTTTATAGATAATGTACGGAACCCTTCGTGCGCGAGTCCGACTCGCACTTGACCGGTTTTTAATACGCGGCAACACTCACTAAGCGCACACATTTTTACAAAACCGGCCTCACTTCAATGTTGACAGCGCTCCTGTCTTGAATATTTATTTGGTCTGAGCTAAAGAACCAGTGAAGCATACTCACTCGGAATCTAGCTCCAAACTAATGATCCCATACGAATCGAGCAGGTTGAGGAGCTTGTTAGCGTTCACAAGTGAAATGCCGAACCTCGCCATGAGGCTCGGTCCGTCGATGACCGACACTTGCGAGCACCACTCCAGTGCGCGACGGAAGATGCACAAGCACTGCGGAGATACAGAAATAATACAAAATACAAAAATTTTATTTATACACAAGTAATTTTTACAATTCTTTGGACCCTCCTTTTAAGCTAACAATAACCTGTATTAGGAGGGACCGTTCTTCCCTTGTTACATTGTTTTTGTGCTTTTGTTAGTAGGAGAAGAGGTGAGATGGTGTATGTGTTTGAGAGGGTGTGTGAGGGTATGTGTGCGTGTGTAGTGTATGTGCTGAAATCTGTGTGGTATAAATATGTGTATGGATATAATAATAATAATATGCATGAATATACTTATATAATATAATGATAATAATAAGATGCCATTTTCATTTAAATGTTATAATAATAATATAATAATAAATGACTTTATTTGTTCATAACAAATTAATTATTAGAGTTCACTGTCCGCTAACCTACATATTCGTGTAACGTATGGTAACAGATTTGAGGATGGTCGTCATGACGCGACAAACTCAGTTGTGGGCGTGGCCAAATGTCATGCTGTTTCATTTCGCTATAAGGTGCACGCTCCATGAAACTTGCGAGGACAATACAATCGTGCCGATTCCGTCGCCGGCGCATAATTGAAAACTTGTTTCAGCAGAAACTACGTTTTAGCAAGACTGTGGCCGTTTTCAAATATAAATCTAAATAACATTTTCGATGTTTAACCTGTATTAAAATTTTGATTTTATCTGAAACAATAAAAGCACATTCGGCTACACTTTTGGTAAAAAAAACCGTTAAATTTACGTATTTTAGGGGTTTGTTGTTAAGTTATTACTCAAATTTCACGGTTTTTTGTTCGACTTAAACATAGACTAGATAGTGTTAATGGACTCAGCCTAAAATATTATAATAATATTCCATAGACACCCCACAATGTGGTGACAGCGTTTGTATGGAGGTTTTTGAACTTTAAAAAATTTGAAATTGTGATTTACAGAAACCAATGTAAACTTTGAGATGACAGACTTTGTTGAGTAAATTTTAAATACAAGTTTTCTGTTCCGAGTAACTAGAAAAAGGCGGGTTTTTCACAATCCGACAGCTAAACCGCACTTAAGGCGCTTGTTCCAGCGTCATCCGAAAATAACTCGTTCTGATATTAATCTTAAATGAGATGTTTACAAATTATGAAAAAAATATATAGTGTTATTTAAAGTATCAGAATCTAAAATTGATTTCTAAAAATTATTCTCTAAAAAGGCCGTTTTGCATGAATCACATTATGATTCTGTTCTAATACCGCCTCTTTTGCACGCGTGAAAAAACTCTAACTCCATCCTACTTTCAAATCATTTTATGATTCACCCAAGTCGGCCTTTTTAGATCCCCTGGTGTTTTTGAAACTACTAAAAGCACAGAATAAAATACTAAAAGTTCAAAATATTGGCTATCCCTCGTCCCTACAAAGCGGATTGGCGGTCCGGATTCTCGTAAGAGCACCTCGTGCAGCAATGTCGCTTCACTTTGGACACGTGCTCGGGCAGCAAGCCGAAACATGTTGCATGTTGCAGTAACCCGAGATACAAGAGTAAACCTCACCTCTCTCTTCTTGTATGTGAGTTGCATCAGTTTCACGTCAGTGGGGGTGCGGTCCGGGTTCTCGTCGTAGCAACTCGTGCAGCAATGTCGCTTCAATCCGGACACGTGCTCGGGCAGCAAGCCGAAACATGTTGCATGTTGCATAGTGTTGCAGTAACTGAAACGTTGCGAAGCAGGTGGCAAAAGTTAGAGAGGCTATGCGAATTATATTTTTGTCACTGTCACTCCAAGCGAAAAATCGCGCAGTGCGAGAGGGGCGGATTCAGGGCAAAAGGGAAAAAAGCTGGTTTTATATTTTTATTAAAAAAACTAAAATAGCTAGCAAAATTTCAAATATCAAATCTCTAGATATTGTTGAAACTGTGGTTGAAACACACCTAATAACACCTAATAATCCTAGATTATATAGTCAAAATGCATATACCAGAAATACTCGTATATTAAAATTTTCTGTGTATTTTATGAAATATACAGAAAAGAAACACCCGTATTCTTTTCGTATATCGCCTTAAATATATAAGTGCAATGATGATGATGATGTCCTCCTCATCGTAGTCCGACGACGGCAACCTCATGATTTGTTGGTCTTCTACGGCGATGAGCGCGGATATGACTCGCGAAACCCAGCTTGGTTCTAAAAGTCCGATTACAGCGACCGCAGTGTAGTTCACCGCGACCGTTGTACGAGTATGTATATGTGGGTTTCGGACGAGTCTTGCGCTGCTGCCGGTTGGAGTCAAGGGTCTCGAGTCTCCTTTACACGATCATGGATGACCGAGCGCCAGCCAATGCGCTCGCGAGCAGCTTCCTCCCAACTGCCAGGCGGAATGCCACAGGCGGTTAGATGCCTTTTCAGGACATCTTTATAACGAAGATGCTGTCCACCGGCTTTTCGCGCTCCGTATGACAGCTGAGAGTAAAAGACTTCTTTGGGCAGTCTCGCATCTTCCATGCGTACCACATGACCGCACCACCTAAGCTGAGTTTTCATCAGCATTGCTTCCATGCCAGTATTAGTGAGGTTTATAAAGCAAGAGTTTAAAATTACTTAATTAGTCATGATCTTTTCAAAACTAACTTAAAATGCTGTTTTAACTTAATGGCTAATTTTTGCATTAAATTTCAAACTCATGCTTCATAAACCTCACTAATACTGAACTACCGGCGTAAATTGCCAAAGACCAAGAGGTTTTCAAATGTTACTTCTAAACAAGAAAAACAACATTATTCACTTTGCCCTAAGCGACTGACTTTTAACCTTAAGCGGGTCGGTTACGCCAAACATGCTCTCGCGTTTGGACAATTTAGCATATTAAAACAAAATATTTTTAACAAATAACATTTGTGTAGGTAGTTAAGGAGTTGAACTACATTATAATTTTTCAGATTTGACACAAATATCACAATCATCGAGAAAAAAAATCGGAAAGATCAGTAAAATCACGGAAAACGTAATTTGGCTTTGGAACTAGTATGATCAGTCTACTGATCTAACTACAAAATAAAATATTTTTTTATAGAGTAAAGAAATGAAAGTAGCCTTTACAGATTTTTATTATTTTTTATTTCCTTTCATTATTTTAAAAGAAATACTCAAACATTCTACATTTTTCCTGTACAGAAAAATTACGCGAAAAGATATATTATATGAATAAGGTACTTTGGACTCTACACAAAAAAAATATATTTCAATTACGAACAAAAAAAAAATTTTTTTCTGTTTGCAACGCCAAATTACGTTTTTCGTGATTTTAGTGATCTTTCTGATTTTTTTTCTCGATGATTGTGATACTTGTGTCAAATCTAAAAAATTATAATGTAGTTTAACTCCTTAACTACTTACACAAATTTTATTTGTTAAAAATATTTTGTTTTAATATGCTAAATTGTCCAAACGCGAAAGCATGTTTGGCGCAACCGACCCTTAAGCTTAATTTAGGAGAATGATCGCATTATTTCTCTAAGCTACTCAATACGAGTGACGTTACACTTAACCGGTAAAATTTTATTTTATTAAATATCTGCACAGATATCAATGTAATACAAAAATGTCAATCAACAACTTTAGGAGCCAGTCATTAACTGCACGAGTTGGCATTATTTACTGTTTTAAATCCCTATGATGTCCATACTCTCCATGCAATCGCAGCGCGGCGCGGGTAAAAGTACTTTACACTGTTGTATACACATAAAATAGATACAGACAAACATTCCACCGCTTTGACCTCAGTAGCGTTAGTAATTTACACAGAGATCGATATTTTTTAAAATTATTACATGTACATTAAAGCCAATTCTGAAGGCTTTAATTTTAGTTTTAGTGCTGTCAAAGCTTAAAATTTTCCAAAGAAATTTACCTACAAATCCTAACTCTTTGTATCGAAGAAAATTTAGTTTTGACAACACTAAAACTAAAATTAAAGCCTTCAGAATCGGCTTTAGTGTACAGCTACAGTCACGATCTCGTTACAATTCTATTGTACGTGACGTGGTAGGTATCATAACTGGACACTGCAACCTAAACAAGCACCTTTTCACCACAGGTGGAACCGATAGCCCTCTATGCAGAGGGTGCCTTCTAGAGGACGAGTCAGTGGACCATGTGCTACTCCACTGCTCTACAACCGAAGACATGAGACGAAAAGCAGGGATTGCGACGAGCTCCAACTTCCCTTCACTGGACCAGTTTATGTGTCAGAACGCTGAAGCTGTTCGGCTCTACTTTAAGGAGCTGTCCTGGCTGGGCTGACTGACCGGAGGGAAGTGCACAACATTCACAATTGCGGAGAATCAGTGCAGGACTCCTCGCCCCCGCTACGAATTTAGAATTTAGAGCCGTATACGCAACAAGGCTCAGGTATTGACATTGTTCTTTTCAACAAAAAATATGCAGTGAAACTTACTGGCATGTGATCAACAGTGGGGTCTCGTAAGATGCGGTGCCTTCATACTTGCTGCACGGACACTTCATCTCAAGCTCTCGAGATGTCCGGGAAACACTCTTTTGAGCTGATCCTGGGAAATAAGTTAAAAAGACCTTAAGAGGCAGGTAGCCGTTAATAACCTTGAGTCGACTTGTGTCGGTACAAATATCGACGGAAACTACCTTGAAATAACGTTCATAACAGCGCGCATTGCGTCGCGTCGCTGGGTCTTCGGATAGCGCAAAATAGGAGATAATAAATAATACTTTTCACATGAACGCGATAGGCGAAAAATGAATTCCAAGAATAATTTTAATAAGCAATACTTTCCTTGTATTTGTAACGGTTTCAAAGAAATAACCAATTTTATTCTAAAAACAGCCTGAATTTAGACAATATCTTAGGGCTGTTTCTTATACGCGAAAATAATATCCTACATTACAGTTGTTTTTTATAATGTATATTATTATATATAGGTAATATAGTACACAGGGTGTTAAGCGGTATCGCAGCCGGATTGTGAAAAACCCTCCTTGAAATTAAATGAAATATATAAATCGCCAAGTGTTCAAACATTGTCATCATCTCAATTGATTAATGCTAATTCAAAATAGTAAATAAATGTAAATTTACTAATGTTTAAATAAATATTTTTGTTTCCAACTACTAAGTTAAGAAAATTTAACAGTGTCTGAAGTGATGCTATGAAGGAGTGTTGTCACCTGGCACAGGCAATATTTTGCTTAAAAGGTGACTCCAAGCACTAGTTCTAAGTTAAATATTACTGTTAAAATTGAATAAACTTTTTGATTTATGATTATTGTCTAAATTCAGGCTGTTTTTAGAATAAAATTTTCTTCGATACAAAATAGTCTTTAAGAGTTAGGATTAGAAGCTAAATTTCTTTGGAAAATTTTAAGCTTTGACAGCACTAAAACTAAAATTAAAGCCTACAGAATTGGCTTTAATATCAGTTGTGAATGAAACAATCATCTGTTTTGAAAAGTAGTTGTCAATCATGCTTATTACTTATTAAATTAAAAGCCTAATAAAAGTAGCTAGTTTAAGATAAAGGTTATATTTTGTTATGGTAACAATGAAATAGGTTTTAACAATTTTACAATTATACAATTTTATGTTTTACAATTTAGATAGGTAGGTAGGTAGATTGGTTAGTTTTATTAAAATGATTATAATATTAACCACGTATGTCAATTTCTGCCGTTTCTAACACATGATATCGGCGTATTATTAGGTAATATTATATTACTTACAAGTATTTTGTTACCTTGATTGTGAGTTTTTACCACAGTGTAAATTTTAAGTTGTGTTTCTACTTTGGCAGTAGGAAGATAAAAAATTAAATACATGCATGACTAGACAGATTAAGATACCACTTACCTGAAATCTCTTCTGATTGTGACAAGGACATCACAGGGAGGTTTGATGAAGCCTGAAACATATTTTTTGTTTATATACATGCAAAAAGATTGCAATAATAAACAAACAAAATACACTATGAACTCACATTAGCCTCATAGCTGCTAAAAGTGTCCCTTATATAAGATTTAGCAGAGATCTTGTGGTACGGAGACTCCACACAGCCAAGTGGGACAGCTTCACTCAGGGTTGGCTCCAGGTGATCTTGTCCGGATTCATCGCATCTATACCCTGGGGCCTGGTAGTCTTCAGGGGCATCTGACCACAAGAATTTATAGATTTACATACTTAGTAAATCCGATTCTGAAGGCTTTAATTTTAGTTTTAGTGCTGTCAAAACTAAATTTTCTTCGATACAATATAGTTCTTAAGAGTTAGGATTAGAAGCTAAATTTCTTTGGGAAATTTCTACCTTTGACAGCACTAAAACTAAAATTAAAGCCTTCAGAATTGACTTTAAAATTAAATAAAATTAATTTTAATTATATGCAATATAGGTAGGTACCTACATCATACATGCTTATTTCGTTATTTTATAACAATCCAATGTCAAAAAACAATAAACTAATTATAAATTACAGAGCAATACAATAAAATTAAATGAAAGTTAGACTTAAATTAATACACTTGCATAATAATATTGCATAAAAATACAGGAATAAATAATATTTATTAATGCAATAAATACAACAAAGCTGATTATAAATAAATATCAAAGCCGATTCTGAAGGCTTTAATTTTAGTTTTAGTGCTGTCAAAACTACATTTTCTTCAATTCAAAATAGTTCTTAAGTGTTAAGATTAGAAGCTAAATGAAAAATTTTAAATTTGACAACACTAAAACTAAAATTAAAGCCTGCAGAAGCATCTTCGTATGCATAACTCTGCCATTTTGATTAGTCTTGCTAGGAAGGACAAGAAACTTAGCGAGATCATATATTTTCTTTGTGTTAAATAAATACAAGGGAAATAAAGTCATACCATCATTATAATATAGGCGAATACTGATATCAGCAGACTCGGGCAACTCTGGTGTGCACGACTGCATCATCACAATACAAGTCCGGATAAGCTTTATTGTCTGATTCTGGACATCATTAAATGTACATTTCAGGGTTTGTTTTTTATTATTCCTGTTCTTGGTGTGAATGCTCATTGCCACCCCGCCAGAGTTGTATGTGTACTCAAATATATGGTACTCTATTAGATTTTCTTGTTTGCATTCATCTTCATAGATGCATAGGGCTAACTGATGAAGCTGAAATAAAAACGTTGTCTTTAAATTTATAATTTTATTCAACTACTTCACTCGGTATTTCATGAACTCTGCAGAAAAATAACACATCCAATAAAATTACTCACATACTTTTTGTCCAGGGCATCAAAAGCCTCTGTAAGTGCTGTACAAAGAAACTGTGCCAGCTCATCCTTACATTTATTCTTCAAGATCTTTAGTTTTAGCCCAGCGAAAGTTTCTACAGTGAAGCAGTTTTCGGGGAACGCGTTTTTCATGTAAGATATTATACTCAGAGCAACAATTGTAAGTCTCTTTGTAAAGGTCACGGAACTCGTATAACTTTCGGTTCCTTGGGCATGAAAAACTTTAAGCCAATCGGCAACAGCCTAAAACAAAAAACAATTTTTATAGATAATTGTGTAAAAGTGTAACAAGAAATCTAGAAATGAAGCATAGGTAATAAAAGCTAAGGATCCGTCCGTATATTATGCTACTTACATTACAGGGTGGAACTACTGTCGAAGTCATTTTTTTCTTAAACTTTAACAAATAGCTTTTATTCAATTTTGTACTCAGGTAAGTTTATAACAATTTTTATTGTTAGGAATTTGGGAAATGATTGAAGCTTAGCTTGGTTAAAGTTCCCGCCAAAACGAACGAAAATTAACACACACAGTGTGAAAAAAAAAATGAAAGGTACATATACATCATAGTCTTCTGTATTTACTAGAAGGCTATGGGTACACATAAACAATACAGAAATTGTCCTGTTCCGTTTTGGTCGCAGACATCTTCGCACACTTGCTTCGATGCGATCATATTTTTTTCAATCAGGTGTGCCTCAGCTGCCGGAGCCAGCAGTCACGAATTAATGGCACAGGTGCCGGAGGTGATCGCGAATGGTGTCGATTCGGTGTAACACGACTTAACTTATTTGACGTTTAAAATAAGGTTTAGACCTGACAAATAAGTTAAGTCGTGTTACGTCGAATCGACATCATTGAGTTGTTTTCCAGGCTAGCTTCCATTAAATTTTTACAGATGGGTGCTATCTAAGGACTTAAAAAACCATATAATCTCTTGGCTAAATGGGCCTTTCCAATAGTTTAAAACCAAATCAAAGTCAATTTGGTTGATCTTCTGGCTATTAGTTAAAACATTCTACGCCTTCACTATGTTTGGTTTTGTATAATTTTTGCTCTGGTAACTTAAATACCAATACTATCTAGCACCGAATATTATCTGGACACCGATTTCTACTGCTTAAGAAGGTTTAGCTATGTAACTGTTTGGACACTGATAACGACAACGATTTTGCCACCAGTATGAATTTGGACGATAATCAAAAAGTCACATTGTATATGTCACAGGTAGGTAAATTATCAGAGCCGTGAAATAGTGAAATTATAATCTTACGGTGGGTTTTTTATATTCTAACTTAACTTAACCATTAGGTTAGTCTCACCATAAAGGTTCTTTTTGTACCCTTTAGTTACTACGGAACCCTGAAAATGTGAAGGCACTACAAAATATTAAAACAACTATAAATACATATTGCAACTACTTTCCGCGACTTGCCATTGACTATTACTAACCTAATATACCGGCTCTCTTCTGCGCTGGTTTTCTACGGTCGTTAAAGCTGAAAGTGTTCGTATCATAGTACTCGTACCAAGCTAAGCCTCTTACAGTGGAAACTATTATTTTTAAAGTTCATTTATACTTAAAGTATTAATACTGTAGTGCAAAGTAATAATTTTAAAACCAAGTCTCTTAAAGTGGAAACCATTGTTTTAAAGTTAATTAAATATACAGGGTTTAGATTTGGTCCACAACTTGCGTCACATGAATAATAGTATACAAATACATATGATGCTTATTTCAAAAAACAGAATTGAAAAAAATTAATACCTCTTGAAGAAGAAGTTATGCTCTTTTTTATATGTCCTAAAGTTATCTTGATAAACGGTAACAGCGGCGTGGAGCGCTAGTTTAGAAGTACTTACATTACCTACTCCGGTGCCCCTCCCCAATCCGCCGCAGCCGCTCCACCCCAGTCCTGAGTCAATTTCATCATGTCAAAATACTGTAAATAAATTTTCGGAAAATTTTTTTTTTTAAATATTTTTGTCATCATCAGTATCGTGTATATAACCTATCCTGTAACGGAAGTTGCTGACCAAATCAACACTCTGTATATTTCTTTTATTATTTTGAACCCAAAGACCTGGATCAACATACAAAGTCTAAATTAATACCCAAGCCGAAAACTATACTTCTCCGTATTCTATAGGGGATCTTTTCGAAATATCTGCGATATATTACAAACTACAGTGGTGCAGGGTATGAATATCCAAGCACTTGGGCAATAATTTTTGGGTAAAGTTAACTAAATTTTCCCCAGAAACAACGATATATCGTTGCCTAAAGATTAAAGAAACACATGTTTTAACTCTTTTGTTAGTAACCGATTTAAACACAAGTTTAAAAAAATAAATTTCGTTATTTGAATAATTCTGTCAAATCTACGAACAAATGACAAAATTTTTGTTGACATTTACTTTTGAAACGTTTATATAACTTTGGAATTGAATAATTTAATTCAAAGGGCATTTAAATGGAAATGTCGTATCCAGAAGGAGAGAAAATACAAAAAGAAAATGGCATCAAGGAGGAGCTACAAAAACATATAAATAAAAAAGAAATGTCTAGTGGTACCAGTGGCATTGCATTATCATCTTTCAAAAACCCCAAGACGTGGAAAAAGTCTATTACGAACTTTTTTAAGAATGAATCTCGATCTACGAAGTCAAATGATGTGAGTACGATCACGTTTAGTTAAACCTATCCACCATGCAAACAATTACGGTCACTTTTAATAGGGGTCCGTATAAGGTCAGATGCACAACTTCAAATGACCATTTCACATTGTATAATTTGATCAATCGGTTTAATAAAATTAATATATAGGTAGATAGTAGACTATAGGGCTATTCTAAATATTTTGGGAAAAACCCAAAAGGTTTGTTCGCCTGATAAAAAAAAATTACGAAGTTACCTCTACAGTAGCCGTCAATAGAAATTGTGGACTATGTAAACAATGCGCCATGTTGTCTTTGTCTATGAATAGGTGAACTATCTAGAGATGGGTAAGTATGTGATTAAAATATGTTAGGTGCTTAATTAGTTTTCTTTATTTGATTCATCGCTAAAATATTCTGATGAATCGCTAGTCAAATCGCCCACGTTAATTACAAATGGTTCCGTCACAGCGTTGTTGGCCGTATCTATTATCTCATCCAGTTCTTTCATTTTTTCTTCTACTTTTAGGACATGAGCTACACATTTTAGAGCATCGCTGGAAGATCACACAGCTCTCGATAGAATCACACACACGTTCATGTTAAAGATTATGAAGTAACGCTGTTAAAAAAAAATGACGGAATAAAATAACATCACGAATAAAATAGGTTTATATTCAAATAGATTCGTACATCACCAATTTTCAAAGACAATACAGATTCGATGAGAAAAAAATATGACAGCAATCTCGACGCAGTACTGAATTGACTATTGATTCTATGATTTTCCGTAATTAACTGGTGATTATAGAATATTTCATGATGAAATACAGTGAATGACTGGTAAGACTCGATGCTTCATGATTTGGAATAATGTTTAGTGAGACTCCGTGACAGAACCTTGAGAAAAATTGAGAAAACGGTTTGTTTACATTGTCCACAATTTCTATTGACGGCGACTTTAAATTTCATGTTTTTCTAGTGCTACAGGGCCTTCCTTAAATCATAATGCCTTGAAAATAAGTGAACAATAACCCCGTCTAAACATTTTAGAATATTTTAATAATTTCATCTAGAAGCCGAGTTATTAAATAAAAACGCAGTTTTTCGTGAGCGCGTGTTTCTTGGTGGTCGTAACAGCTATGGCTGACAGCGCGCTGTTAAACGTCGTCACAGAAGAAAAAGTGACGTCGTATAGATTTCAGTTCTGATTGATGCAAAATCTGACTATATGTAGCCTTAAACCCCGATAAAAAAGAGAGTTTCTGACGTTGGGACCACGTATTGCCTATCAAATTTCCGATTCCAAAGCGGTTTTTTTATATGCTGGAGTACTTATCTGTGGTGGTTTTCATACGATATCAGAGATGTATATGAAGTAATTCGGGGGATTTTGTGATAATTTATTGCTTAATTAAACTGTCTCTCTAAATATGAAAAGGCATAGGTGTTTAATGGCATCTAAAATACAGGGTGTTAACATGAAGTTGCGGAAGCCGAAAACTGGTGATAGTACTTGAAAAAAAATTTGACAAACCGAGAAAAATAATCTCTTGTTTCATACATTTTGGTCGGGTAGCTATCTAACTTTTCTATGAAACAGCAGATTTTTTTTCGCAATACGAGTATTGGCTCCACAGTTAAAGAGGTTCGTATGGACGAGTACTATCGCCAGTTCCCGGCTTTCGCAACTTCAGCTTAACACCCAGTACTTATACAAAGTTACAAAGTGGAAGGCCGAGCCCGGAGCGTCATTTCATATTAAAATGTAATTTCATACGTACCTATACAGGGTGTAAATGCAAAATCAAGAATCCCTTTAGGGTACGAAAGTATACACGATACTGATACGATTACGATAAAAAAAGTATACCTTAAATTTTTACCAAAAATTATATTGTTTTCCTAAGATCCAGCTACGCACTCTTATCAATGCAGTTCATTCACCCCGTAGTGCGGTAACGACCAATCACATTGAGTAATTATGTTCTGTGCTACTGACGCTATCAGAGGTCAACGACCAGCGAGAGTGTCCGCCGGATTAGAGTATTTCAAGTTTAACAAATCGTGTTATTATGTGGTACTGCTACATGAAAAAAAATCGCCGCTATTTTTTTTAAACACTGTATGGTTCATACTAACATACCCTAGATGGATTCTTGCCTTTGCTTTTACACCCTGTATATTATCAAATTATCACATCATACCTGTAGCTGTGATCGGTTGTATTTTTGTTTCAGGGCGATTGTCCGACAGGTAGTAAAGAAAACTTCAAATACAAGGATATAAACCCGGAGCAAAAATGGCAATCTTTAGGGAAAATATTTAGACGCCAAAGTTTTGTCGAACATATGGAGAAGACACCTAATGAACCGATTGACGAAAGTTCTTCGTCAAAATGTGTTGTTGCCAAACGTTCTGTCGTTAAAAAGGCATTGTCGCATTATTTTGGTAAAGGCCAAATTAACCTTCCAGCTTCAAAGGAATCAGAAAATTGAGCGAATATTGCTTTTACTGTAGTTTGTGTATTAATAATAATATAACTTAACTGATAAATACAAAAATTGCCGTAAAATGTAACGAAGATTATTGTTTTGGTACAATAAACATACTTACTAGCATTTATAATGGGTCGTTTATTTGTAGGTACATAAATGATTGAAATTATGAACTTTACTTTTAGAAGTAAAAATACCAGTGCGTAAACCATAAGACTTATTATCTCCTAAGTCTGGCGTAAACGTAGGATTTTGCTGACGCCTAAAAATTAAATAAGTGATTGTTTAGACTGAAAAGGATCCGCCCGCGCACACCGACAACAACCAGACCCTCTACTATTAAAACTCGAGACTCGGTTAGTGATCTGCAACAAGGTCCAATGATATTTTTTCTCATTTTCATAAAAAATAAATTTTGTTTCCATACTGGACTAGTTCAAAATAGTTCATTATCCTAGTATAGGCAGTACGGGAGCAAAAAATGTTTTTTTTTTCAATTTCGCCTGATCTGTCATCCATCAAACATTGTTCCTGGCCCCGTCCGTAAATTACGCTCGCGGCCGGTGACGGCCGGTCGCGCAAACAGTTGAGGCGCGGGGATGCGGGGGCAAAATCACTAATTTGTCCAGGTCGACGCCACTAGTTAACTCACAAGTGCAAGGAGCGTGACGTACTGTTTAATCGCAAAAACATCGTGTCACGCTCCTCGCACTTAGATTCAACTATATGTTGCGTCGCGCGCGATTAAACCTTATACTACGGGTGCTAATCACTAACCGAGTCACCAGTATGAATTCGGGTGATTAATTAAATTTAACCTTATACTGGATGTCACCTAATATGATATTGCGGAAGCCGGAAACTGGCGATAGTAGGTACTCGTCCACGTAAACAACTTTTACTTTGGCGCCAAAGCTAGAATCGTGAAAAAAAATCAGCTGTTCCATAGAAAAGTGACATAGTTACCTACCCGACCTAAACCAACTGTTTATTTTTCTCGAGATCTCAATTTTTTTCAACGAAAAGTATTTATTGCAATGGTCTCTTTTAGTAACATTTTGGATTTGTGTGGCTAGTACAAATTTATATGTAATACAATGGAAGTCGCAGAGTTTACGTCCAAAATTACTGGAGTTCGAGAGTCTCCTAGCCCAAGACTAAATACATGGTATCTATTCGGCATAACACGTCTCAACTTATTTGACAGGACTAACTTTATTTTAAGCGTCCTGTCTTTTTCTTTCTTTATTGAAAAGACAAGGACAGAACGCGTAAATTAAGTTTGGTCCTGTCAAATAAGTTAAGATGTGCTTCACCGAATCGGTACCATTGCCATTATTGAGTGAGACTTGGTTGGAGCCAGAGAGCGCTTTATGACTTAGCGGTTACGCGTCAGATAACACGTTGATGGACAGTATTAACCCATTGGTTTACCCTGCTGTGACACTATTCATTTTTCATACATCGCCTATAAGCGTACTGTCACAAAACATCAAAATGACTATATGACAGTATTGTATATGACATAAGCTTCTAAACAAATAAATTATGTATGTAAACCAAAAATACCCCAATTTCTTCAAGGAACGATTCATGATGTGTAGGTATTTTAGTACGAATGTAGCTACGAGTATAAATTCAAAAATTGGTTTCACTACGTCTTATCATACTCGTAGACTAAATATTAGTCTATTAGTGCTGTCTGTATATTTTATCAAGCGACATCGATTTTGCAACATTGATTTTTAAACGAATAAAATTTATTTAATTTTAAATGTACTCGTGAGCATTTCTCATTTTTTTTCGTAACTTGATTTTTTTGCTGTCCCACAAAGTTATTTATCATTATTGTGTATAAAATGGTCTAACAGTATTTAACTGTAGACGGTGTGGTTTTCTTTATTTATTTTTGAATACGAAAAAAAATACTGAATGTCTAAAATAATTATATATTAATTAAAATTGAGTAAATAAAAAACACTCCCAAATTTTAATGTATGAAAAGTCACGTGTCCCATACGACTTACTGATACTTTGATCGCTAATATTTCGGAAAGTTCAAAAGCATCCTACGTATTTTTTGATTTTAATTGCTTAATCATTATGTCGGGGTTCATTTCATATTATCTTTGAGAAGAGACTAGTGCATTATTTTTTCAAAAAACACATTTTAATCTTGTCCCAGAAAAGTTTTAAAAAGTGACATCCTCTTTTGTTACCAATTTTAGCATATTACTTTTGTGAAATATACCAATAAGTTGATATTTTTAGTTTTTGTCAACACTCTACGTGACATTTCAGTACGCCATTTTGTTGAGCAATCTCTCTCTGCTGGATGGCGTCTAAGAGTGTACACGTGCCTACTATTGCTCAATTTCTGTTCAGTTTTTGTTACCGGATTTTACAGGTAAGTTGTTAATATCTCATAAAACCATTGTTGGTTTTTGAAAGTGAATATTCTAAGTTACATTTTTTACAGTTACAGTTTTTTTGACAGAAGGTACTTTGTACCTTGCAAATTATTATAAAAAACAATTAGCTACTAAGTTAGCATGCATTTTAGAAGGTAGTGAATCTGTTACAAAGAGTGTAACAGGAAATTTTCCAATACCAGTTATAATTGATGGTATTTGTAATGTTAATTATTTACATAATTTTGTCCCTATTGACACGGTTAGTACAAGTACTAACAAAATTGTAAAAAATTCTTTTTAGAATTGAAGACAATGGGAAAGCCGCCTGTATTAAAGCTGGTACATCAAAACATACAAGGCGGCTTTCTCAGCAAAATACTTTCAATCGAGTTGTTCTTAGAGGAATCAAAAACAGATATTTTGTGTGTAACCGAACATCATCTACATGAACATAATATGCATTTTAATGTTAATAATTTTAGTGTTCTTAGTTGCTACAATAGATTAAAAATACAAAAAGGTGGCTCCATGATTCTTGTAAAAAATAGTATAAAAGCAAAGGAAAGAAAAGACATTGTAAAACTTTCTGTAGAACATCAACTAGAATTAGCTTGCATAGAAATGAGTACATATATTATTCTCTGTGTTTACCGACCCTCAGGACAAGATTACAACATTTTTGAAAAAGCAATGGAAGAGGTTTTAAAATTATTATTTGATACAAAGAAAAAAGTTATTATATGTGGAGATTTTAACGTAGATTTACTAGAAAAATCGATTATGCGCTCAAAATTATTACATTTATTCAAATCATTTAATTTGTCTAATGTGTTCTTAGAACCTACTCGAATTACTCGGGATACTGCGTCATGCCTCGACAATATATTCTGTGATTGTGAGTATTCAGACAATAAAGTAATTAACCGCTTGCAGTCCGATCACAGTGGCCAAACTATAACCATTAAACAAAGCGTAAAACAACTGCCCAAAGAAGTCTTTTGCAGACCTATTACAACTCTCAAAGTAGATTGTTTCAAAGCAAATCTAGAAGTTAAATTAGCACATTTTAATCTTCTCCAAGACGATCCAAACGCTCTCTTTACAGACCTTTTCAACATAGTCTCTAAAGAGTTCGAAAATACGTTTAAGATGCAAAAACTTTCTAACAAAAGTAAAATCACCTTCAGTGACTGGGCGACACCAGGTATTTATAAAAGCAGAAATCATTTATACGAATTATACGACATAAAGTCCTACAATAATAATGTTAAATTTACTGAATTCGTGAAAAATTACTCACGCATCTTTAAATTGGTGTGTTTAAAAGCAAAAAGTATCTACTTGAATAAAAAACTTAAAAGGTCCGATAACAAAGTAAAAACAGTATGGAACATCATAAATACTGAAACTGGGAAAAGTAAGAAACGAGATAACGAACTTAAGTTAAGTATTAACAATGAAGTCGTTACAGGAGATAAAGAAGTTGCGAATGCCTTTGAACAATTCTTTACTGAAATTCCTTCCTTAACAACTAAAGATTTAAATTCAAGCCCTAGGCTTGCGCAGGATCTTTTAATAGATCACGTACCTCAGTGTCTTTCTGTATTTGCTTTTAAACATATTAATTCATTAACTGTAATTAAAGCATTTAAATCGCTTAACTTGAAAAAAACCGAGGACTTATGGGGCCTATCTGTGAAAGTTATAAGTTCTGTTATTGATTTAATAGCTCCTTATTTGGCATTAATTTTTAATAAATGTGTAGATGATGGTATCTTTCCTGACTTAATGAAGTTTAGTAAATTGATCCCCCTTTTTAAATCAGGCGACCACGGGGACCCTTCAAACTATAGACCTGTGTCAGTTTTACCGGTATTGAGTAAGGTTTTTGAAAAAATAGTTTTTAATCAATTGTTATTTCATTTTAATTTAAATAAGTTACTTCACTGTGAACAATATGGATTCACTAGAGGGATGTCAACCACAGATGCAGGAGTTGCTTTAGTTAAGCACATTTTTGATGCTTGGGAAGATAGGCAAGATGCATTTGGTGTATTTTGTGACCTCTCGAAAGCCTTTGATTGCGTTAATCATGAAACACTCTTATGTAAATTGGATCACTACGGAGTGAGGGGCAAATCTTTGGCGTTATTGAAGTCATATCTTAGTGATCGTATTCAAAAGGTAGACATTAACGGGGTAAAATCAAGTGGAGCATTAGTTAAAATGGGTGTCCCGCAGGGTTCCATATTAGGGCCCTTGCTGTTTTTAATTTACATAAATGACCTTCCATATTTAGTTAAAGACTTAACGAAGATAGTATTATTCGCAGACGACACGTCACTTATTTTTAAAGTTAATAGACGTAAAGATATCCTTGACGGCGCCAATACAACTTTATCACTGGTGCTTGATTGGTTTACTGTAAATAATTTAGTTTTAAACGCAAAAAAGACAAAGTGTATAAAATTTACGTTACCAAATGTAATTCAAGTGGATGGTAATTTGCTTTTGCAGGGGTCCAAGCTGGAGTTAGTTAACGAAACAAAGTTTTTAGGCATTACGGTAGACTCTCGTCTTCAGTGGGGTCCCCACATAGAAGCCCTATGTGGTAGACTTAGTTCGGCCGCATACGCTGTTAGACGCATAAGACAAATTACTGATGTAGATACTGCTAGACTAGTCTATTTTAGTTACTTTCACAGCATTATGTCATACGGCATGCTGTTATGGGGTAGAGCCGCGGATACAGACGCAGTCTTTGTTTTGCAGAAGAGAGCAATTCGGGCTATTTATAATATGAAGCACCGGGATTCATTAAGACAAAAGTTCAAAGAAATTAATATATTAACGGTTCCTTGTGAATATATTTACCAAGTCCTTAGATATGTCAGAAAAAATGTTGAGTCTTTCCCAAGGCTTGGTAAGCAACATTGTAAGGAGACCAGAAATAAGCATAAACTGGCTTTTCCAAAAATCAGACTCGCTAAGGTGAGTACCTCTTTTGTAGGACATGGTATAAGATTTTACAATAAACTTCCAAAGGAGGTCCTTACTTTGTCAGAGAATAAGTTTAAACTGTATATTAAGCAGGGCCTATTGAAAAAGGCATATTATAAAATAAATGAATATTTGGATGATGGTGAAGCATGGTGTTACAGTGATAATGATACTCGTAGTAAGTTATAATTTAATTAAATAGTATAATTTCTTAACTTATGATTCCTCTAAGGTGTAAACATTAATTGATTATAGACTGTAAAAGGAAAAGGACTATATGAGACAGGTAGACAAAGATATATATGTTTTTCTTTTTTTCATTAACCTGAATTCCTACTGTCTTGTATTTTCTTATCCCTTGGTTAAAGTAGATATAAGTCATATATTGTATAGTATAAGTTTTATGTTGAAAAAAAGACATGATCTTGCTAAGTTTCTTGCCCTTCTTCTTAGCAAGACTAATCGAATGGGCGGAGGTAGGCATGTATTTATATATGTAACCTATTAGTATGTAGTATATAGGATGGGATTTGGTCGGCCGCCTGCATTCGTGCTGGGGGCTCGGTTGGTGATCACTGAACCTTGTTCCTGGTCCCTGGCCGGGTCTCCGGTATGGGTTCGGGCGGCTGATTGGATTTTACCTTGTATAATATATATTTTACCTATCATTTTAATCGTAAATATATTGCTACATAAATTAAATAAACCTTTAATTTAGTTCATGTACATTTATTATTCTATTACATATATTTTCTTTATTAGATTAAATTTGACGTGTAAAAAGTGTATATATCTATACCTGCTTTGCAAAATAAACTATTTGAATTTGAATTTGAATTGAATTTGACATTCGAGTTGAATTTAAATAAAACAGTTATTGTTTTTACTGTGATGAATAAATTTCAAAACATAAATTATTCTCGTTTCGTTACTTCTTCTTTTGTTACTTTGGCATAGTAATGTATAAGAGGAAAGTTAGGTAACAAAAAAGGAATTCAAACAAAAGTAACAAAAAAGGTAACAAAAAAGGAATTTTGTTACTCTTATTTTGTTACTGTCCCAAAATTAATCAACATTAATTTTGAATTTTCCTGGGTTTAAATTGACTTAAAACACCTAAAACTGATCGTTAATAATGAAAAACAGAAACATGTCGGGATAAATAATATTATCTTTCTATAATCAATTTTGGTTTTCATAAAATAAAAACTTTTGCCTTTATGTTTGTACCAATGGTAACAAAAAATAATTATTGCAGAGTTTTCTTAAATATGTTTTTATTCAAAGGGATATTTTTGCTGAAATTATTAAAAGTATAATCATGAATTTAAAGAAACAATGTTTCCTACTGGTATATCTACAATAACTTATCCAATTTTCACCAAATAAGTAGTAACAAAATAGGACGCTTTTTTCACCCCCTAATTGGATTTTCACAATTTTATCACTGAAACGGTGAAATCACATACGCGCTATACCAATATTATCAATCTAAACATAATAAATTATCAGATTTTTATGTTATATACATATATTTACGATTTTTTCATTTTGGACAAGTTTTTGAATTAGTAGCAAATTTTTTGAGAAATGCTCTCGTGCAAACTGTACCTTTTTAGGTTTCCAAGTGAATATATTTAAAGAAGAAATGGACAGAAAATGTAAAAACTGCGGGATATCAAGTTTCTGAAAACAAAAACTATTTGATTTGTCCGACTATACCGACGCACAACCTTCAACGCTAAGATAAAAACATGAAATTTGTGATATACCTATCTGTTTACTCCTTACAGGATGCCGAGGTGCACGAAGAAATAATGTTTCGAAACCTTACCCCTGTCTTTTTTAGCAAAAGATTATACATACGACCAAAAAGGCAACATTCGTAGTGATATGTGGAAGACTCGTGTACCCTGCTACCCCGTTGTCCCCGAAAGGAACTATCATTGTACTTATTTGGTCGACTAGTAGGAGTCTCTTAAACTTTAAAATCAAACCGGTACGCTGTCAAAGCCCTGACATCCAATCCATATAAAATTATACAATATCAACGCTATAAACGGATAATAAAACCTCAGAGTTGGCTGTATGGGCTAAGTTTCCATTGCCTTTCCATTTTGGGGGAAAAAATGAAAAAATCACGTGTGTCAATGTTGCCAGCCCTACATCTTTTTGCGTAGATCTACGTACTTTGGACCTTTTCCGTGAACCTACGACCTTAAGTCCATGAATCTACGTAGGTACTTTCTATCGAATAGGTAGGTATTCAAATAAGCATATTCACATTAACTCTGAATGAACTTAGTAGTCTGAATGGTCTAATTCCCTTCCTCTTCGATAAAAATATTATGAACGTATGAACTCTTACTAAATCTACGTAATAAGCGTTTTTCCTTATGTCAAATTTAGTGTTAAATGAGATTCCTAGATGGCACTGTCGTATTCTTTAGCAACAGAATCAAAGACAAAATTTGCACCGATTCCAAACAAACGAACAACCACTGACAGTGATTGCTACGAAACATATTTTATATATGGTGACATTGACAGCGACATCTGGAGGAAAGCTAGGAACTAAGAAAAAAAAAAAACGAGAAAAACGCTCATTTTCAATGAGGATAAGTCACATAACGGGAGAATCCAATTTTGACTATTACATTGCATGTGTTATGATTTTCTGAGTACACTACTTTTTGATTTTTTGAAATCCGTCCATAAATGGCAAAGTTATTTAATATTTTATCGGGCTTGATTTTAAAACGCGCGCCTCCCGCCCGTGGATACCGATGTCGTCATCACACACAGACCCCGCGCGATCGCAGTCGTCCAGTACGCACATTCGTGATTAGTAGCGAACACTCGGTTTTTTTTCGAGTTTTATGCATTATCGGTTTATTGTTTCGGTGTTCTGTAATAATGAGCAACAAATTGGAAGATGGATTCGAAAAAGGACAGTCAGATAATCTACCTAAAGTGGATTCTTTCATGGTTTTTGAATACTTAAACAATCATGTGAAGTATACCAGCGCTGAAATCCGAGGTTGGAAGCTTCAACGGTAAGTACCTACCAAATTTAATGTGTTAGTTAGTGAGTTTAGGCCTAGGTACTTTTTCCCATGGCTGTTGCGGTAGGTAATGTGAAAATAATAAAATAACCTGGGTAAAAAGGTACATGGACAGCATAACACACTCCATCATAAAAACGTTAGTCAAGTCAAGTACCTACATTATTTCTTCCTACGGAGTTCGAGTTGATGTTTTTGTAAGCAGGCAACTGCAGGCATGATTCATTGCGATTTAGTAAGTGCCGGTTTCAAGTTCACCTAAACATTATAGACCGGGAGCGCGCCGTAGATTAACTAACATTAGCGGATACCTACCATGTTTTTTGTTTCGATGCACTTAAATGGTGCAACCGCATCAGGTAATGTGATGTAGGTATTTAATGCTGTATGATTATTACAGGTCTGTACGAGAGTCATATGGCGACGATGCCGTAGGGTATGTCCAAGTCCAAAGAAATGGAAATGTGTGCACAGTAAAGGCAAGAATAACACCGGAGCATAAAGTAAAAACTAAAGGTTATAGCTGCACTCTCAAATGTGAAGAAAATGATAAAACTATTATTGATGTTACTTGTCATGATTGTGCTGCACAAAAAGGAGGTTGCAAACATAGTGTAGCATTTCTTATGTGGATACACAGACGCAGTGAAGAGCCTTCTCCAACTGAAAAAAAATGTTATTGGGCCAAACCAAAACTGGCCACAGTGGGCACAACCTTGAAATTTATAAAAGCCAAAGATATCGGTTCCAGCGCTGGAGATATTGACGATAACGCTAATGTAAGAAGTGAACAATTTTTTAACAAACTGGTGCACAATATACAGTTAAATTCTATTAGGATTCAGTTAACAAGTTACGTTACACAGAATGAACTTACGAAATTATCATTGCATAACTTGATAAATGATTATAAAAAAGAAGGTAACGACACGAACAGTGCACAAGGCTTCATCGATTATTGTACAACAAAACAAACACCAGAAAAGTGTTCAAAAATAGAACAAGAAACTCTATCTCAAGCTCAGTCTCCTTTATGGCATGAGATGCGATATTGCAGAATAACCGCGTCAAAAATACACGACGCCGCCCATTGCAAAACCCCTGATGGTTCATTAGTTGAGCAAATATTCGGTGCAACCATACCAGAAACTCCTGCAATGCGAAGAGGCAAAGTACTGGAACCTGATGTTAGGGCAAAAGTAGCAAAATTGAGAAAATTTGTAATCGAAAATGGTGGGCTGTTTTTGAAAAGTGATTGGCCTATTTTAGGTGCATCTCCTGATGGCTTAACACAAGAATATGTCATAGAAATAAAATGTCCCATGACCACACAAGGCAAAGAAAGCTTTATTAAAAATAATCGTCTCACAAACAAATCAAAAGGTCAAATCCAGCTGCAAATGTTTTTTTGCAACAAAACTAAAGGGCTTTTTTGTGTTGCTGATAAGAATTTTGAAGCTAACAAAGAAGTAGAAATCTTTGAAGAAGATTTTGATGAAATTTACTGCAAAGATCTTTTGGAAAAGTCAACAAGTTTTTGGAAACACTCAGTCTTTCCTAAATTGGTCAAAACTTAGGTTAAGGTATAAAAATAAACAGATGGCTTAAGATATAAATATTGTTTTATTTTAAACTTGGTTTCTAAATAAGCATTCTTGAAGATTAACTACTCCACAAGCAGATGTCACAACATAGTCTAATATTCTAACATAATCAATGTCAACACATGCATGAGGTGCAATCATTTCAAACTCCCTTAAACGCCCTATACTTCTCTCGACGTGTACTCGAAGGGCCGCTATTCTTTTAGTTTCTAAAACTTCTTCTTTACTTAGTTTTGATCCCGAATCAACGCTAGGAGGCCTTAAAAGTTTGCAACCTTGACGTTCAAGTAAATGAGCTATATTCTTAAATCCCCTATCAGCCATCACTACGTCACCGGGGGATAACATCTGAAGAAAACCGCAGTCTTCAAAGATAAGGGCGTCCGATGTCCTTTCTCCATAACCTTCGGATATGAAGTTTATAAGTCCATTAGGTGTTATCGATATTAGATATTTTATAGTATTCGCATTTTTATATTGTGACCACGTCAGCGCCTGATGTACTGCTGAGCTAGGTTTCTCGATTTGAATTTCTAAACAATCTATGATGCTGACGACTGTTGAATAACGCCTCCTAAAAGGTATCGGAAGATTTGAGCGAATATCGTCGCGAGGAGGAATAAAAATCAGTTTCTCCATGCATTGAGCAACCTTAGGTATTGTTTCTTTGAAATGTCTGGCGACTGTAGATTCCGAAACTCCAAATGAGCGGTTTTCCAGACTGACCTTGATCAAGCTTTCAGACGTAAACACAGATGGCGTTACCCTGCTTTCAAGTGTCAAAAAGCACAGATTATTTTTTAATCTGTGGGCAGCAAGATAAAAATCGTCAATTCAATTGTTAAATCCAACAACACCCTTCACAAAGACATTCCTATTTTGTTGTGTTTATATTGTGTTGTTTTCTATCTGTATTACTTACGTTAATAGCTTGTTTCAACTTTTCAACTTCAACATGCGTTGTAGCTAATTTTAAAAATAAGGAACACACAGTTTAACTAATTACGGAAAGAACAATCTTAGCAATAATACATTTGAGGCATGAATTGACCATAAAAAACAAAGAAGCAAAGAAGAAGTGTCAAAATCATAAGAATCCAGTGTTGCCAGGAAGACATTTTTTGACACTTTTAGTACAGGCTGCGCCATCTATTGCGTCGTTCGGTACTACTTTTTCTTTTTTAATCTGTCTTTGAAAACCCCTCATTGAACAGCAAGCACGGAATTCGGTTCACGCCATCTCAGTTTTTTCAAGCTCAATAATACATCCATCAGAGGTCTCTCAGTAGATTCACTCAAATATTCTAAACAGAAATACACTTGCGATGGTAATCCGAGAAAAAGCTTAGGTTCTCTAGATATAGACATTAAAGTTCCTTTTTGCATGTGTTCCTTAAATAACTCAGTATCTACTTGTCGTTTCATTTCACAGGCGTCAGTATTTACACTGAATCCACTTAGGCTCGCAGAAACTGATGAGGTATTAGAGTAAGATGTGAAGCTATCATGCATTGGTTCCCGATGATGATGCGCGGGAAACAGAGTACACCTACAGAACTGAAGAGCGCGTGCGGGGTCGCGCCCCGGGTATGTGTGGGATGACGTCACGCGCTCGCGGCTGGTACTGGCGGGCGTTATTTGAACTGCTACAGTAAAATTGCTGTACTTTCGACATTTCTTGTCCGATTTGGATATTTTTTTCACCATAAGTCATGTTTTTTTTACTGTCATCGATCTACATACTTAACAAAAATCGTGACTCTTCCTCATTCAGAATTTCTGACCTACGTTCTTTTCAAATTACGAGTAGGTAGTCTAGTAGGCAATTGGCAACACTGTACTTGACAGTCGAGTCGATTCTCAGAGCAGTAGAGCATTTTTTTTCGATTTTCTTGTTTTGCGTGGTCTTGATGAATGACTGTGATTTTAGAAAACAATGAATTACAGAGCGTAAATAGAACGCATTTAAATTTGGATTTACAAACCGTTCTTGAACACTGTACCTAGATACTTGTACTTGTACCATAGCTTATAAACATGAGCACATCAAGTCGCAGAAGAAGACAAATTCAAGGTGATATTCAGGATCCCCGCATCTCCTCCACCGTTCCTAACTGCTATCCCGTCTTAGAACCTCCCGTACTACGTACCATAAGGTTCAACAGCAATTATGGACGCTCATATCCAATCCTAAGTACCTAACCTTTTGTCTTTGTAATGTTACGGGTCCCCACTAAGAGCTGGTTACAAAAATGTGTTACTAAATTACAGATGTAGCTACATCCAGAGGAAGTGATTTATCCACATCAAATGCAATTATTATAGTTGTTATAATTTTCATGTCATCTCTATTTGCTTTGGCTTTTGTGTATCGCCAGTTTCCTGAACTTGATATGTAAGTAATCATCAAGGCCCGTAGCACAATGTGTAGTCGCGCGCGTTGCGACTTAGTTGAATTACAAGTGCAAGGAGCGTAATACAATGTTTATACATTTAAACAGTACATCACGCTCCTTGCATTGTGATTCAGCTAGTAGCGTAGCGCACAATTAAACCTTATGATTCAAGCAATATGTTACATGTTCCTGATATTATATTTATAAATCTGTTTTCAGAGATGAAGCTAAACATATTAAACTGCCATGGGATTTAGAAGAAGCTAAGCAACTGGGTCTTGTTTTGGACAGATATAAAGACAAATACTTTGCTGTTGTACTAATAGGAGTATTTCTAGTTTACATATTGTATCCTTTTACATTGTATTTATACGTAATATACAACGTGACCGTATGAACGTATGGCGCATCGTGTATATATATTAAAAAAAAAATAACAATTAACATAATAAAACAAGCCACTAATTTCCTCAACAACAATTCAGTTTGCAAACATTTGCAATACCTGGATCCATATTCCTGAGTATTCTTTCAGGGTTCCTATTTCCATTTTATTTAGCTCTAATTTTAGTTTGCTGTTGTTCAGCTCTTGGTGCCAGTTTATGTTTCTTCCTCTCCAATATATTGGGGAAGAGACTAGTTAGGAAATTCTTCCCAGAGCGAGCTGCTCAATGGGCCAAAGCAGTGGAAAAGCACAAGAATAATTTACTGAGCTATATCATATTTCTGCGAGTAACTCCATTTTTACCAAACTGGTTTATAAATATGTCTGCACCTGTTATTGGGGTACCTTTATTACCATTCGCTTTAGGAACATTTATAGGTAAGTTTAATTTTAAATAATACCTACCATACTATATTCTTTAATGCACACCCAGGAAACAGTTTTGAAAAAGAATTTCAAAATAGGTATAACCCGGAGCAATAAAGAAAGGAATCTTAGATGGCGCCCATCATCATCCCCTCTCACTCGCACAGTATATCTGTCTTCAGTCGCACACCTGCAAAAAATATAGTCTGGATTTGCCGCTCAAGCTTACTCCACGGGTCTAGTTTCCCAACACACTGTTACTTGTTTCTTGTTAAATTTCACTCGTTCTTGTTGTTTTTGTTGATCAAAAAATTTTTGTTTTAAGTTTCTCCAGTGGTGTCAGTACACATTGTTCCTGATCACTAACCGAGTCTGCAGTATGAATTCTGGCGGTTGATTAAATTTCACCTTGTATATTAAAATAGACCAAAAATATTACAAAAAAAAATATTAAAGAAACAACTTTTTATGCTGTCTGTATCACTGAGCAATAAAATCTCAGGTACATGCCGCCATTTTAGATTCCTTTCTTTAATGCTCCGGGTTATTGCAGGGTACAATTGGCAGTGTCACTAAAAAACGATGTCTTCCAGGCAACATCTGGGTGGAATAAACCTTAAAAAAAAATGTGTAAGCAGTGCACAACATAAATGATACAACTTTCTATCATGATTGCAGGAGTGGCTCCGCCGTCATTTGTTGCCATTCAAGCTGGACAAACCCTTCACACTCTCACCTCCACCAGAGATGCTTGGTCATGGACCTCTGTGGGTATTCTCTCCTTACTTGCATTTGTGTCCTTGATACCAGTATTACTACAGAATAAGCTCAAACAGAAGTTTGAATAGACAATTTGTTGTTAATTTTAATAAATAATAATTTATTGTTTTTTATATGATTTGTATGTACATTTTTGGTCATGTATTTAATAAATTAATGTTATACATTCCACTGTGCTGTTTCATTTCAATCTTGCACTCAGTGCACATGAGTGACTGCTAACAATATGACCCGACATGAGCAATTAGTGTTTCATTTCCATTAGATGGCTGCACAACTGGTTTCCAGTACCACCAATTATACCACACTGTAAATTAAAAAATAAATAATATCACAAGAAATATTGCAAACTAGCTGACCCGGCGAACTTCGTTCCGCCTAACAGTCTAATTATCGTGTTAACTTTAGTTAAACTTAATTTAGGATTTCATTCAATTTTTTTTTTGCAAATACAGAAATGTTTTATTGCTTGCCATTGCGAAAGAAGAATGGCAGGGAGCCATGCAGTTTCATAGGCTTAGCGTAGGGTATTGAATATATGCAGAAATAATAGTTCTTGGAATAACTAAGAAAAAAAGGTAATCGCAGTATATTTTTAAAACTTGGGGTTTAGATGTTATTTAATGATATCAGAACGCTAGATAAATAAACACTGTACATTAATACGTATAGTGGTTGGTTTCTTTTATATGCGTAGTTTTTTCAACAGATGGCACCACATGCTAATTGCATTCGTAAAATTAATTAATTAATTAATTGTTATTCGATAACTTATCCGATATTTTATTACTTATTCTGCTATTCGGAGCGGAGAATAATACACCAAAAAAGACATAACTAACATCTATCCAGCCGATCTTGAGTTACAAGTGGTGTAACTAACACGACTTTGTTTTCTATATTTAGATTAACTAGCTTGCTCTGATAGCAAAGGAATACTTACATAAGTAGGTTTGCTTTAATTCTATCCTCAATGTCTTACACTGATGCTTACATTCTTCCGCTGGATTCAAGTCAATAACTCTGGAGCCACTTAGGACTAGGATAAAAGAGAAATTGCACTCTGTATCTGGTAGGTTGAAAGATTGTTGACTTGAATCAATAATGATGAACCTTTCTGTACTTTGTCCAAACTTTGGCACAACTTTGGCCCTTGGAATGATATGCCTCAGAACCCTTGCAGTATTCATCGTGTTAAACTTCCTTAAATAAAGATATACATTTGTTTAAAATTTTACGATGTAATTTGCCAAAATTATTTTCAATTGAACGGCCCAATGGAAAAAGTCCTTTTCCACTGGTGCCTTCAAATGCTTTAATCCATCATAGAAAATTGGGGTGACAGAACAGACAAATGCATGAGTCAGTTCTTAAAATCAACTGAAGCCCCTTTTTTCCAAGATGGATTAAAGCAAGGTCTGGCCCAGTAAAAAAGTCCCTAAGGGAAGGGAAAGCTGACTTGAGGACTTTAACCACTGGGCTCTTCACATGCTGTTGTTTACCTACCAAATGTATAAATTCTTTTCCCCCATTTCTCGTAGGCTATAGAACATTTCACTTGGACTGATATATATCTTGTTGTTAGTCAGAATCTTAGATGATTCCTTTCCAAATAATTCCTTATTTCTTACAAAGGCTTCATTCAAAGCATCAATCTTCATAACTTTTTGGTCAGTCTAAAATTATAAACATGTTGGTACTCATACATTAACAACATATTATAAATTTATTAAAAAGCTTTGCCTGGGAAATAGGAAATTCACTAAGCAAAAATTTGGCCTTAGGTACTAAGATCCAGTAACTTGATTTGTGATGCTTACTTACCCGGCCATCAGAATTAGGCAATGGCAAAAACTTTAGTGCCATTTATTGATAGAGGTGATATTGGTTGGCTCATTGGCCTAATTGTGATGGTTACTTAATATATGGTAATCGGTGTTGATTCAGTGTAACACAACTTATTTGACAGGACTTACCTTATTTGAAGCATTCTGTCTTCGTCTTTCGATACAGAAAGAAGACAGAATTCGCAAATTAAGTTTAGTCCAGTCATTGACATAGGCGTAGCACGGGGGAGGGAGGGAGGGGGGGGGCAGGTGGGCCCGGCCCACCCCAGAATAAAAGTAAAATATTAAATAAAACCAAAATACATCAGCAATATACGTAAAACAATGTGTTAATGTTTTTAATAATACCTACACCACCTTCCTATATGTATACTAACATCAACTAACATGCATAAATAAAAACGAAAAGTTTTGTATTCATTGTCTTTAACATCTATCTGTCAGTGGTTGGTCGGCTGGGTTAATAATTAAATCTGCCCCCCGCCCCCAGAAAAAATCATTGCTACGCCCTTGGTCATTGAGTCCAGTCAAATAAATTAAATTGTGTTACACTGAATCAACACTAATGTTATACTCTCCTGTTTCATGTGATTCGCTAAGTTAGAGTCACCAAGTAAACTAACATTCACATTATATTAATAGGTGGTGTAGAGTGGTAGCTATGAAATGAAATTTATTACTTACCTACCTTATAAATAAAAGGAGCACTTTGTTGATTAGTGATCCCAGGGTCATCAATCTCATATATGTTATTAACTGTGCTGCATGGCCAGCATTCCATGTCCACGACCGTAAAGAAAGGGTTTTGAATAAGACAGGTTTCATGATATAACTCTGTGAAGCAAATTATTTTATCACCTACTGCTAGAAAAAATAAGAAATTTATAAATGATTCTGATTAAATTGTTAATAAGTATAATTAATTACCAGTGAGAGAGGGGAACAATGAAATGAACGGTATAGAAACTCTCCTTAGAACTTTTAAACCAGGATAAATGTATTCTTGGAGATTACTATGAATAGTTTTTATGTTGTAAGCAATGAGAAAGATTGCAAAGCAGCAGACAATAATGCATCTGAGTTTTGTAAAGATTCTGTTAGATGATTGTAGGTTATTTTTTTGTAAATCTTTTAGAGACTCGAAGTACAAGTTCTTAAACTCATCTTCGGTTAGTCCTGCATCTCTGCACTGCTGTCTCAGTAGTTGTATGGAATTGGAGTAGTCTTGTAATGCTTCCTGATTAACCATCCTCGCTAAATTAAAGTTGTTTTTTTCATTTCCAACCAATTTTCGGGCAAAGGCTATTTTATTTTCCAATCCAATTTCCACAGTTAACTATGTGCACGTTCAATCAATCAAAACATTTCTTCGCATACACACACACAAATTACACCGCGTTCCGCATGACGCTAATAGTGCCAACACTACCATCAAACTTCTCACGCCCATCAAGTCATTCCGAATGGACAATGGCGTCCATCACTGCTCAAACTTATGATCCATTCGGAACGCATTTGAACGTGAAATGGACGTTAACAGTTGAAAGCGACAGAATTTGTAGGAATTTGTTTTACGTTACGTGAATACAAAGGGTATACTACTTTACTAGGTCCAAGAAGTGATTTCCCCTAACTTCAATCTTTGAATCATGGTTTAATAATAAACTCTTATGCTTCAAATAAATTATTTTTAAAATTGCCGCCAGCCAGCTGTCACTTTGCCCACAGTGCAAACGCTCTCAAGCATGGACGATGATAGCACAACATGGCGTCGTTCATGATGTCATCTATGACGTCATAGCGTCCATTGTAGGGCTATCGTTATCGCGCTAACACTGACTCGGAATGGCCGTTGACGCGATAAAATCGATTATGTCGTCATTCGGAACGCGGTGTTATAGAGAAGAGAACACACAAATGAAATGACACACGTAAATGTATGTAGTGTTTTTTTGAAGTGCTTTCTGTTACGGCTCTGGATACATTGTCTTTTTGAGCCAAACATAATTTTTACACGACTAAAAATAGTAGAAAGTCTTAGACGCCTGTGCTTTCAGTGTTAAAATACTTAATTAACTTATAAGGTTAACACATAGACTTAGGATAATACTAGATAAGTCATAAGCCCAATAATCTCCATTCAAAAAGAGTCCATATCAGAAACGATTTCGTTGACCTCGTTGGTAGTCGTTCATTCTATGTTCGTTACGTTAGGTACCTATCGCAAGTTCTTTAAGGAATACAACTTAAAAGAGATGTTTCACATCCACCCTTCGAGCATATTGCTCTTACTACTCCACTCTGACTGGCCTCCCACGGCAAGCCAGAGGCGGGGATCTGTCCCTCGTAATTGTTCACTCCGGCCGACCAACAAAAGCAAGCCGAAGATGAGGAACAGGGCCTCCCGCCCGGAGCACGTTTGGTTCCCTGTTAGCCGTGTAAGTTTTGTACACGTTGCCCGCCTCTCACGTGACCTGATGTTCGGCTCAGGGTTGTATCTTGAGAGGCTTATTATTATTATTGTATATATTTATTATATCTCCTTTGGGAGGCGTGCATGGGGCCGAAGCCAACACGTAGAGGCCCATTTTATCTAAATGTGATATGACACCAACCGACGATTATCCCTGTACGCGCTGTAGGAGTGCACCTAAGGACAACCCCCGGTCAGTGCAGGACAATTGTAAGGAATAGAAACAAAGGGAACCAGACTATTGGGTTGAGGGCTTGATGTGCTAGTGGACTGAGTAACTGAAACTATGAAAGGAACTATGGCGCCTATGTGAACAATACGGAAAAATGGGCAGGCGGAAACTCATGGGCCCCCCAAACGGTCGCTCGCACGGAGAGACAAGGGGGCAACATTTGCTCAGCGACTAAAGGGTGGAGAAGTGTCACTAGACTTTAAACGATGATCCCTTGCTCTCTGAGGGTCCAGCATCACGTGCCCACTCGCCACTTACGTTTCACAACCACCATTCGAGCATAGCTCTTTCTACTCCACTCTGACCGGCCGCCCACGGCAAGCTAAAAGGTGGAGGATCTGTCTCTCGTCATTGATGTGAACTCCAGTCGGCCAACAAAGGCAAGCCGAAGATGAGGAGCAGGGCTTTCCTCCGGGAGCAGGTTTGGGTCCGTGGGGTCGCTACTCCCGAACAGCTCGCCTCAAGCTGCCCTGCGTTAACCGTGTAAGTTTTGTACTTGTTGCCTGCCTCTCACGTGGTCTGATGTTCAGCTCGGACGTAGGGTTGAATTTTGAGAGGCTTATTATTATTATCTTCATACATATTCAACAGTATATTGTGAGTCATTAAATGAAAAATTACGCTTGGTTTCATGAATCTATTGAGGAGGATTATTGAAAACTAAGGCCGATATTACACTATCACTTTTAAAGGATGCTTCGTCAAATATTTCTATGAAAACTGATCCATTATTACATGTCGTAATAAAAGATCCCTTTTCATACAAAATTGACATAAAATAAGTATTTGACGTCAAATTTTAAAAACAATAAATTGATCAAAAAAAACTGATAGTGTAATATCGGCATAATAAGCACCATCAAACGTAGAAAAAATTACGCAATTAAAAAAAAACAATATTTCTTTGGCCAATATTACAACATGACAGAGAAAAGCTGAGTTCAGATTCGGATTCTGCACACAAGTATTATCAAAAATTATTTTAAACCAAAAAAGTGCGTATTTTTGTTGACCAGTAAATTGATTTTGAATTAACGAGTAGGTAGATAAATATTCTTAAAAACATAACTAAGCCACGGTCCTTGCACCGGGAGTCGGGAGACGATAAGATATCACTGTGTCTTATCGAGGAAAATTGCGCAGACCGTCTTTATGGGCCATATTATCATAGTTATAAGAGTGAAAAGTGAGCTAGCGGAATTTTCTCTGATAGTAATTACCCACTTAGCTTCGACTTTCGATAACACCTCAAGCTAGCCTGTCGATACGACCGATCGCCAACGGATCGGCATGCTCTCTAACAAAATATAAAAAACCAACATTACATAACGTAGTAAAAGTGAATCATTTACCTATTTCGCCTATTGTAGTTCCGTAAAGTTGTGTGGTGAGCTGAAGTGGTTTTGGTGAATGTTTTAACAAAATGAGTGAGCGGACTAAAGGAGTCCTAGATGGAAATTGAGGAGCAAGTGCAAACGGCGCCATCATGGCGCTGGCCGCTGCTGTTGGCGTTGGTGCTGTTGAATGTATGTGACAACCGTTATTGGGTCGAGTAAGTTTTACTCACGGTGCCATTTGGTACCTACGTAAAGAACTGTCCACCAGGAACAACGTAATAATCTTCTAAAAGTTAAATTTATTGCGCGCAATGTTGTTACTGCAGTCGCGCCGATATTGTACGCAGTGTTGCCACCTTGGTTTTTGAAAAAGAGCAGTTGGACAAGCTAGAAAGGGCTAGATTTAGCAAATTTTGCCATCAAAAGTGCTAAAAATTGTTTATTTGAAATGTAGTAAGTAATTTCAGAAAATGCAACAGAGTAATTAAAACTAAGTTATTGAATTGTTAAAAATCGTACCTGATGAAGCAGAAAAAGTTGATGGCTGATTGACATCTGCGTTTTTTGCGGATTTGAACGAAAATATCAAATGAATCCTACAGTTTTTATTATTTCAGTTGACACCTTGTGTGAACAGCAACACTCTCTGTGTCGTTTTAAACCCCATCGTATACGTAGTATGGATATCATTGTTTTTAGCCCCATTTTGTTTCTGGTTTTAGTTTTAATTAGGTTCACAGAACTATAAATATACACATAACGAAAAGGGCTAGATTGCTCTTTTCGGGCTAAATCATCAAAAAACGAGTTCAACTACAGTAAAAAGTGCTAGATCTAGCCCGAAAAGGGCTAAGGTGGCAACACTGATTGTACGATCGTTACAAAGTGGATCCACTACTTCACACACCTATAAATTGACAAAAACAATCATACAAAATAATATATATTATTTTCTTACTTTTAATACCCGTTAGGTTACGCTTAGCCATGGAAAGCGTCATTGATATTCACTATCACTAGGTACATTATAAAACAAAGTCGCTTCCCGCATAGTTTTGTGCTTCCCGCTGTCTGTCTGTCCCTTATGTACCGATGCTTAGATCTCGGATATTGATTTGTTTTTTTAATAGATAGATGTATGATGATTATTTATTATTATATATTAATATCAATTCGACTGACGCCGGCCCCAAAGTGGGCCGAAATATATTTCGAAAATAATTTTTATATAATGTTTTAATTAAACAGAAAATAAAATAAAATAAAATAAGTGCTCTATGTAGCAATATATATATATTTATTTAATAGATAGAGTGATTCAAGAGAAAAAATTATATGTATAATGCATAATACAAGGTGAATTTTTGATCATCGTCCAAATTCATACTGGTGGCTTGGTAAGTGATCAGTATCATGGATCAATAACAATTTTGGTGAAATTCGTAAAATGAAATTTCGACTCCCCATAGTGATTCACTCGGGAGTGGAACTGAATTTCTTTGGGAAGCCGAAATTTCAATTTACGAATTTCACAAAAATCGTTATTTATTCATGATGCTGATTACTTACCTAGGCTCAAGTATGAATTTGGACGATGTTCACAAATTCACCTTGTATAGTAGAGGAACACTGATAATTTTAGAGGTTTCTAATGTAATATATGTATTATAATTTAATTAAATAGTATAATTTCTTAACTTATGATTCCTCTAAGGTGTAAACATTAATTGATTACAGACTGTAAAAGGAAAAGGACTATATGAGACAGGTAGACAAATATATATATGTTTTTCTTTTTTTTCATTAACCTGAATTCCTGCTGTCTTGTATTTTCTTATCCCTTGGTTAAAGTAGATATAAGTCATATATTGTATAGTATAAGTTTTATGTTGAAAAAAAAGACATGATCTTGCTAAGTTTCTTGCCCTTCTTCTTAGCAAGACTAATCGAATGGGCGGAGGTAGGCATGTATTTATATATGTAACCTATTAGTATGTAGTATATAGGATGGGATTTGGTCGGCCGCCTGGATTCGTGCTGGGGGCTCGGTTGGTGATCATTGAACCTTGTTCCTGGTCCCTGGCCGGGTCTCCGGAATGGGTTCGGGCGGCTGATTGGATTTTACCTTGTATAATATATATTTTACCTATCATTTTAATCGTAAATATATTGCTACATAAATCAAATAAACCTTTAATTTAGTTCATGTACATTTATTATTTTATTACATATATTTTTTTATTAGATTAAATTTGACGTGTAAAAAGTGTATATATCTATACCTGCTTTGCAAAATAAACTATTTGAATTTGAATTTGAATTTAATGTCGTAAATAAACACATTTTTTTGCGCTTATATTGCAAACGCTGGCTGAACCCTACGAGGTAGATCAAAATAATGTACTACAGTATTGTACACCTTAAAAAGGTCTACAAAAAAGTCCGCGATGGTATATGTCTATCTCTTATGGAGAACCCACAATAACCATTTTTTATCCTTTACGTTTTACGAGAAATAATGGCTTATTTACGAAGCGATTTTAAGTCCTTATCCTTATCCTTAAATACATTGTGCATATTTAATATAGATCAATATGGTCCCTTTACAGCATGTAACTTAAATGAATATTTTCAGGGACAGCGGTTGCGGCGGTACTTACCGGCCAGGGGGCCGGCGCGGCGCGTGCCTATAAATTTCTGTAGTATATTTAGTATCAGCATTGCACCCGTGCAAAGCTGGGGCGGGTCGCTAGTTTTGGATAAAGGGCGCTCGTCCAAAAACATTGGCGTAGCTAGGTATTTGTTATGGAGGGAGCACATGGGAGCCTAGTAGGGAACAGTCTGGACAGTCAAAATTGGTTTTGTTAGAATTTCTATAGGAATCCAAAATGTCAGTAGCTTAGCGCAAAGTGCATAACCTAACTTTGTTTTTCTTGTTTAGAAATTTAAGGCGCTCTTATCCCAAAATCAGTAATTTCAAAGTCAAATAGAACTTTCAAATATCGTCTAAAACTTCCAAAAAAAAAAATACGCAATATAGTTCGAACCTTTATCTAGGTCTTCCACGCATGTGTTACACGATCAGATAAACTTTGCTCGATAGAAATAATTCACGAACACAGCATGTAATAAGACCTTTCAAATCATGCCATTTCCATAATTCCACTTTTTTATTAACGAAACATATCTGGTAATATTGCTCTTTAAATTTTCTAGGTCGACCACGTAAGTGGGTTTTAATAAACATATCCCTTAATTTTAAACAATTTAAAAACCGATAAAAACAACGAAAAAGTACAAAAGTGTGGTTATTTTCTTTACTCCTTACACGTAAAGAAAAAGACAGAGAGTCACTCTTCTGGGATAAGAGCGCCATAAATTTGAAAAGCATTTTAGTGTGTGGCAATTGACGTCAATAGTTCAGTATTAGTGAGGTTTATAAAGCGAGTTTCAAATTGTAGACACAATTAGTCATTATCTTTTCAAGATCAACATAAAATGCTGTTTTAACGTTGTCTGGACAAGATCATGACTAGTTGTGCATTAAATTTCAAACTCTTGCTTTATAAACCTCACTAATCCTGAACTTTTGAAGTCAATTGCCACATACCAAAAGGTTTTTCAATTTCTAACTTCTAAACGAGAAAAACAAAGTTAAGTTATGCACTTTGCGTTAAGCGACTGACGTTTAACCTTAAGGCAATATGCGAAAAAAATACGGGTGTTTCTTTTCTGTGTATTTCATGAGATACACGGAAAATTTTAATAACTTTCTGGTATATGCATTTTGACTATATAATCTAGGGTTTTGAAAATAGAAAACATGTTTGGATAAATTTTCCTCGATAGAAATAATTGTTGAGATGAGGTCTTCAAGCACACTTTTTCTCCTCGTTTGACGAATAGGAACCATATACAGAACTCAAACATATTTTATTAGGTGTGTTTTAACCGATATGGTATCAACAATATCTAGAGATTTGGTATTTGAAATTTTGCTAGCTATTTTAATTTTTTTAATAAAAATATAAAACCAACTATTTTCCCTTTTGCCCTGAATCCGCCCCTCTCGCACTGCGCGATTTTTCGCTTGGAGTGACAGTGACAAAAATAAAATTCGCATAGCCTCTTAAGTGATTTTTGATTCCTATAGAAATTCGAACAAAACCAATTTTGACTGTCTAGGCTCCCCTGTGCTCCCTCCATAACAAAACCCTAGCTACGCCAATGTTTCTGGACGAGCGCCCTTTATCCAAAACTAGCGACCCGCCCCGGCTTCGCACGGGTGCAATGCTGATACTATGTCTGTCTGTACGTCTACTATAGAGAAATGAAGGAATATGACATTTTTTGGTCATTTTAGCCGGTGACTTCAATAGATCACCGAAATATCACCGAAAGTGGTAAAATAAAACCTTGAAATTTTTTTTTGCACTAAGGTGGGGAATTGGGGATGATTTTTTTGTACAATATGCCGGATTCTACAAAATGAGGACGGCATATGCAGTCATGTGTTCGGCATAGCGTACAGTTGGGCATATCATGATCTGCCTGGACATGTCCGCTCCGCTCGGCTCCCCTTTATTTCGCTCGTCGTCGCACCTATTTTTTACCTTTGGTGAAAGATTTTCGATTTCATACTTTACGATCTGCCACGACATACATAAAGCGTCTTTAATAAAATAACTGCCAAGCCGAAAATTGGCGATAATTGAACGACACTTCCACACGAGCGAAACTGCAGGCAAAAGCTGGTTTGATATACAAGGTGAAATTCATACTGAAGACTCTGTAAGTGGTCAGGACCAAGGTTCGATGACCCTTTTTGTGAAGGACGCAAAATAAAATTTTGGCTTTCTTTATTAATTGACTCGGAGTTATTCATAAATTAGTATAAGGACACAAACCATTTTTTCGTGTTCTGTAGAAACTATGTTGGTACGTCAAATAAAACATTTTCATAAAACTCATGCTCACCTTGCAGGATTCGAATACAGATTCTAAAATTGAGAGTAACCATAAAATAAGAACTATCGCTGCATGCAACGCGCTGATTGGCCGAAACTCTTCAACTTGACTAACTACAAAAAAGGTTTTCTTTTTATCGAATGAGATTCTTGGACAAATAAGTCAGATGAGAATTTATCAAAAATCATTGGTTTTCATCAATATTGACACCAATTCGGTGGAACACGTTTCAACTTAATTGACAGGACGCTCAAAATAAGGCTAGTCCTGTCAAATAAGTTAAGCTGTGTTGAGCGGAATCGACATAATTGTCGTCTTCCAGGTGTGCCTGCCAAGTCTGATTCTGTCATTTGGAACCCTGCTGGTCCACGCCGTGAGTTACGGACAGCCGCTGTGGCTGGGTCTTCTCACGCCTACCATCTTCCTCTCTACTTTTTACCTATCACGTGAGTCTCTGTTACAGATGATAAATACATTTTTAAAGTCTATCAAATACACCTAGAGTCGTAATCTTATCAGTTTTTGACGTTACATTTTGTCACGACATTTCTACAATAATACCTAGTCACTTTCGCTTGTAATGCCAGGGCAAGGTCGTCCAAATTTTGGTATGATCTCGTGGCTTATCAAAATTTGGCTCTAATACAAATTAGTAGAGTTACCCAAAACGTCACAGGCAAGTAGCGGGTCTACCGCGTAATTCTCATTTTCATCAACATCAACTTGAGATTGAAATTTGACGTGCGTGCGACGACGCCCGCCTAACATGCCATCTCTTTTGCACGCGTTGAATTTCGCATGCATTTGCTTGAAGTTGATACAAATGAGAATTACGCGGTAGAGCCCCAGGACAAACAAGATCCTGGATCGAATTTTAAATGTGATCATTTTGACTACCCCAACAGAGAGTTTGGAAATTCAAAGGATGACGATATTTTTCCGGAAACTCAATGTTACTTTGCACCTATTATGTATGACTATGTTAAGTACAGAAGGTGATATTAATCCAAATGGAGGCTTGGTAAGTGATCACCAGTATCATGGATCGATAATAATAATAATTATTTTTAACTGCAAACTTTGCTATGTTGACAAACATGCTTGGTTATTTTCAGCAGTAGGTTCTTGTTTATTTTGAACCACTATGTACGTTTTTTCAGTGTAGGTAAGTGGGTCAGTGGGCTTACTATGGAAATTGGCATAATCGTGCGCATTAGCGGATCAGATACTATGGGTGTTTCAGTTGTCGGTTAGCGAAACTCCGTCCGAATTTTATGTCAATGGCTTTTACACTTTGACGGCCAGACAGGAAGGAAGCCGAAGCTGCGTTGTCAATGGCGTGGCCTGGTAGGGGCAGCGGTGATGGGCACACTCCTCCCCCAAGAAAACCCGGTGCCCCCTCCAAAAAAATCGATCAAATATATTTCAGTTTCATCCAAGCAAGCGTAAGCGTGGTAGACCGTGTGATAAAAAAAAAATTCATATTTTATCTGTTACGTGATTTTCCATTCCTATGGAAATTCCATTATTTTGAACAAAACCAATTTTGTGTCAGGCTGGTCCGTACTAGGCCACGTGCCCCTCTCATTTTTATATTTTTTATTATTTTTCTCATAAGAGATTTGTTATTCGGAAAACTAATTCTAAAGCAAAGACTGCATTATCAAACCACTACAAACAAATATGTAGATACTTGTACCGCTTGTACGTATATAAATACGTCATCAAGACGTCATCAAAAATATGTTGATTGTCGAGTTGACACAGATCTAATTTGCTGAGTTGATATTTACTCTCAAAACGTGTCATTATTCTCCATTTGGTATTTCCAGAGTGTTGGTGTCGAGGTGCCGCAGAGACATGGGGCGCGGGGGGCAGATCCGGTCACCGGGTGATGGCCGCTATTGGTCTCCTCGGTGTAGTGGTCAGCCTGGTCCTGTGTGCCATCATCCCGTATCAATGTCAGCCGTTCGTGTACGGAGGCCTTGGCGGTAAGCTGACGATCGAATTTGCCTAGTCTTCTCTATACAAGGTGACTTTTTGATCATCGTCCAAATTCATACTGGAGGCTTGGTAAGTGATCAGCATCATGAATAGATAACAATTTTTGTGAAATTCGTACAATGAAATTTCGACTTCCCATAGTAATTCACTCCCAGTCCTGAGTAAATCACTATGGGGTGTCGAAATTTAGTTTTATGAATTTTACAAAAATCTTTATTGGTTCATGATGCTGATGAGTTACCAAGGCTCAAGTATGAATTTGGACGATGTTCACAAATTCACCTTGTATATATGCGACTCTATGTAGGGTTGCCAGATGTGTTGGAATAAAAAACCAAATATAAAAAAAATGTATATAGGGTTTCCAGTAAGTAATGCTTCAAACGAAAACCATAGATAGCTGCGAACATGCCCTGTCAGAATAACCCAACATAGGTCTAACAAATGTCGTATGGTTTTCGAGATTTTTGAACTTTTATGTAATTTCTAGTATTTGCTACCCTTAATTCTTTTTTTAAATTTCATTTGTAAAACAGAAGCAAACTTCGCTTTTTTTACTCGGTATTTTTTTAACGATTTTTCCTATTACATTTATTTTAAGGTTTTTCAAAAACGGTAACAGTTTTCCCAGGAAAAATATTTAAAATATAAAACTTGACCATTGAAATTTTTTCATCAACATTTAAAGGTCTGTGGTGTAAAAAAAATGTATGGAGACCCAAGTGCCCATCGGCTTAAAAAGTGTTATATTTAGAGTCAATCAAAACACAGAAAAAAAAATCAGAGACATACCCCTACGTTCTGGAACTATTTCATTCCTTAAAACTCTAGTACAGTGGAGTGGAGACCGCATCAAGTAAGACACATTGGACTTTGTATCTATCGTATATTCTTCTCTGTAGGGGCTAATTTTGTACTGCAAGTGTATAGCTTGATGTGGTCTCCACTGTACACAGTACTGGTGCTAATTCTGAAAATGAAAGATGAAAAAAGTGGTGATTTATATAAAAACGGCTCACCTCAATACGTGTTATGATCGGGAAAGCCGACCAGTTTCAGCAGATTTAGACTGCCTTCATCTGGGCGAGTTTTTATATAAATCATGAATTATCCTCAAGTCTCATTTAATTCCAAAAAAGTGGTATTATAAAATACTAAATAAATATTAATGAAATTATTTATTTTTTATTGTACATAGAAACACGAACACAAACAGTTACAGTATATTCTAATTATTTTAATGTCCAAGCAGTCAGACTTTGGAATGCTCTTCCTCATTATATTCGTGACTGTCGTACTATCAGTTCATTCAACAAAAAGCTGAAAGATTAGCTTTCGCTTTCTGAATAAGAAAATATTATATACATTATATACATAAATATATTATGGTATGTATTTTAAGCATATAATAATATAAGTAAGTACTTTATTATTATATTATATTATGATATTTTTTTTTATTTAGGCAAACTTTATTTTTGTGCACGTATATGATTACTCTTATTTAAATTTTAATTGTTTCCTCAATGGTTTGCTGTAAGAAATCTCTTATTAGATATAAGCTAACCCATATGTACATTTACTGTAACAGCTTGTGTTCGTGTTTCTGTGTACAACAAAATAAATAATTTGATTAATATTTATTTAGTATTTTATTCCGTATTTTATAATACCACTTTTTTTGGAATTAAATGAGACTTAAGGATAATTCATGATTTATATAAAAACTCGCCCAGATGAAGGCAGTCTAAATCTGCTGAAACTGGTCGGCTTTCCCGATCATAACACGTATTGAGGTGAGCCGTTTTTATATAAATCACCACTTTTTTAATCATTATAATACCATATTTTACAATACATATAATATTTATAATACGCTTCATATCAAATGTGTTAAATTTTTATACTTCAATTCAATTCAATTCAAATTTATTTGCACCATAATGTTCGAAAGGTCTTAAATAACATTCAGTGTAGTACTCGTATCAATTACGGACCCTGTCGGGCACAGCAAAGTAACAACATAATTTTTCTTATTCTATATAGGTAATTACCTATACTTAGATAACGGGTATCTGATTATTGTTTACGCCTGCAGGTCTCGGATCGTCGCTGGTCTCAGCGCAGGTGGACGCAGTGATCTTTGACACATATGACACTCGACTTAGAACTGTCAGAGGCATCAGTTTCTTCGGGCAAGCAGTCGGGCAGGCAATATTCCCGCATGTCATAACAGCGCTTGTAAATTACTACGGATACTCAAGGTCTTACATAGTATTTGGCGCAATAATTCTCCAAATGTTGCCAGCAATAATGTTCCTCAAAGTAAACGAAAGCGTAAAAAGACCTGAAGCCTACTCGAGATATAGTGATTTGGCAAAATCGTATGCGATCTTTGATAACGATCCTGTTAATAGTTTTTACACGAACGAATTACAGCTACACGATTTGAGCAAGAATTGGAAAAGTCCAGTTAGTCAAACAGGGGAAGATGAAATGGAAATTGACGATGACGACGCCGATAGTGTAAACATGGCGACCACTACACCACCTCCAAGTCCAGAAGAAAAGAGAAGAAACATATTTGGTGTTGAAATATTACCTGAAATACCGGAAGAGAGCGAGGACAGCGACAATGAAACAGACATGAACAAAAACAGAAGGAGCCTAAGTCACGCTATCAGAAGATTGAGTACTTTAGGAGATGACTTCGATGATTTCATAGAAAAACAAATAAGAAGAGATTCTAAAGCAGACAATAATTCTATTGAAGAATACTCTGAAGTAGATGTAACTTACGAAACTATAGCTCCGATAACAGAAATAAGACGTGAAAAGGTGTTCAACTCTTTCAGTTTTCGATGTCAGTCAACTTACGCTAGCATAAGAAGAAAATTCTGGATGCCATCGTATAGAGTTTATAGATTACGAAGAAGATTGCTGTACACGATGTACAGAATTAATGATACATTCATAAAGCCTTTGACAAGATCTCTTTCATGCTGGAGGTTCTATCCGGCGTTGCTGCTATCCATCGCGAGGTTGATTCTAATGGCAATGGTGCTGGCAATACTTCCGATGATCAGTTTTGACATGAAACCGAATATCTCCATGACAGAGACGAACTTCATGATTTCGCTGCACGGGTTTACGTGGTTGAGTTTTTTACTGTTGACTCCATGGCTGGCGCAAACTCCGAAGAGAAATTTCAAGTACATAGTCGTTTTTGGATTGTTCATTTCTACTTCTGCGTGTTACTGTAAGTTTTTGATTTCAAAGGAATATTTAAATTAAAAACCGGTCAAGTGCGAGTCGAACCCGCGCACGAAGGGTTCCGTTCCGTACCATTATCTATAGAAACGGCAAAAAAAAACATGTATGTTGTATGAGAGCCCCCTTAAATATTTATTTTATTCTGTTTTTTAGTATTTGTTGTTATAGCGGCAACAGAAATACATCATCTATGAAAATTTCAACTGTCTAACTATCACGGTTCATAAGATACAGCCTGCCCTCCTATTCTGTATCTTTAGTTGCCAACTGTACTAGGTGCCTATCATCAAAAACATAGATAAAAACTAAAATTTCAAAATTGCCTTTAGTGGGTATTGAACTATTAACGAACTGTGTCGTCACTTCAAGTGCGAACATATCCTTAGGAAATCGGAATTCGATGGTATATCTATGTTTTTGATGATAGGCACCCAGTACATAATAGGCCCGCTGGTGACAGACGGATGAAGGAGTCTCAGTAATAGGGTCCCGTTGGTTACCCTTTGGGTACGGAACCCTAAAAAGTAACAGTATAAATTTAGAGTATCGTTTGTGTTGTTTCAGTAATAGCGGAAGCTAGGAACCATGACATGTTTTCGATCGGCTGCGTCGTGGCGGGTCTCGGGTACGGCGCTGTGACGTCTTGTTGGGAGCCCGCAGTGCAAGACTTCGTGGGTGCCCACAAGTGGTCCAAGGTTCAGAGCTCTCTGGAGACGTTATCAGGAATCTTCCTCGCGGCTTTCGCGTTCGGGCTGTTTTTCCTTATAAGTTTAGAAGAAGGTGGCTTGAACTTTTGTATGTTAGTTATATGTTGTGCTCTAACCGTGGTTTCTGCGGTTTGGTTCACGATAGCTATGGTCTCGGTTTTCGTGGTCAAAATGAAATCGGTTAGGCTAAAACGAAATTGGTTGTTGTAAATGTTTTATGAAATTGATCTAGGTACCTATGTAGATATTATTATGTGATATTATTAGATTTTTGTTATACTTTAATATTTTATTTAAGAAATGAAACAGTGCGTGTATAAATATATGTAAGCCATAAATTATTTATTAAAACAGTAAACATTTTTATTAAAATTATGCGTTAATCAATTAAATAAAAAAACGGACTTAATTAAGTAAATTTATGTTTAAGGGGCAGGTAGCCACCCTCGATCTTAAGTTGACCTGTGTCAGTACAAATATCGACAGAAACTATATTGAAATAACGTTCATATTAGCGCGCACTGCATTACGACGCAACGTGGTCATCGCGTCGCTGGGTCTCCGGATAGCGCAAAATAGGAGAAAATAAAATACTTCTCACAAGGATGACATGGACGAAAAAAATTCCATAATTATTTTTTCCAAGCAATATTTTCTTCGCATTTTAGTACAAGAACCAATGATCTTCCAGCCCTAGATTATGCGACAGCGCGCTAAAAGTGGCCCCGTACAAACCCACTCAATACAGTTGAGGAGTGGGATTGTCGTTCAGACAGCGCGTGACCCCGCGTGACACAACACGCTAAATTGTTGCCTAAAAAAGTGTAAAAACGACACCATAACGCAGCAAAAAAGAGATGGCATCTCATATTTTTGGTGATTATTCAGTATTTACTACCTTTTATTACATCAAAGTTGTAGAAATATGCTTAAATATAATAAATAACACTAAAATCGTAAATATTTCGGTGTTTTAACGGAAAAAATTTGAACAGCCATTCGCTTTGTTGTTATCTCTTACATACGCATCACAATTCATGTACGTTAAAGTAGGAAAGTAGACAAGCAACAAGAACATAGTACAAAAAGTTCTAATGGAGTCGCCTTTTATTTTTAAATATCATTTAATACAGATATAAGCAGTTAATTTATATTTCTCAAAAATAAATTCAAATGTTATCATTTCACACAATAAAGTTAGACAAGCTAGTAAGTATTTCATCCTGGAGAGCTATTTCAAGTTTCCAGTAAGTTTTTCTTGTCTAGTAAATTAGTATGAAATTCATATGTTTATTTTGAAAACCATCCGATACTATGACGTTAGGGATGTGCTTCGACATTCTTTGAATTTGGCATAGTTAAGTCCCTGACACTAGGGATGGGCTTTTTATTTTTGAATTCGAAATAATGATGTCCCCGAGTTTGTAGTGATGCCCATGACATGATGTGGTGCTTTGCATTCTTTGACTTTGAAATAGTGATGTCTCTGACACAAGAGATGTACCTGTCATTAGGGATGTGCCATTCATAGTGATGTGCCTGGCACTAAGGATGTACCCGACACTAGGGATGTGCCTGAAATTGCGGTTGTTCCTGACAGTAGGGATGTCCCTGGCAGTTCTGACACTAGGACCACCACACTAGGTATGTGCTAACAAATATCGGCCAAAATGTTTTTCGCCAAAATATTCTTTCGGGCATACTTCGGAACGAAAGGGTGGTAGACCCTTAAGGTTGGATTACAATGTGTAAAGAAAGATTTTTTTATATCAAAACTTCAACGCCCCACATCTCCTAAACGGCTGAAGCTAGACCCATGTTCATGGTAATTTAAGAAAAGGTATTAACGAGATTTACACACAAAAAATTCAAAAAAAACGAAAATGGATTTTTTTTTGGAAAAATTTTGTTTGACCATACATACCTCATTAACGGTTGGTGGTAAAGACTCCGGGTTTAAAGTATAATGAATGGTTTAAAAATTGATGCCCACACCAAAGATCAGTTTAATCATGTGTATGATTTGACTAAGGCTGTAACTGAAAAGTTTGTCGATGTCCGTCTACATTACATATGCAAAAAAGATAATGTTGAAAAAAAGTACACTTCAAAAAGACAAGTATATAATAAGTTAAATTTGTGCCAAGGCACTTAATTATCTAATAAATAAGTTTTTGTGTCACAATTTCGGTTTTATTTCTTTTGATGACGTTAGATTCACAATACATGTTAAATATTTTTTATGAAATGTAAATTTCACAGTAGTACAAAATAAACAATGCTTCTCGGTAATATTAGCAATTTTTTGTAAATACGTTAACAAGATATTGCATTGATTTAGAATCAATGCAATATCTTTTTAGGTAGCTTTTTATACTTACAACCGAATATTGCCGAAGTGCATTATTTATTTCGTTCTACTGTATGTTGTTTTACAGTACGTAAACTTTTCTGAAAAAACCACAAATTGACATTGAAAACTGTATAGAAATCCATCCAGTGGTTATTCTTCCCGAATGATCTATCTAATAATATTTCATAACATTTGTGTGATATATCAAGCTCCTATCTATTCCAATATTTTAGTTTACTTTATATTAATGAGTTACTTTTGCAGCGCCCTCTAGTGACAAGTACAAATTAATAAACCTGCTTCGATCCAGGGTACACAAACTCTGGTTATATTAAACAAATATGTTATATATCCACATAGCTAAAAGCTACATGCATTCATATTACATACAAACAATCATACATACATAAATATATACAAACCTATATTTATTTATGTATGATTGTTTGTATGTAGTACATACCTTAAATATAAAAAATAAATTACATCTTCTTTGTTCCGTCATCATCGTCATCAGTGGATAGAATAAACGAAGCGCGACTCCATTCCTTTTATAGTCCTAAAACTAACTTTGCCTGTTTCAACAATAATACGTCGTAAATCGACAATATGATGCAATCCGTTTTTTACCTTAATGCATTAGCATAAAGGTGAAAGATATAAAAATAATCAACATTGAGCTCTATATTCGCTGGCTGGTCGATATGGTTTTACGACTTTTTGTGAGCTACGGAAGCAAAATGGAATTTCTGCTTACATCGATCGTGGAAAACAAATCTTATGCTAGAGCGGACAAGGTCTAATTAACGAAACATCCTTACTTGGCTTTTATGTTATTATTGTTTTGTTTCGATGTATAGATGTAACCACAAACTTGGGCCATGATTTTCAACTGTCTATATATGGAGTAAGATATCTAGGGCTGGAAGATCATTGACAAGAACATATTCATATTCATTTATTATTCAATAATATACATATAACAACATAATCATACAAATACCATTAGTGTTTTCAAAGAAATAACCAATTTTACTTAATTTTAGTTTAAAAACAGCTTGACTTTTTAACAATATTTTTATGTTATTTCTTATGCGCGAGAATGTTTTCCTAAAATGAAGCTATTCTTTACAGTTTAACTAACAATATATACCTTTTTCATAATTTTTAAACATATCGGTTCAAGGCAGTTTTTATAAAAAGCTTGTGGGAACCAATAACGACGACAAAAGTAGTATAGTTTCGTTCTGTTACTTTTTTCTCCACGTTCAACTTTTTTACACTCGCAAATAATCTGTAATTTAAAACTTCCATACATTGGATTACGAAAGTTTTAAAATGCAAAATTTGATTGTAGAACAGTTTTGTTTGTAAAAATACTGATTATTTGCGGGTGTAAAGTTGATGGGACGTGTGGGAAAGGTAACAGAATGAAATAATAATACTTCTGTCGTCGTTTTTGGTTCCCATCTTGGACCATCCACCTTAAGAGAAATAACTTTATCAAGGGAACTGGGAAGAGGCGCCTTAATACATTTTTAGTAAGAAAGTGATAAGATAAACCGCAAACGGAAATGTAAAAATTCCAGTATCTATTTAGTCTATTTACCTGTAGGAAACACCGCATTCATTTGCACAGAAACAACAAATCTGTCGCAAATTATTTAAATACTTACTAACATCATAACAAGCGCGCGATCTTCTCGGACCGGACGTTTTTTTTTTTATTTTCTTCATTTATTATCATTAAGGAAAACACAATCACATGATTCAACGATAATAAATAAACCTTGCAAGGTTTGACTAAATATCGGGTGGAACATAATAATGTACTCTGTGGAACGTTCGTTCGTCACAATGAGCCGTTTTTCAGGCTAGCTTCCATTAAATTTTCATAGATGGCGCTGTCTAAGCGCCAGCATAGATAAATAAGGAAGGATAGATTGCTCACTCCATACATTAGAACAAAGCCCGCGTAAAACTTATTATTTTCGCCGATACCTAGTAGTTCGGCTTATTATTTTTGATGTCGCTGCTATACTAGATAAATTGTGACAAACCTAGTGCCATCTATCGAACAGTTGATAAAACGAAATTCAATGTGTGTGTAGCAACTATACTGCGCCTACAAAAACAAAAATTTACTAGAATACGACAATACGCGACACATGGCATACGATAAATCTGAGGATAAATCGCTCAACCGTGCATGACAGTTGAGTCAAAGAGTAAAGTTATATACCGGTATGTATGAGTAGTGTGTGTTAGGTAAATAAAGCGTATTTTAATGCACATATTTTGTTTAATTGATCGTTGTGCGCCATCTACCGGAATCCAGAATAACCATCTGCACGCTTAGTTAGATTGCCAGCTTACCACCGAAAGTTTAATGAAAAAAATGTTAAAAACACCTGATTAAGAATTCACTATTTTCTGATGCGATGTTATGAAAATTTTGTGTTTTTATTCATTAAATAAATAAATATGATAAACCAGAACAGTAAAATGCTATATTTCGTCGATTTCAGACAAATTTTATTTCCAGCGAGACAACTAACGCCATCTAGCAACGTTTTTTTTAGTATTGCGAACAGTACAAGGAGATAGCAATCTATCCTTCCTTTATTTATCTATGGCGCCAGCGCCAATAGCATCCTGAGCAAGTACGCGGGGAGGTTCGATTTTCAGGACATGAACCACTGTATGTACCTACTATGATTCATGTACTGAAAAATGAAAGTATGTAAATATAGGTTTATGTAATTATGTTACTAACAATAGGTTAAGCAGATTTCAATCGTGTATTTTTTATTACTTACCTACTTACATCTTTGAGGGTACTGCGTGTGTTTTATGGCTTTTTGTTAGTCGAAATAAATAAATTATTATTATGTACCTACACTTTTCAGTCATTTGAAAGGCATTCATGGGGCCGAAGCCAACACGGAAGAGGCCTTTGGTACCATTTAATCTAAATTGACTGCGGTGACTGATTGCACTGGACGTACCAGAGGGCGATGTGGTGTGTGACTCCACTTTTGTAGGTGACTGTACTTAATTATTGATATTACATTGAATTTTTTACGACCGCCCCATTCGAACGTACTCGACTTCAGTTTACGTTCGAATGTGCCGCGCCCCATTCAGACGTAATACCCTCTGGACGCGTCGATTTCGGGTTTCAGTACCATATTGGCTGCCATCTTGAATATTTCACTTCCGGTCGCTATTTCGCTACAGGCATATTCGGATTTAGCAGGGTCAAAATAGGGGAAAATTACCTTTTGCTCAAAAGTAATATGAATGTTATCTTAAATTAAAACGGAGAGCTTGTGTCGATTTTTTGTATTAGTATATATTTAAATTTAACTGTAAAAAACACCGCCACCGCATTCATTTGCACAGAAACAACAAAACGCGTCGCAAATTATATAAATACTAACATCATAACATGTGTTACAAAGTAACAATCTGTAAAGTTATGGCAATTGTATGAAGTTTATTTATAGAGCACATCCAAAGGTATGACAACATGTTATCTACGTCAATTTAACTAGATTTTGCCCGCGGCTTCGCTCGCATAGAGTGTCTTTGTAACTAGTTAGTAGTTACCTACCATATTTTGTAAAAAAAAAACAGGAGTTCTTCTGCGTATTTCTTGAAATACACAAACATACTGGTATTGGTATGTGTATTTTGACAATCTAGGGTTTTATTTTTGCAAAAAATGTTTGGATAAATTTTCCTTGATAGAAATAATTATTGAAAAGAGATCTTCAAACACACTTTTTCTCCTCCTTCGACGAATATAAATCATACACAGAAATAAAACATATTTTATTAGATGGCTTTTATTTAACCACACCTAAATTAAAACATTTTGAAATGTATCTAGCTATTTTAGTTTTTTTTTTTATAAAAATAAAAATCACATTTTATTTCTTCTGGCCTCAATAAGTACACCTTCTCGCACTGCGCGTTTTTTCGCTTGATTGACTGACAGTGACAAAAATAAAATTCCCATATCCTCTTAACATCATTTATATCGGAGGCGACAAGATGAAAGAAAGTGATATCACCAGTTTTAAGCTTGAATGTCATTTTATTAACCTCTCCTAGTAGTCTCAATGTTAAGTAAGACCATGGACGTATTGTTCGTCTATGGTAAGACACATATATACTTTATACCGGTCATTTTGTAATTAAGGCAGGGTCCCTAGCACGTTGAACGCCACGCGGGGCACCAGATGGGCCAAGCAAGAAAATCCGTTGGAGCCATAGTGAATTCTTAATTTTCATGATTTTTCATAATGTTTTATTTTTGCGTAAACTGGTAAAAATCGCAAATATTTTCTATAAAATATCGCAAATAAGTCTTTTTTGAAAAATGAGAACCAAGCTGACTAGATTGTTCTACAGGGCCTCGCGGCCCACTTTTCTAGCTAAATAGTATGATACCGGGGCCTCGTGGCCTGTAAATTACGTTTGAATAAAAAAACCCTTGCGTTGCGTTGGCACACATTGACGGGATGTCTTGGGTCGGTCCACATGTGTTCGCCGTGGCCTGATTGGAAAGACGATGATTTTTCTGGGCGTTCAACGTGCTAGGCCCCAGTTAGTGTCTGCCAGACAAACATTATAAAAACTGTTTTTTTGGCTTAAAACTAACACAGATAAGCCATAGTATTTTATGAAAAAAATATAAATTTAAAGACGCAATCTTCTTACAATAAGTGTCAGTCAGACAGACACACAGACAAATATTCTGAAAGTTGCATGCAAATAGAAAAATCACGCCGTTTTCTAAACGCTCGCTGTTATGCAATTTGCCGTCGGCAAATTGAAAAATCCCCGCCGTTTGTAAAATGACTCCGTCATTTTCTAAAAACCCGAAATCGAAAGTCTTTCATCAAAAAGTGAAAAATAGGTGCGACGACGAGCAAAGCGAAGAGGAGCGTGTTAGGTTTACATAATCAATTTCGTATTGACACTCGCAAGGGAATAAAAACCTATAGGGCACTTAGGGTTGATTTAAAAACCTGAAATTTCGTTTACAGGTATATCTTATAGCTCACATATAGGAATATTACTAAAAATTACATATAGTTAATTATTTCGGAAGTTATGAATGACCAATTTAATTAGACCCCTTAAGAGACATAGAGTTTAATATAACATCGTTCTAACAATTTTTGACAGACTCCTAAAAACAGAAATTCACGTTGCACGATACAGTATTTATACAGGATACGGTTACATCAACTTGTAGGTTAAACATAATTAATTAATATCATTGTTATAAGGGAAACCCCGAGCAATTAGAACAACATCAAATATTGGACCATTTCATAATATCTGCTTGTGGTAATCTATTTTCAAGATAAACATCTCTATCGGATTACAGTAATAAAGATAGAACAAACAAAACAGGTTGTCAGATCTTTCTTGTCTGTCTCTTTGTACTTTTTAGGGTTCCGTACCTCAAAATGAAAAAACGGAACCCTTATAGGATCACTTTGTTGTACAGTGGAGACCGCATCAAGTATGACACATTGGACTTTGTACCTATCTTATATTCTTGTCTGTAGGGGCTAATGTCGTACTGCAAGTGTATAGCTTGATGTGGTCTCCTCTGTACGTCTGTCAGTCTCTCTTTCAAGTTCTTTTTGTTCTGGCCCCGTATGGGATATCAAGTTGAAACTGATACCTCACACAGAAGCCTACGGCCCCATGGTGCTGTAAAAAAATCAGGCTTCTAATACACCACTCTGTGCGATATTTCCTTCTTTTTCTATTTCTCACGACAAATATTAGGCAAATTAAAGCTAATACATCATCGTCGTCCATTGTCAGAGATACCGTGACTCCAACTGTCTAATATATGGTTCAACTGAAGATAAACCCTAGCGTGAATGTGCTATGTATGAAACTCGGTTATGCGTGTCAAGGGCGGATCCAGCCTGCGAGCCAGGGGGGGTCACAGGCTCTGAATTAGTCCAAATACATAATAAAATTTTGTGCAATTTTAGGTAAATTTAGCGTGTCTGTATAGAAAAAAAAAAAGCTGAAGCAGGCCCAGGGGGTGTCATGACCCCCCTGGATCCACCGTTGATGCGTGTCGGTTATGCTTGTGAGGTTAAAACCATCATGCAAACTCTAGCGTGTATGACGATTGACGATCATATTATTATAGTATATTTATATTAATAATATAATTGTAAGAAGATTGCGTCTATATGTCGCAGGCAAATAGTAGGCGACAGGCGTCGTCAGTCACGTTTGCTATTTTGCCATTTGACGATTCCTTATCAAATAGTAAAATTTGGCATTTTCTAATTTGCCTCGGCATATAGTAATTCTGTTGGAAGTATTGAGGGTCACCGCGCTTCGCTCGAAGCCCAATATAAAATATGTACTTACATGTAAACCTGACGTGCTCCTCCTCGCTCTGCTCGTCGTCGCACCTACTTTTCACTTTTTGTTGAAAGACTTTCGATTTCGGCTTTTTAGAAAATGACGAAGTCATTTTAAAAACGATGTTGGGCAAATTGAAAAACAGCGAGCGTTTAGAAATTGACGACGCCGATTGTAAACGGCGGAATTTTACTATTTGCCTGCCACACACGTAATTGAATGCTTACGAGTGTTTGGTGCGTATTTCACGCCTTGTTGAAGGAGCGTTTGAAGTTATAGAAACAGTCTACTTATACATACATACAAACATACAATATACATTTGTATATGTATGAATGTTTGTCCAACGAAAACTCGAGTATTGTTGATCAGAACGTCATAAAATTTGGTAGGCGAGTGAATAAGACAAAAAGATTTTTTAAGTTCGAACTATGAACTCGAGATCCGATCTTGATCGATTTAGCTCATGTCCGAACTTAAAAATTGTTTTTGTCTCATTTACTCGCCTACCAAATTTCATGACGTTCTGACCAACGATACTCGAGTTATCGTCGGACAAACATACATACATACATACATACAAACGCCGGACTATTCAAGTAGACTCCGAGAACTTCGTTCGCTTCGCTCACTCGTTAAATAATTTTTTGCTTATATTCATGTAATTAAGTTATAATAGAATACAGTGTGAATATTTATAACGTAAGTATTTGTTCCGCATAATATTATGGAGCTGTCCCACACTGTAAGAAAAGGAAGACAGACTAATGAATTCATGAATGGATATGTATTGTTTTAATCAATGTTTTGAGGAAAACGTAATTAAAACAATTAAACAGCTCATATTGATATTATTTAAAAACAAAATGCCGCAGCAGGAAAAGGGGTGTCAGATTTGTTTAAACAAAGTCATTTTAATCTTGTTGAGTGTGCTTGTGCCAACAAAGTGATTACCATTCAAAATATTGGAGCGAAGGCTCCTTCTCACATTCACCTACGAGACTCGAACAGATAACGATAAACGACTAAATGAAGCTGGAAAAGTTTCATATGAAACATATATTTTGCAATGGCCTTTTCTAATAGTATAACTAGAAGTTTCTCTATAACAGTATTACTGCTGGTAAGTCAAGATAGCCTGCAGTTTATATGTACTGCTGTTTTTCGAGAAGTCATCGAGAGCTTTTAATTGATTCCACGGTTCTGTTTCAGATATTGCTATCGTATTCATCAATACATGCGATGGATTGCGGCGGCAAGCCATTCCACTGCGAGAATACTACCCACTTCAAGATATGCGTGGATTTCGGAAATGGTGTATCTTCAACAGTGGACGACTTCGTGATCCCTTGCCCTCCAGGCACGGAGTGTCGTGGAAAAAACCATTTTGAATGTGAATTCCTTCCGGCGACCACTCCAGCGGCGATCGCCTTGCTGAGTGACGTAACGAACGATACGAAAGTGTTGGATACAAGTGCTACAACTCCGTTAATGTGGGAAGCCGTGACTACAAATTTACCGCCAGGGAGCCCACATGATACAGAATTCTCGGAACGATATCTGAATACAGAAAAACCTTTGACTGGAGGCCATTTACAGAAACTGTCAACAGATTCAGGGCAATTAGCGAATGACACCGAAGTAATCGTTACAACAAATTTTCCTGAAACTGTAACTGGAACGACAGTGGATGTAGTCACTTCTATTAGTGAAAATATTACTGATGAAATTATTAATATGACAAGTATGGCTCCAGAATCATTGTACACTTTAGTTGTCAGTGAACAATATATTGTTGCAACTGAATCTCCAGTAACAGTCATCCCACTAACTGGTGAGGCCGTCAGTGAAACGGTTCAAGAAAATCAAGTGACTGATGTAAGTGAAACATCTACAGCGATGCCAGAAGAGTTTATGATCATTAAATCAACGACAAGTGTTAGCACTACGGATGAAACAGCTTTTGTTACCGAGGGTAGTGTAATAATCCAAAATGAAGAAAACAATAATGATATTTATCAAGCGGAAAGAAATAAGTCAACGCCGACTCTAGAAAAATTAACAACTTCAGCAGTAGATAACGGAGAAGAAGGCGTTATTAATGTAACAGCTAGTAATAATCCTTCTATAGAAGGTTCTTTCATAGTTGCAACAACAGTAACTTCACAGGTAAATAGTTTTACTATGGATAATACACCAGAAGAACTTGGTACCAATGAACTTGGAGCAACAGAAATTCCTGAAACAAAATCAAATCAAGAAATCTCTGAAATGTCTACTTACGAAAGCTTGATTGATGCTACAACAGTGGCACAACCCCATTTTGGTACTTCTTTTGGGGCTGATATTGGGTTGAAAATTACAACAAGTGCATCTAATAAGGCCGAACCATTGCAAAATGTTCATGTTACTGAAAGTATTAGTGTGACGTCAACATTGAATCCAGTAATATTGAATGCTTCGAAAATAGATAATTTTACAGAAAGTATACCGAGTGAACCTTCTATACTTAATGTTTTAGAAACCAAAGTAGCTGAATCGGTTAGGAATCAAGAAATTACAGAAAAAGTTGTAAATATAGAAGGCGTTTTTGAGACCACAACGCCAGTACAAGAAATTACAAATGCTCCTTCTGATTTTGAAAATAGACGACAAGCAGACACACAACATAATGGGCACGACTGGAATACAAATGATCTCGTTGGTAATTTCAAACCAGAAGGTGAAATAATTGAAACAAGTTTAAGTGAAACTGCGAGAGATGCAGTACCCGTGGAAAATTATTTAAGCGGTGTTTTTGATAATTTAATGATAACCACAGAGAATACGGAAATAATTAACAACAATTTAATCGAAAAGGGCAATGTAATAAATTTGGATACCACTACACAAACAGAAATCCCTATAACTGATATGACTACAGAATTTCAAGATATTGTGACACATAGAGCTGCAGTATCTGCTAAAAATCATTTAGGCAGTGCTTTTGATAGTAAATTCATAACCACAGAGGCAATGACAACAAAGATAAAAAATCCAATCAAAAATGGCAATGAAATAAATGTGGATATCACCACAGAAAAACAAATCCCTGTAACTGATCAAACCAACGAATTTCTAGATATTGTGACACAAAAAGATGCAGTACCTGTGGAAGCTCATATAGCCGGTGCCTTTGATAATATATTGATAACCACAGAGAGTACGGAAAAAATGAATAAAAATCCAATCGAAAACGGCAATGTGGATATCACCACAGAAAAACAAATCCCTGTAACTGATGTGACCACCGAATTTCTAGATATTGTGACACAAAAAGATGCAGTACCTGTGAAAGCTCATATAGCCGTTGCCCTTGATAATATATTGATAACCACAGAGAGAACGGAAATAATGAATAAAAATCTAATCAAAAAGGGCAATGTAATAAATTTGGATACCACTACAGAAACAGAAATACCTATAACTGATGTGACCACAGAATTTCAAGATGTTGTGACACATAAAGTTGCAGTATCTGCTAAAGCTCATTTAGGCAGTGTTTTTGATAATAAATTCATTACCACAGAGAGAATGACAACAAAGATAAAAAATCCAATTAAAAAGGGTTATGAAACCAATGTGGATTACACCACAGAAAAACAAATCCCTGTAACTGATCAAAATACCGAATCTCTAGATATTGTGACACAAAAAGATGCTGTACCTGTGGAAGCTCATATAGTTGGTGCCTTTGATAACATATGGATAACCACAGAGAGTACGACAGCGATGATTAAAAATACAATCAAAAAGGGCATTGGACTAAATTTGGATATCACCACAGAAACGCAAATCTCTATAAGTGATATGGCCACAGATTTTCATGACAATGTAACACATACAAAATCTATTTTGAAGGATACAGCCGCCGAAGATAGCATTTTCACACCAAATTCATACAGTTTTACAAATGTTTCTGATTCCACAGCAACTGAAGCTACCATGAATACTGTGTCGAATATCGAATTAACAACTTTGGCAGAGCCAAATTATGAAATAGTACCGCTTATTAAAACTTTGAGTAAACACAAAAGTCAAGAAACGACTGTTTTCGCTCCGGATTATTCACAGACAATTTTTGAAGGCACCGGTTATCAATCAGAAGGCATAAACGAAAATGAAGGTTGGTTAATCTTTAAAGATGTTGAAACGACAACAGATAATATTATTATTAAAGAAACAAAAGAGTCATTTATGACAAAAAATAGTGTGGTAAGCAAAAGTGAAAGAAGTACGGAATCATCGTTACTAGATGAAAATAATAAAGTTACCCCAGATTTGTTTGAAAACTTAGAAGTCACATTAAAGGACATTGTTAATGAAGTTAATGACAATAAAATGATCCCTGAAAATAAAAGATTTACAATTAAAGCAATACAGGAAAAAGAAGGTGCAGCGGTAACCGAAAAACTGGACAACACTTTATGGGATCCTTCAGATAGTTTATTAATGAACATGCCTAATGTTGTTTTCGAGCTAGACAAAAATACCGATTCAATTCCATCAGATTTCGTTACTGATGCAGATACAGTTACAGAAATAGATGAAACTTCATACGTGGGACAACAATATAAGAAAACCACAGGGTACAACGATGCTTTTCCAATTTTATCTGAGACCATACCTTATACAGTTATTAATCAAGTTCCTTCACGTGAAAATGTAATTGAAACAAGCCAACATTTTTTTGAAAGTGCAAATAGTGCGAGTAACTTACTTGATAACGGTATGATTAAAAGTACTACTAAAGCCCCATCGCAAATAGTCAATACAGAAAAGAATACAATAACAATTGATTACCAACCTATTACAGAAAGTGTCACTGTTCCTGTAAAAGGAACAAATGAAGATTATGAACTAAACAACAACGGTAATTTAGTGACGAATCAACATATTAATGCTTTAGTTTCAAAAACAGACGAAAACGAAGAGAGCCCTCCTGCAGAAACTAGTGGAGTATTGCCAAATGCAGAAAGCTCATTCGTAAGTCACAGTAATGGGGTACAATATGTAAGTTTAGATCCTTTTCTTGATTCAAGTTCATTTCCGGAAACAGAAGTTCAGACAGAATCTCAAAATCTAAATGGTGTTTTATCTACCTACTTTCAAACAATGGCTTCGGATGCTTCTCCTGTTCCTATAAAACAGTTAAATTTTAATGCTCAAACTAAAAGAACAACTGTTGCAACTACAACTGTTACGAACAACATTAAATACTTGAAACCTGTCAGTACACAAAATTTAGAAAATACTGTTACCTCTAGAACGTCATCTTCACAAACATATAATACTCAAGAGACGGTAAAGTGGGGTCTAACAGACCATTCAACTAATATCGGCGTTAATAAAGAAGAATTGACGAATAAAAATGGCCAGGAGCAAATTAGGACTATGCCTATGACTATTGAAAGTACTACACCTATCAGTAGCACTAGAACATCTGGCATCTTAAATATGGCATCTCAAAGGGACATAATTGAAAACGGTGGTAGTAACATATATACAGATGCTAGTGATAGTGGGCATACGATCATAAAAAATATTACCAATACATACCGCACAACAAACGACCTATTGGTAAAAATTACCAATAGTTTACCTTTCAATTTGGAAGAGACATCAGTGAATGATACGACTACACATGTAACAAGTAATAATACCAGTACTCTGGAAAACTCATCAAACGAAAAGAAACAATTGGTAGGAGAAATAAATGAATACATGGGAATGGGGCAGGCGCTTTCAAGAGTACCTCAAGAAATTTCACCTGCAACTGGTTTACCAAGTAAAACATATCTAATTGAAACTGTAATTGACACTAAGAAGACCAATGTTGACAAAATATTAATTTCTGGAGTAACAACTGTCACAGCTGAAGGACTGAAGTTCCCAACCCAAATAATTAAAGATACACCAGTAGAAAAAGAGGAAGAGTACACAAAAAGTCCACCCAATGTAAGTAAAGAGATAACAATACCTTTTTTAGCCCGTACAACAATTTTACCTCACGTACAAACAACCAAAATTTACCAAAGCTTTACACCGTCGATGACAGATATGGAAAACACAAAAAGTACGACTCATGGATCGAATATGAATACCGATAGCAATGCTTACGGAGAACTCTCAAAATTATTTTTAGTATCAACTTTAATCCCACCTAGTTTTGAAAGCTCATATGCGAATACTCAAGCAACAGTAAAATATCCAATGAGCGCAAGTAGCACAGGAACAACTATTATGGATAAATCAGTCACTACAGCAAGTACAATCACCACGATTACAAAAGCAGACGAAAATATAAATATAAATGCGCCAGTGACAACAGCAGCTGTCTCAGGGTATGATTGTTCTACCGTTGTTCGCGGAAGATTTTCAGACAAATTTGACTGTAGAAAGTTCTACATTTGCATAGATAAGCATGCTATTGTTGGATATTGTCCAGGTAACGCAGTATTCAGCCCCATTAAGAAACAGTGCACCAAAAACTTAGCGCATTGCCTCAGAGATGGCGAGTTTCAATGTACATCTCAGGGGAGATTCGTCGACATTCAAAGAAAAAATATATATTATGTTTGTGTGAGAAATGCACTTGCCTTTGTTAGATTTCAGTTTCAATGCCAGGATGGATTCATTTTAAATAAATCCACCGTTAGATGTGAAAAGTTTGTTGAGAAACATGTCACAACAAGTTGGTTAGATGTAACGGATAAACAGAGTCTTCAATCCCGTGATGTGTCTAAGAAAGCACTCGAGAAGAAAGTAGCTAAACAAAAAACCAATAAATCAGACGTGTCTAATAAAAACAGTGAGCAATCCAGTAGAGATGTTTCCAAAAAAGAAAAAAATCCAAAATCAAACGAATCTCCTGAACCAAAGGAGGAGGTCGAGGAAAAACGCAAAAGTATTAAATGTACCAGTGTAGGAAAAATTCCACATCCGGAAGATTGCAGAAAGTATTACGTTTGCTACAAGAACAAAAAGTCAGAACTCCGAAGAAAGAGAAAGAAATGCGACAGTGACGAAGTTTTTGATAAAAGTAAGAGTAAATGCGTAGATATTGAAAGTTACGAATGCAATCTAGGTTAAAATTAGACGGTCAATACGCTGCTACATTACAATACTATACAACAAAACAATGTACCTAACGAACTATGTTAACATTAGTCAAACCAATATTTAGTTTCTCATAGATGTTATTTATTTAATCGTGTTATATTAAAATGGTTGAAAATAAATAATTCAAAAATGCTTTGCTTTTCATATATTTAGATAAGATACTCTATCTGACCTGACCCTGACTTTCTCATACAATCTTTAAACATTGAGCCTAGGTCTTCGATAGGCGATGCCGGTGTTCAAAGCGAATTGGTCTTCGTCGTCCCTCTCTAGCGTTATGCAGAACTGATTGGAGAACACGGTGCACCGAGTGGACCTCTCTCCCGGAACCGGTTTAGACGGACAGAAATACGTCGCCCGCGCAGGCTTGCCTTCTTGCGTCACCGTGAACTTGTAGTTCTTACAATCAATTGCTCTTTGCTTGTGTACTTGTGGAATTGAATCGTTGAATTCAAAATCTTCATTACTAATGTCGCCTCTCCGATTGCTTTCATAAAATTCGTTAATTCTTGTTGTGTTAGCCAATGGGCATTTATATCTGTCTGGTGCTGAACAAGTTCTTGTGATCCCGTTAAATACGGTGTTTCCAGAGCATTTAAACTTGATGCCTTGGAAGCGGTTTTTGTTCGGGATGCATAGTATGTATCCTTTACAACCGGGGACGCTGGGATCGACGAGTCTTTCGTTACGACGGCATTTCAGCGTCTGTCTTAAATAAGGGTCTATATGGTTGATGGCACTTTCGCAGACATCACTGGATTCATCGTTACAGATGGTGTTTGCTGGACACAAGAAGGATGGGCCGAAGTAATTGTTGTCACCGCAAAGTCTTAGTTTAATGGCGCTTTCGCAAGAGAACCCATAAGGGCCACATTCGACGTTTTTGCAATTGGAAGTTTTGATGAAAATGATCTGAAACAGATTAGTCAGTATTTAGGTACCGTTTTATCACCTTCATATGTAAGGAATGACTGATGTGTTTTTGCAAATACGAAAATTGACCGAGTTACACTTGTCAAGGCTTCTGAGATACTGAAACTGAAATTAGATCACGGACCAATAATAAAGATAAGAGGAAGATATCGTGTTTTAAATCATTATACGGTAACATTTATTTATGCAGCCAAATTCATACTGTAGATTCTGTAAATGCTCAATCTCAAGGTTCGATGACCCTTTTTGAGTAATTCAATATGAATTTGGCTGTATACATAAATGTTACCTAAAGCATAACTGTTATAATCATCTTTGCCTAAAGTCAATTTATATATACTTTTTTTGCATTATTTTCCATGGTTCAAAAAAGCATGAAAATATTATATTTCTTTACTTACCGAAAACAATGCAATCCACTGATACATTTTTAACTTATTTATAAATGGCACAGAATAACGAAAAGTCAAGGTTGCTTCAAGGTGTTTGGAGCACAACTAAACTCTTTAAGCTGTCCCCTGCTTTCTCCGAAACCATAAGTTTGCGAGACAATTATCACTGATGCATATATGTAATATTGAGTTACTTTCAAGAAAATTCAGTCTCAGTTCGCTCTTATTACAAAGCAATATGATGGATGTATTGGTACTTACTTTCTCAAATGTACAAAAATGCTTCTAAGTGTTTAGCACATAAGTGTGAGGACACAAAGGTAGATAAATGAGTTCATGTCAGTGGGACAATGGGCTATACTTTTACTATTCTTTCGGATATTTAAAACGTCCAAACAATTTGAGTTACTGGTAAACACATCTGTCTATTTTAGGATAATGAATGATTGACATACATTTAAGAGCCCGTAGTACCTAAGAATTGGGTATGGGAAGCTTATGCCAGGGCAATATAAATATCATCTTCGACCAAAATATATTGGTCGAAGGATATCATACTAATATTTTTCTTGAACAGTGCAAGGCGTGCTGATTAAAAAACCGTTTTGTGATAATGAATTTTTTTGGTCATTAAAGCTCCGAAAAATAAATTAAAATAAATTTACAGAAAATGATTATTGCTAGTTAAATCTGTACACATAATCTATTATTATGATTATGAACTAAGTTAAGGCGATATCCGAAAAAAATACGGATGTTTCTTTTCTGTGTATTTCATGAATGCATCTTGACTATACAGGGTGGAAAAAATTTAAGGGCCCTGGAGGGGAACTACCTTAAATCCTTTAGTTAGCTCATTTTACTGAAAGGAAACATTCCTTTATTTTTTAAAAGAAACAAAACTGCATTCAAAGATATTCTGAAATTCGCTTGTCTCGCCCGGGAATCGAACGAACTAAAAATAACAAAAATAAACGCTCGCTATTTTATTATACGAATCGGTAGCATTATTGTTCAGAATAAAATGTGACTAATAAACATTTGGTCTTACACTCATCTGTTGTACGAGATACTCGTGAAATTAAATATTTATTACAAGTTCTTTGTTAACAATACCTAGTACTGTTCACTTGTAACAAGTAAATGACACGTTATAATTTTCTTACCTCTCTTACATCCAAAGACATCGTATGAAGCACAAGCTTGCTAATGTTATTTATCTTAAGTACCTTGTTGAAGACTTCAATAAGAAAATCGTTAAATGGTAATAATAAAGGTATGCAGAGCACAATTATTTCTTGCACTAGGCGTACTGACGAAAAGTTTAAAAAAGGAACGTATTTTTTTTGCAACGCGGAGCAACAAATTTGAAGTTCGAACCATAACTTTCAACATTTTTAAAATCGATAAAAGTATTCGTTCGAAATTCAAATTTTGTTTTGTTTTGTTTTCATTCCATGCTGTCATTGTGTAATAATGGCGTATCATTATTACTTTACAAGTGAACAGTACTAGGTATTGTTAATAAAGAAGTTGTAATAAATATTCAATTTCATGGGTATCTCGTACAACAGATGAGTGTAAGACTTTAGTTTAGTAGACAAATTTTATCCTACCGATTCGTGTAGTAAAATAGCGAGAGTTTATTTTTTTAATTTTTAGTTGGTTCAGTTCCCGGGTGAGACAAGTGAATTTTAGAAGATCTTTGAATGCAGTTTTGTTTCTTTTAAAAAATAAAGGAATGTTTCCTTTCAGTAAAATGAGCAAACTAAAGGATTTAAGGTAGTTCCCCTCCAGGGCCCTTTAATTTTTTCCACCCTGTATAATCTAGGGATTTGAAATTGGAAAACATGTTTGGATAAATTTTCCTCGATAGAAATAATTGTTGAAATGAGGTCTTCAAACACACTTTTTCTCCTCGTTTGACGAATAGGAACCATATACAGAACTCAAATATATTTTGTTAGGTGTGTTTCAACAATATCTAGAGATTTAATTTTTGAAAATTTGCTAGGTATTTTAGTTTTTTTATAAAAATGATAAAACTAACATTTTTCGCTTTTGCCCTGAATCCGCCCCTCTCGCACTGCGCGATTTTTCGCTTGGAGTGACAGTGACAAAAATAAGTTTCCTCGTGGCAAAACTGGTTTGGTAAAATAGATTTGCCGTACTTATGTGGTTAAAAAGTTGCGGAAATTGGTAGTTTTATTGCTATGATTTTTAGGGTCCCGTAGTACCTAAACGGTAAAAAAGGAACTTTTATGGTGAGACTCCGTTGTCCGTCCGTCCGTATGTCACAGCCTCATAGCTTTAGCACCGTTAAAGATAAATACATGAAATTTGGCACAAAAATAGCATTAATTTGCCCACATATCACCGTGTAAAAAAAATATGAAAAATTTCAAATTGTTCAAAATATTTCCAAAACAAAAGCGTCATAAATATTATCCTAAAAATACAATATCGATATCAAATTGTAGAAATTGAAAAGTTAATTGTAAAAATATATACTTTTACTATATTTAATGGCACTGGTTTCGAGAAATCTTTAAAAAACACAAAATGTAGACCTCATTTCTTTAATTATTTCTATCGAGTAAAATTCTTTCAATCGCGTTTCTGATCGTCCAAAATCTAGAAAATGGGCCTAAAATTGTTACACTAATTCATTTAACTAGGGACTTCTTTTGAACAGCAGATAAATAAATTAACATTATATCAATGCAGTATAGAAACGCAGAAAGAAATACTGCATTGATATAATGTTAATTTATATCTATATATATATCAAGTGTTCAAACATAGAAATCTATTTCTGTCATAGCAGATAAATAACTTCAAAAAAGTGTAAATTTTGACGATATATCCCCTTAATTGCGTACGTTCTTAATTTATTTTATTTATTTATTACTTATTTTGGAAAACTAGCGACAATTTTAATAACAATAGTAAAAAACTTAAATTAACTCTAGCTAGTCATTTAAAGTTTCCACAGATAATTAAGATAATTTCCACAGAAATCATAATTATGCTAAATTGATAACATAATCATAGCCAAATCGACAATGTGAGTAATACAATACCTATATATACACGTCCCTTAATCTTATCTGTTTTTTAAATCAATACATTTTTGATCCAATAAATAAAAAAAATATTAGTAACGTGATGATACTTCCTGCAATTATTTGTTGTACAGTACTGTCACAGTTATAATGATGCGCATAGAAATCTATAACCAGGGCTGCCAGGTCCAATTGAGTGTTGCGCGCTAACTCCGATGTAAAAAAGCGCTAGATTCCGTTAAATATATTTTTTTATAAAAAGCGCTAGTGAAGCGCTAGTTATATGTTGTATATTGCCATATATTGATAAGCTGATTGTAATTGATTGGCTTTTTGAAAAAATACGTCATTTATAGAAGAAGATAAAGAAATTTTTTAATAAATTATTTCATTGCAAGTAGAATTATCATCACTGAAACAAAACTTATTTCAAAATAGCGCTAGATTTCCCAAAATTATTCCAAAAAGGTGCTAAAATAATGAAACAAAACTCATTCCGAAATAGCGCTAGATTTTCCGCTAGGCGCTAAAAACGAATTTTGAGCGCTAAGTGGTCAAAAAAAGCGTTAGATCTGGCGCAAAATGCGCTGATCTGGCAGCACTGTCTATAACCGACCCACCGGACGTGCACTATCTGTCAAGGATTGTATGGAAAGCGCAAGGAAAAACGACCTTTGCCGAATAGCGGCGAAGGTTCTTATGCGAATTATTTAAATGGTAGTAGGTAGCTACTTGTGTCGATTCGGCGCAACACGACTTAACTTATTTGACAGGACTAAACTTAATTTGACCGTTCTGTCTTTTTATTTCTGTATCGAAAAGACAAAGACAGAACGCTTAAAATAAGGTTACTTCTGTCTAATTAGTTAAGTTGTGTTGCGCCGAATCGACACCATTGTCTTACTTTTATCGTATGAACTCTGTGAATTAAATTATGTTAAGGTGTGTTAATTCGAAAACCATTTCGAGAGTTAGGTTTAATAAGCCGTATTTTAGAACTTGTGGTCTAAAAAACCTCATCATGATATGAATATTTTTACGTAAAAGCTGCAGCTTCCATTTTCCTTCGTGTGACGTCAGTTGAGAAATGGCTGTTGTGTCCTTTGCTATCAAGATAAATTTATAATAATTTTTTTCCGACTGATTTGACAGCTGGATGACAAATGAGTAGACAGACAGAGACATACCACTTTTTTATATATAATTTTTTTAATGTATGTCTAAAATTCTCAAGTGATGTCATATCGGACAATTATTTAAAAAATCATAAAAAAGTAGTGGTTAATTTACGTACCTACCAAAATAATGAAAACTATGTACCAAAAAAACGTAGGTATATAAAAAAAAATGTACGTATATGCCCTCAAAGAAAATTGAAAAAATCTTTTAGAAATTAAGCTATGGGAATTGTGATAAAAGTCTTAGAGACGCGTTAAAATAAAGATCGTCGTCCAAAAACCTAATTCAAACATTGAAGGCGTCCATCTTGAAAAAAAAGAGTGCAACACCCGCTAACTCAAAAACAACAATAGAAACATAACTTATTGCATTTATTAACTTATACAGATAGACTAGCAACTAATACTAAATACTTCATACATTACAGTGCACCTCACTCGTTGTCCGACGAGGAATCGCTGTCGCTGGACGAATCACTCGAGTCTTGCCTGTTCTTGATTGACGACGCTCCTGAGGTGGACCTAGAAATATACGTGTACAGTCAGCAAAGTAGACAAGTAACCAGGCCCAGCACAAACTCTATGATCGTAAGACCCACAGGAGAGCGATAGATGATATGTGAAATACTTGGTCAATACATACTCACCATCCATCCATCCATCAGCCTAGTTCGTCCACTGCTGGACATAAGCCTTTCCAGGACAGGCGGTCATCCTGGAAGAATTGCCCATACTTACACACGCTGGGCAGGCGGGTTGGTGAGCGCGGTGCCGGAACGCCGCTGCCCGTCACCAGTCTGTTCCATATAAGGCCCGGCTATTAGGGATGGATATACCGCTATCCATCGGTCCCAGGCATGGTGGGCCTCCTGGTTTTTTGCCTGTGAGCTGTCCTCTTGCTCTCCCCCAAATTACTGCGAGGGGGTCTCCAAGTAAGATGGTGGTACCTCTACAGTTGAGCCCGGCATCAGCTCTACCACCTGATAAATACATACATACACACATGCACTATTTATTAAGTATTTTTATACCATCAATCGGTCACCTGTGGGCCTTAGGATCAAGTGTTTGTGCTGGGCCTGGTTACTTATCTCTTTTGCTGTCTGTACATGTTACCGGCCAAACGCGATTTTAGTACAAACTAGTTTGGCCTAGGCCGAACTATAATAGCGCCATCGAGTGTGATGGCACCTATGACAGATGCTTTTAGTGATGGGGTACATTTTAAATTTCGGTTAAAAATAAACATTTTGTGTGAGTTTACTCAACATTAGACACGCCATACAACATTCAACATAATAATAATACAAAAGGCAAATGTGTCAAATCTGCTTACAAAGTAGCCATAAAATGTAGAAAGTGACTGGTTCGCAATTATATAGTTTGGAAAAAGACTGAGACGGTGGATTAAGGAGAGGAGAACCCTTTATTTGATGATTACGATGCAGCCACTAACACTTCCCGTTGGGTTGCTTTAAATTGTCGAAAAAAAATGAGAAACTTTTGATCCAGTCTTACAAGAACAAGTCTATTGCAAAATAACGTCAACATGAAAATCTAAAAATAATAACCAAAACGAGTAGTACATCACTATCAACAATGAAGTACTACATTATTTTATTGACACTTTACTCATAAATAATTACGAAACTTGATAGGGCTTTAAACGTCATAGGTGATATCACTCGATGGCGCTACTGCAGTTTTTCAAGTCCTGTAGCGCAGATGAGATCCGGTAGGTTAGGTTAGAAGGTTAGGTATGGCGAGTTTGAAGCACAAAGATTTCGGTACCACCATACAATACAAGTACGGAACGCTAAAAATGTGTGTAGATGTCATACCATCGTTAAGGTGACAAAAACAAGCCGCTAAATGGTAGCGCCTGGCTAACAGTTCGAGGCCCCCACTGAGTACGGAACCCTAATATCTTAACCGCGTTATTTTTTCTGTAATGTTTACAAAATCATCTATTTTACCATGATTTTTCTATATTTTTCGGTCCTCTCGTTTCGGAGATAAGGGGGGGGGGGGGGGACACATGATAACGTTAAAAAATGCTACTTTTTGAAGGATTTTTGTATCGGGACCAACCTCGGACAGACAGCGGAGGCTTAGTAATAGGGTCCCGTTGGGCACACTTCGTTACGGAACCCTAAAAATAAACTCACATATGATAGGCCTCAAACAGCGCTGCGGCGGACGGGTGCAGACTCTCGATGACAGTAGACCTTGGCTCCTGCAGTATCGTGAGCACTTCTTGCTCCTCTCTGTTGAGCAGCGAGCCGAGGATCTTCACGCTGGCAGCCGACGCCTCTTCGAACCCGCATTCCGCCAGGTAGCCAACTGCCGTCTGTGACGACATTAGACAATGGAATGAACTTGAGGTCTAGGTTGTTGACTTAAGAACCCGGTGCAGGACGACCCCAACACCGATGCGAAGCGAGACGTATCGCGACAATAAAGCGCATATTTGGCTGGCGAATCTAAACAAGCGCCTCGCGCTTTGCCCCACGCCGTTCGAACTGTGCTGAGCGAGTCTCGCCCTTTGCGTTGGAAATAATAATTATCTCCGAATACCTTAATTGTGCCTCGATTACTTATTATTATTTAATCTGTTTTAATTAATTAGAATATTGATGATATTTCCAAGTGGTGTATGTGCTTACTTTGCTTGTTAAATGTTCATAAGTCACTTAACGAAGCCTTGTAAAAGTACTCTATTTAAGGGCGAAAACCCATTATTTTAAATATTTTTCTGGTCTTTAACGCGATGTTTGTGAAAAAATCAGGAACATACACCAGTTCATATTGAGCGTCTAAATGAAAGCCTAAAATTTATTTGGTTGAATTGTTGCACTTTCGCGAGTTATTATGGTTTTTAGATATGTATGAAGTACGATTCGAAGCGGGTTCTCAAGAGCCGGATTTAGCAACTGGATTGTGAAAAAACTGCAACTAAACGGTTCTTAATGCATATTATAAAATAATCATTTAATAAGCCTTGTCACTGACCATGACCAGTCTCAGGGACTCCAGTATAAATTTCTTTGTATGAAATAAAATTACTTTTTATAAGGTACCCTTTGTTTATAAAGCCAAATTCATCTGGAGATCTGGTAAGTGGTCAGGACCAAAGTTCAATTACCCTTTTTGTGAAAAGCACAAAATAAAATTTAGGCTTCATATACATTGATCTATGTCAATGTTCCTATACTAAGGGACTCGGTGTTGTTCGTTAATTAGATAGGGGCACAATTATTATTTCTTTCGTTTTCTGCAAACAATGTACTTGAACTATGGTCCTGAGCACTTGCCGAGTCAACAGTATGAATTTAGCTTTATAAATAAAAGTCACCTTATAGATGACATTATTGATATGATAGATATTAATGTATGCAGCCAAATGCATACTGGAGGTTTGGTAAATGATCAGTATCACGGATCAATAACACTTTTTGGTAATTTCGCAAAATTAGTTGTTGACCTCCATAGTAATTGACTCGGGGATGGGCTTGAGTTTGTAGGGAACAAGAAAAACATAATTTACGAATTCGACAAAAAGAGACATCGAACCTTGATACTCAGCACTTACCAAGTCTTTAGTATGAATTTGGCTGCATAAATTAATGTCACCTAGTATCCTGTAAGATTTGTAAGCTTAAAACAATCTTCAATAACAAAGTTAGTGTTATACATTTATAATCTCTTAATTTTGTATGTTTAGCTAGTCATTTAACAATCAGAAAACCTCTTAACAAACACATTTTTTGCTCTTAGAATTTCTTTATTAATTCATTGCATATGAAAAGCAAATAAAAACTTTATTTTCTTCTAAGATTCCAGATTGTTTTTTTATTTCGTACCAAAGATGAAAAAAATTACCTTGCGTTCATTCTTAACAACATACATTTTCTCTGCGCAGAGTTCGTAGCTCGTCAGACACCGACGCCCACAGGAGTATGCCTTGTCTGTGACATGGATAGACCTAAAGCGCTATTTACCGCAGCGATGCCCGGTGTGCCCAGCCTTCCGCCACTTGAGCCAACACCTGCGGTCTGCTCGGCATGCCCAACACCTTCTCTCTGCGCGAAGGTTGTAAAATCGAACCAAGACTACCCACAGTGGTATGCCTTATCTGGACCTAAAGCGAGTCAGTATTTACCGCAGCTATGCCCGGTTTGCCCATTTGTGCAGCCCTTTCCGCCACTTCAGCTAACGCCTGCGGTCTGCTCGGCACGCCAGCTGCCTCCTCTCTGCGCAGACGTTGTAGCGCGTCGGAAACCGACTCCCACATGGGGTCCGCTTTGTCTGTGACGTCAGAGCACAACTCTATGATGTTGCAGAGGGCCGTCGCTGATAGTCTGTGAACGAGAGAGGTTATGGTGACCACGTGACGCAATTAAGGGGGACGGGCTGTCATTGTCAGTGGTGTTTTGCGTGGTGTAGCGCAGAGCTGTCACATGCACTAAATAAAAGTCCGAAATAAAACCGAAAATGTATAAAAAGTCCTAAATCATCAAATTCCCTTAGTCCGTTGTGTTTACCGAAACGATTATGGATGGTTTTATTAAAATAATGTTATTCGACGGATGTGATACCGACTCTATTAAAGGAGTCAAAATATTAAATTGTAACTTTGTATTTATTGCGAAACACTCTTAAAATAATTTACAGACTTTTTCGGACCAACTCGGACCAGACCGGCTTTTTACCGAGTTCGGGCTAGTCCTTTCGGTCCGTTAAGTTTAGGATTTACCTTAAAGTCCATCGGACCTAGTCCGAGTCCTATTTAAACGGACCAACAACGGCCTTTTTTAAGGTTCCGTACCCAAAGGGTAAGGGTCGGGACCCTATTACTAAGACTCCGCTGTCCGTCCGTCTGTCCGTCTGTCACCAGGCTGCATCTGATTAACCGTGATAGTTAGACAGTTGAAATTTTCGCAGATGATGTATTTCTGTTGCCGCTATAACAATAAATACTAAAAAACAGAATAAAATAAATATTTAAGGGGGCTCCCATACAACATCCATGATTTTTTGCCGTTTTTATAGATAATGGTACGGAACCCTTCGTGCGCGTGTCCGACTCGCACTTGGCCGGTTTTTTTTAGTCTATGTGACAGCTTTGGTAGCGGGAAAGGGAAGTGCGTTCGTCAATCACTCATCGACACACTCGCAGCCGCGCAGTCAAACCAGCATTGACTGTGATGATTACGTTCAGTAGTCAGCCGTCTTCAATGTGTTGATTCGGCGTAACACGACTTAACTTATTTGACAGGACTAACTTTATTTTTAGCGTTCTGTCTTTTTCCTTCCTTTTCGAAAAGACAAGGACAGAGCGCTTAAATTAAGTTTAGTCCTGTCAAATAAGCTAAGATGTGCTACACCGAATCATATGTCCTTTTGTTTAACATACATCTTAAGAGACTATGCGAATTATATTTTTGTCACTGTCACTCCAAGCGAAAACACGCTCAGTGCGAGAGGGGCGGATTCAGGGCGAAAGTGAAAAATGTTAGTTTTATAATTTTTATAAAATAACTAAAATAGCTAGCAAAATTTCAAATATCAAATCTCTAGATATTATTGAAACACACCTAATAAAATATGTTTGAGTTCTGTATATGGTTCCTATTTGTCAAACGAGGAGAAAAAGTGTGTTTGAAGACATCATTTCAACAATTATTTCTATCGAGGAAAATTTATCCAAACATGTTTTCCAATTTCAAAACCCTAGATTATATAGCCAAAATGCATATACTAGAAATTAATTAAAATTTCCCGAGTATTTCACAAAAAAGCACCTCTATTTTTTCACATATCGTCTTAATCCAGGCGGCGCGGCGCTTAGCCATACAAGTTGGCTCCCTGTCATTACAAATAGTTATACCTATCAATATAAATATATACTGACTTGGGTGGCGGTGATCTGGCGTCCTTGTCCTGTCGTTCCTCCTCGACGGAATGTCCAAACCTGAGTATATCAGCGGCCGCTGCGCGGATCTTGCCTTTCACGTCATCCTCTGCAAATAAATTATGATCAGCTATCACCACATATATCAGGAGACTCGCCTCGAGTCGTGTTCAGGTGCCCAAGTAGTAAGTAGCTTGCGGCAAATATCAAAATCAAATCAAAATCATTTATTTATACCAGAAATAGCTTAACCTAAAAAATGTACAATTAATAGAACATTATTAATGAATATAACTAATTTTCCTTACAATATATTGGTAGGTATGCACAGCAATATACATATATTCTAGGGTGGTCCAAAAAATATTTTTTTTAATTTTGCTATCTCCACAAGCTTCTTTCTATTCAATTAGACGTTAAACCCCCCTCTGCAAAATTTGAGCGAAATCTAACAATATTTAGGGGTAGCTATGATTTGACGATTTTTTGGGTCTAAAAAAATAAGGCATTTTTTAGGAAATAAGTTTTAATACAATATTAAAAATTAAACTATCCATGTAAGTAAAATTAAGATGAAATGACATGAAATTATTTATGGTTTACCACTGTCCTTCCCTTCCTTATCACCCGAATTAATTTTCAGGATATTTGATTTTGAGCTTGATGTAAGGCCCCTGGTGCACGAAACTTGGCTTCAGCAGTTGCTTCGGAACTTCCAAGGAAGATGCGACACAAATGCAGCAATTCGAGGTAATCATCTCTGGGCTGTTGATTTTTTACTGCTTCCTTGTAATAATTTGTCATTTCTTGACGGAGTGAAATAAGTTCCGTAGTTTTATACAAATTGTCACTACCAACTGTAATTTTCTGTTGATATATTTCTGACCATTTCTTTTGGAAGCGTTTGAACAGACTGATATCCGGTCCACTGCTTGATCCGAACAACGCTTTGAAGACATCGGACAGAATAACTTCAAAAACATGGTGTCGGCAAGCAATCCTAAACAGTTACTTATCTAGAGCTTTTTCAATCAGAGAACAAGCCCCAAAATTCATACCAGTGTTAGAAGAGGTCGTGTCAAAGCAGAGGCCACGCACCTGATCTCTTAGCTGCCACTCATCAACGATCTTTAAGCATGCGGTAGCTTGTTCCTTTCCTGTGCCTTTTTTGAACTGCCAAGAGGTTTTCTACTCCACTTCCACTTACAATAACAGCTATACGATCTACTTTTTCTACGCCACCGACAATATCGGGAAGCAATTTACCATCCCAGTGTAAAATGAGAGGATTTGATGGAGAAAATAACGCCTTTTACTTGGCTTTTTGTAAAATAATATTTTACTTGCAAATCATAGCGACCTCTAAACGTGGTCACAGAAAGCTCAATTTTGGTATATAACCTTTTTATTGATAACCGAACGAGAAAAAACTTGTGGAGCAAGTATAAAATAGCAAAATTTTTTTTTCATACAAACTTGGACCACCCTAATATATTCACACAGAAGTATAGACATTAGTGTAGTATAGGTACTATACATTACAGGTTTAATAATATAGCGGATTTTTAAGTACCTACCTACCTACTATATGAGCCCTGAGACCTAAGCTAGTTTGAGAACAAAATGTATTTTAGGTCTCAGTTTCTCCCCATTTACGTTTATTGATATTATGTTAGTTAATGATAATAAGATGCAGGTGTTTAAAAACAGGAATCAATTAATTATTTAGGGATTGCAAGAAGTGTTTCTGTGGCTTTATAATCTAGCTTACTAAGCCATTTTGCACATTCTATATTTAGTGTATGAGTTGTCATATCGTCGATTCTAATAATTTTGTTCACAATGTTATATATGTAAGGTCCAAGAAAGAAGAAGAGTATGCGAATCTTTATTCCCAGAAGCCCCCTCCAACTTTGTCCCCTTCAAGTTGCCAAAGGGGGTATAACATTCTCAGATGCCCCCCTCAAAGATTGTCTCCTTCAGGCGAGGCTCAGGCGGTCTCTTTTCCGCGCGCCTGTCACCCATGCTCCCACTCTCGCCCAGCGTTCTTTTTTCCAGACGTCAAGTGTATATTATGCGATAGTATTTCCACAATTTTTTTTTTATTTCTCGCATTTATAAATAGTCATTAAGATTATAGAATTAAATCAGACTTGAGGATAATTCACGATTTATATAAAAACGGCTCACCTCAATACGTGTTAGATCGGGAAAGCAGATTCAGCAGATTTAGACTGCCTTCATCTGGGCGAGTAAAGACGTTTACGCGACGACGAACACGTATCGAGGTTACAAGGGGACAATCTTGGAGGGGGCATCTGGGTAAAAGGTTAGCGAATACCTTGTAGTTGATAGCAGCTGCACATCGCACTCAATAACCGCTCAACGAGCCTCACTCGCTTGGCATGACCGAACACCACAAGCTGCGACCACGCCTGCGCTAGTCGGTCGCCGGCACCGTTCAGTTCTAACGTTTTTATTATCTGTGGACAAATATGGATCATGTTTATTTTCATGCTACGAGATTTTCTGCGAAAAGTCAACTCGATTGCGGTAGACAGGAAAGATATACAAATAACAAACCCTACTAGGAAGGTTGATAGAAACTATATATATATATATATATATATATATATTTTAAATTCAAATTCAAATAGTTTATTTTGCAAAGTAGGTATATAAAATACACGTTTCACAAGTCAAAATATAATCTTATAAAAAAAAAATGTAATAAAATAATAAATGTACATGAACTAGATTAAACGTTTATTTAATTTATGTAGCAAAATATGTACGATTAAAATTATAGGTAAAATATATATTATACAAGGTGAAATCCAATCAACCGCCCGAACCCATACCGGAGACCCGGCCAGGGACCAGGAACAAGGTTCAATGATCACCAACCGAGACCCCAGCACGAATCCAGGCAGCCGACCAAATCCCATCCTATATACTACATACTAATAGGTTACATATATAAATACATGCCTACCTCCGTAATGGCGTAACACTGTGGGGGGGGCGGGCTAATTTATGGCAAAAATTAAACATCTGTTTCATAGAAAAATGCAATGCCGCTCAGCCGAAATGTATAGAGGCAGATTTTTTTTTTGACATTTCAGGGTTGTCTCCATAACAAAAGTTATTCTATACCATTGACTAAATAAGCTCTTCAAATATGTTTACACCTTTCTGTTACACATTTTATAGTTACGTCGTGGTCAGATCGTAAAGTATGAAATCGAAAATCATTCACCAAAAGCCAAAAATAGCGGAGCGGAGCGTGTTAGGTTAGCCGAGCGAAGCAGAGCAAAGCGGCCCTCTTACTTTTAACAGAAATATAATATGCCTAGACAGATCATGATATGCCCGATTCTACGATGTGCCGACGATGTATGTACAGTCGACAAGATTCCCGCCTGTCCACCTTAAAAGCTAGTTTTGTGTGCAGTGGTTAGCGGCATCTTCCGCTAGCCCTACCTTGGCAGTTTTTGTCTGCCAATAGTCATTCACGCAACAACCAACAAGTGACTAATGAAGTCCGATGGACCTGAAATCGCCATAAAAACTGTCTCTCATAAACTTTCATTGGTCAACAAAATAAAAGGCGGGGATAACTGAGATAGCCACATGCAAGCAACAAGGTTTTGAAACTGGACAGGCGGGAATCTTGTCGACTGTACCTATATATTTAAAAATGAATCTTTTACTGACCTCTTCCATAACGGTAGGTTCTGGTACGTAAACATTAGGGACCAACGTGTCTAGTAATTCCGTTGTCTTTTCGAAAGACGCATGTCTGCAAAACAAAAAAGAATTTGCTGTATTAAGGTTAAACATCAGTCGCTCGGTACAAAGTGCACAACTTAACTTTGTTTTTTTTTTGTTAAGAAGTTAAAATTGAAAAACATACTGGTATGTGGCAATTCACGCTAATAGTTCAGTATAAGTAAGGTTTATGAATTAACAGCTTCAAATTTAATGTACAATTAGCCATGATTTTGTCGAAACAAACTTAAAAAATCATTTTAAGCTTGTTTGGACAAACTCGTGACTAATTGTGAATTTCATGCGTGACTAATTGTAAATTTCATGTCAAACTGTTTATTTATAAATCTAACTCATACTAAACTATTGGTGTGAATTGCAACAGACTAATATCTTTCACTCTTAAATTGCTAACAAGGGAAACAAAGTTAAGTAGTGCACTTTGCACCGAACGACTGACGTTTAACCAACCTTAATTAGTAAAAAGTAAAGAAAAAAAAAATTGCCGTCTAACAATTTTTTACAGCCCAGTTTCGCAAAGTTATCATAGCTCAGCTCCCATAGCTAGAATACAGCCAAGTTATAAACCATTTAAACTTTCAGGAAAAAGCGGGTGCTGCATTAAAATTCGATCGGTACCTATTTCTCGAGTATAAAGCTAACATACAGTACCCGGCAGAGATAATGCACATCGGCTATTTTCGCCTTCGTAGAGCGCCATCTCTGTCACCAGACTGTTAGTGCTTCGTGCGACAGAGATGACGCTACGATACGATGTGCATTATTTACTGCCGGGACCTGCACAGTCCAACCATCCATCAGCTTTTCCAAGATTTCGCCACACTTAGCGGTCCTCCTGGAAGAAATTCCCAAACCCACACGCTGGGCCAGGTTGGTGAGCACGGTGCGGAAACCCTCGCACCAGTGACGATGCTGCCCGTGTCCAGTCTGGTTTCTATAGGGGGATGGATATCTTATGGATAGCTGTCTTCTTACTCCCCCCCGAATAACTTCGGGGGGCTTTGCGAGTAGAGTAGGTTTGTGCCTCCACCGTCAAGACCGGCATTAGCTCTACTCTAAGCTAACATAAAATAAAACAATACAATTAGTATATGAAGGGTAAGCGGGAAGAAAGGTCATTGTCAGTTTTTTCACAAATTGAGTTAATAGCGCCATTTTTTAAAATATCTTGAGAACAATGATTGAGCAAAAAAAAAACTAGAAAAAATATAAAACAGACCACAGAATATTAGCTTTTAGAAATATACCGGACTCAAGAAGCTTAAAAACCGAACTTAAAAAGGGTCATAATTAGAGCAAAGGCAAAAAAAAATAATAAAAAATTGTTTATGACTATGGAGCTATGGGCTGATAGTAAAGTTTGCTTTTGAAAAAAAAAAAAACGGCAGATACAATAATTAACTGCGACAACAATAATTGCCCACTAAGAGTTCTTAAATAATAACGTCAGCAAGTTTTTTCTACTTATCTCAAAACTGCCTTTTGTTGACTATGATCCCTCTTCCCGCTTACCCTTCATATACTAAGATGAAGTTGCGGAAGCCGAAAAATAGTACACGTACAAGCGAACAACTTTCCGTAAAAAAAAAACCGTTTTTTCATAAATTTTGGTCGGGTAGCTATGTAACTTTTCTATGGAACAGCTGATTCGAGGTTTGGCTCCGTAATAAAAATTGTTTGTATGGACGAGTACTATCACCAGTTTTCGGCTTCCGCAAATTTATATTAACACCCAATATAGAGACGAGAAGTTTTACCTGCAGGATACAGTAACGTAGTGTCTGTAGTAAATACTTTCTTTGTACGCGTCACCGACTAGTTTGTAATTATCTCCCTTCATCAATAAGGCGTGTACTCTTTCTGCTAGGGTTATGCTCTGAAACAAAACAAGTTAAAATAGAAAAACCGGCCAAGTGCGAGTCGGAATCACGCACGAAGGGTTCCGTACCATTAAAACGGCAAAAAAAACATGTCTGTTGTATGGGAGCCCCTTAAATATTTATTTTATTCTGTTTTTTAGTATTTGTTGTTATAGCGGCAACAGAAATACATCATCTGTGAAAATTTCAACTGTCTAACTATCACGGTTCATGGCATACAGCCTGGTGACAGACGGACAGACGGATAGACAGATGGACAGACAAACGGACAGCGGAGCCTTAGTAATAGGTTCCCGTTGGTTACCGTTTGGGTACGGAACCCTAAAAACTACACCGACTTTTACTTCTGTTGCGCAGATGTCTACGGTGACATACACTCTGCATCGGGGGGAGTGGTTACAGGCAATTGCGTAGTATTAGTCATTCGTCCGTTACCAACTTCCGTAGATTTTGCGAAAGTCATTGGAAAGACCGATGCCTGCAAAAATTCGCAAAGCCACAACAGTACACGTCCACACGTAAAATCGATAACATTGTTGGTTCGCGAATATTTCGGTTGGTATGGAGCTAAGACGAATTACCGGTAAACTGTTTTTGTCTCATTTACTCGCCTATCAAATTTCATGACGTTCCGATTAACGTTACTCGAGTTATCGTCGGACAAACATACATACATACATACAAACACCAGATTGTTCAAGTAGACTCTGAGAACTTCGTTCGCTTCGCTCACTCATTTAACCATTATTTAGAAATGGATTACCATTGATGTACTAACAAGTAGACATCGGATCTGCGCTCAAAAGTGTCCGAACCAAGAGTGTCAAAACCATTGAAAACTAAAAAAGCGTGTCAATAGCACGTCAATCAAAATTGAGCCATGCAGCAATGATATACGATTCAAATTTAAGTGTTTTGTTTCTTAAGGGCGCACCGAGCGTTTGCCTTTGTCTCTGTCTTTTTAAAGAAAATAATCAAACTTTTGCACTTTTTCAATGTTTTTCGTTGTTATTTTCATCATATTGTTCTTAAATATAAAACTATCGTGTATAAACGCTCCAGTCGTCTATGAATTTTATTTTAGTAAATAAATAATTATATAAAATAACTTATTTATTAAAAAAAAAAGGGAAATAGCGGAAAAAATTACTCGACAAGAGGTAACTTTGCGAATTTATTCTATCGAGCCAACTTTATCAAATAGTGTTTCCATCGTGTATACTGTCTAGTATATATCCTCAATAATACCAATATATTTCCCTAGATTTTAATTTAATTGTTTACTACTTCAAACAAGGGTTATAAAAACGTGTTTGTATGTGTAAAAAGCTCGGTGCACTCTTAATATTTTGACACTTCACTAAGGACACTATTTTCGTAAATCTTGTACTAAACCCGAGGTCCATGGTTTGTATGTCAATGTGGATTACGCAGTACGTAACACCAAGCATTTTTACAAGTACTCTACCTGTAAATGATCACTGCACACCCCCATAGCAGTAATAAAGAAGTTAGTGTCGGTAGCGTTCCTTGCCTCTAATCTATCTCTCTTCTCCAAGTCATTTACTATGTTTGTTAGAATGTCGATACGAGGACCCCCTGAAAATAAATAATAAACTATAAATTTACACTCAGGTGGTAGAGCTGATGCCGGGCTCGACCACCATCTTACTTGGAGACCCCCTCGAAGTAATTCGGGGGAGAGTAAGAGGACAGCTCACAGGCAAAACACCAGGAGGCCCACCATGCCTGGGATCGATGGATGGCGGTATATCCATCACTAATAGGCGGGCCTTATATGGAACAGACTGGTGACGGGCAGCGGCGTCACTGGTGGGAGGGTTCCGGCACCGTGCTCACCAACCCGCCTGCCCAGCGTGTGTGAGTATGGACAATTTTTCCAGGATGACCGCCGGGAGTGGCAAAGTCCTGGAAAGGCGTATGTCCAGCAGTGGACGAACTAGGCTGATGGATGGATGATGGATGATGGATGAAATCTACACTAATGTTATAAAGAGGAAAGATTTGTATTTTTGTATTTTACTAAAATATAAACTCAAAAACTACTGGACCGCTTTCAAAAATTCTTTCACTATTAGAATTAGCTACATTGTCCCTGAGTAACATAGGCTATATTTATTTAGGAATCCCTATTTAAATTTCAATAATATAACACGAGGTGTCAAAAAATTAGCCATAAAATGTCTTTCATCGCATAGCGCTGCGGAAACTATTGATGATAGAACAAAACAATATCTATCTATTTATTTATTTAAGATACATTTGCAGCAGATACAAAAAACATTGATGGTGGACGAGATTAAGGCCCTGCGCATCCAACACAATAATCGTATTACGTAATTTTGAACTCAATGATATTGTCAGAAAGTCTACATTAGAACGCTCATTCGTGCGCTGCGAGCACGCATAATCGGTAAATTTGCGAGGTTTTTCTGGAATTTCTGAAAAAGTATTGAGAAATAAATAAAAATGAGTCAATAAGTGTCTTTAGTTATCTGTAAAGAAAATTCAGGAAAAGTTTTAATTCTCTTCGTTGAACACCTTTGCTATAAACACATTTATTCGCAATTTGACGAGCTTACTTTGTGATTTTTTTCTATCGAGTGAAGTTTACTCAATTACGTTTTTAGATCAACTTGTGTTTAGAGTATATCCTCTATTGTAACATATATTTAACTTGTATTTGAACGAGATATTGAACTGACAATATTAATTAAACAAAATGCTCATTTTGGAATGGCAGGGCCTTAAGGGTACAGCGGGTCTACCGCGTAATTCTGATTTGTATCAACTTCAAGCAAATGCATGCGAAATTCAACGCGTGCAGAAGAGATGGCATGTGTCGCACGCACGACAAATTTCAATCTCAAGTTGATGTTGATGAAAATCAGAATTACGCGGTAGACCCGCAGTTCTGTTGTACGTTCCTTATAAATGTATACATCAAATGTATACATACATAACGTTCTACAATATTAAAGAACATATCACGCGATACCATATGTCCAACTATTGTAGTTATGTCAACTACTTATGTCCTGCATAAAGATACATTTACTCTACGTTTATCCCAAAATGTTTTAAATATAAATGTCCTCCCGTGCGAAGCCGGGACGGGGCGCTAGTAAATAATAAATAGTAGTCCATCAATCTAAGAAACCTTGTATGGAGCAGTTTAAATTAAATGTAAACTGGGTGAAAATTGGGAATATATCAGTAAACTAACTGAAAAATTAAAATTCAAAAGAATCGCTGAAAAATACATTTTTTTAAATAAGACCACATTAATTAGACCATGGCTAAGAACAATATTAGTAAGGTTAGGAGTCCAATTATTTCGGAAATTTATAAAAAAAAATACTAAAAACTCCTCTTCTTAATTGCTCCGTGATACAGACAGACAGACGTTTATTCTAAAAATTTTAGTTTTGGCCTAGGTAATAATAATAATAACCAATTTCATTTAAAATTTCGCAAAAATAATCACGACTTATTTACTACTTTATTTTTGGTAAGTATATTAATCTACTGAATGGATCTTGGTCTGAAATAAAGATATTTTATTTTATTTATTTATTTATTTATAGATACCATAGACAAAATATTACTACGTATAGAATAGCAGTTCCCACATGTCAGTTTGTAGCCACAAAAATGTGTAAAATTGTAATGAATTCTAGATGGCGTTGCTAAATCCTCTAGTGAACACGATGCTAAAAAAGACCGATTGGTGTCGCTAGCGGCACAGCGATTTTACGTAACATAAAAATAATTCCCACTTCGATAATAGATGGCGCTGAAATATTCACTGTTAGTGTTGCCAACTTAGCGCCATCCAGTTTTTCTAAGCAAAGCTATTAGAGCCACATGTTTACTTGGTAACCATGAGAGTTTACTTGCAGCCAATTAAACAAATTATAATTATTTGCAACATCTGGCGACACCTAGTGTTGTAAGGGCGCGTAAAAAATTTGCTACGCCTTGATGTATGGGAGTTGTCGGTCTATACGTAGTAATACTTAGTCTATGTAGATACTTATATATAGATTATATTATATAACTTACTTTCTTTACAGAACAAGCAGAGCAGGTAGTAATGCACGGACAGTGTGGGCTCGACCCCCGCTCTCTTCATCTCTGCCAGTAGTTGTTGCGCAAGTTGCTGTAGACCGCGGCTGCCGCCCCAAGCCGAAAGCGAGCGAAGGCATGACGTCAGAGTTTCTGTCGAGGGCGATAGACCCTGAAAAGTCAATACATTACATTTAAGAGGCGTCATCACGCGCAAACTCCTTAGGTAATATAACATCGTCAATTTGACTAAGTTTCAATTTGTTTCTTTGCATACTTTAAATTTTTTAAATTGTAGATAAAAAATTTAAATTCTAATCAGAGCCCATCATTCCATATATTCTGTAGTGTATCATTTTTTTTTTTACTAAATTAACGTCTGAGTAAAACCCGACCTTAATTGTGGCTTTCTTGGTCATCAGCTGTAAGAAACACCTCAGCAACTCGATGTGTGTAGCCGTAGGTACAAATATCAACAGAAACGACATTGAAATAACGTTCATATCAGCGCGCATTGCAAAGTGGCTGTCAGCCTGTTACGACTATCGCTGCGCCACTGTATAGCGCAAAATAGGAGAAAATAATACTTTTTAAATGTGATAAATCAGATATTTATAAGGTAATATAATTTTTCATTTTTTTTTCTCTCTATTCATGTAATTGAATTTAAATTGAATTTGAATTCATGTAATTGAATTTGATATCATGTAATTGAATTTAACCTCCTTACTACAGAGGACACTTTTTTTGTCAGATTTCCATAAAATTCCAGATTCCAGTTTCGAAGGGGCTATTTTCTAACATAAAAATTAAGAAAAAAATCTAAGGTCGGAAGTTTATGATTTCCCTTATGTCCTGTCAGTAGTACAAGTGACCTCAACAGTGGTAAAATGATTTCCCTTATGTACTAGAGTAAGGACAAATGGTTTCTAGCATGAAGAGGTATATAAATAAAAAAAAATACAAAAAGTCAATTTTAGGCAAATCAGTCTTTTTAATGAGTTCAAACAAAAATATAACTTACAATTTTTCTTTATGGTACAAAAATATGGCATTCTGTTACCAACTACATAATATTTCTTTAAGGAACAAAAAATATGTCATTTTCATGGCAAGCTGTCCACTTGTCTTCAACTATGTTGTTGTTGAAGATATTTCGGGTGCTGTGTTGTTGTCTAATGAGAAGAGCTCCTCGGGAACGGCGACGTGTGGGAAATCTGGCTCCTCGAGATCTCCTAGGAGACAGTGGAGGTAGATAAAGATGGTACTGGCGAAGGTGTTGCTATGTCATCAATGTTTATGGACTTTTCTGAACTAGATGAGCTATCATCTCTTGTTTGCTGACTTAATATAGTCTCTTCAAAAGGTGGATCATTGTCGTAACCGTCACCGGAAAAATCATCATCAAATTCGTTAAGATATTGAAGTACATCATCATCACGTACTCCTAAAATTAAAGTAAAATAGAAGTTCTCGACTGCTTAGTTACTAAATAGAGTACATAAAAAACACAACTTCTTAGTAGGTGCCAACATGGTTCCTAAATAGAGGTTTGAAAGATCACAAAATCTTAAAATGTGTGTTTTGATTGTAAATATGACAATTAACTTTTAGCTACAACACTTAGAGACAAAAAAAAACAAAAACAATCATATGTTAATATGATATCATTATGATTCAAAAAGATTTTACTCACCTTTGTGCAGGCGTGCTGTGACACGTCCACTATTGTCAGCCATTTTGATACGAAAGTGACAGATCTGCAGTCAATCACTTGCATTTTTAGTACCAAGAAACATTAACAGATGTTGTATCATGTATTAAACTAAGGTATCTGACAAAAACAAGCCTCAATATTTTTTTAATGTCTATGTACTGTCCATAGGCATTCTGCGGTCAGGAGGTTAAATTGAATTTGAATTAATATTTTTATTACTATAGATTAGTTAGTTTAATTTTACTTTAGGATAAAGTAAAATAATTAATTGTACCTAATATGTAAATAATTAATTATATCATGTTCACCCAATTTATTAATTTTAACTAATGATTTTTTTTTGTTTCTAATTTATAATTTAATGTTTGGCATATTTTTTTTTTTTATATTATATATAGTTATGGAAGGACCTAGTCTTCGTGTCACCAGGGAATCCTAGTATGGAGGCTAGTGTCACAATTTAGTATGTAAGTTATTTGTTGGTGTCAATAAATATAATTCATTTTTACATTTTCATTTAAGTTTTAAAAATCACTATGTTAGATTTTTGTATTGGTAGCGTGTGTCAACATTGAAGGATATTTAATTAATTATAGCAAATTAAAGCTTTTAAGGTTTTGAAACTTGGTAAATAAAGTATATAGAGAGATTCAAAAACGTCTCTAAAGGCAGTTTAGCTACTGAAGCCCTTTAAAAATACGATTAAATTCACACGCCGCATGATTTTTGAAATGTGTCGTTGATAGCGGAATTCCAATTCTGCTACATACTGAATTTCAGATCAGTCGGTTTATGGTGCCAGTTGATAAACAGAAAGGCACCACACACAAGGCTTTACTATGTAGTATATTGAAATATTATTATTACACTATCAAAACAGTTTACCTGCTGATTCATCTGCGCAAGAGTGGTTTTCAGAGCCTCAATGCGCAACGCGGTGCCTTCCTTCAAGAACCCAATGCTACCGAGTAGGGAGTTGAACACTTCTGTCGACAGAGGGATACCTTTCTCCATGGCTTCTTGAGCTAGCATGTGCGCCCTTTCTGCCTGAAAAACGACAGTAACTCAGCGGGGTATCAAATCCAAGAATCGTCGCAAGAGTCAATATTCTAACCAGTATCGTTAAAATAAACGAAAATAACTAAGTATGCAGGCAGTTTGGGCAGGCCAAAGGTTTTCCGTGAGGATATATTTATCGGCGATTCACTTTTACTAGATTCACTCACTCTTTTTTAAGACGATGATGTAGATAGTAAAAAGATTGAGGTTTTGAATCAGTAGTACTGCCAAATTACAAAAGGTAGGGTTTTGAAAATAATACATGTTATAAAGAAGGCCTTTTCCAAGACAGCTTAATATTAGCTACAGAAAAAAATCACTGAATAGAAAAAAAACCGTCCAAAGTAATAAAGTAAAAGTAACAATAATTACTGTTTTAGATATATAAAAAACCAATTATCTAAAACCATATTCGTCTATGCTAAAACATAGCATTGCGTTTTTTTTTCAAAATGCTCTCGTGTTAATATATAAATTGTAATATTAACACAAATAACAGCACTATCCAATCTCTTCTCGATTCACCGCACTACTCAGACGTGCACTTTTTCAGATGTTTATCTCTTTCGTTATGCGTTGGACGAAAGTATGCTACTTACTGCGCCTTAATGAGACAGGGAATAATCATACAAAACAGCCGCTATATCACACTACTGCTTTCTAAGGAAATCCTGGCAGACTTTTCACTATGGTACACACTAAAAAGACCAAAAAAATAAATGAATTTTGTAAGTAAGTAATAGAAATAGCCGTTTAGGCTACCTGACTCATCACTGGACGATTTTAGGCTACTTGGCGCCAAATTTTGACTTAAACCAGAATTCATGTGGCAACACTGTTTACTCATTGCACAAGCAGATACAAAGCCTAGTTCATGAGAAAGCCCTAAAAAGTTAGCTTGACGGAGATGAGGTCCATGCCCAACAGTGGCTGCTTAGATAGACATAACAATTTTTTTACCTGGTAATATTTAGCCATTCCTTGAATTATGGCGCAGTAAGCTTCTGGTGTCTTTGGGTCCATTGATGCAAATATTTTCTCTGCTAGACTACCTACCCTGTAACCAGACAATATAAATTATTTCCAGTAACATCATCCAGTAAAGTGATTGGTCTATTTATAATATAAAATCATTATGCAACTAAAGCTTGACCGTCCTAAAGTTGGCCTTTCCTAGTTTTGCGGGACGCAAGGGGGCGGGTGCGCGCGGTTACACACGGTATTTCCACGTCATGATGTGTCTAAAGACCAATTTAAGAAATATGACTACGGTATGAGAGTTTGATAATAAATAGTAAACGTATACTGAAACACAATATATAGGTAGACCCATTATATTTTTAAATATACACGATAAAGAGAACAATGGAAATTGGTATTGAACCTTTTGGTAAGACACTAAGAATGATTTGTTTCAGAAAATCATCTTCCAAGGAGGTAAAAAATAAAAAAGATCGGCCAAGTGCGAGTCGGACTCGCGCACGAAGGGTTACGTACGATTATCTATAAAAACGTAAAAAAACCACGTCTGTTGTATGGGAGCCCCCTTAAATATTTATTTTATTGTGTTTTTTAGTATTTGTTATAGCAACAACAGAAATACATCATCTGTGAAAATTTCAACTGTCTAACTATCACGGTTCATAAGATACAGCCTGGTGACAGACGGACAGACGGACAGACGGACAGCAGAGTCTTAGTAATAGGGTCCCGTTGGTTACCCTTTGGGTACGGAACACTAAAAAAGGTCTCACAAATAAAATTACAAGGTACTATTTTTTGCCCATGTCCCATAAATTATTACATGCCATCTCCTCCTTCTTTTTTCTTTTTAAAATAGTTTGCTACATTTAATAACATTATTTTTGCTTGATGGTTTAACTTTTTATTACGCAGAGTCGGTAAATCCATGTTTACAAAATGTGGGGCAGGCACATTTAAAAACAAAGCGTTGCTTAGCAACGAAACGGATACTGCAATGCCTTGTGTATCCGTGCGCACATGCGCGTTCAAACGCGCTGGGTACTTCCGAACTCGTAACAAAATGTTCAACCCATGACTCATAAGTACTCACAACCAAAAATAATTATTCCGTTTCTAACTTCGACTAAATTCGTTCCGATCTCTACACATTTCGGCTGATTGAGATAGTAATGATAGCAAAAAAAAATCTAAAAATATTTATCAATTATTTATTTTTGTGTTTTCTTATTAAACTTAGTATGGAAATCACAAAAAAAGTTCAAGAATACATACAGGTATCTGTTACCAATATTGCAGTCTGGATAAATTACCCAATAATGTTAGGCAATAAAACGAACACGCCACAAAATATTCGAGGGTTGAAAGTCGTGGATCGAGATTGGAAGTACCTAGCGTGTTCCCCCTCCTACGTCCCGCAAACCTAGGAAAGGCCAACTTTACGGCGGTCAAGGTATAGTTTAATACCTTCCAAAACATAACCCGTAAGCGTAAGGTGATGGTAGCCAGCTCTTGGCCAATGGTGTCGATTCGGTGTAATACCACTTAACTTATTTGACAGGACTAACCTAATTTTAAGTGTCCTGTCTCTTTCTTTTTTTTATCGAAAAGACAAGGACAGAACGCTTAAATTATGCTTAGTCTTGTCAAATAAGTTAAGATGTGCTACATCGAATCGACACCACTATCTGTTGTTCTTTCATTCAACTCTCTAAGGAAAACTTGGTGAAACTTTTCCATCCACTTTTCACTATTATACGCATAGTTAAAACAAAATGGAGCTTTTTAGTTTAGTTGTAATTTTTTATTTTAATTTCGGACTTTTAATTCTATGGGCCCACAGTGCCTGACTATAAACAATTATAAATAAATAAATAAAAATATTCTACTGGTAGTAGAAATAGTTCTCACCTCCAAGTAGCAGCATGTCTCTCTCTTGTGTTAGCAGCGAACCATCTCTCCTCCATCCACTCCATAGACTCTGCTTCCTTCTCATTGTAGAAACAGAGAAGCTGCAGGAACTTGATCTTCAGTTCCTCATTTACACTTTCTACTCCACCCAACAGTTGAAACACTTGGATAGAGTCTTCTACTAGAGCATTTTCAATGGTGTATTTGAAATCTTCTTCTGTCACCTAGAAAGTAGAATGTTTTGAATTATTCTATCACAGTTAAACCTTCTCAAATAAATAAAATGAAACCTTCTCAGTCCAGTCTGTGTTTCGGCATTCAGTATTGTTTTGTGTAGAAGAAAAAGAAACAAGTTTGTGGTATGGAATCAATACGGAGGTAAATAAATACAAAATTTTACATGGATTTTATCATTATGTTGGATTTGGAACTCCCTTGGTACCAGCCCGAACAAAACATCGCTAGAAATGGCCTTTTCAATCAAAGAAAGATTATAAAGTGGTATATAGCACTTCCATAACCATGATTTTAATATATTACAACTATTATAGAATTAAATGAGACTTGAGGATAATTCATGATTTATATAAAAACGGCTCACCTCAATACGTGTTATGATCAGTATTGAGGTGAGCCAGTGAGATCAGTGTGATCAGTGTGAGATCAGTGTGAGGCGTAACGTCGTCGCGTAAACGTCTTTACTCGCCCAGATGAAGGCAGTCTAAATCTGCTGAAACTGGTCGGCTTTCCCGATCATAACACGTATTGAGGTGAGCCGTTTTTATATAAATCATATTACAACTAGTCTCAGTACATAAACGTGCAAGAGTACTACAAAAATTTACCTCTTGGCGGTGTTACCTAACATTTAGTCTCAGACGCTATAAGGGTTAAAAGAATAATATAATAAATGAGCTAGTCATAAGGATGCAAGGTTTTCAATCTTAGATAGAACCCAGATTTGAATTTTTTCAGGCGAATGAAAAAAACATAGAAGACGGATTTCTAACAAAGGGTCATATGAAAATGTTACTTGACCCTCAAAAGGCCAAAATGATTGGTTCATATTGTGTGTCATGCGACACTGGGCCAGCCGTGATTGGCAGATTCATAGAGGCAGTGAACACTATTGGAGCCCTCGCTATACTAAACTGTGTCCAACACAGTTTTCATGTGATCATTTTTAGGGCTAATCAGGCCTTTATTTTTTTTTTCTTTTGCTGAATTTTGCCAATCATTTAGGACATAATATTTGAATAGTAAAGGAAAAAGGTAAAAGGAAACAAACCTTGCTTTCACTGGTATAGATGGGTTTCGGAGCAAAAGCATCAATATGGGGATCAGCATTGAAGTGTGGAGTAATCTTTTTGCCAGGGGGATCCCACACACGAGTTGTGAACCAGTCTGCATGGTTATCTCTGATCCAGGTGGCCGCCCGGCGACCAGCTTCAGCTGATAGAGCATAGGAACGCTTTCGAAAGTTTGAGAGAGGTATCAAATATGGATCGTCATGGTACCTACAAAGCAATATTAAAATAAGTGTACATGTACCTAATTAACAAAATTCTCTATTATTTTAAGATCTATTACAAAAAGCTATCTTGACTGGGCTGACTGACAGCGCCAGCCCCAGATTTCTCCTATAGGCCTAAGAGGTCCGGGCCTAGAGGCCCCAACCACCCAGCTACCCTGACCTGGTAGCTTGCTTGCCTGACGGCAGACAGAAATATAATTATTGAGTAAAAATTGTATTATGGGGCATATTATACACCACATAATATGATGACTGCTGACGTAACTATAGTGACATATAGCATAGACTACATTATTTCTGATGTTTATTTATAGTAATGAAAGTGTGTTAAAAACTACATTTTGTGTACTAGTCCATTTTATTAGCTACATATCCAGATTGGCTTCGGGTTGGGGGTCCCCAAATGTTAATTGGGTCTCTAAGTCTAAGCCTGGATTCCGGATTCCGCATGGCACTAATAGTGCTAAAACTACCATTAAACTTCCACACCCATCAAGTCGTTCCAAATGAAAAATGGCATCCATCACTGCTTAAACTTATAATCTATTAAGAACTCTTTTGAACGCAACATGGACGTTGACATTTAAAAGTGACAGACTACAATGTTTTTTTACATTACGTAAATACAAAATACTACTTTACTAAGTCCAAGAACTATTTTAACTACAATCATGGTTTAATAATAAACTCTTATGCTCTGCATAACCTATTTTAGAAATTGCCACTGGCCGACTGTCACTTTACATAATGCAATGAAGCATAAGCAATGATAACACAACATGGCGTTGTTGTAGGGCTATTGTTATAGGGCTCACAGTAGCTTGGAATAACGATAGGTGTGATATAATTGATTATGTGGTGACTCAGAACCGACTGTGTGTGGGGAGAGCACAAAATACACAGGATGACGGAAGTCAATCAGGACTCAGGGGCAATGCCTTTTGTAATTTAATAAAAATAATATAATTTACTATAAATTTCGAGTAACAAACTAAAGATGATCTTACTTATAATGAGCAGCAGTGGGATCTGGACCTACTGTAGCAGCCAGTGCCTCTAGAATGTCTGTCGAACTCCTTGGTATTCGAGGGGGTGGCGAAATACCGTCGGCAGAGGCACCAGCCTGGGGCAGCTTTTGACCTTCCACGGAGGTTGTATATCGACAAATACAAGCAAACCTCGACCATTGCCTAAGGGTACAAAGATGTAATAAGTACTTATTTGTTATTTGTAGCATAAACTAACCTATATTTTTTGTAAAATTTGTAACATACCTTGGCAAAATTACGTTAGAATACATTTTAAATTACTGACTACTTTAAATACAACAACTTGTACTTTATTTATTTTATACGGGGTTCACTCAGTACTTAAACACAATGTAAAAAATGAAATGCAATGTATTTTTTGAATTTTCATAACAAATATAAAGTAAAGAGGTTAAGTCACAGAGTATCTTAGTGCTGCCAGACCCATAGGTTAAGAAATATCCTATTTATCCTAGATTTGCAGCAAAACTATCATGTTTTATCGCATCTTCAATGAGGGATTTTCTGGCAGCTAATTAAAAAAAAGAGACGGTGAGAGTTGTCAACTCAAAAACATTTTTGATATGGACGAATTTATTTCTATTAAAAAAACAAAAACTTATTTATTAGTTAAGTATCGAAACCATGATGATAACGAGATACAAGAAAAGAAAAACAATATTAAATATTTTATGGAGGTCGTAATAAACAAGTTAAATTTTATCTTAAAATTTATATAAACATAAAATATATCGTCACGACATGAATCCCTGTTAAAACGTGACGGTACAAAATATCGTGCCGTGCCCTTACCGAATAAAATTATAAAAGTGCCAGATGGCAACACTCAGTCAGACCACGTCTCGTCAACGCCATCTGTTGAGCAATTTGGAACCAAGGTTTTTTTCATTTTTTTTTCTGTTTTCTTTTACCTCATCTAGTAGGTAGATATTAAAACAAGCGTGCATATCCTTCTATTAAACCTTCAGTGACATAATTAACAAACATTTCAAAACGAAAATATATATTTCTTGAACGCATCTTTAAGTCTGATAAGGATTCATTTAGATTTTGTGTCCAAAATTTTAAAGTAAAAAAAAAGATCCATAAAAAAGTACTTGTACTCTTTGTATTTGGATAGACTTTATTTTTAAGGTTAAGGAAAGCCATTAAAACATTTTCCTCTCGAATAAAAGTGAATGGGAAAATATGTTTCCTTTAGGGCTTTGCGTGCCTTTTACTGAATTAGTGACCTAAACTGACTTCTACAACTGCTTCAGCGCTTCAACAAGTGCAGCTCCTTTGCCCTTGTGTAACAAAGCACAGGCACCCATGCTCATTTCCACAGCTTCGGCTTACTGGTCCCAGCCCCAGCCGCTATAGCTCGCACGGGTGCCTGTCTTTTGTTACAGCGGGCAAGAAATGCCTTCCCTCCACGCCTTCGGCTTTTTATATTACTTACTAATATGGCCTAAGACTCTAGTTGTAGTAACCACAAGACTGTGTGGATTCAGGGTGCACTGGTTCGTTTTTAGAACAGATTTGATCTATTTTAACTAAAAGGGGTGCACTTCGCTCACCATTACATTTAATTAGCTGGCTATGTGCCCCACCCGTGCTCCGCGAAGAACAACGTCCGCGTTGTCAGCCGTTTTCATTAACAAAAAATGTCAAATAAAAAAAAATATCCAATCCTAATAACAGTAACCCGCTTTCATAATTAATGCTACTTACAATTACAATTCCCAAAATGGTTTTCTTAAATGGAAACAAATAGTTAATAAAAACATTTAAAATCAACCAGTTTATATTAGATGCCAAGTCATTATTTTTAGATGCCAATCTATTATTTAAATTTTCTTGCATAATTTTTTTGCTACTTTGATTTCACTGCCATTTTTTTTTATAATATGGTAGCAAATTGTTGAGGCTTATCTAAATTTATTGGTGCCAAAGTATGAATACGTAGCCTTTTTATTTCATTATATGCCTAGTAAAAGTAGCTGTTTCATATTTTAGCTGCCCGGAAAATAATAAGCCATATTATAATAACATTCCATTGACACCTCACAATTTTGTGATAGCGTTTTTAACAAACAGGGGACCTAAAAAGGCCAACTTGGGTGAATCATGAAATGATTTGAAAGTAGGATAGAGTCAGAGTTTCTTCATGCGTACAAAAGAGACAGCTTTACAACAGAATCATAATATGATTCATCCAAAGCGGCCTTTTTAGAGGACCAGATGGTGTTTGAGGATGAACACTTTTAAACCCTAAAATTGCTAATGGTTTGACGCACTATATTAAACGAAATTGCAAAAAATATTAACCATCCCATATTGCTGCAGATTTCACAGAACTAGAGCATCAAAGTCTCCCTTTAAATATGGATGCTTTCGATTCCACAGACACTGTAGGTTATTAGAAAAAGATATTCGAAAAAAAAAAGAGTGTTGAGGGTGGACGCAAATTCAGCAAGTCAAACAAAAATTAAAGATAACACATAATTAAAAGTGACAAATAAACAAAGTATACTGTAACACTCACCGTTCATTTACTCATGATTTCCCCTCTCCAGCTTTTTTCCCTTTTTTCCCCCCTGGAATCAAATTTCCCCCAAAATGGGAAATCTCCTCATTGTGGAAACACTTAAACCACTGTCCCAACCACAGATTAGTTCTTTTTTTGTTTCTTGAACAATCACGATTTTGACATTTGTTTCACTACGTGACGTCACAAACGCAACCACGAAAAGAAACACGTTTTTCGGACACTTTCAGTATGTTTTCCTAAAATCTTAACCTAAAACACGGACGTAGCGGACTCCGCACCGCTAACAGAATATTGAGGTACCCCATGATAAGCCAACTCGCTTGTACGGACGAACCGCACGCAAACATACAAAAAACATAAGCCAATCAACCCACATTCTGCAGCGAACCTTGCCCGGCGAAACGCGATGACGTCGTACTTAAAAAATTTCGAATATGCCGTCCTGCGTGGTCAAATCTTGCAGAAATAATAACGGATATATGAAAAAATTACAGGTAAAATTACCTTTCATAGGTAAGTTATTCGATTTTTAACGTATTTCCATATCTTTAACGTGTTTTTACATGAAATGAATCTGCTCAATTCGGAACTCAAAACCTAAAGTCCGCGCCACCACTGAAGTCCTACGTCAAAGACTTTATTGTCTCTGTGATATGATCTAAAATGCCTTAATCCGTGAGACTTCAGTTCAATTGTCATACTCGTGACAATTGGCCAGTGTTGCCATTAAATACAAAAGCAAATCACTCACCACAAAATGTCGGTGATAGATTTTCGAGCAGAATTGATCTTTTTTTTATCTTCGTTTAAACCGACTTCGAAAAAGAGAAAGTTGTCAACTCACCTGTTTTTTTTTCTACACATATTTTTTGTGTAAGTTGCTCCATAACTCCGTCATTTCTTAACCGATTTGGATGATTCTTTTTTTGTTTAAAATAGTGTGTTGATCAATAGATGTTGTTTCAGTTGGTCATCTCTATAGATATGATGAAATGAAACGTCTGTCTGTTTGTAAAATTTTTCCGCTCAGATAAAAAATACCCACGCCACCAAAGGGCTTGAGCTAAACAAATTTCGACACAGGCATACACGCGCAAGTTAGGTAGTCTAAATTACATTAATTATTAAAAAAATATATACCGATGTAGACTTCCAAAAAGAAACCAAGTATGGAGGAATGATTGGTTAAATATAATTGGAGAGAGCAGAGGTGAAAACGACTGGGTTCCCTCCAAATCCAGCGTCGTTTGTACGAATTGGTTTAGATTCGTATTACAGCGCCATCAAGCGACAATAGTATTATTTATAGTGCTAAACTATTTTCTGGGGAAATTGGTATCAGTTGGCAACCCAGCACGCACACATGCACTTTGAGCCGCCGCCATTGTTGTGATTCAGTTATTAGTTAGCGACATGGTGTCCGAATAACCGATCCTTCTTACGTTCATGACCTAAAATAAATGTGTTGAAGAATAATCGGTTAAAATGGATATAAAGGAGAAATTACGACTAGCAATGATTAAAATTATTTAAAATCTATGGATCCATTTTATTCACTTTAGATAAATTCTAGCTGAAATGTGCGCTGACATTTTAATTTGATAAAAATTACAGTAGCGATATAATATCAGTGTTAGTTCTGATTTTGACCACGACCAATCCAGATGCCAACAGAGCCTTGTCACATTGTAATGAGGGGTTTTCAAAGTCAAATTAAAAAAGAAAAAGTAGTACCGAACGACTCGATAGATGGTGCAGCTTGTACTAAAAGTGTCAATAAATGTGTTTCTGGCGACACTAGATTCATGTATTATTGCTAAGAACTATTGTTCTTTCCATAGTGAATTCTTAGGGAAACTGTGTATTCCTATATTTTTACAATTAGCCACAACGCATAGGCTGACCATGTTGAAAATTGAATGATACACCAAGTAGAAAACAACACCATATATACACAACAAAATAAGAATATTTTTGTGAAGGGTGTTGTTAGATTTGATACTTGACTTGAAATTTTTTAGCCCACAAAATATTGCTGCCCACAGATAAAAAAATAATCTTTGATTTTTGACACTTGAAAGCAGGGTAACGCCATCTATGTTTACCTCTGAAAGCTTGATCAAGGTCAGTCTGGAAAACCGCTCATTTGCATGGTCACTCAAAACTGCTAAACATTCTCTGAAAAAATACGTTATAACCAAACGAAAATAGGATTGTGTAACAACAAAAGTAAAACACTCACTGAAACTATCGAACTAAAAAACGTCTTAGGTTGTTTACGATTTTGGTCACATTATCCCTCTACTTATATCATAAATAAGTATAATGCTCTATATCTATAATTTGTGGTCACATCAAACTCAAAGCATCGCACGCAGCGCACGTGTTAAATCCAATTTTTTTAGAGAGCACAGCACAGCGGCTTAAATACTCTATGGCTCGTATCATATAACCATATCGAGCTCGATAGCTCGTGATACACTGCTCTCGCTGTTGATCTAGGTACCTCGAGAGGGATAGAGATGTTGTATCGAGCGGTTAAAAATAGATATGGTCTGTTATGCTGACTATCCTAGACACCCCGGATGGGGCGTATGCAGCAATGGGTAAAGAAACTCCGAGGCAGTGCTGCTGAACGTCAAACGTGTCATTTTCGATAAAAATCCAAATACTTAAGGCTCCAGTCCCCTAAAAATCAGTATTCTTGCAGAATTATCAGAAAAGAAAGATTTTATTTTAGTTAGTAAGAAAGCAATAAATAAAATACATTTTACGTTAATTTGTAGTGTGGAATTTGTATATTTGAAAACAATTTTTTTCATTTACTTTAATGCTACTTTTAATAGGTTTTTTAGGCTTTAAACATACCTTTATTTATGTTCTACGCGTTGAGAGTCTCATTCATGCACACGTCACGTAAAAATTATGACAAAAACAAGAAATTTATTCAGGTAACATTTATTCCCATATCTTCAACAATAATCTTACCTGGTTACTTTTTTGGATAATACTTTAGTTTTCTTATTTCGAGTGCTTTAAGTAGTTGTGATTTTATGAATTCAACCACTGATAAAATATTTTTTTTCTACTAGAAAACTATCGTTTAACGTAGTCAAATTTAAAACACGTAGAATAGAACTATTAATAAGTGAAATAAAAAAAAAAACGGTATTTAAAAAATTATTTTAAGAACATTTATCAAATCGAAACTTATCGAGAGTTTAAAACACAAAACGCGTCGAAATTTCCCTCAGTTTCGCTGGGACATCGCAGCGTTCAGACGTGTGTTGTGTAGCTCGACGTCATTTTACCTCCCGCTCGCACGGTTACTCCCTTTTCCTCGCGTAGATTCTTATGGAGAGGCGAACTGTATCATGAAAGTTGCTCTACTTGAATATTGCACTTATCATTTAATAAGTAAACTACTATGGATAAAATATTTTAAGAAATCCCTGTTTCGATAAAATAATGTCTAATCTACGTCCGTCCGTATTTCACAGCATCATAACTTTAGCACCGTAAAGATAAAGACATGAAATTTGGCACAAAAATAGCATTAATTTGCCTACATATTAAAAAAATTTACATTTTTACATTGTAAAAAAAATATGAGAAATTTGAAATTGTTTAAAATATTTTCAAAACAAAAGTGAGAAAAATAAAAAATATCCTAAAAATACAATATGAGTATCAAACTGTAGACACTAAAAAGGTGATTGTAAAAATATATACTTTTACTATATTTACTGGCACTGGTTTTGTGAAATCTTAAAAAAAAACCACAATAATGTGTATGTCCGAAATAGAGAATCCAATCCCGCATCAAAATCGCGATCCCGCAAGCCTGCGGGATTAAGATCATCAATCCCGCGGATCCCGCGGGATTTGCGGGATTGATTTTAATTATTATTATTTTTGTTTCATGTAATTTAAAGAAAGAAAATACACACAAATATTTTTAATTATTCTTATCAACATGAAGCAAAGTTATCACTTATATTATAAATTACAGTTGCCACAAAATAAGAGGCCCGTTTTGACAGATAAGGATGACTATAGAATATAACTTTACATATAATAAATGAAACCGTTAACAAATAATTATTAACTTATTGGGTTTAAAGAAAATAAATAAACGTTTTTTAATTATCACGGAACATATTTCAAGTACTATTTTCACGTATATTCCAAAATAAAATGCAATTTTGAATTACTACACAATGTCTCAAAAACAGTTACATTCTCAGTCAATTTTTTCTTAATAATAGTGTTGTAACCAGATAATCGCCTAATTTCACGGACTCAATTCGATTCCTTCTGAAAATAATTAACTTGTTTTAATATTGATAAAATAATTGTAATGATCTGTAATTAGCTTTTGTGAGACCAGTACACAAAAAGCCAAGTTTAAATTTCCTTTTTTTTTTTGCAAATATAAACTTTTTAGATTTGAACATTTGCATGTATTTGTAACGGTGTCGCGTATACCGAAAAATATAATATAATAATTGTGCTAAATAATGTTACATACCACTTAGCTTTTAAACTTATAGTTTACAAAAACAAAAAATATATATATAAAAAACATGCATTTATTGCTTAAAGTCCCATTTTTTTTATTAATGAATTGGTTTACAGGCAGTTTTCCATAAATCATCCTATCAATAGACAGATTGGCTGGTAAGAAATATGGCAGTATTTTTTTTTATAAGGCATGGAGCAATTTTTTCATCTTGAAGCCTACATATTTTTCTTACTGGCCAGTATTTTATATCTATCAACGCTCAGACCTCTATCTAATTTGAGGTCAGTGAAGTACAACATTACAAAATATTACTGACACGTAAGAATTTCCATTTCAGATTCTTTTCGTAGAGAAAAAAAATTAAAAGCTGGTTTTAGCACCCGAAATATCTTTCTATTGCCATATTGGAAGTCGTTGTGCTCCCTTTTGTTTTTAGTGTTTTTTTCTTGTGACTTTAGGCTTTAATTTTGAACTGTTTATATTTTCTTTCACGTTGACTTTGGCAATTATGTTTATTCTGGAAATTATAACCAATAAACTTGAAAATATTTCAAACGATAACAAACTCATAATATTTTGAATCGATTTCTCGTGAGAATCGGTTGACATAGTTACCGATTTGCATGGTTCACATCCATAGATACGTTGCGATGACATATGTCAAAATGGACCTATTACATTGTGAATACTTTAAATATAATGATGTTTAAGACAATACAATATTCACAATATTTCACGTTTCATATTTAGATTTTTATTTGAAATAGAACATATTCATTGGTTTTAGAGGCATTTAAAATCAGCTTATTTTTTTTGAAAATACTTTCGAAGAAATGATAAAGTATCTAACGTTTCATCTTTTAGATTTGATCTTATCTTGTTGCATAAGTAGCCAGCGGCGGAAAAAGCACGCTCGGTTTCCACACTTGTAGGCGGAATTGACTTTACATAAGTATAAACAGCTTCCAAATACTTCCCCCTATTCCCTCCACATTCAAAAAGTGTCATCTCACGTTTCAATATCAAATCAGTTGAATTATCTCGAGTGGGTTCTTTTTAAATGTCAAAACTTTGACGGCATGTATCTCCTAAACGGTTAGAGTTAGACCCATGTTGATGGGTGTTTAAGAAAAGGTCTCGCCGAGATCTAAGCGCCGGAAATGTCAAAACTTTGGAGGCCTGTATCTCCTAAACGGCTGAAGGTAGACCCATGTTCATGGTACTCTAAGAAAAGAGCTCGACGAGATCTATCTACTAAAAAATATAATAATAATAATAATAAAAAAATTCTATCTGCTGTATCTCCCGAACGGCTTAAGCTACTGACTCCGGGTTTAGACTATAATGATTGGTTTGACAGGGGCTACATGGCCAAATTAAAAAAGTTGACATTTGACAGCTTTTGACAGTTTTTTTACACGTCTTAAAAAGTGGTCCAATTTGCATTTAATTCGGTATCAAGGGGTGTGTAGGGTCGCTGATTACGGTACCGTTTTAAAATTTGACACTTCTTAAGAATTGACAGTTTTTTTGACATTTTTTGGATATAAAAAATGCTATGCAATAGCTTTACCGCGGCAGTCCCCGAGTGCCACACGTCTTTTTTTTTTCAATCCCGCGAACGTGCGGGATCCCGCATGAGTAATCCCGCATTTTTGATCCCGCAAAAAAGGTGCGGGATCCCGCATTAGCGGGATTGGATTCCCTAGTCCGAAACTGGTAGACCGAAAAATATGAAGAAAATGTCCATTATAGATCATAACTGACCAAAAACCGGAAAAACTATAGTGATTTAAAAATATAAAAAAAAGTAAAATAAATCATTTTTTTTTTATATAAAAATACAATATGGGTATCACATTGTAGGTATTAAAAAGCTTATTGTAATAATATATAGTTTGGCTATATTTAATTGCATCTATTTCGAGAAATCCTTGAAAATCTATAATAAAATGTATGTGCCCCCTCTTATCTCCAAAACTGGTGGACCGAAAAATATGAAAAAAATCATGGTAATACGCGTTTACGTAAGAATTACAGAAAAAATAAAGCGGTTGAGAAATTCACGAAAAAAATGATAAAACTAAATTTATCATCCACAATACGGAACCCCAGGTTCTGACTAGAGTCTGACTCGCACTTATCCGGTTTTTTTTCAAGATGTTTGCGGTAACGCGGGTGTACTTATATGTACACGTATGGGTGGACTTATGACTTGCATCTCACAGTTCACACTCGGAACACCTCTTGACACCCCTTCGGTAAAAATCTGCAAATAATTGCATGACCTAAAAGTATTGTGTCTAAATACTAATCACTCTTACTGCTACCAATAAGCCATCTATTCCAGGTAGATTTACTTTTGTTTATTTTGCTTTTGCAAATTCATTTTGTTTGTTCCGATAAACAAACCAAACTTTGTAAATTACCGTTACTTGAATAATTAAAAATCTTCACATGTCAAATTTTAAGTAATTGTACACTCATTTAACGAAGTAGAGCAACATTCAGGTGCGGTCTCTAACATCTTAATGCAGCGGGGGGAGCGCCACTTCTAAAGACTCAGGTAAGATGAAAGCGAAATGTTGCAAAGAGAGTCTGGGGCCTTAATGTCAATTTATTTTTAAGGACCTCTCTAAAAAGTGTTCTGTGGTCTCTATACAGAAAAAATATTAAATAAAAGTGCAGTCTTCTTAACAAAATAAAATAAATGTAAAATAATATATACACAGGGCGTCCCTCGGCTATGCCACATGGAGGGAAAGTACCTTAAATATTGTAGATGGAACATTTTACTGAAAGAAGACATTAAAGCCGATTCTAAAGGCTTTAATGACGCTCTGTATATTATGGTCACGACATGAATACCAGAGTGTCAGAGATGTTCAGAGTGTGAACTGTGAAATGCAAGTCACAGTCCACACTCGGTACACCCGCGTTTCACCGACGCTTATTATGTCCCAACATGATGGGTGGTGAGCCCTGTCGTCGTGCTTCGGGCACAAATACACGCTTTTTTGGCCATGCAGGTTTTCTTCAAATGTTTGGTTTTCTTACGATATTTTGCTTCACCGTTCAGCAAGTGGTAAAGGAAGAACAAATATTATGCTCATAAATTCCGAAAAACTCATTGGTGCATGCCCGATCGGGGATCGAACCTGAGCGACCGCTGCTCGTTTTTTTAAACTTACACTTTATCTGTGTATGTGCCAGTTTCATAAACATTAAATTTTTACATCTGACTCGTGAACTGTACCTTTATATCAAATAAAAAAAAAACAATAAAATAATTTAACCAAAAAAGTCAAGGTATTCCTTCTAATAAGTCAAAGGTAGGCCTTCGATTTTTTTAAAGTCTGAGGTAGGTATATTTTTCATTTATTTTTCTATTTTTTTTTCATATGCATACTGATACTCATAGGTAGTTTTAATTACGCCTGCCCTGGCGCACCCTTAGCTACGGGCCTGCTACGGGGCCTGGGGCATATGTAAATTTAAACCCGTCCGTGGAATTTCGAATTAAGCAATTTATATAATATGATTGGTGTAAGATTCATAGGTGTAAGATTTGTAAGATTGGTGCAGATTTGTGTTATTTTATTGTGTTTTAGAGATTTGTTTTTTCTATTTTAGATACATCATTATCATTTCACAATAAAACAATGCTTTCACGCAGCTTATCGCATCTTTCATTTAATTTTACTTAATTACTAGCTTTTGCCCGCGGCTCCGCCCGCATTAATTAGATTTTCGTGGAGATAAGGTAAACATGATTTTTCGAGCCTTATGACTTTATCGTCAACCCAAACTTTACGGAAATCTTCAAATCCATTTAAAAATTGCCGTATCCACTTTTTAGATTCTATTATCAGATTCTGATCACCATTTGTTTTACCTCGGTACTAATCAAGACCAATCAAATATGCCCAAATCGAAAGGGTCTGCCGTATTACGTTGATCTGATTCCGTATCTACCTTCCAGTACCATAATTAAAACCTGGTCCCCATGTTTTACTAACGAACTAATCAAGACCAATCAAATAAGCCCAAACTCCAAGGGCCTGCTGTTGCCCGTTGAAGAGATCCTGTCGTTCCACTCACATCATTAGATCCTGGTCACCAAATTTCCAAACACACTCATCAAGACCAACCAAATAAGCCCAAACTAGAGAGGTCTGATGTTGTGCGTTGAGGAGTTACCGTATCCGCATTCCGCGGTCCCATCATCAGACTCTGGTCACTATATTACTTTTCTTCAATGTTCACACCGGGTTCTACTCTATCATTAAATTTATATGTATAGGTATATATACCTGTATAATCTGTAATGCAAGTATATAGATGATCAGGTTAACTGTTCAAAGTTAGGCAGATATTTGCCATCGGTACCTCAGTCAGGGGGCCGCAGCCACGAAATTGAGACCCCACGCACCCACCAGGGGAGTGTGAGATGACTACGGATTGAGGAATAATGGCCATTCAAGGATTCATCAACTGTGTAGCATATTATGATATACCCAGGCATATTATATTTCTGTTTAAACTAGTAGGGTCGCCTCGCTCCGCTTTGCTCGGCTCCCCAAATTTATTTACATGGAAACCTAACATGCTCCTCCGTCACTCGTCGTCGCACCTATTTTTAACATTTTGGTGAACGATTTTCGATTTTATACTTTACGATCTGTCCAATTCTACGATCTGCCCATGACATCTTTAAATTGCTTGGTGCAAGTGACTCTATATAAACACACGCGGCCCCAGCACTTTTTTTCACAGCTTTTCTCACCTTTACCCCTCCGAGCGAAATCTTGCGTATGCCCTTGACCTAGTACAATTACAAATTTTTCAATAGGATGAGACAGGGACGGACTGAAACAAGCGTCATTATTAAAAGAATTACCGTTTAATCATCTCTACAAAACAAAGAAACTTGACAAACACACAAACATCAGTAATAATCTTCCTGCACCAAAACTAATTGCCCCGTTGTGATGTGTTTCGCTCTCCGGTACATGATTGCCGTTCGCTTCTGTCGACCCTAATACCAATATATCCGTTACTTCCGGTTCTACAATGCACCTGAATTCATTTTCATTGACACAGGTACCGTTTGCAGAACTGAAAACTGTTGCCGGGGGACATTTGAATAACCTCGGAGTAACAGTGTTATTGACACCTTCAACACACGCTATGAAAGTGCTGCAGTTATCACTTGTTGGGTTGTCGAAAGAACCAACAGTAGGACAGGTAAAAGCCAGCGGTTGGTTCAAGCATCTATACGTGGTGACGTTGGTGCAAATTTGCTCCAAAGGGCTGAAGACGAAGTCTGGAGGGCAGGTGAGGTTGTACTGCACGAAGATACCACTTCCTCTGAAGATGCAGAAGATGTAGCCGCGGCAGTCTGGCTCAGCGTCGTTGGGGAATTTGCCGCCAGTGGTGCATTGTCCCGCCTTGCTTACACTGTGGCATAAGCCCTGAAATTAAGGATAACTATTTACACACCGCACACCCCCTTAAAAAGTGTCACTACACAGGAAAAGCACTTTTGAGAAAAAATAATTTTAATTTTTTTCTTTTATTGTTTAGTTATAGTCACTTTATTAATAAAACTGCATTAATAAACTTAATCAAATTTTTTTTTGCAATTTATTATCTTGTTTATACAATTTACTTAAGTTTTGTAGTATTTATAGAAAATTTATAAATCAATAAAATTTAAAACATGTCCAAATTATGACGTTATTTTTGACACATAAAATAGTATACCAAAAAAATTGTCATGACATATGATAATACGTTATTTTAGGATAAAAAACATGAAAATCGTACACAAAAGCTTATCTGTTATTTGTTATGTCACAACACAGCTTACAACGTTTTTCATGCATTTTGATAGCGATATTTGCAAGTCCACACTGTACCAAGACTGTATTAAACCTAATGCGACACTATTCTTGGAACAATCGCGTGAACTTCAGCTCAGTAAAAAACCGTCATTTACGCCATTACTGATAAATAATAAACGTACAAATATGACTTTTTTTCAGGTCTTTTGGGTTTGGGTGGATTTCCGTCACCTGGTACATTTTCCAGCTATGAAATCATCATTTTTTGTATGGACCACTTAATTTTTTTTTCTGAATCCTGTCGTGTGGGTTATCAAATGAAAGGGCTTCATGAGCTGATTGTAAAAATGTTACACATCATTACATTTTAACCATGCGTTTTCTAAAACGCAAACATTTTTTTTTTTAATTACCAAGTTCGAGCTCCTCCGGGCAGAAAACGGCTGAAGGAGTTTTTGTGAAACATACGTCAACTTACTCTTAATATCCTCATGTCCAAAGTCATGAAAGAAAAAAAAATGTATGTATTTATATTAATAAAATTAAATTCCAACCAAAGGTTGTCTGGAAGAAATCGCTTTTAGCGATAAGACCGCCAAATTGTAATCTATCTGTATCTTGTTTTTCTACTTAAAGTTTTCTTTTATATGGAGCGCAACAGTATTGTCTTATTTGTAAATTCATGAAAATTCTTTTCATTTCAGTACTGATTCTGTACTGAAAATTCCATGAAAATTCTTTTGAAAATATTAACGTTTTATTATAATAATTATTATTTTGCCTGCCCACACCACTGATCGTTTCACCAAATCCTTCACGGTCAATGCTGTTCGACTCTGGAATGAACTTCCGCAAAACCTCAAAGATCTTCCTTCTGTGTCCTCTTTTAGATACAACTTGAAAAAATTTTACCTCTCATCTCTCTGAATGACTTACTGACTAAGCTACTGTTTGTCTGTATATATGTATCTGTGTATTTATGTATGTATTTGTATGTAGTATATTTTTATGTTTATGTTATAGGTTTAAAATAACTTTTACATATTGTTATGCACTGGTTAAGTTCAATTTTCAAGATAAAAATTATTACCCAAGGTTGACTGGAAGAAATTTCTTTTAGGAATAAGTCCGCCCTTGCCTTCTATCTGTTCTTTGTGTGTATCTTGTCTTCTTATTTGTGTGCAATAAAGTGTTTATTCATTCATTCATTCATTCATTCATTCATTCATTCATTTTTTAGACATGAGGAGGTACGTTTCAAAAACATTCCTTCAACCATTTTTTGCCTGGAGGAGCCCAAACTTGGTATTTTTGATAATTTTTTTTTGTTTTTAGAAAACGCTAGGCTGAAATATAATGATGTGGTACATTTTTACAATCCGGAGATGGCTCATGAAGCCCTTTCTTTTGATAACCCATACGACAGGTTTCAGATTAAAAAAAAATAAAGTCCATGCAAAAATATGATGACTTCATAGCTGGAAAATGCACCAGGTGACGGAAATCCACCCAAACCTACAAGACTTACAAAGACAAATACTGAACATTCCTGAAAAAAAAAAACACTGCCAGGTCCTGGATTATTGCACGTTAGTCTCAAACATAGACCTAGAATATATCCTATATAGGATATATCCTATATATCCTAAGTCTATGGTGGTTAAAAAAATTTAGAAAATTTTAAAGACTCGACTTGACTAGGAGTTGAACCTATAACGAGTTGACCTAGATGTCGGTCAAAGGACGTTTAAAGGTAATTTAGACATTATGGGTTAGCTGTGAGGGGCAGTTTCTTCTTCAGTACCTTTATAAAAGTGAAGAAAAAAATAATCGTTATACATAGATGTTTTTTCGGTGAAGTGGTAGCTCAGGGACCCTTATAAAAGTGAAAAAACGTCGCTGGGAAGTTTCCTTTAGAACCCTCTGCAATTATATTTTATTAGATGGGTTTTAACGGTATCAAGGACTTGGTTAAACGAAATTTTGATAGCAACTTGAGTACATTTGATATTAATAAAAAACCGTATTTTTGCTACTTTTCCACGAATCCGTCCCTCTCGCAGTGAGGGTTTTTTCGCATATGGAGTGCAAAACTCATGGAAGCCTACTAAACTCAATTTTTAAACATTATATTTCATTTATGTTAAATTATCTTAAGAGGAGGCCTTCCTTTTTCAACAGTTTTTGAATGATTGTACTGAACCTACCACAGACGCAATCAATATAAAACTTTTATATATGTTTTTTCACACCTTTATCTTGCCTTTGTTTGTAGCGTTATCTAATTGGAAAACTTTCAACCGATAGATTTTATTTTTGATAATAGTCTCTTTTTGAGTGTTTTTTGGTTTTGTGTTTAATCCATTTGATTTGTATGTGTCATATTTTATTATCAATACGAAAATCTTGTTTATTAACAGTTGGATTCGTGCTGGGGGCTCGGTTGGTGATCATTGAACCTTGTTCCTGGTCCCTGGCCGGGTCTCCGGTATGGGTTCGGGCGGTTGATTGGATTTCACCTTGTATAATAATATTTTACCTATAATTTTAATCGTATATATATTGCTACATAAATTAAATAAACATTTAATCTAAGTAGTTCATGTACATTTATTATTTTATTACATATATTTTTATAAGATTAAAATTTGACTTGTGAAACGTGTATTACCTACTTTGCAAAATAAACTTTTTGAATTTTGAATTTTTGAATTTTGAGTTGTAAGTTCAAAAATGACTTAAATGCAATATTGTAATTTTAGTCTTTTTTTAATATTAGATTCATTGTGAATCGTTTCGCGCGCATTTTGGCGCACGCGATTTTCAACTTTATGAAAGTTAATCTACGGGTTATAATTGCAAAGCCGCTGTGCACCTAAGGAAGGCCTCGTCTTAATTATAATCTAACACTTGAAAAAAATATACAAGACGGTTGACAAGGGAAGGTTGGCGGTTAGTTGAAAGACCACAGCAAGTTTTGAACCGGTAAATGAAAATTAATACAAGGTACAAGGAATGGTGTTATATATAAATAACGGTTGACCTGCGTTTGAATACAATAACATTTTTGTATTTTCTATGCGTGCGGAAATGCTTGTCTTACGGAGAGTGTGTGTGTGGTTCACGGTGTAAGAGTCTCTTGTTTCCATCTATCCATCAGCCTAGTTCGTCCACTGCTGGACATAAGCCTTTCCAGGACTTTGCCACTCCCGGCGGTCATCCTGAAAGAATTGTCCATACTCACACACGCTGGGCAGGCGGGTTGGTGAGCGCGGTGCCGGAACCCTCGCACCAGTGACGCCGCTGCCCGTCACCAGTCTGTTCCATATAAGGCCCGGCTATTAGGGATGGATATACCGCCATCCATCGGTCCCAGGCATGGTGGGCCTCCTAGTTTTTTGGCTGTGAGCTGTCCTCTTACTCTCCCCCGAATTACTTCGAGGGGGTCTCCAAGTAAGATGGTGGTACCTCCACAGTCGAGTCCGGCATCAGCTCTACCACCTTACCGTCGCTTGTTTATTCAAGTAAAAAATATCAACATACGGGATCATTGCGGCCTGAAAGATATGTAGTGACTAGAATATGGCGTAGTATTATGGGGAAACTGTACAGATATCATTATTTTATTTCGGCTACTAAAGAGATGTATATTAGAATCATTCTACATTTAGAAATAACACAAAGCTGTAAACATTACTTCAAAGACTTAAAAGTCTTAACACTTACGGGTATATATACATATATTGGACGTATGTATTTTTGTAAGAAATAACCTTCACTTATTCCCCCAGTACAGTCAAGTACACCCGGCCTAAAAACTCTAGACCAAAAAACAGACTAGACAGACCCTTCTCTAAATTACACATGATACATTCAGGTCCATTAGCCATGTCAGTAAAAATATATAACAAAATAATAAAATGTATTGATAACCATCAGAAATTTAAAAATATATTAAAAATCATCTTAATTAAGGAATGCTATTATACTATTATTCTCTGCAAGAGTTTTTACAGGGTGAGTTTTTAGACGTTAAATGATAAATGATAAGTTCTTAAGGTAAAATTTAATATTACATAAATATATAACGTTTAATTGCTTTATATTTAAGTTAATTAAACTAAAATTTGCAATGCCGTAACTGGGCCATGTTTGAAACACTGTGATCAAATAAGACCTAACAACAACATGAGCAATAAAGATTTAAGATTTGAGATAGAAAAAGGAATGTTTCGGTGGTTTAAACATGTAGAGAGGACGAATTAAAGTACAAAGAGTGACGAAAGAAATGTATGGTGTACAAGTGGAAGATAAAGCTCAACCAGGCCACCCTAGAAGCATGTATGTTGACCAAATTGGTGACATACTGAAGAAGGGCCATGTCAAAAGTACCCGGAATAGAAGAGCTTGTATGACTAGATTGATGAATGTAGAAGAGGCGACAGAGGTGTGTTAGGATTGTAGCAGATGTAGTCTCTGCCTACCCCTCTGGGAGACAGGCGTGAGTATATAGTATGTAGGTATGTATTTTCTATTTTTAGAGACGACATCTTTATAATAACAATTTAAATGACGCTATTGTACGAGTACCTAGGACGCGGCGGGGTCCATATCACGCAGTGGCGTGCACAGAACTTTTTGCTGAAAAAGCAAGCAATTGGTCAAAAACAACAATTAAAAAAATATGAAAAAAATTAAATACCACTTTGAAAAAAAAAATGTATGACGCCAGGGTAGACAATGTCTACCCTAGAGTGAAAATTTCCTATACAAACATTTTTTTTTCAAAGTGATATTTAAATTTTTTACAATTTTTTTTTATTGTTATTCTTGACCAATTGCTTGCTTTTCCAGCAAAAAGTTCTGTGGACGCCACTGATATCACGGTGATGATCTACAAGTTCAAATAATCAAGAGTACTACTCACTGCAAAAACCACGACGACGACGTAGAAGAGGCGCTTCATTATCTCAGATTCCAAACCTCACTGAGATTTCTATTACTACTACAATTTAACATAGACGAATTAGTTATACGACCTTTTATGACACCACGAGTCTCTTTAACGTTTTTTTGCTTGCTATTACTAAGCTGTATATTGTTCTCTCGTGTAGATAATTAGTGGAATTCAGATCACTTCTTGAAAGCGAGATATCAGAGAGTGTACTGGGATGAACAGCGTCAGCCTCCTACTGTACATAGGAATGTGTTACCGGTTGAATTTATAAAATATCGATGATAAAAAAATACGAAAGTTTACACACATGAGAGTAAAACGTAATCTTTGGAGGTTTATGAATTGCTACTCTATTGTTGTAGAGACTATTAAAATTTTCTTAATGAAATTTTGATTGCATGCTTTGCTTTCATGATAAGAAGTTACAAACACAATCAGTAGAAATAATTTAGGTATTCGACTGATATGATGGTTATTCATGGAATGCAACGAGAGGTTAGTTCTTATAGCTTGGCAAAAAAGCGTTGATGGAAAAAATGTGGGCGCTATCCATCCTACACATGTGGCCACAGTATAAAGGCGGACGGAGTTGCTTTAACCAACAACTGAAGCACCCATAGTAAGCCTACTCGCTTTTACGCACGAGCCCGGCCCGTAGATAATATTCACATAATGTATGAACCAAAGTAAGTCCACTCACACCGCGCCCCCATTGCTACGTATAGAAGGCTGTGTACGTATGCTTCTGATAATCGTTCATAAACAATACAATCTGACTGTATGTGTTCATGTGTTAATTTTAATATATTTTCTATGTAACCTCCTTTAACTGTTTTTACATTTATCAAAATATTTTATTGTAATTTGTTTTATCACATTTTTTGTTATTTGTAAGTATATCTTTTATAATGCATCACATTTTTAATATAATGTAGTGTGTCGCAAGAAAGTTGGTTCTGGGTACCCAATACAGTTTATTTACCTTGACCCTAGAACCTAATGCATCTGCGAAAACTATCCAAACAATTTTATTGGTATCGTAAAACATGACAAGTATAAGGAAAAGCATATCAACATGTAATTGTCGACTTTAGAACAGCACTAACGATGTTTACCCACAGATAACATGTGCTATTGTTTGGCCTGTTTATGACCAAGCTTTACCTTTGATACCTTTTTATTATGAGCACGTCTTCCTTCACTATCATTTACCTAGTTTTCTTTATTATTCATTCACACACCTCTTGAATCATTAAATACTAAGCAAATAATGGACAGCCTACAATTTTTAAGAAATTTTAATTTGTGTCTAAATAGGATAATACAAAGAAAAATCTACTTTAACTGTAGGTAACTTAAATAACATAAATAATACTTAAAATAAACACTAACTACAAAGGAAATAAAATAAAAAATTGCCTAAATTAAATAAAAAATATTATTTAGATCGCTGCCGCAAGGGAGGGTCCCCAGGCTGGTGGCGTTACGGGTGGTGCCCTGTGTTTCCACAAAACGACCTTTTTTATTTCCGCGTGTTTCCAAATTTTTATTTAATAATCAAATTCAGTTACTCTTGTTTCCAAAACCAAGAAGGGTACAGCCAGCCTCAGAAGCAAGTTACCGAGTGCCTTCAATCACAACTGAATTTAATGATTTAACCACTAAAACACATCGTACATGTGTAAATATAGTAAATTAGAGCGTTATAGTAATAAAGTCGTCTATTTTCTATAAATAATAACTGCCAGATAGATCTAAATAAAATTATATTAATTAAAAAGTAACACATTACAGACGTACAAAGAGAACATCAAGACGAGGCTCGACCTACTAATCACTTGCTGCCGAATGTACCAACCAGCTTTATGGAAACAAAACGGAAAACCATTTCGTTAATAAAATATATTTTGGAAACAAGAGGAATGAATGTATGAAGTTTTGATTTCCTAGAGAACAAAAGAATTGGAAACACAGGGCAACACCCGGCGTTACCCCGTTGGATTGCGAAGCTAATCCGCTGTCCGAGGTAGGCCCCAGCCCGACGATCACCAGAAGCGTCAACCAGGCGTGAGGATATTTCTTGGAAAAGTTGTGCATTATCAAATAATTATTCGTATTTGCATAAAGTCATAAATGAAATATTGTGTTTGTTCACACTATTGTATCTAGTTTGTTTTTGATAAGGAGGACAATAATGGTTTTTTCCTTGAAAACTACGTGTAAGGGACAAGTCAAGTATAATAGTAGTATCAGGTCATGGACGATGTGTATTTAAGATCAATCAAACTATTGAGGACATTGACATTATAATTAGGAAAAACACTCTTTTTCACATTTGCCTTGTATTTTCATTAAAAATGGAGGCATTAAAAATATATATGTTTATACATCCCTTAAATGCATGAATTATTCGTTTTAAATGAAAGTGAGATAATATGTGATAGAGAACTGGTCAAATGATATACGAAAAAAAATTTTTTTCATTGTTTAGACTCTAAACTTTAGAGGATAAATCTTTGAGTATTGGTTATGGGTAATTATAATAAAAAAAGCACTATTTTCTTCAAATTTATATAGAAAATGTTTTTTTTTTTCGATGTTTTGTTTTCTTTGCCGGTCAGAACAGTTACTTGACACGTGTTTACAAAAGACTATATTTTAAAAAACAAAAAAATTAAATTACTATGATTTTTTTTCGCATTCACTTGTTTTCAGATTTTGGACACATACTACAAAAGTTTATGTAAAAAAAGCAAATAAAACGAAACATTTTTCATTTCGTTTAATTTCATGCAATAGTCCTTCAGAAAGGTGCCACAGTAACAACAATGTTAAAATATATTATAAATATACAAGGTGACTTTTTGATCAACGTCCAAATTCATACTGGAGGCTTGATAAGTGATCAGTATCTTGGATCAATAACAATTTTTGTGAAATTTGTAAAATGAAATTTCCGCTTCCCATAGAAATTCACTTCCAGTTCCGAGTATATCACTATGGGAAGTCGAAATTTCATTTTACGAATTTTACAAAAATTGTTATTGATCAATGATACTGATCACTTACCAAGCCACCAGTGTGAATTTGGACGATGATCAAAAAGTCACCTTGTATATAATATATTCGTTGCTAAATGAGTTGATGGAAATTTACATCAATGCAATTAAGGGTTGACAAACATGTGATGCTGTTAGATCACAGGTGATCCATCTCAGCATCACAATAATATATTTTTCAATGCATGTGCTCGTAAAGGCCCACTTTTTATGCATCAAAACCGAACACAAAGTCGATTATTTTGCCCTAGGGCTTTATTATTATTATTTTTTGAATTTGTTTGCAATGGTTGGCTAACCTGCAGCCTTTCCTGTGTACCATAGATGTTATACTTTTTTTTCCACTGTTTAACGGCTCTGGATACAATCCTTTTGAGCCAATCATAATTGAAAGTTCACAAGATTATATTTGTTTTCATTTCCTCACACTATGCATTGAAAAACGTAGTATGATACACGGGCGTAAAAGCAATAAATTACTCGGTTACGTTTAAAACACGAGCGTAGCGAGTGTTTTAAATCGTCCTCGCAATTTATTCCTTTTCGCCATAGTAGCATAAACTACTATTACAGAAATGTAGCCTATATATACCCAGTGTGCTAGTGCTAGAGTACAAAAACTTTGAATACTGTATTACTTAATTAATTTAAAAAGAAATCAGCTACAACCACCAGCATTCGACAGACGACATCATCAACGCTTACCTTAAACAAGACGAGCATTGCGTTACATACACATAATGATAAAAAAAACAATTACAGTAGGATATCCACTAAGGTTGCGATTGTATGACTCGGTATCTATAAGTTTGTTACCTCGCAGTAATGATTCTGTCGCAACAATAAAGTTTGTTTAATGGGAACTAGAAAGATAGATTTAAAGACTTGGCTGTATTTACTAACTTGTCATCCTTCTCGCTTGACACTTCAAAATAGCAAGTCTGGGGCAGTCTGGGGCAGTTATTCTGTCCCTCTTTTGAAGAAACGAACTTCTAGATGGCCTTAGAAATTGAACATAGATTGTGAGAAAAATCACTATAATATGACTTATTTTATTTTGTTTATTTTTAATAAGGCTCCGGAAAATAAAATTACCTAAATATTACCGGATGTATATATTTCATTTAATATCTTGAAACCTGCATTTACTTAACCGATCATACTTCTCTAATGAAACATAAACGAATGAAGTTGAATTCCTTGAAGTTAAAATACTTAGGTCAGTTCCAAATCAAAAGCTCAATCAAAGTAACTTTTGGTGTTCCAAAGATACAAGAATGTCAAGCTTCAGTAGATCCTCGTAATTTTTTGGGCTCACCACCCGTCACACTGGGCCGTAATAATCGTTGCTTGAACGTCGTCTACGGCAACCAGCCTCAGCCGTTACGGCTCACACGGTTGCCTGCACTTTATTACCGCGGTCGGGGGCTGCCCTCCCTCCGCGCCTTAGGATTTTTATATACACTCTAGGGGTAGTAACCACAAGACTGTACAGAGTCGGGGTGCGTTGAGTCGGTTTTTAAATACTATTTACCTACCCGTACAGAAGTCTGGTTTTAGACCGTTTGAACTTACCAGTACAGAAGTCCATTTACGATCCACAAAATTTATAAAAGCGTGTTATAAAAAATGTTACTGCGGATCACAGTTTGGGCCCCTAGACCCAAATACATTGTTATATGGATATACATTGATAGGATGCGTGATATTCAAATAAACTCACAAACATGACACACCCTCCACACACACAATCACACACATCTTCACTCACGCACATACCCTCACCCTCTTTCTTTATGAAGCACTCATTCATTTAACCATATTTATAATAAGTATGATAATATTGTTGTAACGATGTTTTAACGTTACTTTTGTCTAATAATTACTATAATAATGTATCCTATTAAATAAGGTGTAACACCTATTCCAATTTGTGTGTCCAAATTGTTAAACTTTCACTCTGCGGGACGGTCTTTCTTCAGGCCAGTGCAGGTGAGAGGGTATATAAAACAGTTTAAATATTCCTGTACGATCAACATCTCCATTATTATTATTGTCTATGTAATTCTTATTTGTATTTTTAAATTTTCTGTGTGCATGCTATTAATTACTTTAGGATAAAATAATATTAAGCATTAACTGTTAATCAATAGCTACGTGTGGATTAATAAAGAAATTTGTATTTGTATACAGGGTGGAAAAAATTTAAGGGCCCTGGAGGGGAACTACCTTAAATCCTTTAGTTAGCTCATTTTACTGAAAGGAGACATGAGAGTGTAAGACTAAATGTTTATTAGACAAATTTTATCCTGAACAATAATCCTACCGATTTGTATAATAAAATAGCGAGGATTTATTTTTTTTATTTTTAGTTGGTTCAGTTCCCGGTTGAGACAAGCAAATTTTAAAAGATCTTTGAATGCAGTTTTTATTATTTAAAAAAATAAAGGAATGTTTTCTTTCAGTAAAATGAGCTAACTAAAGGATTTAAGGTAGTTCCCATCCAGGGCCCTTAAATTTTTTCCACCCTGTATACTCCAAGTTACGGTAGATGATATTAAAAGCCGACTCGAAACACCTTTGACATTTCTTCCGGAATTCAGTCGTAACGATTTACAAGCAGTATAACCTCATGCATAATTACAAGTGGTTTATGGTGGCTTCATTATTGCTACAATTTTCATTAAACCGACACTATTCAGAAAGGGGCACTTGAAGTAATCCACGACTAAGTCTGTGATCTCATACATGGGCGATGTCACTAGTATAAATTGGGGGAGAAGTAAGAGTTTTATTCAGACTAAATTTTCTTGGCTAAAATGGAAAGTAGTGCTTTACTCGGAATTTTGTTCGTAAGTGATTTATTAAACTTTTTCTCAAACGATGCCGAGACTAACTCCACTAACGCTGCTATGCTAATATTGGTATCGATTCGGCGCAACACAACTCAACTTATTTGATAGGACTAACCTTATTTTGAGCGTTCTGTCTTTGTCCTTTCGATACAGAAAGAAAAAGACAGAACGCTCAAATTAAGTTTAGTCCTGTCAAGTTGTGTTGCGCCGAATCGGTGTTAATGTGTGCCTTTCACTCGCGTTTATCTAATCTCTGTCCCGTTTTCGGCTTGGACGTTAGTATATAGCATAGTTGACCAGGGTAACTAAGATGTATAATAAAGAAAACGACATCCAAATCCGTGGTTCTCGAGTTAAAATGGAACAGAGAGACAGACAAAAAACCTATTAGTATATGTAGCTATGTAGTTGTATATAGAGTGGGATTCGGTCGGCCGCTTGGATTCGTGCTGGGGGCTCGGTTGGTGATCATTGTTGTTCCTGGTCGCTGGCCGGGTCTCCGGTATGGGTTCGGGGCGGTAGATTAGATTTCACCTTGTATAATAAAATTATAGATATAACCTATAATTTCAATCGTATATATGTATATTGATACATAAATAAAATAAACCTTTAATTTAGTTCAGTACATCTATTATTTTAATACATATATTTTATAAGATTAAATTTGACTCGTAAAAAGTGTTGTATACCTACTTTACAAAATAAACTATTTGAATTTGTAAAGGAACACAAATCAGCGATTTTTAGAACTCTTTTCTGTCTGTCTGTTTGTTCGCGCACATCTCCAGAACCACTGAACGAATTTGGATGCAGTTGTCTTTATTATCCTTGTAGTGACCCTGGTCAACATAGAGGCTATAAAGGATGTTAATAAAATAACGAAAACGGGGCAAAGTTGAAAAAAAGTGGGCAGAGTCACGGGCAAAAAGCTAGTACTCATATAAATATGGATGAACGAGTGTTTAGCTGTTCAGTTGGCACTCCCAACAACTCTAAGAACCCTTCAGGGATACCTGTCGCTACGAAAGTTGTAAGATCCGCTGATATAGCGAGGATTTCAGAACGCAGCAAATATTTGAATAACGAAGCATTTTTTTTTTAGCTGGCCTGTCTAACATGGAGTGCCCAAGCTCAAGTAAACTGTACATCGACCGGAGCCGGCCGCTTCGCTGACACCACGGACACTACCTGCCAGAACTACACTCTCTGTGTTTACGTCTCATCCAGTGCCTCCTACGTCAGCTACGACTACGTCTGTCCATCCACCTCCGTTTTCAATCCCTCCACCTCTCAGTGCACCGCGTCAACCAACTACGTTTGCAACGTCACCACAACCAACACGACCACCTCAGTCTGCACCGCGGACGGGTACATAGCAGACCCCAGCTCAACCAACTGCTCTTCTTATATAGGTTGCGTCGAAATCAATGGCACCTTTACCGAAACGCCCTACACATGCCCAGATAATACCTTCTTCGATCCGAACACGACTCTCTGCGATTCCACCTACAACTGCACCGTGACCACTGAATTTAGCTGCACTGCTGCAGGAAGATTCGCTGATTCCAGTGACAGCACTTGTCAGATATATTACTTGTGTGTCCTGGCGACCAATGGGACCTACATCCAGTATACATACACGTGCCCTTCGACTTCCGTTTTCAATCCCACCTCTAAGCTGTGTACTGACCCTTCGAATTATACTTGTACTAATTGATAAGGTATTCTGTTCGAAGTTAAGGGGCTCCACAATGCTAAACATCAGTTTTGCATGGGATTCAGTTCCGTCAATGTAGGTGGTAAGAATTCGACAAAAATATGGCATGTTTTTTGCAAAAGACAATCATTAATTACACTTTATAAATAAACATACTTTCAATCTTCTTTTAATTATAATACTTTTAAAAAAGCATGAATTTCATGAAAAAGCGATCCAGTTTCCATATTTCAAAACCGATTGAAACGAAACTGATGCATGCAGATATACTTATTAGAAAAAAAACATCTTTATTACGTGAATAAATTATAGTTAATGTCCTAATGTAGCCGCGATTATAAAATAACTGAAGTTTTGCGTGCGCGGCGTTTAATTAGAGCAGGATAGACAGTTAAAATACAAAAGCGTTAGAGCAGGACCGAATTTTAGCATTGTGCAGACCCTTAATGAATAATTGTAAAAAAAACAAAGGCGTATCCAATGGAATTTGATCTGTTAATTATATTGTGGCACTATTAAAGACGATGGCATTTTTATATTTTATATCATAAACAGTAGTCCTTTAGTAGTATTTTATACTTACAAATGTCAGATGAAAGACGAGTTTTTACGTTTGCGATATAGTGTTGCAGTGTTGGTATTGTAGACACCAATGTCGTCTAAATTATTAAAAAAAATTTACAAATACATATTAAACTGAATTAAAAATTTACAAAAGGATATATTAATTATTTGCAACATTCCGCTAAACACTCCTACCATGTTATTCGAAATGCAAACTCAAGCACCGCCCGCCCTCCCGCATAAAACATACAAATTGAGATTTTAAAAAAACATCCACATTACGCAGTGCGCGTATACATATAGAGCAATCACTTATAAGCAAGAAAAGTTATCAACACCTGTTTCGCTTCTATACGAGTTATCCTCCTCGTCACCGCTACATTTCAGTAGCTCGTCCGGTAAAAGATCAACGCCAACCGCACGATTGTTTTGGCAATCTCAGACAATGTCAACAGCTTGTCCAACTTGTTACAAATCGCGAGCTCAGGAATATAACTGATTTGCTGTCACTCCACTGCGCGATCCACATTGAGCTGGTGGTTCATCTTCCTTGCTTGTCAAGAGACGCACGTTGACGCGCTGAGTGGTGCCTATCAGTTTGCGGACCTCGCAGTAGAACTCCTCGAGTTGGCTGATCACTTCTCCTTATCTCTCCTTCTCCAGTATCTCCTCGCTGTCTGCGGCTCGATCGACGCACGACGAGTGTCCAGCGTTTGTCGATTGCTGCCGATTGGATCCCAGGATCCCATCATTCTCATCAAACCAGTCCTCGTTTTTACGGACTAAAAGATGAAGAGTCTCCCATTCAGCAACAACATCACCCGTTTCGCAATGAATAAATAAATGAATAAAATAAAAATAATAATTACATATTAAATAAATAAATAATAATAAATAAATTCTTGGGTGACATTATAAGGATCTCCACATATTTCTCCCTCACCTCGGGATAATTTTACCAGTCCAGATCCACGAGGTTGACGGAGGTTAGTTAGTCGGTAGTCGAACAGCAGTTTGCACCGCACATGATGTGTGTTACTTGTAACTAGGATATATCGCAGCCATTACAAGTAGGCGCGCTGAATAGAGAAACGTCACTGTTTTGTAATGCGGCTACCTAAGGTTCAGCCCGATTGTCATTGCGTTACGTTCGACAATCCGGCTACCCACGTTTAGACGTATTGTAAAAAGTCTTTCAACTAAAAGTCAAAAATAGGTGCGACGACAAGCGAAGCGAGGAGGAGCGTGTTAGGTTACATGTAAGATAAAACAAGAAACCGAGCGAACCGGGGCGGAGCGAGATGACATCCGTAGACTTAAAAAAAATTTACAATCCAACGTTTAGTTCGACGCTGTTTTACAAAACCGTTGCGCCCGTTTGTATGTGGGCGCCATGTTAGTGAGCTGCTTTGACGAACGCGAAGTGCTCATACAATGCGGCGTATTTTATTTCAGCCGAATTGAAATCCGGCTGAACGTGAGGTAGCCGCATTACAAAACAGCGACGTTTTTCAATCCAGCGCGCCTACTTGTAATACGGCGTGTTATACTTATATACGATATGGCTGCGACATACACATCACGTTACCTGACGCTTATAGCTGGGTCCGTTAGCTCATCCAGTTTAGTTTTCCGGAAGAAAGGATGCCACTTGCCACAATTGTTTATTGGACCAATATCTACCGATAAAGATCGGTAGCCTTCGGGAGCCTCTTCAATTTGGGGGGGGGAGGGCGTTCAAAGATGCACTGCGCCAAGCGTCATTTAAAAAAATTTAACTGTCTGAGTTTGTCAACTACATCAAGATGGGTGTCTTTTTCAGGTAAATTAAGGACGTAGAATTCATTTCTGGCATAAAAATTTGAGATATTGTTAGTAGTTTCTTGAAAATTTTTACATACATTAAAATTTTATGAAATACTTTTTACTTTCAGGCGCCACCAAAAATAAACCTCAGGTTTTTTTAAGTAACAAAAAATACGTTACGAAAGCCTATTTTATGCAGATAAATAAAAATATAAGTTTTATTGGATTTTTAGAGGAAAAAACCATCAAAAAAAATAAAACAATGTCGGTGACCTCTTATTTTACTACTACTTATTAACTAACCTGATAAAAGTATGAATGAATGACTGAATGAATAAATGAATGAATTGACACTTTATTGTACACAAAAGACATAAAAGAAAACAGAGAATTGAAAACATAGTTTTGTAAAAAGGCGGACTTATCACTTAAAGCGATTTCTTCCAGCCAACCTTAGTATATTTTATTATTAAAAGTTAGTATTAAAAGTATATTTATGTATAGTGTATTTATAAAAGTATATATATGCATAAAAACTATAAACACGTTAAAAATGCTTTTCTATGGTTCTAAAAGAGTATTAACTATTTAATTATCATTTTCATTTTTTGCAGCTTCTACCGCAGTGGTACAATTCGGTACATGTTAAATTTATTTTAGCACAGTTGCATCTTTTTTGCATCCTACTTTGCATTGACACCTTATTATCTCGAGGCAAATGCTGTCCGCAGCTGGGTTGTCAGACCAGTTGGGTATCTATTGGCTAATTTTCTGCTTCCAGCCCCAATCGGGGGGACTAGGCAGAATTTGTTCTAGCACTAAAGCCTGGCCCCACTCATGAACTCCCTGGCAAGCTGCGCGTAAAATATGCTGACAAAGGGCCGCTTCTGTTGGTGGTAAATTTTCAATTTGCCGATCTGTTTTTGTAAAAAGATATTTACGGCAATGATTGATAGTCGTGCAGGGACAGGGACTTGATCTGAAAAAGTTCATGTAATATGACTTTTCGCTACGATGAATTTAACTTTATATTAATGTTTTAGTTAGTACTCAGTAATTGACTAACATACCTATCATACATGGCTATGACAAACTTATGTAGCACAATCTCTGCCTCATTTATATTGCCATCTTTAAGATCCTTAAACCCTTTAGTGGCAAAAGAGAATGAATTCCATGCTTCAAAAGTACTTTTCTTTCCCCTGCCGTTAAAAGACGATACTGTATCCCATCCACTAAGTTCGTGGAACACACACACTCACGCTATTAAACTGATTATTTATATATTATACATTCTTGACTATTAAAAGAAATGCTCATACCTAGAGCTGATTCAATCTAGAGGCATGCCAAAAAATTGTGCTTTTTCCCTGTTACCACATGAACCCATAATACCTCTAATCTTGGCAATTTCAGTACACATGCCAGAGCGATAACTACCACATCGGTGTTTGCTGTGCATTAACTTCGTATGACCCTGGTCTACTGTATCCGCCAAGTGAACCATCATTCGCGTGTCAGACGCTTCAAGTTAAATTTAAAGTTAAAGTTCAAGTTAAAGGCTCCAATTTTGGCAGTTCACGAGCAACATTGGAAAGAACAGATTACCCTTCACTACATCAATTTCTTTATTGATGGGCAAGTCCATCGGGTGATATTTGAACGACAGGAGTCCAAACAGCTCTTCTTTATTCGTGTCATCCTGGAGAAAAAATTACGCGCAGTTTGCCAGGGAGTTCATGAGTGGGGCCAGGCTTTAGTGCTGCAACAAATTCTGCCTAGTCCCCCCGATTGGGGCTGGAAGCAGAAAAATAGCCAATAGATACCCCACTGGTCTGACAACCCAGCTGCGGACAGCATTTGCCTCGAGATAACAAGGTGTCAATGCAAAGTAGGATGCAAAAAAGATGCAACTGTGCTAAAATAAATTTAACCCCCACTTCATTCTGGACTCATCTGGGTCTAGAATCCCATCAAATACCAAAAGTCTAGCTAAATCAACGTACAGCGTGCAGCCACCGTGCCTCGAGTATCTACGTTTCATCAACCCCTTTTTCTAACCCAGACAACTGCAATATTATATTTTACACACACACCCACACACTTTACTATATTTTCCGATAATTACATAATCATTTATCTAATTAGAAATATAACGTCGCGCGCAACTTACGAAGCTATGAAAGTGTTATTCGTTAAAAGTCTTACGGAATGTCGAATCAAAAGTGGTTTTACATAGTGATTTCGTCATTAATGTGTTTCGTTTTTCCTTGGATTTTCAATGGCAATAATAGCCTTGAACTATAGCTGAGTTCCAGAATACAGCTAAATCGTATCAGTTAACAAATACCTAGTACATTAGTTTTTCTTGAATACTTTATTTTCCTTTGTTGAATTATGATATACATTGTTTTGAGCATAACCGTTTTGTCACATAACGTCTTAATCTACTAGACGATCACACAAATAAATCACGGCCAATGATTTAATTTGTGATTAATAAATCGATGTACTCCTCAAGTATGTCATAATAACGTAGGAGATGTAGAGAGGTATATATGCATTACTATAACCTCATTATACGGATTGTACCGCTTCCAGCGGTCATCTTTTAATTATTAAATAAATACATACTAAGTACTATAAGTACATATGACTGTACATAACACATATGTATATACATTTATAAGCAGGATATTTATTTCTCTTACAGAAGATAGGACTAGTCCAGAACCTATTTGTTAAAGATTGGTACTCGTGACCAGGAACACAATTGTCTTCTTACAGCAGTACTTACTTACTTCACACCTAGAACTATTTGTTATAGATGTTAGAAGCTGCAAAAAATGAAAAAGATAATTAAATAGTTAATACTCTTTTAGAACCATAGAAAAGCATTGTTTTAAAAAAACACTTGTACTTATCCACATATTACGTACAACTTTATCACAACGTTTGACTCAACTTAGTTCCATCGTTTACCGACCATTTTTGATTTGAAATTCCCCTTCTGTCTGTTTGTTGTTTCATTTATTGCACGTCATTTTAGACATGATTGTAGTTTATAAGATTTATTTGTTAGTTAGGATGTGTAAAAAGCCCTAGAAAATGCTTTACAGCGAAACCGGTCGGGCATAATAAAGTTGTACGTAATATGTGGATAAGTACAAGTGTTTTTTTTTTTTAAACAATGTTTTATAAACTCCACCAAGTGCCAACAATCACTAGCATCTACTACATAGAAAAGCATTTTTTACGTGTTTATAGTTTTTATGCACATATATACTTTTATAAATACACTATACATAGATATACTTTTATCAGGTTAGTTAATAAGTAGTAGTAAAATAAGAGCTCACCGACATAATTTTATTTTTTTTTATGGTTTTTTCCTTTAAAAATCCAATAAAACTTATATTTTTATTTATCTGCATAAAATAGGCTTTCGTAACGTATTTTTTGTTACTTAAAAAAACCTGAGGTTTTTTTTTGGTGGCGCCTGAAAGTAAAAAGTATTTCATAAAATTTTAATGTATGTAAAAATTTTCAAGAAATTACTTAAAATATCACAATTTTTTATGTCAGAAATGAATTCTACGTCCTTAATTTACCTGAAAAAGACACCCATCTTGATGTAAACTCAGACAGTTAAATTTTTTTAAATGACGCTTGGCGCAGTGCATCTTTGAACGCCCTCCCCCCCCCAAATTGAAGAGGCTCCCGAAGGCTACCGATCTCTATCGGTAGATATTGGTCCAATAAACAATTGTGGCAAGTGGCATCCTTTCTTCCGGAAAACTAAACTGATGCCTTTTTTGGGGTCTAACAGTCTAAGCTATTATAGTCGATCAGCTAGTTTGGGTCTCGGGTGCGTCCACGTCATCTTGTACTTAGCAGCCAATCTAAACATGGTGTTCGTGACTGCAAAGTCAAATTGGCGTATATTAAATTATGTTAAGGTGTGTTAATTAGAAAACCATTTCGAAATTTTGGTTTAATGAGCCGTATTTTCGAAGTTTTGGTCTAAAAAACCTCATGATGATGAATATTTTTACGAAAAGGCTGCAACTTCCATTTGCCCTCGTGTGACGTCACTTGAATAATAGCTGTTTAGAAATGTGTCCTTTACTATCAAGATAAATTTATAATTATTTGCTTCAGACTAATTTGACAGCTAGATGACAGATGAGTAGACAGACAGAGACAGACCACTTTTTTATAAGCAATCACACATCACAATCAGTATAAAAAATGTCTAAAATTCTCAAGTGACAAGGTCATGGGACAACTCTTTTAAAAATTTGATATACCAAAATATTGAAAACTATGTCCTAAAATGGCGTATATTCCCGGAAAAAAAACTCGAAAAAAATAAAGTTATGGGAATTGTGCACAGATAGTGAGTGTAATAAACTAATAACTAACATCGTGTCAGGCCTCAAAGTCTTGTCCAGCTCACTTACAAAAAAGGCATTGTAAATTACATTATTTTATATTTTCTACAGACAAAAACGCGTGTATTAAAATATAATTTTTGAACGTTACATTATTCACAATTAATTAATTACTCACCTTGTTAAGTATGCTTGGTCAGCTCTCAGCGCGTAGCCTAATAGTTATTGGAAATCACTGAACTAATAAAAGGATTAGACATCGATGTAGGAAATACAATATCAACAACAACAATGTGTTCTTATTGCACATTCTTTCACATAAGTATTTTGTGTTTGTGCTTTTGTATGATATAATAAATAATTAATGCTATTATTTTCTTTTAAGAGGGGACATGTAGGGTACTTGTGGCCTAGTTAAATAGTTATGTATGAAGGTAGTATAATATACGAGTGTGTTGCCGAACTTTGTGTTTTACTTGCGTTATTGTCTTCTAAAATCCCAAAACCTATCTGCATGGAAGTAATAAAGGGAAATATCTAACTGTACACCAAAAATACTGTTTTGTACACTTAAATATAATAAATAAATTGCGCAGACGAAAGCCGCAGCCGGTTAGGTTATAAGTTTAGGTAAACCTTCGTGGTTATTCTTTTTATGACAACTCAGAAATCCTACTATTCCTGCAGTTAGTATTTTTGGTGTGCAGGGTTAGTATTTTGGTTTGCAGTTAGTATTTTTTTGGATGTGCAGTCAGTGTTTTTGATAGAACACTGTAGTAGCATTGTTAGTATTTTCTGTTGTGCGTTTAAATAATAAGTAATATTAATGTTAATTTAATTCTGTAAGAAATATGGATTAATTTTATCTGAAATAAATGAATATTATTATTTATTTATTATTATTATGCATATTTGTTTTTGGGAATTCGAAAAATATAAATTTGATTACTTACATTAATTTTCGAGAGTCAAACATTTTAAATGTTTCAAAAAGTTAAGTCGGTCTTGCTTGCACAAGTTACCTCTAGTCTGTTTTATAAAAGGGCCGTCAATTACGGATGGATACCATCAGTCGGGCATGGTGGGCCACCTGGTTGTGCTTGTTTCAGAGCTTCTTCGGGGGGATTTCGGAGTAAGATGGTGGTACCTGCACAGTCAAGCCCGGCATCAGCTCATTCCCCTGCACAAGTATTGGGGCGCAAAATTATTATTCAACGTGAATAGAATGGAAATATGTTCACTTACCGAGTCACTAGTATAAGTTTGGCTGCATAATGCAACGTGGGGAAGGAACCTTTTAACAGATTTCGCAACTGCATACTTCAATGGGTTTATTATTTATTATTTATTATTAAGTATTTCTTCGTAATACGAGTATAAATATAGAAGGAAACATGTTGGTTTATTTAGTTCGGAAAATGCAACTCGTAGCATTTATTTGGGTAACCTACCTACTGCATAATACTACAATACGTAATTTTCTAAAGATTTGAGAAGTCTTAAAAACTTTGTAATTTTTCCAGCTGCTATCTCTGATACGGACGATAAAAGCGGAGGTGAACTGTGAATCTACAGGACCTGGTCGTTACCCTGACCCTGATGATGTCAATTGCCGTCGATACACCGATTGCGTACTCAGCCCCTCTGCAACGAACTATGGTTCCTACAATTTTGCTTGTCCAGTCGGAACTGTATATAGCCCTATAATTTCCTCATGCGATAGTCCAGCAAACTTCAGGTGCAAGTACGCCCTAGCACCAAAACCAGTCTGTAAGGAGGAAGGTTATGTGGAAGATCCGAACTCTGATACCTGTGAGACTTATATCCAATGCATCCTCTTTAATGGACGTTTTCTGGAGAATGTCCACACCTGCCCCTTTGGTACATTCTTTGATCCAGAGACATCCGTTTGTGACGCAAATAGTAGCTGCCAAGGTGATGTTGTTTGGTTGTGGTTGAGTAAAATGTTCAGAAAATTCTTTCCGAAGGATTAGACAACTGTTTAGAGCTTACTTTGTACCGGATGTAAATGGACAGCTAGGTATCTTTATATTAAACCATATTTTAGCGTTTTTTAATTTAGTCTGCTCATTTGGCTTAATTTTAAACAGGAATCCCAAAATAAAACACACTAAAGCATTCGCCATTGAATCATCCATAGACAATCTTTTTGATCGTCTTCAAAAAATCTTTTTGATTGTCTTCTTTGGGAACGCGAGTGCGATACTGGAAGCTGTCTATATGCTACATCCTATATTTAAATTACTCTATAATTTTCTCAGATTCTCTTAGTTGTTTATATTCTATTAGATCTAATCCTTTGAAATCTAAATATCGTTTCCCTATTATTCTTAAAATTAGAGAAATTATTTATCAATGCCTTCAGCAAAATATTAATGTTGTTATAGCGTGGATACCGGGGCATAGTCATGGCATATCGGGAAATGAATCAGCTGATTTATTAGCTAAATATGCCATAGAATTGGGGGATTCTTCTCACTTCAAATTATACCACCATGATTTAACCCCCTTAGCCAAAGTAAGATAGAAAGAATCTTGGTCCGATTCCCAGAAATTTGTTGGGAAGTACTATGGTTGAATTCAACCAGACATCTCTTGTCGTCCTTGTTTGTTTGAATTTCGTGAAGCGTATAAATTATCTACATCCGCTATATCTCGCTTTCAGCTAGGCCATGCCCAGTCTTTTTAGCCAAAATTAGGTTGAGAGATCACTCGCTCTGTGAGTGTGGTCTTGCAGAAGGTACTATAGACTATACATTTTTTGAATGTCTTAGACTTCAGTCCTCCCTGAATGACTTTCTTCCTAATACAATTCCTCGTCCTATTAACATGAGTTTCTTGTTGAGTCGTGTTGATACTTTCTTTGCTTACATTTTGTCGAAATTTATCTCAGTAAATAATATTCAATTGTAAATATGTATGAATACCTATTAACAATATTAATTTTGTAATTTTAAGTTCACCTAGTAATTAGTCATTTAAGATATAAGTAATTAAATAGTAAAATTGTAAATATATTTTGATCACCTTCTATATTACAAGGATTTACAGAATACCTAATTCCTCGAACCATTTATTTTTCATTAATACAGTGCTTTGGTTTATGACGTGACACTGGCGGAATTAAATATGTAATCACACACATTATCAGAAGCCAAAAACAAGAAAATAATAATAATAACGCGAGTGCGTTCCGTTGTATACATTCTCAACACACATATTCAGATCATTTTGAACAATTTTCCCAAGAAAACATACTTGTACATGCAAAAATAAAAAAAAATAAGAACTTTGAAAACCTTTGTATGGGCAGGTCTATTTTTTTTACGTTTCCGCAGGTATTTTTCTTTGGGAAAGTTATTAAATATAAAACTAATTGTGAAGTCAACAGCTTACTTTCTTTTTTTTTTCATAAGTATTATCTAGACATCTACGTCTCTATACAGCCAAAAAAGCAAAGTTTGATGAAACACCATCAAGCTGTCGGGATAGCGTGAATATTGTCTCGTTTTTACGCAAAGTTTAACAAGTTGTATATTTTTTATCTATACTGAAAATATAAAAGAGAGAAATATAGTTACAGATGTCTTTCATGATAATAAGAGTAAGTTTATGTACTTTTCTATAAATAGACAGTTACCGTTTCATGGAAAACAGTTATTACCTGAAACCATTTCACAAATTCAGCGCTTTTTGAATATCTCGCCATCTTGCACCTCTTGATGAGAAATGGGTCGGAATACGATGTGGAGAGGAAGGGAAACATTATATAAAGATGTGCACAAAGTTTCATTGAGATCAAAGCCATCACAAACGCCAAAATCGTATGGCAGCTGGCTGGATATAGTTTAATTTTCCGATACCTGTCCATTTAGAACCGGTATGTAATGCCTTTATTTCATTAGATAAGTACCTGTGCCTTTATTTATCTATGCCTGTGCTAAACTAAAATAATTAGTGTTTAATGTAGGTTATTCATTCATTCTGAGCGTTAATTTTGTACTCTTCTTTGACATGCTTCCCAATAACAGCCGCTAGAGTCCTAGCTATTTGCAAGTGGTGAGTCGCGATATTGTCACTGAACTTCAAGTTATCTGTTATGAGGGTATTCTCCTTCTTTGCCATCGGTCTTGGCCATCTGATCGATTTCAATGATGACTTGTCTCGTGCTGATTTCTGAGAGAAATATTTCTTAAAGTATTGACTTCGAAGTCTTTCTATTTCTTCTCTGTGAAGTCTATGTTTAGTCGTTCGGCCTGTTTGGTTTAGGTTCATTGTGTTTTTGTAATCCGATGTATTCCTGTAATTGTTGTCTTGTTCCTGTGTGTACACTTTGCTGTTATTTTCATAATCGTCCTCTGTTACTAAAAACGCTTTTACAGTTTTCACATTTTTTTCCGAGAGCGCTGAGTCTATTAAAATACAATGGATTAGTATAAAATGAAAAGCATTTGAAGATAACATGAAATAAACCTTTAAAAAATCTATAATTTCCTAAATTGTCCGTAGATTGGACCATAGAGTATACTGAATTGGACGCCGTCAAAAAAATCCTGTCAAAGTTCTTACTATGGAATACAAGGTGACAAGGCTCCTTTGGTGGGTGGATTGGTCGTGGTCAAAATCGGAACTAACGCTGCTATCCTATCCCTCGTTTCACAGCTGCGCCCCCCTGTCACTATCATCCACGCGCCAAAAGATCCTTGTAGCATTTCAGGTGGTCAAGTTGTAGAACTTCTTTTGGGGCGTTCAATTTCATTTGGATTCATAGATCCAGTGTCATGGCAACTTTTTTTTTCCTCAGAGCAATCATTCATATAAGATTAATTTCCAAGTCATAGACATAAAACATTCGTAAAAACTATGGTATGTCAAAACAAAACCACGGAAAGTCAAAAATTTATTTTTAAAATTTCACAAAATTTTCTATTTATCCGTACAACTGATCAGTGATCAATCAGAGATCAGTATTATGGAACAAAAGTATTTTTTTTTTTTTTTTTTTTTTTTTTTGCGAAATTTTAATTCATTCTGGAGGCTTGGTAAGTGATCTCCAGTATGACTTGGGCTATATAAATTAATGTCACCTTGTATTGCTGACCCACAACTGACCTTCCGTCAGCACGGCACGTCTATAAGGTGACAAATGCGGTCTTCTAACGACTATGATTTGTGCTACGTAACCAGGGTTGGATTCAGACCCTCGGAAAATGATTGTCTATGGGAATTAAAAATATACTACTTGGCTAAAATTATACTACATTTCGTTTTTCGTAGATTTTTGTTTTGAATTGAAATAAAATTGCCTGTTTGTTAGTGAAATTTAAAAAAAAATTACTAAAAATATTCATAATTTAATAAATATTTGTTTATTTAGTTATTTAATTGTGAAAATTTTAAAAAATTTACTGAGAATATTCATCACGCACAGTAATTCCCTATATTGTAGGGTAAATGTTAAAAAGCAAAACGTCTCAACCAATAAAACAAGTCAGTCAGCCGAATACCGATAAAATTATGGTATTTTTACGTAGTATAGTTCCATTACGATACTACATGTCATGAAAATATGGTACAAATAGTATAATTATACTACGAAATCCAACCCTGTACGTAACGCTGCACCCCTCACCCCACGATCACCCGTACGTTGTATGAAGCTCTATCACGTACAACCCGGTCACATTATCTCGAGACCTCGCTGGAATGCGAACCACCCGCCCCCGTTCTCCTTTCACCTCCCCGCGCTCTGTATCTGAGCGCCGACGCGACGTGACGTCATCGACGCCAGGTCTCGAGATAATGTGACCGGGTTGTAATATTGTAGAAACGAACGCAGTGGTATGTAGCCTAAGCATGAAAACATCTCCGTATAGTTGCGTTTCAAACTACATCAAAATCGTATGGAATCTGGGAATCCGTTCCAAGCGGACAGTAGCGGAACTAACAGCTACGTATGGCAACCTAAGTTTAGTTTCAAACGTAACTATACGGAGATGTTTTCATGCTTAGGCTACTGGTGTGCAGATTAATAAAAATATATCCTCATGCTGGAGTAAGTCCAAAATAGTAGTTTATGCTACAAGGGCGCAAAGGAATAAATTACGAGGACGATTTAACCGAGTAACCGAGTAATTTATTGCTTTTACGCCCGTGTATCATACTACGTTTTTCAATGCATAGTGTGAGGAAATGAAAACAAATATAATCTTGTGAACTTTAAATTATAATTGGCTCAAAAGGACTGTATCTAGAGCCGTTAAACAGTGGAAAAAAAGTATAACACCTATGGTACACAGGAAAGTCTACAGGTTAGCCAAACATTGTATATAAATTAAAAAAAATAATAATAATAAAGCCCTAGGGCAAAATAATCGACTTTTTGTTCGGTTTTGATGCATAAAAAGTGGGCCTTTACGAGCACATGCATTGAAATTTTTTTTTTAAGATATATTGAAATAAAAGAAACATGAAATTTTTATATATCTACCCAACTAACAAAACTGAGAAATACAAGAGCCATAGAGAGTAAAGCGATAGCGCGGTTTCCCGTCGGACTTTGGGCAGATCGTGAAGTATGAAATATAAAATCTTTCAGCAAACGTTAAAAATAGATGCGACGATGAGCTGAGCGAGGAGGAGCGTGTTAGATTTCCATGTAAATAAATTTGGGGAGTCGAGCGAAGCCTAGCAAGGCGGAGCGAGGTGACCCTCCTTATATATCGTCACGACATGAATCCCCGAGGGGTTGTCAAAGGCAACGAACTAAAATTTAAGTTCGTTGGTCAAAGGTGTTCCTAGTGAGAACGGTCCATACTCGTTACACCCGCATTTCGCCGACGATTATTACGTCTCAACTTGATGGATGGTGAGCCCTATCGCCGTACTTCGGGCACAAATACACGCTTTTTAGAGCATGCAGGTTTCCTTACGATGTTTTCCTTCACTTTAAGCAAACGGCCCATGGTATCAGATTCTGTACATTTTGGCGCATCAAAAAAATTTTTTTCTGTCGACACTGGATTTCAAGTCAGCTGTTAAAATCAGTGAATTTTGATTGTGCTACCATAGACCCTGCGTTCCGAAATAGAATTATATCGCTAAAATCGATTACGAAAGTATGAAGTGAATGGCTTATGATCCATTGTAATTCTATTACGGACCGCAGGGGGAGAAACGCAACTTACGTAATTTTATTGTTTTTTCTATATTTTATAGGATATTTTGATATTACTTTCTGAAGCAGCCATGGCGTAAATTTTCCAGGATCCTCTTAACGTAGAAGATCCTTCCAAAAATATTTCGATGAAGAGCTTAGGAGGTCGAATATAGTTGTTTACGAGGTAACTACATGTTTGTATATGTATTTTGAGAAAGACCAAACGATATCGCGATGTAACTTACAAGTAGCGCCATCTGGTTTTTAGTAGCAAACGAACGACTGCGGCTTTTCTACCCCGCGTTCCGAAATAGAATTATTTCGCTAAAATCGATTACGAATGAATCAGGTGAATGGCTAATAATCCATGAGTGAAGCAAATGCGTTCATTCATTCGTATGACTTTCATGGCTCATGCGACGGAGGTGAGGCGATGTGAGCGTTGAACGGAATGGAATGTCAAAAATTGTTTTCGCTCCATTATTTCAGCAGTTCAGATCAGACAAACCATAGTATATGTTTTATTCGGCCATGAGAGAAACAAATAAAAAGTCGTGTGGAACTTTTCGTCGAAAAGGAAGAATTTATATGTATATATATTTTTTCGTCGCTATCTGAGTCTACGTTAAAGAACAGTGCTACAAACTCTTCTTGTTCCATCACGAATCACGGCACTTTGACGAAATAAAATCAAATAATCGTATTGTATTCTGTGATAAGAGGTTATGGTTAAGATGTATCTTTTTTAATGCGGTCCGAATCATAAGCTATCTTTCACATCATTTGCTAGCTCACAAATTACGGACCAGTCATCGCTCACACTTTAATTCATTCATAGCTTTTATCTATGTAATTCTATTACGGACCGCAGGGCTAGTAACCCTGCGGTCCGTAATAGAATTATAATGGATCATAAGCCATTCACTTCATACTTTCGTAATCGATTTTAGCGAAATAATTCTATTTCGGAACGCGGGGTAAGTATGTACATTGACAAAAGTATTTTATGGTTCCATAACCGAAGGATGACAAACGGGTCTCTACTAGTCGAAACAAAGAGGTATTTACGATCAAGTGGTGAGAAACGATGGTGCTGTAACTATTATTCAAAACTAATTGACTGTAAGGTCAAATAAAGAAATAATCCTAGAAATCTGAGTTTTTTTGTAGTATTTAACTTGATACCTGTAATATTTCCCGGAGTTTTTCACGGTTTTTTTTTGTCCACTGAAGTCTATTCGCACCTCTCAGGACTGAAGAGGCACATAAATCTTATAAGTGAAGAGGTTATATAAATTAGTATAACAATTTTGGAATCTTTTTCTTTGGACCGTCAAAAACGCGATCGGAGGAGTTTCACTCGATAGAAATAATTATTGAAATGAGGTCTAAAATTAAGATAACAATAGCAAATGTAAAACAATGACAATAAACAATAGTAAAATTAAGATGTTAAGGCTTAAAATTAATTCCCAATATTTTCCCTATTCAACCCTGCACCCCCCTAGACTACAGTATATCACAAAGTTGAACTCGTGGTTGAGTAAAGTCATAGTAAACTCAGAAAGGCAAGCGTGATGTTATCACTGCACCTCGTAAAAAGTGAATGAAGACTACACAATGAACCGTCGAGAGCGGCTCCCAGCTCGGAATCAGGGTCAAATTTGTCTAGCAAATCACCAAAGTACACGATACAACCTCCAGACCTTCACCCTAACACATTTTCAACCCTAGCTCCTTCAGTTATGGTCTGTTTTCAAGTAAGGGTGTTGGTGGATTTTACGTCGATGTTAGAAAGAGAGTCTGGGAGTGTTCCCGATACACGTTATTGTATTCAATGCCACCGAGCACTTGCTTAATTGCTACTTCCGTAAGACACACCTAAAGGAAGTGAGCTGTTAAGTGAATTTTACAATTACTATTTACATAGTTACGAGAAATAATTTCACATGCATAGCATTACAGAAGGGTCAAACACAAAGAAAGAAATAGAAAGGAATGGGAACTTATGGGGGTAGCGGAGACATTGGTATCGATTCGGCATAACACGTCTTAAGGCGCTCTTATCCCAGAAGAGTGACTCTGTCTTTTTCTTTACGTGTAAGGAGTAAAGAAAATAACCACACTTTTGTACTTTTTCGTTGTTTTTATCAGTTTTTAAATTATTTAAAAATAAGGGATATGTTTATTAAAACCCACTTACGTGATCCACCTAGCAAATTTAAAGAGCAATGTTACCAGATATGTTTCGTTAATAAAAGAGTGGAATTATAGAAATGGCATGATTTGAAAGGTCTTATTACATGCTGTGTTCATGAATTATTTCTATCGAGCAAAGTTTATCTGATCGTGTAACACATGCGTGGTAGACCTAGATAAAGGTTCGAACTATATCGTGTATTTTTTTTTTTGGAAGTTTTGGACGATTTTTGAAAGTTCTATTTGACTTTGAAATTACTGATTTTGGGATAAGAGCGCCTTAACTTATTTGACATTTTAAGCGTCCTGTCTTTTTATTTCTTTATCGAAAAGACAAGGACAGAACGCTTAAATTAAGTTTAGTCCTGTCAAATAAGTTAAGATGTGCTTCATCGAATACCAATGTAAAATTTGCTGAATCGAATTCATAACTTGATATTATAAATAACTTTTATTTATTTATATTTTATTACACTTCATATATAATAAGTGTCGATCAGGCTTTGGAACTCACTACCACTAACAATCGTAGTAGTACAACTATTGGAATTTTCAGAGAATTAAAGAATATTTTTTGTAATTATTTCCTTCTTACTAATTCCTTATATTAGTAAGTATATGTATTCATAATGATACTACTCATAATTATTTTGGTTGTAATAATATTTATCATTGTTATACATTTTTACTGTGTATATAAATTTTTATGCATATTTTTATTTGAATATTTATTTATTTTACTGGATATGTATTACAGTTAATTTATGTAGACTAGTATTTAACTTTTTAATTTATTTGTTAGACTTTTTTTAACTCAAGGATTTTAAACAGTTTTTTGTCTTTGTGTGCACTTATGGAATACTCACTTTTTGTATCATTAAGGGTATCTTTCAGAGATAAGCTCCCCTTTTGTTTTAACTGTAAGATATTGTAATACGTTATATGCTTGTGTGCAAAAGAGTGCGGGCCAGCGCCAACACAATCCTGGCAATGATTTCGGACAGGCTTGATTGTCCCTACATACGCCACTGTTGCAACAGGCATACGACAGGCATGTGTGTGTAACTGTAGTGAGAAGCTATTATATATATTATGTGTTTTATTATTATTATTAGTACAATTGAATGTTATATTTAATTTAATCTCTGTTATGTTTTATTCCAATATGAGTCTTAGTAACTTGAAATAAATGAATTTTAATTTTAATTTAATTTAATTTAATAAAGGATTTAGGGAAGATGTCAGGGTAAACAAAATATTATTATATTTAGAATAAGGGAGTTTTTTTTTTTTTTATTTATTCATAATTTTACACTATTTTATTCTTTTCTTATTCTATTGTAACGGGTATTCAGTATGAAAAAATTGCTTTACTTTGATCTTAAATGAGTTTACATTTTTCAACTATATTGTACAGAAAGAGGCAAACGGTTCCAGAGTCCTGCAGCATGAAAAGTAAACGAATCATTGTAAAAAACAGTTTTTGCTTCAGGAAGTGCCAAAGTTTTGCTATTGAACCACGCACCGGACCCCAGGAAGCACGGTATGTACTGAACAGTACCCATATTGTGTGGTAGTACGGAACCCTTTATGCGCGAGTACTCTCACTTGCCCGGTTTTGCCTATTACGGCTTGAGGGGCTGCACTATGCTAAAATTCAGTCCTGCTCTAACGCGTTTTTTTTCTTAACTCTCTATCCTGCTCTAATCAGATGCCACGCACGCAAAACTTCAGTTATTTTGAAATCGTGGCTACATTATGACATTACCCAAAATTTCTTTATGTAATAAAGATGGTTTTTTCTTGTTAGTATATGCATGTGTTGGTTTCGTTTCAATCGGTTTTGAAACATGACAACTGAATCGCTTTTTTCGTGAAATTTATGCTTTTTTAAAAGTAATATAATTAATAGAAAATTGTAAGTATGTTTATTTATTAAGTATAATTAATAATAACCTTGAGTCACAAAATCTATATTCATCAATTCATCCATCTATATTTTTTTCAAATTTTTACCGTCTACATTGACGAAACTGAATCCAATACAAAACTGATGTTTAGCATTGTGGAGCCCCTTAAGCTGTTAACCCCCCTGTGATAGATGTGACAGACGGATAGACGGACACACAGAGCGGAGGCTTAGTTATAGGATCCCGTTTGGCACCCGTTGGGTACGGAACCCTTTCCATGTTCCAACCGATATATTTTCCGTGTTTCAACTGGAGTTACAGGTAATTCTTCCGCCAATCGGCACAGCAGTCCTTTTTCTTTTCCCTAGACTCGAGAATTTAATTACTACTTTGCGATGACCGATTAATAAAGATGTATTGTTTTTTACTCACATCATCAAATAAAAATGTAGTGTAACAATCATTGTGAAATTACAAAATTACAATAAAACAAAAAGTTAGTCGAACAGTACGCGCTGAGAATAATTAACTCATCATTGCGAAACTGACTGTTTACGAATGTCTTTTGAAATTTTACAATTTCTCTGAATATGTTGGAATTGGATGCAGTGTCGCATACAAAGGCTACAGTTTCACAATACTTGGCATCTCTTTATTAGTTTTCATTGAGTGGGAACTGAGAAATATCGTAAGTGGGATTTTGTCGGTATCAAGGGAAAACGGATTTATTGTCCAAACTAGCTACCAGAAAATTCTGGGAAAAAATATGTTATTATTAATAACTTATTAATAGGGATCAGATGCATATTTAAAGTTAATATTTCGCTACGAAAGTATGAAAGCGGCTTCAGAAAATTTTAGATATTTTATCGTACTATTACAAGTTTAGGTAAGTAAGTAATAGTAGTTTATGCTACAAGGGCTAAAAGGAATAAATTACGACGATGATTTAAAACACGAGCGTAGCGAGTGTTTTAAACGTAACCGAGTAATTTATTGCTCTTACGCCCGTGTATCATACTACGTTTTTCAATGCATAGTGTTAGGAAATAGAAACAAATATAATCTTGTGAATTTTAAATTATGATTGGCTCAAAAGGACTGTATCCAGAGCCGTTAAACAGTGGAAAAAAAAAGTATACAATTTATGGTACACAGGAAAGGTTGCAGGTTAGCCAACCATTGTAACTAAATTAAAAAAATAATAATAATAAAGCCCTAGGGCAAAATAATCGACTTTCTGTTCGGTTTTGATGCATAAAAAGTGGGCCGTTACGAGCACTTGCATTGAAAATATATAAACATGCATTATGTTTAAATGCATTACTTGTACTTTATTATGTGACGTGACATTGCACGTCATAAGTCATTAGACATGGATAATATTATCAAATACCTAATAAAATTAAGATAAAAGGGCTTAGAAAATGCTGAAGAGCAAATTCGATTTATTGATAAAGATTTATTTTATTTGTGGATAAGTACAAGTGTTTTTTTTAAAACATAATGTGTAGTACACAAAGAAAGTGCCATATTAAGTGTACGAAGATTATTTATATCACACATTCTTTTAAAATCTAGCACAGCCATAGAAATAAACGCACCGAGTATTAGCACGCAAATAAACAACAGGTCAGTAAGGCTGGAGGGAAAACTTCACGTTCCTAGAATGAGTAGTAAATTTGCATAGCGTTTCAAAACTTTTTTACATCCCTTTATTCACAACCAAATCAATAAGGAAATTAATTTGGCAGAGAACACAAAGTTAAAACTCCAGCTAAAAAGAGAGCTGAGTTCTTGGCTTCTAGCCAAATCATATGACAAAGTAGAAAGTCTTTTGGATGTCATTGAATAATTAAGAAAAAAAAAGTTTTTTTTATTTTTTATTATTATTTTTTTTTTGTCTTTTGTTATTCGTATATTACTAATAAGTATTACTTCATATAGGCTTCACCTGTGTTTTTTTTTAAGTATCATACATACATTTTATAAGTTCGTTTCTTTTTTATTATTTTTTTATTATTATTATTATTTTTTTTTTCATTCTTGGTATTTTATGTTTTATTTATATTGAAACTAGTACTTATTTTATATAATTTATATATAACTAAATATTTTATTTATTATAACATTATATTATATTTGATATTTAACATATATATTACTTATAATACCTATATTATTTTTCATTTATTTTGGATGATTTATGGATGACGTGACATTTAAAAGATACTGTTGGTGGTGCGTCCCGATCTAAATCCATGTTGTGCGTCCGACAACTTGTAAACATCGTCATCGTAAACAACGTACAACGCCGATTCAAGTACATAACACAGCGGTTCCCCACAGGAATGACTCAGTTATTTTCCATTTCTCCAGGAATGTCGAGCTTTTGTTATATTACCTATATAATACTTAGTCTAAATAGACAATAGATTACGACAGCACGTTATGCAAAAATATATTGATTAAATGCTGACATAAGCCGATTGATAAATTATTTAAGTAACATGTTATACCAGTTTTATATAATTTTGAGGATGTTGTTACAACTTTCGCCGACCGCCGAGAAGATTATACACCATAATGATGATTCATTCATAAATAAAGTCATGAGCATAGTTTTACGACTGTAACAATGATTGTAATTTTCTTCGTACTCAAATCTATCGTGTTGCAGAAATGGTCGGAAATGTGCGTGCAACAACATTATGGATGTTATGAAGTGCCCAATTAGTTGAAAATGTATGCGCATGCGCTTAAAATATCGCTACTACACTACATGATGCTTCCGCGAATTCGTTTTTGTCTGTACTTGATGTAACTTACATAACAAACAGGTGACTTTGATTTATTTTTCCATAATATGTATTAATTTATTATATTCACTATAAATTTCAAGTATTCATCTTAGTGCTATGATAGGAAACAAACCTGATTGGCCGAGCGACCTTGGAATTTTGAGGGGTGACATGAGCTTTTACGAGTGACGCTAGAACAAGAAACTGACCTACTGTTTATGTTATTTATAATTTTGTATATTCTGAAATTATGATTGTCAAATTTTGTTCATAATAATATTCATTTTCTTGTTTTTAAAGTGACTCATCTTACGTATCGTTATAAGATAATTTACTAGGCTAGAATATCAATAAATAACATACATATATCAGAGTATTTTCTCAAAAATGCACACTTGTATACAAGGTGACTTTTTGATCATCGTCCAAATTCATACTGGTGGCTTGGAAAGTGATCAGTATCATGAATCAATAACAATTTTTGTGAAATTCTTAAATTGAAATTTCGACTCCCCATATTGATTCACTCGGGACTGGAAGTAATTTTTTATGGGAACCAGAAATTTCATTTTACGAACTTCACAAAAATTGTTACTAATCCAAGATACTGATCACTTATCAAGCCTCCAGTATGAATTTGAACGATGGTCAAAAAGTCACCTTGTAGGTATAAGTCTTGTAACACAGTAGTTACCGTGGAAAGGTTTAACAATTTGAATACATTAGAGCAGGGGTCGGCAACCGGCGGCCCGCGGGCCGCATGCGGCCCGTGTACCTCTTCGGTACGGCCCGCAACTACTGCATGATAATTATATTCGGTAGTACATATTTGAGTGAGCAGATTTTCCATTCTGAACTATCCAAAAAGCAAGCATTGTTTTCGGTTAAAGAATGCACAATTAGACGCAACACTGCGCATTTCCACATTTAAAATGCAAGTGAAATACAACACCTTGTAAGTTAAATAAATGCAGCCGCAAGAATCGCATTAATTATTTTAATAATTAATACTTAAAATGTTTAAAACTACAATAAATATGATATTTATTTTAATACAAAAATGAGATGCGGCCCTCGCTGATCCCCTGGTAACATTTGTGGCCCTCCTATATCATAAGGTTGCCGACCCCTGCATTAGAGCATATTTCTCGCATTCCTGTCCAACATTACACCATCGATGTGGTCATTGGAAAATGAAGAAAAAACATCTAATTATCGACCGACAGGACTACGCAGGCTCTTCCCATTTATTCCGCATTTATTGTACGCTAGAGTCAGAATAGTAAAATAGAAGGTATCTGATTGATTATTTTATTAAAACAAGCGTGAAAAAGTTCACAATCTTTCCCATCGCAAATTGTATGGCTGCAGTCCAATTTTTGCATGTTGGACAGGGAGCTTTCACAAAAGCTTTATTAAAAATCATTATTTTGTCCAATCCCATAGGTACCATTTACTTGTATAAAAGGAACTGGGGATCTAAAAAGGCCGACTTGGGTGAATCATAAAATTATTTGAACGTAGGATAGAGTCAGAGTTTTTTCACGCGTGCAAAAAAGACGGCATTAGAACAGAATCATAATGTGATTCATGAAAAACGGCCCTTTTAGAGGACCAGATATAATGTTTCAGAAACTTTTTATTAAAGGAGTTGTCAAACGGCTGGACGTAACAGGAATATGGTAAAGGTAAAGGACCCCCAAATTCCTTGTATCCATCCTTGAATACGATATTGAAGCTCGAAATGGGTCAGCAGGTAGGAACAGAGCCAGCGACCCCCGCCCCGGCACGCCGCCGCCACCGCCACAGCGCAGTGGCCCGTAGTGCGCGCACGCTCCACGCTCATTCGCTTTTTGCCTACCTTTCGACTCGCGCGCAGCACCCATTGTTCGTGCACGCGCATTTCTCTCACGTGGGAACCGTTGACTTTTTCGTGCTTTACTCGCGGCGCCATTGCTCTACAATACCACGGATCCGGCTACACGTAGCTATGATACTACAGTGAGATCGTTTGATGGAACTTGTGATATGAATACTGAAGATTATGGGCATGTAAGGTGACGTCCAAGTTAAATCGGATTTGGGTGAAAGTTGAGTGATGACCAAAGAGATAAAGTGACAAGGATCCCTTTAGATAAGCTGAGGCCATGGCTCTAGCGGCGGTGAGTTATTTGCTTCTATATTGTGTACCTATTTATTTTTAATGACGTTTGTTGATCTTTTCATCCATTCTGGACTGAACCCCATAAGCTTGAGCTTAAATATACAGATGATATATTTTTTTAGGTTTACTATTTTAATTATTGTGGAACTTATTGATCGGTTGTCTTTTGCTGCTGATATAAGCTCTGCGTAAGATGCTCTAAACTTTAGAGACTAAAGTATCCATGAATCACCACCAAGTGTAAACAATATCAAGCCCCATCTTCATAACAATCCTACAAGAAGTTTAAAAATGTTTTGTTATCGTTAGTTTTTAAAGGAAAATGACGTAACCTGCACTTTTCTATATCTCAAAGTCCGTCGTTATAGGATAAAGCTCATTAACTAGTAACTAACTTGTCTCAAAAACCACTTCCTTCCTAATGTAAACATTAAACCCTTTTTTGTCACGTAATGAGGAATTTTGAAAGCAGTTGATAAGGATAACCTTTTCGAGTTATCTTCGTTTGTTTACTTCTAGAAACTCGATATTGAGGCTAACGTTTCCGAACTTTAAGGCTTCCAAGAAGATCATGTTGATTTAGTTGCTTTTATGGAGTGCACTTTTGTTTTCTTCTTTGATGATAGAAAAGAAAAGAACAGCTCGAATGAATCGATTGATGAATGAAAAAAATATGCGTAGCTATTTACATCATTATGTCAGAATGGAGAAGATGGAGGCACGTGTGGAAAATATCTTAGACATCTCCATATTCTTCAGCTGCCCGCCAATCTTGGAGACTTAAAAAATAAGTTCTATAAAAGCTAATAAAAATAGATAGATAGATAGATAGATAAAAACTTTATTCAAAGCCTCTTACAAAAAAACACAAAAAGTACAATTTTAGATCTTAACAAATAACAAATACAAAAAGAACACAATCTTTGACATAGAGGCTGAAAGGGCGCTGGCTCAGCATACGCCACAGAATAATCTGTGACACTGATATTCTGCCAGTACCATGCATTAAAAAGATCTATGTCGGTTGATCAAATTAAGACAATGACCTTATAAAAATGGAATGGTAAATATACTTAAATAACATGTAATAAATTTGACAATAACAAAAATAAAATAGACACATATAATGAGAAGGGGGGCGGGAGAAGATGCTTATTTATCACCATTTTTAGGACGATTAGTTATTTAAAAAAGGAGGCACTACTTACAACAATTCGTCTTTCATCAATTAGCTTGATCACACAATAGGAGAAACTTGAGCAACTCTATTTGTTTGCTATCTCGGTGTGACTTACGAGAAGATATTTATCTCATGCGCGTGAGACACTGACACGGTACAGGTTGTGGTGAAAACTATGATAATAAAGCTTATATTATTGAGACAAAACTTAATGCAGCCGTTATCGCATCTTTATTAGCTACATTCTTTTTAGGGTTCCGTAGTACCTAAAAGGGACAAAAAGAATCTTTATGGTGAGACTCTGTTGTCCGTCCGTCCGTCCGTGCGTCCGTCCCTATGTCACAGCGTCATAACTTTAGCACCGTTAAAGATAAAGACATGAAGTTTGACACGAAAATTGCATTAATTTGCCCACATATTACGGTGTAAAAAAAATATGAAAATTTGTAAATTGTCCAAAATATTTTCAAAACAAAAGTGAGAAAAAAAAAATATATTATCCTAATAATACAATATATCAAATTGTAGATATCTATAAAAAAGTTTATTGTAAAATACATACTTTTACTATATTTACTGGCACTGGTTTCGAGAAATCTTTGAAAAACCACAAAAATATATTAGTTCCTCTCCAGATATCTTCGAAAATGGTTGACCGAAAAATATGAAAAAAATGTCGATTAAAGATTGTAACTTACAGGAAAACTATAGCGACTTAAAAAGAGTTGAACACAAAACAGAAATATAAAAAAAGAAATAAAATAAATAAAAAAATATTTTATAAAAATATAATATGGATATCAAATTGCAGGAATTAAAAACCTGATAGTAAATATATATAATTTGGCTACATTTAATTGCATCCTTGAAAAACCATAAAAAAATGTATATGTCCCTTATGTCCAAAACTGGTGGGCCGAAAAATATGAAAAAAATCATGGTAATATGTGTTTACGTAAAGATTACAGAGAAATACACGAAAAAAAATACAAGATTAAATTTATCATCCAAAATACGGAACCCTATGCACGCGAGGCTGACTCGCACTTGGCCGGTTTTTTATAAACAAACAGTTACTAAAATATGAACAATATAACTTCAGTTATATACAGGGTGTAAAAGCAAAGGCAAGAATCCTTCTAGGGTATGTTAGTATGAATCATACAGTGTTTAAAAAAAATAGCCGCAATTTTTTTTTTATGTAGCAGTACCACATAATAACACGATTTGTCAAATTTGAAATACTCTAATCCGGTGGACACTCTCGCTGGTCGTTGACCTCTGATAGCGTCAGTAGCACAGAACATAATTACTCAATGTGATTGGTCGTTACCGCACTACGGGGTGAATGAACTGCATTGATAAGAGTGCGTATCTGGATCTTAGGAAAACAATATAATTTTTTGGTAAAAATTTAAGGTATACTTTTTTTATCGTAATCGTATCAGTATCGTGTATACTTTCATACCCTAAAGGGATTCTTGGTTTTGCATTTACAGCCTGTATAGTCATACATATAGTCAGTTATAAAAATATGAACAAGTAAAATCACCAACTGCTTATATTTCTTGCCAAGTTCAAAGTAGAGTTAACATTATATCATTGCAGTATAGAAACGCAGAAAGAAAAGTAAATCTGGATGTCGGGAGCGCTGAACCGAGATTCGAACCCGGGACCTCTCGCTTACCGGGCGATTGCTCTCGAATCCCGGTTCAGAGCTCCTCACATCTAGATTTACTTTTCTTTCTGCGTTTCTATACTGCAATCATATAATGTCAATTTATATATCTTTGCGATGGATAAATCGCCAAGTGTTCAAACATAGAAATTTATTTCTGTCATAGTGTCAAAGTAGAGAGTTAAAATTATATGGTTCGTAGTAAAATAAAAATTAGCTCGATCCAACAATAACGAAATCTATCTTAAAAATATCCTAGTTTTCCAATGTATTTTCTATAATGATGTTAATGATATGGAAAGTGCTGAGCATACTTACAAAAAATAATATAAATAATATAGGAGATAACTCTGGTTTCTCACAGTTCTAATTTTCTGATATCTCTTTTTTACTTACTTGTCATACATTGCAATGACAAATGTTCTAGTATTGGGACAGCCCGATCAATACTTCCTTGCATTGCCAATTTAAAGCTTTCAGTAGCAGCCGGATATGCCCTCCACGACACTGCACATTTCAAAGGCATTTTTCTTTCCACGAGGAGATGCTCTTTCACCCTCCCCTCCCCTTACACCTATCTTAGAGGGAGTCACCTCATGTCAATCGAGCTAAATCAGCTCAGAACAACCCAAGGATCAACTGTGCCAAGCGGGGCGTCTTCCCACACAATGTCGCAACGGGTCCTATATAAGCAAGTAATAGGCTAAGTAGTAGTGTCATCCTTCGGGTACGGAACCATAAAATACTTTTCTCAATACTACTAGAAAAGTCGCAGTCACCTTATACTGTGCCGCAGTTGTTTTTTTGGTTGGTACTAAAAACCAGATGGCGCTACTTGTATTTTACATCGCGATATCGTTTGATCTTTCTCAAAATACATAATCAAACATGTAGGTAAGGCAAAATAGATATTTCCACTTTTTCAACATTTCGTTCACAACTAATTTTTGGAAGGATTTCTTCGTTAAGTTGAGAGGATCCTGGTGTCAGATTCAGAGACGGTAATCTGGGTTCCGTAGTACCTAAAAGGTACAAAAGGAACCTTTACGGTGAGACTCCGTTGTCCGTACCTTTTGACTACGGAACCCTAAAAATCTGAAAAAGACCTGTATTTCATCATTCAAGTAGCTGTATTTACCAGCGGGATGTATGGAATCCTCAGGCCACGAGCCCTAATCGCACTTGACCGTTTTTTTTCTATTTTAGCGTCCACGATTGTAAGGATTACCTCCAAGATCTGAATTATTATGGTTAGTTCTGAAAATGAAAAGTAGATGGCGCTGCAAGTAAATTACATCGTGCAATTATTTGATTCACGCATAAAATTTGTGCAATGGAACTTGACTTAAGAATTAAATAGCCCTACAATAACACATAATTAAAGCTGAGATTCTTATTGGATGTGGCTCAGGTAAAACTGTTTTTATACCGCGTATACCACTCATCCCATACTCATCCCCAATAACTTCCCGTTCGAATTCAATAGCACACAGTGTCCAGTAGCCGTTTGCTTTGCGATGACTATAAACAAGTCAGTCGACTTAAGGTCTGATAGTTTTTCTCATGCATCACGCAAAAACTTCTGAACGAATTTTGGTATGGTTACGACTGTTCGATCTTAAGCAGTGAGACATCAATTACAAATAAAGAAGGAAGGAAGATCACTGTTCAATAACTTATTATCTAACTAAAAACTGCATACTTTCTACTGCGGAAATCCCACTGTGGCCGCCTTATCTTCTTCCACGCGGACGGAATCGCGGGCATCAGCTAGTATATTAATATAACCACTCTTTATTCTTTAATGCTAAATAGGACTAATAATAATGACAAAGACAAGACAAGACAAGACAAAAACTAGTGAAAATTTATTAAAAAAAATAGGCAGTATCTCACTACCTATTTTGTAAAAGCAGTCACTCAATTTAGCCGATACGCCTTCTCCGAGATTACTTGCGTCCGTTGTTGTACCACGCACCCTATACAAGAGAGAGGAACTAACAGCACAAAATAGATACTACCAGAAGGCCGACTCCGTCCAACGAGCGAAAACAGACGCACACATGCATAGACGCATACGACTACGTATGATGATCTCGGCAGAATTTCGTATTGACATTCAACCGACTACTTCGACCGAAATCGATGTACGTACGCGTCTATGTGTGCGTGCGCCTGTTTTCGCTAGTTATGCGAAGTGAACCTTCTGTAACGATCCAATAATGTGATGTTTCGGCAAAACAAGTCATGGTAGGAAATATACTAAAATAAAAAATAAAACAGTTTACTCGGTACATTTCGGCCCCACGGTATGGGGCTGTCACCCATTAAATTCATTCGCTGGTTAAAAAGCTTATAGTTTTCACAAATTTTATTTTCATTTTAGTTTAGTTGTTCAAAACCTCAAATATAACTCTAATGATATAGTTATTTGTGATGTTATTGTATGTAGATATCATGACATGTATCAAACGGCCGAAAAAAATATATCCTTGTTATTTACACACAAAACACAAAAAAAAAAAAAAACGGGAAAATACGAATACCCTCGCCTTAAGGGGGTATATCGTCAAAATCGACACTTATTGAAGTTATTTATCTGCTGTTCAAACCCAGTCCCAAGTTAAATAAATTAGTATAACAATTTTGGGACCTTTTTGTAGATTCTGGACTATCAGAAACGCGATTGAAGGAATTTCACTCGATAGAAATAATTAATGAAATGAGCTGTAAATTTATACTTTTTTTGATATTCTAACAAATCAGGATAGCATACAGACTTCAAAAATATTTATTTAGATGGGTTTTAAAAATACCTAAATTATTGGTTATGGAAATTTCCATAGCTATTTTAGTTAATTTTGTTTTAAATTTATACCCGACTTTTTGTAAATTTTCCCCGATTCCGTCCCTCTCGCACTGCGGGTCTTTCTACCTGGAGTAACGGGGACCTTTGCACGGACGATATATCACCTTTAGTAAATGCCCCGGATGGACAAACAGAATGACGACATTGCATATTTGCAATTTGGACTTGTTTTTTGACGTAAAATCTTTTAGTCTATCTACATCTCAGACCAAGGTCTACATCGAACATATGAACGGATATCAAGAACAAAAATCTTACTTACAAAAACACGCTCAGTGCGAGAGGGGCGGATTCAGGGCGAAAACGAAAAATTTTAGTTTTATAATTTATATAAAAAACTAAAATACCTAGCAAAATTTCAAATATCAAATCTCTAGATATTGTTAAAACACACCTAATAAAGTATGTTTGAGTTCTGTATATGGTTCCTATTCGGCAAACAAGGAGAAAAAGTGTGTTTGAAGACCTCATTTCAACAATTATTTCTATCGAGGAAAATTTATCCAAACATGTTTTCCAATTTCAAAACCATAGATTATATAGTCAAAATGCATATTGCAGAAACTTATTTTAATTTCCGTGTATTTCTTGAAATACACAGAAAAGAAACGCCCGTATTTTTTTCGCATATCGCCTTAACTAGGGTCTTGTAAATTTTCTCAGTTGGCTCAGCAGTTTTCTTGGCATGTTGTAGACCAGGGTTTCTCAAAGTGGGGTTCGCCAGTTCATTGTAGGGGGTTAGTGACAAGGTTTACGTTATGGCGGCTGACTGGGTAGCTCGCGCGGGCAACATGAAAATTGAGAAAGAAACAAGCCCACCTATCACATTAACTAATTTACAACATTACTTTGTGGTTGTATTATCTTTTATATTTAAAAAAAATCCTTCTATGGCAAGTTTGTTTTAAAGGGGTTTGCAGTCGACTGCAGGGAAACTTTATATCGGTACGTGGGGCTATAAGTTTGAGAAACCCTTTTGTAGACAAACAGACAGACCAATATGGATCCATTCATTAAAAATTCCCTAAAATCACTATTGTATCAAATCTATCCATCCACCCATCAGCATGTGTTCGTCCACTGCTGGACATGGGCCTCTCCAATATTTCGCCACTCTTGGCGGTCCTGCGTCATCCTCATCAAGTCGCTCGCTACCCGCAACGTCCTTGTGTCGGTAGTACATTGTTCACCGAGGGAATAAAGGGGACGATTACCAACGAGGGTGTAGTTTGAGGCCCGAAGCGAAGCCAAGGGCCTCAATATACACGAGTTGGGAATCGCACTTTCTCCCGAGTGATACGTAGTGCTTTATACTACACCTACGAGGAAAATAAAAGACAAATTATGTTTAAAAACACTTGTACGTATCCACATATAATATAGGTACCTACTTTTCATACCGGTGTCAGGTAAAGTTACTCTCAGCTTTCATTAGACAGAAAAGCTAGCTAGTAATTTTACAAATTTAAAATTCAGATAAAACAAAAAAAGCGATTTGCGCGTGATTTTAACGTTTTGATTTCTTTTGATAACATCAGTAGGTAACAATTGACATACTAGAGCCTGGTTATAAACTTCTTGGTAGGTAACCTAATTTAATCATATTATGCCAAAAGACAAAAAGTTTTTATGTCAGAGTTCGCAAAATGATACTGGCCACTTGCTCATGCTATATTAAAAAAAAAAAACAGCACGTCAACAATAGATTTGCATATACTTTTTTAATACAGTTGCTCAAAAAGTGGCGTATTGCAGGGACGTATAGCGTTCGGGATGTGGGCTATTACATACTCGAGCTTTTTCTTTACCTTTTCCGAACTCGTGCGTTCTCTTTCCCAACTGTCAAAATAATGTCTATTAAAAAGAAAAAACCAACCACGAAGTTTTTACAAAAAAAAATTCATAGAAGTTTTTATGATTCATGCAAATATTTCTAAAAAGAAGGTACTAATTTGTTTCAATATCAGATTTAATGATTTGATTCAATGAGTTAGATTAGGTATCATTTCATTTCATTCATCTCATTAAATTTCATTTTCATTTCATACCAATAAAAAAATTCTACTGAAGACTTGGCTGTATAGGCAAAGTTCCCTTTGCCTACCCAGAATGGGTGAAGAAAACAAAAAAAATCTCTGCTTATATTCTTTTACGGTTGGCGCCATTTTCCAAAAATTTTCTTTGCGGGTTTAGTTGTTTGTTGCACAAAATGAGAAATTTCGACGATATTTTATTTGAATTAACACCACCGGAACTCAGTATAATTGCACAAAATCCTTCGGAGAACATTTTACCGGAAAAGTCAAAAAGTCGCTACATATCTACATACGAAGAATTTATTTCGTGGAGTATTAGTTAGTTGAGTTTATTGTGTTTTTATTATTTATTAAATTGCTTCATTTTTTCGCAACTGTATTAAAAATAGTTGTTCAGTACACGTGCGGAACCGTCATTGCAACTTGTTCCGACTGTCAACCCTCACCTTCGGCTGCGCCTCGGCTCGGGTAGACATTTGTCGGAACTCTTTGCAATGACAGGCTTTCCGCACTCGCAATGAAAAATACTATTTCTGCCTTGAGCAGGCAGAAAACAATGGATTTTCATACACTTTTAACGCCCGCATATTTGTATGACAGTAATGATGTATTTTCTGCATCGTTTTCAAAAAAGTAAGAAGGCACTTTCTGAGCAGGTGTAGTATAAATATAATTTATTTATCAATATTTACTGTGAAATGGCTAAGCAATGCAAATATGAGGAAAAGGAACAGTTTAATGTACTACATGTGTGCATGTTTTCTGCATTTACTTACCAATGTTCCGTATTTTTATTTATTATCTGGTAATATTAGTAATTACTGTTATTGGTTAAAGACACTGGTACTGGAAACCTATTTAAAAGTTTTTGTATACTTACTTTGATCCTATCTGATGAAACATGGAATCCGTTACTGATAACTTGATCCTTGAACTTAACCCATGAAGAATAAATACACTTGCACTCGTTTCACAGTTTATAAGCTTATTTAAGCCGACCGGTTTCGGTTTTGCACCATCATCAAGGGTTTAGTTAGACTGGTTGAATGTTATTCCGTGCAAAAAATAATATAGTAAACGGTTTACTATATAATTTATTATATATACATGTACTTGTGACTGTCCTGTTTGTCTGTTGATCAAGTCAGTGTTGTTTATTTAGTCCTGGGCCGAGTAACCATTGACTTGACCAACAGACAAACAGGACAGTCCTCAGAATAAGGGATTCCTTATTCTGAGGGTCAGTCATGAGTTTGTCATGTCATGAGAATCCCACTTTTTATGCATCAAAACCGAACAGAAAGTCGATTATTTTGCCCTAGGGCTTTATTATTATTATTATTTTGAATTTATTTACAATGGTTGGCTAACCTACAGCCTTTCCTATGTAAAATAAATGTTATACTTTTTTTCCACTGTTTAGCGGCTCTGGATGGACAGTCCTTTTGAGCCAATCATAATTTAAAGTTCACAAGATTATATTTGTTTTATTTCCTAACACTATGCATTGAAAAACGTAGTATGATACACGGGCGTATGAGCAATAAATTACTCGGTTACGTTTAAAATACTCGCTACGCTCATGTTTTAAATCGTCCTCGTAACTTATTCCTTTTCGCCCTAGTAGCATAAACTACTAATATAACGATCAGGGTGCATAGATAATTTCTCTATAAAAACAAAATGTTTTTTGATATTTTTTACTGTCCATTATTTTTGTTCAAAAGTAGGTTAGGTTACACTAATTAATTAGTCATAAACTCATAAGGTTAAATATATTTTTACTTCATGTCATTCTCTATTCAAAATTTTCACTCATTCGACTAACGAAGTGGTTATATTGTCTTTGATTCGACTGATGCCGGCCCCAAAGTGGGCCGAAATATATATCGAAATTCTTGTGTGTACAAGTATCAAATTAAATGAAAAGCTAAAATAGCCAAATACAAATATTTATTTTATTATAGCTAAAACTAGATCGATGCATGCCCAGATCGTGAAATAATGATTCGCGTGCGGTTCCACGCCGAGCTTTTAGTGAAGTGGTTGTAGAAGGCTCATTCATAAATACTACCATAGACGAACAATATTTCGTCCATGATACTACTAATATTAACAAGTAAGAAAGACTTTAGTGAAAGTGACGTAGATACTATATGTTCCGCGTGTTTATCGTTGTATGGTGACACTCCGGTAATTAATAACGCAAGCCCGGAAGTAACTAATTGTGCGGACGCCCTACTGGTCCGACCACCAATAACATCTGCATCGATGTCATCCCGAGCCGTCCGGGCCGCAGCCGCAGCCCGCAGTGTGAGGCGTAGTCGCGTAAACGTCTTCACTCGCCCAGATGAAGGCAGTCTAAATCTGCTGAAACCGGTTGGCTATCCCGATCGTTTTTATATAAATCAAGTAAGAAAGAGATTATTGTGTTGAAATGATAGATATTGATCCACTGTGCTCTGTGCAGAATCTCACTATTTAGTTTAAAAGAAGTTAGATTACGTTTTTCTAAACGTTTTTTATCTTGACCTGTTTATTTCTTTACAAACGGACGAATTTGTTTAAAGAAATATAAGACTTCCATTGTTATATTCTCATCTCGCATTATACAGGTTAAGTCCACCTTAAATGAATAAAGTGACGAAAGAGAATACCTTTATAGTGTTTACGCCCTGGTTCACCAAGTGGCAAGTTGTGACATACTGAGGAACCCGCAAGTTGTGACATACTGAGGAACCCGCAAGTTGTGACATACTGAGGAACCCGCAAGTTGTGACATACTGAGGAACCCGCAGTGAAAAGCTTATATTACTCAATTATTGAATTAAAAAAAAAAAAACAGAGGATATACGCCACTTTTTGGGACATAGTTTTCATTATTTTGATATATAAACTAATCATTATATTTTCATGATTTTTTAAAGAATTGTCTGATATGACGTCACTTGAGAATTTTAGACATTTTGCAGATTGTGATGTGATGTGTGATTGCTTGTAAGAAAGTGGTCTATCTCTGTCTGTCTACTCATCTGTCATCCAGCTGTCAAATCAGTCGGAAGCAAATTATTATAAATTTATCTTGATAGCAAAGGACACATTTCTAAACAGTCATTTCTCTAGTGACGTCACACGAAGGCAAATGGAAGGTGCAACATTTTTCGTGAAAATATTGGTATTTACATAGATGCCTGAGAAAAATCACAAGCGAGAAGAGTAAAGAGGGCGTTGCCTAAAAAAATAACACAGACCGTTATCGTTTGTGATTGGTTCTCTAGCGGTGTTATATTAAATTGGGCCAATCACAAATTGTGGTGTTATAATGTAACCACTTTTGATGTTGTAGTTAACTTATTGCAGTATGGGAGTAGATAAAAACAATTATTTACGTAAAAGCTTCCATGTAATCTGCAATTATACATTTATACATTACGCCGAACAGTCCATATCTCACATTCTTGCTAAGGTCAAATTATTTTGAAGTAACGTCTTGAGTCAGTGCTCTTGCGCAGATCATTGTTCTAAAGTTCTGTTACGTGTGGGAACACCTTTATTATTGTTTGTTCTTTCGTGAAAGCGCACAATTTCTCGTAATATCGCAGAACTAGAAGGCGCAAGCGCCACTTCTGTCAGCCATAGTTCTCATCATGTTCTCATAGACATTGTAATTTTCAGATTTTTTGTCACTTCTAAATCTTGTCTCGCGTTGAACGTGCTTATTATAGATACAATTGTTAATTATACATTTCGTTCTTTACATGTATAGTTAGACAAGTAATGTGCTGTTTTCTATAATTCATCAATTTGAAAATTTATATTGAAATGTAGTTTTTTTCGCAATTTGCCTGATTCATTAAAATCGCAGTAATTTTAATTGATTGATGGTACCTTATAAACATTGTTGATATGCAATTTAAATCAAAGACGACGTAAATACTCGTATAAAAACAGTAGTCAAATTGAGTTAACAACTACGAAACAACATGTCAAGTGAAAGTCACAAACAATATTTATAGGGATTCCGTAAATGTAATAAACTATAACTATGAGTACATAGACGATACGCCCGAGAAAAACGTGAAAATTACCATGTATTGCTGCATTAAAAACTTTGCCCTATTAAATATTTCCATTTTAAAACAAGACTCTTTAAAATAATTCTTTCAAATATACTCCTAATAATATGTTTAACGTAGAAAGTGCCCCTGATGTGTAAATATACATTTTTTTAAAATATATTTATAATATATATATACTATTGATATTGCTTAGTAAGTAATGGTTTTTAATATTGTGTAAACTATTTACTGTTTAATATTTAGTTACTTATAAGCTTGTACCTATTTAATTATCATTTTATCATCTTTTCCGGCACTACCCTAATTTATCCACATCACCAAAGGTAAACTGGAAGATAATGCTAATTAGCAATAAGTTCGCCTTGTGTACTATATTTATAAGTCCAATAAAGAATTTTTATTATTATTATTATTATACATTTGCGCTGTTCATTAGCTCAATGGTCATATGGTGCAGATAGCCACGATGATGGAAGATACTTTCAAGGGTTCCTATTTCTTGTGGGGCCCTAAAAAAGGCCGGTGCATCGCATGTAACATACGACATAACAGTCATGTCGACAAAGCGCGGAAAATAAACATAAATATGCATTAACAGCCGGTTTAATAAACGTGCAATTAACAGCCAGATACCATTGTACCGAGTAAGTGTTAGACCTAGCGTGAAATGCTGTAGATATTGCAGCTCGCGAAGACCTTCACTTCAGAAGATCTGAAAGACAGATCAAAGACCTAGGTATGGTTTTCTAGAGAAATCAGAAGTGCTAAGACAACGAAAAAGCATTCTTAAGGGGCTTCAGAAGCAAAACTGCGTTTACAGACGTTTTTAAATTGGTTTAAACTTTCTATATGAATACTCGTATAACAAAACATTGAAAAAAATACATCACACATATTGACCCATGTCCCGTAATTGTGATCCCAAGGCGATTCGACTCCTTGACCCTCTTTAGTCCACTAATGCATTTACTATATATAATACCAGCTCTTGCCCGCGGCTTCGCCCGCGTTGATTAAGTTTTTGTATAGTCGTATCGAATCCCATCCCATCCTCACTATCCCATCTCACTAATATTCAACGGTGTGAATTAAGAAGTAACAGTACATCACTTTTCTATAGGAACTTGACACCTCATTGGCTTCCAATGGGAACTGATTTATGGGATAAAAAATAGCCCTTGTCCTATTCCAGGTCTAGAACTACATTTGTGCAAAGTTTTAGCCTAATCGTTTCAGTAGTTTCGGCGTGAAGGAGAAACAAACATCGATCCATCCATCGATCCAAACTTTCGCATTTATAATATTAGTGGGATATATGTAATAACTTACCCTTATTAACAACACTTCAAAGTAGTCTTTTAGTTCCGCCAATGAAGAACATAACCCTTTATGAACAGCACAACTACACTGTAAAATTAATTTATTTGACCACATACCGCCAGTGTTCCGGATTTGAAGTGCAAGTTCACAAACAAACAAAATATAAAATCTGAAATCATACGATTCTACGCATAATTAAGTAATCCGTAGATAATTTCAAGTTATTACGATTATTATAGACCTTTCACATCTGAGTAAACGGTAATGTTAGGTCATAACATAATCGTAATCGCAATATTTTCTTAAATATTCAAAGTCAAGCCTTTGTAATTATTATTTCCTCTGGTTTTTCCAAAAGAAAGTGTTTCCACCGCACCGGTAGGAACAGAATACAGTGATTTATTGACCACTAAGCATTATAATCACTTGCGCGTGAAAAACGTCTATTATCTTACCAGAGTGTTTGATGCAACCTAGTGCACATTTTTGTTAATTTATAAACAGACTGACTTCTTTGAAGTGCGAAGAGAACATGCGCTTTGAGGGTTCCACGCACGGTATAAGGCAATTCTCATTTCTGTGGTTCCACATCATTATTGCCTAATTCCGGCGTAATATTTTTTCATTATTATCCATAACTTTTAGTCCATAGTTACGCATTATTTTTTGTAGCAATCCAAAGATTATATAGCACAGTTATAGGTATATATGTAAGCATACTTACATATTTGCATACATACCTAAATTGTCTTTATCTAATTTAAAAATTTCTAGTTTTTGTACTGTCGAGATATATATTTTTTGTAAAGTTAATGTTACCATGGTGGGGAAAACAAATGCTTCTTTTGTCTCTAGCTCAAGCAGAGCATAAATTATATAATATATATTGTTTATGATACATTATGTATGATTATATATTGTACGTTATGTATGATAATGACTATTATGAGTCAGTGACATACCGACCACGACGGTTCATCATAATGGTTTTAATTATCCCGCTTGGACATGTCCACCTTATCAGATGTTGGTTTTGATGGGGAAGTAGTGCCTTACTGTACGACTGTGAGGAATTTGGATTAGTGGATAGACCAAACTCTGTCTTGATCTCCACATGTCAATGAAGTAAGTCGTAAAGTTTTCGGCTCATATCACTCTCCTAAGCGCCTAGAGAAGATTCTTCCACTGGAAACGAAAATAACGTCAGCTCAATTTCTTCGTCTTCCCGTACTAGATTATGTTGCTTATCTAGATCCCACTAAAGAGCTGCTTTATAAGCTGGAGCGTCTTCAGAACTTGTGTATACGATTCATATACGGACTGCGCAAGTATGATCACGTCTCTGATTTTCGATGCAGGTAGAATTGGCTCCCTATTCTTCTTCGCAGGAACTTACATATCCTTTCTCTGTTATATAATGTTCTTCACAATCCCGTCTTCTCCAATTATTTAAAAGAAAGAGTTGTCCTACACACTGACCGTAGCGATAGAGCGCTTCGCTCCTGTTGTCACCATTTCGATCAGCGGGTCTACCGCGTAATTCTCATTTTCATCAACATCAACTTGAGATTGAAATTAGACGTGCGTGCGACGACGCCCGCCTAACATGCCATCTCTCTTGCACGCGTTGAATTTCGCATGCATTTGCTTGAAGTTGATACAAATGAGAATTACGCGGTAGAGCCCCTGGAGATGCCTGCCGACATAGTCGTTATATTAGCCGTAACTTTTTTTTCTTAATTTCTCTTATTATTTTTAATTCTAATATCACGGTCATGAAAAATCCAGTCATTTTGAAGCTATCCCAATATCATTAAAATATACATAATGGTATATTTTATATGGTTTAATTTATAGGTAAGTTTTTCTTAGTTTTATTTTTTATTTAGTTAGGTATAATTTTATCTTTTATATTTATATTAATTTATAGGTAGTCTAGTTTTTATTGTTATTTAAGTTTTATATTGTTACATAAGTAATAAACATATAGTAAACCATTGGTATTGTTCTTGGTAAAAAATGCATTTTGGCCGTTAGAATTATTTCACTTTAATTTTGTTATCCCATGTAAGGAATTGGGCCGGCTTGTTTTCAGCGAGCGACAGCGAATCTGTGTTCCTGATATACCTATACAGTTTGAGCATGCATGTCATTTGGCTGGGTGATGCGTGATGGTTAGGTCACGGACAGCTTTTCTTCTGGGACCCCTGTTGTAGAGTTCCTGGTCTCAGAGTCTCAGACGTTTTGGCGCTCGAGTTTCGTTTGGATCTAGGTCGTGGTCCGGGGCGGTGGTGTATGGATGCCCTTATTTTGAACAAGAACAAGGATCCTGTGACTTGTACCCAATTATAACTTGTTATAACTTATATTTGAGGAACATTTTCTTAAAAAATGTTTTTTTTTCTTTAGTCAGTTGTAGTTTTAGTTGTATTTTTTTAATAAGGTTAATTAATAATTATATTAGATTCCCTTGAATAATTCCTAGGTCTGATATACAGGCTGCTTGGTAATTCGACCTGTTCCTCAAAGGGGTTATACTAGGGATCATTTCCAACAAATAATGCCTATCAACTAGGGGTCGAAAATGATATTTTTTTTTCAAATAAAACCCGTCGATATTTCAATAATTACAAAATAAAAAAGGTTTTCTTTCCACTTAAGACCTTTTAATTCTGAGATTATGGGAATTCAGGGCACGTATTTTTTTATAAATGATCACTCATCTATCATTGATCAGAAATATAATAAATAAGTGCTGAGAGAGGAATATTTATTTTGAAATTATTTATTTTTGGTTATTAGTCTGGAAGTTTGAATAATAATATAAAAACCTTCTTAACTCGGAGACCATTCATTTTCGACACCTAGTTGATAGTACTTATTTCTTTGGAAATGATCTCTAGTATAACCCCTTTCAAGGAATAGGTCGAATTACCAAGCATCCTGTTTATTAAATTCCACATCAAATATTTCAAATTAAGTATTCGGAATTCTGTCGACTATCGGCAAACAAGATTTAACATAAATCAACCACCTATTCAGATGGAGGGAGATATTCAAATCATCTCGCAACTTGTGGGTACAGAGCAGTGAGTCACAAATCAGATTTGCGGGTATCACAGTCTCACTCCACAGAGGCGAGAAGAATTTACGTCCTATCTCTCGCAATTATCTTCACTTTTACAGCATCCCATTGCATCACAAAGCTATGAAGGGTATACCATTAAGTTAATGAAGCCTTTATTTATGGATTCCGAGTGACCAGCACGCGCCGATACACTGTCTTTCCACCATACTTGCTCTCTCGCACATTGACAAACGCGGTATGCGTAGTAGCAAGCGTAAGTAGGATAGATAGAAACGGTATCTCTGGCTCGTGCTAGCCTCACAGAACTGACTATCCCCGCGTTCCGAAATAGAATTATTTCGCTAAAATCGATTACGAATGAATGAGGTGAATGGCTAATAATCCATGAGTGAAGCAAATGCGTTCATTCATTCGTATGACTTTCATGGCTCATGCGATGGAGGTGAGGCGATGTGAGCGTTGAACGGAATGGAATTTAAAAAATTGTTTTCGCTCCATTATTTCAGCAGTTCAGATCAGATAAACCATGGTATATGTTTTATTCGGTCATGAGAGAAACAAATGGAAAGTCGTGTGGAACTCTTCGTCGAAAAGGAAGAATATATATTTAATGAAAAAAATTCGTCACTGTCTGAGTCTACGTTGAAGAACAGTGCTACAAACTCTTCTTGTTCCATCACGAATCACGGCACTTTGACGAAGTAAAATAAAATAATCGTATTGTATTCTGTGGTAAGAGGTTATGGTTAAGATGTATCTTTTTTAATGCGGTCCGAATCATAAGCTATCTTTCACATCGTTTGCTAGCTCACAAATTACGGACCAGTCATCGCTCACACTTTAATTCATTCATAGCTTTTATCTGTGTAATTCTATTTCGGACCGCACGGTATAAATGATGCAAGCCAAGCGTGGATGCCCCCGGAGCTATTAAACATTAATGAGAAGTCAGACCTGTTGATTCAAATTATAGTAAAACAAGTACATATCGAATACAAATAATAAAATGACAACTTAGATGACCAAAGATATCTTTGACGACATCTAATTATATTTGTCGTAGTTAGAGTAAAAAGAAAAATTAATAATAAAGTTGTGGTAAAAAGTAAAATAATTAAAATTCCGCGATTTTCGTCTACACCATACTATAAAGAGGAAATGTTTATGAGTTTGTTAGTTTGCTTTTTGCACATTTACACAAATAACTTAAGAGACAAAAGAAACGATTAAACATGGTGTACAAGCTACATTATCCCTAAGTGCTATGGGCTATAGTTTGTTCTCTGTGGACGAACATTTCCCTAGGGACATAGACATGGGGTCAGTCATATAAACCTAGTAGTTGAACTTGCGGTCTACCCTTTTTCAATCCCATATCTCAGCAACCCCTTGACCGATTTGGTTCAAGTTCAAATTTAAAAATTCTTTTTATCCCATTTACTCGCCTACCAAATTTCATAATGTTCCAATAAACGATACTTTAGTTATCGTCGGACAAACGTTCATACATACATACAAACGTCGGATTGTTCAAGTAGACTCGGAGAACTTTGCTTGCTCGTTCAAATTAATAGACTCGATAGGACTACCTAAAAACTAAATCAACGTGGGCGAAGCCGCGGACCAAATCTAGTAATGTATAATTTTGTCTTTCTACTAACCACTGGCTTAAGTCCCTAAGTTATGAGGAAACAGAGAATCTTCTTGTCTCTCGTTTTAAATGCTAAATGTAAAATTTACTTGTTGTTTAATATTTTTCATCAAATTTTTGACAGACACTCACACACACACACCCTCCCTAGTAGTAAATATACGGATCCCAAGACCTTGGTCGTAGCATAGTAAAACCAGAACAGTAGTTTATCTTCAAGCAAAGGTACATCGCGCGGCTAATATGTGTGCGTGCTAGTACGCACGAACTACAGTACGCACACAACAGCAATATCTTAGTATACAAGGTAGGAGTTAGTCGGGGTTACGCTGCGATCGCGCTCAGTCAAGTCTCAAATACAAATTTTAATTTTAAGTTTTGAACATAATCTTCTTGGGTTTCTCGCGAATTTTTAGAGTACTTTATTATTGAAATCTCAAAAATTTGTCGAATCTCTAGGGGGGGGACAGCTACCCCCTCCCCCCCTTTGACGATGCCCATGTTTTTAAAGTTAAGTTTAGGAGCCAATATTTTTTCTTACAAAGCTCATTTGTCATAATCTGCTTCAAAACATTTTAAGTATTAATTTTTTATTAGCTACAAAACTAAAAGAAGGGCCAACCCTGCAACAGTAGGTATTTAAGTCTCGTACGGGGCGTGAGTTAAACTACTGTTCTGGTTTTACTATGGTCGTAGGGCTAGGGAAACACATAATACACTAACATACACCCCCTTTCTACACACACACTCTTATTCTCATCCACACTCTTCACACAGACCCACCCTCTCACATGCCCTTGATTTTTGTATTTATTATATTATAAGTTAAGCTGCTCTTTTGTTTATTTTTTGTATTCTCTTTTATTTTATATTATTTTTAATTTTTAATGTAAAACTCTGTAAGGGAAGAGCTTGGCGCCTATAGCACCGGTACATACACCCTTGTGTATGAGGTAATTGAGGTAATTCAAGCATAAGTCTATGGGTTATTCTCATCTTTCCTTAGAAATTGTTGTCCAGTATACTTTGGCCTTGCTTTAAGCGTTTAGTACCTATGATACCAGTGTCAAGTATTACTGGTCTTCTTTCATACTGTTTATTAGGTAGCAAATACCAGATAGATTTTAATAATTTTATTCATCTACCTTGTTTTTATTTTTTAATATTTTTTCTTCGTGTGTCTGTTCCCCATATTAGTAAACCGAAAAACAAAAAATATTTCAGTAAATCTTTTATTTTTTATACACTTTATATTAGATATCTTCATAGAATTATTTATGTATTATCGTATTTATCCAAAGTAATCATATTTGTCTCATGTATTGTATGACATACTTATGTAATATTTATTAGTAGTTTAACTATATTATTTATTTTATTTTATTTATTATCTATATGTTTAAATATTGGGCCATGTTTGTTTGTAATTACATTAATTTAGCTTGTGTACCTTCTCATGTAAAATTGTTTAGTTCCCTCGAAACGGAAATACTGTTCCCCAAAAGCCAATTATATTAGTTTGGGGTTCAGAGTAGGGATTATGATTTCTCGAGGTTTTTTATTTCTCGGGTCTCGAGAATTCTCGACCTCGATTTCTCGGGTCGTCCCGGGAAATCGAGAAATTTGTATTTACTACTTTACTTTAGTTTAATAAATAGAAATGACGGTAATGTACATTTTTTTTTACTAAAAGGAACAAAAACCAACCAAGTCTCTTAAATTACTTCTATAAAAACAGATATTTTTTAATGTTAAAAAACTTTACTTACATTATTAAAAACAGTTATTTTTAACCAATTAAATATTATAAGAAATAAAATAATAATGAAACCTTCTGTCTCAAACAAACAATTAAAAATCTCTAAAAACAATTCACATAACTTCTTTATGAACTAAAATAAATAGTTAGATAAGTGGGAACTTATCTCTCTCCAACAACAAAAACAAAAATAATCAAATAACTTTTTGAACAAAATACAACAAATTTAATACAAATCTGATCAATATTTTTTTTATGATCTATTTAGGTTTTAAAGTGATTAATTACAAAACCTTTTTTTTTATTTTCAGCAACTACTTACTTCTAATAAAATATGCCTTTAGAAAAACTAAAGCATTAATGGTCTTATCTGATAGCCGGCTCCGTATTTTAGTGACCACATTTCCACCCATTGAAAAGACTCGTTCATTTTCAGTTGAAGTTGGCTTGACTGAAAGTAATGCTTTGTATAAGGTTTCCAAATTTGGGGACCTTTTGCCAGATTTTTCAAATAGTAAAAACTCTTTTTTTACGATTGATTTTGAGAGCGCTACGGTGGCTGACTCTTCATTGCTCAAAATACCTTTGATAGCATTCTCTAACTGAGTTTCAAAGTTGTCGGGTTCTGACTGGCTTACGCTAACTTGGACGACTTCTGGATCATCAAATTGCCGATATCTAGGTATTTTTTATAGCTTTATTGTAAAATCATAATGTCTCGCTGTCTCGACTTTTCTCGAGCTGAATTTCTCGAGATCGAGAGAAGTCAAATTCCCGGGAAATCCCGGGACGAGAATTCCCGGGTCAAAACTCTAGTTCAGAGTCAACCTTATTATTTTGTAAACTCTTTTTTGTACAATAAAGACTTTTGTATTTGTATTTGTAATCCTATTCTGTTTGTTCAATTTTTATTTAGGTTAGTGTTTTGTTTTAGGTAAGCTTTATTTTGTAGGTAGATTTTTAAGTGTTTGACTGTTAATTAAGTATTATTTGACATAATAAATTATATTTTTAGATAAATAAAATCATATTCTATTCTATTGTATTCTATACGCAAGCCGGGACGGGTAAAGGAAGCCAAATGTCTTCAAACTTATTTTATAGCACACTGTGCGTAAAATGACCGCTGCGCGTGCGTAAAGTCGGCATTTTCCGCACTTGTGCTATAAAACATTATACGAAACTCGTGCGAGAAACTTTTTCTCGACTCGTGTGATTGCAGCACTCGCCTTGCAGCTCTCGTATCGTAATATACTATTACAGTGTGTAAAATAATATATAGGTAAATACACATAAAAGAAACACAATAATTGTAGGATAACATAATATAGTCCAAGATATATTTCGGACCCCACTGGGCCCGGCATCTGTTGGAGTAATAATGGTGACAGGATGACAGATGATATGATTACAAGATGACAATGAGAATAATACAATAAAAAAATAAAAAATCTTAAAAAAGGAAAAACTACTTCCCTAATAATTTTAATATATTTTATTTTTTTATTGTATTATTCTCATTGTCATCTTCTAAATATCATCTGTCATCCTGTCACCATTATTACTCCAACTGATGACGGGCCCAGTGGGGTCCGAAATATATCTTGGACTATATTATGTTATCCTACAATAATTGTGTTTCTTTTATGTGTATTTACCTATATGATTATGTATAAAAAACAAAAAAAAACAAGCTGATAAAGGAAATATATATATATATTTAAAATAACATACACAATAATAATATTAGTATTCCGTACATATGGAATAAAATGAGAGGGTATGCGTTTAAAAACTAAATGAATCGATTAATAAGAATACCTTAGAAGGTGTGAAGGAAGTGAGTGAGCTTTAGATTCTAGCTTTCTTTTTCTAATATTTTTGCATAAATTAAGGACTGTGACATTTCGTAATTTAGGTAATGTATAAGAAATTATTTGAATAACAGCTGTGCAAGCTGACAATATATATAAATAAATAATACTTGCCCAAGTGTGTACGTAGTGACTTGTCTGTCAATTCAATATGTGGAGTGTAGATAATTGTTAGGAGGATGTTTACACTATCTTGAACTTGATCAGCAAGTTCTTATACAGCACTTTAGTCATAAAGGGACGCCGAGTAAACGTTTACTCAGCATCATTATATGACCGTAATGCTGACCAACTAAAATGCTGAATAATATGTTTTTATATGACATGTTCTGTATAATTCGCGTTTAAACGAGTTCTATAAAATGTATTTGCTGAATAAGCTCAATCTTATATGACTATTTTGCTTGTTGGGTGTATATCTATCAAGTTTCAAATTGATAGCCGGCGAATTGTCTGCAGACGCTATAAATAACTAGCTTCTGCCCGCGGCTTCGCCCGCGTGGTCTACAGGAAACAAATTACATTTTTTTCAGAAACAAACATTATAAGTGCTCTCACTCCCTCTGGGAGTCAAGGTGTAGTGATCGGCCGAAAAACTCGCATGCTCGTTTTGCGGCCTCGCTAGAAACACACTACACGGCCTTCGGCCTCGTGGGACCCTACCATGGTATTTCACGTCCACTACGTTGGATTTAGAAATCCTTGTTTTATTCGTAATCAGCGACCCGATAAACCATACAAACGATACCCATGTTGATTTTCAGACTTTGTCGCCCCATTTCCCCCTTTTAGGGGTTGAATTTTGAAAAAACCTGAAACGCATGTTTACTCATTTATTGTTAGGAGTACTCCTGTGAAGTCTCGAATAAAATAGTCTAACTAATCTTGTTTCCCGATACAAACTTTGGACCCCCGTTTCACCCTCTTAGGGGGTGATTTTTGTAAACTTCTTTCTTAGTGGATGCCAACATTATATATGGTATCTATATGCAAAATTTCAAGTCTCTCGGACCAGCGGTTTAGACTGTGCGTTGATATATCTGTCAGTCAGTCAGTCAGTCAGGACTTTGAATTTTATATACTGGGTGTAAGGATGACTTGCTCAGAAAATGAAACCACATGTAGGGAATACCTCTACAAAGCCATAAAAAAAACAATTTCGAGAAAATATTTCTGTTTACAGAAATTTGTTTTCTCGAACAAAATAAATCGTGTTTCAAGTGTGCACCTTCCCTTCCAGTATTACTACATGTCAGTAACCTGCACGAAGCGGCAACATCGCATTTTTTAAGCCTGTTAAAAAAACGTGGTTAGTACGTTGCACTTGTGAGCGAAACTAAATTAATTATTAATTTGTAGATGTATTAATAGGAATGTCGAAATGAAATTTAGTACAAAGAACACTCATAACATCCCCTATACGTGGTTTCATTTTCTGAGCAGGTCATCATTACACGGTGTTTCCGACAATGTTTCCACAGCCGTTAAAAATAACAGAAAAACATTTTATGACTTTAGAGATTATATCAATAAAACTTGCAGCCACTCATCTGATGATAATAATAATGTTAACAAAGATGAAAGATTGATAGGTGTGACAGTACGTGCGTTGTTGACTCACGATATGAGGAGTGCTTTCACCTCTGTGTTTCTGTTCCCACCCCCATTCGTCCGTGGTCTATGACGATCAAGCTTCATTGTTCACTTCATTTGTCTACGAATATCTTCGTCACAAAACCATTGAGATAATGTTGTTACAGTCTTTGTCCGGGATGTCGGAATATTTCGGAGAGCACTAAGCCGTGATTGTCTGGCATTGTTCTCATCTCCTATTATGGTTAAAGCTCTTACGTTGTGATGCAAGCTTTTTTATAAGCTCCTGTTTATTTATTATATATTACTTAAGGGGGAATATGACGCAAATAGAAATAAAACTTTGTTGCAGGAATCAAGATACCAACAGTAATAAAAAATATATAACTACGTTTATGAAGTAAGTTTGAACAAACCGCGTCAATTGATTCATCTATTAAGTATACTAAAATCTGTTGTTATCCTCTATTTTACTCTATTTTGGACTTGTTATAGATTTTCTCGCGAGTATTTTGTTTTTGTTATTTTGCACAATTTTTTTGAATTATATCTAGCTAGTTTGAAAAAATCGTGTTTTTATTTTAACTAGAAGCCGTTTTCGAGAGCGCGTGAACAATAATAAAATGTCATTCAGTTTTATTCAGTTCTATTCTTTTTTATTCGTCCAAGGTTCTACTTGATGCAAAATGAGTTGCTCAATCTGGGGTCACCCATGTCCTTAAGGTGATATGTAAAAGTTTTAGCGTCCATGTTACTTCATATGCGAAAAAACCCTCAGTGCGAGAGGGACGGATTCGTGGAAAAGTAGCAAAAAGTCAGTTTTTTATTGATATAAAATGTAGCTAGAGCTAGAGTAAAGCTAGAGTTAGAAAGTTGATCTGGATATTTAAGACGCTGAGACATGTGATTCCGAAAAATACGTTGACCTCACAAGAATCTTCTAAAAATCTTTTAAATGACATATATGTTGCCTTGGTACAATCCATTATAGTTTACTGTATTCCTGTATGGGGTGGTGCAATGAAAACGAGGTTTTTGGACGTAGAACGAGCTCAGAGAGCCCTAATAAAAGTCATGTACTTCAAAAAACGGAGATTCCCTACTGAGAGACTATATCAAATAAGTAAATTACTATCAGTTAGAAAGTTATATATAACACTGGTAAACAGTAGTTTTGTTTTATGAAGTTTCATACTTGATTTTGTATGATTCTGCCACGCTGATCCCAAATCTGTTGTCAGTTTTTCTCTAGCAGCTCTAGTTTTTGAAATATTAACATATTACATTTTTAGCGAAAAATACTCGAATTATAAAATGAAAAAAATTGTTTCTCTAACCTAACATAAAAAAAACTTTCTTTTGTAAGATTTTCTCGCATGAATCGAAACTTCAGCCTTGTTTTGATTGCTCCAGCAGTAATCAGCCATCATATTTGCATTACAACGACCCTGGTATCGCTTTTCCATCGTGCGAATGTCCAGATGAAAGCGTTCTCCTTGTTCTTCGCTTAAAACGCCTAAATTTTCTGGGAAGCGGTCTAAATGGCTGAAGAAGAAGTGCATCTTGATGCTCATGTTACATCCTAGTCTTTAAAAGTGCAACATGAGCTGCTCAATGTGTTGAATGTAGTCTGGAGACTTTTTATTTCCTAAGAAATTTTGCACAACCCAAACAAATTCAATCCATGTAGATTTCTCTTTATCTGTCATACAGTCAGAAAAATTTTGATCCTTTATTAGTTCCCTGATTTGAGGACCGTCAAAAATACCAGCTTTTATTTTTTCTGTGCTCAATTTCAGGAATATTTTACTGATATATTTATAACATTCCCCATCCTTGTTGAGAGCTTTAACAAATTGTTTTATCAGACCTAATTTTATATGGGGAGGGGTAATATAATGCGGTCTCTGGCTACTAGAGGTACATTTATCACATTCATACTACCCGGCACTAAATCCACTCTCAAAGGCCAAACTTTTTTAGTCCAGTGTTCTGTTTTGGCTCGGCTACCCCACAAGCACATAAAACAGGGGTATTTGGTATATCCTGCTTGCTGAACCAAAAGAAAATTGACCATTTTAATATCAAAGCATATCAGCCAATTATGTTCTATGTATTTTATTTTCTCCATAACCAAGGGGATATTCCTCTTGAACTTTTGTTGAAATTTGGGATCCATGGCTTACTAAACACTTGTAATAGCGTCCCAAAGAAGTCCAATTAGGCCTTTTTTATAAAGTCAGACGCACTTTAACGACATTCTCGAAACATATATTCACCACAAACAGCACAAAAACTATTTGGATCGTTTAATTAAGTTCTTCTTAATCTAGACATATCGATTTATTTATGAAATTTAAAATTTTTTGCACTAAAAAAAAAAATTTAGTAAGTCGCGTAACGAAATTTTAAGAAGTACCTGTATCACAAAAACTAGAGCTGCTAGAAAAAAACTGAGGGTAGATATGAAATCAGCAAACTCAAATTACTAAGAAACAGTTTCGAAACTTCATAAAACAAAAAAAAAGTTGAATTTTGTTTACCAGTGTAATCAATATCATATTAAAGAGACATAAAACTATACCATTTGATAAAACTAGGCAAAACAAAAGAAGAAAAGATATCGTAGCACGTGTTCCTAAATCAAATACGCAGTTTGCTAGTATACAATATAATAAAATATCATCATATATATATAACAAAATAAATAAACAGTTAGATATTTATCGTAAGTCATATGTTGAATGTAAAAATATAATAACAAGTTTTATAAAACCTCTAAGCTATGAAGAGACGGAAAATCTTTTACGATATATAACGTAGATTAATTACACACATTTAAAAACCTGACACTAATGTAGGACAATCACTCTCACACACACCTGCTCACACACGTACACGTACACTTACTCTCTCTTCCCCTCCCACAAACACACATTTACACATCCTCTCACACACCCTCTCATACACATTTTCTTTCTTTTGTTAGTAAACTTAGTCGTAAATCAAATTAAAACTAAATTTTTTTATTGTATAGAAAAAAGCTATTTGTAAATTAACATTTACTACAGTTACTGGAAGAGCGGATCCTCCTGGTACAGGCATAACATGCTTAAAAGGAGGCTCCATTCACTAATTTATGTGAAATATGTTACTTTTGTTAAAGAAAAATAAAACTTTTATTTTATTTTTTATTTTATTTATTTACTAAAGTTGCTATCAAAATTTCGTTTAACCAGGTCCTAGATATCGTTAAAACCCATCTAATAAAATATAATTGCAGTCCATATGTCATTCTAAATTGTCAAACCAGGAGAATTGGTGCCGAAAAAGACCTCACTTCAATAAATATTTCTATCGAGCCGAATTTCGCCAATCGCATTTTTGTTTTAACAGATCCCTAGAAAAAGAATCCAAAAATAATATTTTTTTTTCCAAAGTAATACATTATTTACTGAAGTAGATACGCACGTTCTTAAAGTATCGATTTTTTTTTCGTAGCGCCTTAATATCACTCAAATTTTTTGTGAAGAACAAACAATGATTGCAACATGGCACTTGTTTTATTGTTTTATAATTTTGTCTGATATTTGCTTTAAAGCAAATAAGTAATATAACAATTTAATAAATTAGTTTTGTTGTCTGTATCTCTTCTGTGTAATATATTTATAGTTGTAACATTGTCGGTGCCGATGAAGCTCGTACTTATGACCTTTGACCCTGGTCTAGAGACTCGTATCCTACCCACCATCTAGCCGAGACCTTGCTGCGCCATTAGGTTTACACTACAGTGTCACTGCCCTTTGGGGAAATTTTCAAACGACTCAAACAATAAAGCGGATTAACTGCAACAGCTAGTTTAAATTGTTATTATCATCGTTTGTCTAAAATTGCGATAGTGTGAACTTTTACTCTAAATCTGTCGATGTAGAATTTTACGCAACTGTGGTCATTCGACATGACATGTCAAAGCATAACAAATGTTTGCACTTTCACTTCATGACTTTGCAAATCACTGACTCTAATTGCACACATTCGTAACAATATGGGTTTACAAGACAATCATATTTATTGACCTATCGTGGTGATCTAGTAAGATCACCATTTGGGCGGCATTTCGAGTTATATTTTTTTAGGATTCAATCGACAGGAAAAACAACAAGTTGAAACTTTGAAAGCATTGTTGTAGGTTCACGATCACTCTGATTGTTGGATGAAGATTGAAGTCACGAGCGATCTAAATGCCGTCCCTTTCTTTACAAAAGTAAACAAAGATGTTTCGAGATTAATCTACTCTTATATTTCAAAATCTTTGCTATTAGTTATTGTCCAGTCTATTCATTTCTATTGTTTAGCTATCAACAACCTTAATTGTTTCGAAGGTTTAATAAACATTTTTACATAACCGCCTCAATTTATTCTCTAAATTTCTGTGTTTTGATTATGAAATCTCCCTTTCTTATTCTACTGTACCTAATACAAATTGATTTGAGTAAAGAGTAACTATCAGTAAGTAATCTTTGATTGACGATTTCATGATAATTTAAATTTTCAGATCATCAAAATCGATTATTGCATTCTTCGGCTTATCGAGATGCTCATTGCTACTGCAAAATCAACAATTTACACATTACTATCGGGGCCATTGTCAGTAATGACCCTTAGACCATTCCACCAACCTTTTGTATCTTATCAGTAGCGGGATCCAATGATGCGTCCGATTCAGTGATAGGTACCGTTGACCTTGTTTTCACTTTCCAGTGTTCATGGGAAAAATTGCCCACTTGTCTTATGTCATACGCTCGAAGAAAGGCATCGCGTTTTTGTGTGCAATTAAGTAAAAGTTTAGCTGATGACCGTGCGAACGGTTGCTTCGCCAACCTTAGTAGATGAACGAGTGACCTTTGCTCAAACAAAAGGTTAAGTAAAAACGTAATGAAAGAAAACACATTGTTGTAATAATATAAGGTATGTAAGAAATGGTTTGCGGTGAAGGTCGCTCGGATTAACTATATTATATTGTTCCTGGTGTAAATACTGTGGTTGTTCTGTGTGAATGTGGTCAGCAACCTGATGTTACTCGTAACTATAACGCCTGTTTATTAATGAACTACAAATATAGATTCGTTAATTTATATAATTTTAAAACGTAGATCGCCAAAACATTTGACAATACTCAAAAAAATAAGGTCTAAAAGTAAAAAAAGCCGTGCGTTTAGACTATTTTTTGAATGGACGTCCAAAGCACGCAGCCCGAACACAAATGTGCCCCTACGGAATTTGAACTCGCGACTTTCGGATTAGTAGTTGAGTACTCAAACCAACAGACCGTAGAGGCGGTCGTTTTGGTGTTTTTTATAGTATCTAATGACTTTATGTTTTTGGCATAAGTTATTGTATTTAAGTTTAAGGACCTGCGTGACTTGGAAATAATGTAAGAGTTTCACTTTTGCGCACGTCTGTATTTAAATGATGCACTAAAATGGCGGCGGCAGACGTAAGTTTTGAAACTTTTGCGCACAACGAATAGGGAATTGGTCATTTCTATTTACCTGCTCTAGATGATGCCAAATCACGTCCGTTGGACGTGCTGTTGTTTTCAATTGTTACAAACAGCATCTTGATTTCTCATTTTGTACCATTTCCAGCATATTAAGCTGGGAGAATCCTTGAAAGTTTAATAAAATAGGGTGATGTGCGTGTATATAATGTACTTCTTGTATACCTACTGTAAAGGTGAAAATTTGTACTTTAGCTTTACAGTATTTTATTTTTGAAACGTAACTAGTAGATACATCTACGATGTGAAGTTCGACAGCTTAAAATAAGATCAACCCACAAATTAATGCACAAAGGGGTGTGGCCAAATACTAATAATTTAATGCAAATGACAGGTCAATGGAAATAAAAATCAAACGGTTATAATTTTTTTGTAAAATTTATGAAATCGGTAAAATTCATCCAAATTCATCTTAACAATATTTAAATCATCGGTAGCCTATATGAGTTTCATCAGATGATGTGAGGAAGGTGGAAAGAACATATCCAAAACAGAGTGATTGTTGAGCTGTTTCAGGCCTCTCCTGTGAATTCAACCTTGGATCCCTCCTCTGGACCGTTCTACGACTATTATCCTCGACTAAGCATGGTCTCCTGTGTCTTCCGTACAAAAGTGGAAATCCAGTCTTGTTAAGAGGAACGCCGACATCGTCATCGTCTCGTTTGAGTTTTTTTTGCTGTGCAGAACTTTTTACGCATTGCTCTCTCTTGTCTCTCCGGATACCTTCTATCGTTTTCTTTAGTTAGTTTTTTTCATAGCAGTTCAGAGATAAATTTTATTCATAGGTTAGTTTATTTTTACCTCAGTTAATTAGAAATTGTTATATTATTATTAAAACTATTATATAATTAAATTATTGTTAAAACTATTTTTGACTTTTGGTGGCAGGCTTTCGATTTCATACTTTACGATCTGCCCACGACTGCCCATTGAGATTTTCAGAATTTATTTGCTTTATTGTATTTGGTGGTTTTTATTTGCATTTAGCTTCGGTATTTTTTGTTATTTATTTAATTTACACAAAAATTAAACATTCCTCAGTAGCGTTACTACTATGAGGCACACATTTAGTTACATCATAAAAGCTAAGCTGTATTTCCATAATAATTTCCATATTGCACAACTAACTATCTAGGCATCTAGGCAACTATTTTACTTGAATATGTATTAGCCACCACCTCGGTGTGTATTTATAGTGATAGCTATTCGTGTGATAAATATTACAAGCACATGCAAGTTCCTGTAGGTATTTATATAGGAATTTTTGTGCCCTGTGTTGTGTATTCACTTTCAAGGTTTGTTAGGCGGGTATTAAAGCTGACCTACGGTTCGATTCATGGACTTAGGATACACTGGTAGTATATCCTAAATTTGTGGTTCGATCTTGCTGTTTGATATCTTTTTTGTTTTTGTTTCTTGGCGACGGCTTCTTATTGCTATAAAATATATAGAGTCTGTCTTGTGAAAGCTGTAACTTTAACTGACATGGATATGGGAATGGAAAAATGATGAAAAATAGTACATTACTGTTGAGACCAAGTAAGTGAGCTTTCCCTGGCCGAGCAAGTTAAAAGTCCGAGCCAGCAAAAAAAATCGAGACAATTTATAGTAAGTATGATAAGGAGTTACCTAAATAAAATTAAATGAACTCTTTATATTCAAAGTCACGGTGCCCATATTGGGGTAGAATTTCGTGTAGGGGTACGAGAATGTTAAATACAAAAAAAGATTCCTTTCGAGTCGAGCACTTGTATCCGGAAAATTAGATTCACGAATCACGATTCAAACTACAATTTTTTTTTTTACAAATATGCGCCATGTTTTTTGTTTTCTCAAACTTGGACGTTAGTGTAGGCTGCGTTCAGTTTGACCGTCGGACAGCATATAATTAAATTTGGTTTTAAATATATAAAATGAACAAAACGTATCTATCTTTGTAATTATTGCAATTATAAAATAAAGCTAACATCTCTACATTTTCAATACGAAATTGCAATTTCTTTTACAATTTCTTTTTTCTTTTTAAGGTGGATGGTCTAAGGCAATCTTCATACAAACTTGTGAGAACCAATAACGACGACAGAAGTATTATTATTTAATTCTGTTACCTTTTTCTATCCGTTCCATCAACTTTATACCCGCGAATAATCGGTTTTTTTACAAACGAACTTTTTTAGAATCTAATTTTGTTATTTAAAACTTTTGTAATCCAATGTATGAAAGTTTTAAATTGCAAAATTAGACTGTTAAAACATTTAATTTTTAAGAAAAACTGAATATTCGCGGGTTTAAAGTTGATGGAACGTGTGTAAAAAGGTAACAGAATTAAATAATAATACTTCAGTCGTCTTTATTGGTTCTGACAAGTTTTTTATAAAATTTACCTTGGACCATCCACCTTAAACTGGCCCCTTAAAACCTTAAGATCACCAAACTCCTTAGTCTCTTAAAAATAAACGTATGGTATGTTATGGATTTTTATTACGAATTTACTGGATACTTATTGAGACACTTACTGGAGACTACGAGAGGAACATAAGGAAAGACCACGAGTCTTATGAAGAAACTGAAAATGAGCCTTAAGATAAGAAGGAATTGCATAATTATTGTGCAATACAGAAAATAATGGAGACAGCGTAGTAGAGAAATGAACATACCACTCTATATTGAGATAATCACTTTGTACTAGAATGTTGATTGCAGAATGTTACTTGAAATTGTCATTTTACCTACTTGATCTTCGATGCTGGCCTCATCAACGGATGACAGCACATAACTCGAGGTTGCGGTAATCATTTGTGTTAGGGTGCTGATTGCAGGGCGTTACTTGAAAATTGTCAGTAGTCCACCTGACCTTCGATTCAGGCCTCGTATCCATAAAACTCCTCAAAGGTTCACATCTCGTAACCCGAGATTGCAGTAATTAATCACTTTTAGTTAGGGTGCTGATTGCAGGGTATTGCTTGAAAATTGTCGGTTTGCCCACACGTCCTTCGACCCTGAAACTGCGCCAATCGCGATTGTGACAATAATTGCTCGGTGTCGGGATGCTTATTTTAGAATGCTTATTAAAACATTATTACATATACATAAAATAATACTTTCTTCACAATCCAAAGGTTGGCTGGAAGAAATCACTTTAAGTGATAAGTCCACCGTTGTTCACAACTCTGTACAATTTTTTTTATTTAACCGTGTATAATAAAGTGTGTTTTCATTCATTTAACCATTACTGTAACACCAACTTGATTTTCGTTTCATATAAAGTTATGGTTAGCGCGTTTACCCATATTTCATAATTTATGGTGGGACATCCCACTCAGCTGCCATATAAATGCTTTAGGTGTTGGCTACGTCCTGATGGCTTTGGTCTTAATGAAACTATGCACACATCTTTATATATGTTTCTCTTACCGCATTCCGACCCATCTCTCATCAAGAGGTGCAAGATGGCGAGATATTCAAAAAGCGCCGAATTTGTGAAATTGTTTTAGGTAAAAACTGTTTTCCATGAAACGGTAACTGTTTATTTATATAAAAGTGTATACACTTAGTCTTCTTTACATGAACGACGTCTGTATGTCTCTCTTTTTTATTTTCAGTATAGCTAAAAATTATACAACTTGCTAAACTTGTAAAAACGAGGCAATATTCACGGTATTCTGACAGCTATTATGATGGTGTTTCATTAAATTTTGCTTTTTGGGCTGTATATTATACGTAGTTAGATGTCGCTAGATGCTTATGAAATATACCACTTATGAAAAAAATATGAAGAAAATAAGCTGTTGACTTTTATATGAATCTTAAGAAAAATCCATGCGTAAAGGGGCCTCTTGAACCGTCAACACAAAAAAATGTGAAATAAAATAAAAAGGTCGCCGAGTGTCCTTCTCATACCCGTCATGATCGTCTTCTTGGCTTTCGTAATACATTTTCTACATGTCCCTTGCGAACCATAAGTATGAGGTCACAGCTGGTCACAGTAATTGGGTTGAAAGAGCTGGAATAGCTCAGTGCAAGGGTAAATAAAATAAACATTTAAGAAAAAACTACTTTTGACGACTCCTTCCTTCCTGAAACATTATGTTATCTAGAAGTCAGCGTATTCCCTATGATAAAGCAACACAAAAACCAATATAGAGTGGTGACTTCTTATGTTTCAAGAAGAAAGAAGTCACCAAGAGTGTTATTTTGATACCATTGGTCAGTACATAATTATTATTTTTAGTGAATGTTTGCTGTTATATTTGAAGTCCAGGGTGTTTTTAGGGTTCCGTAGTCAACAAGAAACCCTAATAGTTTCGCCGTCCGTCTGTCTGTCTGTATGTCCGCGGCTTAGCTCGGAGACTTAGTATTAGGAAGCTGTAATTTGGCATCGGTATAATACATATTAAACACGCCGACAAAGCGATAAAATAAAATCTTGAAAAAACACGCACTTGGCCGGTTGTTATTTCTTTTCTTTTTATAACATAAAATTAAGGGAAGCTATCATACCAAAAAATATATATATGTTTTCTTAATATTGACTACTAGTCTCAGGTATTTACATGTATTTTAATGTATAAGAACACATTATTCTACAATTTGGTTGCCCAATTAGCGTTTTTTCTTGTGTCAAATTTAGTGTTAAATAAGATTCCTAGATGGCACTGTTGTCTGTCGTACACTTTAGCAACATAATCAAAGACGAAATTTGCACAGGTTCCAAACAAACTAAAAACCACTTTGATATTTATTGCTACGAAACATATTTTATCTATGGTGACATGGACAGCGACATCTGGAGGAAAGCTAAGAACTAAGAACTAAGAAAAAAAAACCAAGAAAAACACTCAGCTGCAATAAAAGAAAAAACATGAAACCTTCATTGGTCTAATCTTAATATTGTTTTAAAGTCATAATAAATCCGATTATAACTATATTACCTCATCTTTTATTTTCCACGAAAATAAGATGTTAATGTTAATCCCCACACAAAGTTACAAAAGTTTATAAGACCATCATCTCATCAACCAACTAAAATAATTAATTATATTAAGTGGAACGTATAATATGGATAGTGATTGAGAAACGTGCTGCCTTCCGATTATGTCCATCGGCAGATTAGATGAGAAAAGAGAAATGTGCAAAGAAAGAATAGGTGGCTCGTGGGAAACCACTACAATGGAGGCTGCGCCTACACCGATATACCACGCTGCCTGTTTCACTGTATTTTCCAAGTAATTATAATAAGATATGACGACTAATGACACCTTCTTGTTAGAGCAAATAATGTCTTAATTACTATACGGATTTAGGCTCATTGGGAGCTTAAAGACAGACCGTGACTAATAAACAATATTTAAACTTTTTAATGAATGAATGTGTTTCTAAATAGAATATTTCTCTGGTTTCCAGATCATCCCAGTTCTTCTGTTCGCTGCAGTCACAAGAAGTGGATGTGAGCCCCCTAATGGGTACAACCAGAACAACGGAAATAGAGCCATGCCTTTCGGGAATCTTCTCAAACCACCACCACCTCCACCTTCAGCGACATCTACGCGTAACATAGCCCCAGTGCCATTCCACGGAGGAGCAGTAAGATCTCAGCGACAGAATGTCGACGTGGGCTATCTCTACCAACCATCCCCGCCATCCCTATCGCCACCAATGCCATTGGGACAAAATTTTAAGTTTCCGGCCCCATTTTACAAACAATACAACTTCAATTTCGTGCCACCACCGCAACCTTTTACAACGACACCATCTCCATCACTGTTTCAGAAAGTTTCGACATGGCTTTTCCCCTCACAGCAGACGAGCTACGACGCTAACTCTCAAGATATTTCAGATGTAGCTCCTCTTGCCCCAGCGAAAAAGGAATGTAACCCTTGTAATTTGATGCCATGGATACCAGTGATAAGATACGATTTATCAGCAAAAAATTTACATCAAAATCAAAATCTTCGCCCTACATATGGACCTCCGAGCCCAACGGCAATTGCCAACAGTGGACAGGATATTTTGTATGCACCACATCCTTTCCATTTGCAACAGATATCCACCGAAGTCCCAAGTGAGGCGTATGGACCTCCTTCTCAAAAGCAGCAAATACCATATTTTGGTGCTCCAAGCTCTACGTATGGGCCCCCAAGTGCGACACATTCAATCGATGCAGTTTCACAAAATCCACCTAGTTCTACCTACGGTGTACCAAGCTCTTCATTCAGCATACCCAGCTCATCTTATGGAGTGCCTAACTCCCCATACCGTGTACCAAGCACTTCGTACGGGGTACCTAGTACCTCTTATGGAGTACCGAGCTCGTCATATGGAGTACCTAGTTCCACACTTGGGGTATCTAGTTCATCAAACGGGGCACCCAGTTTATCAAACGTAATTCCAAGTTCAACCTATGGTACTCCTAGTTCAACTTATGGAAAACCAAGCTCGACTTATTCACCACCATCTTCTTTATATGGAAGTCCTTCACCAACAAGTTCCACATTTAGTCCAGCAACGCCTAATTATAATGAATTATCAAGCTACCAACCACCTCAAGCTAATGATGATGTAGATGTTTTTAGATTAACAGCTCCGGATATTGAACAACAATTGCCAAAAGTATCACAGCCAACAGGATTTAAAAATTCTTACGGAGAACCAATCGGAAACAGTTATCTAGACATACCTTATCCAATATCTGCAGCAGCAGAATCAACAAAAATAAAGACAGAACTATTACCAAATGGCCAAAAACCGGACAGCCAAAATGCTTCATTTGCTTTAGCTAAACCAGCACCTTTTACTTTGAACCGCGGAAGAAATATACATACTTTACAACCCGTCGCTTTACCGAATTTAAGCGTTTCACCATTGCCACCAATATTTAACGCCCGACCATTCAGAACAGTACAAAACATAGCAGAAAATGTGAAAAACGTGAACAATTTGCATCAATCATCTAATAATATAAAATTTGCCCCAAGTATATCTGTAGCTGAATTCTCCCAGTCTGAGTATCCTCCAACCTTTATTCAATCCCCAGTTATAGATATTTCTACAAAGAATACTAATCAAAGTAAAGCATATAGAAATATTGCAAACAGTTACGTAATAGACCAGAATCGTGACATATTCTCACAAGCATCTGAAGACCATGTTGCTGCGACAAAAACAAATAATGTTCCAGATATAAGTTTCGAAAGTACAGGAGCAGACATTGCAAATGATCTATATGACATTCCTTCACGTTTAAAACATACACAGCAAGTTCCGTCAAATCACAGAGAAACATTTACGGATTTGAGAGGAGTTACTGATGAAGAAGTTGATAAGTATAGAACTGATAATAATCTACAATCAATTGATTCTCCATTATTATATTTGAAACCTAGTGCCCCACATAAGGAATTCGAACATTTTATATTATCATTATCAACACCTTCTAATGGTGTAGAATATGATATCTATGATGAAGTTCCAACAACAGAAGCACCACAGTTATCTTCTTATTCTAATTTCCAAACCCCACCCAAGAATGATTATGGAGAAGGTCTATCACCACCACCAGTTCCACAAGCAAATAAACCAAAGATAGTTCAAATAATAATTCCATACACAAGAAACCAGAATGGCAGGCCAAGTGGTCTAGATTTTGAACAAACAGGATTCAGTGGAGCCGAATGGGCATCTGCTTCCGAAGATGAATATCAAGCGAGGAAGATACCATCCAATACAGAAAATTATTATAATGTTTATACTGGCACAGATGGTTACAATACCGCTACAAGTGACTACAATACTGCTACAGATGAATATGATATTCAGAGCACAACAACTGAACAGCCTGCATTAAGTGACAACGAATTCTACGAATCAGATAAACTAAACTCTGCTTCGATTCTTAACGATCTTTATGACGTTAAAGAACCTCCATTTGACATTATTAAACTACAGCACAATATAGACGATTGGACTGAGCAACAATATTCTCAACATCACAGAACAACTCAGAAAGCCCGAACGAGCGGTAAATATGCACACGCTAAACAGATACCCGATGAATATTTTACCACAATCAATCCAATTACGAACTACGTGACATTGAAAAATTATGACCTAGACCATGAAGGATCTGGTAGTGCGCATCATCATAGTGTTACAGATACGACTACAAATGCTTCGCCACAGAAGCACTACAACACAATACATAGAGGTAGAGAAAAGTCTACAAGTGGTAAAAACAAAATCCAATCTGAGGATCATAAGCCACACGTTTATACAGCAGCATCATCATTCCGTAGCACTACAACGACTCCTGCCCCTTGGGGGAAAATTCAGACATCCATATCACCACTTACTAAGGAAAAAGTATATGTCGTTACTTCCAAACCATGGCGTGACTCCTTTAACATATCAGCTTGGTATCCATTAGATAAGTTTGAATCATTAAGGACAGCAAGTTTAGACAATGATGTATCGGCGTCCGACAACATGCCTTTTAAATCTCCCAGATTCTTCAGTAGGCCATCATTTGGCGCGACATCCAGTGACGAGACTTTGAAATCGGACTCTTCTTATGGATTTTCAAAAGACTGGCACCAAAGTAGTAAGTTGCATATAATGATCAAGTAATTTGTTTACTTTTCCCAAGCTCGTTGATGAAGTGTTATTTCTGTGGTTTTCAGTTAACGAGTTGGAATCTCGACAGGGCTCCAGCAATGCGACGAATACGTACACAGAAGGTCCTCAACAGACTTTAACCACTAACAAGGAAGAGGTTCTAATTATTAATTACTTACTAACTTTCATAACCACATATAATATTAATCTGTAAATACTTCAAAGAAGCAGTAGTTTTTGTATGTCTCAGTAAGATAGAAAAACATGAATGTAACTTTGTCTCTAGTTATATAGCTATATTCTAGAGTAAGAGCAGGCAGCATAAATCTCACGCCATTTTTAGGGTTCCGTATCCAAAGGGTAACCAACGGGACCCTATTACTAAGACTCCGCTGTCCGTCTGTCTGTCTAAACGTCTGTCACCAGGCTGTATCTCATGAACCGTGATAGTTAGACAGTTGAAATTTTCACAGATTATGTATTTCTGTTGCCGCTATATCAACAAATACTAAAAAACGGAATAAAATAAATATTTAAGGGGGGCTCCCATACAACAGACATGTTTTTTTTGCCGTTTTTGTAGATAATGATACGGAACCCTTCGTGCGCGATTCCGACTCGCACTTGGCCGGTTCTGTTAAACATAATATCTACTCTAGTTGCGTTTTAGCTTGTTTTAGGAATATAAATATGCAAGTCTGACAGGTGACCGCCGCGCCGCGCCGCGCCATGGCGTTTTGGTTTTGGGGGACGAGAAGATTTTTGTGAAAATTGCCGTTTTAATCGATGACTGTAAATTTTTTCCAAAATCTGTGAATGCAGAAGTAAAATGTTCCAAATCTAAAGCGATTTTCTAAGCTTAAATTTTTCGTGAAATAGCTATATTCATATTCCATATGTCCCATATTTATATTCCAGCTATTACCTGAAATAAAAATAAATTCGTTCATGTTATTTTTCTGCGATGTACATAGACATGATTATCACTCAGAGTGGGTTATTCCCAGGACTCCAAAATCCATTGTTCTCAAAAATATAAAATTTCATATAGTATATAAATTGAACGCATTTTAATAAAAAATAGACACTGTATAAAATCGCACGCAAAATGAATACTCATGGTCTAACAAATAGGGAGCCCGCGTTCAAAAGTGCTAAGTATCCGAAGAATTTTGACAATATGTGGAATCGAATGTACCGCCATGCGTCAGCTGGCTGGGTAGCGGTGGATGTGTGTGTACAATATAAATCTATTTTAAGAACTTGGAAATTTGGATATTATATGATAAAACTAAGATTGACGATAAATGCATGTATGTAGGTGGTAAAGTCGTCACTGGACGCTGTAAAGGTGTAAATTTATTATACCACCTGACATCTTTTCCACTCACATGTATGCAGCTGACTGGGTTTATCGTCAATCTTAGTATAAGTATTATTATCATATATCCAAATCATAAAATATGCAGTTCATCCACTTCTGGACATAAGCCTTTCCAGGACTTTGCCACTCCCGGCGGTCATCCTGGAAGAAGTGCCCATACTCATACACGCTGGGCAGGCGGGTTGGTGAGCGTGGTGCCGGAACCCTCGCACCAGTGACTCGCCCGTCACCAGTATGTTCCATTTAAGGCCCGGCTATTAGGGATGGATATACCGCCATCCTTCGGTCCCAGGCATGGTGGGCCTCCTGGTTTGTTGCCTGTGAGCTGTACTCTTACTCTCCCCCGAATAACTTCGAGGGGGTCTCCAAGTAAGATGGTGGTACCTCCACAGACGAGCCCGGCATCAGGTCTACCACCTAGCAGGGTACCATATGCAGTTTTATTTTGTACAAAAACACATCCTCCGCTACCCAGCCAGCTGACGATCCATTTGTTGTTCGTTATTCACTACGTAAACAATCGATTTCCCACATTGTCAAAATTTTTCGGGTAGTCAGAACTTTTGTACGCGGGCTCTCTATTAAAAGCAGATATAGGACTTTAAAATTTAGGTAACTACATAAAGTCGGTATGTACATAATATATAAATTTATTCATTAAAGTTTCAAAAATCTGCAGATTCTCGTTGGCTGGAGTGTAGTAACCACAGACTTTTAATACTAATTGAACCTCTGCGGTGGTAACTTTGTTTCTTTTTAATTTTGTCGCTCGAATGTACTTTGCTTATCACGGACCAACGACTCGTCCAATTTGTCCATCAAGATCTGTTAAGCTCTAATGCCAGGTTTACATTAAGCCTATTTAGTAGTAGAGTAACATGCGTAACTACTTATACAACGTGTAACAGAAAGGTGTAACCATATTTGAAGAGCTTATTCAGTCAATGGTATAGAACAACTTTTACTATGGAGTCAAACCTGAACTCTTAAAAAAAAAATCTGCCCTTTCATACATTTTGGCCGAGCGGCATTGCATTTTTCTATGAAACAGTAAAAATTTTTTTTCGAGATACTGGTTTTGTACCATAGTAAAAGTTGTTCTGTACCATTGACTGAACAAGCTCTTCAAATATGGTTACACCTTTCTGTTACACATTGTATAACTAAGTATTTTTTTATTGGTTTTGTCTTTTAATCATCTACATAACCAGCGACAGTTTTTAGTACCATCTGGCAATCGGCTAATCATGTAATTTTACTTTTTAACCCTTGCACTCTACTTTTTACTTTAGTCGTGTAAACTAGGCATTATTTATAACTACTTGACTGGATACACAAAGTAATGCACATATGAAGGCTCATGAGGGCGGTGTGTCAGCACTGTAATAATATATTTCTGTTACAGGTTACCATCGACACAGCGACTGCGGAACCTAGTGAATGAACTCTTCGTATCCGTCAATTCAATTTACTGAACATGGCGATATTTGAAGTTGATAGTGATATAAACAATTGAAATAAATAAAATTACAAACTTACTAAATAAAGTGAAGTGTAATCAAAATAGTGAAGTGTATAGACAAAGAAACTGATGATTTCAGAAAAAGTGACAGTAATTTAAGAGACTTTGTTTGAATAAAGATTAGCTATAGAATTTAATGATAACGTCGGAGTTGAGAGCAGAGGGCCTATTATGTATCTTTAGTTGCCATCTGGACTGGGTGTCTATCATCAAAAACATAGATATAATATCGAATTCCGATTGTCTAAGGATATGTTCGCACTTGAAGTGACGACACAGTTCTTAAATAGTTCAATACCGACTAATGGCAATTTTGAAAGTTCCGTTTTTAGCTATGTTTTTGATGATAGGCACCTAGACCAGTTGGCAACTAAAGATACAGAATAGAGGGGCAGGTTAAGAAGAATTCTATTGGATTTATTCCACAGACATTGATCTAAATAGATGACGCAAGTGCATCAAACTCTATGAAAACTAAGCGTGTCACCTTTTACAATGAAAGCTTTTGACAGTGGTTTGAATTTTAGAAGGAATAATTGACATAAGAGCACAGAAGAAAAAGTAGTGCTACGTTATAAGAGTCCAAGTTTTAGGAGTCAATGGTGTCGATTCGGCTAAACACAATTTAACTAATTTGACAGGACTAACCTTATTTTAAGCGTTCTGTCTTTGTCTTTTCGATACGGAAAGAACAAGACAGAAGGCTCAAATTAAATTTAGTTTTGTCAAATAAGTTAGCCGAATCGACACAAATATCTGTGAAGGAAGAGCTCTCACTTTTGGCGAACTTTTTTTGGCACGCGAAGTACACTCGCGTCATTTAGATCTATATCTGTGATTTATTCCATGCTTAGTTAGGACAGAAAAACAATATGCTTTTGTAATAATGTGTATGTAATATAGCCAAACAAGTACTTTATTTAGACTATACCAATACCTTAAGCTACTTAATTTTGATTTTGTATAAAACTTAAAATCCGTCCAAAATATAATTTTTGTACAAACAAAATAGACTACCAGGTACTAAATACTAGGATCTACTTAAATGTTGTAAATATGTAGTACCTTTGACATTGACTGAAAAAATGTAAATAAAGAAATTGTGCAATTATTCTTAAAATTATTAATCTTATAATATAAGTCTATTGGGTGGATTACTGGATAGATATCGGTCTGATTTTATACAACTATACAAAGGATTTGTGTTTATAAATAAACGTAAGACATATAAACCATAGGTATACATACATCAAAGAATATCAGTCTTTGACCTCTTGAGTCAACCGTAAGTAGTACTGTAACTCTGTTGAATTAAACATGCCAAAAAGTTCAATCGGTCGCGTCGTCGTTTAGGGCGACGTTCAGTTTGATCGTCGAACGACGCTCGCCTAACATTCCATCTCTTTTGTTGATGACGTTTCTCCCTCGTTGAATTAGTACAGTAAAATGAATTTGTAACAACAATAAATACAGGTAGATGACGGGTCAGTGCGTCAAAAGCGGCCCGACAAATAACAGCCCACTTGCAGAGTGAGCTCTTATTTGGACTTAGTTCGTTAGTGACACACGTGGTATACACGTGTGGCAATGCCTCAACGTGCTAAAAAAACTGCCGAAATAACCCAAGAAATAGAAGTAGTGGTGATGAAATATCGTACTTTTGGTAAGTAAATATCAATAAGTTTCTGTTTTGTATTGTAAATCTGTAAACGGCATGGTATAATAATAAAATGTTTCTAAGCCTACGCACGCGCCAAATTCACAAAAATTGGCTCCAATTTTCTCACAAGAACGAATTCAAAATGAACATTCAATAAGTACATTTTTGAACTAATAATTTTGTACTTTAATGACGAAGTAATAAAGTTGGATTTTTAATAAACCGTTCCGAACACGACCGTTTCTTGCCATGTTGTGTCATCTTTCGCGTTTATTAGTTTGAGAGCTATAAAGGTATAGGCAGCCGGTGCCAAGATATAGCTTTGTTTTTGTTCATGACCCGTCATATCTACTTGTTTATGTGAAATATATATATATATATTTTATATTGTTGATTGAAGATTATACATTATGTTATCCTGCTGTCAATGTTAGACGGGCGTCGTATGACAATCAAATTGAACGCAGCCCTGGAGTTACACCACGGACGGACAGACGGACGGACACTGAACAAAGAACCAGCTTCATTTATAACTATTTAGGCAGCCATTGTTTCTTTCATTGGTTGTTTCTTCCACTTGAAGTAGAGGAACTCAGCCGTCCAGAGGATCACAGTGAGGAGAGTGACCACGTTCAGCACCATGATGGGGATTACGTACGATCCTGACACCTCTCGGATACGACCTGGAAATTCCAGAAAGCCACAACTAAAAATATTGACTACCCCTAAAATACTGGGTTCCGGAAAATGTGAATGAGAAGGAATCATTTATTTATGCAACATAGGAACATCATAAATATAATAATTAATCTTGATAAATTTAAAACGGGTAAAATACAAATTAAATTTTGGGCTACTTATATTTATTTAACCCACTTAATTATTGATTCTCGATAAAAGTTGATTTACAATATATTTACAGAATCTGCCACTTTACAGGTTAATAGAATAATACGCGTTTAAGAACTTAATAATCACTGTATCGTCAGGCCCCACGCGTCATAGAAATAGTTGAGGAGCAAACTGCATGCTGCGCTCGTGCTACGGGATTTCTGCCCCCTATTCTGTATCTTTAACTGCCAACTAGACTGGGTGCCTCTCATCAAACACATAGATAAAAACTAAACTTTTAAAATAGCCTTTAGTGGGTATTGAACTATTTACGAACTGTTTCGTCAATTCAAGTGCGAACATATCCTTAGACAATCGGAATTCGATAATATATCTATGTTTTTAGTGACAGGCATCCAGTTCAGTTGGCTACTAGAGGTACATAATAGGCCCTCTGGTTCTCAACGTCTGTGTATGTGCAGCCAGTGCTAATAGTACTTGTTTCAGATGTTACAAATAATATATAAAATAATTAATAGAAGATAACATAAATTTAGGCATCCTTTTTAGGCGTCATCTAAGTTTAGTGAAAACGAGCATAACTATATAAATACCGAAACAAGGCCCAATTTAATTCATAAAGAAACAAATTGAAACTTAGTCAAATTGAAGATATTTTAACAACAAATGAGTTCTCTTGATTACTTTAGAAAAAAAAAATTATAATAATTTTAATTAAATGTATATTTAGGTACGAACGACGAAGAGATTAGTTACATCAAAAATCATCAATAATCTAACAGGGTAACAAAGGTGGTTTGCGTGCGAAAAGTTACTTCAAGTTTCTTTTTCCAGTTTTTTTTTGTGTTTTTTAAAACAATTTCTAACTCATTTTACTCTCACATTTTATTATAGAAAGTTGGAAAATTTTCATGTAAAAGGCTTCACGTTTTTAAATTGATAGATAAGCTAAGACTCACTTTGAGTTTTGCGAGAAAAGTTGGACGTTTCCTCATTAGGCTAACAACCTAACTGAGGAAAAATTGGTAGGTTTCCTAACGAAGAAATAACCAAGAATAATAGCAATGACGGAGATAAACGTACCTAATAAAGATCCAATGGAAATTATAAATATGCCGTTGACGAACATCTGGATACTGGATGCGAAGGGCAATCGTTCTATCGGTACATATGTTGGAATGACTATGTTCACATACACCGTTCTCACTCCTTTTGTGATTCCTATTGCTATAGCGACGAACAGCATCCCCATGTATGTTGTTGTGAACAACATTACTGAAAGTAGATAAATTTATTACAGGTTGTACCTTAAATAATGTGAAAAAGATAAGTAAATACGTATTTTAAACAACTTCTACAATGTCAATGATTCTGATTTTATTTGTAATAAATAAGATACATACAATACGTATTAAAATTTAATATGTACGACAAAACTTACTGCATCTGGTGAAGATGATCATCAATAAAGCGATCATGTACATAACTCTCGGTGGCTTATGGCACCATTCTCCTATAAACGGTGAAACTAGTCGAAACAGAGTGTCCGAAAATCCTATTATTGCCATCAACTGCGCAATCTCTCCAGTCTCAAACTGCATCAAATCTTTCAAAATTATCGGAAATAACAAGGAGAAATTCGTTTCAACGCAACCAGCCATTGACAAACCAATTAAAATATTTACAAACACTGGATCTTTCAAAAGCGTAAGATCAAAAAAATCTATAATTTTTTGCACTATTGTTTTTGAGACGATTTGGACATCTTCTTCTTTAGTGACTTCCTTTACTTTGTTCTGGTTTTTGTTTTTATCAGCTTCACTAAAAATGTTTATTGAACTTCCCAAATTAATTTCTTGAGGTTCCCACCATTTTATTTGAGCCACTTGTTGTGGTGGTTCTGGAATTTGCTTACTGAGGTCAGGGTGAGAAATTGTATTTCTCAAGTCTTTATTAGAGGAACTGGTTAAAGCTTTCATTGATACACTTTTTGCAGGTGATATACCGTTTTCCTTCGGACCCTCTAGACAAGGAAGTGATGGAACTCCTGTAAAAAAAACGTTACTTAGTATACAGAAATACGGATAGATCAAATATATTTCATGTTCTATTTACCATTGTGTTTTGATAGTTCATTCATACTACTATTTATAAGTTCAACATTAGAGTCTTTGTTTAGAGGCACCATTTCTTCAGAAATTACTGCATCTTTTAAGTACCATTTAATAGGTCTTAGTAGAGTCGCTGCCACCAACGAGTGTAAGCACATCGCTCCTAATATAAGCACAGCATTTCTCCATCCATAAGAGTTTATAAGAAAACTCATAAGTAATGGCATGTAAATGGGTCCGAGGCCAGTAATAGACATTCCAACGCCTACTGCTCTTCCTCTCTTCTCTTTGAAAAATGAGTTTATTGCTAAAGTAAACGCTGCCATCACAGCAGCTATACCCATTGCTGGAAAAAATTTATCATATTGATTATCTAATAAGTATTTGCCGAAGAAGAAAAAGTCGGTGAAGATGTGATTGCACTTACAATTTATGATGCTGTATGACAATATAAAAACCCAAAAACTTGAGGCAAAAGCTGTGAGCACGAGCCCACTAACGATAAGAATAGCCCCAACGACAGCAACCTTTCTGTAGCCAAATCTTCGCAGTAGAGGCCCTCCGAAGAAAGAAAGCAGCATTCCGATGCCATGGTTGAGGGTGATGACGAGGGTGCCTTGCGTGGCCGATAGGTTTGTTTCGGCGAACGCCTCTTGGAATATTAATCCAAAACCAGCAATTAAAGGAAGAACGACTACCTGAAATATTAAAAAATGCTATATTTAATATCCAAAATATTGATTCCAAATGGGCTTTTTAACAATACTCGTAGAGGTAGGTTATTGAGATATAATTAGTTTTTAATCGATTAAAGTGAGAGGAGTGTACAATTTGTGTCAAAATGATAATAGATGGAGATCTTTAGTCTCTTTTGAGATTGGCTTTAGTATAATATTCATACGAATGTTAATATCTATTTTGAGATAATTGTGGTGCCTATAGATAGGACAGTTAATGTGAGTTCAAAATCAAATTATTTTTACATCGCGTTCGAATAACAAAGTTATTTTAACGTACTTCCCAGTTATGATAACTTGCGACCCGACGAGCGAGAGGTAAATATATTCTGTAGTATGGGCAATCGCAGGCAGGATAAGAAGAACGGGGTGTCAAGTTATCATAACCTGGTTGTAAATATGTTGTTTACTTACATTGTTTAACGCATACGCAAATGTGACGACCCATCCATAGCCTCCATCTGGTGGAACCTTTTTGGCACCACAGTTCGACATTTTATCACTGTTTCAACACATTTCTTCACAAAATAAGTTATTATCACAGACAAGTAATTAATTTCTTGTTCAATATGTTACACAACTAAAATCCTGTACCACATTTTGTCACCGTATTTAACACTTCTAAGACACAAATTATTCGATTCCTTTACTTTCTTTATGCTCTACAGTGAAAGGATAATGAAACTCGGTTATGTGTGCTATACACCGCATCTGTATAGATGGTCTACACGTTAATCAGTTTCTGGCATAAAACATTATTAATTTGTGTATTAGGTGGTGAGATATAGCAGACATTCGTTATCAGGCTGACTTCAGAACGTACTTCGTTATCAAGAATGAGGTTTTGAGTTTGGATCACTTATTTATTTAGTGTCGTGATATCTGTTTTATTATTTGTATTTGTTGTAACTAAATGGGAGCGGTGTCAAAGACCGGCATTTTAATTAATTAACACAGTGAAACCTGCTTTATTAGCAATTGAACAATGTCTATTTTCAAGGCATTATGTATGTATGTACAGAAGTAGTAGTATATTGTTTGTTTGCAAATTTTTATATCTATAAAAATGTATTGTTACAGTAGGAAATTGTCGCTAACCCATTTATCGCTATTATTTCCAATTGCAATAATCAAAAAGTGAGTCTACGCAAATTTAATTTTAATGACTGCAAAATTGATTTTAAATCCAATGTTTCAACATCTGTACGTTGTTTATCAATGATAATAGCGATCACGTAGAGGTTAAGCTGACAATTTAATGATAAGTTTGTTGAGTTATCAGGTTAATCATATAACACCACCTCTTAATCAAATTTAAATTTATTGATTACCTTAGTTACGCGTGTAGTTGTTCAGAATGACAATGGAAATAAACATTGAGATCATTCATATCTATCAAACGTACCCGTAAATTGAAATCGTAAATAGGGTTTTGTCCGATGAACAAGACAATTTTGTATATTAAAAATATCTCAAGATTTTGTCAATCTGTTTTTTCTGTATGCTCGCGATTCGCGTTAAAACTGCGGTCGTTCACTAATACACTATACAATTAGATAATTTTGAGTCGAATGTTTTCCCACTACAATACAGAATTCTTTTGTAAAATATTTGTGTGATGTTTGAAACGCGAAGATAATTTGAATACAATAGATTTTTCTCTTGTGACCGAAATTCTTGCTGTTTGGTTGTCTACTTAGTATGTTACTTACCTATTAAGTAACATGCCACGGTTTCCAAAAGTTGCTTAAGAAAATCTAGCGTTTATTACTTCCATTATCCATTTATTATTCAAAATTCCAAATGCTACCAGAAAACTGAAGTCAGAACTCCTGATAAACAATGTATGACTACAAATATCAATCCATCCACAGCTGTGATATTATTGCCGCTAGAAAACTACAAGGCGTTGCTCTTTATAGAGTTACAATTATTTGGTTTGTCTTTTACCTAAAAATTATATCAGAAATGCATCACTTTATCACTTACAAGTCTTACAACCACAGAACTTCAACTTAAGCCCACAATTATTCGACGCACTAATAGAACCAATATTTTCACAAAAATTCAACAATTATCACTATTCAAAGTTTAGTTTTTGACAATTTGTCTGCTCTCGCGCATCACGCACGGTGTACGTTCACTAATCTAATTTAACGACTACACACGCGGCTAGAGTTTTGACCCGGGAATTCTCGTCCCGGGATTTCCCGGGAATTTGACTTTTCTCGATCTCGAGAAATTCAGCTCGAGAAAAGTCGAGACAGCGAGACATTATTATTTTACAATAAAGCTATAAAAAATACCTAGTTATCGGCAATTTTGCCCTTTGACTCTTATTTGTCTTTTGCCGCGCGATGGCGGCATCCTTTGACAGGGCGGCAGGTGGCTGTCGGTGTCATTTGATACTGACAAGAGTTCTTTAATAAATATAACACTGCAAAAGCATGTAAAAGCCGAGTTTGGTGTAGAACTAGGTAGAATTCCATGTTAACGAAAAAAATGCCATCAAAAAAGCTTTGATTGATTTAGATAGCTCAAACCTATGGAAAGAGGACAATTTTGCTGTGCTACAAAAACTGCAAACGATATTGACGCCAACAAAACTTGCAGTGGAAGCATTAAGTAGAAAAGATGCCAATTTGCTAACGGCAGAGACTATAATCGATGTGTTGCTGAAAAAATTGGAGAGTATGAACGATCCTTTGGCTCTCAAATTAGTTAATTCACTTAAACTAAAAATAACAGATCGCCGTAATACATCTTTTATATCGCTACTGAACTATCTACATAGCCCCATGCACAAAAAAAGTATTTATTTTATTGGTAACAACAAAACATTTTTGATTGGATATGCTGAAGACGTATTTAATCGTCTTTACCCCACCGTCACAACATTTTCGAACAATGATGATCCAGAAGTCGTCCAAGTGAGCGTAAGTCAATCAGAACCCGACATTTTTGAAACTCAGTTAGAGAATGCTATCAAAGGTATTTTGAGCAATGAAGAGTCAGCCGCCGTAGCGCTCTCAAAATCAATCGTAAAAAAAGAGTTTTTACTATTTGAAAAATCTGGCAAAAGGTCCCCAAATTTGCAAACCTTATACAAAGCATTACTTTCAGTCAAGCCAACTTCAACTGAAAATGAACGAGTCTTCTCAATGGCGGGAAATGTGGTCACTAAAATACAATACATAAATAAAATAAATAAAGAAGTTATGTGGATTGTTTTTAGAGATTTTTAATTATTTGTTTGAGACAGAAGGTTTAATTATTATTTTATTTCTTATAATATTTTATTGATTAAAAATAACTGTTTTTAATAATGTAAGTAATGTTTTTTAACAATTTCTGTTTCAAAAATATCTGTTTTTATTGAAGTAATTTGAGAGACTTGGTTGATTTTTGTTCTTTTTAGTAAAACAAAATGTACATTACCGGCATTTTTAATTATTAAACTAAAATAAAGTAGTAAATACAAATTTCTCGATTTCCCGGGACGACCCGAGAAATCGAGGTCGAGAATTCTCGAGACCCGAGAAATAAAAAACCTCGAGAAATCATAATCCCTACACGCGGCATTCACGAGTTCACGACACTAATTCAATAGCCCGACAGTCCCGCATACGATTATTCGTCACTCATTCATTGCTTAATAGGGCCGGTTTAACAAGAAAATTGCCATTTCTAAAACAGATGTTTAGTGTAAACAGACGCGATCGATAGTCGAACAACAAGCGTTGGTAGCGTCACCAGCACAACAACAGCTGCTGTTATCATAAACTACGGGCACGCCGAGACAGATATATACGTTTAGGGTTCTGTGCGAACAGAGAAAATGAACCTTTATGTTGTCAGGTAACTCGATACCTCAGGAATACCAATAGCAAAGCTCTGTCTGTCTATTTGCCTGTTACAGCCAATTTTCTATGAACGGGATAAAATAGTAACTTGGAATCAACGCTTTGAAATCGTTGCTTGGAATAGTTACATATATAAAGATTTAGTTTAGGGCTTGCATTCGAATAATATTCGAAAATTTCTAAAAGATTTGGAATTACAAATATGCGTTTTTTTTTGGGTATTATTCGAATACCCATACCCAAACAAAAGTCGAATCTTCGAGAAATATATTTTTATATAAACATTATGATGCAAGGATACATCATGATGTTTATATAAAAATATATTTCTCTGTACACAATTTTAAGGGAGTCTCTTATTTATCAGCTTTAATGATCATTCTAACTAAGAACCATCTCAGATAAGAAACCCGCTATGAAATACCTAAGAGATACACGGTTTATACACTAGGGACTCTAGGGAGATACACTTTCACCCGACTCAAATGCTTGAGTTTTATCGTATATGATCACTCCCTTTTGAGATAGCTAGGGTGATGGATGAACTCATGTGATGAATGATAGATGATTTATAAAAGGTGAAATTTATTCAACCGCCCGAATTTCTATGGGAGGTTCAGTAGGTGATAGAGACAACACATGTAAAGTTTTAGGTGGATCAAATAAGATAATGGCTGGTCACGTGACATTGAAAATCGCATTTTAATGTGTGAGTAAAATTTCGATTCAGTTGAGTAGGTAGATACCGTGTGTGTAGACACCTTGTGAGTAGACACCGTGTGTGTAGTTTTGGATACATCGTGTAAAGTCCACGCACACAACAGATTAAAAATTTTAATACGATTCTCGATGTCACGTGACCTGTCATTTAACTTTTCTGATCCACCTTAAACTTCATATATGTACGTATATACTCTATCACCTACTGAACCTCCCATAGAAATTCGGGCGGTTAAATAAATTTCAACTTATTATATAGAAATTTTATTTTTATTACACAGTAACAAACCATATTGAGGAAGCTGCTTTACATATTATTTTTTCAACAACTTCATATGGAATACAGTTTACACAATTGTAATTTTCTGAAAAAGTTCTGTAGAACATACTGTTCTTTTAATTTTAATTGGTTGTAGTAAAAATAATTTATTTGTGAAACTTAAATAACATTAAAAAAACTAAATTATAAATAAAACTTAAAATAAACACTAGCTACAAAGAACATATAAATAAAAATAGACTAAATTAAATAAAAAATATTATGTAAATCGCTGCCGCTGGGGAGGGTCCCCAGCAGGCTGGTGGCGTGTGACTGTTCTTGAGTTATGTTATGAATTTATGACATAATTAGACGTGGGAGTCCCACGTGGGACACTCGTGCAAAATTATTAAACAAGCACTCGTGACTCGTGTCCCAATGTCTCTGATTATCAAAATACTATATGGGCATTTTTCATTGCAAAATGTATGCCAAAAAGTGTTACCTCTAGGTATATGGCAAAATTGTATTTGACTTGTGGTTTTGCTCAATTTTAATTTTTCAATCAAGTATATTATTTGGTGGTCCTAAACATGTTTTTTTTATATTTCGTAAACTGTTTTTGCTGTTGTTATATTTTTGTTCAACCTACCAAGAAACGACAAAGTAAAAAAATTTTAATTACCATTGTCGGCTCTTGTTGAAACATCAAATAAGTAATATTTGCCTAGGATGCATGGTTTTTTTATTTTAAAATCTTTTAATTGTTACTCGTATGATTGAGCTAAAATTTCGCTAACGATTTTGGTGCTGATCCGATAACACAAGTTAATATTACAAGGGGAAAGACGAGACAAATATTCATGTCTTTTTTTATTTTATTTTTTTATTATTAAATTTTCTTACTGCTATCTTCACAGGTCTAGACTTAAGACGATAGAGAAGCCTATTATAATAATCTTATAATATTTATCCAATAAAAAACAATTCTCATAAAATAGTAGATAACTATTTTATGTTTTTGATAATGATTAATAAATAAATAAATTTTTGATAATACGGCAAGTCACTGGTGTGGGACGCAACATGCGTTGATACTCTTGCTGCGTCCCACATCCAAGTCACGGCTGCCAGGGCTGGCGCAGCAGCGGCAGCGGCCGAGGGATCCAAAAGGCGCAAATACTCCGAGCTCAGTTCGGAGTACGCGTTTGCGCCTTTTGGAGTCGAAACCCTTGGGCCGTGGGGTCAAGAGGCTAAATGTCTTTTTAAAGAAATTTCCTCTCGGCTGGTTGACGTTTCGGGGGACCCAAGAGCTGGCGCATACTTTGGACAACGCCTTAGTTTGGCAATCCAAAGAGGAAATGCTGCCAGCATTCTGGGAACCCTGCCACAAGACGGCGGCGATCTGGCCAACATTTTTTACTTAGTTTAATTTTACTTTAGGAGACATTTTAGTTTTATAGGTAAATTTGTAAGGTTTAATTTTAGTTTTATTTCATGTTATTTAAGTTTTATATATGTACTACTTATTTTATAATTACCACTGCCAACCTGCCTAAATGTTTATTTGCCATTATGAAAGGTAACACAGCGTCACTTTTCTAAATTCACTCTGTAAACAAGAGAACAGATCAGTCACTCGTGTCACCTTGTTAAACGTTTACAGAGCTCTCAAAAAAGGTGTGAATTTCAGTAGGTTGGTCCTTCCAACTAGTACCAAAAACAGAGGTGGCCGGCGACGTTTCTCCACGTATTTATCAGGCACGCATAGCCCCACATATTGTAGTACGCTGGGGTTAAACTGCTTGCCTCGCAACAACTCAAACACATACGTTGCCAGACTTGCCAGTACGAGATCTATCCTCACCTCTAGTTTGATATATCCAACCATACCTAGAACAAATAAGGTTGGATACATCAACGGGTAGAACGGGTCGACCCCGTACAGCTTTAGGTACAAGTACCTCGTAAATTTATTTTGAATCCGCTCCAGCATGGTGCTGTATTTGACTTCATGTGGAGCCCATATGACCGCGTTACTCTCCAGCTGACTTCTAACATGAGCGCCATACAAAGCAACGAGTGTCCTAATATTTGTAAAACCGTGTGCCTGGCGAAGAACGAACCCCAAGTTGTTATAAGCTTTTTTACAGATGTTAGTAATGTGATCACGGAATGTTAGCTAGACGTTCAGCTACACTTCCAGGTCCCGTACTAGCTGTACTCGTTTCATGGAGGATTCGCCTGCTTGGTACGGGTAGAGAACGGGGTTGCGAGCTCGCCTGAATGTCATAACTAAACACTTCGATGTGTTAAAAAACAATTTATTCTCCTTTGGGATTAGGAGGGGGAGACCTCAGTGGACAAATACGGGCTGATGGATGGATGGATGGATGCTCCAATCAACAACTTTATTAATGTCATCTTGCAGTTTCTCAATGTCAGCTTCATTGGTAATAGCTTGAAGCAACTTGAGGTCGTCTGCAAACAAAAGATACGCGGCGCTTGTGACTACTTCAGGAAGGTCATTTTTATCATGATAGTAAATTCTAGGGGGCCCAAATTGCTACCTAGACTAACCCCTGATCTAGTAAAGTATGGTTTAGATCTGTGACCGGCGCATTCAACGTACTGCTTTCTATCCCGCATGTAGTTGGCGAAAAATTCAAGGGTATGTGGGGTGCAGCCAATAGCTGCGAGCTTCTCCAGCAACATATCGCTGTCGACCGTGTCGAACGCTTTTTGAAGTCGAAATAGGCGACATCGACCCGTATGCCAGCATCGATCGAAGCACCACATAGTTCATAAAGTTGAGTAAGTTGGTTGTGATGCTGCGTCCCGGCCTGAATCCACGCTGGGCGTTCGATATCTATGTTCTCATCTGCGAGTAAATGTTCTTCTGCACGGCTGATTCGAACACCTTGGCAGGCGAAGACAAAACGGCTACCGGTCGGTAAATGTTTTTGCCACCTCCCCCTTTTGGAACAGGCACCACCCGAGTTAACTTCCAACACTCAGGAAAAGTCGCTGCCTTGAGGCACACGTTAAACAGGTGGAGCAGTGGATTTTCTAGGGTATATGCTCTAAGTTGCTAGTACATCGTGACAGTCTCTGTATATATAAGCCGTAATGCCATCGGGTCCTGCGGAGCATTTCGACTTGAGGGTTGAGAGAGCGGCACGCAACTCACCAAGTTGTAATTGTGCCATATAAATTAAATGACCGACTCTGGATGATTTTGTTGCAATAATCAGGAAGCCTAGAGTCAATAAAAAAATATTCCTATGTTCTCCTAATGTTTTTAAGTAAGTGTAAACAAACCACTTTAATTCATTCATACAGTAAGTAAATAAAATATTTTGTAAATCTCTCTTTTATTAATTTTAGACTTTATACAAGGTGAAATTTAATCAACCGCCTGAATTTCTACTGGAGACAACGTTCAAAGACACTTTTATAGAAATCATGAAAAATATTTTGTTTCCATACGAACTGGACTAGTTCAAATACAGTGTACAGGAGAAAAAACATTTTTTATTCGAATTTCACCTCGTGAACTTTTAGGGTCATTAAATTTTATTTCCGATCACTAATCGAGTCTCTAGTATGAATTCGGACGGTTGATTAAATTTCACTCATTGTGGGTGCCGGATATATACGAACAACTTTTACAATGGAGCCAACTCTTGAATTGCGAAATATAATCAGTTTTTCCACAGAAAAGTTACATAGCTACCCGACCAAAATTAATGAGACAACTGTTTTTTTTTCTCTACTTTATTTTATGAAAAGTAGCTCACATGAACAAGTTATATCGTCAGTTTCCGTGTTCCGCAACTTCTCGCGTGTATCGATTTCAGGATTTACTTGGTAGTTTCTTTATAAAATTTGTTTGAATGATATCTAGCTTATTTGAACAAATCGTATTTTCATTTCAATCAGTTGTAGTTTTTCGAGAGCACGCGATATTTTGTTTGTCGTAACAGCCACAGCTCAGAGCGCGCTATTTTAAACAATAATGAAACTTCATAGAGTTCAGTTCTACGTGATGCAAAATGAGGTGCTCAATCTCGGGTCAACCGTACCCTTAATCCAATATAGCGGACGTGTATAAAAAAAGGATTTGACGAGGAGATTAAGTAAGTTATGTGACGTCATTCTAAATCCAATATGGCAGACGCCCCATGATGGTGAACAAAATTTCCTAAATCACCTCCATGACATGGGTACTTAAAGCATTTAACCAACACTCAAAGCATGGGTATCTATATAAAGTGTTTGAAAAAATTAACTGTTTCATAGAAAAATGCCGCTTGGCCGAAATGTATGGAAGGGTAGATTTTTTTTGAGATTTCAGGGTTGTTTCCATAGTTAAACTTGTTCTATATCATCATTGACTGAATAAGCTCTTCAAATATGGTTACACCTTTCTGTTACACGTTGTATACATACGTATAAAGAGTATGCGGAACCCGGTGCGCAATACGATCTCGCACATGACGGGTTATTTTTTGTCTAATTCTTGGAATCCGGTGGGATTGTATTGTGTTGGGTCGCTCGCTACCTTCCATCGGCATTCCATGTTTATTTGTTACAAAGCCCATACTTAGTCTATGCCCGTACCTACCTCATCTTAGGCTAGTTCCATATGATCTATGGTCAGATGATCTATGGTCGATCCGATCTATGGTTAGAATTATTCTGCGTTACCTACCTATGCAATTTATCATAATTTATTTATACTAATGTTATAATTATAACTGAAATGGCAAAAAAAGGTTTTGCCAACTCTATTAAAAAAAGTAGCGGGTTGAGTCAACCGTTAAATTATTAATGTTGATACTTTTTAAGTCACCACTTTAGTCTATCAAAATGGGAGAGATTGATATTTGATAGCGGGCCTTTACTCAACCACAGAGGACGGAATTTATGAAATAATAGTAATCATCACCATCACCATCATCATCGTCATCAGAGAACTTTTGAAAAATTGCTTCATGTTTTTCTGATAGCTTAAATGTATTTGTATATAAGGGTATGGTTTATCACAACCAGTGCTGAGTTTGCAGCGAATCAATCTTTCAGTTATTCCAATGGGTATTTCTAATAGATATATCACTAAGCTAGGCTTGATTGCGAAGCCTACGACGTGAATGCAAAGTTCACGAGCGTCGGGATCCTTCCAGAATATTTTGAAAACACTGCTTCTTTCTACAACACTCCGGTAACCAGAGAGTCGTCTCACCCAAAGCTGCAACATCTATGATCATTTTTCTTAGTCCTTCGGAAATCAGGGCTATTCTCCGCTCCGCTTCGCTCGGCCCCCAGTATGTACTTACATGTAAACCTAACACGCTCCTCCTCGCTCCGCTCATCGTCGCACCTATTTTTGACTTTTTGGTGACTTTATAAGACGTTAGATTTCAGATTTTTAGAAAATAACGAAGTCATTACACAAACGGTGGGAATTTTTCAATTTGCTGAACGGCAAACAACAAAACAGTATACGAGTTGTATGTATGTTTCTTTAGAAAAGTTGTTAAGTGTGATCAGTAGATGTGGTTATAAATATCGCCGGCAAATAGTAAAATAGATTTTACAAACGGCGTCGTTGCTATTTGACGAATCTTCGTCATCTAGTAGAAATCGGCATTTTATAGGTATAATTTTCCTTGGCATGTAGTAATTCTGTTAGAACTATTGAGGATCGCCTCGCTTCGCTCGGGTACCAATATGTATTTGCATGTAAACCTAACACGCTCCTGCTCGGTCCGCTCCGGACCGCTCGTCTGCGCACTTATTTTTCACTTTTTACCAGAGGTTCGATTTCGGCTTTTTAGAAAATAAAGAAGTCATTTTACAAACAATCGGAAATTACAAAACAGCGTGCGAGCGTTTAGAAACTGATGACGCCGTCTGGAAAATGCCATATTTTACTATTTGCTTGCCACATATACTAGGTGTTAAGAAGAAGTTGTGGAAGCCGGAAACCTGCGATAGTACTCGTCCATACGAACAACACATACTATGGAGCCAACCCTCGGATCGCGACAAAAATCAGCTGTTCCATACTGTTCCATAGAAAATGTACATAGCTACCCGACCAAAATGTATGAAACAACAGATCTTTTTTTCACTAAAAGTAGTTCATGTGGATAGCTTCCGCAGCTTCATCTCAACATCCCAACATACCATTGACTGAATAAGCTCTTCAAATATGGTTACACCTTTCTGTTACACGTTGTATAGAGAGGTAGCAGTATATTAACATCCGGTATAATAAGTAGTAAGTTTATTTCTATCGCTGGGTTACTTAATGTTATTCTTAACTATAACTGGCTCATGCTTTGACAAGTTCAGCTTCCTTGTTCCTCTGTTTCCTTCTGTTAATGTACTTCTCCAAGCCCCAGGACAGTGCTGTCAGCCAGGTGAAGATATTTAGGCTGTGCAACAGCGAAAACGTTGAAGTGTTGTCTTTTATCCACCCTGCAAATTTAATAAGAGTTTATATAAATTATCAATATTTTTGTATGTTTAACAGAACCTTTTAAAAGATTTACTAAAAATCTCACAGCATGCGGTATGCTCCTGAACTATTATGAACATATTTCAATTTCAAAATCTTGGTTGCTGTCTGTCCGTCTGGCTATCAGATGCAAAGCTATGGAATCCAAATAACAATGAAAAATTTAACTTTAGCGTCTATTTACATAAAATGCCGTTGACAAACATGTACTTACCAACAACGGGACCCAAAGCCAAGTATACTACTCCCGCAGATATCAGTTGAATTCCTGTAGCTCCTGGCAGCTTATGCAAAGGAACATGGGTTGGTAACACTAAAGCCATGAATACTGTTCGCAAACCTTTACCGAAACCGATGATCACAGCTATACACAGCACCACAGAGTATGTTTGACAATAGGCCAGCACTGGAACAGAAAATAAGACGTTAAACAAGGTGTAAGAAGATGCTAAAACATTGAAAAAAGTGATAAAATAATGTAACTAGCTTACACACTCTCCCGCAGGCCATCGATATAACTCCAAACAAAAAGAATGTGTCGTTATTCCATCCTATTTTTCCAGCTATAATTGGGACACCGAATCTTACTGAAATATCAACGCCAGCCAATAACGACATGAAAAGAGCGACTTCCGATTTGGTTTTTCCATAATCACCTAAAATAAATGGAGTCAGAATCGAAAAGTTTAGCTCACTGAAATTGGCCAATGTTAATCCTAGCATAAGATTTACAAACGTAAAATCTTTAAGGAGATCTAAATCAAAAAATATATAAATCTTTTGACAAAATGAAAGCTTCTTTTCTTCTTTTTCTTTGTTTGTAATTTCTTCAAACACATGATCGTCATCATCTTCGTCCAAGTTACCATTTACCAATAGTTTAATCTTTTCGTAGTGATCTTTGCTTTCATTTTCTTTCACATATTCCTCTAGTTTTAATGAAGCTAGCTTTAGCACTTCGCTTTCATAAGCAAAATTGTTCGATTTTCTTCTTTGTTTTGTCCGATAAGACTGATTGCTATGGTTGTCTTTTAAATATTTTCTTTCCTCATTATCATCTTGGTTCTTCAGCGATATATTACTTTTATTGTTACGATTATAATTTTCACCATATTGTCCATCCATTTTTAAAGATTTTATGCTTCTACTTGTTTTACCCTTGGTATCAGTGTAATGTTTTTGAGCTTTATCAGCAATAGATTTTGCATGTTCTGGGTCAATGCTTTCAACAACAACTTTTTCATCTGCTTTCAAATCTTGCGGAGCTTTTAGTGTTGGACAGTCTTCTATTTCTGATTCTGGAATTTGCGCATTTACTGTAACTGATGTTTTGCGCTTTGCCTTAAACTCTGGAACGCTTTTTTGTTTAATGTCTTCTCTAGCCAAGGCTCCGAGATTTGCAGATGAATTCTTCTTTGATTCATTCAAATATAGTGTTGATGATTTACGAGATCTAGCTTCAAGTAAATTGGTCATCGAAGGTTTTTGTGAATTCATTCGAGATGCTTTTGCTGATCCATCTCTGGATGATATTCTACTTCTAGACTGTCTTGACTGACTGAAATAACCATCGTTTGCTTTTATCATCATAGGAATACCTGGGTCTGTAATTTCATACCCTGTGTTCACTGGATCATCCTCATTGAAAAGATACTGGCTTGAAAAGGCGCTTAAGTTCTTTATCTTGGTACTAAAATAGCCACTTTCCTTGAGTTTTTTGTCATGAATATCTTCCTGGTGATTTGCAATTTCCTTTAAATTTTTTTCTTCGCGTGTAATTTTTGCAGTTTTCAAATGCCATTCAACAGGTTGTAATAATAAAGCCCCTGCTATGGCATGAAGTGAGAAACCTGTCAGAATCAGATATGTACCTGTCTCTCCAAAAGCATGGAAGAGCAATGTTATCACTTGTGGCCAAATAATTGGTCCAAGACCTGTCGTCGTCCATGATAAACCTGTCGCCACTCTTCTTCTTTTCTTCCAGTATGTGTTTAGTGCTAACGCATTTGCTGAACTGCCAATCCCAAAACCTGCACCTGAATTTTTGTAAAAATGAAAGCACGTGTCAGTAATTATAAAATTGTTGTTAAGTAATCTATATTTTATTTTATTAAGTGTGCTGAACTTACCATAAAGGACAGAAAATGATATCAAATAAGTCGTAACGTTGTTGGAGAATGTTGTCATAAGCAGGGCTATAAAGATAATTGTAGCACCAGCCAGAGATACCTGGCGGTAATTGAATAATCTGAACATCGGTCCATTAGCCAATCCTGGAAATAATTATATTGTTATAGTTCCTCTACAAGTATATCAAATCAACACTGGACAAGCCCTTTTGGATTTTATAATATACTTTATACTGCTAATCAAAAAATTTACTTCGTGAAGTGTACTTCGTTAACCAATTACGCTTTCTCTCAACATACGAGTAATATGTAATCTGTTTGAAAATACTCTTCATCGGATACTGAAGTATTCAAAATATTTTTTAAATGTGACATCTTTGAAGTGTTTCCTAATTTTTCCCAGGGTCACAGATACATTTTCCACACACATGCAAAATTCAGCTCAATCGGCCGTAGCCGCTTTTGACCTGGACATTCAGGTAATACGGACAGACTAAGGGTATCTTGAAATAATAATTGAAAACCGGCAGATGTTATATTAAGTTACCGGCTTAGCGCGTCACGCACCGACGCAGGAAGCAAAAGCGGAGTGTGTGTTGATAATGGTGGTGGTCTCTGAGCTGGAGATGCCGAGCCTGGCAAATTTGTCGCGAAACAGCAACCCGAACTGCTGGAGCATCGCAAGCACTGACAACTGGAAGAGAGAACAAACGTGTCAGATAGTGGAATTGAAAAGGGGCCTAGGAAAGCTAGTGTCTTAAACACTATTTAAAGAAGGTGTTTGAATTAAAAACGAATCTATAAAAAAATATCAATGCAAACGCAACGAGTTCTAAAACACAAGCTACTCGGGAGCTCTAAAGTCTATCTACCCGCAAGAGTTAACTTGAGACTCGAGCGGAATGCGCGCTACCCTCCCGAACCCCGCGCTTTTTACCGCTCTCGCCAATGACGCATCAGTACGCGTCAGTACATTCTGTGTCAGTACCGTTAGCGATCTCACAATTGACTTACGAGCGTTTGGTTCTTTTACCTGATTGCATCAGTTTTGTTTTTTTTGTTGCTTTATGATTGGTTTATAATGAGAAGAAAATGTATTACATTGTCTATGATTACTTTCGTTCTCTCTGCTCTATGTTGCCGTATTGTCACGATATGTGAACAGGATAAATAAATTAATACCCAAGTGAATCCAGTCAGAAATATACAGACAATGACAGTAACATCGACTGTGAATTATCTGGAATACAACCTATAAATAACCAGTAAATAGTTAAAATATGTAAACAAAATGTAAATAAACTTTCTTTTTAATGTAAAAAAACTTTTGAATTATCTGCTCTTAAATGTATAAGTAAAAACATATTTTTTATTTTATTTAAAAACTCCAATCCAATCAACCATAAAAAATATTTTCGACAAGTGATACGTCTTTTTTGCAGTCAGTACCGCGCGCTTACGTCATACGAGTGAAGTCTCAAATTAATTCTTGCGGGTTGTAAGTATTTTGTATAAGAATTTGGTAAAAAATATGGCAAGTACAAGATTACATAAAATAGGTTGATTTATGCAAAACGTAAACAAGTAATGTATTGAAGATTTTTGAAAAAGAAGACTTTGCACTTGTACGATTTTTATCAGTTCCTCCTCGTATACAGATTGAGATTAATGTTATCAATTTCCGTATATTTAGGTTTACGAGTAGCTTATAGTATTACTACATATGTAATTTACTTTAAGTATGGAAATTCATTTAGTTAAGGTGGGCCATCCCGTTCAGCTATACTTTAGGTGTTTATGACGTCCTGATGGCTATGGTCTCAGTGAAACTTTGCACACATCTTTATATATGTTTCCCTTCCCCCCACACCCTACTCCGATCCATCTCGCATCAAGAGGTGCAAGATGGCGAGATATACAAAAAGCGCGGAATTTGTGAAATGGTTTCAGGTAAAAACTGTTTTCCATGAAACAGTAACTGTTATTTATATAAAAGTGTATACACTTAGTCTTCTTTACATAAACGACGTCTGTATTTCTCTCTTTTTTTATTACCAATATACATAAAGTGGATAAAAATTATACAACTTGCTAAACTTTGCGTAAAAACGGGGCAATATTCACAATATTCTGACAGCTATTATGATGGTGTTTCATCAAATTTTGCTTTTTGGGCTATATAGAAACGTAGTAAGATGTCACTGGATAATACATATGAAAAACAATATATAGAAAATAAGCTGGTGACTTCACAATCAGTTTTTCCCTTTTGTATGAATCTTGAGAAAAATCCAGGCGTAAAGGGGCCTCTTGAAGAGAGTATTGTTGATGTAATTAGGTATGGGAAGCATGCTGATTGTAAAACCGTTTCGTTTTTACATTTTTTGGCCATATTTCATTGTATCTGCAGCAAACTAAATTGATATTATAGATATTTTTAGAATTTGTTGAATTTTGCAGAGGAATTTGTCACGTAGGTAATGAATGTTTCATGTCTCTTCCTTGTCTTAATACATAGATTACACACATTGCCTGCATGCTTTAAAACAAACATAAACATCCATATAAAATTTTTCGATTTTAAGCAGTTTTTTTTCTTTGTGTGCTTTTATGAAATACTCACTTTTTGTGTAATCGATTCTATCACCAAGGGTTTGCTGGTAGAAATCTCTTTCAGAGATAAGCTCGCCTTTTGCTTAAACTGTAAGTTTACTGATACTTACTTGTTATAGGTTTTATTCTTGTGTACAATAAAGGAATTTGAATTGAATTGAATTTATAAATCTTTTCGTAGGATATCTTGGTTATTATGATTAAAGGAAACAATTGACTTCACTTGTTATATAAATTATAAAACATTTAAATCCGTAATATTTTCCAATATTTGTACAGACAAATAGTTCAAATGAACATTGAACACTAATAAGAACACCGGCACCGGAACCACCTTTTGGTGGTAGAGCTGATGCCGGGCTCGACTGTGGAGGTAGCACCATCTTACTTGGAGACCCCCTCGAAGTAATTCGGGAGAGAGTAAGAGGACACAGCTCACAGTCAAAAAACCAGAAGGCCCACCATGCCTGGGACCGATGGATGGCGGTATATCCATCCCTAATAGCCGGGCCTTATATGGAACAGACTGGTGACGGGGCAGCGGCGTCACTGGTGCGAGGATTCCGGCACCCCGCTCATCAACCCGCCCGCCCAGCGTGTGTGAGTATGGGCAATTCTTCCAAGATGACCGCCGGGAGTGGCAAAGTCCTGGAAAGGCTTATGTCCAGCAGTGGACGAACTAGGCTGATGGATGGAAGAAGACCGAGTATTGGGAAAACGGCCCGCTCTCACTGAGCAGGATAGACAAGTGAAAAATGAAAGCCTTGAACTTGAAACAGGACAGATTTCTCCGAATACCATTGCCTTAAACTAAGGTGTTAGCTGGTGATCATGATGTAATGATGTACATACGTTGGAGAACCCAGCGGCGATCACGATCATCCAGCCCCAGCCTCCATCAGGCGGGATGAACTCTTCTTCCTTCTTCGACTTTGACTGGACACCCTTGTTCTTTTCCTTTTCCATACTGGAACTTAAAAATGACATTAACATTTTATTTTATTTTTATTTAATAACATTTTATTTTTAGGGTTCCGTAGAACCTAAAAGGTACAAAAGGAACCTTTATGGTGAGACTCCGTTGTCCGTCCGTCCGTCTGTATGTCACAGCCTCATAAATTTAGTACCGTTAAAGATAAAGACATGAAATTTGCCACAAAAATAGCATTAATTTGTCCACATATCACGGTGTAAAAAAAATATGAACAATTTGAAATTGTATCAAATTGTAGATATTAAAAAGCTAATTACAAAAATATATAATTTGGCTATATTTCGAGAAATCCTTGAGAAACCATAAAAAAATTGCATTGGTGTCGAAAAATCTTTGAAAAAATGTATATACCCCCTTATCTCCAAAACTGGTGAATCGAAAAATTTGGAAAAAATCACGGTTATATGTGTTTACGTAAAGACTTCAAGAAAAATAAAGCGGTTGAGAAATTCACTTAAAAAAAATTACAAATTTAATCATCTACAATACGGAACGTACCTAACCTAAAATTCGGTCCTAACAGTAAGACAACTTTTCATTAGAGATGCCATAACAAACCTACACAAGAATCCAACTAAGCTATCGGACAAAGATAGACGTTTAGATATTGTTTTTAAAACACCGCATTGCAAAACCACCTTTGCTCAAACCTTTAGTCGTTTTTTGGGACCCTTCCTATATAACAGACTAAGCGCATCTACGGAATTGCGAAAGCTATCTCTACGGTCTCTAAAGCAAACCCTGAATAACATACTAGGGTGCTTAGATTATGCAAATACAGAAAAGTTATTAGAAATAATTAAATAAGGGTACTTACTATACCAGGATCAAATACAGTCTCAAATCACTTTACTTTCTCCAAACTACACAAAATACACACACACTCACACAACACTCAACTAATTTTACGTATTTAGATGTCCTCAGCACACACAATATTTATATGCATATCTGTACTTATATATTATTATATGTTCTTCCTTATAAATAAATGATTATGTACAAACTTGGTAATTACATATTTATTAGGTTTATTTATTTATTTATTTATTTATTTAAAATACTATGTACACTTAATGTAAACCAATTGAAGGTTATGAACGGCAAACTACATGACCGTCAAACAGTTTTTTACTAGCACGGTGTGTAGTTTTCGACCCTTGATACCCGTAAATTATTATGTGCATTAATGTCTAATATATTTAAGTATATTATTTAGGATAGTAAATTAAATGTATATACATATAAGTAAGTTAAGATAGCCCTAAGTAATATAATAATGTAACGCACAAAAATACTACATTATGTACTTTCTTTCTGAAATAAATTCATTCATTCATTCATTCTAACGCGAGTCTGACTCGCACTTGGCCAGTTCTTTTAGGTAGGTACTAAATCTTCGCATTAGATTATATCTGTTCCAAAACTTTTTCTGTGAGTTTTCTTGCTAGTTTCATACATACATACATACTCACGCCTGTCTCCCGGAGGGATAAGCAGTGACTACAGATTCCCAACTGCTACGATCCAGACACACCTCTTTCGCCTCTTCCACATCCATCAATCTAGTCATACAAGCTCTTCTATTCCGGGTTTTGACATGGCCCATCTTCAGTAGGTATGTCGCCAATTTGCGATCTGGGGCCTTCTAGGCCGATCTGGTCAAACTGCCTTCCACTTACGCACCATAAATTTCTTTCATCACTCTACTTTCATTCATCCTCTCTACATGTTCAAAGCACCGAAGCATTCCTTTTTCTTTATTATTTTACAAATAATAAAATAATAAAGGTGTATTAGTATAATATAAGTGTCGCATTCATCACTAATATTGCGATTTATCTTCAGCCTGGAATTGACTTCCTTTTAAAAAATATGATGTATGTTGGGTGTAATCTATGTATGATATGAAGCTTGTATATGTGTGTAACTCTAAAAAATACCGCCATTTTTGTTCTAGCCAGTACTCCCACCTATCGGCGACCATCGATAGTTTCTTAATGTCTATGCTCATGACGTTCCGTTTCCGTTGTCAAAAAATCGCAATTCACGACAATAAAGCCGATTCTAAAGGCTTTAATTTTAGTTTTAGTGCTGTCAAAACTAAATTTTCTTCATTGCAAAACAGTTCATAACTGTTACGAATAGAAGCTAAATTACTTTGGAAAAGTTAAATTTTTACAGCACTAAAACTAAAATTAAAGCCTTCAGAATCGGCTTTATTAAGTGTATATTATGTGAAGGTCACAAAACACGTTGTTTATGCAATATTATACAATGCAAAAATTAATGACGCTGCAAAATAAATTATGACATGGATGAATGATAATAATTTGCTAGTTAATTTAGACAAAACCAAAATTATTAATTTCTTTCAAAGGACCACGAAACGTGAAAATTTTATTATTAATTACGAAGACAATAAATTTTGAGGCTTTGAAATAGACCACAACTTGAATTGGAAACGTCACTGTAATGCGCTATGTGAAAAGCTATGTAGCTCGGCTTACCTTCTGTACATAACAGTTGTTTTTTTTTATATATCTATATTAATCCCGTTTACAATGAATCTTAACCTAAACTATATAGCCACTAGCGAAAGCCAATTGGCATAAGTTATAAAAAGTAATAAATAAACAAGCAAAAACCGCACGTAACGAAACAGAGCAAGTGTTTACTTAATAAATCGTGCGGTTTTAATTTATAATAAAATTTTACCTGAATTTTCAATTGTTAGCGTGGCAACAGAATTAGTTGCATATCGTGGTTTTGTAGCATTTCGACTTCGGTATGGCATTATATCTTCTGGGGGAACAGTGCGGAAAAAGAAACAGTATTGAAGTCATTTCAAGTCTCAAAAGATATGTGGTTTAAAAACTTGGGAGACATGTGAGCCATATTTCAAAAAACTAAACATCCTATACAAAATAAAGGTAGATGAGATGGCGATATTTGTCAGATTTAATCCATAATACTTTATTAAGGCATGCGAAAATCATTTTAAATCCCCACGTTCCCAATATAGTCACAAACTTCTTGTGCATCAAAGTAACACACAGCTTCAGAGAAACTGTGTTTTGTGTATAATTTATAATGAACTACCAAATGATTTATTTTAAGTTAATTTCAAAGTAGACTCTATTTATTACTGATAAAAAATGTTATTATAGTATTAATGACTTTTTGAATGACATGGCTATTTAAATTTTTATATTTTCGGTTTTGCATTTTTAATTTAATTTTAGTTGATTGTATTGTAATAATTTTTAAATGATATAATCTTGGTGTGTAATTTATTAATTCATACGCCGAAAGGCAAAACATAGAGTTCCTTTTTTATTTAATAAGATCCAATGTATCCCTGTTATTAGCTATGCTTATGAATAAATATATTCTTATTCTTATTCTTATCACAAAATTAAACAAATTCACGAGGTATTTGAGTATTGGGTCGATTCTTCAGATTTTTCGGTGAAATGTTGGTGTACGAGTGTGGACTGTAAAGTGCAAGTCACACTCATTGCACTTCACTGTTTGATGAAATCATAAAAGAAATAGTTTGGTTTAAGGTGATATACCGTGCTAGCAAAGGTCCCCGTTACTCCAGGCAGAAAGACCCGCAGTGCGAAAGGGACGGAATCGGGGAAAATTGTCAAAAAGTCGGTTCTAAATTAATGCAAAATTAACTAAAATAGCTACAAAAAATTCCATAACCAGTAATTTAGGTGTAGTTAACACCCATCTAAATAAATATTTTTCAAGTCTGCATGCTATCCTAATTTGTCAGAATATCAAAAAAAGTGTAAATTTAGACCTGATTTCAATAATTATTTCTATCGAATGAAATTCCTCCTATCGCGTTTCTGATAGACCAAAATCTAGTAAAAGGTCCCAAAATTGTTACACTAATTTATTTTACTTGGAACTTCATTAAAAGAGCAGATAAATAACTTCAAAAAGTGTCAATTTTCACGGTATAGCCCCTTAACAAACATATAAAATTTCTATCACAGTTTTAATATAAACTTATTTAAAAATTTTAAGAACTAGATGGACACTTACCTTATTAATTATTAACTCCACTAACTTTATACTTATATTTTAAATAACGTATGTTTCAATTCTTTTCGAAATTAAACCTGTGGATGTTATTAACCACAAATATTTTTGTAATAAAACGAAATCTTATACTTTTTAACAAGAAAACATAACACTTTGTTAAATTATTAGAAACAGAAAACAAACGCGTGATGAACGGATGTGATGACACAAACTACACAGCGATGATACTCGTAAAATATGTGGGTTAAATGAAAGAAAGTCCTAATCTGTTTAAAGAATACAACACTTTATCGCGCTTATCATAATTATTGTACCAACAATATAAAGGAACCGTTACACCTGACGGAAAGTTTGTGAAACATAATTCCCGTAGCTAAATTCTTAAAAGTTTTTATAGCACACCGTGCGTAAAATGACCACTTTACGCACGCTGCGCGTGCGTAAAGTCGGCATTTTCCGCACTTGTGCTATAAAAAATTATACGAAACTCGTGCGAGAAACTTCTTCTCGACTCGTGTGATTGCAGCACTGTAATGTACTAATTTTTTTTTTTTTTTTCAGAGATTGTACGCCATTTGAGGACATAGTTTTCATTATTTTGGTATATAAATTAACCATTATTTTTTATGATTTTTTAAAGAATTGTCCGATGACTTGTCACTTGAGAATTTGAGACATTATACTGATTGTGGTCTGGTTTACGCGTCCAAGGTGATTGCTTATAAAAAAAGTGGTCTGTCTCTGTCTGTCTACTCATCTGTCATCTAGCTGTCAAACTAGTCTGAAGCAAATTATTATAAATTTATCTTGATAGCAGGGGACACATTTCTAAACAGCCATTACTCAAGTTACGTCACACGAGGGCAAATGGAAGTTGCAGCCTTTTCGTAAAAATATTCATCATCATGAGGTTTTTTAGACCAAAACTTCAAATATACGGCTTATTAAGCCTAAATCTCGAAATGGTTTTCGAATTTACACACTTTAACATAATTTAATCTGTGCCAATTATATGTGTGTTGGGTCCGATCGGATCTGGTACCTACATAGTGCTTATTTAAATCTAAATTTATTTTTACAATATTTGAAAAGTAGCGTGCGGCTGTACTGAAAACTATTGGAGCAAAAGAACTGGAGATCTGACATATAGACATAGAACTATGTGTATTTCTTAACTGTTCGAAGCAACACGTATTGTATCGACGACATCGCCATCTGTTCCTTAGAACAAGGCGTGAAATTCACATAACGCCCTCGTGAGCATTCATGTATGTGCATTACAAGCGTGTGTATCAAGTAATTAAAGAAAAAACGAGTGTACACCCATGGTGGGAAAATTCAACGATCTAGGATGAGTACCTACTATCGGTAGCGCACTTGTCGTGAAAGCAAGAGGTCGCAGGTTCGAATCTTGGCCCGAGAATTATTTTCCAAATACTTGTTCATTTGACATTTGTTTCTGATTGATCTTTTCTAGTGGCTAATGTACTCTTATAATATTTAGAGTATCCAAAGCGATGGATGTCGCTATCTATACTGATAATAAAGTAGTAAAGTAATAAAGTAAAGTAATAAAGTAATAAAACCTCTTTTAGGATTCCGTACATTGACCAATTATTTCAATTATTCAAATCAGAGATGACTCCTCAAGATAGTCGCGAAATAGACAACGATGAAGAAAGCGTGATAAGTATGAAAGAAATTGTACAGGCAATGAGAGGTATGATAGCTGGGAAAGCGGCTGGATATACAGTGTCAAAAGAGATGCTAAAATAAGGAAATGGCGTGGTGGCTAGCCTGCTGTGCCGGCTCTTTAATATGTACTGGACGAGCGATTGTGTTCCAGTTGACAGGTTTGTAGTTTGTACCTTGTGGCTTGTGGCCTTGTAGCTGTCATGGTCCCGCTATATTAAGGAAAATGTTAACAGCAGGACTGCAAAAGCTACCGAGGTATAAGTCTTCTTAGTATTGTTGGCAAGTCTTTGCAAAGGTTCTTATTACGAAAGTGATGATGAAACCGAAGAAAAATTTGGGATGTACAAGCGGGATTTCGAACAGGTATGGTTGCGTAGATCAGATATTTTCTTTACGAAGCATATCTGAAAAATGTCTAAGAAAACACCAAAAGGTGTTTTGTGCGAATGTGGATTTAGAAAAAGCTTACGCAACACTGTCCGTGCGTGTATGGAATGAGTAGCCACCTGTTGACCAAGTTCTCCTTGCCACATCGACAATGAGCTGTAAGAGATGGTACCCACTACCTCATTTTCGTAAATAATTAAAATGGTTACCAATCCGTCTTCGCCGCAATGTTCACATTTTTTCCCATCTACTTTCTCCGGCTTACCTTTGTGAACGTTTTGAGTTTTTAATCTCCAGGGATAGACCCTTACGTTTCAGGACTTTCTCCCTCCTTAAAACCCCTACACATAACACCTGTGCTTAAGGAATCTCTTTCAGTGTCCAATCAGTCTGACTATGGAATGCTCTTCCGGATAGTATTCGCGACTGTCTAACTATCGGTTCCTTTAAGAAAAAGCTTAAAGAACACTACCTCTCACAATATGAATAGATAGATATTATATATATGTATGTTTATGTAGTTTATTACACACTATGTATATTTATAATATTTTATACGAGGGGCATGCCAAAAGAAATTAGATACTCAAAAATTATAAAATTTATTCTTTATTACAAGTATCGATCTTTTCGAAGTATTCATCCTGAGCACATATACACTTTTTCATACGTCTGAACTAATTGGAAAATACCAATGACCACTCTTCTTTAGACACCTCAGAAACCTCGAAAATATAGGCAGCCAGTGCATCTTCTTTGCTTTCAAACTTCTTCCCCTTTATTTTTTCTTTGATTTTTGGAAACAGGTAAAATCACAAGGTGCTAGGTCAGGGGAATATGGTGAGTGAGGGAGGGTTGACACATTTTTTGAGCCGAAAAAGTCAAGTGTTTTGGCAGACGTGTGCAACGCCGCATTGTCGTGGTGCCTGAGAAGGCGTCGGATTCCTGACTTCGGTCGCTTGTCACACCAAGCTGATATTACTGTTGGAGCACAAACTGTCACATACCATTCGGAGTTCATCGTTCTTTAATTCTCTAGCACTACAGTAGCAATATGATCCGTTTTGCTGAAAAACGAGGCGACCATTTGTTTCTGTGTGCTTCGTGCATGGCGACATTTCGTTGGAGTTGGCTCATCTTCAAAGCACCATACAGTCGAATGTCACTTTGTTTCGGGATCATTTATTTATTTAATACATTTACAGTACAGCTTTACAGATACTTAAATCTAATACGCTATACCTACTAAAATAATTTACAAATAACATTTATTTACAAATACAAATAACAAATAATTACACAATACTACTCTTTTTTGCATCTTTCTCACATAACCTCAGACATTCACGAAACACGTTCATCAAACTATCAGCAAACAGATCACACGTTGGATTTGCTGACAGCAGTGTGTTTAGGCCCTCCAGAGCGCGCGGAAGCGGAGAACGACGTCGCGCCATGGTTCTAACGGTGGGTACGTGTAGCAGCTTGTGACTACGCGCGCGACTGTAATTTTTGGGTGCAAAAAGCGAGGTTACAGCGTTTACAAGTTTGGGGCAGTCAGAGTCACCCCGCAAAATACGGCACACCTGAACCAATAACTCCGTATTGCGCCTGACGTCCAGTGAGTTCAAATTGAGCGTACCTAGGAGAAAAGGGGTGGGATACATAAAAGGGTAGTAACCGAACTTTCTTTTATATAGGTAACGTAGGAAAGCTTTTTGCACCTTTTCTACTATAAGAGTGTATGTGCTCTCATATGGGTTCCATATCACAGAACTCGCCTCGAGCTTGGTCCTAACAAGCGACGTGAAGAGAAGCTGAATGGTCTTCAGGTCTTGCAAGTCCCTGCAGTTTCGCATAACGAACCCTAGTTATAAAGCCATGTTTCATCACCAGTCAGTATATCATACACATTTTTTTTCTCGCCACCGTCGAATTTATCTATCATGAATAGGCACCAATCCAACCGTCTTTCTGCTCATCGGTAAGTTTGTGCGGCACCCATCTCAAACAACATTTACGGAGAGAAAGGTGGTCGTGAATTATGGTTAGCATTGCTGCTGATCCAATTCCCTGTTCTCGCTCCAGCTCTACTTACATAATTCGTTGGTTTTCGCGAATAAGTTTTTCGACTGCACGAACGTTTTCTTCTGTGACTGCGGTTGGCAGCCGGCCTGTCTTCGCTTCATCTTTGAGACATCCCCGTCTTCTTTTAAATTCAGCAAACCAATTAAATACTGTTGTTCGTGAGCAACCAGACTCACCAAAAGTAGTAGCCAAAAGTTCAAAACATTCTTGAGGCTTAAAACTTTTTTATAGCCATAATAAATCATAGCGCGACAATCACTTCGACTGAGCTCCATTGCTGCAAGCGAATTCCCGCCAGATTCTCGGAAAAATGATGCTCATCCAAATAAAAAAAAAGAAATGATGTGCGTTCTATATTCAGATATATCAACAAACAACCAGCCTATAAGATGATGTATAACTTGCCAGTGTCAATCAAAGGAGTAAGGAGTATCTAACTTCTTTTGGCATGCCCCTCGTAGATTGTATTTATAGTAAGTATTGATATAAATGTTTATTTTGTTATTAAACTTGTATAATTCTTTGTATGTTCTTCTTCTCTGTGTACACGTGTATGATTACTTCGTTTATGTTACTTTTTCCTATTGTGATGGTTTTGCTGTCAGAAATCTCTGTTTAGAGATAAGCTCGACAATGTGCATCTTTTTTCACTGTAATTTTGTTTATGTTTATATTTCCGTGTGTGTACAATAAAGAATAGAGAAACAGTAAAGAATGATGAAACAAAGGTTATGGTGATAGAGAGGGATGAAGCGGTGACTGAATACAAGGTTAAGATTTAACACACGGAAGTAGAGCAGGTTAATGAATTTGTCTATCTGGGTTGTCTATGGATAGTGTGACGGTGAAATTGAAAAAAGAGTGAATGCGGGAAATAAAGTGAACTGCACTCCTTTATGGGGTAGCCAAAATGTGACTGCAAAGGCACGATTGGCGGTTCATAATAGAGTGTTGGCTTTTACACTTATGTATAGTAGTGAATGTTGGGTATGGCAAGATAGAATGAATGCAGTGGAAATTCGTTCCTTACGGAGTATGTGTGGTTTAACATTGAATGACAGAGTGAAAAATATCGACATACGGGGTCGTTGCGGCCTAAAAGAAGATGTAGTGACTAGAATAAAAAGGAATGCTTCGGTGGTTTGGATGGACTTGTAGAGAGGATGAATGAGAGTAGAGTGACGAAAGAAATTTATGGTGCGCAAGTCGAAGGTCGAGCTCGACCAGGCCGCCCTGTATGCTGAACAAATTTGCGAGATATTGAAGAAGGGCAATGTCAAAAGTACCCAGAATAGAAGAGCTTGTATGACTAGATTGATGGATGTGAAAGAGGCGAAAGAGGTGTTTCAGGATCGTAGCAGATGGAAATATGTAGTCTCTACCTACCCTTCTGGGAGACGGGCGTGAGTGTGAGTGTATGTATTGGTATGTATGTCAATTAACCTTCATGTAAAATGTAATTTTGCAAATTAATGCAGTATTAGTTTTAATTTCATGACTAAAATTTGAGAGTGTGGCCGACTGTACCAGAACAAACATGCCGACACCACGCGTAAGTTGTGAAGATAATTTAATTTTTATCAAATGGTAAGTGTTTGAGCTTGCGCAAGATTCATGATAGACGGGTTATCTTAACATATTTTTATTCTGAATTAATCTGGAAGTCAAGTGACCTGGTGATTATGCAGCCATCTTTATTGCCAGGAGTTTTCTGTTTGAATATACAAGTTACAATTTGTAGCCGAGGTGATGATTCTGTCCAACGTGTTATAGGAAAACAATGGAAAATAACGTTCATGATTTCAATAACTAATTAAGAATTAATACAAATAACATTGTAGAAAAACTTTAAAAAATAAATATTAAGGTGACATCTCTATATATACTTTATTTTATATTTGTTTGGGTTCTGTCCGTACCTCATAACGGAACTTATATATTATTTATTATGCAGTGTTATTTGTTGAGGGGCATAACACGACACCCTTATTTACTTTCTTTGGGGGTTTAACTTCAAATTTGATTTTTAAATTGGTCATAACTTTTTGTGTGGAAATTTTTAATTTTTCCTCCTGCTGCCTTTCAAGAGTGGTTTCAGCCACTCGTTTTCTAAAAATCAAAATAGTATATTTCGTGACGAGTATAAAATGGCGGATTTTCTTACCCGAGGAATGAAGCTAGTTCGAAAGCTTACATTCCGAGGGTAAGAAAACCCATTTTTACTCGTTGCGAACGATACTTTTTCTACTAACTGATTTATGTATGTATTTAAATATTTAATTTTTTTCTTTCAAATTTAATGTATTTTATGACTTTGCAAAGCACGGCGCGGTTTTTACCTTTTTTTCAGCCTTCGGCCGGCGGCTTTCATTTGTGGCCAGTATCATTTTGCGAAAAAAGAGTGTCAGACGCGATATAATCGATTATGTCGTGAATCGGAACGCAGGAATCGAACGGAATTTCGATTGTAAAGACCTCATTAGTCTGAGGTAAAGACAAACCAAGGACGTCAAAAAGAACCTTATTTAGCAGGAAATGAAGACAAACGTCAAAAAGAACCTAATTTTGCAATAAATGAAATTTCAATACGATATTTCAAACTGACCTGATAGTCATTCCGCAACGGGGCCCGGAAAGTTCGTTTTTTGAAAACTAATGAAACTTTTTCATAAAGGTAGTAGAAAAAAGTATTTTCAAAACACACAGTTTGGGCTCTTCCAGGTAGGAAATGGCTGAAGAAATTTTTGTAAAATATACGTTAACTTCGTCGTAATATCTTCATATCTATCATGGAATAATTATCATTTGAATGCAAGGTTCTAATTACCTACCAGGATGATTTAGAAGAAAAAATGGGCATGTTCAAGCATATCGGAAAAACGTCTATGAAAACACCAGAAGGTGATTTGTACGTTTGTGGATTTAGAAAAGGCTTATTATAGACTAAAAAATCAATACATTTATGGCCTTAATTTTGATGGGTTTAGTCGTTTACATTAATTCGCATAATAGGTATACTTGTATTGTTCATGTTCAAAAACAAACACACAAATTCACAAACAAAGAAACCCTAACCTCAAATTCATATACCTTGCTCCGTTCCGTGGTCGGGAAAATTATATCGGCGTAGAAGTTGGAAAAATCTTGTGGTACGATTTTGCTGATAACAATAGGTTCAGTTTTATATAGTAATCTTAATTATATGTATGAATTTATTGGCTAGATAGATGGGGAACATGAGACGATGATGTGACTAATTAATCATATCTACCATCAGTAATGGAATCCTACATAAATAGAGCTGGACATTGGACATAACCAGCGACCATGGTTCCGTACATGACAAATAACTCTATCTAGATGTTCTGATAGTGTAACATTGTTATTTGTTTTGAGGCAAACAATACGAGAATGTTGAACCAGTTATCGTTTATTTACCTATACTTATTATTTTTACTATCTGTATAAGAAATAGGCCCTTTATATTGACACACGGACAGTCAGACGGACAACTAAGTGATCATGTAACGGTTCTGTTTTACATTGGTGAGGTACGGAACCATCAAAAGGATTGTTTTATGTACATATTACATTGTTTGTGTTTTATTTCTACAAAGATTTGCCTCTTATATATCTTATATGCTTTTAAAGGCCTAACTTTTTATTACCTTACTAAAAAAAGAAAAAAAGGAACACCATTTTAAAAGTACAAATTGAACACGTGCTTGGCGCATGACTTCAACTCGCATTTTAACAAATCTACTTGCGGAAGCAGAAAACTAGCGATAGTGGTAGTCCATCCATGCTGACAACTTTTCGTGAAAAAAATTGGTAATTTTTTGTCGTGTAGCTATGTAACTTTTCTATGGAACAGTTGATTTTTTTTTTGCGATTTGAAGGTTGGCTCCATACTCCATAGGAAAAGTTGTTCGTATAGACGAGTACTATTGCCAGTTCCCGGTTTCCGCAACATGTATAAAATAATTCCTTAGCAGCATTGCATTAGGTCTTCCGGTTTCTAATACTACATTAAAGTTCATACTACCTACATAGGAATAAATTTATATATTTTTGCCACTTGGAAAATAATAAATGAACATAATATGTTCGCGGATCTATAATATTCTACAATAATTATAACGGCCAAAATACAACTTTTAGCTCAGAGCAATGTATGCCAATAGTTTACCATATGCATAAACGTAATCTTAATGACATTATGGTAGTTTCAAAATAATTGGATTGTCCATAAGAGTAAAGTAAAAAAAAAAAACTTCACTCTTAAGAAAAATCCAATTCTTTCGAAGCTACCATAATATCATTAAAAATACGTTTATGCGCATGGTAAGCTATTTGGATCCGGAGAAACGACTTTAACGGGACACCTGACGCTAGAACATCAACAACACCAGGTTTTCAAGGGTTCATTGGAAGAAACTAGGTCTCTCCTCGTATAGCAGAAAATATATTTGATTTATCGATCTTTTCTCTAAAGATTCCACATATAAACAATGTTTTAAGATTTATACTTTTGTCAAAAAAACAATGTTTTCCACCCTCTTTTTTTTTGGTTTTCAAACGTTCGTTTCAAAAACGCGGTCAAGAGATCAACCTGATTTTTTTTTATAAAATAGGCAATAGAAATATGAAGGGATGTTACCTAAATCCAATATTTTTTTCCCTACAAAATATTTCAGTATTAGCTAAAAACACACAAATTTGTTGTTTCGCTGCGTGATCACTATAGTATTACGCATCCAAGAACAAGAGACCAAAGAGACAACATAATAATCGCCTCTATGAAAAGCGAATAAAGTGTTTGCCATTAGACTTATTGTGCTGAATGGGTAAAAAAAAATTGCTAGGGTATGCCATCCTCTTAACGACAATTTATCTTTCGAGGTCAGCTGGGACTAATAGCATTACGTACTTTCCGAGGCACGGAGGGACACAAATCAGTCCCATTAATGGTCACCCATCCAAAGACTGACCATGCCAACTATTGCTTAGCCGCGGGATGGTAACTGATAACACGGTCGTACGATACGCTGCTACGAGCACAAGCTCCCACAACACAACAACAACAAAAGGTTAAAAAGTCAATGTAAAAGTTTAAAGGTGAATGACTTTTAGTCTGGAACATGTCTAGAAAAGTACAGAAAATAAACAGTAGGTAAGAAGTTAGGTTTCCTAGGCTGAACAAATAATTTAAGGGGCTCCACCTTGCTAAACATCAGTTTTGCATTGGATTCAGTTCCATCAATGTAAGTGGTAAAAATTTCAGAGTGATTTTTACAGAATTGTTGTTCTGCCGGTAATTCGATGCCATATATATACAGATTGTTTTTTTTTTGCAGCAAGATTTTTCTCCGGCTAAGGTGGGTAATTCTAATTCGCATATATTAAATTATGTTAAGGTATGTTAATCCGAAAACCATTTCGAGATTTAGGTTTAATAAGCCGTATTTTAGAACTTGTCTAAACATGGTGATGAATATTTTTACAAAAAAGCTGCAACTTCCATTTGCTTCCGTGTGACGTCACTTGAGAAATGGCTGTTTAGAAATGTGTCTTGCTATCAAGATAAATTTATAATAATTTGCTTCCGACTGATTTGACACATGGATGACAGATGAGTAGACAGACAGAGACAGACCACTTTTTTATAAGCAATCACACATCACAATCAGTAATCAGTATATGTCTACAATTCTCAAGTGACGTCATATCGGACAATTCTTTGAAAAATCGTAAAAAAAAGTAATGGTTATACCAAAATAATGAAAACTATGTCCTAAAATGGCGTATATTCCTTGAAAAAAAATAAAAAAAATCTTTTAGAAATGAGCTATGGGAATTCCATGAAAAAGTCTACCATAGGCAGTCTTAGGGACTGCCAACAGAAGTAAAATTTTTCACTGCTGGTCAAACGCAACACGTCATAGCATGTCGGTGACGCAAACTTATTATTTTCCCCTACCTAAAATCGCTCAACGCACCACGCGCATAGGGAAGTTTTCACCTCAATAGATTATTTATTGTTTTCGGAGTATATATAGACTATAATATAATAGGTAAATAAGTTTTTGTTGAATAAATATTGAGCAAATTGTTTCGATTTCGACCTGTTTCGATTAATTAGAAAAAGGCAGGTTTTACACAATCTAAAAGGCTGCTGAAATTTTTAAATATTTTATTTTGTAGTCATTGCCAACGAGCTAAAACTTTAGTTCGTTGGTCAGTGCCCTTAAATCTATCAAAGACAGTCATCAAATCGGAGGGGGAAAACCATACTAGACCTGTGTTATTAGTCAGACAGGGCCTAATTATTTTACACATGAGTAAAGGCACGACTTGGTTTGAGACCTAGATATCTTAGTTGGTAGAGCAATCGACCAGTAAGCAAGAGGTCCCGGTTTTAAATGCCTGTTTAGAGCTTCTCACATCCAGATTTACTTTTCTTTCTGAGTTTCTATACTGCCATGATGTATTGCTATATAAGTTCATGTTTTTTGGCACCCATGTTATGTAAGTGGTAAATTTTTGGGCACCTATGTGAGTAAGTGGTATATTTTTGGGCAACTATGTATGAAAGTGGTATATTTTTGGGCACCTATGTATGAAAGTGGTATATTTTTGTTGTAGCTTTATAAGAAGTTGCGATTAAAATGTGGGTTATCATTTCTGACAACACTATGGAATAATTACGTAACAGCAATTCTTCGAAGTCGGTGTTTCCTTGACTTCGTTTAATGTAGCGTTATAAACTGGTAGGTACTTTTAAAAAAGATAAAATCATATGATGATATTATTTATATGACTTCCAGTATCAAAATCCCATTTTATATGGTGCTGTAAAACAATAATCCCCGACTCAATGTCAGTGATGTGCTTTGTACCGTATGAATGAAAACATATTGTTTTACATTTGCTAAACAGCAGACAAAAGGACAATAAATCTAAAATGTAAAGGCGCTACGGAAAAAAAATCGACATTTTAAGGACTTGCATATCTACTTCAGTAAATAATGTGTTATTTTGATTAAATAGTACATTATTTTTGGATTCTTTTTCTAGGGATCTGTTAAAACAGAAACGCGATTGGAGAAATTCGGCTCGATAGAAATATTTATTGAAATGAGGTCCTTTTCGACACCAATTCTCCTGGTTTGACAATTTAGAATGACATATAGAGTGCAACTATATTTTATTAGGTGGGTTTTAACAGTATCTAGGACCAGGTTAAACGAAATATTGATAGCAAGTTTAGTACATTTTATATAAATAAAAAACCGACTTTTTGCTACTTTTCCACGAATCCGTCCCTCTCGCACTGAGGATTTTTTGAGGATGGAGTAACAGGGACGCTAAAACTTTTACATATCGCCTTAACTGGCTAGTGGTAGAGCACTCAACTGCTAACATAGAGGTAATCGGTTCAATCCCCGCGGTGCACATTAACTTGTGTTCGGTATGCGTGCTTCGTATCTCAGCCGGATTTTGAAAAACCCGCCTTTTAAAATTAAAAAAACTCTGAACTTTGACAGTGTTTTACTTGAAAAGCTCGAAATTCAGGTTCGTAAAGACATGTAGCCTCCGAAAAACCGAAGGCTTTTTCTATGGCAGCAAAACGGGATGGCCCGCCTTAATCAATATTTCTCAGGCCAGCCAAGTTTATGACATGTAACTTAAATTATGTGCACGATCAGTTATCTAAACAATTACCTAATTCAGTATTTTTAAATACACAAAAGATGACTCTTATACATAATATCTTATTTATTTTTGTAATATGCCTCTATTAGCTTTTTATTTAGAATTACACAATATAACTTTAAATATATACAATAAATAAAAGAATATATAAAACTTGAAATATATTTCGGCCCTTAGTGGGGCATCATCAGTCAAGTATTAAAAAAATTACAAATATACCGTAGTAATAAAAAATAAAAAAAACAAAATTTTTCTTAATTAACCTAAGTATATGCTCTTATGTATTATGATTTAAAAGGTACTTGTACTCGTCTACAAATTCTTATATTAAATAATAAAAGTTTGTGGACAAGTACAAGCACCCTTCAAGTGTCAACAATCACCACCATCAACTCTTCTCATACCATCCCAATTCTGGCATATGTGTTGCCTGAAATTTTTATAATGATTTATATTGCACGTTTCCATTTTGTATAGGCAAGCTCATTTTCCAGATCAACATCTTTGGTTTCATTAACTATTTCTATTTATATTTCTATCTATTTGTGGCCTGGCTCAAAAAATCGTGTGTGTCGACCAATTTGGTGACATTCTAAGTAAGGCCCAAGTCGAAGGCACGTTATTATAATATAACAATCAGGTATGTATGACTCAATTGATTTGGTCAGCGACCTCCGTCTCAGGGTAGGTTGAATTCACGATACTGACGACGAAAAAATATAAAAAATACTTTTTTTTTATTTAAAAACTTCTTTACATTTTTTTTCTAACTTCCCAAAAAAGGTAATAAATAAGTGTGAGAGAAACTAAGCGGGTACATATAAGTATATTTTCAATGCAAGTGCTCGTAAAGGCCCACTTTTTATGCATCAAAACCGAACAGAAAGTCGATTATTTTGCCCTAGGGCTTTATTATTATTATTATTTTTAATTTATTTACAATGGTTGGCTAACCTGCAGCCTCTCCTGTGTACCATAAATGTTATACTTTTTTTTTTCACCGTTTAACGGCTCTGGATACAGTGCTTTTGAGCCAATCAGAATTTAAAGTTCACAAGATTATATTTGTTTTATTTCCGCACACTATGCATTGAAAAACGTAGTATGATACACCGGCGTAAGAGCAATAAATTACTCGGTTACGTTTAAATCGTCCTCGTAATGTATTCCTTTTCGCCCTTGTAGCATAAACTACTATTATTCATATATTTTTGAGTAATTAAAAAAAAAAGTCCCCAAAGTTACGTTTTTTAAGAACGTATGCGAGTTAAAAATTTAAAATATTTTACCATACAGGGTTATAAAGCAGGAAAAATATAGCGATGCGCTTTACAGAAACACGATTTAAATCTTCAAGATGGTACGACACAATTTGATTAGTTATACATAAAACGCACATTATAAAGAAAATATGTACACTTTATCTAAGCTAAAGCCGACAACAACATACAACAGACAACATACAAACTTCCATGAGCTTCGATCCTGCCACATCACATTCCCCTCTACCACATTCAATGCATATGTACTCTTTTAAAATAATGCTATTTTACTTTCAGAACACCTACAATGTGAAACAAACTACAAATGTGGAATTTTCGCAGTAAAATAGTAACACTTACTTGAATTGAACACTTGGACGAAGCTTGAACCTCGTAGAATACTCTTGATCACAGAAATTACTGAATATCCAACAAATAACTTAAAATTGTATGTGTGACACAAAATTCTGAATGAAAAAAAAAACCTTTTGTTTTTCTAATCTACATAATGTCGCACGTTTAATCTCTATAGAGACTGGTGTAAAATGCGACTTTTTAACACGCGGTCAGTAATTCAGTACCTCCCCAGGGGCGGCTTTAGGGGCAAGGTCCATGGTCCATACCCCCCCCCCCCCAATTACATATATCAAACTATTTTTTAGTCTAGAAGATAGGTCGTGGCAAGTTATTTACGAAATACCAAATTACGGAATACTATCATCATCACCTTATTTATGTCTCCTATAAAATTCGGCCTAATAAACACGTCAAACGTTCTCTTCTCCTACGTAATTTTGGTGCGATTGACAGAGATGCGCTGCTCACGGTTGCAACCAACATTGACTGGTCAGCTTATAAAAGAGATTGATGATGCTGGTCAAAAGGTAGTGGCTTTTAACAAAATTGTTACAGAGCTTTATGACAAGCATGCACCCCTTCGATCAGTCACTGTAAAGCATTCCCCAGCTCCTTGGCTCAGACCCAAAATAAAAAGGCGTGACCATGCAAGAGCTCTATAATACTAATCCTACAGAGAAAAATTCATCTTACTCGTATTTAAATAATACAGAAACAGATGCATTAGAGTGTGTAGAGATACTCAAAGACGTCACATTCATTCCACTATAGATAAATGTAACAACACAAACATCTGGCAATTGCTTAAAACTCTAGGAGTTGGTAAATCTTTCACTTGGACGTCTGACGATGTACTACGTGACAAGGGTGAGTGCGGGCGATTTCATACTAACATGTATGAATTAGCCCGTACTCCCGCCATGTCACGTACTGTAGATCTTAACGGTCTTAATAAATTCTTCACAACACCTACGACTATAGTCGCAGATTCATCAAAAAATTATTTTATAAATTATCTCAATAATCTACCAACTGCTGAACCTTTCGTTTTTATAAAAGTCACGGCTGAGGATGTTAAGAAGTGTACCCTATCCATCTCCTCAAAATTGGTAGGGTGTGATAACATAGGCTTAGATACGATTATTTCTATCCTTGATGTGATGTTGTCTCCCCTCACAAAACTGTTTAATAATTCATTGGCCAGCAATACTTTCCCTTCCACATGGAAACGAACTATTGTTATTCCCTTACGAAAAATCACAAATTCCACTTCCTTTAAAAATTACCATTCTTCAATTTGTATCCAAAGTCCTTGCAAAACTTATCCATATTCATATAAGTGAATTTCTTTCCCATTACAATTTTACAGTCAGGTTTCCGCCCAGGTCATATATCTGTATCTGCTCATGTCAAAGTCACTGATGATATCCCCTTTAATATGGACAAGCAACATCTCACAATTCTTATATTGCTCGACTTCAGCAATGCTTTCAACTCAGTAGACTTTGACCTACTTCTGGGGCCTAGCGCACTCGTAACATTTCTCCAGCCGTTGTTTCCTGGTTTGAATCATATCTTCGCAGTCACCACTAGAACGTAAAGGTAAACGATGTTATTTCTGATTGGTGCCCGCTAACAACTGGTGTACCGCAGGGTGGCGTCTTGTCTCCATTACTTTTGTCAATATTTATAAACATTTTTGTCAAATATTTATCTCCTCGCTACCACTTCTATCTACAACTGTGTTGATGATCTACAACTGTATGTTAATGCACCCTTAATGAAGCTATCCAATCTTTGAATAAAGATCTACCTGCACTAGCGACGTGAGCAATTTGCCTTCGGTCTTCTAGTAAATCCTAGCATGTCGCAACGCAAGTCATTGGTAGCTCAAGAATGCTAGCTAAAGTAGATGATGACCAAATTACCCAGGTTCTTTTTGGTGGTACTGTAATACCATATAGTGACACTGCTGAACACTTAGGAGTCACGTTTGATAAAACACTTTCTTAGGCTCCTCATCTAGAATCTTCAAGTAGGAAGACGTATGGTACTCTCCACGCAATGAAGCGTCTGCAGAGCTATTTGCCAATCAAATCTAAAATTATGTTAGCACAATCATTTCTCCTCCCTATTTTAGATTATGCAGACTCTTGTCACTTGGACCTTACTAAGGAACTTCTCAATAAACCCGAACGTCTCCAAAATCTTTGTATTCGTTTTATTTTCTCTCTTCACAAATATAACCACGTATTTGAATTCCGTTCGCAGTTAAACTGGCTCCCCATTCGCCTTCGCAGAAATGTTCACATTCTTTCTCTTCTTCATGGTATTCCTCCCTGTTACTTGTTAGAACGATTTAGTTTTCTTACCGGTCATGGTAGGGAGATGCGGCTGTCCAATAGCAAAATATTAGCACTTATTGAAGGGAAAACTGGTGTTTACAATGATTATTTTACTTTTCATGCTGCACGACTCTTGAACCGATTACCCCTTTCTGTACAAAACAAAATTTGAAAAATGTAAACTCATTTAAGATCAAAATGAAGCACTTTTTTCATACTGAATACCCGTCACAATAGAACTCCATCTAAATATCCCTTCCCTATAATTATCTAAGTATGTATTTGTATTTATATATTTTAGTTTATTTTAATTTTCATATGTTTATGTTGTTTTTTAAGTAAGTCTATTAACAATATAATTTATGCTAATTATTATTACATTTTAGTTAAATTAGCACTGCTTATTTTGTGAGCATTAACAATACCCCTTTTTAAAAAACAAAGTTTAATTTCTAACATATTTTTCATTCCACCCAAAGGTTGCCTGGAATATATTATTATTAGCAAAATGCCGCCTTTGTACACAATATCTGTTCTATGTAAAAATGTGTTGTTAATTATGTATGTTAATATACAAGAAGTGTAATAAATAAAAATAAACTAAATGTAACTAAGCGAAAAGTTAGAAAAACAAATTGATAAATAATTAACATTTTGATCCTTTAGACTGTGAGCATGTTTTACATTTATTTTATTGTAGTACAAAAGCGAGGAACACAAATTGATAAGTTGGGGTCTTGGGGAACGTTTATGTAGCTCGGGCTTCGGTCTTTCGTATTTTGTCATAAATATTATATTATTATAAAAATGTCCATAAGATGTACACCTAAATCTACTTTGTAATAACAAGAAAGAGTAAAAAATTTAATAATAGCTCGGCTATCCTATAAAATTAATATAATTTTGATATCCCAAGAAATGATTGTCTAAGAAGAACGTTTGTTATTATTTTCATGACTTAAGTTGGTAAATTATAAACTAAAACAGCTATAACCCAACATAATGTTGTATGTATATGGAAGGAAGTTAAAAGGAAAACTATCACAGCTAAATAGGCTTTACAAGTACAGATCGCGCCAAACTTTAAGTCCCCTCTAAACACGGGACGCTTCGCATCGGGTGGAACAAAATGTATGGGTCGTTCTTCGGAAGAGCAACTTCCGCGCGGACTAGAAGTTTGGGGCGATCTGTATTATAGCTTGAACGTAACCGCTGTGCCTTGCCGTAGGCACCGCGCCGTACGGCGAGGGCGGGGGAGGAAAGGAGATAGCATGAGTTCACATGAGATCGATATTGTTTTATTAATTAACATTTTTTTTATTATTTGATGATTGCGATTCGGATTTGAATTATATGTTTACATATTTGAATAAAAATCATAATTTTAATATAACGTACCTAGTTACTTATTTCTCTTACCATTGTAGTAGTAAAATATTTCCTAAAAAATATAAAAAGCTTATATCCTTAAAAATTATGAAAACCAATCTCGTAAGATCCGACAATATCGATCTTATGTGAACTCATGCTACTCTTTCCTTTTCTCCCCCCGTCGCTCGGCGCTTAAGGCGGGGCACAACGCAACGGTTACGGTCAAGCTATAGTCGATGAACTTATAAAAGTTATAAAATATACTTGGAGCAGAAGTCCTTATGTTGTGTAGTGTAGGGCAACTACGGAACCCTACACTGCGCGTGGCCCGACACGCACTTGGCCGGGTTTTTTCCGTAAATAATATATCGCAATTTGTGCAAATTCCTAATAACAAACGTATTGTTTTGGGACAAAATATGGATCAAGGTAAATTATAATATTTAGATATTAGTATGATAGTTTCTGTAAAAAGCGTTTTGTAATCATATCACTAAAAAAAGGCTTCATTTGATTTTAATTTTAAACAATAATTAATAGCCTCAATAAATCACGAATTATTATGGTTATAATGGAAAACACGACGCCATTTTCCTTAGCGCCCGTCGCCCTGCTGACAACTCAAAAACTCAAAACCTACGCTACTCGAATTATGTTTTGTACAGCAAGACGGAAGTTCTATTCGTTGTACAAAGAAGGGCCAGCCAACCCCCCCCGCCCCCCCAAGTCAGTACCTGTATGATATGAGTAGATGTACAAAAAATATAAACAAATGGATAATAAGCCCAGTATGTCTACAGGAGATAATGGAAATAGACAATATCACTTTATTCTAGTTATGTGTAGCAGACTTTTAAATCAACAAACCTTTCCGTACAAGTCTGCAGCATCCATGGAATTAGTTTGTTCTACGTATATTAATTCCATGGCAGCAACATCTGCATGTTCTCTTACAACTTTCCACTCAACGAATTTCGAGGCGGTTTTCAGAAGTAGAAGGTTTCTTGAGGAATTTTCAAGGTATATATTCACTTGTAATGTAAGAGAATTGAGCAGTAACCACTTAATTCTGTATCCATATTTGCTTATCAGAATTTAAAATTCAAAATTAACGGATTTGGAAGACATTTTCACTTAACTTCCTTAAGAAGTAAATATTTGTGTGAAAAAAATTGGACAATAAGCGGCTAAAATCAGATAGCACGGGGAAAGTCACCTGAAATTGGACAATAAGCGGCTAAAGTCAGATAGTACGGACGAAGTCACCTGAAATTTGACAACAAGTAGCCTGAAATGACCAAGCTACCGAACTCAGAGCTCCATTAACACGTCTGTACACTGACGACATTCCAGATATCGATATGGGTGAGATAATATCGATCAGACAGCTCAGGAATGGTAAAACCCTGGGTGAGGACGGAGTTACATCATAGCTTCTGAAAGCCAGAGGAACACCAGTCCTGATGGCTTATAGAGGCTATTCAACCAATACCGTCCTCCATAACGGTAATGTAGCGAAAGCTTGGGCAGAAAGTGTAGTCGTTTTGTTCTCCAAAAAAGGAAATAAATGCTCTTCAAGAACTACCAACTTATATGTATAAGTTACTGAGATGGGCTGTTTTGGAATCCCTGCAGTGATTATTATATACATTGACGGACGGTACGTGAAAGCAATTAGATGTCTGTATGACGGCGCGACAATGATCGTTCGAGTTTAGGACCAGGAAACGGAACTTACCCAACATCAACGTGGCGTGAGACAGGAAGATTTTATATACCCCAAGCTGTTCACCCTGGGTCCGAAGGTTCTCAAGATACTAGACTAGACTTTGTCAAGTGAAACTTTGTACGTGAAAGCAATTAGATGTCTGTATGACGGCGCGACAATGATCGTTCAAATTTAGGACCAGGAAACGGAACTTACCCAACATCAACGTGGCGTGAGACAGGGAGATTTTATATCCCCCAAGCTGTTCACCATGGGCCGGAAGGTTCTCCAGATACCAGACTAGACTTGACAAGGCATTTATTTTAACGGCGAGTACATCTCCTACCTTCAGTTGGCCGACGACATAATTATAATGACGGAATTGTTGTACGATCTCCGGGGTATGCTCCATGGCCCAGCACTGTCTCTGGAAGACGAGGCCTCAGCATGAATTTCAACAAGATTAAAGTCATGTTCAGCAATCGATAACTGACGGGGGTATATTTTTGAGTGGAGACCCACAAATTGGCAGTCACAGTAGGACACTCGCCAGCTCCCTGGACTGACTATCTAAACAAAATTGTTGTAGCTGGATGAGGATGGCTGAGGATAGAAAAAATTAGCACAACTTGGTGGATTGAATTTGATTAAGATGCTTTATGTCACGAATAATCTTATTAGTTAAAGTTTTATTATTTAGACATGGTACAGTTAACTTGTTTTACTTTCCTATTAAAAATACTAAACTTTGGTACAGTTTATAGGATCTAAAAGAATTAAAAGCAGCATCCACGAATCTATAAATTATAGGTACAATATAACTGAATATATTAAGTTAAATTCATTGAAAACTGATTCAGAAGTCGCATAATAATAGTAGTTATTCAATGTCATGTAGAGTTGTAAAATATGAAGTGTTTTTCACCTCCTGAAAACCTGATAAAACAGGCAGATGATGGATTTTCGGACGGACTAAAATTTGTTGGTAATCGTATCATACATGCAGGGAAATATTTTTTTATATTTCGACACAAAAGGCATCAGTTTCCTAAAATTGTAAAAGCAACTGTTGTTATCGAGTTATCGAACACACTCGTACCATTGACCTAATGAATGACCTAAATTTTATCACCTCGGGTTTCACGCTTCACGTATAAAATGCGTGTTTTAAAACGCCTGGCCTTGCGTTGCAGGCAAAGTTTATGTTATGCTTGTTATAAAAAGTACGAGTGCCTATTACATTTGATACTTGTCGTTGTTGGTTCTTGATGGAACATTTGAAACATCTTGTCAATAAAACACATTACTTGGTAACTGCTCCACTTTTATAAACGTGGAGCAGTTACCAAGTAATGTGTTTTATTGACAAGACCTATTACATTTCTTATGTTGTCCCTGCGTCTACTAAAACCATAGGGTTATTTTCCTCTATGACTAAAACAAATCCCGGAAAAAAAAACAAGTGTCAATAACGAGCCGACAGTTTGAAAAGCTACCAAACGATCGGTTCGTATTTAAGGTGGCATTAGTTTATGCAGCTAAATTCATACTGAAGACTAGGTAAATTAAAATTAAGTAAATAAGTATCACGGATATATAAATATTTTTGCTAATTTCGCAGAATAAAATGTTGACCTCCCATAGTGACTCGGAGATGCGCTTGCTTTTCTAGGCAACACAAAAAATATGACTAACCGAGTATTTAATATATCATCCTGGCAGTACCGACCGCAGACCCGCAGTACAGAACACTGTGAACCAGGCCATAAAAATAAAAAAAAATAAAAAAAAATGAACACTGTGAATGATAGTAGTTGTATTTGTGACCGCATCCAAATTTAACAACGAACAAACCCTGGTCCATGCAAAGACAAGCCAGATAAAAAAAAATGAAATACTTATAAAGAAATATATATATAATAATAATTAAAGGCGACCAGCCTTTGTATTGCAAACATTTCAGACAAGTTTTGGATAAATCACTAAAGGTTTTGACATAGAATCCTTGCATGTTGCAGTAATGCCTTGCCCGCACGTTTCGCGAAAATCTACGTTTTATCTTTACCCGGCGTTTAGGAACGCTACCTCCATGTATCCATCTATCAGCCTTAGTTCGTCCACTGCTTTCCAGGACTTTGCCACTCCCGGCGGTCATCCTGGAAGAATTGCCCATACTCATACACGCTGGGCGGGCGGGTTGGTGAATGCGGTGCTGGAACCCTCACACCAGTGACGCCGCTGCCCGTCACCAGTCTGTTCCATAAAAGGCCCGGCTATTAGTAATGGATATACCGCCATCCATCGGTCCCAGGCATGGTGGGCCTCCTAGTTTTTTGGCTGTGAGCTGTCCTCTTACTCTCCCCCGAATTACTTCGAGGGGGTCTCCAAGTAAAATGGTGGTACCACCACAGTCGAGCCCAGCATCAGCTCTAACACCTTGTTACCACGCTACCTTAGTATAATAATATTTTCGAGTACCTAACTTTTAAGTTGTATTTAATTTATCTTTTTATGTTTTTCATTTCTGATGCTTTCTGCTATATGAGTCACAGTTACTTGATTTTTTTTATTTTATTATTATGTTAAATAAATAATATGTTTATTTATTATAAATTTATTCATTATATGCATTTCCATATAAATATTTAAATTAGGGGCCAATGTATAGGTGGCCTGTTGGCACCTCAGAATAAGACACCATAGTAGACTTCCTAAGTTTATGGTTGGCACATGAACCTAAATCTATGGGTTGGCACAGATGAAGCGAGAGAGGGCTCTATTCTCCGGTTGTATTATTTACTCTTTTAAGTAAAGACAAGACAAGACAGCGGACTGAGCGGACTGTTGTCGCGACATGCCGGTTTGATTGTCGGGCGACGTGATGCAACGACGCCTGAACATGCTATTTCTTTTGCACGCGATGGATTAGTTTATACCCTGCCATCAGTGTTACGCGGGAGTCACCCAGTGGGCTTAGCATAGCGTTTAATCGCGCGCGACGCCACTAGTTGAATCACAAGTGCGAGGAGCATGACGTACTGTTTATTCGCAAAAACATCGTGTCGCGTTCCTCGCACCTGTGATTCAACTGTGCTACGAGGCCTGATCCGTAGTAGCCCGGATCAAACTGACTCAACCCACCCCTTGTCTTTCAACGTACCTACCAAAAATTGACTCGCAACTTGATTGCTATCGGGGCCATATTGGCTACGGGTATGGTTATCAACATAAACAGATTCATCATGCTTAGCTATCGTTGGTAAGTGAATTATGTAAACAAACCGAGCAAACCCATACGGACTTCGTGACCGACCGATCATTGAAGTGTCTTATTGTGGATTTCGTTTTTTTGGTGGAATCGAACAGAACATGTTTTTCAGAACATTGGAACATTTTAAAGAACAGCTGAAAGAATTATTATTAGCTACGGTTCCCCTAGTTCCATACTGCTTCAGTATTTTCATTCCTTTTCTCTATTTGCGCACTTTTTGACAGATGACAAAAAACCACCACCGACCACCATAGTTTATACCATTCATAGTGGTCTGAAGTTAGCTGCACAATCACGTTTGACAGCTAATTTTTCCAAAGACTTTTGACGTTTGTTAGGGGTCGTGACCAAATCGTGGGCGTTTTGGTGGAAAATAGTGGTTTATTGTGATCTGACAGATCTGATAACCACTCCTGTAACACTGTTTGTCACAGCAGAGCACATTGTGTATTGTATGTATATATGTCATGCATGTCTGTGTGTGAGTAAGCGGCTGACTGACGGCGACAGCGGTCGGTCGTTGTGTTATTATTTTTTTTAAGTGATTTGATTTGTTATTTCCGAACAGACGGAAAAGAAAGAAAGTGGGGAGACCAAAGAAAGTACGCGTTTCTTTTTCTTTTGTTTGTTTTCGTAATCGCTGATTGTCCAAGTTAACTATACCATCATCTGTGTCAGGAGCGGCTTCCATTTCCATATAAAAGTTTTTTTGTATTTCGAAACATGACCCTACGTTCCTTTGTTTCGGTTAAATTTTGATTAAATATATAAACAGTAATTTCCGTAGTATCAAGATTCAATACCGTGTCGCGTCGCCAACGGGTTTGCAAACAGTTAATTTTACTAGAACGGTAAGTTGTTTCAATTTCTACATCGCATGAAAAAACTGCAATCGAAGAAACCCTTTGGTCAGGAGTTCTCTTTTGTGGCAGATATCGGACTATGGAGAAGTATAATACTTACCGACATTAACCACGACAATAAAATTTTGTCAATAAAATTATTGTGGCCAATATCTCAATCCTGGGGTTGGTTGGGTAAAGTTTACTTACTTACTTTAAATACGTTTGTTTTTCAATGTCTATTATTTCGGTTTTACGAGGCATTAAGGCGATACGTAAAAGTTTTAGCGTCACTGTTACTCCATATGCGAAAACACCCTCAGTGCAAGTGGGACGGATTCGTGGAAAAGTAGCAAAAAGTCGTTTTTTTTTTAATATAAAATGTACTAAGCTATTCTGTCAAAAAGATTTTTAAGGAGACTTTACAAATACATAATATCCACATTTTGAATGCAATTTCACAATGAAATTAGTTAGGATTTCAGAATTACAGGAGAAAATAAAACAATTTAGAGGTCTTTTCGGAATTAAATTCTATCGAGAAAATTTATCCAATCGCGTTTTCCATCATTGAGAGTCTTAATCAAATACTCAATAAACATTTACCCAAAAATGAAATATGTAGTTGACGTTACAGTGGAGAAAATGGATTTGAAAAAACTCCTTTTTTTTTTGGTATCGCCTTAATCATGCCTCCTAATCGATACTCTGACTTTAGGGGAGTTGAATGGTACTTATCTGAAATGCAGCACTGATCGGCTGACTAATTGCCTTTCCTTTCAGAAACATAGACAAGACCAGCAAAAAAATAATCTTGAACTTTGAATGTATGTTTATTATATAAAATAAATGTCATCCAAAAAATTTTCAAGGTTGATGCAACTGGTCTTGGTTAAAAGTGTCTATAGTTGTTGTGCAGGATTATGAAAGCGAAGGCATGAAATAACCTGGTCGTTCGTCAACTCTTCCCATAGCAACTCATCCCATTGACAAACTCATGAATTTCAAAATATATTATTTTTTCATTCCTAAATCGTCTCAGGATGTTTCTTTTTTTATGTTGGTAAAATACAGTCCCAAACAAAACTTTTAGGGGCAAAATATATTAAAGACAAACATATGCCTTAAATATAATAAAAAAAATCAACACCATTTATATTTATCTTGTAATTTTAAGTTTTTACAATTATTACTTTTTATTGGAACCACTCAATCTCTGTTAACAATTATAAATAAAATAATAAAAAGATACAACAGTTTTTACAAAAAAGTTATTATTTATCTCTCTACTATAAAAAATAAACAATTTTCTTCATGATTTTTTTTTTACTCTTATTTACTTAAAAATGTAGTGAGACGAGTTGGGAATGGAAAAACATTCATTTTGTAACTTGCCATTGGGACACGAAGATGGTTAGCTGGCTAATCTTAAAATGGATAGGTATATTTATACTGTCAAATTCTAGCAACTCCGGGCCTCCTCTTGATTAGAGTGCGTTTCATAGAATAGTACCTATGCTGTTATGTTGGTAGCAGCAGTTTCATCCAATCCATAGACATACAATTTTGTTTTATCCAATCATCTCGTTTAGAAGTCGTTGGTGCCAACATTACGACATAGGTATTATTTTATGAAACGCACTTTACTTTAGATTGCTACAAAATTAGAAAAAAGTTGAAAAAAATAATTTCCATATGCAAAAATTGTGTGCACATTTAACAACCTAGTCATATTGTTGTAGCTTTGTAGACCATACAAGAAATTCCATTTTGTTTGTTTACATTATCTTGCTCTATTGAGTTCTTTTGTTTCAAATGGTTTTTGTTCCAAGCTATTGATTTATTCAACAGAATTTAAGTTTCTTTGTTAATAAAACTACACTTGTCTAAGATATCAAAAATTTGGTACAGTAATTATGTTGATTATGCAAGATGAATAATTTTCAAATTTGGCATCATCCATTGATAAAAAGCCACTGATAAAAACCGAGTATAAATGTTATTTATATGCAGGTGGTTAAAAAGTTGGGTTATTTAATAGTAAACTAGCAAGTACCTAGATAATCTAGAGATTATCCCACAAAACGTGAAATAATACCTAGTTTTATAGAAGTACTTCTCCAATAAAAAAAAGGGGGTTTCATAGTTAAAGTAACTTCATGCCTATTAACAGTACAAAAAGAGTCTGATATAAAACAAAAATTACTTTGTGAAATTTATTAGGATGCATTACTCATACATAGGGAATGCAATCTCGGTATACCGAGATCTCGAAATACCGAGATCTCGCTCATATATTGCAAGATCAATCACGCATCGTTATTAGTGCGAGATCTCGCAAAATTTCCGAGATCAAGCGGCAGCGCATACTACAGATGCAGGACATTGACGACACTTGAATAACTTTAAAAAAAGATAAAGCTTGGATTTGCTGGGTCAAGAAGACAATAACTGCATTCTGCATCATAAAATCATTAACATCATTTTGTTGAAATTTATGACTATAAACATGGAATTACAAAGAACTTTGTCTGCGGCTGGGCTAGCCTATAGGCTATATAAAGTAAAAACACACGCCACCTTTAAATAAAATCATATACTCTACTCTACTGTTCACACTAAACAAATTTTCCAAAGAAACATAACAAAGCAAATGAGGAAAAAAAACACATGCCCATGTAACATTTACAGTTGGTTTTTATAGTTATTATGTAAAGGAGAATTTATTCTTTCATTTGCGCTGGTATGTTTCTTTGGGAGAGCTTTTCAGTATGGTCAGTAGAATAATATAATTAACTTTTTTAAGTATGTTTAAATACATCCCTTTAATTGGATTGATATCTTATTTTAATTTTTTTATTAACTAGTAGTTGAAACAATATTTTTTCGAAAGAATTTTTATTAGTGCAAGATCTCGGTATTAGCGATATTTTTTTAAATCTTGCAAATACCGAGATTGACATTTTGGTGCAAGATTGCATTCCCTACTCATACATACATAACGTGACCATACATCCCGCTTTGGACGGGACAGTCCTGATTTTAGGCTGTCTGTCCTGCTGTCCTCAGCGAGTGCGAAAATGTCCCGCTTTCGCAAACAGAACAGATTTTCGCAAACAAATATATAACAAAATATATTTATAAATGGTTATAATTATATTTTAATTTTTTGGCCTTGGAGGTCTATTCCTGCTTGAAAAGTAAACCCGATTTTTAAAATTGATTTGCTATGCCTACAAATATAAAAAAACTGCCTAGATGTTAGATTCCATTAAGTACTAAGCTAACACGTATGGACACGTATGTCCACCTACAAGTGGACAAATTTCTTTTTTTTGGAATAAAACCTAGTAAAAACATTTTTTTTTTCGAAATTATTCCTTAGGCATCCTGCTCTGATGACAAAAATAAATGGTCACATTATACATTATTCCACAAAACGCGAAATAATACCAAGTTTTATAGAAGTACGAGGGGAGGCTGAAAAGTAACCTACCTAACTATGAAAGAAAAGACGTAACTGGATAGTTTTTTTTTATTTTTCTATATAGTCCTTTGCTAGTAAAATGCACTTATTAAATTTTTCAAATATTGAATTTAAGCCATTAAAAAAAAAAAACGGTTTGTCGTCAAAATAGTCAGAAACCGCTGCCTTCATTTCGTCGTCGGTCATAAATCTTCGTCGCCTGAGGTTTTCTTGAGAAGTCTAAACAGAAAATAGTCACAGGGGGCTAGATCTGGACTATAAGGGGGGTGGTCAATGGTTTCGAAGCCATTGTCTTTAATTGCTAGCTTTGTTGTGCGTGCGGTATGCACTGGTGCGTTATCGTGCAAAATCAGAATTCCTTTGCTTAGTTTACCTCGCCGTTTTTCTTTTATTGTCTCTCTTAGTTGATATAATAAGTTTGAGTAATAATCAGCATTCATTGTAGTTTTTTTCGGTAAATAATCTATGAGCAAAATCCCTTCTGTGTCCCAAAAGATTGTAGCCATAAGTTTACCGGCCGATGGACAGACCTTAAATTTCCGAGGCGGCTTCTCATCCTTAAATTTCCACTGTAACGACTCTTGCTTACTTTCCGGGTCCCATTGTCGAATCCAAGTCTCATCACATGTTACAATTCTAGAAATTATTTCTTCCTCTTTCCCTCGACTCATGTCCAAAAACTCTTCGCAATATTTGACACGCCTCTCCATGTCAAATGCAGTCAACATTCTAGGGACCCAACGTGCACTAACCTTGGACATGTTCAAATGCTCATGAATTATTTCATTGACTCGCTCTTTACTGACGCCCACATCTCTAGCTATCTCCCACTGCTTCACTCGTCGGTCCTCTAATATTTTTTTTTTTCACCCTGGCTACATTTTCATCGGTGACGGCCGAAACTGGTCTTCCGCTACGAGGATCATCTTCGAGGCTCTCACGACCTAATTTAAACTGCCTTGACCAAAACTTTATAACAAATTCGGAAGATCACGAACTGCCAAACACACGTGACATACGCTGTCTGATCTCCGAAGGGGCGTATTCCCTTCTTTAGTCAAAAACTTAATCACCGCACGCTGCTCGATTTTATCCATTTTCACTTTTTCTACCGACATGTTCGAAACAATTGTAGGAGACAAATAAACGTGATGCAATAAACAAATGAATGTAATACATTTTGAAAATAGAATAACAAACGAATATAAATCCATACCAGCCAGCATTATTTTTGTATATATTTCTGACCAAGGAGATTACATATCAGCCGCCCTACGTACTTCTCCAATAAAATAATTAAAAAGTGGTTCCGTAGTTAAAGTTACTTCATGCCTATTTACGGTATAAAAAAGGTTTGAAATTAAAAAATACTTTGTGAATTTTGTTAGGATGCATTACTTATACAATATAGAAAATACTGGTCAAGTGCGAGTCAGACTTGATCTAGACCTAGGGTTTCATCATATATGTTTTGGGAACAGTCAGGTAAATAATATTAAAAATTTTGCTCTCATCTTTGCCGGAATTATCATATCCTCTTTCACCGTCATAATATTATGTATTAATTCCACATAGCAATTAAGAAGAGCAGTTGGTGTATGAATGGATGGAGCCATGTTACCATCAAGGGTGCCATAATATCACAAAATAGGGTGTTTGTGATTGGTGGCATATGCTCTGTGTGCTCTGTGATTGGTAGAATGGTGGAGCCAACTTTCTCTGTACCTCAAGAAATGAACTATCTGCAACTCCTCTTCTCAATTGCTCCGACATTGATACACTTACAGGGTAGGGCGTTGAAGACTTGTAGTGGGTTAGTGTGGGAAAAATTTAAACTATAAAGCTCAAAGGACTCTCGCAATCGATTTTAGAGAAAATAAAAACTGCATTCAAAGTTCTTTGAAAAATGACATGAGGGGAAAAGGCCGACTCGGCTGAATCATAAAATGATTTGAAAATAGGATAGAGTCAGAGTTTTTTCACGCGTGCAAACGAACGAAAAAGAACGAAATCATAATATGATTCATCCAAAACGGCCTTTTTAGAGGACCAGCGAGTCTACCACGTAATTCTGATTTTCTGATTTGAGAATCAGTTTCGATTTGAGATTGAAATTTTACGTGCGTGCAAAAGAGATGGCATGTTAGGCGGGCGTCGTCGCACGCACGTCAAATTTCAATCTCAAGTTGATGTTGATGAAAATCAGAATTACGTGGTAGACCCGCTGGTCAATTCCATAATGTGACGGAGTCAATATTTGACACAATTTGCGTCTTATTTTGCCTTATATTTTGAATGCCACTATTTTCAATTTAGATTTTAGCATGGTTTTATAGTTGATCCTTAAATTATCCCTCAGTAGTAAAATGTGCACATATAAAGTTGTTTATCTACTTCCATACTGCAATAAGGAAATTGCAACATTAAAGGCAGTTTTATAAGTACCAAAATTGTTTATCCGATGTTATGATATTACATTATAACACCGCGATTTTGCGCTGAGATTGGCCCAATTTATTATAAAACCGCTAGAGACCCAATCAACAACAGAGGCGAGAAATAATTCCGACATTATTTCTTAAGCCACGCCCCCTTGGCGTTATTCTGATTGGCCTTCAAGGCAGCTTTACCGGAACGACGCACCCGAGGTTCATGAATGAATGTTTTCTCATTTTTCGTGAAATTGTTAATGAAATGAAATATATTTATTTATGTAATGTAGGTATATCAGATACACTTATTACAAGTCGGTTTTCATGTAATATAATTAAATAATCTATGTCTATAGGTAATAGTTTTATATAATAAATAATAATATGGGGAAATTCACAAGAAAATAATAAAGGTTAGGTTTACTTAAATGTAATAAAAAATACACTTGAATAAAATACAAAATATAGGAGTAAGTTATAAATATGTATATGCAATACATATAATAAATAATGCATAACTCTGTCCATTCGATTAGTCTTGCTAAGAAGGGCAATAAACTTAACAAGATCATGTCTTTTATGAAAATAATGAAAGGCTTATGTCCAGCAGTGGACGAACTAGGCTGATGGATGGATGGATGGATGAAAATAATATATACAATATAATTGATGGTTGTAGATAAAGTATTGTGTATGTACAACTAAACATAATCAGACATTGTTCCTTAGTCTCGAGACCCATTTTTGTGATTTTCAGGGTTCCGTAGTACCTAAAAGGTACAAAAGTAACCTTTATGGTGAGACTCCGTTGTCCGTCCGTCCGTCCGTATGTCATAGCCTCATAACTTAAGCACCGTTAAAGATAAAGACGTGAAATTTGGCACAAAAATAGCATTAATTTGCCCATATATCATGGTGTAAAAAGAAATATAAGAAGTTTTAAATTGTTTAAAATATTTCCAAATAAAAAGTGAGAAATATAAAAAAAATATCCTAAAAATACAATATGGGTATCAAATTATAGATATTACAAAGCTGATTGTAAAAATATATACTTTTACCATATTTACTGGCACTGTTTTCAAAAAATATTTAAAAAAACATCTCCGAAACTGGTAGACCGAAAAATATGAAAAAAATGTCGATTATAGATCATAACTGGCCAATTACAAGAAAACTATAGCGATTTAAAAAAAGTTGAGCACAAATGAGAAATATAAAAAATATTTTGTAAATATACAATATGGATATCAAATTGTAGATACTTATTAAAAAGTTGATTGTAAAAATATATAGTTTGGCTATATTTAATTGCATCTATTTCGAGAAATCCTTGAAAAATTATAAAAAATGTATGTCCCCCCCCTTATCTCCAAAACTGGTGGACCGAAAAATATGAAAAAATATCATGGTAATATATGTTTACGTAAAGATTGCAGAAAAAATAAAGCGGTTGAGAAATTCACGAAAAAAATGACTAAATAAAATTTATCATCCACAATACGGAACCCTAGGTACGCGAGTCTAACTCGCACTTGGCCGGATTTTTTTTTCTATCGAGGAAAGTTATCGTAATTGCGTTTTTGGTAAGTCAAAACACTAAAGCATATCCTTGAAAATTATTTTTTTTTTAGTTACTGGGTTACAATTTTACAAAGTTGTCTGCGAAAAATGCACTGCCCTTAAGGCGCCTCTTCCCGGCGTCATTCGGAAATTACTCTATTTCAAAATTATTGTTAGTTAAACTATAAACAATAACTTCATTTAAGGAAATTATTCTCGCGTATAAGAAACAGTATGAAAATATTGTTCAAAATCAAGCTGTGTTTAGACTTCAATTTAGTAAAATTGGTTATGTCTTTGAAACCACTAAAGGTTCTTGCACTAAACTACAACAAAAATATTCCTTAGAAAAATCATTTATAGGTTTTTTTCCCGTCCATCGCGTCCATGTGAAAAGTATTATTTTCCCATATTTTACGCTATCCGGAGACCCAGCGACGTGGTAATGCAGTACGCGCTGATATGAACGTCATTTCAATATAGTTTCTGTTGATATTTGTAACGACACAGGTTGACTCAAGGTCGTTGGCAACTACCAGCCCCTTAAAATGAAGCTGAGACCGCACGTGTTAATAAATCGGTCCTTGATCGTATGACCGTCGACCGAGCATCCACTGACTAGAAGCACAAAATAGATACTACCAGAAGGCCGACTCCATGTTGGCCATGGCCGTCTCGACGACGGAGCAAAAACAGATGTACACATGCACAGACGCGTACGTACGATGATCTCGGCAGAATTTCGTATTGGCATTCAATTCACTCGAGTATCTCCGAGATCGTCGTACGTACACGTCTATGTGTGCGTGCGCCTGTTTTCGTTAGTTATTCGGAGTAAACATTCTGTAAGTGGTTATTTTGTGCTAGAAGTGGACAGTGGACTTTCAACTTTTATTCTTATTCTTAGTTATTTGCCGGCTTTACGACTGTTCCGGCTGTTTCAATTTATTGTTAGAGCGTTTTATTGAGGCGGTTCCGTCTTATGAGTCGGTATCTATTTTTATTTTTATCTTAATCTTATGGCTATTTTAATTGTTAAAAGCGTTTTCGGAGACGGATTGTGAAAACCCTTTTCCTTTTTCTTATTAATCGAAACAGAACACTTAAATTCAAAATTCACTCAATAGTTATTCAACAAAACCTTATTACCTATATATTGTGTATATTGCCATCGCAATTTATTGCTCTTACGCCCGTGTATCATACTACGTTTTTCAATGCATAGTGTGAGGAAATAAAACAAATATAATCTTGTGAACTTTAAATTATGATTGGCTCAAAAGAACTGTATCCAGAGCCGTTAAACAGTGGAAAAAAAGTATAACATTTATGTTACACAGGAAAGGTTGCAGGTTAGCCAACTTTTCGTAAATAAATAAAATAATAAAGCCCTAGGGCAAAATAATTGACTTTCTGTTCGGTTCTGATGCATAAAAAGTGGGCCTTTATGAGCACTTGCATTGAAAAATAATATATTTTGCAGTTTTTAGTAATGCCAGCCTTAATTTATTGAATAAAATATAAATAAATATCGTCACGACACGAATCCCCGAGAGGTATCAGAGGTATTCCCGAGCGTGAACTGTGAAATGTAAGTCACAGTCCATACTCGGTAGATCCACGTTTTACCGATGATTTTATCTCTAGCCCTATCGCCGTTCTTCGGGCACAAATACACGCTTTTTAGGGCATGCAGGTTTCCTCACGATGCTTTTCTTCACCGTTCAGCAAGTGGTAAGTATTGGTAATACAAATATTATGCACATAAATTCCGAGAAACTCATCGGTTTGCCCGACCGGGGATCGAACACGGGTCTCACAAGGTTGAGAGGCCAGGGTTCTACCATTGCTATTATGAATAAAATAATCAAGCCGGAGGTACCTACTTCAGTTTTTATCAATTTATTAAATTTTATTCTTATCAGGTAATAAATGTTTTATAATTTTGAGACAAGGACTAGAGAATTTTGATCGTTGATACTATTATACTACTACTAGATGTGCCCGCGGCTCTGTCCGCCCTCCTTGAAAATATAATAATTATTAATAAATAAAAATAAAAAACCCGAAACACTTGAATCATAGAGAATAGAGAGGAGATGGTTGTGAATGACGTTGGATGTAGGAGATAATCTCTGGAATTAATTAATTAATATAAAATTAATTCTGTGGAAAAATTATTTGATGTTCAATTTGTGTTTAAAGTTGCGTTGCATGATGTTATGTTTTTGTAAACCCAAAACGGTATGGACGGCCGGCCGTTTAGACATGCCGTAGAGATCTGACATTTCGTTGTTTTTTTTTCTTAGTTCTTAGCTTTCGTCCAGATGGCGCTGTTCATGTCATCATAGATAAAATGTGTTTCGTAGCAATCAATGTCAAAGTGGTTTTTCGTTTGTTTGGAATCGGTGCAAATTTTGTCTTTGATTCTGTTGCTACAGAATACGCCAGTGCCATCTAGGAATCTTATTTAACACTAACTTTGACAAAGGAAAAACACTCAATCACTTATCCAAACCCATGGTATATTGTTCATACCGTTCATCATTGTCAGTGTCACAATCCCAAGAATCGAATAGCATAATTTTTTCCGCGATTTTTGCGTTCGTATGAGTGATACACGCAACAAAGGTGTGTAGAGCGCCATGTCACTCTTTCCCCTGAATTTGTCCCATTCTAGCTTTTCGATTTTATATAAGGTCTTTCAATTTAAATGGAAAGTAATTTAGGAGGTGATTCAGTATCGTCAATACATCACATTTTACTGCAAAGTACATTTTTTTGCGCGAAGTTTTTCTTCACTTGTCCATACAAACTGAGTCAGCTGATCGGACCACTTTGTACTGAGAAGTGAAAAAAAAGTTCGCGCATAAAAAGTGCTTTGCAGTGGAATGTGATGTATTAACGATACTGAATCACCTCCTAAATTACTTTCTATTTAAATAATATATAGTATACTGTTATATTCTAAGTAAAAGATTTCTATTTGTCAAGTGAGAATAGTGCAGATTGGTTATTGATTGAGACACATGATAGGTTTCTTTGTGATACTAGTGACTCAGAGACTCCTCGAATGGAAGGAGTGACCTGAAACTGATATATGATAACTTATTCAAACAAAGAACGCTCAGACAAAGGCAAAACGAACTAAATACCTTCATTATAATGATTTACAGTTCTACAAGGATCTTTTGGCGCGTGGATGAGAAAGCAACAGGGGGGCGCAGTGTGAAATAAGGGATAGGATAGGACATAGCCTTCGTAAATACAGAAGGCTATGGATAGGAGTGTTAGTTCCGATTTTTGACCACGTCCAATCTACGCACCAAACGAGCCTTTTATTGTGAAATCCATCGCTTTGGAAACTCTAAATATTTGACATTTGGAAAAACTGGATGTAAGTCGCTGGCATGCATTTCGAGCCCCGCCGGAGAGTAATTTTTCTCTGAGAATTTTTCGAATGCTAGGGCTACATTTGCGTCTTATCGCGCTAAAATTTCACTGACAGTGGAGGAGGTATCAGCGGTGCGGTTACGAATAGTATACAATGTGAATTTGTGAACATCGTCCAAATTCATACTTAAGCCTTGGTAAGTGATCAGCATCATGAAACAATAACGATTTTTGTAAAAAGCATAAAATGAAATTTCGACTCTTCGACGAATTTTACAAAAATTGCTATCGATTCATGATGCTGTTTCACTTACCAAGCCTCCAGTATGAATTTGGACGATGGCCTAAAAGTCACCTTGTATATTTTAGCGCGCTATGTATGATTTCATATTCAAATTCAAATTTTATTTTGTAAAGTAAGTACACATAATACACTTATTACGAAATTTAATCTTATAAAAATATATTTAGTAAAATAATAAACGTACATGAACTAAATTAAAGGTTTATTTAATTTAGGCAACAATATTATTCGAATACGATTCAAAGGATAGGTAAAATCTATAATTATACAAGGTGAAATCTAATCAACCGCCCGAACCGATACCGGAGACCCGGCCAGCGACCAGGAGCTAGGTTCAATTATCCCTTTTTTCGAAATCATTAAAAAAATATATTAAAAATTCCGCTCCCATTCCAACTGGACTAGTTTAAACGCAAATCCTAGTATAGGCAGTATAGGAGCAAAAAAAAAACATTCTTTCCGAATTTCACCTAACGGGTTAAACACCGCTCCGATCACCCTCAGCACGAATCCAGACGGCCGACAAAATCCCAGCCTTTGTACAGTGGAGACTACATCAAGCTATACACTTGCAGTATGACATTAGCCCCTACAGAGAAGAAAATAAGATAGGTACAAAGTCCAATGTGTCTTACTTGATGAGTTCTCCACTGTACTACATATCTCCGCCCATTCGATTAGTCTTGCTAAGAAGAAAGCTGAAAGAACAGTACCTCTCACTGTAAAATTTTTCTTTTTTTCTTTTAATAAAAAATAAATATTTTTATTTTTTTTGTATTTGTATTTTATAGTGTGTATTTATAGTAAGTATTTGAATACTATATTATTGCTATTTTTATGTAATATATATTTATATTTTTGATTTGCATCAATCTCCTTGTGCACTTGTATGATTACTTGTTTAAATTATAATTTTTTGTTTGTTATTTCCTGTTGGTTTTGCTGGAAGAAATCTCTTCTTAGAGATAAGCACGCCAATGTTCATATTGTTTAAATGTAAATATTATATGTATCCCTGTTTCCGTATATGTGTGTACAATAAATAATAAAGAAGGGCAAGAAACTTCTTTAGCAAGATCATGTCTTTTTTTTTTAGCATATTTGTTTTTTTTTACATATCTGTTACATACTAATACTTACACTATACAAATTACTTATTTAGTTGAGGGATAAGAAAATACAAGACAGCAGGACACAGGTGTAGGTGATACTTGTGATATATAATTGATACTTTTCTATCTTTTAATGCACTCTGAAAATACGAAATGCCTTGGTCTAGAATAGCCCCGCTTTAGATAAAGTTGTCAATGGTTCCTATGTTGTGCCGATTATTTTATCTTATCATAATTAAATTGTGCCGCATTATCGTGATTCGCATCTTATTTATTATTTTTATCATGGTTTTTATATTTCGTGATGCATATCAATCAGTTTTTCGAAAGTATAGGTATTTTGAATGCAGGCTGGAACCGGTGTTCGTATGACAGTATTTATGACCCGACTACGTACAGTGGCATAAATTCGAAATTAACTGCTAACTTGTATTATAACTTTAATTTGACACCAACAATTACTAAAACTATGGTACCTAAACTGCTGCCGTTAATTCGAGAGAATGATGACAGATGTAGTGTGGCGATATCTCGAAAAAATACTACAAGTCAACTAGAGCTTCTTCACGACAAAAATAAATAAAGGCACGTTAAAAAAATATCAACGGTACAACAAATGGGACGAAATAAATCCAAATCATGTTTATTTAAACTTTTTTTATAAATAAAAACCCTGGAATAGAATATATATACGATCTTATTATTTGGTAAGGTATATCAGTTTTATAATACGACAACACTGCCTTACACCGCAGATATTATAAACCTTTTTCTGAAATGTCGATTCAAAAAGCGAGGATTCATACTGCAGGCATTATGATTGCTGATTTGACAGAAATAATGAGCAGAAGGAAATTTTAGTTATAGCACGAGCTCTTTGAAAAGTGACATTTATTTATACAGCCAAACTACCATATTGGCAAGTAATGATAATCAGCAACACGGATCGTAATACTTTTTGCTAATTTTGCCAAATAAAATGTTGACTTCCTATAGTAACTGACTCGGAGCTGGACTCGGGAAAACGATAAAAACAAATTAACGAGTTTCACAAAAAGGGTAATAGAACATTGATCACTTAGATACAGAGTCTTAATTCAATATGATTTCCGCTACATAAATAAAATTACAACCTCTATATAAGGTTCTTAAATTCAAGTGAACACAGTATCGCTATCAGACAACTTTTCGCCAAAAATAATATTTTTTGCGCTTTTTTTTTAACTTTTACGTAGAAATTGAGTCAGCTTGAATTAAGTTTTGTACTAGGAAGTGGAAAATATATACGACAAAAATACTTTTTATTAACAAATGGGATCTTTTAACGATATACAATCTACCCTAAAATCATCATGATAAATATAAAATATTGAAATGCAAAACAGTAAAAAAAAGGTTTTATCCCCTGACATTTGCAAACGTCACCATTCTCTCGAATGAACGGCCGGAGTTTAGCTGAATTGAAACCTTCGAACTTCGCTAAAGTTATGCCGCGCAAATCTTTTGTTGTTCATTTGTTTTTCCAAATTTAAATTTGGAGTCATCCAATAAAGCCTACAAAATAAGCTTTCTTCATAAGATTTTAAAACCGGCCAGTATTTTTTGAGTTTAAGGCGTATGACCACGCTAAATAAGCAACTCGATGTGTGTCGGTACAAATATCAACGGAAACGACATTAAAATAATGTTCATTTCAGTGTGCCTTGAAAAGTGGCTGTTACGACAACCACTGCATCTCCGGCTAGCGCAAAATAGGAGAAAATAATACTTTTCACATGGACGCCATGAACGAAAAAAAAAAGTTGAACTTAAATTTTTTAGATCTAAAAATTTCCTATAATTTGGTGAAATAATAATTAAAATCGCTTTAGGCGTTTTGAAGGAGTAAGAAAATTGAACGAAAAAAAAAGTTGAACTTAAATTTTTTAGATCTAAAAATTTCCTATAATTTGGTGAAATAATAATTAAAATCGCTTTAGGCGTTTGGAAGGAGTAAGAAAATTCTTGTGTTAATCATGTGAAACTTTCGATGACTTTCGAGTTTTTTTTTGTCAAAACTTACAATAGAAAACAGTTTATGAAACTTAAAATTTATTTTTGACTCTATAATGCCTATCATATATATTTATGAAAATTTTTGGACCACCCGTGTGGGAGGAGTAGTCCTTCAAAGACAGGTCCAAATTGCAGTTGGCGTATCCATTCGCCTTTTGTACAAGATATCCCTAGACGGTGTTGAGGTGTGTATCTGGATTCGTGAGCTCTTAGCCAGGGCAGGGCAAAGAATTACTCCGCTGATGTTGGTGATGATGAGTGCTGTTTTTTTTGCAACATTTTGACGTCGCGTCGCATAAGGTTATCATCCCGATCTTGCTTAGGTCGGATCGAAATAATTTTTTTTTTTTTTTGTTATTCTCAAACCGAGTTATTGTCATGTAAAACAGAGTATTGTGTCATCATAACATAATATTTGTATATCGATTAGTATTTCAGTATGTGTAATATTACCATAAAATTAATTGGTTCATTAACGCTTTGTGCAACTAATATCGATAGTTAAGTAACAATTAGCTATACCAATTTTCGAAAAAAATTGTTTCAATTGTTATTGCTTAGATATTCCCAAAATTCTTGCTCAAAATTATTTGTTTTTCGTCTCATGAATATTGTGATCCTTTATCAGGTATAACTTAATATTTCCTAACAAAACATAGGTAATTTTAGAATATAAATAGAGGTTAGAATATTAGGTTCTTGGAAGTGTGGTTTACTTGTAATAGACAGCGTACTATACCCGAACTAGAGGGGTACTAGCATGAACTTGGTATCGACTCGACATCGATTCGATAAATAAAAATGTAACTCTTATTTCATTGCAATAAGGGTAATCGTTAAGAATTTATCGATTATATATGTCAAATTTATCTAATCGACGCGTACGTGGTAGCTGGTATTTTTGCAACACTGTCGATTTCTTGTAAACCCAGGTGCAAACCTACAGACCGCCGAGAATTCCCTTCTCGGATCATTGTAACGGCTCTGGTTGTAGTAATTGAGACAAGTTATTTAGACATAATGAAGATAATTTTCAGAATATCAAGACGCTAATCGAAATCGAAATAAAATTTCAAAGAAATTTCAATTTTTTTTAATAGTGGCCAGCATTTCATTGAATTACACAAAAATGTAAAAATAACAAGTGTCCCTTATTTTGTTTTTTAGTAGCATGAAGTTGCGGAAGCCGATAACTGGCGATAGTCACTCCTCCATAAATTGAGAAATCGAGAAATAAAAAACAGTTGCCTCATACAATTTGGTCGGGTAGCTATGTAACTTTTATGGAACAGCTGATTTTGTTTTCGCGATTCCAAGGTTGGCTCCATAGTAAAAGTTTTTCGTATGGACGAGTACTATCCCCAGTTTCCGGCTTTCGCAAATTCATCTTAACGCCTAGTATAATTTCAGAGCTTTCCTACCTTCTTTTTATACGGTTTTCATTGTTTTTAGGGAGTTTTTTGAGGAAGGTTTTGTATCGTCGGACTTCATTTCATTTAATTCATTTAACAATAAATATTGCATTTGAATATTAATCCTTAGAAACTAAAATACTGTACAATGTTAAAAGTGTAATAACAGTACAAAGTTAAATTAAAATAATGACAAAAAAAATTACATTAAAAAAACATGTTATTAAATACAAAAATAAATATTAAGCAAAAATAAAACAAATCCATTCATATTAATGTCAACAAATTAGAACATTACAATTCGTCTACTACGTAAAAGCACAACAGGAACTGTCGTAGCTTCGTTTTGAACAAAGGATGGACCATTATAACGGGCGAACGAAAATACATAGAAGACGCATTTCTAACAAAGTGTCACTCGAGAACGGTACTTGACACTCAAATGGTAAAAGGCTCATGTAAACAATGTCTGATGCAACAGGTATTGTTGCGACGACAGCGCCATCTGTTCGGAATTAACAAGGCGTGAAATCACATAACGCCCTCGTGAGCTTACAGTATGTGTGTTACAAGCTGGTGTATCAAGTAGTTACAAAAATTCGGTGTACGGGTATGGTGGAAATAATCCCCGGTCCTTGGAGCCGTATTTTTGAATCGTTAGTTTTCAATTTACGTGCGAAAGTATATACCCATCTCACGTAGCACATCAGAATTTGTCATTTGCAAGATGAGACAGGTATATATTATCGCACGTGAATTGAAAAAGAACGATTCAAAAATACGGCTCCAGGTCGGTTGCGCGCTTACCTTGTAAGCAAGAGGTTGCAGGTTTGAATACAGGCCCGAGGAATTTTTCCAAAATATTTGTTTCCTTGAAATTTGTTTCTGATTGAATTTTAGTTTGTAATGCACTCTAATAACTAGTAATAATTATAGAATCCAACGCAAGCTGTAGCTGTATTTCGCTAAAAAAACTACGAGTACCTACCTATACAGTGTATCCCTCCCAAGTAGGGAATCCAATCCCGCTAATGCGGGATCCCGCACCTTTTTTGCGGGATCAAAAATGCGGGATTACTCATGCGGGATCCCGCACGTTCGCGGGATTGAAAAAAAAAAGACGTGTGGCACTCGGGGACTGCCGCGGTAAAGCTATTGCATAGCATTTTTTATATCCAAAAAATGTCAAAAAAACTGTCAATTCTTAAGAAGTGTCAAATTTTAAAACGGTACCGTAATCAGCGACCCTACACACCCCTTGATACCGAATTAAATGCAAATTGGACCACTTTTTAAGACGTGTCAAAAAACTTTCAAAAGCTGTCAAATGTCAACTTTTTTAATTTGGCCATGTAGCCCCTGTCAAACCAATCATTATAGTCTAAACCCGGAGTCAGTAGCTTATGCCGTTCGGGAGATACAGCAGATAGAATTTTTTTATTATTATTATTATTTTTTTTTAGTAGATAGATCTCGTCGAGCTCTTTTCTTAGAGTACCATGAACATGTGTCTACCTTCAGCCGTTTAGGAGATACAGGCCTCCAAAGTTTTGACATTTCCGGCGCTTAGATCTCGGCGAGACCTTTTCTTAGACACCCATCAACATGGGTCTAACTCTAACCGTTTAGGAGATACATGCCGTCAAAGTTTTTTCAAAGTTTGTCTTAAACATCATTATATTTAATTTATAATATAAGTGATAACTTTGCTTCATGTTGATAAGAATAATTAAAAATATTTGTGTGTATTTTCTTTCTTTAAATTACATGAAACAAAAATAATAATAATTAAAATCAATCCCGCAAATCCCGCGGGATCCGCGGGATTGATGATCTTAATCCCGCAGGCTTGCGGGATCGCGATTTTGATGCGGGATTGGATTCTCTACTCCCAAGAACGCATATATTCGAAAATTGGTGGAGACCCTATTTTACCGAGAAAAGAATGAAAATATCTTCATTATTGCTACGTTAAGTAGGTATATGTATAAATGGACGTTTTAAAATTTTTGTTGACTACCAAACACAATATGTATAAAATATGTCATAACTTTTGATCTAACACGAATAATGCAACGAAATGAAATCTGTAATGATCCTTAAGAATAGACGTTGCATACCAAATTAAAAACAAACCATAATCAACTACCATTGTCATAAAAATAATACCATAAAAGATTTTCCTTTAATTTTTCTTGATTTTTTTTCAGTTTTGTCTTCGTTTATTCCTATTTATCTTTCCCTATTCTATTACCTTTCTAACAAAAAAATTGCAATGTCCTATCATAAATAAAATAATTTCTACGAGCGGTTAAGGCGCTACGGAAAAAAAATCGACACTTTAAGAATTTGCATATCTACGTCGGTAAATAATATATTATTTTGATAAAATAGTATATTATTTTTGGAATCTTTTTCTAGGGATCTGTTAAAACAGAAACGCGTTTGGAGAAATTTTACAATTTAGAATGACATATGGACTACAATTACATTTTATTAGATGGGTTTTATTTAACGGTATCTAGGACCTGGTTAAACGAAATTTTGATAGCAACTTTAATATATTTTATATTTAGAAAACCGACTTTTTGTTACTTTGCCACGAATCCGTCCCTGTCGCACTGAGGGTTTTTTCGCATATGGAGTAACAGGGACGCTAAAACTTTTACATATCGCCTTAACAAAAAGCACTGCGCTCGCGTCACATACAAAAACCCTCAGGTAGAGCACTTTTTCAAGATATAAAAAAAAAAAAAAGTTTTTTATTTCTTCATTTTTGTCGGTAAATTTTGATCTAATTTCACCCCCTTTTGGGTGTGCATTCTTACGAGGGACGCACTGTATAGTGCAAGTCGGTAAAAAAGGGGTCGAGGACAGTTCCTCAGCGTGGCTATTTATCACTATACCATAATATGTGGTAACCCTGCGTCATCATGCGGAATGCGTGGAACTTGTGCTGAATTGCCCATCACATTTATTAATAATTTCTGGGAATGTCCTGGGATTCCTTTCTTCTAGTTATGAGTTTTTCAAACATATACTTTTGAAGACGATTTGCGATTTGGGCAAAAAGTTACACGTAAAGCTTAGTTGAAAGTAAGCCCCTACCCAAGTGTAACCATTTGCATTGGGCTGTTCATTACAATGCGCAAGCGCGCAACGTTTGGAAACATTTTGAAGAAGATCTGGTCCTCTTAAAAGGCCGCTTTGAATGAATCATTAATGACTCCGTTCTAATGCCGTCGCTTTTGCACGCGTGAAAAAACTGGCTCTATCCTACTTTCAAATAATTTTATGATTCACCCAAGTCGGCCTTTTTAGATCCCCTGGAGATCTAAAAAGGCCGACTTGGGTGAATCATAAAATTATTTGAAAGTAGGATAGAGCTAGAGTTTTTTCACGCGTGCAAAAGAGACGGCATTAGAACAGCATCATAATGTGATTCATGCAAAACGGCCTTTTTATAGGACCTGATAGTTTAAATTGTGTATCCCGACACTTTTGTGGACAGGAATCCAATAGTTAGTATAAAACATAATTATAGAAATCGTACGGACGTGAACTATTTTGGGTGAACCGGAGACGCTAACAAGCTTCGTAAGAGCTGTCAATACTCCTAGTGCTATTAAAGTCGATTCTGAAGGCTTTAATTTTAATTTTAGTGCTGTCAAAACTAAATTTTCTTCATTGCAAAATCGTTCATAAGTGTTAATAACAGAAGCTAAATTACTCAGAAAAATGCAAGTTTTGACAGGACTAGAATTAAAATTAAAGCCTTCAGAATCGGCTTTATTGTAACTATCGTAACTAGGATTGCTCCGTTCCCATTCAGTTCACAGTTCTGTGTCCGCATTGAAGGATAAAATTTTCGTTGCGCAAGGTTAACCGAGTTGTACTATTGTTTGTGTAAATAACCTTAATACAATCTATTAATAAGTTTGCTGTAAGTATTTCTGTTTCTAGTACTACCGACCAAAACAATTAGACAAGACACTGAGCCAAATGGAATCTTGCCATGGGCCTAATTGTGATGGTAGGTAAATTCTATTACTCCTGAGGTTTTCTCTATCCATTTCTTTGGTTCACTGTTTCTTTCAAGTGAACTAGTCAGTCTAGTCATATGACTAGCCTTTATGTACTATTTATCTTTATATCTTTATGTTTGTGTTGTTGTTATTACAATTACAACTCTTGTGCACTGATGCGTTCCGATTTCGATTGATTTCATCATAACAAGGTAAAATTACCACATTACAGGATTGCAAGGCTGCCATCACTTGCAGAATTACTTGCAAACACACAAGAAATCATAGCCGCATATGAAAAAAAAAATACCTCCTTTACTATTCTGGCAATTTAAGAAGGCGGACATGTTGTCTTCTCGGCCGCCTTCTTCTGCCTTGTTACTGAAGAAATAACATAGTCCGACAACGTCTAATATCGGATCGGAGTAATGTACAACGGTGCTTATATATATTTATCTGTCAGTGTATAGAGCAGTGATTGTACTTACCTATTTATCAAGATATTCCATATTATAATATTATTAAATATGTTCTATATTATTAAATCTATACAGCAATTAAATCAGTCGATTTATTGATGTACTTAATGAGAAATCAAAAACGATAAAAATATAATTTGGCTAAATGCGAGTCGGACTCGCACACAAAGGGTTCCGTTAATCCGTACCACTCACAGAACATATTAATAAGGAACCACCACACAATACGGGTATGGATGGACCCTTAAAACATGGTCAATTATAACAATGTAGATGTCATAGCAACGTTAAGGCGACACAAACAAACCACTAAAATAGTAGGTCCTGACAAACAAAATTATATTTTTTTTCTGTAATCTTTACGCAATCACCAATTAGGCCTACCATAATTTTTTACATATTTTCCGGTCCTCTTGTTTCGGAGATAAGCCCCCAAAAATTAAAACCAAGGGCTTTCCCATACAAAAAACCTTAAGACTCGCTGAATGCCTGAATGTGTTGGACGGTGTATCTATGCTGCACAAAGTGAACGGTCAATGACACAGATTTTATCAACAGGTCATGTGAATCGAGTTACAGATATAGAAGAAACACTTGTTTTTAAGGCGATATGCGAAAAAAGTATGGGTGTTTCTTTTCTGTGTATTTCATGAAATACATGGAAAATTTCAATACATTTCTGGTATATGCATTTTGACTATATAATCTAGGTTTTTGAAATTGGAAAACATGTTTGGATACATTTTCCTCGATAGAAATAATTGTTGAAATGAGGTCTTCAAAAACACTTTTTTCTCCTCGTTTGACGAATAGACATATACAGAACTCAAATATATTTTATTAGGTGTATTTCAACAATATCTAGATATTTGATATTTGAAATTTTGAAATTTTTCTAGCTATTTTAGTTTTTTTAATAAAAATATAAAACCAACTTTTTCCCTTTTGCCCTGAATCCGCCCCTCTCGCACTGCGCGATTTTTCGCTTGGAGTGACAGTGACAAAGATAAAATTCGCATAGGCTCTTAATAAAACTAATCCTGAGGACAGTCTCGTGCGTGACTGAGTTGTCTTTTCTATGCATTTTCATGGCGACGATGAAATGACAAAGTGACAAGAACTCCTCTCCAAAAACATGATTTTACAGGAAACGAAAAAAACCTTTCATTTTCTTTTGGAATTACTTATGAAAAAAAATATCTTTTGTGGATTTATAATGATTACAACATGAATGTAGGGAATCAACTTAGCTGTGATTGCTAGAGTGCACGTAAAATTGCATTTTCAGTTCATCTACATAAGAAAACTCAATTTGCCCAAAACGTAAGTTAGGAGTTCTTGTCCAATTCATCGTCGATGGCTCCATTCAGATAATCTTTTGCAGAGGAGACGGATGAAAATGCATAGACTTATGGTAACGGTAACAGTTGTTGGCGCGTGAGTTCAACTCGTACTTGTTTACCGACTCGACTTGACCGGTTAGTTTAATTCGGGCTGACCTCGCGAGATGGAGTCGCGTACCACGTGGCACCGGCATGGACAACCGCGGCACGTGCTCCCTGCGTGATGGATGCTTGTGGCTGTCTGTCTCGCTCCCGCAAACCATTCTATAGGGTTACCATTACAACAAAAATATTCCTGTCTAGGTTGTTCAAAATGCTTGATGTTTTTTGGAAATCCCCTGTCAAAGTTGAATAACGTGCATATTTTTTAAAATTAGAACAGCAGTATGTTTCATTACTCTATAATATTTTTGGGAAGAAAAAATACTTTTTAAAAAAATCGTCACAGGCATTGTTCTTTTTTTTGAGTTTCTGCAATTAGTTTTAAATGCCTTTCTTTTTCAATGCCAGCCCCACGCCTGTCGTTATCCAAAAAGAAAGATTTTTTCGCAAATGTAAAATTAAAACAAAAGTATGTTTGATTGCTTTAATAATATTTTCCTGAAGAGAAAACTTCCTTTAATAGTACCTTTTTTCTCACGTTTAGATTTAAAAAATCCTCACAAGAATTATTTTTCTTGAAGTTTTCTTAAGTCTAAACAATAATTTGCGGTCCCACGCCTGATATCTGCAGCCTAAAATGCGGCAAATGCCTGTCAAATGGTAGCCCTACACTTTGTTGATGTATAAACCGGCCGGCCGGCAATCAAAACATAACAACCTATATCGAACAACCGATATCGCGATTGATAAGAGCGCGCGTAGTCACCACCACCACTAGAGTTCGTACTTCGGTGTGTGTGACGCGGATCGATTATTCAGATAATGAACGAAATCACAAACGCTTAAGGCGATTACCATCGCCAAATTAGCAGCTCGATATTTGTCACTACAAATATCAACGGAAACGACATTGAAATAACGTTCATATCAGCGCGCAATGCGTAGTGGCTGTTAAGACGCTCGTTGCGTCCTTGAGAGGGCGAAATAGGAGAAAATTATACTTTTCACTTGGACGTAATTACTCGATTGAATAATCTTATGTTATGTTTATAGCTATAAAGTTTATCTATTTATCAAAGCATAGATTAATTCAATCGGCCAAGCCACTCAGGAGCAGTAGGGAATTTGAGGTCAAAAAACACCATTCAGTAAAAAAAATAATTCATGCAGAAGTTTTGGTGGTATGAGAAAGAAAAATGTTGCATATGTTGTCTAAGAGTTGATTATTCATAATACATTTTTTCATTATTTTTGGTTTGGCCATAAACGAGGAGTAGGCTTTAGAAAGTACCCATTTGGCAAAATTAAGGCCCTTAAGGTGCTACGTAAAAACGTAAAAGTTTTAGCGTCCCTGTTACCCCAAATGCGAAAAAACCCTCAGTGTGAGAGGGACGGTTTCGTGGAAAAGTAGCAAAAAGTTGGTTTTTGTTAATATTAAATGTAATAAACTTGCTATCAAAATTTCGTTTAACCAGCGGGCCTATTATGTATCTTTAGTTGCCAATTGGACTGGGTGCCTATCATCAAAAACATAGATATACTATCGAATTCCGATTGTCTAAGGCTATGTTCGCAGTTGAAGTGACGAAATAGCTCGTAAATAGTTCAATACACACTAAAGGCAATTTTGAAAGTTCAGTTTTTATGTATGTTTTTGATGATACGCACCCAGTCCAGTTGGCAACCAAAGATACATAATAGAGGGGCAGGTCCTAGATACTGTGAAAACCCATCTAATGAAATATAATTGCAGTCCATATGTCATTTCAAATTGTCAAATCATGAGAATTGGTGTCGAAAAATACCTCATTTCAATAAATATTTGTATCGAGCCGTATTTCTCCAATCGCGTTTCTGTTTAACAGATCCCTAGAAAAAAAATCCAAAAACAATATACTATTTTATCAAAATAATACATTATTTACTGAAGTATTTATGCAAGTTCTAAAAGTATCCAATTTTTTTTTCCGTAGCGCCTTAAATGTAGCTTCCGCTAAAAACAATCTCTATAAAATTATGTTCCAGATGCAAAAACTCATTTTGTATTGATATTATAATAGCTTCAAAGTTCAAAGTAGGTATAACCCCAATCAAAAGACCTTGGGAATTAGAAATAGCGACCGGAAGTATCCACCTCTAACTCTACCTCCGTCTATATTTGGATATGTAAATACAGATGGTATTAAGAGCGGCTTCGTAGCCAGATTGTGAAAAACCCGCCTTTTTCTAATGAATCGAAACATTCAAAATTCACTCAATAGTTATTCAACAAAACCTTATACCTATGTATTGTGTATGCTGCCATAGCAAAATTTCCATTGGTTTCTGTAAATTAGAGTTTCAAACATTTTGAATTTAAACAATTCTGAAATTCTAATTTACAGAAACCAATGGAAACTTTGCGATGGCAGCATACACAATTCATAGGTAATAAGGCTTTGTTGAATGACTAATGACTAAATTTTGAATTTAAGTGTTCTGTTTCGATTAATTAGAAAAAGGCAGGTTTTTCACAATCCAGCTGCGAAACCGCTCTTAAAAACAATAGCAGTCAATTGTGTCGAATCTGTGTAACACGATTTAACTTATTTCACAGGATTAAACGTTCTGTCTTTTTCTTTCTGCATCGAAAAGACAAAGACAGGACGCTTAAGAGGATGGCATACCCTAGCAACTTTTTTTATTACCCGTCCAGCACAATAAGTCTAATGGCAAAGACCTTATTTGCTTTTCATAGAGGTGATTATATGTTGGCTCTTTGGCCTCTTGTTCTTGGACGCGTAATACTAGTGATCACGCAGCGAAACAACAAATTAGTGTGTTTTTAGCTAATACTGAAATATTTTGTAGGGAAAAAAAATTGGATTTAGGTAACATCCCTTCATATCTCTATTGCCTATTTTATAAAAAAAAAACAAGTTGATCTCCTAACCGCGTTTTTGAAACGAACGCTTGAAAACCAAAAAAAGAGGGTGAAAAACTTTTTTTTTTTGACAAAAGTTAAATCTTAAAACATTGTTTATAGGTGGAATCCCTAGGTAAAAGATCGATAAATCAAATATATTTTCTTCAATATGAGGAGAGATCTAGTTTCTTTCAATGAACCCTTGAAAACCTGGTGTTGTTGATGTTCTAGCGTCAGGTGTCCCGTTAAAATAAGGTTAGTTCTGTCATAGATAAATAAAGGAAGGATAGATTTCTATCTCCTTGTACTGTTCGCAATACTAAAAAAAACGTTGCTAGATGGCGTTACTTGTCTCGCTGGAAATAAAATTTGTCTGAAATCGACGAAATATAGCATTTTACTGTTCTGGTTCATCATATTTATTTATTTTATGAATAAAAACACAAAATTTTCATAACATCGCATCAGAAAATAGTGAATTCTTAATCAGGTGTTTTTAACATTTTTTTCATTAAACTTTCAGTGGTAAGCTGGCAATCTCACTAAGCGTGCAGATGGTTATTCTGGATTCCGGTAGATGGCGCACAGCGATCAATTAAACAAAATATGTGCATTAAAATACGCTTTATTTACCTAACACACACTACTCATACATACCGGTATATAACTTTACTCTTTGACTCAACTGTCATGCACGGTTGAGCGATTTATCCTCAGATTTATCGTATGCCATGTGTCGCGTGTTGTCGTATTCTAGCAAATTTTTGTTTTTGTGGGTGCAGTATAGTTGTTACACACACACACATCGAATTTCGTTTCATCAACTGTTCGATAGATGGCACTAGGTATGTCACAATTTATCTAGTATAGTAGCGACATCAAAAATAATAAGTCTAACTACTAGGTACCGGCGAAAATAATAAGTTTTACGCGGGCTTTGTTCTAATGTATGGAGTGAGCAATCTATCCTTCCTTTATTTATCTATGGTTCTGTCAAATAAGTTTAAGTAATGCTACACCGAATCGACACCATTGTCGATATGCTCAAATCCCATACTGTGACGTAAATATGTCTGCACTCGTAGGACAATGTTTAATCGCGCGCGACGCAACTTAGTTGAATCACAAGTGCGAGCAGCGTGACACGATGTTTTTGCGATTAAACAGTATGTAACGCTCCTCGCATCTGTGATTCAACTAAGTCGCGTCACGCGCGACTAAACACTGTGCTACGGGGCCAGGTGTGCGTTTGGTCTATGCTGACAGATTGACAGTACAGCCAAAGCGGGTAGATATTTTGAATCCCAAGGTCTTTTGACTCAGGTTTTTGTAATTGAATGGTCATGAATTTAACTGTAAATTCCAAAGAAATTTTAAATTTACGAAAATGGACTATTGTTTTGATGCTAATATCATAAAATAATATATATAATAACATGCTAATGTCGCAAAAATAACTGTTTTTGAATATATTACGTTATTTATTTTTATACATTGTTTTTAGCTGAGGTTTGGTTTTTGGGCGATATATTATTTGAATTTGTGGATATATTAATAATAATTAATGACAACAAAACAAGCAAGTCGGGCGGACAACACGGAGGATGCCTCGTTTAGAGGCGAATCACGTGTCGATAAGTTTTCTTGCTTGTTATTTAAGATTGCTTTATTTTGTGCTCGTACTGCTTGCTTTGCTTGTGCATGTTTTATGAGGGCGGGTGGTGCTTGAGTCCGCATTTTGAATAGCATGGTAAGCAGTGGCGTGCACAGAACTTTTTGCTGGAAAAGCAAGCAATTGGTCAAGAACAACAATAAAAAAAAAAATGAAAAAAAATTAAATATGACCTTGAAAAAAAAAATTTGTATGACGCCAGGGTAAAAGTTCTGTGCACGCCACTGATGGTAAGAGTGTTTAGCGGAATATTGCAAATTATTAATATATCCACAAATTCATGATGGACTTCCGCAAAGTAACGCCTTTTTCAACAACGATGTATTATTTCTTACTTTTTCGTTACAACACTGAAGAATCGAACCTTAAACCTGAAGATGCATATAATAACGAGAGACTGTTGCGCAACATAACATAAGCCAATTGAGTCGAAACATCCTCGCTTCTGGCACACACGTCATACGAAACGAGTTTTTCACTTGGTGGCATTTTGTTCGGTTTGGGCCGTCGGTCGGTAGGAGCTTCTATTTTTAAGGCTGACCTATTAATAAAGCCTACATCTGTGTCATGTCATGTCATTTTAGTAGGCTGAAAGTGTTTTAACAAAACTTTTATGGAAGTGATTTTAATTATGTGATAACTGATAACCAAGATAAAACGTCGTCAAATTCGCCCAATGACGTCTAACGGGTGCAAATAGACAGGTAACATAAAATTAAACCTCGTATTGTACTGAACAGGCATCTCAAATTATTATTTTCAAAATAAATCCGCACAAATTTTTTGTAGAGCGTCACCAAATTTTATATTTTTTCTTGTTATCTCTGTGGAAAATTTTGAAGGTTGAATAGATTTAAGTATTTGTCAAAAAATTTTTAAACCTTCTAGTTATTTCTGCAGTTTACTTCTGTTGTTTTTCCCTAAATGAATAAATAAAATAAAAATTTATATTTTTCCAGTTGTCCTTACTTATTTTAAATATTTCCTTTTTTTTTGTCAAACTTGTTCGGTATGGTCTTTAGAAGAAGTATACCTATATAATTGGTATATATTTAAGTTTAATCTTGCTATTTTAACTGGCGTAACTAGCATTTCTGTCAAGGAGGGCCTGGCCTCCTTCAGAATAATTCAAATTCTGATCTAAAAGATAGGTACTGTAGGTACAAGCGGAATGGAATGTATTCTTCAATATTGTACTAGATAGGTTTTAATGTAATTTATCAATTTTGTGAATGGTAGTTAAAGTTCTAGATGACCCACTTAGCCTAAAAGGGGGCCTCGAAGCTACCAGGGGGGCCCTCAAAACTGCTAGGGAGGCCCTCGAAACTGCTAAGGGGGCCTAGCCCCCCGGCCCTCCCGGTTGTTATGCCAAATGGCAATTTATTATGGTGTCTCTGACCAAGTAACGTGTCGGCAATTTGACTCTAATTAACATTAACAGTGTTATTTTCCTTACATTTCAGGAGCATCGGTGACACATACTAAACATGACAGTGGAGAAAAGCAAAGGTCCGATGTTGAAGAAGATGCCTCCAGCCACGAAGAAAGTGGCGCCAGATGGTGGCTGGGCGTGGATGGTCTGCTTAGGGGTCAGTCTAGTTAATGTGAGTATTTTCAGCAGTCTCACATACATACATAATACATATACTCTCGCCTGTCACGCAGAGGGGTAGGCAAAGACACAGATTTATATCTGCTACCTCTTTTGCCTCTTCCACATAGTCCACATCCATCAATCTAGCCAAAAAAGCTATTCTATCCCGGGTACTTTTGACTTTACCCTTTTTCAGTATGTCACCAATTTTGTCGATCGCCAATACGTCCTTCGTCGAGCTTTACCTTCCACTTGCACACCATAAGTTTCTTTCGTCTGTCTACTTCATATATCTTCTTTTATATGTTCCAACAGTCTAATGACGTAAATACATGGTGCCGTCTATTTTTCCGGGAAAGTATCAAAAAACAATAATACTTTAAAGGTTGGCTGGAAGAAATCGCTTTAAGTGATAAGTCCGCCTTTGTACAAAATTATGTTTTAAATACTCTGTTTTCTTTTATATGTCTTTTGTGTACAATAAAGTGTCAATTCATTCATTCATTCATTTTACCAATTATTGTATTGATGGAATGTTGACTATATTTGGTACGACTGTGTGGTATGTGAAAGAGGAAAGTATTTCGATTACGCGTTACAGGTGCACGCAAACGAATCATAGAAGTCATCAGGTTAGGACAATCCAAAGTACCGTTCCACTTTAATATGTAAATCACCCATATCGAACACTACACGACGATCTTTTGAGCTTAGTTGTTTATGAAAGGTAAACCACTCGAGGTAATCTTCGCCGTAGTGTCTACAACGGTTCAAATGTTTAAGAAACGTTTTTGCGTTCTTTCTATTGATTCCCTGTGGACTGCATACTGAGGACTCCAGATAGGACTGCAATACTCAAGTACGCTTCTAACAAGCATAAATGTACCACATTTATGCACTGAATATCGGTGAACGGTTGGGTTAATCGTATTTCAAAACCGAGGTTCCTGCATGCTTTAGCCACCATTGCTTTGCTATGCCGCTTAAATGACATTTCAGAATGAACCAAAACTCCTAAGTCCCTGATCAGGGTAACCTTTTTAGTATGTAAACCATTCATTGTGTAATCAAAAGATATTGGGGACTTGCTCCTCGTGAAATTCATTGAGATTGAGACACATTTACCCACATTGACGTTAATATGATTTATTCGGTAATATTCAGTCAACCGGTTTAGATTATCTTGTGAGCGGCTACAATCCACTGCAAAGTCTATAGTAGAGTACACTTTTTTATCGTCTGCATACATAATAAATCTTGCAAAGTAAAAGCTGTCTAAGTCATAGAGATATGCAATGTACAACAGAGGCCCAGGGATGGAACCTTGGGGAACTTTTGATGGGTACGATAATAAATTAAGACTTTGAACCTCCAAAAACTACAGCCTGACTTCGATTTCTAACATAAGATTGCATCCATCTCAACAAATCACCCCTGATACCAAGAGCATCAAATTTGTGCAGCAGAATAACTTAATCCACTCTGCCGACGACTGACTGATTTTAAAACAGTCGAGTCGACTTCAACTTTATTAAAGTTGATCTCCGGGTTATAATAGCAAAGCGGCTGTGCGCCGAAGGAAGACCTCTTCTCCTAACCACCTAAAACAATTAATTATATTGACCGCGAGCCTCAAAATAGGTTTCTACGCTAGATACACGAGTAACTCGTTGGTCATGTGTTTAAAGTAATAAACCCAATGTCTAGGTCATACTAACTAAAATAAATAATTGTCCTAAAATAGATCGATCGATATACGAGTAACTTGTTGGTCATGTGTTTAGAGTAATAAACCCAATGTCTAGCCCATATTAGCTAAAATAAATAATTGTTCTAAAATAGGTCCCTACGCTAGATATACGAGTAACTCGTTGGTCATGTGTTTAAAGTAATAAACCCAATGTCTAGGTCATACTAACTAAAATAAATAATTGTCCTAAAATAGATCGATCGATATACGAGTAACTTGTTGGTCATGTGTTTAGAGTAATAAACCCAATGTCTAGTCTAGCCCATATTAACTAAAATAAATAATTGTTCTAAAGTAGGTAGGTATCTACGCTAGATATACTAGTAACTTGTTGGTCATGGTTTAGAGTAATAAACCCAATGTCTAGTCTAGCCCATATTAACTAAAATAAATAATTGTTCTAAAGTAGTTAGGTATCTACGCTAGAATCTAGCGTAGGCTACATATACTAGTAACTTGTTGCTCATGCATTAGAGTAATAAACCCAATGTCTAGTCTAGCCCGTATTAAAAAAAAAAATTGTTCTAGAGTAGGTAGGTATCTACGCTAGATATACTAGTAACTTGTTGCTCATGAATTAGAGTAATAAACCCAATGTCTAGGTCATATTTAAAAAAAAAAAAAAACGTTCTAAAATACCTGAAACTTGTAACTGGTCTAGTTGGCACGTGCCCGGGACAGTGTCAAATCACTTTTTCCACTCGTGTTTACTCGTACATCAGGTCGACAATGCAAAAACTAACACCCGTGAATAACAGCTTTGTTTTCCGCGTCTATTCATAGTATTCACAAAATTAAATGGTTCATAAAACTACGTTTTCTTGTGCAAATGTACAATTGTTTAGAACACAATTAAGTGAATAAAGCGTATTTGCGACAGTTCAGAAAACATAATGTTGTAAAGTTTTTAGATTTTTTGTGCAAGTCGCGGACTAAAGCTAGTGTTATATTAAGAGACCTATTTATTCTGATTCTGTATTGACTGAGATCACAAAATAAATACATAGTAACAAACTACAAGAGTGTATAATAAAAATGGTTTGCTGAATGTATCTTTGTATTTTATAGACTCCTTGATGCTAGTAAACATTGTATTTTTAGTCTTTTTAGGGGCGGCACAATGCTAAAATTCAGTCCTGCTCTAACGCTTTTGTTTTTTAACTGTCTATCCTGCTCCAATTAGAGGACGCGCACGCAAAACTTCAGTTATTTTGAAATAGCGGCTTCATTAGGACATTAACTATAATTTCTTTATGTAATAAAGATGGTTTTTTCTAGTTATTATCTGCGTGTGTTAGTTTCGTTTCAGTCGGTTTTGAAATATGGAAACTGAATCGCATTTTTCGTGAAATTCATGCTTTTTTAAAAGTATTACAGTTAAAGAAAGATTGAAAATATGTTTATTTATAATGTGTAATTAATAATAGTCTTGAGTCAAAAAACACGCCATATTATTTTCAAATTTTTACCATCTACATTGACGGAACTGAATCCAATGCAAAACTGACGTTTAGCATTGTGGAGCCCCTTAAGAGGAGGCCTTCCGTCTGCGCACAGCGGCTTTGCTATTATAACCCGGAGATTGATATTGACGTTAATAATATTGATGTTAATATAAACGTGATATTTACGTTAAAACTTGCCTGCGCTGAATTGATTCAGAATGATGAAAAACGCAAAATAAAATTTAGGCTTCCTATACTAAATTGACTCGAAGTTCGTAAATTAGTTTTCTCAAAGATCTTAGAGAGAATTGTAAATGATCGACTTGTAAATTACTTAGAAACCTTTGAACTAATATCTAATAATCAGTTCAGTTTCAGGCGAGGAAAATTAACGGAAGACGCCGTTAGATTCCTGACCAAAGTAGTCGGTTCACTCCTTGACAAGGGCCAAAGCTGTGTTGGTGCTTTTTTGGACTTGGCTAAATCATTCGACACAGTTTCGGTTCCGATTCTCTTGAAAAAGTTAGAGAGGTTAGGGATTAGGGGATTACCACTCGATTGGTTTCGTAGTTACCTGTCCAAAAGGTGTCAGGGTCTAAGAGTGGGGGATGACGTTAGCAATGTCCTCCCAACTGATTTTGGAGTTCCACAGGGGAGCGTTCTTGGAACCACTATCTTTATTCTCTACATGAATGATCTTTGCAAAATCAACCTGTCCAATGCAAACGTCATTAGTTACGCAGATGACACTGTATTGTTATTTTACGGTAGAACCTGGGATGCAGCAGTTCATGCTGCAAATCAGGGGCTGAAGTAAAACACTGGCTTGACATGGACCTACTCACTTTGAATGCCAAGAAAACTAAATATATCTGTTTCCACAAGACTCTAGCCCCGGAAGTCGGAACCTAAATCGCCAATAAGCTTAAAAATCCACTCTTGTGGTATTTCTGACCCTTGTTTCTGTGATAGCATTGACCGTTCAGAAGAAATCCGCTACCTGGGAGTAATGGTAGACCAACATCTATCCTTTAAATCACACATCAGTGCTCTCTCGCAGAAAACAAGGAAATTGATTCATATAATGAAACTCTGCTAAAACTCTGAAAAACTACTCTGCTGACAAACATGTAATGAGTCTTGTATACACGTCTTTATGTGAGTCTATTCTGAGTTACTGTATCACTGTGTGGGGAGGATCGCGACTTACGGCAATGATTGAGGTTGAGAGAGCGCAGCGCTCTGTGCTTAAGGTAATGCTTAAAAAACCTTTTAGGCATTCCACAGATCTTTTATATTCGGAGGCTCGCGTTCTTAACATCCGCCAACTATACATGCTCAAGGTTGTTCTTCTCATGCACCGACAAACAATCAACTCCGATACCTACTCCCATCTTATGTTAAAACGTATATACTCGTATATGGTACCAATAACAACCGTTAAAACCTCCTTTGCTCAGCATCTTCCTGATTTCATGTTTCCTTTTGTTTACAACAGAATAACAAGACTATGTAACATAAAGGGCTGCTCAGTGAAAGAGGCAATTGAATTGGCTTCTTGGCTTGTCTTATGATCGGACTGAAGAAATAATAAAAATAAAATCCTGAACAATTTCTCCGAATGTTTTAAATAAATTATGTTATGCACATGAGTGAACGCTTATCATCGCGCAAGTGCTTGGTAATACTTGAATTAATGTTATATTAGTTTATTTATATTTATGTACTTATATATTTAAATATCTATCTTTTATTTTATTTTGCCATTTGTTTTGTAGTTATTTCTCATGTAGTAAATTTGTTATTTGTTTCTTTTTGTTTTATGTAATGTAACCACGACGACAGTTGGCTATGTTCAAATAATCGACGCAAAATTGTTCTTCTAAGATGTCGTACTTCCTAGGTTCCCGCGGTACAGACCTAATCTAGTTTGGGGACCAATAGATATTGTGTAAATAAGTGATAATTAGAATATTGTTATTTTGTAGTTTTTGTTATCTCTTTTGTATGTCTTTTGGTTAAATAAACTATTCTTATTCTTATAGTATGGGGGCACAACATATTTTTTTTCGTATTCTGAAAAATAAAAAGGTAACTGAACCTTAGTCCTGTTGAGTCTACAGTATGCATTTGGTTATATTAACAAAAGTCACCTAATACAACGTGTAACAGAAAGGTCGGTAATATTTAAAGCGCTTATTCAGTCAATGGTATAAAATAACTTTTACTATGGAGACAAAACAATTTACTGAATAATGTTATTATTTTATATTTCCAAAATTTAATTATAATTTTAGAAAAATGCGAATGCCATTAATTATTGCTATTAGCAATAAGTGCCGCCCTTGTACACCAAGTTTAACTGTCTTTTTTTGTCTTTAAGTTATTTGTGTAAATGTGCAAAAAGTGTTATAAATAAAAATAAAAAAAAATGTCGCTCGGCCGAAATGTACGGAAGGGCAGATTTTTTTTCGAGATTTCAGGGTTGGCTCCGTAGTAAAGTTTGTTCTATAGTATATAATCTATACCATTGACTGAGTAAGCTATTCAAATATGACCACACCTTTTTGTTACACGTTGTATAAGTTTCACATTGATTGAGGTGTCGTAGACAAACTATGATGATTATTATTTAAAAATTCTTGAAAAAGGAAGGCTTTCTCTTAAACTATGACAGAAATAAATTTCTATGTTTGAACACTTGGCGTATAGAAACGCAGCAGAAAGAAAAGTAAATCTTTACTTTATGTAAATATCTATAATCTTTTAAAATGATCTATAATCTTTTAAAATGATTTACTTTTCTTTCTGCGTTTCTATACAGCAATGATATATTTATTTTATTTATTTATTTTATTTATTTATTTATTTTATTTATTTATTTATTTTATTTATTTATTTTATTTATTTATTTTATTTATTTATTTTATTTATTTATTTATTTACTTAAATGGTTAGTATTACAGAAAAACTTAATTAGGCCTATCCTAGGGTTAGTAAAATACAAAAATAGAGAAAAAAAAAATTGGGACTAATAATACCCAAAGCAGGCTTCCGACACATTAACAGATTCTTTCTCAGACTGTAAAACTAACAACCTAGCACATAATAATAATTTCGAATATGTGTGCTCCGATACTATATATAATACTGATTTAATGTTAAGCTTTCTCTTAACGCTTGCTATTAATTTCTATGTTACGGTTCTTGGACAATGTAAAAGACCTCGTTGGACGCTCTGGCTAGTTTGGCTACCAGTGGCGTGCACAGAACTTTTTCCGGAAAAGCAATCAGAAGGTTAATTACGCCAATAAAAAAAATATGAAAAAATTTAAATAACACTTTGAAAAAAAAAAGTTTGTATGAAAATGTTCACTCTAGAAAAGGCAGTGCCTAACCCTGGCGTCATGCAAACTTTTTTTTTTCAAAGTGTCATTAAAAAATTTTCATATTTTTTTTATTGTCGTACTTGACCTTCTGATTGCTTTTCCGGAAAAAAGTTCTGTGCACGCCACTGTTGGCTACCCCACTAAGTATTACCTAACTGTTAAACAAAGATTCTTATTCGTGACTCGTCTTTATAAATAAATATATCGTCACGACATGAATACCCGAAGGGGTGTCAGAGGTGTTCCAAGTGTGAACTGTGAAATGCAAGTCTGCAACCGACAAAAAAATGCAACCGACGATTATTACCATAGAGTATATTGAATCCCAACGTGATGGGTGATGAGCCCTATCGCCGTACTTCGGGCACAAATACACGCCATTCAGGGCATGCAGGATTCCTTACGATGTTTTTCCTTCACCTTTCAGCAAGCAGTAACTAAGAAAAGAACAAATACTATGCACATAAATTAAAAGTTATTGGTGTATGCTCGACCGGGGATCGAACCTGGATCTCAAGATTGAGAGACTAGCTTTCTACACCTGAGCTGCCGCCGTTTCATTCCTTCATTATGAAACTTGAAACCTTGTTCGACTTTTCATTCCTTTTATATTTCGTTTACCCAAATCAATGACCATGTCAAATATAATTTATACTTGCGATTGTCGGCACTTGGTGAAACTTGGAAAGCATCTTTAATAAAACTCACTTGTACACTATTTCACACATTTAATTTATAATTATACACCCAACCGGTTTCGAATAATTAATTCATTTTCAAGGGTTTTATTTATTTATCTCCGAACTACTGCAACTACGTGCTGTGACCATGTCAAATATTACTGATGCATCGATACGATACCGATCCTGATACGCTCAGTGAATTTAAATGAAGGCAAAATAAAAATACAGGTTGGGTCAAAGATTATCTTTGGGTTGGGTTTAATAATTACTGACTTACAATGAGATAATTAGTTATTAAGGGGATCATCCTTGCGCTTCTCAACGAAATAGACGAAACAACACGCGCGTTTACATTACTGGCTTTAAGTACTTGCTTGAAGCGCGAAATTTCAAAAGTATATTTCCATCCATCAGCCTAGTTCGTCCACTGCTGGACATAAGCCTTTCCAGGACTTTGCCACTCCCGGCGGTTGGTGAGCGCAGTGCCGGAACCCTCGCACCAGTGACGCCGCTGCCCGTCACCAGTCTGTTCCATATAAGGCCCGGTTATTAGAGGTGGATATACCGCCATCCGTCGGTCCCAGGCATGGTGGGCCTCCTGGTTTTTTGCCTGTGAGCTGTACTCTTACTCTCCCCCGAATTACTTCGAGGGGGTCTCCAACTAAGATGGTGGTATCTCCACAGTCGAGCCCGGCATCAGCTCTACCACATGTCGTGTCTACAAAAGTATCGTTGTATCTGCAATAAAAATATTGCCGATACCGATATATCGGCAAAGCCAAAGTATCGCCGATATATCGGTATCGGTATCAGATGCATCCCTATCAATTAGGGTTTGCAATTCGAATATTCGAATATTCATTTTATTCGAATATCCGCTCCAATTTCAAATTCGAATAATTCATTTAAATTATTCGAATAGTTGAATAATAATAAAGTTTTTGTTTTTGGTCTTATTCTTACTCTGCCCCTGAGTCCCACCCCACCTTGTGTTCATTTACTCGTTCAGCCTCGTTCGTTCGTTCACTCAGTCAGTCACGCGGCCAGCGACAGCGCGCACGCATCTGTGTTGTGTTAACTTGTGTTAACACAAACAAGAAAAATAATTAAAATACTTGATTTTATTTGAATAAAATTATGCAGCAATCAAACCAAACCACAGTCTAGCTGCTTTTGTTTGTTTTGAATTGATATTGTATTGTTTTCAATCAATGTTTAAAAATATTCGAATATCCGAATATTCGAATATTTGGCTCTAGAAGTATTCATTTTATTCGAATAGTAAAATTAAACGAATAGTGCAAACCCTACTATCAATTATGTCTAACCTTCCACTCCTATCTGTTCTTACAAGTATATCATGAACGTCATTTAATTCAATGTATACTTGATTCTTTACTGACAAGAGTTGCTAAGCACTTTGTGTAAGTGACACAATTAGTGATACAGTAATTGCAACACACACAACACATCTGTTTAGAACCACTTGTGTTTACATGTTTCACGTGTGTGACTACATGAATGTTATACCCTTTTGTATTGCCTGTAGTATAATGCAACTGGTATGCGAGATCGATGTTTACATATAAATGTACTTTACAGCTATTTACTTCAAAACAATTATCTAGGTCAGGTATAGGTTGAAGATTTAGGTACCTACTCGTTTAAAATATTGATTGATATGAGCTAAATATTTTAGTTGAATCATCAACGCATGGTTCGTTTCGTCGGTGCCCATTGCAAGACTGCAACCATGGTATACAAGGTGACTTTTTGATCATCATCCAAATTCATACTGGTGGCTTGGTAAGTAATCAGTATCATGGATCAATAATCATTATTGTAAAATTCGTATAATGAAATTTCGACTTCCCATAGTAATTCACTCTCAGTCCAGAGTGAATTACTATGGGGAGTCGAAATTTCATTTTATGAATTTCACAAAAATCGTTATTGGATCATGATACTGATCACTTACAAAGGCTCAAGTATGAATTTGGACGATGTTCACAAATTCACCTTGTATATGGGATGTAATAAACTGACCATCAAAAGTTTCAAAAATCAGCATCAAAATTACTAAGTTGGCATCAAAAATAATATGTGCGAACCTAACCTAACCTAGTTGATGCCAAATTAGTAATTTAGGTGCTCATTTTGAATTTTTTAGATGGTTAACCTATTATTATCCTTGTCGTCACGACACGAATCCCCGAGTCAGAGTGTCAGAGGTATTCCGAGTATTTATATATCCAAATTCATGTTGAAGACTCGGTAAGTAAAATTTCGCTTTTTGTTAAATTCGTAATTTTTTTTTCGTGTTCCTCTTAAACGCAAGCCCAGCCACCGGTCAATTACTATGGGAGGTCAACATTTTGTTTTGCGAAATTAGTAAAAAGTGTTATCAATCCGTGATACTGATCACTTACCGAGCCTCTAGTATGAATTTGGCTGTATAAATAAATGTCTCTATATTATTTTCTATTCTATTCTATTTTATTCTATTCTATTCTTACCACTTACAGAGCAGACGGTTGAATCGTTTCGATTTCCATAAATGGCTTTATTTAATTTTATATATTACGATATAATTTTTATAATATATGAATGAGTATACGTTTTTCGGAATTTACGTGTATTCTACGGCTAATGTTAGGTTTGATGATAAACTTAAGATTGGCTGGCTTAATCTTAAGGCAAGGGTATCCGGAGAAATCGGTTCTGCTAAAACGCTTTCATTTTACACTTGACTATCCTGCTCCGTGGAAGCGGGCCGCTCAGAAATATCGCGGTTTCAAAGTGTTTTTATTTATTATTTTGGAATGAGAATATGAGTTTTTAATATGACGGCCGTTTTATACCTCATTTTGTACCACATTTATTTTGGTTTAACTTTTATGGACTAAAACCTAATATAACTTAAATAAAATTATATTTACACCGTAGTTTAGGCGATTTTATTGGATGCAAAGAAATGCAAGTAATAGCGTATCGCACGGCAAGAGTAAAATTTGATACATATTTTTATGAAAACAATAAAGCCGATTCTGAAGGCTTTAGTTTTAGTTATAGTGCTGTCAAAATTTAAAATATTCCAAAGTAATTTAACTTCAGTTCCTTCAACCTAAGGACCATTTTGCAATGAAGAAAATTTAGTTTTGACAGCACTAAAACTAGAATTAAAGCCTTCGGAATCCGCTTTAATATCATCACAATTTCACGGTTTAAAATGGATTTGAAAAGAGACAAATTGGGAGAACCCCGCCTTGATTTTAACCGCTTAGAGTAAGTAGTAAGTAGACAAGATGGAATAGCATGTATTTACAATGAATCACCTTATTTATATAGTATCTAATTAGCATGCAAATGTTAGTAGACTAAACACCGATTAATTATGTCAAACAATCATATGCATAAATCAATAAATTAAACATCAGATGCTTTAAGTACATTTTTTATAAATTTCTACAATGCGTAAATTAATTCAAAAACATTTATAGCAATAATCTCATAATCTATTTATTAATTTATTGTTAATATTATTACGCATAGAATAATAAAAACTGAATAATCAATTCGAACCTCTATGTGTCGAACATCATGTGTCATTATGTCTATGTTTAGGGTTGCCAACCGTACTTTAAAATAAAGTATCTTACGTTATTTTGGGTCCCTGTACTTTATACTTTTGAATACCAATAAAGTACGTGAAAATACTTTATTTCAATCTTTACATATAAAATAGACGTAAACTGAAAACAAAAACAGAGCCGTAAAGAAATCCAAGGGAAAATGTATGACTTCCTTCATTGTGGATGATATTTTTATGTTGTGCATTTGTGTTTATGCAAATAGCACAAAAAATATAGTTTCACAAAAGGATTTGTGGATGATAGTATGGAGTCTGGCCTTCCTTGTTCCTACCGCCCGCAGCTATTATGACATTTTTTTCAAAAAATGTGTGACCTCCCTTGAATAAAGAATACTTTTTTCTAAAGGACCGTACTTTTTATTTACCTTCCCTGAAATCAGATATACTTTATTTCTTCTAAAAAAAGTTGGTAGGGTAGAATTCAAAAAACTTGTACTAAACAAAGAGGAAACAAAGTGGAAACGTTACAAAAACGTAATAAAAAGGAAATCTAAGGTTGAGGTCACATTCATAAATAAACTTTCGGTTTTGTTGATATTTATATATTTATTATTTTGTTACCAAGTGCTAACACTCATACAAAATAAACGACAAATATGATTAACCTCGAGTAACAAAATTACTACTTATAATTATTTGAATGGTACGTGCAAACACTCATGTCATAAACGATAAATTGTTTAGCCTTAGTATAGATGTTTATTGCACTTATGGTCCTTACAGTCATACTAATAAATACCGATAAAAATCAGCCTTTATTAAATTAGCTCAAATAATCAACTGATGGTATTTCGATTTAAATCGTTTTTCACTAGAGGCACAGATTTCTATCACAAAATGCTTAAAATTTTATTGCTTAGTAAATTCGGAGAAAAAAAGGGAGCGACAAATTTTTCGTAGCAGGGAAACACAAGGACTAATTTAATGTACCGTGGACCCGGATCTGGAACTTAATATGAACCTGGACCCTTATTATTGTGAACGCGTCCTTATGCCTTCCTCTTTGTGATGTTACAAATAAAAGTGACAAAGAAGAATAAGACTTTTTGCAATCATAACCTCAAAACGATGAAATATACCGTTCATCGAAAACCAAGCCGTTTTCAAAGCAAAGCTAATTAAACGAAAGGAAATATATCTATTTAGGATGATGTGATGTTCAAATAATCTCTTGCCTATATATTAGTTTCGGTAAATACAAAAAGGAAAACCAAAATGTCTTAAATTTTCACAATGCACACACTTCCCTACACCAACGACAAAAACAAAATGGCTGAGTGACGCGTCTCAACATGATTTGAAACGAAACGTTACTCGCTTAGTGTTGCCAGTACATTTCTTGTTTTACTACTATATACGACCAAAAATGCGTTAGAAAGAAATGTTACAAAAAAATTTTGATATTAATAATAAATTTCAATTTCAAGATTTTATAACTAATTAATTATCAAACAACTTTAAAACCACTAAAAATATTAAAATATTCTTTACTTTAGATAATAGGACGTAAATTTAATTACTAAAATAAGCGAACAAAGTTATAGCCATATGTTTTAATAAAATAGTGCAAACTGGACACAAAAAAGTACAACTTTTTTGAATTCCACCCGGTAACCCTATCTATGCTAGACATAATTATTCAGTTTTTATTATTACGCATAGAATAATAAAAACCGAATAATTAATTCGAACCTCTATGTGTCGAACAATAAATTAATAAATGTGTAATTATATTTTATTTTTGCAAAAAGAAATTTAGAATTGGTTTACGAAATATTCAAATTTATAAAAAAATCACTTAGAATTTATTAATTATACAAGGATAAAGATGATTATTTGCAAAACGGCTCACCTCAATAACTATTTTTGATCGGGATAGCCGACCAGTTTCAGCAGATTCAGACTGCCTTCTTCTGGGCGAGTGAAGATTCCCGATCAATAGTCATTGAGGTGAGCCGTTTTGCAATAAGCATGTCTTATCCTCGAGTTTCACTCAATTCGATGATGATAGAGATATATTAAAAATACTTGTACGTCTCTATCATTGTTAAAATGTTCCATCAAGAAGAAAATCTAATAAACTGAATGACTACGATATTGCTTTTTGACGTATTTTTGGAAGGATCTAGTCTATGTGTCACCAGGGAATTTTAGTATGGAGGCTAGTGTCACATTTTATTTTGTAAACATTATTAGGAGTACGGGACTCACCGTGTTTGGTTTTTATATTTTCCCGAATTATCGGCAGAGTTTCATCTGCCATGGTCGCGGGATGATTGGTCGGTGCAGCGATGACGACAGGCTAGGAAGCGTAGAGATCTACCCTCCGTCTCTGTCGTTTATTATTACTTGCGGCGACGACTGGATTTTCATCTACCGGCCTACACTCTACACTGACGGTGTCCCTTCGGAAATGACACGATGTTTTACGAGCCTTGCTCTTGCACAACTCCATCACTGGATTCCAAGGACTCGGCAGTTTGAAGCCATCTTCTCGGTGAAAGTTTCATGTTTCTTAATTTCAACTGCTTCCCTCACTAATCTTGGAATATAATGACGTTCCGTCGACAGAATACTTGGTTTATGCAGCTTAATCTAGTGATTGGTAACTGTTCCAAGTAGATGTTCTGCTATGGCTGATTTGTTGATTTCACGATTCTTGACCGCCCTGATGTGCTCCTTGGTATGTTGGGACACGGTCCTTTTTGTCTGACCAATGTACGAGCTTCCGCAGCTGCAATCAATTTTATAGACACCCGGTTTTTCTAGTGGGAAAACATCTTTGGAAGTCTTCATGTAATCTGATACTTTTGCGTGGGAAGTAAACACAGCCTTAATGGAAAATTTTCCTAAAAGTCCACCTATTTTGTCAGTTACTCCCTTAACAAAGGGTAAGAAAGCTGGTTGTCTTTCTGTCGATATTTTCTTCAGTTTAGGTGGTTGTGGTTTCTTCACGGTGAATCCCGTACTCCTAATAATGTTTATAATTGACCCTGTAAATTTAAAATTTTATTTTGTAAGTTGATGTCAATAAGGTGACAGGTGGTAGAGCTGATGCCGGGCTCGACTGTGGAGGTACCACCATCCTACTTGGAGACCCCCTCGAAGTAATTCGGGGGAGAGTAAGAGGACAGCTCACAGGCAAAAAACCAGGAGGCCCACCATGCCTGGGACCGATGGATGACGGTATATCCATCTAATAGCTGGGCCTTATATGGAACAGACTGGTGACAGGCAGCGGCGTCACTGGTGCGACGGTTCCGGCACCGCGCTCACCAACCCGCCTGCCCAGCGTGTGTGAGTATGGGCAATTCTCCCAGGATGACCGCCGAGTGGCAAAGTCCTGGAAAGGCTTATGTCCAGCAGTGGACGAACTAGGCTGATGGATGGATGTTGTCAATAAATACATTTTTCTTTTTCATTTTCTTATAAAAACGTAATGATAACATGCAAATGTGTATGATACGACAGTCGTCTATGATTTAGTTAGTGGAGTGCTCATTAAAGACAATTAAAGTCTAAACACGCAGAACACAAGATGTTGTTATTAGTTTAAGCTACTTTTGTACACTTGAAACAATGCGTGACTAAATTGTAATCTGCATAATTTGTATTCAGAACACAGCTTAAATTTGGTAACATTACCTAGCAATGCTAGTGCATGTTAGCCTAAATCACAGTGACTAAGGTCAATTTAAAATTCGATTTTGTTTTAAGAATTTTAATGAAATTTGGCCAACTCACTTTAAACGAAAGTTCAAAACGTACAGTTTGGTCCCTACCTAGAATTTTTGAAAAATCTACCTAAAATACTATAGTCTTCTTCTTTATTGTAATTTATCGGGGGCCGGCTATTATTATGGCCCCTGAGGTTTAGTATGTTGTGGTCTGGGAGAGTTCGGTATTGTCTTAGGTGGAACAAAAATATCTTCTCTTTTTTTAACTACTCACATTGTGATTTTATATAATGAAACAAAATAATACATAAATAACATTAAAAACCTTCCTACAGAGTAAAACTTGCCTAAGACAAAACACTAACCTTAAACCATAATAAAACCTTTACCTTATAAAAATAAACAAACTAAATAAAAATCCTATCTAGAAGGCTGGTACCTAGAAGGCTGGCAACGTTTCCTCTTTGAATGGCCAGACTGATTCTCTGGCCAAGATACGCGCCAGCCTTCGGGTCCCCACAAGCGTCGATCAGCCGTGTAGATAACTCTTTAAAAAGGAGCTTAGTATCTGGACCCCACGGCCCGAGGGTCTCGATCGCAAAAGGCGCAAATATGCAATCCGATCTAAGGGCTGCATAGCTGGGCCCGTTAGCTCATCCAGTTTAGTTTTTCGGAAGAAAGGATGCCACTTGCCACAATTGTTTATTGGACCAATATCTACCGATAAAGATCGGTAGCCTTCGGGAGCCTCTTCAATTTGGGGGGGGAGGGGTGTTCAAAGATGCTTTGCGCCAAGCGTAATTTAAAAAAATTAAACTGTCTGAGTTTGTCAACTACATCAAGATGGGTGTCTTTTTCAGGTAAATTAAGGACGTAGAATTCATTTCTGGCATAAAAAATTGTGATATTTTAAGTAGTTTCTTGAAAATTTTTACATAGATTAAAATTTTATGGAATACTTTTTACTTTCAGGCGCCACCAAAACAAAACCTCAGGTTTTTTTAAGTAACAAAAAATACGTTACGAAAGCCTATTTTATGTAAATAAATAAAAATATAAGTTTTATTGGATTTTTAAAGGAAAAAACCATAAAAAAAAATAAAACAATGTCGGTGAGCTCTTATTTTACTACTACTTATTAACTAACCTGATAAAAGTATATTTATGTATAGTGTATTTATAAAAGTATATATATGCATAAAAACTATAAACACGTAAAAAATGCTTTTCTATGGTTCTAAAAGAGTATTAACTATTTAATTATCATTTTCATTTTTTGTAGCTTCTACCGCAGTGGTACAATTCGGTACATATTAAATTTATTTTAACACAGTTGCATCTTTTTTGCATCTTACTTTGCATTGATACCTTGTAATCTCGAGGCAAATGCTGTCCGCAGCTGGGTTGTCAGACCAGTGGGGTATTTATTGGCTAATTTTCTGCTTCCAGCCCCAATCGGGGGGACTAGGCAGAATTTGTTGTAACACTAAAGCCTGGCCCCACTCATGAACTCCCTGGCAAGCTGCGCGTAAAATATGCTGATAAAGGGCCGCTTCTGTTGGTGGTAAATTTTCAATTTGCCGATCTGTTTTTGTAAAAAGATATTTACGGCAATGATTGATAGTCGTGCAGGGACAGGGACTTGATCTGAAAAAGTTCATGTAATATGACTTTTCGCTACGATGAATTTAACTTTATATTAATGTTTTAGTTAGTACTCAGTGATTGGCTAGCATACCTATCATACATGGCTATGACAAACTTATGTAGCACAATCTCTGCCTCATTTATATTGCTATCTTTAAGATCCTTAAACCCTTTAGTGGCAAAAGAGAATGAATTACATGCTTCAAAAGCACTTTTCTTTCCCCTGCCGTTAAAAAACGATACTGTATCGCATCCACTAAGTTCGTGGAACACAGGCAAGACCTCCGCTCTTTCAGGACCTTTAAACAAAATAAATTGGCTTATGCACACTCACGCTATTAAACTGATTATTTATATATTATACATTCTTGACTATTAAAAGAAACGCTCATACCTAGAGCTGATTCAATCTAGATGCATGCCAAGAAATTGTGGTTTTTCCCCGTTACCACATGAACCCATAATACCTCTAATCTTGGCAATTTCAGTACACATGCCAGAGCGATAACTACCACATCGGTGTTTGCTGTGCATTAACTTCGTATGACCCTGGTCTACTGTATCCGCCAAGTGAACCATCATTCGCGTGTCAGACGCTTCAAGTTAAATGGCTCCAATTTTGGCAGTTCACGAGCAACATTGGAAAGAACAGATTACCCTTCGCTACATAAATTTCTTTATTGATGGGCAAGTCCATCGGGTGATATTTGGACGACAGGAGTCCAAACAGCTCTTCTTTATTCGTGTCATCCTGGAGAAAATATTACGCGCAGTTTGCCAGGGAGTTCATAAGTGGGGCCAGGCTTTAGTGCTGCAACAAATTCTGCCTAGTCCCCCCGATTGGGGCTGGAAGCAGAAAAATAGCCAATAGATACCCCACTGGTCTGACAACCCAGCTGCGGACAGCATTTGCCTCGAGATAACAAGGTGTCAATGCAAAGTAGGATGCAAAAAGGATGCAACTGTGCTAAAGTAAATTTAACCCCACTTCATTCTGGACTCATGTGGGTCTAGAATCCCCTCAAATACCAAAAGTCTAGCTAAATCAACGTACAGCGTGCAGCCACCGTGCCTCGAGTATCTACGTTTCATCAACCCCTTTTGCTAACCCAAACAACTGCAATATTATATTTTACACACACACCCACACACTTTACTATATTATCCGATAATTACATAATCATTTATCTAATTAAAAATATAACGTCGCGCGCAACTTACGAAGCTATGAAAGTGTTATTCGTTAAACGTCTTACGGAATGTCGAATCAAAAGTGGTTTTACATAGTGATTTAGTCATTAATGTGTTTCGTTTTCCCTTGGATTTTCAATGGCAATAATAGCCTTGAACTATAGCTGAGTTCCAGAATGCAGCTAAGTCGTATCATTTAACAAATACCTAGTACATTAGTTTTTCTTGAATACTTTATTTTCCTTTGTTGAATTATGATATATATTGTTTTGAGCATAACCGTTTTGTAACATAACGTAGTGTCCTAATCTACTAGACGATCACACAAATAAATCACGGCCAATGATTTAATTTGTAATTAATAAATCGATGTACTCCTCAAGTATGTCATAATAACGTAGGAGACGTAGAGAGGTATCTATGCATTATTATTACCTCATTCTACGGATGGTACCGCTTCCAGCGGTCATCTTTTAATTATAAAATAAATACATACTAAGTACCTACTGTAAGTACATATGACTGTACATAACACATATGTATATACATCTATAAGCAGAATATTTATTTCTCTTACAGAACATAGGACTAGTCCAGAACCTATTTGTTAAAGATTGGTACTCGTGACCAGGAACACAATTGTCTTCTTACAGCAGTACTTACTTACTTCACACCTAGAACTATTTGTTATAGATGGTAGAAGCTGCAAAAAATTAAAATGATAATTAAATAGTTAATACTCTTTTAGAACCATAGAAAAGCATTTTTACGTGTTTATAGTTTTTATGCATATATATACTTTTATAAATACACTATACATAAATATACTTTTATCAGGTTAGTTAATAAGTAGTAGTAAAATAAGAGCTCACCGACATTGTTTTATTTTTTTTTATGGTTTTTTCCTTTAAAAATCCAATAAAACTTATATTTTTATTTATCTGCATAAAATAGGCTTTCGTAACGTATTTTTTGTTACTTAAAAAAACCTGAGGTTTTTTTTTGGTGGCGCCTGAAAGTAAAAAGTATTTCATAAAATTTTAATCTATGTAAAAATTTTCAAGAAACTACTTAAAATATCACAATTTTTTATACCAGAAATGAATTCTACGTCCTTAATTTACCTGAAAAAGACACCCATCTTGATGTAGTTGACAAACTCAGACAGTTTAATTTTTTTAAATTACGCTTGGCGCAGTGCATCTTTGAACCCCCCTCACCCCCCAAATTGAAGAGGCTCCCAAAGGCTACCGATCTTTATTGGTAGATACTGGTCCAATAAACAATTGTGGCAAGTGGCATCCTTTCTTCCGGAAAACCAAACTGATGCCTTTTTTGGGGTCTAACAGTCTAAGCTAGCATACTTGCGCCTCTTATTTCTCCCAGCCGCTGCCGCAGCCGCAAGAGTCCTGACGGCAGTAACCCTGATGTGGGACGGTGCTATTGCACAAATGTTCTAGCCTCGCGCGCGGTGGCTAAATATTCAATTTAAAATTTCTTGGAGTTAAAGTGGAATTATTGAAATATAAATAAAATATTCGCTAAGAAGTGTTTTGGAGTAAAATTGGAATGATTTTTGGAGTTAAGAGGCTATGCGAATTTTATTTTTGTCACTGTCACTCCAAGTGAAAAATCGTGCAGTGCGAGAGGGGCGGATTCAGGGAAAAAGGGAAAAAAGTTGGTTTTATATTTTTATTCAAAAAACTAAAATAGCTAGCAAAATTTCAAATATCAAAACTCTAGATATTGTAAAAACACACATAATAAAATATGTTTGAGTTCTGTATATGGTTTCTATTCGTCAAACGAGGAGAAAAAGTGTGTTTGAAGACCTCATTTCAACAATTATTTCTATCGAGGAAAGTTTATCCAAACATGTTTTTCAATTTCAAAACCCTAGATTATATAGTCAAAATGCATATACCAGAAACTGATTATAATTTTCCGTATATTTCATGAAATGTATTTTGTATCTGTGTACAGAAAAGAAACACCCGTGTTTTTTTCGCATATCGCCTTAAGTGGAATAAGCCGTGACATGGGTTGTGAATGTTTTAAATTACATTTACAAATACACAATACACCTAAAAGATTGCCAGACATTTTTGGGAAGTTGGTAATCGAATCTCAACAAATTGCAGCATGACTATCTGAACCGAAGAGATATGGTTAGGGGGGCGTGGTGCTTGCGAACGCATGAGGCCAAAACTAGTCCTCATGCGAGACCCAATGTCAATATCAATAGAGATTGTCCGTTGCTACAGGTTGTTGCGCCATCCTCTTTTTGCATGTGTTCTATTAGTGCGCGTGAGAAAGATGAGTATGTACAGATATGGTCATCTACAAACTGTCTTGTACTTAACCCGAGTAAATCAAAGTATATGGTATTGGGGACTAAGTTGAAAAGTCGGACAGTCTCTGAAATGAAACCGCAAATATCTATTATGGGTGAACGTGTTGAGCAGGTAGCTGCAGCACGTAACCTTGGCCTTCACATGGATGGTGAGCTTCGGTTTGAAACCCATGTTCTAGAGCTAGTGCGTAATTGCTTCTACAGATTAAAAGTGTTGTATAGGATTCGTAACTATCTGAGCGTTGAAATGCGCATTAGGCTTTGTGAATCTATAATTTTATCAAAATTGAACTATTGCATTTCTGTTTATGGCCCTTGTTTAATGATCAAGTCACAACGTCTTATTCAGCGCGTTCAGAATGCATGTGCCAGGTATTGCTTTAATATCCCACCTCGTCAACATGTATCCCCTTATCTTAACAATGCAAATATTCTAAAAATGTCAGCTAGGCAAGATCTTTACTTTGCAACTTTATTGTTCGGAGTAATAAAAAACAGGTCGCCAGAGTACCTCTATGAAAAATTAACTTGGGTTTCTTCATACCAAACAAGAACCAGGGGATCGGCACACAAGCTCAAAGTGCCAAAGCATCATTGTGCTGCATTTCGAGGTAGTTTTCGTTATCTATCCTCGAAATGCTGGAATAATCTTCCACCTCCATTTATTGATATAAGAACAGAATACTCTTTTAAAAGTAAGTACAAAAATTACTTACTCGCACTACAAAAATGCTTTATATTATTGGCATTCAGGCAAAATTTTACTATTGACTACGCCACACATCTTTATTATTATATTTTTATCTCTTGGGGATGTCTGCGGGTCGCAGATGAAACACACCGTCCAATTTTATGTTCCTAGGTTCAATTAGCTGGCCCGGGCATTCATAGACCAGTCAGTCAGGATATTCTCTTATTTAATATATGTAGCCAAAATTGTTATACTTACTCATATACAAATTACACAACCATTATACTCACATACACATTTACACATTAAATAAACAATAATTGTCCACTCTCGATGGAATTCGTGCGGCTCTCTGCAGGTGACGACAGAATAACAGCGTCGCAGATTTCGGTTTGCGGCATTATGCTGAGTCGGAGCCTTTTTCTCTTTGCCGCGACACTCATACCACTAGGATAAATTTAAGTTACTTTCTTTTTGTGTTTTAACTTTATTTAATTTTTGTTTTCTTTTATTTAAGTTCTACTTTGTTTTTTGTATGTATGTGTCGTGTTTTTGGGAAATAAATGTTATATCTATCTATCTATCTATCTACAGTGGAGACCGCATCAAGTAAGACACATTAGACTTTGTAACGATCTTATATTCTTCTCTGTAAGGGCTAATGTCATACTGCAAGTTTCCACTGTACATTACATACTTATAGTTTCTGTATTTATTTCGGTGAAATAAGTGGGAGGAAACGTAGAGAACACGTTACAATAAGAGTAATAAGGCAAACTTCGTCTAATCTGACAGTATGACCGACCACAATCCACCAAACTGATTTCCTTTTCCAGTTCTCAACACGTTCCTTGGAGCCCTCGTTCGGGCTTCTCTTCAAAGACTTACTGGACGACCTCGGAGTCCACACGACTGGGGCCTCCGTTATCGCAAGTACCCTGGACTCCGTTGTGAACTTCTCCGGGTTCTTCGTGGGTCCCGTCATCAAGACCTTCTCTTATCGGAAGGTCTGTCTGGTGGGGTCGACGATATGCGCGTTGGGGCTGCTGTCGACTGCGCCCGCGAACAGTATGGCGCATATACTGGCCACTTACAGTATTATGGGAGGTTTGTCTCTACTGTTTCACGAGTTAATGCTCTTAAGAGGCCCCTTTACACCTGATTTTTTCTTTAGATTCATACAAAAAACCAAAAACTGAATGTGAAGTCGATGTGAATATGAAGCTTATTTTCTTCATATTTTTTTTCATAAGTGTTTTCTAGCGACATCTAACTACGTCTCTATACAGCCCAGAAAGCGAAATTTGATAAAACACCACCATAATAGCTGTCAGGATATCGTGAATATTGGTGTCGATTCGGTGTAACTGGACTAACCTTATTTTTAGCGTCCTGTCTTTTTCTTTCTTAATCGAAAATACAAGGACAGAACGCTTAAATTAGGTTTAGTCCTGTCAAAGAAGTTATGATGTGCTACACCGAATCGACACAATTGCCTCGTTTTTACGTTTAATAATTTCATCTAGAAGCCGAGTTATTAGTTATTACATAAAAGCTCAGTTTTTCGTAAGCCATGGCTGAGAGCGCGCTGTTTGAAACTAAAAAGGAAAGTCATAGAGTTCAGGGGCTCTACCGCGTAATTCTCATTTGTATCAACTTCAAGCAAATGCATGTGAAATTCTACGGGTGCAAAAGAGATGGCATGTTAGGCGGGCGTCGTCGCACGCACGTCAAATTTCAATCTCAAGTTGATGTTGATGAAAATGAGAATTACGCGGTAGACCCACTGTTCTGATTGATGCAAAATAAGGTGCACAATCTGCCTTTATATGCAGCCTAAAGGGTCGATTCGCCGTTTTGTTTAAACAATATTAAGACCAGGGGCTCTACCGCGCAATTCTCATTTGTATCAACTTCAAGCAAATGCATGCGAAATTCAACGCGTACAAAAGAGATGACATGTTAGGCGGGCGTCGTTGCACGTACGTCAAATTTCAATCTCAAGTTGATGTTGATGAAAATGAGAATTACGCGGTAGACCCACTGGTCTATAGTACACAACAATCCCCTTGAATGATTTTGAACTTAATTATATTGACAGAAAGTCTACATTAGAACGCTCGCTTCGCGCGCTGAGGGCACATAAATCAGTGAATTTCCAAGGTATTTTCTGGATATTCAGAAAAAGTATTTGATGGGGGTATTTCTAGTCTTGACAACGGAAAATGAACCATGTTTTTGTGTTATAGCGAAAATTTCAGACGTAAAACTGAAGCCGCTTAGACAAAATTATAACTTAAAAAGGCTTAAATTTCAAAAATTAAATCCATCGAGTTAAATGTGTCTACTTAGGTAACTGTCTTGACAACGGAAAGATGAAGGTCTGAAAAAACATGCCTGCGAGTTTTATATTGACAAGTTTAGTAGTTGACCCGGCAACCTAGAAATAACAAAGGCAAGGCCTTAAGAAATAATTATAACTACCAAAATATACAACTTTTAGATAAGAGAAATGTATAAAAATAGTTTACTGTATGATTAAACCATTAAATAAAAAATCTTCATTGCTCTTATCTAAAAGTTGTTATTTTGGCTGTTATAAATTATTTCTTAATATTTTGTAACAAATACGTATAGTATCGACCCTTAAGGTTAAACGCCAGTCGCTCGGTACAAAGTGCACAACTTAACTTTGTTTTTCTAAGAAGTTAAAATTGAAAAAGACATTGATCTGTGGCAATTTACGCCAATAAGTTAATGAATCAATATGTTAATGAATCTACAGCTTGAAATTTAACGCAAAACAGCATTATAAGCTTGTTTGACCAAAATCGTGACTAATTGTGCATTTTATTTTAAACTGTTGATTTATAAACCTAACTTATACTGAACTATTGGCGTGAATTGCCACAGATCTTTGTCACTTTTAACTTCTTAACAAGGAAAACAAAGTTAAGTTGTGCATTTTGTACCGAACGACTGACGTTTAACCTTAAGGCTTCTTAACCTACGCCAACGACCTTGAACTGAGTAACCTTGTTACCATTTTATACGGTAACTATAGCATTTTTTATTCAAGAAAATACATAGTAATGTGCATAATAGTGAAGATTGTTATGGTTTTGACAAAATTTTATTTTAGTGTATGAAGAAAAAAGAACAATATTCACTCTCCTTTGTTTTTTGCTCACTGGTAACAATATTATTGTTGCATTTTTAATATTTTTCAATGCAAGTGCTCGTAAAGGCTCACTTTTTATGCATCAAAACCGAACAGAAAGTCGATTATTTCGCCCTAGGGCTTTATTATTATTATTATTTTTATTTATTTACAATGTTTGGCTAACCTGCAACCTTTCCTGTGTACCATAAATTTTACACTTTTTTTTTCCACTGTTTAACGGCTCTGGATACCTAGTCCTTTTGAGCCAATTACAATTTAAAGTTCACAAAATTATATTTGTTTTATTTCCTCACACTATGCATTGAAAAACGTAGTATGATACACGGGCGTAAGAGCAATAAATTACTCGGTTACGTTTAAAACACTCGCTACGCTACGGTAATTTATTCCTTTGCGCCCTTGTAGCATAAACTACTATTTTGTATTATAGTAAACATAGAAATAAAATAGAGGTCATTTCAAAGTGCAAATACAGCGAAAACAATTATTACACTGAGTAAAGCGGAAACCCTCGTTAGCGGAACAGCGGTTAATCATTTGTTCTCTAAATATTCAATTATAACCAATTATGTCTTACTGTTGTGTATGAGTAACGTGGCCATATTTATTTTTGCTCGAAACTGGACATTAGAATCAGTGGCACAACAATGAAAAAACATAGGTACTTTAAATACAAGTTTTATTTATCAAAATATTTATAATTACACCATATAACTTTAAATATATACAATAAATAAAAGAAAATTATAACTTTAAATATATTTCGGCCCTTAGTGGGCCGTCTTCAGTCAAGTATTATACTTAAATAAACTAAAAGTACTAAAAGTACTATACATAAAAAGCTAATTAAGGCATACTATATATTTATCAGAATAGGTACTTTAAATACAAGTGTTATTTATCAAAATAGGTATTTAAATACAAGTTTTATTTATCAAAATAGGATTACAATAAAATTGCAACGAATTAGAAAGTAGGTGACGCTATCACGTTTATATCATTCTAATGAATGTTTATTTTAAGACCAGTTTAGCAGCCGAATTGTGAAAAACCCACCTTTTTCTAATTAATCGAAACAGAACACTTATATTCAAAATTTACTCAATAGTTTTTCAACAAAACCATTCCATTAGTAAAGATTCCATTAGTTTGTACTCATTATAACTTAAAAACTTGAAAATTTTTATTTACAGAAACCAATGGAAACTCCGATGAGTTTACACAAAACAGGTAGTAAATAAGGTTTTGTTGAGGAACTATTGAGTAAATTTTAAATATATGTAAGTGTTGTGTTTCGATTAATTTGAAAAAGGCGAGTTTTTCATAATCTGGCTGGAAACGGAAACTGGTGAAAGTACACGTCCATACGAATAACTTTTACTGTGGAACTAAACCTCAAATCGCGAAAAAAAAAGAGCAGCTGTTCCATAGAGAAGTTACATAGCAACCCTACCAAAATGTACGAAACAGCTGACTTCATTTTCGCGATTTCAGGTTTTCTGGCTCCATAGTAAAAGTTGTTGATATCGACGAGTACTATCATTACCAGTTTTAGTTTCCAAATCCCACTAATATTATAAATGCGAAAGTTTGGATGGATGGATGTTTGTTACTCCTTCACGCCGTAACTACTAAACCGATTAGGCTGAAACTTTGCACAAATGTAGTTCGAAACCTGGAATGGGACATAGGCTACTTTTTATCCCATAAATCAGTTCCCATGGGAACAAGAAATAGTGTCGTTCAGAAACGCGGCTTGGCTTTCAGCCTCGCCAAACATACTACTAGGGGATTAAATCAGTTATCAAAGACCACCAAAGAGACATTAGCAGACGATTAATTCAGATAACAAAAAGTCAGAAAAGCGGCTCGACCAAAGACACTTTACATCAAATTAGAGATGATGAGAATCCAAAACACTCCATATCTCCAAACATCAGGTCAATCAACTACGTACTAAAAAGTTAATGAGCTGAAAAATATTTACAGATTCCAAACGACTATACAAACACTTAATCAACGGGGGCGAAGCCGCGGGCAAAAGCTAGTCCACTATAATTTCACGGTGACGATTTTAAACAGAAAATAAATTCTTGGCACGTTTTGATTTGAGAACCGACACCCATAACTGAGTTTTTTGAGTTTTCTATAGTTTGTTCATTAAGGCGATTAGTGTCGCCAAATTAGCAGCTCAATTATGTCGGTACGAATATCGACAGAAACGACATTGAAATAACCTTCATATCAGCGCGCAATGCATAGTGGCTGTAACGACGCTCGCTGCGTCCTTGATAAGGTGAAATAGGAGAAAATAATACTTTTCACATGGACGTTGATTGTTCGATTGAATAACCAACGGGACAATTTTGCGTCTCGAAGCTTTCCTTGGGGACACCGGGACGGAATACCAAAAAAAGGGACTGTGTCGTTCAAAACGGGACGTATGGTCACGTTATGTATGAGCAGCGGGACATTCATTTTATTTGTTTCGCCATAACAAATAATAATGTATACTTGTATAGTAGTTGATCAGTTTGCTAAGCGAAATTTTATACTGGCCGACATAGTTAGTTTGACGCAGGAAAGACGTAAATGTAAATGGATATTGTTGGTATGATAGTTTATTTTATGGATTCCATATCTTTTCCTCCCATCAAACTTAAGGGTCGGCGCTCGGGCTCGGGATCAGTGGCGTGTCGTTGGAAAAACAATGACAATGTTATGTATGCCTAGTAAAATAATATGAAAATAAAGCATGCCCTAAAGCAGACATTTTTATACAAAATGTTTCTTTTTCAAAGTCGTTTTCTATTATTTTTACTAGTCAACTTTTCAGTATAAAAATCCAGGCACGCCACTGCTCGCTAAAAACAGGGGTTTTTCTCACTTTTGATGGTAGGTACGGTAAATATTACAATTTCTAAACAAAATAAACAACATTTGCTACTCGATAAGATTAAGTACAAGGGTTGAAAAAAAAACAACCACTCACATTGACACCTCGCGGGCTACTGAGGGCCGCAACAGTGAATATAGGAGCGTTTTTATTGAAATCCCAGATTTTTTCCGAAGTAATTATAACAATTTACTCATCAACCCTTGTACTTCACCTTATCGAGTAGCAAGTATTATTTATTTTATTTAGAAATTGTAACATTTACTGCCATCAAAAGTGAGAACGCTGAACCCTGTTGTTGCCCGCGAGCCCGAGCGCCGACCCTTAAGGGGCTGCACAATGCTAAAATTCAGTCCTGCCTAACGCTTTTGTGTTTTAACTGTCTATCCTGCTCTAATCAGATGCCGCGCACGCAGAACATCAGTTATTTTGTAATCGCGGCTACATTAGAACATTAACTATAATTTCTTTATTTAATAAAGACGTTTTTTTCTAGTTAGTAGCTGCGTGCGTTTGTTTTCGTTTCAATCGGTTTTGAAACATGGAAACTGAATCGTTCTTTTCTGTCTGTAGATTTATGTTGCTTAAACTGCAACCGATCATATTTTGCTAAATAATCATTATTTGTTGCATCGTGGAAAGTGTTAATTTATTGTTTTCTTCCTGCAAAAAAAAATATATAACGTAAGCCATAATTTGTACAGTTTGTCTTTTAGCCGTTTTTACTCTAGCTGGGCTTATTATATCTATCTACCGTGGTTCCGGGTCATCCAGCGGTCAAATAATTGCATTTTATACGATGTAATATTTATGAAGTCTACTATCTGGCTTGGAGATTATATTTTAGGATATGTAAAATATATGTAATTAATACATAAATTCTGCATATGTGAATTTTACCTACAAGTCAGAAAAGTATTGGACATTATTATTTTTCCTATACCATGTGTATCGTGGTGACTACAAAACTGGTCGTATATCCATCTCTATCACACTTTCTATGCGTGCGTCAGAAATGGACGTATGTTCGAACTACTATAAACGATCGACCGAATCTTTTTGGGAGTACCGGGCCCGGTCATTATGTTAAATGACAGTGGGCAATCTTGTATGGGAGTTGGTCCAAGCGCTACCAAGATTAAGATGTATGTCAGATAAAAATACATAATCTAGTCCTAAAATAAGCAGAATCCCATCAAAATAAAAAACCGGCCAAGTGCGAGGGTTCCGTACCATTATCTATAAAAACGGTAAAAAAAAATCACGTTTGTTGTATGAGAGCCCCCTTAAATATTTATTTTATTCTGTTTTTTTGTATTTGTTGTTATAGCGGCAACAAAAATACATCATCTGTGAAAATTTCAACTGTCTAACTATCACGGTTCTTGGGATACAGTCTGGTGACAGACGAACAGACGGACAGACAGACAGACAGACGGACAGACAGGTGGACAGCTGAGTCTTAGTAATAGGGTTCCGTTGGTTACCCTTTGGGTACAGAACCCTAAAAATAAAAATAAAATAAAATGTATTCGTTAAGATTTGTACATTTGCAAAAACTTTCGTCGGGGCCCCGTATTAATTAGAAGAACTGAAGCACGGGAGGTTGTAAAACATAATAAAATAAGTCATATCTATAAACCTCTCGGATAGATTTTGGTGAGGTTCTGCTTGCTTGAGGACTACATTATGTCATTTCATTTAAAATATGTGTTGATCTTGGCGGCGCTTGGACCGAATTTGCCCACTGTCATTTGTCATTTTGATACCAAATTCAAATTCAAATTCAAATATTTATTGCAATCATGTTGTACAATATAGGGTGTTACAATATACATAAGTGGTATCAAACATGACCCTGTAAGGGCATAGCAAATTAAAGCAAATTAATTCTTAAATAATATCACATCATAATATTATCTTATCGCATTACTAACTTATGTTAGATTAACTGACAATTATTATTTTAATATTATATATTAAGTAGGTACGTATAATTAAGTTTATAATGAAAATGAAACAATTTCACTAGATTTTCTAATTCTTAATTCTAAAAACTCTTGTAATCTATAATAACATTTTTTTAAGAGAAAGTCTTATTAAGTTTTGTTGGAAATTATTTAAATTTTTGTTTTCTTTTAAATTTTCTGGTAAATTATTATAAATTTTTATACCATGGTCTTTTTAGTGGATACTTTGGGCGCAATAGACCTAAAACCTTAAAACCACATTCTACTGATGTGACGATAATAAGCTTTACCTTTGAAACCAGAAATTACGCAAAAAAGTCACTTTCCATATAAAATGGAGCGATAGTCCAGTCGCTAGGACGCCGGATTGTCAATCTTGAGACGCGGGTTTGAATCGTGCCGGTCGAACATGCACCAATGAGTTTTTCGGAATTTATTTGCATACAGTATTGTTTCCTTACAACTTGACGAACGGTGAAGGAAAATACTGTGAGGTAAACCTGCATGCCATCAGTCGCTCGGCACAAAGTGCACAACTTTACTTTGTTTTTCTTGTTAAGAAGTTAAAAGTGAAAAAGATATTGGTCTATAACAATTCACACCAATAGTTTAGTATAACCAAGGTTTATGAATCAAAAGCTTGAAATTTAATGCATCTTAAGGACAACAGCATTTTAAGCTAGTTTGGATAAAATCGTGATACGAGTATATCGTGTATATCGCCCACCTGTGGGTCTTGAGATCAAAGTGTTTGCGCTGGGCCTGTTTACTAATCTCCTTTTCTGTCTGTACGATATGTATTATATAAAAATAGTTAACTGCAGACGACTTTTACGTTACCGACGAAATTTGACCAAATTCGAACAAAGGAGAAGATAATACCACGGTTCAAAAACGAAGTATAATTAATTATACAAAGTATTTTCGCATTTCCAGGTTTTGGCGTAGGGCTAGCCTCTTCCTCGTCCTTCGTCTCCCTCAACCACTACTTCTCTAAGAAGCGAGGCCAGGCCGTCGGCCTCAGCATGGCGGGGACCGGCTTCGGCCTGATGGTGATGCCGCAGCTGGTTAAGATACTGCTATCGGAGTACGGATTCCGGTGGTCCGTGATTATTCTCGGCGCGCTGGCGTTCCACGCGGTGCTGGGCTCGTGCTTGCTCCAGCCGGTTAGCAGGCATCTCATCGATGCGCCGGTCGACTGTGAGATGCAGGCAGTGAAGGTTCGTTTGTAGTTTGTTCGTTGTTAGAACGAAATTCCTTATCGCGTTTCACTCCAGACGCTTGGCTAATTAGATTTACGCCGAAAAAAGTTCAAGACTTCGACCATCACGACACTTTTGCTATAGTATGTGTGTTTACACATACAAGCTTATGCCTTCATATATGTAAGTTAGTATGCTGTAGAAACAATGAAATGTGGCCAAAAATTTATGAAACAGTTTTTAAATCAGCATGCTTTGGCATGGACTTCCCATACCCAGTTGTATACTTCACATAAACTACACTCCGTAACAAACAAAGTAAATCAAAATTATTTGATTAATTTCACTTTAAAAGTGAATAATGTCTTCATATTTGTTTTCCAGGAAATGGAGTGTATATTCGAGAGCGACGAGGAAGCAGAAGAAGATAAATTCGAGATCAACCCTCTGGTCAGCCCTCCGATGTTAAAGCTTCACACGCAGCGCTCTCACAGCAACATGAACCATCCCTCCGTGCGCACCGTGGGGCTGCCGCGAGCCAAGACTTGCGACAAACCACTCGAGGACTTTGATGACAAAAACTACAAGTTGGGTATGTTGTATAACAACCCTCTAGTCAGCCCCCGACGTTGAAGCTACACACGCAGCGCTCTCACAGCAACATGAATCATCATCTGTCTCTATTCAACAATGTGGCCATTTTTCAATGAAAAACGGAACCCTGTCTGCCTGTCCATCAATTCTATGAGGAATAATACTTGCAGTTTCTTTCAAACATTTTGTATTTAAGGATGGTCGTCATGGCACGACCAACTCAGCTATGTGCGTGGCCAATTGTCATGCTGTTTCATTTCGCTATACGGGGCACGCTCCATGAAACTTGCGAGCACAATACAATTGTGCCGATTTCGTCGCCGGCGTAAAATTGAAAATTTGTTTCAGGAGAAACCACGATTTGGCAAGACTGTGGACGTTTTCAAACATTATTTTTAATAATAAGACATTTTCGACGTTTGACCCGTATTAATTTTTTGATTTTGTCTAAAACAAGAAAAGTATATTCGACTACACTTTTGGTAAAAAACCGTTAAATTTACGTATTTTTGGGGTTTGTTGTTTAGTTATTACTCAAATTTCACGGTTTTTAGTTCGACTTAAACATAGATCTAGATAATGCCAATGGGCTCAGCCTAAACTATTAAAATAATATTCCATAGACAAACCTACATTGTGGTGTCAGCGTTTGTATGGATGTTTGTGCTTAGCGATGATAAGTTTGTATTTTTTGTTTAAATCATTCAATTCTATTAACTTATTTGATATAACGGTACGGAACCGTCAGGGCACGAGTCCTACTCGCACTTGAACTGTTTGACTCACTGATTAACTACCAATTCCAGGTTCAGGTCTAGGAATGACGACGGCGGCGTCAGTGGCAGCAATGCAGCGCGTGACGTCAAGCGGCAACATGATGAGCGAAGCGATAAGGAAGAGAAAAGTGTCTGTCATCTCCAACATATCTAACATGGACTTCACCGGCAGCTATCTGCAGCTGTACTTAGATGTAGGTACATACGCACATGTTGCTTGTATTCTAGTTGAATATCTAGACTAATGGACGCATGTAAAAGTGGAGGGTGGAAGTGAAAGAAGATTGACAGATGCGAACGGTCATACATAATAAATTTTATTTAGAAAACATTGGCAACAAATAACATACACTGGTGGACATAAAAATCGACTCAAGCATTGTTGTCCTACATTCAAGGGAATAACCCAATCATACAAACATAAACATATGAAATATATATCATTTTAAAGGTATAGGCCTCCACCTTTGAATAAATGCATTTTGGTTTAAAAGTATTCGCTATACAGGACGTGAAATTCATTTAATTAATTAAAAACTTAATAGGTCAATGAAGAACCGGCTGCAAGCAGCTATAAGGGCTAGAGGGGGGAACACGAAGTACTAATGTAAAATTAAATTAATGAATAAATGAATGATTTTGTAAAAAAAGTTTTTTTATTTTTTTATTTTTCGCTATTTGATTATTTCAATATTTATTAATACATTACTTAAAAAAAAATTACAGCCTGTATAGCAAATACTTAAAGACAAAAATGCATTTAATCAAAGGTGGAGGCAATGATATGTTATATATTTCATATGTTTGTGTTTGTATGATTGGGTTATTTGCTTAAATATAGAACAACAATGCTTCAGTCGATTTTTATGTCCACCAGTATATTTATTGAAATAAGGCTGTAGGAAAACCGAATAGGTCAGTCTTCGCCAACATCATTATAAGGACGCGGAAGATGACGACTGATGACGACGAAGGGAATCGCGCGGGGGGCGGGGCAGCAGGCTTATGAGAAAGAATCTCCCACTCACACTCTCAATGCAAACTAAAGGCTTCGGCATACAGAAAGCTGGGCTGCAGCGGGGCAGAAGCCGAGCGCGATGATAGCGCGATATGAGCAGGTGAATTCAAGGGCGGATCCAGGATTTGATTTTGGGATTCTGACAAGGTTTATCACACAGTAAAAAGAAAGTGAGTTCTTAGGAGCCTTCGGCCTTAAGACCCTTTTGGCAAAACTGTCTATACTTTATTAACCTATGCTGTGTAAAAGTGCACCCAAATCGAATCGAAAAGTCGAGCGAATTATATGAAACGTGGTGGCCCTCATATACTTCTGCCCCGCTGCAGCCCAACTTTTTGTGTACTGAAGCCTTAAGCCCGCCCTCGCACCAATGATAGTCGTTCATAAACTCACACTGGGTTGGGTTTCCTACCCGGGTTGCAACACTAACTTGTCGCAACATTGACCGTTAAAAAATGGTGTTGCCGTGTCGCTACGCTAGTATCGACTTTTTCAACATCAATTCTGAACAGGGTTCGCAAGGTGCACGTAAATCTAACATAAATTTATCAAATGACATTTGGAATGTAGCAAGCAACAACGAAATCCGTTCAAAAACAGCATTGCAACCCGAGTGCTCAAAAATGCGTTCATTAAATAAAAAGAAACGTTTTTTCGTAGCGTCCCAGGTTTGACCTCTAATAATACAAGTACACTGGACTGGTTAATTAATGACCTGATAATGCAGCAATTTGATTATCGCCATTTTGGCGTTGATCGCTGCAATGAGTGACGTGAGCGTACTGGGAACTAATGATAAATATGAGACAGTTGTCGAGTTAACCACGCATCGCAGGCGATGAACTGTGCAACGGGTTGCGGCCTTGCGGCGATGGATGTGTGATAAACGGCCATTTTTTACCTGTTAAAATGACAGATTATTTGGGATGCTCGATGATTTTCAAAGTCATGCGAAATGGTCGTTTATAACTCTTTGCAAACCGTCGCTCCAGTTGCATTGTGTGCGTTAAACGCGACGCGAATTGCGGTATATTTTATAACAAGTGTCAATTTTAGTTCCCAGTACGCGTTGAACCGGCACAACACAACACACATTGGCGGATACAAGGGGGGGCGACATGTCCCCCCCAAAGCCCCTAGTAATTCCATATATTTGACTATTTGGCGCGACTTTTCAATTCGATTTGGGTGCACTGTTACATAGTATAGGTATATATAGGTTTGCCAAAAGCACCTTAAGTCTTAAGGCACCAAACATTTTCCTTTTTTTTATTTTGTGATAAACCTTGTCAGAATGGAACCCCCCAAAATTAAATCCTACTTTTTAATTAGTAAATTAAAGCGTACTTTTATTAATACATGTCAGTGGTCGCAAGCCAAGACTGACTTATCCGGCCAGACTATAGAAAAAGTCAATCGAAAAACAAACTTCTAGATATAGTGAGGGTACTCACAGTTAATTTCAATCTAAATCCTTTTTTTAGTATTGTATCTTATTTCCAGACAGCAGATGACGGTGCGCTACAAATGAAAGAAATAAAGAAACTAGAAGTTGTTGAAGGAAAAGAACAGAAGATGGGCTGTTTCAAAAAGTTCATATCTCTAATGGACTTAGACCTACTAAAAGACTGGTCCTTTTTGAATCTTTTACTTGGACTATCATTATTTTGGAGTGGAGAGCTCCAATTTCGGATGCTGACTCCGTTTTTTATTCGTAGCTTGGGCTACAATACTAATGACACGGCGTTTTGCCTATCCATGACGGCGATCACGGATATATTGGTGCGACTTATACTACCGCCGATATTCGATAGGACGAACATATCAAAGAAGATGATATTTTTTATATCTGCATTCTTCTTAGCTGCTACGAGATCAGGTAATATACTTAACTTTTTTTATTTTGGTGTTTTAATAAAAACCTGGACCTAATGAAACCTGGGACCGCTAGATGGCGGTATATACATCCCTAATAGCCGGGCCTTATATACTTTTGTAGACACGACAGGTGGTAGAGCTGATGCCGGGCTCGACTGTGGAGGTACCACCATCTTACTTGGAGACCCCCTCGAAGTAATTCGGGGGAGAGTAAGAGGACAGCTCACAGGCAAAAAACCAGGAGGCCCACCATGCCTGGGACCGATGGATGGCGGTATATCCATCGATAAGAGCCGGGCTTTATATGGAACAGACTGTGACAGGCAGTGGCGTCACTGGTGCGAGGGTTCCGGCACTGCGCTCACCAACCCGCCTGCCCAGCGTGTGTGAGTATGGGCAATTCTTCCAGGATGACCACCGGGAGTGGCAAAGTCCTGGAAAGGCTTTTATGTCCAGCAGTGGACGAACTAGGCGGATAGAGGGATGGAATTTTATGATAAAACTTAAAAAGTACTGTCTAGAATGTAGTGACTTCAGCTACATTCTGTAAAATAAATAGCTAATGTAACTTATTCAAAATGTGTTAATGCAGAACTCACTATCTGCAAATAAACCTTCGTGGTTTACGTCAGGTAGTTCTGTTTTGTTGTTAATGTAATTTGTATAATTTGTTCAAAACTGACATTTATCTAAAACTATAATCACAAAAACAATATATTTAAAAAAAAAGTAATAAACCCTCAAATATGTTTCATTATTTTATATTGAGTAGCCACTGCAAAAATAAAATGTGGGTAGGTGTTTTTTACTTAGCTACCTTGTTTATTGAAAAATTATGTAGATTTAATAAATGTTGGCAAGTACTCATCAAGTTATACACGCAGAAACTTAAATTAAATTACGAACTAGTAAAATAGATGCATAAAGGCAACTTTACCTCCAGAAGTGGTTTCTTCCAGCCAACCAGAATGAGTTCGTCTGCTACATGAAAGATTTTTATGAAAATCAATTGCGTTTACAAAATTAAAGACAAGTAAAATATTTTCTTCGATATCAAAGTAAATTCATACAGATTGTAATAAATATCGCTATTGCTAACTTGGGTAATAACTAATTACTGATATTTCACTACTAAAGACGAGCTCAAAATATTGTTTTCTTCCCAGTGCTAGCTGAACAAACAGAGTGGGTGTCCTTACTAGTCTGGCTGTCAATATGTGGCTTCTTCAGAGGCCTGTGCCTCAGTAACTTCACTCTAACCATATCGGAGTATTGTCCGCTGGAGAAGTTACCGGCGGCGTTCGGGCTGCATATGGTCAGTAAGGGAGTGTTCGTGGTCGCCATTGGACCTCTTATTGGTGAGTAACAGCATAGTAGAGTGAGTAAGTAGTGTGTTTTTAGTATTTATTATTTATTTATTATTCATTTAAAACATTACAGTTTATTAACTAATATGTTTATATATTAATAATACATCGATAAAAAATTAAAATTAAACTAAAAAAATACAATCAAATATAAAACATCAATTTTAAATTATAAACAGGGACATTCCTGTTATTCTTCACGCTCGCAGAACTTCAGGCATTTCTCAATCACAGTCATCAATCTAAAGTAAAGTAACAGTATTACAGTACTCTCAAAGTAATAATGCGCATAAAAATCTTCGCCACTGTTCGGCAAAGTTCGTATTTCCTTATACTTTCCATACAATCTATAAGGTTACGTGGTACGTCCGGTTGCTCGGCTATAGATTTTTATGCACATTATTACTTTGAGAGTACTGTACGTCTGGGCAGTGACGCTAAATAAGCAACTCGATGTGTGTCGGTACAAATATCAACGGAAACGACATTTAAATAACGTTCATTTCAGCGTGCCTTGAAAAGTGACTGTTACGACAACCACTGCGTCTCCGGCTAGCGCAAAATAGGAGAAAATAATACTTTTCACATGGACGCCATGAACGAAAAAAAATTTTGAACTTAAATTTTTTAGATCTTAAAATTTACTATAATTTGGTGAAATAATGATTAAAATCGCTTTAGGCATTTGGAAGGAGTAAGAGAATTCTTGTGTTAAAATCATGTGAAACTTTCGATGACTTTCGATTTTTTTGTTAAAACTTACAACAGAAAAACAGTTTATGAAACTTAAAATTTATTTTTGACTCTATAATGCCTATCATATATTTTTATGAAAGTTTTTGGACCACCCGTTTGGGAGGAGTAGGCCTTCAAAGACAGGTCCAAATTGCAGTTGGCGTATCCATTCGCCTTAATTGCGGCGCACCTCTACTACCAAGGTGTGTCCCGAGATTTAGAAGTACGCGTTTCTGCCGTTCTATATGAAGACGTAATACTGCTGTTTTTCTGTACTGTGGTAACAGTCTAAATGTTGCTTCTTTATCTTATCAGCAAGAAACTTACTTCCTACAACAAGGCTACCACAAAAATTTGACCTTCAAATTCTTTACCTTTCAAGAAAAACGGAGATAGAATCTCACTCGAAAAGAAAAAAGTTTCATGAAGGTCATAAATTTTAGCGTGCGCGTTTCAATGAAGGTAAGCACAGATAAACAGGCATATATCTATTTTATAAACAGTAGAGCGTCGCGTCGATTATCCGCAGAGTCATCGTGGGTCTTATTCAGATAATGGAACTGTATACTTTTATTTACAAATTAAAATCATATTTTTTTATTTTTTTTATAATGGCTTATGAATCATATTTATTCAGTACATATAGTAAACGCAATATGTAATAAGTACAGTATCTTCGGCTTCGTAGAGCGCCCTCTCTGTCATAGACTTAGGATATACTCCAGTGATTCGTGCGACAGAGACGACGCTACGATACGATGTGCATTAATTACTGCCGCGACCTGTACGTAAAATACAACTGTAGCGGGGGAGAGGGACATTCAAATATTTCTTTTTAACTTTTTGTGCTATTTTCTCTGCTTTTAAGAATAAATAGGTCAGTATAGAAATGTAATTTCAAAACAATATATTATTTTTTCGTGTTTTAAGCCGATTTTATGAATATTTTAGTATTTAATTTACAGAAAATGACGTCATTATATTAGGTTGAATGGTCGACTCCTTGAGACTAGGATGCGTTCAAGAAAAATAAAAGAAAATGCGTGGTGATGACGTCACTGAAGGTCAAATAATAATAATAATAATAATAATAATAATAAAATCATTTATTTCGGACAGGATCCATAAAGTGTTAGTAATACAAATAACTTAAGGCGCTATACCGTGAAAATTGACACTTTTTGAAGTTATTTATCTGCTTTTTTAATGAAGTTCCAAGTAAAATAAATTAGTACAACAATTTTGGGACCTTTTACTAGATTTTGGTCTATCAAAAACGCGATAAGAGGAATTTCATTCGATAGAAATAATTATTGAAATCAGGTCTAAATTTAAATTTTTTTTGATATTCTGACAAATTAGGATAGCATACAGACTTGAAAAATATTTATTTAGATGGGTTTTTACTACACCTAAATTACTGGTTATGGAATTTTTTGTAGCTATTTTAGTTAATTTTGCATTAATTTAAAACCGACTTTTTGACAATTTTCCCCGATTCCGTCCCTTTCGCACTGCGGGTCTTTCTGCCTGGAGTAACGGGGACCTTTGCTAGCACGGTATATCACCTTAAAGACTAGTGTTAGTAAGAAAACAGGCGAGTAAAAGTAGTATTAAATTAAATTATTTATTTTCTTGCTCCATCCACTTTTTAAGAAGATGGGAGTCCCACCATTTAGATAACACCTGAAAGAAAGATAACAGATGAAAGACAACTTTTTTTTCAATTAATAAAACATGTCTACTAAAAACAGTTCAGGTAAGCTATTACTCGAAACGGTTCTTAATTCGTAAATATTGGCGAGAAAAAGAAGAGGCCAATTGCCGCTCTATGCATCTATAAAAAGAAGAGGCCAATTGCCGCTCTATGCATCTATAAAAAGAAGAGGCAAATTGCCGCTCTATGCATCTATAAAAAGAAGAGGCAAATTGCCGCTCTATGCATCTATAAAAAGAAGAGGCCAATTGCCGTTCTATGCATCTATAAAAAGAAGAGGCCAATTGCCGCTCTATGCATCTATAAAAAGAAGAGGCAAATTGCCGCTCTATGCATCTATAAAAAGAAGAGGCCAATTGCCGCTCTATGCATCTATAAAAAGAAGAGGCAAATTGCCGCTCTATGCATCTATAAAAAGAAGAGGCCAATTGCCGCTCTATGCATCTATAAAAAGAAGAGGCAAATTGCCGCTCTATGCATCTATAAAAAGAAGAGGCAAATTGCCGCTCTATGCATCTATAAAAAGAAGAGGCAAATTGCCGCTCTATGCATCTATAAAAAGAAGAGGCCAATTGCCGCTCTATGCATCTATAAAAAGAAGAGGCAAATTGCCGCTCTATGCATCTATAAATAACTGACTGATCTGTCAAGGTCTAGATCAAATGGCTGGACCTAGGAACGTGATATTTGGACTGTAGGTTCCTTGTACGTTCTAGACATCCGCTAATCCGCATCGACAATTCGCCTGCGTCATTTACACGATTAAGTTATTCTCAACGCCAATGCCATCATTCAAATGATCGTAATAATATAATTGGTTATGCAGACTTAGATAAGAGATATCCAGAAATAAACATCAAACACATTTTATTTCTACTAGCGGACGCCCGACAGCAGCGTTGACGGCGTGGCTTCTTTATCTATCGATTCTGTGGGAAATTTCATACAAGAAACCTATATTCAAGGAAATTTTATGTTCATGTATCCAGCCGTTTTTCGTAAGCGTTAATATCAAGTCTTTACATAAATGAAATTGCCGTTTTATATAGAAAATTTGAAAGAAACTTCATTTAACATTTTTGCATTTTTTTTGGAATGACAAATCCAAATTATGTAGTTTCTTATGAATGAGACACATAGACGAATACAGTCTACAGACTCCTCATAACAGGCGACCGATTTCTGTCAACACATCTGACTGAACCAGCAGATACAATTCGCCACTCTTCTATATTCATAACGTTAGAGTCTTCGTCTTCGGGAAAGATAAGTTTGTGGCGCTATACATAAGATTGGAAGAGCCAATAGGATTGCAGTATCCCGTTTCGATCGTTGACAGAATTATTTGTACGTAAGATGTTGAACAATAGACGTCTTTCTGGGCTGTATTGTCTATGATGAGACAACATTGAGCTGATTTTTGAAAAAAAATTATTACGAATATTATCATGGAAATTGATGGCATTTAGGACTAACTGTTTTTGAAGATTTAATTTTTATGAAAACTGAAAATAAAAACAAAATTTAATACGTAGATGTAAAACCTTAAAACCAACTTTCAAACAAAAAACAAATAATTGAAATAGCTATTGAATTACAGGAATTATGAACTCATGAATCTGTAAGAAAATTTCGGCAATTTGTGAAGACCTATTAGATCAATCAGTGACGGTATTTTGTTATTGACCGAGCGAGCGAAACTAGCAAAATTCTCCTACTCTGAACAGTCCAGCGTTTGTATGTATTTATGTATGTTTGGCCGAAGATAACTCGAGTATCGTTGATCGGAACGTCATGAAATTTGGTAGGCAAGTAAATATTGACACAAAAATAATTTTTAAGTTCGGACATGAGCTAAATCGGTCAAGGGGTTGCCGAGATAATATGAGATTGTAAGAGGGAGTCCGCGATTTACAGTTACTAGTGTATAATATAGATAACAGTACTCTTCCGTAAAGCGGCCTAACCAGTCGAGCAACCTAACAAATCCAACCTGCCAGTCGTGGCATTAAGAGGATGGCATACCCTAGCAACTTTTTTTATTAACCGTCCAGCACAATAAGTCTAATGGCAAAGACCTTATTTGCTTTTCATAGAGGCGATTATATGTTGGCTTTTTAGCCTCTTGTTCTTGGACGCGTAATACTAGTGATCACGCAGCGAAACAACAAATTGGTGTGTTTTTAGCTAATACTGAAATATTTTGTAGGGAAAAAAATATTGGATTTAGGTAACATCCCTTCATATTTCTAATTGCCTGTTTTATTTAAAAAAATCAAGTTGATCTTTTAACCGCGTTTTTGAAACGAACGTTTGAAAACAAAAAAAAAGAGGGTGGAAAACATTTTTTTGTTGACAAACGTATAAATCTTAAAACATTGTTTATAGGTGGAATACCTAGATAAAAGATAGATAAATCAAATATATTTTCTTCAATATGAGGAGAGACCTAGTTTCCTCCAATGAACCCTTGGAAACCTGGTGTTGTTGATGTTCTAGCGTCAGGTGTCCCGTTAAACAATTTGGCTGCGACTTCTTCTTGTGTCGCTAGTTATACGTTATAGAAATCCATTGCAGTAGGTGGCTAGGTCAAAGCCTTCCAAAGGTCGTCCCACGTGCAGGAGTTCGGGCAAGCAGGGCATGAGAGCAGATGGAGCATAGTCTGAGCGGCAACTCCACAATTGCACTGTGTGTGGTATTTGTTTATAATAATCCATCTACTTAGGGTTCCCTTACATCGGCTGCGACATATACAAGAGATAGATTGGCTGGCGCAATGTCCATAAATATTACGTTGAGGATTTGCAAGTGCATGTAAAGTCTAGAATACAAGTCATTAGCTTATCAACGGCTTAATGAATTAGGCGGTTATTGAGGGGTATTAATCAACAATCCTTTTACCAACACGGTGTTTTATAGCTGTTTGTAATTTTAGCTCACATTGTGAAATGCATTTGTTACATCTTATCAAAATCCCTTTCATTTAGTGTTTAGTTACATTAAGGCGCTATATACTGTAGAAGCGGCAAAGTAAAAATTTTAGCTCATCAAAGACTTTGTCTATGAAAACCATGCTATTTAAAAATAGTCCATTGCTATATCTACGCATTTACTTAGCAGATTTTCAATAATTATTCTAGTAAGTAAATAATGTTTTTTTTTTTCTAAAGTGGCAGCATACAGCTCCTTAAGGCCCTTAATATCGACAAATGGGTACTTTCTAAAGCCTACTCCCCTTTTATGGCCAAACCAAAAATATTGAAAAAATGTATTATGGATTATCAACTCTAGGACAACATATGCAACATTTTTCTTTTTCGTACCACTAAAACTTCTATATGAAAAATTGTTTCAACTGAATGGTGTTTTTTGGCTTGAATTTCCTACTGCTCCTAAGCGGCTTAGGTGATTTAATTCATTTATGCTTTGATAAGTAGATAAACTTGATAGCTATAAATATAACATAGAATTATTCAATCTAACAATGACGCCCATGTGAAAAGTATTATTTTCTCCTATTTTGCCCTTTCAAGGACGCAGCGAGCGTCGGAACAGCCACAACGCATTGTGCACTGATTTGAACGTTATTTCAATGTCGTTTCCGTCGATATTCATACAGACAAACATCGAGCTGCTAATTTGGCGACGGTAATCGCCTTAAGGTTGTGTGATAAATTGTCAAGCTGCACGTGCGTTAGTGACGTCATTAAAGCACGCAAAGCATTTTAGACTGGGATCGCTCAGACAACAATATCAGACCATTGTCATTTGACAGTTCTAGGGCAAACCCATATTTGACAAGCTTTCTAAAGTAAAATTGCTTTTAGTTTGTATGGTAGCTACGTAAATTTAGCAACGACGAAATTTTGAGAATAAGCATAGTCCAGACGCCCGCCGTTGAAATAGCTTTCTCATAAGATCATAGGATACCTCGTTAACCTCTTTACTGGACGCCAACCGACGCTTAATTACGTAAAAAAAATCACGTCTACCATAGATTATCCTGCCGGGACAATAAAAAGAAATAACAAAAGCAATATAAGGTTGTCAATATAATACAGGTCGCGGCAGTAAATAATGCACATCGGCTATCTTCAGCTTCGTAGAGCGTCGTATCTGATATTACAGGTCGCGGCAGTAAATAATGCACATCGCCTATTTTTGGCTTCGTAGAGCGCCGTATCAGATAATACAGGTCGGGGCAGTAAATAATGCACATCGGCTATCTTCAGCTTCGTAGAGCGTCGTATCAGATAATACAGGTCGCGGCAGTAAATAATGCACATCGGCTATATTCGGCTTCGTAGAGATTCGTCTCTGTCACCGGATGAGGATACGAAGTGCATTATTTACTGCCGGGGCCTGTACTCCCAACAAAAATCCCATAAAAAAGTCAAAGACTGCTGGAAAAGACGGAACTCTAATCGGCTTGAACCCGCGCAACCCTGGAATGACGAGAAACCTACACGTGATAGAATCGAAAAAAAAAAGCTCAAAATTCCTTTTGTTTATGTTTAAGGCCTAAAGAAAAAAAATGAAAAATTGTAAACGTCAAAAAGTACAAAATATCGGATTTTTTCCATAATATCTACGTACGTAATAATAATTTCGTACAAAATAAATAAGAGAATAACATTACTTTGTATATATAATAGATCGCCTGCAAGCATCTGTACAATTTTTGTCCTAGCAGTCAATAGTCATTTTTTGTTTATACTCGTATATTGGTTCTCCACTGCATTCTAATTTTAATTATTACGATGTTTTCAAAACATGAAAGTAATTGAGTTTGTATAAATGTACGTTAATTGATATATCGTCACGACATGAATTCCCGAGGGGGTGTCAGAGGTGTTCAATGTGTGAACTGTGGAATGTAAGTCACAGTCCACCCGCGTTTCACCGACGATTATTACGTTCTAACGTGATGAGTGGTGAACCCTATCGCAGACCATTTGGCACAAATACACACTTTTAAGGGCATGCAGGTTTCCTTACGATGTTTTCCTTCATCATTCAACAAGTGGTAAGTAAGAAAAGAACAAATACTATGCACATAAATTCAGAAAAACTCATTGGTGCATGCCCGACTGCGGATCGAACCTGGATCTCAAGATTGAGACGCCACCGTTTTATTTACCTCTTGAGCTGCCACTGGTACATTTATAATAAATTATTATTCTCCTCTTTTCAGGTTACGTGAGAGATTACACAGATAGTTTCGCAATTTGCATCCACGTACAAAACGCGATGATAATGTCGTGCGTATTTGTATGGGGCGTAGAATACGCGCTCGCATTTACTAGAAGACGCAAAGTGGTCCAAATATAGTAGAGCTTGTCGGAGGTATATGTGAAAGGTGCTTCAAACCGCCAGGACTGTTAATATTATGTATTACATCCAGTGTCGGTTATATAAGACTTAGCAGTGATTCGAAATCAAAAGCAATTTCGTAGTTTTAAATCATCGTGCCCTATGACTTATATATTCGTTTTTGTACTTGAATATTTTATCGACGCATGACTATTCATGACATAGTTAGCTTTTGAATTGTAACTGTAGTTCTTTTTAAAATTATCTTTACGATAATATATTGTACTTTGATATTAACCAATGTTTAATCCAATGAATTTGAAAATTAGTATTCTATTCAGTAATCATGGGATTGTGTTACGTTTTAAACGTAATGTTGACAGTAATTTTGACTAATAGTGTATTTTTAGATGGCTGTTTGTAGTTTTGAAAGATTTATGAGATGTATTTTTTTAAATGGAAGTACTCTATGTAGGTAGGTAGGTAGATACTATTGTTCTATTGTAGTAACACATTCTACTTAATTTTAATTTAAAATGGTTTTGTGAGATGAAATGTCGCTTGAAAATCAAAGTTTCAATGTGACAAGAGAAATGTTAAAGGAATTATTATGACAATCAATATCATGACAGCCTTATTATTTAGTTGTAAGCCCGATTGTAAAGGCAAAATCAAAACATGTTATCGAGTATTGTGAAACATTGATACTTCTGTACTTATTTATAACTTAAAAATAATCTAAGAATAGGCATGATGACTAAAAATTCTAATTAGTCCGTCAGTTAGATTATCAGAAAATATTGGACACGTATTTTTTCTTTTGTCAATTAAACAAAAAATGATGAAGATATAGCCCGCTAAAGTTCCGCAAGACGCCTAAGTACACTTTACCTAGGCGTGACGTCACCAGCCCCACTCCTTTGACGCGCTTTATCTCTGTAATTTTTTGTTTGATTGACAAAAGAAAAAATACGTGTCCAATATTTTTTGATAATCTAAATGACGGGCTAAATTGAATAATATTTTGTTTACCCTGTCATCTCCCCTATTCTGGTACTTAAAAGTCTTGAAAACTTTTGTCTTCCACTGTATACAGGGTGTCTATAGAAAACTGTCATTTACTGAAATACTTTACTGATCGTACCAATTTCACTTTCTAAATCTATCAGAAACAATAAAGCCGATTCTAAAAACTTTAATTTTAGTTTTAGTGCTGTCGAAACTAGATTTTCTTCATTGAAAAATAGTTCATAAGTGTTAAGAACAGAAGCTAAATTAGATTGTAAGAAGTTAACTTTTAACAGCTGTAAAACTAAAATTAATGCCTTCAGAATCGGCTTTAATAGGTACTTAAAAATAAAAAGTGTGAAATATTTGACAAGGGGTTATATGGAACTGTAAAAACTACAAAACTCAAAATTCACTTTTTTTTGTTAAAATATATTATTTATAACTTAGTTAAATACAAATCTATTTATATAAAAGAATACACTATCTGACAGACTGATCTATCAATCTATCAACGCCCAGACCAAACGGCTGGACCTAGGAACATTAAATTTGGACTGTAGGTTCCTTGTATGACGCAGACATCAGCTAAGAAGGAATTTTAGGATATTTCCACGAGTTCGGGAGAAACGAGATCCACGCGAGCAGCGCTGCGGGGCGTCTGTTTGTCTTAAATAAAAGTAGAAAAAACCAGATTTACAGTGCTCCCAAATTTATAGCCGAGCGACCGGACGTACCACGTAACCGTATTAATTGTATAGAAAGTGTAAGGATATACGAACTTTGCCGAACAGTGGCGAAGATTTGTATGCGCATTATTACTTTGGGAGCACTGTACAGTGGAGACCACATCTAGCTATACACTTACAGTACGACATTAGCCCCTTCAGAGAAGAATATAAGATAGGTACAAAGTCCAACGTGTCTTACTTGATGCGTTCTCCACTGTACCTACATGTATATATTTTTTCTAACTCCTGTGGCGGAGTAAATATATTTTTAGAGTAGTGAATCTTAGTACAAACGCTCAGATTCGAACTCACACACGCAGTCTCGTGCTCTACACGCTGCCGCGACAAGATTTGTGTGGAGACTCCCAAAACTTCGCTTAGACAGCGCGTAGAGCACGCATCTGTGTGCGTGAGTTTGAATCATAGCATTTTACTAAGATTCACTACCTGTGGCTTGGTGCGCAGAACGCTGGCTACATCTCCTCTTTGAACGTCCAAACTTATTCGTTGGCCGAGAAATGCGACAGCTTTCTGGTCACCCGATGTGTCGACTAAAAGACCTGATAATTCTTTAACAAGTTTGTGGGCCCACGGGCCGAAAGTTTTATTTAATTCTAACCCCCGGTTTCTGAAAGGCCAATCAAAGTTAACAGTAGATTAAAAAAACTTTAACCGCAAATACGGTGAAAATAAAGCATATATGAAGTCTGAATAGTGATGAATCAATAATTAACTTAGTTAATTTTTGATTTCAATGTAAAATTCCCACTTTTTCTGGCTTAATCCGCAGATAATTATTTTTTAATCTACTGTTAACATTGATTGGCCTTTCAGAAACCGGGGGTAAGTATCTTTGTTTGTGATAATTGTACAATACAGTACGATCAGTATAATATGTCCTTTCAATGTCAGCTCGCTAATAAGACCCCGTCTATACTTAAGTTTAAATGTCTCTATTCAATACTGTACTCTTTTTCGTACTTATACAATGACTTACAGTGTACTTATATCCATTCAATGATTATAGAATAATGTGCCATTTCCAATCAATAAAATGTGTGTGCCAAATGACAAAGTGCCGCGTAAAACTATTGCTGAACGGTGAACAGTTTATTTTAAGGTCGGTTTATTTTATCTTGTATAATCTATGTTGAGTTTTTTTTTGTCAGTACAAACTGAAACTAAGTCTCAGGATTCCAAAGTTCGTACTTAACCAGAGTGAAGTTGACGCCAAGTACCTATCTTGCTCGCTCCCATATGTTTGTCTCTTGCGCTGACTTAAGAAGCAGCACCGTCTGCTATAGACAAATAGTTGAAATTTCCAAACCACGGTAGCTGCTACTGTGCAGGTTGTGACTTGATAGAGCGAGACAAAGCATTGCGAAGGAGCAAGATATACTCGGATGATACACAGCATACGGCTTCTGTATTGCAAATCCAATGTATACGAGGGCGGGATGATAAGTACCTGGCCTAGCAAATAAATACATACTCAGTTTAATGGGAAAAACGGTTTTTATTTTTTAATGTGTTCTCCGTTAAGCTCTAAGCACTTAGTCCATCTACGCTGCAAAGCAGTTATGCCTGTAAATATCATAAAATGACTTTCTTCAAGGCCTACAAAATACTCATCTACAGCAGCAGTAATTGTCATTCATCGCAAATGTCTGCCCACTCAAAAAAGTTTTATTGAGCTTGGGGAACATGGGCTCTACCGCGTAATTCTCATTTGTATCAACTTCAAGCAAACGCATGCAAAATTCAACGCGTGCAAAAGAGATGACATGTTAGGCGGGCGTCGTCGCACGCACGTCAAATTTCAATCTCAAGTTGATGTTGATGAAAATGAGAATTACGCGGTAGACCCACAGGTGGAAGCCCAATGTTGTTAGGTCAGGGGAATAAGGTGGACGAGGCAACAAATCTGAGTGTGATTCGTTCATTTTCGCCAATGTCATGGTCAAAGTATTTTTTTTTTAAACCAAATTTGTTCTTTTTTGCTAAATACGTTCTTGTAAATGGTGAAAAGATTAGCGTAGTATTCAACAGTAATAGTTTAACCATTTAAAAGTTAATCTATCATTGAAATTCCCTTCGCATCCAAAAACACAGATGCCATTACTTTCCCGGCCGATTTCACAGGTTTATCTTTGGAGTTGAACACCCAGACTCTGTCCACTGTTTTGATTGAATTTTAGATTTAGTTACAAATAGCCACAAAAACTTAAATAGCCACACTCTTATTATTATTGAAACGATCCAAACGAGTTTTGCAGTCGAATTATTTCTTGATGGAAAGTAAGCAATCGTTGCAGCCAACAGGCGGATAGCTATTTCTTCACTTGGGATTTAATGTACCCGTTACATGGCAGTATAGGCGAGCTGCCTGTACTGTCAGCTATTTCGGATAATTTCAATATTCGATCAGCCAATAACCTCATAATGCACTTTAGAGATCACTTCTGGAGACGTAACGCTTTTTGACCGTCCGGATGGGAGTACATCATAGACCCTTGAACGGTCAGGTTTAAACTCTGCAACCCAGTTCTTTACTATGCCATATGAGAGGGTACTTTCACCTAAAACAATCTTTAACTCTTCAAGCATTTCTGCTCCCTTGAAACCTTTATATGAAGAAACTTTATCACAGGTCTTTGTTCCGTTTTACCAATGATGTTAAAATTTAAAGGCAGGTATTTTTTTAAATGACAATTTGCAAAGAAGTATTGATGCCGTCGAATTTTATAATTTGGACGATGGATGGTTAGAAACCTCGTATATGAAATATTCGAGTTTTGAATACACGATCTTTTTAAATAGTATAGGCCAGGTATTTATCATCTCGCCTACTTACTGCTTAATGAAGTTTGCCAGGTTGGGGATCGTCCATTTATTTAACATGGGGTTTCAAGGCCACTATTTCACTGATTTTCTTACTTAACCTTTAACTGGTGACCTGCCCGTCTCACAGACACCGCGTCTACGTTTTTTGATGTCTCTCCCCGCCTTTTCGGCGCTTCTCCCCGCGCGCTTCAGTACCTTCCGCATTTACCTAGTCCTTCGACTCAGTGACCCGCGCACCCGCGCATTGACTGCCGTTTTTCCTGTGTGGAGCTTTCACCGTCTCACAAACGTCAGGTCAGTGCTAATGTGTTTTTACCCATGATGTCTATTGATCGTTACCTCACACTTAGTATTCACAATTTCATAGTGTCCGAGAAACGTCACACCGGTAGTAATGTTTTTTATCTTTATAGAATGTGTCTCATGATAACCATCCGAGTTCTGCGAAAAGGAGAAGGATTCTAAGTCTGAGCAACAAACATTACTTGAGTTGTAAACAGAGACTGACGACGAGTTTAGTGATTTTCACCACGATATAGACGACCCTGACTTCGTTCTACAAAGTGAGCATGAGACAGAATCTGAGCAGTCTGGGGACGAAGAAATCAGCACGGTTGTCGAGGAAACGTGTCCAGATGAAGTAGAGCGACCGTCGGTAGATCTTGAGATGCAAGGTAAAGGGAATATAGACAACACTGGTGAACCGTCTTTGGAAAGAGCCGCAGATATAGTAGAAACTGAGCAACAAAATGAAAACGTGAGCAATGAGCCAAGCTTTTATAGGGGACGAAATCGATGCAGATGGTCAACACAACCGCCTACTAGATCGGCAAGAACACTGCTGCATAATATTGTTCGTATGTCAGCCAAAACAGGAACAAAAACATTCACAGACTATCTCTATAATGATAGTTATGATAGACAGACTACCTATCTCGCGAGTTGCGCTCGACTATTGAAAGGGTCATTGATGTGGTGAATTACCACCTCGACCAACAAGTTTTATGGCCCAAAACCATCCTGGAGTTAAAAGAACTTGTGCCATCTGTCCTAGTCGTCTAAAAAGACGTACTAGATTATCTTGTAGATATTGTAATGAACCTATGTGCTGTAAGCAAATATGCGAAGACTGTGTACGTAAACATTCCTAGCTACTATTTTGACTGTTGTGGTTTTTTTATTTTTGTAATGTAGAGTAAGTTTAATGATTACATTTTGTTAATTAGTGTCTATATAGACAAAAAACAATGTTGAATAGGTTTTTAAAGTTTACTTTAGGGTGCTAGAAGGCCCATTTTAAGTTTGTTCGTATTTTAATGAAGAAATGCCATGCATAAATCAAGACAGATTTCTAGAGACAACATGATGTTTAGTTTAACCCATATTTAATGTATCGTATCAATTAATATGCATTTAATTCTATGTTTAACTTGAAATTGCCTTTTTGCTAACCCTTTTTTAGTATTGTTCATTTTTAATTTACGTTTTTCAAACGTCACATCACTGGATATGTCCCACGAACACCAGGTCACCAGTCAAAGGTTAAGATATTTTTGTCGATAGTTATATTTCCTTGGTCCTTTCTTGATTTTTAATATCACATAGCAATCACATATGATGTGAAAAATACACGTGTTATGTTTTAACATACCCTCCCCATTCAAGTGTCACGTCTTAATAAATAATGGACGAGCCCTTGAGAGACCAAAAGAGATGAAGACGGTCATTTTTATATATTTAAGAAGACCAAATTCGGTCGCTTTCGGTCAAGACTATCTATTGTTAATCAGTTGAACTTACATTAGAATTGTGTCTACGGAATATACCCCAATCAAGGAAAGTTAGTATACAACAACTCCCTTATCTGGGACAACTATGTAATGTGATAAAGGGTAGTACAGATCCCGGCAGTAAATAATGCACGTCGTGTCGTAGCGTCATATCTGTCGCACGAAGCACTAACAGTCCGGTGACAGAGACGGCGCTCTACGAAGCCGAAGATAGCCGATGTGCATTATTTACTGCCGGGTACTGTATATTAAAAATATTATAGTTGAAAAATAATCCAATAGAAGAAAATTAAAATTAGTTAAATTTCGTATTTTTAGTACGCACCAGAAAACTAATTGATAATTTTGGAACTATAGTCTTTGTACTCCACATTATCTTATCGCACTGCAAAAGTGGTATTATTGTTGGGGCTACATACAAACTATTAGGTCTTCACATATGAAATTGCCGTTTTCTATAGAGAAGGAAAATTTAATTTTCAGTAGTAACATTTTTGCATTTTTTTTTAGGAATTATTAATTTCTTATGTGTATGAATGAGACAACATTAAGCTAACAGCAACATTAATTTAATTTTTGAAAAGTGTCAGCTTATTACGAATCTTATCATTGAAATGGATGGCATTTAGAACGAAATGAAAATAAAAATAAATTTTAATACGTAAATATAAAACCTTGAAAGCAACTTTCAAACAAAAAACAAATAATTTAAATAGTTATTGAATTACAGGAATTATGAACTCGTGAATCTGTAAGAAAATTTCGGCAAATTCATAGGTAACCTATTATTTTTATTTTTCTTCCTTTCCCTGATGTCAATACTTCGAAGACCTTGTACTAATAAACTTCGATAGTATGTGACTCTGGTTTAAATGAAGGTTTTTTTTATAAAATACCGTTTAAGGGCCTTTTTATTTTTTATGTTATATTCCACATAAATATAAATACTTAATTAAATGGTTTTATTTATAAATTTAAATGCAAATTAACAGTTTAATTTTATATACCAAAATATTCAGAATCGGAGCACTCTGTATGATATCGCCACCTGGAGCCGGCTGACTAAATTCTCCCCTTATTCTCCCTTAAAATGTCTGGTTCAATATTTAAAATATGCTTTGTTGTATTTTTATATCAACATATGTCAGCGGTTTTCTAACTTCAAACACCTTTATATGTCATATAATATTTTTCTATTCGCCTGATGACGACCCCGAGGGGTCAAAATATAGCGTTTAAAACAATTTAATTACATAAGTATTTATATTTATGTGGAGTTTAATATGAAGGCTACGTTTTATTCCGGAAAAATAGGCTGTTCCGTCCTAAAAAGCTCAAATACATCAGGCAAAATAGCGAAAAAAAGGCTTGAGTTATTTGTCCATTAATCACGTGTACTTCGGGTTCAGAAAAGATCGAATAACATACCGGGTATGCAGTTCGGCCCAGCGCCAAGGGTGGGCGTTAAAAAGTTTTTCCAGGGATGGGTTTCCTGCCCGGGTTGCAACACTAACCCGTTCAGAAATCAACACGCGTCGCAACAGCGACCGTTCAGAAATGGATATGTCGCTACACTAGTGTCGACTTTTTCAACATCACCTCTGAGCGGGATTCGCAAGGTGCGTAAGGCACGTCAATATTAAACATTTCAAATGACGTTTGTAGTGTCGCTATACAACGAAACCTGTTCCAAAAACTCAGTATTGCAACCCGAGTGTTCCTTCTGCGCCTAGGGTTTCTTAATGATTTTCTGTAAATTGGCAAGAGGCACGATCGTACCGAAAGTCTATTGTTAAATCAATCATCAATAATTGCTATTGAGATTCAAACGAATGCCCCCTGGAGGGAAAATACCCTAAATATTAAAGATAGCTTGAAGAAACTTACATTTTCTTTTGAAAGTAAAGAAAAACTGCATTCAAAGAATTTTGAAAAATCACCTGCCTGAACCGGGAATCGAACCGGCCTAATGTGTAAAAAACAATGGACTTATTTTAATTTAGGATACTATGTTACTCAGAAGAATTTGGTTCTAACGAGTGACCTTTTCGATTGGTGTTATAAAAATACAGAATACAAAATGTTTTTTTTTTTCACATTTGTCCGGTTCGATTCCCGGTTCTGGCAGGTTTTTATCAAAATTCCTTAAATGTAATTTTTCTTTACTTTAAAACAAAATTAAATTTTACAAAATTAAACTCAACTTAGTTCCATCGTTTACCGACCATTTTTGATTTGAAATTCCCCTTCTGTCTGTTTGTTGTTTCATTTATTGCACGTCATTTTAGACATGATTGTAGTTTATATGATTTATTTGTTAGGATGTGTAAAAAGCCCTAGAAAATGCTTTACAGCGAAACCGGTCGGGCATAATAAAGTTGTACATGTGGATAAGTAACAAGTGTTTTTTAAAACAAAATTAAATTTACTATATTCATGTTTAGGGTACTTTTCCTCCAGGGGGCATTCGTTTGGTTCATTCTGTATAGTTAGTCACAGATGGCATCATAGTTCTCGGATCTTTGACGAGGTACAGGGTGGGATATTGCGCAGTTGACGGCTAACTTAAAGCGACAACTACTGCTGGCGACTTTGAAAAGCTGCGATAAAGCCGGTTTCATTCAGAGCATTCAGAGCATCTGAGTCAGTCAGTAAGTAAAAAAAATAAAAACCGGCCAAGTGCGAGTCGGACTCGCGCACGAAGGGTTCCGTACCATTATCTATAAAAACGGTAAAAGGAACATGTCTGTTATACAGCAGGAGCCCCCTTAACTATTTATTTTATTCTATTTTTTTGTATTTGTTATAGCGGCAACAGAAATACATCATCTGTGAAAATTTCAACTGTCTTACTATCACGGTTCATGAGATACAGACGGACAGCGGAGTCTTAGTAATAGTTGGTTACCCCTTGGGTACGAAACCCTAAAAACGTACATGACAAACTACATAATATCAGTTGGAATTATTCCAGTGAAATAAGATGGCTTAATACACTTTATAATTTTAAGAACTTTATAACTAAATAAGTATCAAAACAAGGTCCAAATTAAGACTATGATCCGATTTAATTAATTAAGAATGCAAAGAAAAAGATTAAAATTTGTCAAATTGAAGATACTTATATCAACAAATAAGTTCTTTTGATTATTTTTAAAGAACTTTAGTTGTAATGATTTATTAGGGTATATTCGAGCGCGTTCGCAGCTTGATTTCCTTTCGAACGACGACGGTGTGAAACGCACGCACCAGCAGTAGTCGGTGCCTTAACGCGCGCCTTCTGTACTATTGCATTTATTTTATTGTTTAATAGTATTTATTCAAAGAAACCAAACTTACTAATATTGAAAAACGTTTATAAATATATTATATTTAACTTTTACGAGCTTTTGATTAGTATTATTATTAAAACAATTAAAAAAATTATTATAACTCGATATATTTCGGCCCTCGGTCGATTCGACTGATGACGGCCCCATACCGAGGGCCGAAATATATCGAGTAATATTTTTTTTAATTATATTAATAATAATACTAATATTGAAACAAATACTTACTAATATTGATACTTACAATAACTTTGAACTTCACAAAGTACTAAAATAAGTAGCCTTAAAATGTCTCACGTGATTCATGGACGAGCCTTTTGTCTATTTATATGTTCTGTGCTCTTATCCTACGTACTAGTTATTGGTTTGGAGTACTGATACAGATGGTCTATCTCACGAAGTCCGGTTGGCTATGGTAGTCACGCACTTTTTCCGGTTCCGTACTACTTAAAAGGTACAAAAGGAACCCTTATGGTGAGACTCCGTTGTCTAACTCATAACTTTACCACCGTTAAAGATAAATACTTGAAATTTGGCACAAAATAGAATTCATTTGCTCACATAAAAAAGTGCAAAATATTTTTTTTATTTTGAAATTGTTCAAAATATTTCAAATACAAAAGAGAGAAAAAAATATCGTAAAAATACAATCAAATTGTAGATGTTAAAGAGCTGATTGTAAAAATATATAGTTTGGCTATATTTACTTGCATTTATTTCGAGAAATCCTCGAAATACCACAAAAAATGTATGTCCCCGCCCTTATCTCCAAAACTGGTGGACCGAAAAATAAGAAAAAAATCATGGTAATATGTGTTTACGTAAAGATTACAGGAAAATATCTCGGTTGAGAAATTCACAAAAACAAAATGACAAATTTAAATTTTTCATACACGTTACGGAACCCTAGGCACGCTAGTCTGACTCGCAACTGGCCGGTTTTTTCTAGTGTGCTACAAATCGCGCAACACAAAACGCGCTTATCTGTGGGTCTACCGCGTAATTCTCGTTTTCATCAACATCAACTTGAGATTGAAATTTGACGTGCGTGCGACGACGCCCGCCTAACATGCCATCTCTTTTGCACGCGTTGAATTTCGCATGCATTTGCTTGAAGTTGATACAAATGAGAATTACGCGGTAGAGCCCCTGTTCACGTCACAACTACAACCATAGCCAAACCGATTTCGTGAGATAGAACATCTACAACAAGAAACGTGGAGAAATGTAAGAAGCAGCACTATTGTTAAAGGCATTGTGTTGTTATGTTAGGTTGGTTTAAAGTTATTTTATTTAGATTTTATAGGTACTAGTACAACCAAATTATTTTATCATTGTTTTAAAATCCATTACAGTGCAGATTTATTATTATATAAGTTATATTGTATGACTCGCAGAGTCAAGGAGAGATGCGAAAAGAGGCGCAATAAAAGTGAGGAGTGGTTACCGATTTATGTTTTTTATTTACAAAACCATTGAAAGCCGAAGAGGGAAGATGATTTAATTTGATTTGACATGACAGTTTCTTGAAAAACAGAATGAAAGGTCGAGGGGAAAAGAGGAAGAGGGAGACCTGGAAACACTTTACTGAAGTGAACGAGAATAGTTATTTGTGTAAGAAGAGAGCTAAGTTTTTTTTTGTTGCGGTTCCCGAGTTTGAATCCCGAGCAAGCGAAGGATTCTGTCTTATCCTGAGCGTGGTGAGGGATTCAAAGTAACAAGAAACAAAATAAATTTGCTCTCGTGTGACGCATCTACAACTTTTCACCTCACTAGCGAGAAAACACAAGATGTAAAGGCACTATATTTTCGAACGAATTTAAATAATACACGATATAAAAATATTGCTTATATGTAAATATAATATATTATATTTATAAGGAATGATAATTGAATCCCAAAAATCGGCACAATCATCACGTGGGAGTTTTCCGGTAGAAGTTCATTGGTTTATACGGAGTCTATACTCTATAGCCTATGGTATAGATTCCATCTCAGAATAAGAAATACAAATTAGGAGAAGGTTACTTTGTTTAAGGTATCCGATAAGCTGCAGGGCTGTGTATAGCCTCCCAATGTGTATGGAACATATCGTCACCTTAAAGGGAAAATTAAATAACCAACAAAAAAAAGTTCCGAGATAATCGCAAGTTTTCGTTTTTTTTCGGTAGAAAATTCATATCTCTGTTATTAAGAAAGCTAAAATTCTAATTTTTTTTATATGTTGTGGGCTTTAGAAAGTTCTTAAGTTGTACATTTTATAATATTGGAAAATATTTTCCTATATCCATGATTTACCGTATATTAATTTTTGCCAAAATACTTTTCCAAACTTATGCCCAGTTATTTAGTTTTACATATTTGTTATTCAATTGTAAAAAATTTGACTTTTTTGTATGATTTAAGTAGCCTTATTTATGTTTTCCATTTTATAGTTTGCCATTTTTCATGATTGTTGAATTTGCAAATGGACCTTTTCTGGTACTTAGAATGACTTTAGAATTAACTTCAAAGCTAATATTTTAATAAGAGCTGTTCTAAAATTGAAATCTATCACTAGGGAGCTAATTAACATACATAAAGTATTTTTATAATTTTATTTAAAGAAGTTTTACGTTAATAAGACAAGAAAAATATATTTATTTTAGAACCTGTTTCGCTATCCTGAGAGGCTACTCTGAAGTAACAAAATTCGATCGAATATTGTTCGGTCGTATACACATCTCTATCACACTCTCTAGGCGTGCGTTAGAGATGGACGTATGCTTGGACGATAAACGATCAACCGAATCCTTTTGGGAGTACTGGGCCAGTACCCGGTTGGGATAAACGATTAAATAAATAAATAAAAACTGCAGAACCTTCGTGATATAATTGTATTAATTATACCTATAGAAATTGCGAAACATATCAGTCAATCTCTTTTATATAATAATTTGAACGAATCAACAAAAAAATAATAATCAACCCTTAATTTGTTAACTACAGTACGCGGCGATAAATAATGCACATCGAATCGTAGCGTCATCTCTGTCGCACGAAGCTCTTAGGCCGGTGACAGAGACGACGCTCTACGAAGCCGAAGATAGCCTGTGTGCATTATTTACTACCGCGTACTGTAAGTTCACTGAAAGTTGCATACAGTAACATGCACGTATGGGCTAATTTGTTCCGTTTGAAAATTGAAATCGCACGTTTTAAGCTGTCATGGATGGATACTATATTCTGACACAATTGCACCCTGAGGTTTTGTGGTTATAGCAATATAATTTTATTAATATAGGAACAACAAACCAAATCAGTCATACATAATCTTTTTTAAAAAATAATAATATATGAACCAATAAATAAACAACAATCAACCCGTAGTTTCTTAGGTAAGTTAACTGAAAGTTGCATACAGTTACATGCATCGAATGGATGGAGAACATCACCAGTACCACATCGAGGTGAACAGATCTTTTGGTTATAGAAATACAATTTTATTATTATTAGAATGACAAACAAATCAGTTATAAGTTTGGAAAAACCTCATTTATTAGGTTATCTTCCAAAGTTACAACATTGCAGAAGCGGCTTTCAAATTTGATTAGGCCTTCCGCATCCATTGCTATACGGCCTTCGCCAATCTCGAGGTTGTAGAGCTGGACTCTCATATTTGTTGTGAGGTGCAATCCCTCTACCTTTGCCCACATTGGCGAAGCCTTGAGACAAGCGTTGATCTCGTCTGCTGCAGTGCCTCGTTCGATGACTGGCAGCGTCTGCCGGAAGTCACCTGCGAGCAAGACGACAACTCCACCCATCAACATTCGGTTGCCGCGGATGTCTTGCAAGCTGCGATCGAGCGCCTCAATCGCACGCTTGTGAGACATCGAGCATTCGTCCCAGATGATAAATTTGCACTCCTGCACCAGAGCACCGAGACTACTGCTCTTGCTTATATTGCAGGTGGGCGTTTTACACCCGCAAGGTTTAGTGGAAGTTTGAAGACCGAGTGGGCAGTTCTACCTCTACTGAGCAAGGTCGCGGCTATCCCAGAGGACGCAACAGCTAGCGCGACATTAGCAAGAATTTATTTTGTATTATTTATTAATGTCTTGCCTGGTGCGTCTGAGAAATAAATACTACTTTTCCGCTCTTCACCCGGCTCACAATTTTATTGCAAATTGCTCTTGTAATAGCTGGGGCTCAGTTTGAGCGACTTGAGCCCCCAAGGCTGCGGTGTCGTAACTGAGCTCCCTGAACAAATCAGTGGACTACTTTCCTGTTTGTTGTAGGGTAGCCATGCCGAAATTAGGCAGCCGTTTACCCACCATTGAAAAAACTTTGTCCTCAATAAATTTTAGCGCTTCGTTAAAATATATATCGTCGTTGGCCTGTGCTGTCCCGTGGTACTTGTGTGCGATATCTTCCGATATAGCAGTTTATACTTGTCCCAAAGTTGCAGGGGGTTTGAGAATCCGCAGGTGCTCAACATGATAGCAAAAAACTCTCTCAAGTTGGCCGCTAATCTACACAATACGGCGTCCTCCATTGTAGTGTTCCAGTGGCCGTCATCTTTCAAAAGTCCCATTGCCTCACACGCTTCTCGGAATGTATTTTTTTTTGTCCTTCGAATGTTTTGAGGGCCTGAAAACTGATGGGGCCTTGGACGCGGGTCAGTAGCAACCGTAAGTAGTAACACTCAAAGTATGTTAAGTACGCTATCGATTCTGCCCAGGGCATCTGAGGTCTTCACATCTTGCCAGCCTTCGACTGGGTTGCCTTGCACACGACACTTCCACGCTTTCCGTGAAGCGTTCCATGCGTAATATTTTGGCACTTTCGCATATGGTAAAGTTCTGGCAAACTCGTCCGTCTGGCACAGACGGAAAAACTTGGTGAGTGTGGTAGTGGGCGGTTCACTACTCAATCGCACAGGTGAGCCTCCGTGAAGTAAACGCGCTCGCCGTTGGGAAGGTGTACCGTAAGATGTGTCACGCCGCTTCGTTGCTGCTCACGTAATGACCAGCTGTAAATACCTGCATTTCGTCTCGTGGGCAATATTAGCATTGCCTTGCTGCTGCACAATAAATATCGCCACAATACTCGTAAAATGCCTTTGTTTATGTACTTACAAATTATTAATTGCCTGAACCACGTTACAGAACTCCACATTAATGCGAGCATTAAAAATAGTCGAAAGGAGCGGTGAGTACGGGACCACCCAGCTGTTGTCCACAATGACGTCTTGCGCGATACCTTTCATTCTAATTGTGACCGTACGTCCTCCATCCTCGGGTGCCCTGCGCCTGTACAACGGATAACCATTCTCGTTGGTTTGCGTCTCTTTTAACAGCGCCCGAGGATACTTTTTGGTGCATGCCCTGTCCCACATATACAGGGGACGTAGGGTTCAGTGCTCCACAAGGACTCATGCTCTTAGTGATCGTGTCATATAGCTGTTTGTCCAAGTTGCGGTCGGGCAGCTCTGCTGATATCACTTCATCGATTTGGTTCGGACGCAATTTTTTTTTAACAACAGCAGGTCCAATTAATAATGTAATTTCAGGGTTCCCTGCCCAAAACTTGACCAACTTTGTATTGCAGCTAGGTTTTATAAAATTTAAATATTTTTGCGAAATTCTATTAAAAAGTTATTAATTACTGAAGCTTAAATATAATCTGCTTACTAAAATTAAATAAACACGCAAAAAAAAGCTCAATTGCATCTATCCAGATAACCTTTACAAGCGAAAAATAAATAAAAAGACTTATTCGTTCTTTCCTTAAGGTACGGTTAACATCGATTTAAATATTCGTTTACACCATTTGAATAAGAGCCGTTATGTATTTTTGCCTTTCGGTTATTATCATCAGTTCGAAATATGTTTATTGCCAAAATTCAATAAGGTGAGTTATTTTTTTTATCCTAGTGAAAAAACTACAGGTAGAGTCAATCTCTTTAATCCTTTTTGTATAAGTGATTTTAATATAGTTTTCCCAATCAGTTTTTTAGTAGTTTTCCGGATTAACCAGTTTGGCCTCAGGAAATAAAGGGAGTAGGAAAACAATTCCCAGACCAAAAGATGGAGAAAAAATCGGACGTTTAGAAAATGCAATAAAACGTGTTTTGGAAAAATTTTACTTATTTAATTTTCCATTTAAGGTGACGATATGGAATCCTAGTAGAGTGAAAGAGATAGCCACCATGCTGATCTTTGCTGTTTGCACCATGCTGTTTGCTATCCCTTTTTCCCTTGAGCAAGTTAATTATGGAGTTACTGAACGTTTCGTGCGTCAATGAAATACGAAATGTCACTTCACACTTTTCTTCACTGAGTGAACAAAATTGATTTTTGCTTACTGATTTTAAGCAGCAAAGGTTTTTAACTAGTGAGGTGAAAAGTCAATGTTATGTCATATCAAGAGGTCAAAATAGCAGAAGAAAGAGACGAATGGCAGATACTCCACCGACAAAAGCCCTTTGTTCAAACACTGAAATTAAAAACATTGACGGATTTGTGTGACATGAAATCCACTTTAATCCTTTACATTAAATTAAAAGTAAAGGGTTAAAGTGGACATAAAACTTAACAAACATCCATAAATGGATCTTTTCAATGGATTTTAGTGGACAAATGGGACAAGAGCGTTGCTCTCAAGTTATAGACAGACTAGCTTCTGCCCGCGGCTTCGCCCGCGTGGCCTACAGGAAACAAATTACATTTTTTTTTTCAGAATCAAACGTTATTAGAGCTCTCACTCCCTCTGGGAGTCAAGGTGGAGTGCTCGGCCAAAAAACTCGCATGCTCGTTTTTCGGCCTCGTGGAACTTGGGTCGGCCTTTCGCCTCGCCAGAGTGCCAAATACGGGGACTCACCGATCAAAGTTTTTCTGAAAAAGTGTCAAAATCCCTATCAGTTGTCAAAAATGACAAATTTGAATACGGCAGCGTAATCGGCGACCCCAAATGCCCCTGGTTTCATGCAAATCGGAATACTTTTTTGGACCTGTCAAAAAACTGTCAAAGCCTATCAAATTAAACTTTTTTTTTGGTCATGTAGTCCCAGCTTGACCGATCACTATAGTTGAAGCCCGAACTCCTTACAATAAACCGTTCGGGAGATATGGCCGATCAAAATTTTGGCCATTTTTTTTTCGAGTTTTTTTTACCTTCATCTAGATCTCGCCGAGCCCTTGTCTTAGAGTACCATGAACATGGGTCTAGCATTAGCCGTTTGGGAGATGCGGGCCTGTAAAGTTTTGACACTTTCTGCAGGTAGATCTCGTCGAGACCTTTTCCTAGACACCATCAACACGGGTCTAACTCCAGCCGTAGTCTAACTCCAGCCGTTTGGGAGATACAGGCCATCAAAGTTTTGACATTAAAAAAAAACTTTGTTTGGCACCCCATGGTCCAACCCCTAGGGATGTGCCACCTTCCTTTCTAAAGATATTTTGCTGGGATATAGATAGATAGATATCTATCCATAGACAGATATATATATACAGATAGATAGACAGATAACCATACGAACAATACCCATGTTGGTTTTCAGACTTTGTCATCCCATTTGCCCCTTTTAGGGGTTGAATTCTGGAAGAGCATTTTTCACGTCAACGACGTTGGATTTTAAAATCGTTGTTGTTTTCGTAATCAGCGACCCGATAAACCACACAAACGATACCCATGTTGATTTTCAGACATTGTTACCCCATTTCCCCCTTTTAGGTGTTGAATTCTGAAAAAAACTGCAACACGTGTTTTTTCATTTATGAATAGGAGTACCCTGTGAAGTCTCGAATAAAATAGTCTAACTCATCTTGTTTCCCCATACAAACTTTGGACACCCGTTTCACCCCCTTAGGGAGTGAATTTTGAAAAATTCTTTCTTAGTGAATGCCTACACTATATGCAAAATTTCAAGTCTCTAAGACCAGCCGTTTAGGCTGTGCGTTGATATATCAGTCAGTCAGGACTTTGAATTTTATATATACAGATAGATTTAGAAAGGAGTAGGTATTTAATTGTAATTATGAATTTTTCATACCACTTGGCTTTACGCTTAGTCACTACCGCGCCTGATGGAAAGCGTAGATGAGACGTAGGATGAAGTGCTCTCGCCCAGAAACTGGGAGAGTGAAAGCAGGTGAGGCGTTTATCAGAATGTTCATGCACTTAGTCGGTGACAAATGAATGATACTACGTTATTATGATCGGACTGAAGAAATAATAAAAATAAAATCCTGAACAATTTCTCTGAATGTTTTAAATAAATTATGTTATGCACATGAGTGAAAGCTTATCATCGCGCAAGTGCTTGGTAATACTTGAATTAATGTTATATTAGTTTATTTATATTTATGTACTTACATATTTAAATATCTATCTTTTATTTTATTTTGCCATTTTTTTGTAGTTATTTCGCATGTAGTAAATTTGTTGTTTGTTTCTTTTTGTTTTATGTAATGTAACCACGACGACAGTTGGTTATGTTCAAATAATCGACGCAAAATTGTTCTTCTAAGATGTCGTACTTCCTAGGTTCCCGCGGTACAGACCTAATCTAGTTTGGGGACCAATATATATTGTGTAAATAAGTGATAATTAGAATATTGTTATTTTGAAGTTTTTGTTATCTCTTTTGTATATCTTTTGGTTAAGGGTCGGTGTTCCGAGATTCGGGGTTCGGGGTTATGGCTTTTTAAGACGGTAAAAATTCAAATTTCTGAACAAAATAAATACCACTTGTTATCTTACAAGATGAAATGCAGGTTAATAAAAAAAATCCAGGCAATAATGTATAGTAACTTCAGAAAAAAAACAGGAATTTCAAGAAAATCTCTTGAATAGCATTGCAGCGCTACGGGTGTAACCTGAATTTTCTGAAGTTACTATACATTAGTGCCAAGATTTTTTTTAATGAACCTGTACTTCATCTTGTATGGTAACAAGTGGTATTTATTTTGTTCAGAAATTAATATTTTACTATCTTAAAAAGCCATAACCCCGAACCCTGTTTTGCCCAATCTCGGAACTCCGACTCTTAAATAAACTATTCTTATTCTTATCCGGTACGGCTTCTCTTGATGACGTCATGGTAAAACACGACGACAAGGCAAACCCCGAGCCATAGAACTAAGCGTACCATGCAGTGGTTGGTTGGGTCGTCTTAGTCGTGGTACCAATAAATTATTGTTTTAATGTGAGTAATTACTGGTAGGTACCTATTTGTTACTTGGTTGTCGACGAGAACAGACCAGAGAGCAAAACTTTGTTTTGCAAACCATCCAGCGATGTCACGAATTTACGACTTCGACTTCGTTATCGTGGATACTGCAGTGGCGTGCACAGAACTTTCTGCTGGAAAAGCAAACAATTGGTCAAGAACAACAATAAAAAAAATATGAAAAAATTTACATACCACTTTGAAAAAAAAAAATTCGTCTGACGCCAGGGTAGACAATGTGAAAATTTCCTATACAAACTTTTTTTTTTCAAAGTGATATTTTAATTTTTTTATATTTTTTTTATTGTTGTTCTTGACCAATTGTTTGCTTTTCCAGCAAAAAGTTCTGTGCACGCCACTGGGATAGGGCAAAATAGGAGAAATATACTCAAATAATTAGAAATAAATATGTCGTCACAATATGTGAACTGTAAAATGCAAGTCACATTCCACACTCGGTACAGCCGCGTTTTACCGACGATTATTACGTCTCAATGTGATGGGTGGTGAGAACTAATACGCGCGATGTGACTTACTACCAGTGTTGTCAGATGAGGAAACTGATATTACAGTGTTGAGGGCTCAAAATTACAGTGTTTGCAACCAAATTACAGAAGAATTCATTCATTTTCATATTTTTCGCCATTTTCAACTAACTTTTGGCATTAGCAAATTACAGTGTCTCCATACACTGTAATTTTAGTAAATATACTGGGTGTAATGATGACCTGCTCAGAAAATGAAACCACATGTAGGGAATACCTCTACAAAGCCATAAAAGAATCAATTTCGAGAAAATATTTCTGTTTACAGAAATTTGTTTTCTCGAACAACATAAATCGTGTTCCAAGTGTGCATCTTCCCTTCCAGTATTACTACATGTCAGTAACCTGCACGAAGCGGCAACTTCGCATTTTTATGTCAGATAGCACGACCGGCGGGTACCCGGTCTTTTCCACCAGTCGTGCTACTTAACAAGATAAAATTAAAAAGTGACCTAATTGTAACCTACAGTTGGAAAAAGGTTCTGAAGAAAACTTCGTGGTACTTTACAATCAAGTGTATTTAATTTTATCAAAGAAATGTCTAATTTCACAAATCAAAAGGTGTTATGGAAAATATTACATAGTTACAAACTTTTGGCCAAGACCTTCATTTGGCATATATTCTGCCAAGACATTACTAAAACCTTAAGTACCTTTAAATAGTAGTGTCAGGTACCGCCTTAACATCAGGTAGTAATATTACATTGGAATTAGTTTTGCCAAGACATTAATAAAACATTTAAGTGAATAACTAGATGGTTAGTTACCGCCTTAACCACAGGTAACTAGATTACATGGAATCTTGTGAAATTACATTTGAAAAAAAACTTCAAGAGTAACAAAACTTGAAAACAAACAAGGAAAATAATTTCCAAATAAAATCTAGCTCAGTGGAGCCGTAGATCCAACTAACAATACATATTTGTCGATCATTCTCTTTAAACCAAATCGTCTGGTACACCATTCAGTTTTACCAGGAAAAATTACGGAACTATTAAATTCTACATTTAAGGTTATTCGGTGAAACAGGAAGAAGAATTTACACTTGGTTAACAATAAGACACATAACTAAGTGTCCTGAAAACATACCGTCCTAGGCACCGTTATTGTGTGAGGTTAAAAATAAAAATTCCAACACATACTTGAATTCTCCAACATTTTCAACAAGAAATGGCACGCCGACCGCTGCCCCACCTCAAGGTCAACGATCTCCGTCCTCGCAGACAAAGGAACTGCTTGACTGTGTACACCTCGCGGCGGTCATTTCCCAGCCAGCTGGATAAAATCACCAAAGAAGCAAAACAGCAAAAACTCGAACTTGAAACCCCTGGAATTAGAAGAAAATAAACAATATTAAAACCTTTACTACACGGAGCGATGAAAATAGAATTCCGGTGACTCAAAATACAAAGAAAGCAATACGTACCATGATCCAAAAACAGATTAGATCTCCCACCAACCCGGCGAAAAAACTCTCCAACAATCACCTCCAAAATCCTTCTGAAATAGAAAACAATATTACGGAAACCATTCCACGCAAAATAAACACAAATTTAAACTCGATACAAACCTTAGACACTTAAAGTCACTTCTGTTGGCAAATCCGCCATTTTCCAACCAAGGAACCAAAAAGAAAGCACAAGACACGTCTTGACAGCCCAAAACCTGGCCGACAAATGACCGGAAAACAACCTCGGAATTCGCACTAGACAAGCGAGCGTTCTTCATGTCTAGAACAGAGGGTAAACCCGAAACTTTCCGGCAAGCAAATAAAACGACGCGAAAACTTTGAGATAACCGCACATTTGCTATGCTACAGTTAGTACGTTGCACTTGTGAGCGAAACTAAATTAATTATTAATTTGTAGATGTATTAATAGGAATGTCGAAATGAAATTTAGTACAAAGAACCCTCATAACATCCCCTATACGTGGTTTCATTTTCTGAGCAGGTCATCATTACACGGTGTATGCTACAGTGTACAGTAGATTGTGTTGAATTACAGTAGATCTACTGTAATTACAGTGTGTCTGGCAACACTGCTTCGTACTTAGTTGAATCACAGGTGCGAGGAGCGTGACATGCTGTTTAATTGCATAAACATCGTGTCACGCTCCTCGCACTTCTGATTCAACTAAGTTGCGTCGCGCGCGATTAAACACTGTGCTACGGTTGCAGGTTTCCTTACAAAGTTTTTCTTCACCGTTAAGAGGAGGCCATCCTTTTTCAACAGTTTTTGAATTTTTTTTGAACAGTTTTTTATCGCCATGCTTTGGGGAACAAGTACACGCTTTTTAGGGCATGTAGGTTTCCTTACGATGCAAGTGGTAAGTAAGAACATAACAATTTCATTAATATTTTCTTTCACCCTAAGGTTGTCTGGAAGATATTGCTTTAGCAATAAGTGCCGTCTTGCACACAATTTACACAATTTTTTTATTATAATTAAGTTGTTAAATTTTATTTTTTCTTAGTTTAATACATTTTCTGTAAATGTGCAAGTGAAATAAAATAATAAAAACAAATACTATGCAGATAAATTTTGAGATACTAATTCGTGCATGGAAGACCGGGGATCAGGTTAGGTGGGTATTCTGATAATGTCCAAGTAATATCCTGAAATCAGCATCCTAATACAGTGATTGCTCGAGCTATGTGCTCTCCTCCGTTGAGGAGTTCTGGATCTGAGGCCAGGATCGAGGGTCAGGCGGAGGAATGATAAATTTACGAGTAATACCCTACAATTAGCATCCTTGTACAGTGGAGACCACATCAAGCTATACATTTGCAGTACGAAATTAGCCCCTACAGAGAGAAGAATATAAGATAGGTACAAAGTCCAATGTGTCTTACCTGATGCGGTCTCCACTGTACAAAGCGATTGCTTCAATCTCGAGTGGAATGCTGTCATTTTCTGAGGAATTCCACTGCCTATCTCTGAAGACCTTCATCAGATCATGGCCAATCTCAAAACGGAACCTACGAGGAAATACGATATAAAAAAATAATTATTCAAATCGGTACATAAATGAAACATACCCAAAAAAAATCTGTCGAATTGAGAACGTCCTCCTTTTTTGAAGTCGGTTAAAAAAGTGCCTAACATTTTTTCAAAGTTTCCTGTTTCAAATATGGTCAGATTGTTGTACATGATGAAAATTAGGGTTCCCTATCTCAGTGGGTGCCAAATTAATTGCCAGGCGCTACCATTTTGGCCCCTTGTTTCTATGTAGATTGTCGCCTTGTTGTTCCTTTGGAATCTATATTGTTGTTATTTGTCATAGGTTTAAGTGGTCCATACGCGTATTGCGTGGTGGTAACGAATCTTTTGTGCGCGAGTCCAAATCGCACTTAGCCAAATTATTTTACTTACATAACATCTGAATCAAATATAGATCGCAACTCGCAGTTTTTAAGGTCGTTGGCATTTCGCCTCTGAAACCTTATACTTAGTACGAGTCGGACGCGTGCACAAAGGGTTCCGTAACACCACACAATACGGGTACGGAACCCTAAACATAAATATCAACAATATAGATGCCATAGCAACGTTATGGCGACAAAGACAAGCCGCCAAAATAGTAGCGTCTGGCAAACAATTCGCGGCTCCCCCTGATATCTTAACCGCTATATTTTTTTCTTTAAATAATAACTCATTACCATGATGATTTTTTCATATTTTTTGGTCCTCTTGTTTCGAAAATAAGGGGGGGAAGGGCATGATGGCGTTAAAAAATGTAACTTTTTCGTGCGAATTTTTAGGGTTCCGTACCCAAAGGGTAACCAACGGGACCCTATTACTAAGACTCCGCTGCCCGTCTGTCTGTCTGTCCGTCTGCCACCAGGTTGTATCTCATGAACCGTGATAGTTAGACAGTTGAAATTTTCACAGATGGCGTATTTCTGTAGCCGCTAAATACTAAAAAACAGAATAAAATAAATATTTCAGGGGGCTCCCATACAACAAACGTGATTCTTTTGCCGTTTTTATAGATAATGGTACGTACGGAACCCTTCGTGCGCGAGTCTGACTCGCACTTGGCTGGTTTTTTTTATTTTCCGTATGACGTATTCTGTGTAAATTTCAACTGGCTACCTATAACGGCAGAAGCTGTAGACCCATGTGACAGACTGACAGACAGACAGACGGACGTACGGACAGCGGTTTAGATAGTCTCCCGTTTGGCACACAACCATAAAAATAACCTACTTTTAGGCTTCAAGGAAAGTAAAATCGCCGTTTGAACGGATTAACTCATTTTCATTGGTTTCCCGCGATCCTTTACGGTTCAGAGATCGCCAACCTATTTGGAGTAACTAGATATTTATTGATGAAGCCTTATTCTGTTTAGTTGGTGAGGCAACACATACTATGCATAAACCTATTGTCACCACATGAGTCCCCGAGGGGGTTGTCAGAGGTGGTCCCGAGTGTGATCACAATTATATTGTTATCACAATATTGTTATTACAATAACTGATAATGCATAATTAGTCACTATTAAATTAAATTATCAAAATTAAACAGTCCACAATCCACATCCACATCGAATCACAGGCCGAACACTGTGCCGTGCCGAATAATATGCACCGCGGGGATTCATTGGTTTCCATTGGTTTCTATAAATTTCAAAATTTTAAAGTTTAAAATTCAAATTTACAGAAACTAATGGAAACTTTGCGAAAGCAGCATGCACAATACATAAATAATAAGGTTTTGTTGAAAAACTATTGAGTGAATTTCTGTTTCGATTAATTAGGAACAGCTCCTAAACATCAGTTTTGTATTGGATTCAGCACCGTCAATGTAGAATGTAAAAAAAAAAATAAAGCGTGTTTTGTGACTCAAGGCAATTAAATAAACATATCTTCAATCTTCTATTGATTATATTACTTTTAAAAAAGCATGAATTTCACGAAAAAAGCGATTCAGTTTCCGTGTTTCAAAACCGATTGAAACGAAACCAACACACGCTGATACTAACAAGAAAAAAACACCTCTATTATGGTTAATGTCATAATGTAGCCACGATTTCAAAATAACTGAAGTTTTGCGTGCGCGGCATCTGATTAGAGCAGGATAGAGAGTTAAAAAACAAACGCGTTAGAGCAGGACTGAATTTCTTCACTTAGATACACATTCATTTGGTAATTTATACGTGGAGATTTAGTGGAGACACAATTAGTTTATCTGAGTGTGAAAACATTTCGTGGGGATTAATTAGAGGATACAAGTTAATGTCAATTATTAAACTTCGGTGACAGAAAATAAAGTTACCATAAATAAAATATATAGTACGAATGTTCAGCGGGCGTAGCACAGTGTTTAATCGCGCGCGACGACACTAGTTGAAACACAAGTGCAAGGAGCGTGACGTACTGTATAATCGCAAAAACATCGTGTCGCGCTCCTCGCACCTGTGATTCAACTAAGTGGCATCGCGCGCGATTAAACACTGTGCTACGGCTGCCGGGGCTCTACCGCGTAATTCTCATTTGTATCAACTTCAAGCAAATGCATGCGAAATTCAACGCGTGCAAAAGAGATGGCATGTTAGGCGGGCGTCGTCGCACGCACGTCCAATTTCAATCTCAAGTTGATGTTGATGTAAATGAGAATTACGCGGTAGACCCACTGGTCTAAGAACAAAATATTTTAAACGAAAGAGAAATAAATTTTCATGATGTCTTCACTTCTTCAAATAAAAGTAGATTATTTGATTGATTCGTTTAACCTTTTTATCGTATTTCATTATTCAAATGTCAATATCATTATTCCAAATTCATGATTCAAATGCAGCTTGAAATATTTCTTAGTACCGGGTACGCCCATTATCATCATTAAGTATTTAGTATTCTAAATTGAATTAGATTTGCATATTTTTTTTGCTTTTAAGTCAATTATACTGATATATTAGCACATTAAGTTCCATCGAAGAGTTCCGCAGATTGGTAAGCAGTTTTTATAGTTTCGTAAATTCTGGCTTAGAACTAAAAAATATGCAGTTTAATATCTTTGTACATACACCAGTTTTACAATACAAGATTATACACGGTCGGCTCGAAGGACCATGTACAATCTTGTATTGTGAAACTTGGTCCAAGGAAACTCGGGATTAATAATAAAAAATTAGATCGGATTTCAAACAGAATATATTCTAATAGTTGAGAAAAAAAATCACTTAGATTGTGACAACATGGTAAACAACACCCTGATGTAGAATTAAGGCGAAATGCGAAAAAAATACGGGTGTTTCTTTTCTGTGTATTTCATTCCTGAAAATACATGGAAAATTAAAAAAATATCCTGGTATATGCATTTTGACTATATAATCTAGGGTTTTGAAACTGGAAAACATGTTTGGATAAATTTTCCTCAATAGAAATAATTGTTGAAATGAGGTCTTCAAACACATTTTTTCTCCTCGTTTGACGAATAGGAACCATATACAGAACTCAAACATATTTTATTAGCTGTGTTTCAACAATATCTAGAGATTTAATGTTTGAAATTTTGCTAGCTATTTTAGTTTTTTTAATAAAAATATAAAACCAACTTTTTACCCTTTTGCCCTGAATCCGCCCCTCTCGCACTGCGCGATTTTTCGCTTGGAGTGACAGTGACAAAAATAAAATTCGCCCAGCCTCTTAAACAGCGCCATCTACTTGCAAGTATTCGAACTCAATTTACGCTTTAATCAATGCCTGCATTGATTCGATAATGAACAGTTCCGATTTTGTGAAATTAAGTTCAAGATCGATTGATTTGAAATTTTGTATAATATTTTCGAAATCATTCAGGAAGGCGCAGGCTTCGTCTCCCAGGGTTTTGTTGTCCAAATACTACACATTAAATTTGGAATTAAGACTCGAAATAAAGAGGTGAATAGCCAGACTGAAAATGGCCGGTCTTGCTGACACCCAACCGCAGAATAGATGTAATAGGTGGTTTATTTAAGTTTCTTGTAGAGGGAAAAAATAAAACTTCTATACAGATTTTCTCATTTGTATCGATCATGAAGCACATGGTATCGATAAGTTGATATTAACACCGATTCGGCGCAACACAACTTGACTTAATTAACAGGACTAAACTTAATTTAAGTGTTCTGTCCTTTTCTTTCTGTACCGAAAAGACAAAGGCGGAACGCTCAAAATAAGGTTAGTCTTGTCAGTTGTGTTGCGCCGAATCGGTACCATTGACATTTGAGATCCTTTACTACGTGACTCAGGTAAAGCTATATATTACACTACATCTATAAGTACATCAGTGGATTTAGTTTATCCCTTTGGGTCTATCCCAAAACATTTAAAAACTTCGTGCTCAGAATACATGTTTGAAACTTGTTTTAGGGTTCCGTACCCAAAGGGTGCCAAACGGAACCTTACTAAGCCTCCGCTGTCTGTCTGACCGTCTGTCACAGCTTCAGCCGTTATAGGTAGCTAGTTGAGATTTTCACACATCACATATTAAAAGGCCTCTGAAATAAAAAGGGCAACTATCCCACTGCGGCATCTATCTTAGAATTACCCTATCTTTACGCTACGCTACGCTTTGCTGTACGTGGTCTCCTTTCTTACACCTTACAGCCCCAACGGCCATCATATCGGTGACAGATATAGCCTACCCACTACCACTCTAACTTACTGTATCAGCAGGCTAATGTCAGTGACTTTCAGTCTCTGAGACGGATATCTTTGTTTCGGATTTAATCCATTAAAGATATCTCAAGCAAAGCCCGTTCCGTAGGTAGCTCGTATGTTACCGCCGTATGTTATCACAGGAAAGACGCACTGGTTGTAAACCTTACGCCAGGGCCACAGCTTCAGGCTTCTTGCGGCGCTTCTTGCTGCGCTTCCAGGCGGTTTATGCGACGGGCTTTGCCCTGTCACGACACTCGTCGGCGCCTTCCACCGCATCGGATGTATAGAGCGCTCGCACGCTCAAAGCGCTCGACACTGGGTTCGTCCTGTGCGCTTGATCACTGTTTCAACCGCCCGCCTCCCCGCACACCGCCGTCCTGAGAGTGCAAGTCACTCGAAGCCGGACAACACGCGCGAGCGCCGACCCATGGCCGGCTCTATACAACTTCATACATTTGTTCTCTCCGCCGGCGCCGCCGCAAGAAGAATCGCTTGGCGCGCATCTCGAAGCCTGAAGCTCTGGCCGACCGCACTGCGCTATTGACTCGCCTGGAAGAATCACTTAGGCTGCGCAGCATTTCCTCCAGTTCCTGTAGCGTTACCGTCATTATCACTATGTCATTGGCAAAGCAAAGATGTGAAATGTACTCTTCGTTTACGTTTATGCCTTCTTGTTCAGGTAACGAAACGTTATTTCATAACCAGTTTTGGGGAAATAACGTCACCCTGTCTCCGCGTTACCGTGCTGAAGGTGTATTGTACTTGTTTGTACACTCTGTACTTGGACGGTCATCATATTGGAGTCATATAGAGTCATATAGTCATATAGTCATATTTTAGCATTCCCCACGTAGTGTCAGTCAACTTGGCATCGCTGCAAAGACTGTAGAACAAGTTTCGATGGAGTCGAAGGCTTTCTCGTAGTCTACAAACGATAGACATAATTTAAGAGCTGCTCTTGAGTTTTCTGTATAATCTGCCTTAGCGTGTGAATGTGGTCCACAGTGCTGTAGCTTTTTCATAACCAAGCCTGCTCTAGAGGTTGGAAGTCGTCGAATCGTTGGGCGAGAAACAGAAAGAAGAACCACTTGAGAACAGCTTTTAGGTGTGGCGCAGGAGCACTATTGAATAGTTCTTTAAGTTGGATTTTGTTCACATTTTTTGAAGATCAAAATGACCAGGCTTTTGTTCCACTCGTTCGACGTAGTTCCGGTACGAATGACGGCATTAAAGAGGTCCTATAGCTGTCTGAGCTTTTAAGGAGATCGGTTGTGATGCCATTTTCACCTTTGAGTCTTTGAGTTGTTCAAGAGCTATCCTAATCTCACTCATTTCGACATCCGGAAGTTCATCGGTGTGATGGCGGATTAAAGGTGCACACAGGTGGCTTGGGAGGATATGAAGAATATAGGAGCCTAAAAAAGTTCTCGATTTCGACGATGATTTCTGACGAGAGGCAATTATATTGTCAAATGTCTTCAGCTTCGTCAGATTAGGACTAATACTAACAGCTGGGCAAAAACTTTTGAAAATTTGTTTCGTTTTGGGTACAAACCCTATTTATAATAAAAACCGGCCAAGTGCGAGTCGAACTCGCACAAAAACATGGTAAATATTTCCACTTGCAGTTATTGAGGACCAACTTAACTTGACATTTACGATTTATTAAACTCTTTGTATCTGAAGGGTCTTATTAATTTCGTCATTGATAACTGCCTAAATAATTAAATATTTGTGATTTTCAGATTCTTTCCTACGTGTGTGCTGTAAGACCTACCTGTTAACGAAATTTCAAGTTTCTAAGTCAACTGGAAGTGCCCGACAGGTTTTAAGTGCAATAACTTTTTTCGCGTCGCGTCAGATATACCATAGGGCTGATTATGGCCGTAGACTTCTGTAGAAGGTATCAGTTTCAGCTTGATATCTCATACGGGGCCCGAGTAAAACACAGTCAGACAGGCAGACAGACAGACGGACAACAAAGTTATCCTATAAGGTTTTAGTTTTTTCATTTTGTGTTATGGAATCCTAAAAATATGGTAATAGGTGATTACGTAAAGATTACAGGAAAAATATAGCGGCTAAGATATTAAGGTTCCGTACTCAATGGGGGTCACGATTTTTTCGTCAGGCGCTACCATTTTATCGGCTTGTCTGTGTCGCCTTAATGTTGCTATGAGATCAACGATATTTCAAGTTTCTAAGTCAACTGGATCAACTGGTTTTCATGGTAAGCAAATCTGTATGAAATTGACGTCAGTAGCTTAGTGCAAAGTGCATAACTTAACTTAATTTTTTTTTATTTAGAAATCTTAAATTGTAAAGCATTTTGGTCTTTAGCATTTGACGCCATTAGTTCAGTGTTAGTGATGGAGTTTGAAAGTCATGATCTTCTCAAAACCAATTTAAAATGCTGTTTTAGTTTTATTTCTGCATGGAAAAAAGTCACGTTGTTCATAGTTCACATAAATTTGGTGAAAATATTTTTCATCAACATAATTTGCATTGTACGTTAGGGCTTGAAATTATCGAAAATGTTATCGATATCGATGTCACAGGATAATCGGAAAAAAGGGATCAACCAGAAAATTCTAGGATTTTGCAAAAAGGTCCGGATAGTTGCAAACTTTCTGTTAAGAGCCCTCTAGCAGAGCAGATTGTAAAAATAACTCGCCTTTTTGTAATATAATGGACCACCAAGGTGGCGAAATGTCCAGCTGTAGACAAACTTGGCCGATGGATGTCATTGTACGTACATATATATATATATATATATACTCACGCCTGTCTCCTAGAGAGAGTCTCCTGTCTCCTGTCGCCTTTGTACAATAATTTTATTCTGTGCAAAAAAGAATTTTATTATTATTATTATAGTAAAAGCACTGTGCTACAGATTTCCATCTGCTACGATCCTCCTGACACACTTCGATATTTCTTGAACGTAAAATGTACATCACTAGTTGACGTACATACAAAGTGACAAATCAAAATTTGTCACGCGCTATTGGACTGTCATTTCGTCTATACGCCAGTATATCCTTTAGTCTATGCGCGTGACAAATATTGCCGTTCGGCTCTGGCTAGGGTGACTGACCGGGGGGAAGTGCACAATACTCACGGTAGCGGAGAGTCCAAGAGGATAGTTTCCGCAACACCATAAGTTATTCTTCCTGGTTTGAAGAACCTAGCAATACTACGTAAAAAAGAAAAAAATGTATTTCTTCCGGGAATATAATACACACTTATATTGAAACAGAGTCCTCAGAAGCCATTCAAATATTGATAAATAAAATACCAAATATGGCTCTTAAAAAAAGTTTTCATGTCGAGGTTTAAGATTATTAGAGCAAAAACCCGTTTATATTATTTATGGATTAAATTCTGTACAAAATTTATTAAACTTTTAACAGGGCAGATATTTCATAGCACCATTGTTTTTTTTAAATAATAAAAGGATCCGTCCCTCTTGCACTGCTGGTCTTTCCGCATGGAGTAACAGGGTAGTATGCAAGCGGAACCCATCCTCGTAATCGCCCCCACTTCGAATTTAGATTTTAGAATTATACAAACTATGAACAACGTGACTTTTTTCCATGCAGAATATAAACATTCACAATAAAAATGATATTATTTCGTATTTTAAACAAAATATAACAGAAATTAAACCAAAAAATAAACACATCGTAGCAATGACGACGTCCTTAGAATCTACCTGTGAAAAATGAAATTATCAGGATTATTTCTTTGATTAACCCGACAGCCACTCACAGACCAAGTAATTATTGTTGAAGACTTGTTGTAGCTAAGAATTAACACGAATAAACACAAATAGATCAAAAAATCTAAAGAGCTCATTCCTTGCGTGCCGGCTTGTGATGGCCTGCCATTCAAAAGCGGTTACAGATCCAATAGATTCGCTTTCCTTTTCACTCTTCCTATATTGGGGATTTTCTTCTCCGTCGCACGCTATGTTTGTCTATACGCAGTATATCCTAAATCTATGGTCACACGTTATTTGGCTGTCAGTTCGTCTATACGCCAGCATATCCTAAGTCTATGAGTGGCACTTCCAAATGAGAAAATCAGTGAGTGGTGTCAAATATTTTGAGCCATTTATGTAACATTTAACAAAAAATATAGTCGAGTAATTTTATTTTACAAAAAATGTTATATGAACCCGCATTTTACTATTAATCAGAAAATTCAGAATCACCTTATCGTATTTTATTTTTGTATTCCTGAAAAAAAAAAACTACTCGAGAAAAGATACCGTTTTTTAGGGTTCCGGAGTACCTAAAAGATACCTATTTTTGTGCCAAATTTCATGTCTTTATATTTAACGGTGCTAATAGCTTTAGCACCGTTAAATATAAAGACATGAAATTTGGCACAAAAATAGCATTAATTTGCCCACATATCACGGTGTAAAAAAAATATGAAAAATTTGAAATTGTTCAAAATATTTCCAAAACAAAAGTGAGAAAAATAAAAAATATTATCCTAAAAACACAATATGGGTATCAAGTTGTAGTATCAAATTGTAGGTATAAAAAAGCTGATTGTAAAAATATATACTTTTACTATATTTACTGGCACTGGTTTCGAGAAATCTTAAAAAATAACCAAAAATATGTATATCCCCCCTTATCTCCAAAACTGGTGGACAAAAAATGAAAAAGTCATGGTAATGTGTTTACGTAAAGATTACAGGAAAATTAAAGCGGTTGAGATATTCACAAAAAAAAAATGACAAAATTAAATTTATCATTTACAATATGGAATTCGAGGTTCACGAGTCTGAGTCGCACTTGGCCGGTTTTTTTATGTGTTTTTAACGTTTTCTTTCATCTCACAACTAACCTTTTTTGTACATCACTATACGGGGCCCGAGCAAAAAGGTCGTGACTGACCTATGTTTGACAGACAGACAGACAGACGGAAAACCAATTGATCCTATAAGGGTTCCGTTTTTTCATTTTGAGGTAAGGAACCCTAAAAACGATTAATGAAGTAATAAATTAGTTAGATAAGTAAACATTTTAGTTTTGGCCTCACTATAATATTCCTACATCATTTAAAATTACGCAAAAATATTCAGTGTTTATTTGAAAGGTTATCTATCATGTAGTATCGAAGGTTATCTATCATGTAGTATCGAAGGTTATCTATCATGTAGTATCGAAGGTTATCTATCATGTAGTATCGAAGGTTATCTATCATGTAGTATCGAAGGTTATCTATCATGTAGTATCGAAGGTTATCTATCATGTAGTATCGAAGGTTATCTATCATGTAGTATCGAAGGTTATCTATCATGTAGTATCGAAGGGCAAAGCATATTATTATAGCAAATTTTGCAATTTATTGTGAATCTTATATGTATATGTTTAAACTCTAATAGTAGTTTATGCTACAAGGGCGCAAAGAAACAAATCACGAGGACGATTTAAAACACGAGCGTAGCGAGTGTTTTAAACGTAACCGAGTAATTTATTGCTCTTACGCCCGTGTATCATACCACGTTTTTCAATGCATAGTGTGAGGAAATAAAACAAATATAATTTTGTGAACTTTAAATTATATTTGGCCATTAGACAGTGGAAAAAAAAGTATGACATTTATGGTACACAGGAAAGGCTGCAGGTTAGCCAACCATTGTAAATAAATTAAAAAAAATTATAATAAAAAAGCCCTAGGGCAAAATAATCGACTTTTTGTTCGGTTTTGATGCATAAAAAGTGGGCATTTACGAGCACATGCATTGAAAACAAATAAAGATATGAAACATATTTTTATTAACAAATATTGATATATTATAAAGTGTTTTTTTTTTTAATTATATACATTAATCATACATTAATTAATAAAAGCAAGATATATTTCTAGTCCTCTTGGACTCTGCATCAGTTGCATTGATTGACAATAGAATATGTGACATTATAATTATAAAAGACAAAAAAGTATAGTTTTTTATATTTGTTTTTTATTGTTGTTATTGTTTTATATTTGCAAAAACGTTTTGCCTCAAAAAGTCATAAGAGGGCGCCACACTTTAGCCAGACACACAGCTACAAATATAAAAAAATTATACTTTTTTTGTCTTTTATAATTATAATGTCAAGAGGACTCGAAACATATCTTGCTTTTATTAATTAAGCATATAATAAAAAAAAACACTATATATATCAACATTTATAAAGAAAAGCCGAATGGTAACATTATATTTTTTTAATATTTTTATTAACAAGACACTTAAATGACATACAATTTTTAAATTAATATACTACACATTTTAATCGGTTCGATCCGATCTGGACTCGAAATATATCTTGAGATTACTTTATATTTGTATTATCTCTTTGTAGTTAGTGTTTATTTTAAATATTATTTATAATTTAGTTTTATTTATGTTATTTAAGTGCCTTAATTTTGTTATTTGTTTTTTTTTTCAATATATACAAAGTGACTTTTTTAATAATCATCGTCCAAATTAATACTGGAGGCTTGGTAAGTAATCAGCATCATGAATCGATAACAATTTTTGTGAAATTCGTATAATGAAATCTCGACTTCCCATAGTAATTCACTTCCAGTCCTGAGTGAATCACTATGGGGAGTCGAAATTTAATTTTATGAATTTTACAAAAATCGTTATTGATTCATGATGCTGATCACTTACCAGGACTCAAGTATGAATTTGGATGATATTACAAATTCGTCTTGTTTATACTTATAAATGAAGATAATGTGTTCCTGAAAAAAAAACCGGCCAAGTCGGACTCGCGCACGAAGCATTATTACGTTCCGTAGCATTATCTATAAAAACGGCAAAAAAAACATATCTGTGGTATGGGAGCCCCCTTAAATATTTATTTTATTCTGTTTTTTAGTATTTGTTGTTATAGCGGCAACAGAAATACATCATTTGTGAAAATTTCAACTGCCTAACTATCGCGGTTCATGAGATAAAGCCTGGTGACAGACGGACGGACGGACAGCGGAGTCTTAGTACTAGGGTCCCGTTGGTTACACTTTGGGTACGGAACCCTAAATAGGACAAAATTATAGGGTGGTATATAGGTATATATCAGTCTTATATATAGGTATCTGGTATATAGGTATATATCATTTTTCCAGAAAAGCAACCAGAAGGTCAAGTTTGACAATAAAAAAAATTTAAATAAGTAACTCTTTAAAAAAAAAGGTTTGTATGAAAATGTTCACTCTAGGGTAGGCAGTGCCTACCCAGGCGTCATACAAACTTTTTTTTTCGAAGTGTTATTTAATTTTTTCCATATTTTTTTATTGTCAAAGTTGACCTTCCGATTCTGTTCAATGCACGCCACTGGTATATATATATATATATATATATATATATATATATATATATATATGGAAAAAATTAAAAAACACTTCGAAAAAAAAAGTATATATATATATTATATATATGGTGTGTATAGGTAACACAGCCTACTTATTCCGCTTACTTTGGTTTGTCTTCTTTACAAGAAACGAAGTCAGGCTCGTGCATTGGAAGCCAAATGTTAGTTTGATCAGAATACAGCCATTGTTGTACACAATCAACGCGCTTTCAGAGGTTGTGTGCTCGCCACACGGTAATTAGGACGAGCGCGAGAGGGACGTGTCCACATCGATTAACATTCACACTCGCAAAATGCTGAATGGAACTAAACAATTTGCTTACATGTTTAGTTTAATACGATCTCATTAAAAACTAGATGTTTGTTGTAAGAACTATTACGCGTATTTAGGTTATTTTTGAGGTGATTGGAATTATAGTGCAATAATGGATGAAGTCTTCGCCCATGTGGAAGGCAATCTCAAGAAGACCACTAAGGGTCTGGTGGCCCCTGATGGCGGATGGGGGTACATGGTCTGTCTTGGTGTCGGATTTACATTCGTAAGTATTTATGTTCTTTTTATTTCTTCAATGTTGAAATATTCTGTGGGGTTGACGTAATATTTTTCAAAATAAACGGTAAAGTTTGTAAAATTTACGTTGGAAAATTGGATTATCGGTACTTGGAAAATCTTTGACATGTCGTCGGGATGATTTTTCAAAAAAAAAAGGCTATCATTTCTAAATAAATGAAAATTTCTGATTTGAAAGAGGTAAATACGCGTACTTTTTAATTGGATGCTGAAATTGTATTTTTCAAACATGTGCAGAAGTTTGATTCAAATTATAAGCAAAAAATAAAATAAGCCTTTATTACAGAAAATACCAAAGAGTGTTTTATACAGTCCACAACGAGTAACAGAAAGGTGTAACCATATTTGAAGAGCTTATTCAGTCAATGGTATAGAACAACTTTTACTATGAAAAATGCAATGCCGCTCGGCCGAAATGTATGGAAGGGCAGATTTTTTTTTTGAGATTTCATTGTTGGCTTCATTGTAAAAGTTGTTCTATACCATGGTCTGAATAAGCTCTTCAAATATGGTTACACCTTTCTGTTACACATTGTATATATTCCTCCTCCAACTGTTTCCATTGGACTCTATCCATTGCCACCCTTGTCTAGAATGTTCCCAGGGTGCAACGGATTTCATCCTGGCGTCCTATTTTTTGTTTGCTATCTTGGGGGTACCAAACCGTTAGACGCTCTTCACTTTTCCAGCCTGCATCTCAGTAGGTGCCCTGTCCATCTCCATTTTAATTGATCGATTCTTGTGAGTATGTCTGTTACTTTTGTTTTCGCCCTTATATCCTCGTTACAGATTCCTCCTCGATTCAAATTATAATAATCATAAATATTCCAGGATAAATTAAAATATTAAACAAAATATGCTAATCCAATAAATATAATTATAGGTACACTAAAAATATGTAGATATATAAAACGTGACATTGTTTTTATATCGCCAAATTCATACTAAAGACTCGGTAAGTGCTCAGTATCAAGGTTCGAAGACCCTTTTTGTGAAATTCGTAAAACCGCAATCTAATGCGTTTAGTGGTACGTAGCTCAGAACATTTATTTAAATGTTCTGTGGTACGTACAGACAGCCAAGGATTGAATAACCCATGAATTACGATACCTTCAATCATGGAAATGACGTCATACCGAAAAATAATATCTGCACAACATTAACCACTTAAAACCGGTTGGAAATTTGGGTTTTCGTATACCGAAAATTAACAACTAAATACGCTTTAAACCGATTGAGAATTTGTATTTTCTTTCAAATGCCGCCCAAGTGACGCACAGCATACTCTCGTCTCACCCCCTCGCTCACCCCTCTAATACCCGCCTGAAACAGGAAAACGATAAAATAATGGTACAGAATTCAAAAAGGTTCCATAAGGGCTACCGCTATTAATTTCGGTTAATTTTTGTAGTTTTATCGGTACCGCTTTCAATCCCTGACACAGACATACATTCTAAAAACTTTACTAATACCTTTTTCTTGAAAAAATTAAAATTAAGAGTACAGTACAAACACGATTTTCTTAGTACTTTATTGTAAGTATAAATACGAGTACCTATAATAAATGTTTACGTCTAACTGTGACGACTGGCAATATTTGAAATGTTCCGCTATACCAAATTCAAAATTTAAATACTTTGTTTTGCAAATCAGTTATATATAATACACTTTTTACACGTCAAATTTAATCTACTAAGTCGTAAATTGTTTTTCAAAGAGTGGACAAGGAAAATGCCAATGCACTTATTTGTGTCATTCTTGTGAGGCCACTCGTCCAAGCCATATGAAGGTTCTCCTTTTCTTGGTGTATCTTTTGTCCAATAATTTCCGAAATTATGTAGGATTGTGTTGATATAAGCGGATTTTCAATTGACTGTTTCTTCACATAAAAAGTCAAGACCACACGGTCAAGGACAAGAGTCGAATGAACGACTAGAGATGTGACACATTTTATAGATCAAGTGTCAAAAAGTGCAAACATATTAGGATTGGAATGAAGATGGGAAAACCGATAACATATTCTAAATCCAACAGTTATAAAACTCGGTATACAAAATTGTTTACATTCAAATCAATCATTTTATTTAAGGGTAAGATTGAACCATATAATTATAAAATATAATAGAAATTCTGTGCAGAAGTCATAAACTAATATAACAATAAATAATAATATAAGTATCTACTTTTACTTAATAATATACAGGCTGATTACTTAAATTATAAGGCTATGAGTTATGAGGAAAATTCAAACTATACAAGGTGAAATTTAATCAACCGCCCGAATTCTTACTGGAGAGTCGGTTAGTGATCATTAAAAATAAATTTTGTTTTTATACGAACTGGACTAGTTCAAATACAATTCTTAGAATACAGGCAATTCCTAGAATAATAGGTAGTACGGGCGTAAAACAATTTTTTTTTTTCGAATTTCTCTTGTAGTTTCATTAAACTTGTTCCTGATCACTAACCGAGTCTCCAATATAAATTCGGGTGGTTGATTAAACTTCACCTAGTATACAAGGTTCTTTTTTTTGAAATCATAAAAAAGTATTTTTTGTTCCTATTCGAACTGGATTAGAGTACAAATTTATTCACGGGTCGTCGTCGCGTTACCTGTCGATATAAATGTTTAGACGACTCTCAGTCTAGCCGTCTATGAAATGGACCGGTCCATTCTACCAGTCCGTTCATTGAACGCCCATCGCTGTTTGCAAGCGCCTTGTACTACTTGAGTTGTATCGACAGTTTCGGCTTGGCGTTATTTTATCAACACACCTTTGTATACTGGATCGGATGGATTGTCCAGTTGTGCAGCACTGGAACTTCATACATATGGGTTCCAGAGAACATTAAATGAAATTTTCAAGTGTGAATATGTGTACTAATATAGTTTTTAAGCAATTCTGTTACTAAAAAAATATGGACTTGGTCTGAAATAAAATTATATTATTATTGTATTGACCAGGGTCACTACGATGATTAAAAAAAAGATTATAACATAACGGAACATACATACAGACTTACGAAAATTCTAGAAGTTGTAATTTTGTCCTCAGTAAAATGCAAATAACCTATTTCATACATACCTTCATACACTCGCGCCTGTCTCCCAGAGAACTAGACTACATATTTCTATCTGCTACGATCCAGACACACCTCTTTCACCTCTCAAAATTTAAAATTTCGCTAATATATTCAATGTACAGACACGTTTTATACTACTTTGTTTATTAGTAGATAGATATACAACGTGTAACAGAAAGGTGAAAGGTGAAACGTGAAGAGTTTATTCAGTCAACAGTATAGAACAACTTTTACTATGGAACAAACCCTGTATATCGAAAAAAAAAATTACTGTTTCATAGCCGAAATGTATGGAAGGGCAGATTTTTTTTTCGAGATTTCAGGTTTGGCTTCATAGTAAATAAGCTCTTCAAATATGGTAACACCTTTCTGTTACACGTTGTATAAGTTAAATTTGTATAGATATACTAGTTTCTGTATGTTTATTTATACAGACGGACACAACCAGTTTTAGGAAGTAATAAAACCTTCGACAAATAAATTAAAATGCGGTTGTTCAAATCATGAATATTGGTGCTATAAATACTAAGTTACCGACTTTTTTTATCCTAATATGATATTCATCTGACGGTCATTTATTGCACGGAATAACTTCCAAGTAGTTAACCATACCCTTGATGATGGTGTAAAACCGAAACCGGTCGGGTTAAATTAGTTTTTTTATACTGTGAAACAAGTGCAAGTGCATCTATACATCATCATGTTGTTATCCAAGTTTCACCAAGTGCCGACAATTGCAAGTGTTAATCATATTGTCAGCTATTTTAATTGGCATAGATTAAATTATGTTAAGGTGTGTTAATTCGAAAACTATTTCGAGGTTCAGGTTTAATAAGCCGTATTTTCGAAGTTTTGGTCTAAAAAACCTCATGATGATGAATATGTTTAAAAAAGGCTGCAACTTCCATTTGCCCTCGTGTGACGTCACTTGAGTAATGGCTGTTTAGAAATGTGTCCTTTGCTATCAAGATAAATTTATAATAATTTGCTTCAAACTAATTTTACAGCTAAATGACAGATGAGTAGACAGACAGAGACAGACCAACAACAATTTTTTTACAAGCAATCACATATGACAATCAGTATAATGTCTAAAATTCTCAAGTGACAAGGTCATCGGACAATTCTTTAAACAAAACCGGCCAAGTGCGTGTCGGGTCACGCGCAGTGTAGGGTTCCGTAGTTGCCCTGCACAATATGCGGACTTCTTCTTCAAGTACATTTTAAAAGTTTGTCGACTAATACAGATCGCGCCACTCTTCTGGTACGCTCGGAAGTTGCTCTTCTCAAGAACGGCCTATACATTTTGTTCCTGCTGATGCGAATCGAACCGTGTTTAGAGGGGACTAAAAGTTTGGCGCGATCTGTACTCGTTAACTTGTAAAGCCTACTTAGCTGTGATAGTTTTCCTTTTAATTTCGTTATGTACACTACTGCCGTAATTTTTTCACGTCTCCAAATACAAACGTTTCACTGGCAGACACTTGACAACAAAAATTAACACTTTTAAGCTTAATATTTCGCAAACGGAACCCTGGATCGAAAAATGGTCTTCTTACACCCCCAATATTTTTAAATTACTTATCCAACGACACCCCACAATAGGGGATAGACGAGAAAAAAAAAATCATCCCCACTTTACGTGTGGGGGAGGTACCCTAAAAAAAATCTTTTTAAAAATTTACCGTACCACTTTATCGGCGTGATAAATATGTATACCCATGCCAAATTACAGCTTTCTAGTACTAATAGTCTCTAAGCTAAGCCGCGGACAGACAGACAGACAAACAGACAGACATGGTGAAACTATAACGGTTCCTTGTTGTTGACTACGGAACCCTAAAAATCATAAAAAAAATAATGGGTAATTTATATACCAAAATAACGAAAACTATGTCCTAAAATGAGGTAAATTCTCTGAAAAAAAAAACTTTTAAAAATTAAGTCTCAGAATAATAATTATTAGAATAAAAATTCCAAATCGACGTAGGTAATACATATCGCAAAATTTGGTGCTTGTTAAACTATTACGTCATACGTTACCAGCCAAACCTGATTTTAGGACAAACTAGTTTGGCCTAGGCCGAAGTGGTTTTGGATTGTCATAAAAAATAACCGAGAAGGTTATGTATGGCGGTCGTGCCACGTAGTACGCCATACCTGACCTTCTAACCTCACCTATCGGCTCTCTTCTGCGCTGAATAAGGATTTCCGAAACTAGGCTGGTCAAAGCGGTTCTTGGGTTGTCAAAAAGCAACCACAAAGATTAAGTATCGCGGTCCAACTAACTAACCTAACCTATCGTCTTACCATCACGAAGGTGAAAGTGAAAGTGAAAGTGGTGAAACTGAAAGTGCTCCACTACTGCGCTGAAGGATTTCTGCGTGGTCATAATATTAGTTTATGCTACAAGGGCCAAAAGGAATAAATTACAGGGATGATTTAAAACACGAGCGTAGCGAGTATTTTAAACGTAACCGAGTAATTTATTGCTTTTACGCCCGTGTATCATACTACGTTTTTCAATGCATAGTGTGAGGAAATGAAAACAAATATAATCTTGTGAACTTTAAATTATATTTGGCTCAAAAGGATTGTATCCAGAGCCGTTAAACAGTGGAAAAAAAAGTATAACATCTATGGTACACAGCATGGTACACAGGAAAGGCTGCAGGTTAGCCAACCATTGCAAACAAATAAAAAAATTTAATAATAATAAAGCCCTAGGGCAAAATAATCGACTTTCTGTTCGGTTTTGATGCATAAAAAGTGAGCCCTTACGAGCACATGCATTGAAAAAAAATAAACACGTAGGTTATGTATGGCGGTCGATCCACTACGTTCCGCGACTCGCCATACCTAAACTTCTAAGCGGCTTTCTTCTTTTCCAAAAAACTATTCTGGCCTATGCAGAGCCGAGCGGTAATATTAGTTTACATTAAAAGTGCGAGTTAAAAGGCAATTCAATAACTAAAATTAAGCTGGTTCCTAACCTACAATGCGTTGAAAATTGTAATTCAGCAGGACATGTTTAGTCGCTAAGTCAGTATTTCTGTCTCTAAGTTTATTATATCATGCGAAGGTTCGGTTTATTTTTCGCAAGTTTATAATTTGAACAAGTCCTTAATTGTTGGTTTCCGGTATATTTTGTTTTTATTTTCGCTAAATTTTTCAATGCATGTGCTCGTAAAGGCCCACTTTTTATGCATCAAAACCGAACAGAAAGTCGATTATTTTGCCCTAGGGCTTTATTATTATTATTATTTTTTAATTTATTTACAATGGTTGGCTAACCTGCAGCCTTTCCTGTGTACCATAGACATTATAAAAATTTTACCTTCCAATAAAATTGTTATTATGTTTCCTAAGACGTCTGAAGTCCATTATGAGAGAGAGTACGTCGTTCCTTTCCGAATACAGCCGCTAGATGTCGCTAGTTTCCGTCGCGTGACCGCGCTGTTTTACCCAGAGTACCTGTCAACAGTCGCAAAGAACCCACAAGCCGCCATATTCTTCGTCATTGTTCGGCTCATAATGGTTCACCAGGAAGACATTGTCTGGACTTCAGACGTCTTAGGAAACATAATAACAATTTTATTGGAAGGTAAAATTTTTATATTATGTGTTCCGTCCGTTTGACGTCTGAAGTCCATTATGAGAGATGTGTTTGTTATCTCCTGGTGGCTTGTAAAATAGAACGCAACAATGTGATTGTAAATCGTAATGTTTCATGTATTAATAACGCAAAAATATGACAGGTAAAAATCTATATTTTTCATACTTAAAATACCAAGAAAAATAGACACTTGAACCTGAACTAAAAAATGTAATTAGTAGTTCAGACAAACTGTGACAAGAACTTCTCCAAAATATGATTATTAGCAGAAATGTCATTGACGTAAAAATTAATAAACTGTTTATGGTTCTTCAAAGTAATTTCTTTTGCGAATTTGCTATAGCAAGAATTTCTTATTTACTGGGTGAATTTGCATCCAATTTAGGGAAGACAGACACGGCTAATCTATAACTCCCGGTTGAACTTATATACCTTCATTGGACAGAAGGCACTTGACTCAAACCTCCAGTTATGATTGGTGTAGGTGGCCTGATAGGGTCCCAAGTAGTGACGAACAAGTTAGTGACCGACCTTCTGAAATCTTTAGAGAGATTTAGTAATGTTCTCATCCAAAAATAGGTTCAATATTGCGGTCGGGAGAGGCTGATAAAGTGCAGCTTAATTGGCGTTGTGATACAGACAGAATCCGTTTTAGATCCAAAAGAAGGATGCAGGATAATAGAATAATCAATATTCATGAAATGCAAAGGAGTCAAATCGTGGACTCTAAACTATGTCCTGATGTTAACATCAAAATTATTTACATGAAAGTGTTGGTCTCTTTAATGTACTTAATAAGTTTTCTACAATCCCAAATATATACTTTCGATGATGATGGCTTAGCTAACGGAACTGCTATTAAAATGTGCTTAACAATGTGGCTGGAAGAAATATCTATGTTTCAAACAGTCTTACAAATGGAAGCTACGAGTATTACAGACTTGTGCAAAAGAAAGGTTTTATCTGGTAAGTAATACGTATAGTATAGCCAAAAATAAGTATGCTAAATATCTCGCTACTTTTTGTGGAGTAGGAACCTAATACCTGAATATCAGGCGAGAACCTGCTTATCTCTGTCGAAAACAAAAATGATATTTTCATCCAGATATTATTGTGCATACTTATAAGGATATGATATTCGGCTCGAGTCTACAAAAATTGGCAGTATTTAGACCATTTTTGCAACTTATTTCAAATGGGAGTATCTGTTTCTGGAGTTGAAACTCGCCAACACTAAGAAAGAATTCGTTTTTTGGAATAGTTAACTGTTAAAACTCCGATCCAAAATGAGCCAATCATCCAGCTGGTGGCTCGGCCACGGTTGTAGATCTGAGCTGGAAGACGTCTCGTCATCGTGGCCATACAAATGCTTTTCAGGTCTCTGATCTTTATCGGGCCTGTCAAGGTTCGGTTCTGCCGATCTGGCCGCCAAAAGGGTTTCTTTCACTCGGTTGCTACTGTTATGTAACGGCCTGACTCTGAGTTAAACTGTTATAGTATTTGAGTTAGCAAGCAAGGTGGATGAAACAGCCAACCTAAAGAAAGCATCGTGATAACAGGCGTTCAAGTCTATTACTTGGTAGGGGGGGAGTACCTAGCATTTAGTCTCAGTCGGTATGAGGGATAAGTCAAGACTAGCATGATCTGGAACGACATAGGTGGTACGTGATGCGAATTGGCCTATGTCAGGGTGCGCAAGACTTTGAATATTCGCTGCGCTGGCTTCGCTTCGTCCATAAGGTGCCTCTCGGTACATGCACGATTACGCGGGAGTCGGTCGGCTTCCATGTTGTACATTCCCGAAAGTTGGTGAGTGAATTGTACAACATTAAAGATTGTCCGCCAGATTCAGTAGCAGTCTTGTCAACTACAACAGAACTTTGTACAGAGTTCCGCCTTCTTTCTTTATGTAAGCGATTGCGGTCTTGCCGCTCTAAAGAATAATTTTGAAATGAAACCAATGACACGTGGTATCACCAGGCTTCACCTATCCAACTACTGACAACGCCTCTGCCGAAATCGTAGCTATTATGACGTACATTTCTTTCGCATTGCAACGCCACCTCCTACGTTGATGATTCCCCGTGCCCTGTATCATCTTGTTATCCACTAAAACTCCCAATTAAACATTGGATGCGTCCGTTATAGTTATAATGTAGGTCGTTGGTAATGCCCCAAGGTGGATTTCCATTACTCGGCTCATGTTTTCTGAGCACCATTTCAGTTCAAGGCGTGCTTCCTCCGAATAGAAATGGGAGCTCTTTGATATTGCAGTCCTGCTGAAGTGTATGGCAATGCAACCTTCCCCAGTGAGTGATGAAAGTTGCGAAGTTGAAATATCCTAGGAGGCGTTGCGCCTGCCTGAATGACCAACTGCCAGCAGCTAGGCAGGTTGACAAATACTGACGAATTCTGTTTGTCTTGTCTGGGGGCAGGGACTTTGAGTTGGTTTGTGTGTCCCAAGTTATTCCCAGAAATTCGATTTGAAGTGCACGGCCATGCAACTTTCCCCAGTGGGTGATGAAGGTTGCAAAGTTGAAATTACCTAGGAGGCGTTGCGCCTGCCTGAGGGACCAACAGCCAGCAGCTAGGTGGGTTGATAAATACTGACGAATTTTGTTTGTCTTGTCTGGGCGCAGGGACTCTTAGTTGGTTTGTGTGTCCCAAGCTATTCCCAGAAACTCGATGTGAAGTGCACGGCAATGCAACCTTCCCCGGTGGGTGATGAAGGTTGCAAAGTTGAAATACCCTAGGAGGCGTTGCGCCTGCCTGAGGGACCAACAGCCGGCAGCTAGGTGGATTGACAAATACTGACGAATTTTCTTTGTCTTGTCTGGGGGCAGGGACTTTGAGTTGGTCTGTGTGTCCAAAGCTATTCCCAGAAATTCGAAGTGTGTTATCGGTGTTCGTCCAATCTTGCGGCGGTGAACAGGTAAAAATGTTTGAAAGTCATGTATAGGTTTTGATTCAAGACTTTCAGATTAAAAAGTGCTAACTTGCGAATATAATATTCAGCGACGGTGGGTAAAATTAAACAATTTTTTGATTTTATCAGTAATGATACCGGGGTTTGTTATTTCATCATTACATCTATTGTGGGTTAAATCCACGATAGTGTCTGATTGAAGAGGATTCAACCCATTATCATTTATAAAACATGCGTTTGGGGAATAACTATGTCATCTTTTTCCACATCATTTTTCCCCTCCCTCTTCTTTTTGAAGACTCTTCAAGTTTCTTTTAACAATAACCGCCTTCTTTACGTTGAAGGAGGCCAAAATTACTTACATATCTTGATAAGCAGAAGTAGTGGGCTCTGAGGGCCTCACCGCTAGATTTATTTTTAAAACTTCAGCACCTTTCCCACAAATAATTTGCAGAATATAAAGTGATACGGTTTTAAATTCAAAATCTGTTTTTCGTAAATTGAGGTATTGGTCTTTCAGAGTTAGCTAAAAAGTCGATGAAAACTCTGTAGAGTCTGTTCACGAACTTATCCTGCGCCATAAAGGTGTTAAATCAAGCGGAACAACAACGTGTCATTTACAATCAACCCAGGGCAGAATTTTTCAAAACGTTAGAATGCCTCGTTCAATTTCTGTTCCATGAACCCTAGAAACGCGACATACTTTTTCTGAGCCTCTGAAAATTCGTATCCATCGAGTCGAAACGTTGCAAGGACGTGATTTTAGCGACTTGATCGAGATTTTTTCTTTACACAGAAGGTTGTTTAAACATTACCGTGAGATTCGCGATATTTTCTACATCCGGCAAAAGTGTCAGAATGGAAGTTGCAAGAAAACATTTTCTTTTGATATGGGTACGCAGCGCCGGCGGGGCTTGGCCCCTGGATGCACGTTATCGGTATGAAAGGGCATGGGTGCGACGAGATTATTATGTCGATCCATGATTTGCACTCAAAATATAGTTGACAAGACTCACCAGGCGCTGGAAAAATGTCAAACCTCCGATCCAGTTCTGATCCGAGTAAAATGGTGCAGTGCACGCCTTACGGGACAGCGGCGGCAGGGCGGTGCCTGCCTTTGCATGGCAGTGCGTCATGGCATGCATCTCCCTCGGCGCTCGATGTGCTTCAAAGACTCGTTTCTTGAACTTGATCTGAAGAAACTCGCTCGTCTCTTTCTCGATGTATTCGACGCGCGGCTACACTTTCAATGTCGTTATCCAATTATAAACGAATAAACACGGACGGAAAACTAAAATCTTAACAGAATTTTCTACTTTATTCTCGAAAAATTCGAAAGAGGGTAACTCAAAAAGATTATTATTTCGCGATAAACTAGCAAGCTGCGAACGGTTCGAAAAACGACGCAACAATGACGAAGAATATGGCGGCTTTCTTCGTTCTTTGCGACTGTTGACAGGTACTCTGGGTAAAACAGCGCGGTCACGCGACGGAAACTAGCGACATCTAGCGGCTGTATTCGGAAAGGAACGACGTACTCTCTCTCATAATGGACTTCAGACGTCAAACGGAACACATAATATACTTTTTCTTCCACTATTTAACGGCTCTGTATACAGTACTTTTGAGCCAATTACAATTTAAAGTTCACAAAATTATATTTGTTTTATTTCCTCACACTATGCATTGAAAAACGTAGTATGATACACGGGCGTAAGAGCAATAAATTACTCGGTTACGTTACTCGCAACGCTCGTGTTTTAAATGGTCCTCGTAATTTATTCCTTTGCGCCCTTGTAGCATAAACTACTATTAACGCAGTTTGTTTAGTATTGTAGTTAGCCAACGTTCACAGGAGTAATTTTTTTTTCAGAGCGACTATTATAACAACCAACTAGTTTTTAAGCTTCCGGCACTATTTATTTCATAGATGTTATAATAATGAATCGAAAAGCTGTATCTTCGCATGCTAGTTTTTATATTAGGTCCTTACCTATGAAATTGGCGTTTTGTATGGAGAATTTGAAGGAAACTCTATTTTCAGTACTCACATCCTTGTATTTTTTTAGGAATGACAAATCCAAATTTTATAATTTCTTTTGTGTATTAATAAAACTCCATGATATAATTCAGCGTGTATTCCATCAATCCTCAATATTATCCCTCTTTCTCTACCAGTAGCCATCTTGACAATCCTTTTTTTTTTTTTTTTTTTATAATCATTTGAGTCACTCATGCATTTTCATTATTCAAACAACTTATAAAAATCCTTATTAATTCAAAATTATAGGTTTCTAAATTAGATTATAATTTTTTTAAAACTAGGAATATCAATACACTAATACTAGTATTTTAATCAATAAAAGTAATTAATTGCTGATACCGGATACCCTGTCTTACAATATTGTCCTTAATCTCTCAAACTTAATGGAATATTCTAAAAAGATTAGATAAAAATAACAGTTTCTAACAGTCGGCCATCCTGACCCTTGCCTGACCTCAGGCAAAACAGTATTGATAAACTATGTTAGATTTACGAAAATTTTTCTTCTAAGAATAAAAATCTTATGTCATGCTATTTTATAGACTTAAGTAAACAAAATTTCAATATGAAATAATACCATTATAGTATAACTAGATAAACAAAATAATCAACATTACAATTTATTCCTTAGATTTACAAAACTTTCTCTTATAAGCGAATAAATTCTTATGTCATGCTACTTTATAGAATCGAGTAAACAAAATTTCGACATAAAACAATACCAGTACAATACAATCAGATAAACAACATAATCATCATTACAATTCGTTCCGGCCATCCTTTACCCGCTGAATGGCCTCATTCAGTTCGATAAACTTAATAACATTTATTAAATTCTCGTACATTAATTATTATGGTCCACACTAGGATGCGCTATGTATGTCTAAAAACAATTTTGACAAACGTCACACAAGCATAACTATGTTCCATTTAATCTGTACACATAACTACATAGAACATGTATCAACATAAACATAACATCCCTTAACTATCGGTATACGTACAGTATTGAGTCCGTGACTGCGTACGCACATCAAATATTTAAGCGTTTGGTTAAATTAACATACTTGACAACATAGGGTGGTTTTGCCTCGGATAATGGTGCATAGTTTATAAATATACCACGTTCACACACAGTGTGTATCGGCCTCAGATTATAATGCATATTTGCCAAAAATATACCGCTTTCACACGCAGGGTGTATCGGCCTCAGATTACTATGCATATTTGTCAAAATATACCGCGTTCACGCACAGGGTGAATCGGCCTCAGATTATAATGCATATTTGACAAAATTTACCGCGTTCACACACAGGGTGGATCGCCCTCAGATTTAAATGCATTTTTTTGATCAAATATACCGCGTTCACACACAGAGTGGATCGGCCTCAGATTATAATGCGTACTTGCTGGAATATAATGGTGATCTTCATTGCCATGTACCCAGATTACTTGCAGCTGCTATTAGGCACCTCATCGACGTCTTGCTCAGTTTCGGTTTACTAATTGTCAATCAAGGTTGGATTCTACAGTTACAGGTATAGTTGATTGTTATATACTAAGTAATATCAATATAAAAATAAAACTTATAACTATCTTAATACAAACGAAATATAAATTATTCATTGTCGGAAGAGTGGCTTTGATTATCGGAATCAGAGTTAGGAATAGTACCAAATCGTATCCATGGTTTCATTTTATCGGCCGAGTAAATGTTTTTGTATTTCCTAGTAGAGAAACCATCAACGCTACAAACTTCATAGCGGTCATTCCCTAAAACTGTTGATACTTTGTACGGACCACTGTATGGTGGGACTAGTTTATTGCTGTCACCCACATTACGCACATTCTTTAATACCATAACTAGATCTCCTACTTTGTATGTATTAGCTACACACCTCTTTTTGTCAAAACGAGCCTTCATATTCTCTTGTTGCTTATTGATGTGAGAGGACACTTGCTCACGAGTTTCTTCAATTCTCTCATCCAAATCCAAGTTTTCAGATATCTCATATAAATGATTCTCGGTGAGGTTAACTGTACCCTTCCCAAAAACAACTTGAGCTGGCGTTTTCCCTATAGCTTTATTAAGAGTGTTGTTCAAACTCCACTGAACTTTACTCAAATCACAGTCCCAGTCTCGATCGTCCTGGTCAATATTCAACGCAGTCAGGGAACTTAAGATTGAACGATTATATCGTTCAATCTGTCCATTAGCCCGCGGAGTTGCTACAGCATTCTTTACATGCTTTATTTGGTTAGAGTCCATGAATTTTTTAAATTCACTAGACGTGAAACTAGTTCCACGATCGGAAACAACTACTTTTGGGGAGCCGAACAAGCCAATAAACTCACGCATCACTTGTATTGACGTCCTACTTTTAGTATTTCTAACAGCTCGTAATACAATAAATTTAGAAAACCCATCGATTATGCCCAATATGTAAGTATTGCCAGTTTTACTACGAATGAAGGGACCAACGTGGTCTATATGCACGCACTCAAATGGGGTACCAGGTTTGGGTATTGGGTGTAAAAGACCCTGCTTTTTCCCGGAAGGCATCTTTGCATATGCGCAAGGGATGCATGCTCTGACATATTTTTTTACAAAACGAGCCATCCCAGGAAACCAGTAATCTCGCCGCATTTTCTCGAGCGTCTTTTCAAATGAAAAATGACCACTCTCATCATGGGAGAGAAGGCAGATTTCCACCGTGCATCCCGCGGTACAGCCCATCTCAGCTCTTCCCCAATCTACCTGTTAATTTTACCGTCTTTCAAAGTATAATTATTTTTTATATCTTTAGCTTCTGTGCAATTCTTATCCAGAATACATTTTATCAGCTTAAGTTGAGGATCACTTAATTGTGCCGCTAAAATGGAATGTTCATCTTGTATAATGTTCAATATATTTATTTCACATGGTTGCTCGTCCATATTAGATATTGGATTGCGGCTTAGTGAATCTGCGTGTTGTAATTGGGTTCCAGGACGGTACTCAATAGAGAAGTCGTAATCCTGGACAAGTAGCCACCACCTAGCAATTCGTGGAACAAGATCACGCTTTGTCAGCGTTGACTTTAATGCATTACAATCAGTTATTACTTTGAACTGAATACCCAGTAGATATACTCGGAATCGCTGCAAGGACATTACTACAGCGAGCGTCTCTAACTCGTACGAGTGAAGATGTTGTTCCTCTATAGACGTCTGTCGACTGAAATACGCTACAGCATGAAGCGGTAATTTTTCGTTCTCCCTCTGAAGTAGCACACCGCCAATACCCAACTGACTTGCGTCCGTATGCAATTCGGTAAGGTGTTTAGGATTATATATAGTTAAAACCGGTCTGGTGGTTAGTATTTCCTTTATTTTAGAGAAAGCATTGGCTTGATCTTTTCCCCAAACCCATGAAGCATTGGCTCTGGTTAATGATGTTAAAGGTTTAGCTATGGTAGCAAAATTTTGGACAAACTTTCTAAAAAAACTTGCCAAACCAATAAACTGCCTAACTTCACGAGGATTTTGAGGTGTTGGAAAAGCGACCACGGCATCGGTCTTTCGTGAACCCGGACGGATTCCTTCAGTTGAAACCTCGAAACCCAAGTATTCAATTTTCGTTTTAAGGAAATGACATTTTTTTAGGTTGAACGTGAGCTTTGACTCACGCAATATATATAGAACCTGACATAACTTTTTGATACCCTCTTCAACAGTTTTGGATCCAATTACTATATCATCCATATATGCCATTACTCCCGGAATTTTGTGTTTGTTTAGCAATGAATGGACCATTCTTTGAAAAACAGCTGGTGCATTTGTCAGCCCAAACGGCATTCTGTTGTATTCATAATGCCCGTCTGGGGTGACAAACGCCGTAAGGTGTTTTGACGTTTCAGACATTGGTATTTGGTGATAGCCTTGGGTCAGATCTAAGGTAGTAAAGTATCTCTGGCCTTGTAGGTTATCAATCTGGTCCTCTATAAGTGGCATTGGATACTTATCTTTGATTGTCTTCCGATTTAATGCTCGGTAGTCAACGCAAAGGCGCATATCACCGTCTTTTTTGGCTACTAATTTAATGGGACTTGCATATTCTGAACTAGACTCGCGTATTATTTCATTCGATAAAAGTTCGTTAATTATCCTACTAACTTTTTCCCTTTCAGATAAAGATAACCTGTAAGGCCTATAAGTCACTGGGGTTAAATCATTCAGTTTTATTCGCATCTCAGTTCTCATCTCATTTGAATTTGAATTTGAATCTCAGTAACCGAGGTCTTTCCTAATTCACTAGTTGAAAGTGCGAAGCAATCTCTATGTTCTTTTACCAAATTAAGCAAATTAATCTTAGCATCGTGGTCAAGATCTGAGTTAACATTTAAGTGGTTAACAGTAATAGAAGATATCTCGTCTCTTATATGTCTTACATTAACTACATAACAGTCCTCGGTTTGAATGGGCAATATCGGTTTTGGTATCCAAACTCTCTTAGCTACAATTGTATCTTTCTTAATTGTAATCTCTCTATTGTCCAAGCTAAGTGCAACCAAGAATCCAACTCCATTTGTAATAGAGTAAATTCCAGGTAAAATTAAATATTCACCTCCATCACATTTTCGTAACTCTGAATCTATCCTTAGAAGACCGCTATACTCAAACGAAGCGTTCACTTCAGCTACGGTGTCATTTTTTATTGTATAGTTGCGTACAGTTCTTAGAGTAACTGAATTTGATTTGTTTGCTGTAACCTGATACAAAGTAAGGTCCTTATCCGTTTTATAAACCCTGACAGTAGGGTGTTCCGTAAAAGATTGCCCTATAAGGATATCAGCAGGTAAAAGAGTAGCTGGGACCACAAAGGTTTCGACACATATATCAACAAAATCTAGGATTATTCTAACCTGAGTCTTGCCTAGTGGGGAAATAGGATTGTTTCCGAATCCTCGTAATGTTGGTAGGTTGTCAGAGTTTAGGCCTAATTTAAGAACTTCGCACATACTGTCTGTAATAAGGGTGCATTCACTTCCGAAGTCAATGTATCCCTTCATTGTGATTTCATTAACCTTAACACTTTTAAAATATTTCTGATTACTGTCATTAGTCCCTTCTATATTGAAAATTTTCTTAGATGTGTCTGTAGTTGCTGGATTGTTTTCACCCGTGTGACTAAATCTGTTGGGAAATTTACGCTTGCAATTGACTTCCAAATGACCGTACCGTCTACAGTAATTGCATCTCACAATATCCTTGGGACATTTCCAGGCCAAATGTCCTGTTTCATGGCAATTGTAACATTGGGTGTTCGGTTGTTTGTTGTCACCATATGTGTCGTTAGTATTCCCATTCCTACTACCTTGAAATCGACTAACTGATTTGTTCACTTGATTGTCACGACTCTGTTTATCCCGTTCATCAGTCTTATTACCCGTTACATAACGCAAGTAATTAAGAACTTGTTCAGGATCATCATAATGGGCTCCTTGTATATTCATTTTAACGTTGAAATCATAAATACCATGAACGATACAGTCAACAGCTTGTCGCCCTTTTAACTGACATCTGTTGACTAACATGATTTTATCGTAATAGTATTCTACAAGGGTTTCGCTGCGTCTACTTTTGCGATTTAGCATTTCAGTCAAAAGGTCCGCGTAATTCCGGTCGCATGGGAATGTATTTAAGAGCTTCAGCTGCCATTCAGCCCAACTAAACTTAACACTTGTCAATCCGTCATACCATTTCTTTGCTAACCCTTTTAGCTTGGGCAAAGCATAGTAAATGGTCTGTTGCTCTGACCAATTGAAAATTTCAGCGGACTCATTAATTTTTGCGATCCAATCTTTCATTGTTTGAGATTTAGAATTGGGATCAAACTCAGAAATAACACTCTGTGCTCCTTGAACGTGTGTCGATACATTACCTCGAGCTCCACCATTTTGTAATGCACTAACTAACTGTTGAAGCAGTGAATCATTTGACTCATATTGAGAATTTGCAAGTTTATTTGAACAGATAATTTTACCAGGCGAAACGCGAGAAGTGTGTTTGTGTTTTGATTCGGAGCGTCGACGCGACCTCTCCCGACTAATGTAACGAATGTCTTCACGGAATTTATGATAAGAACGCAGCCTTCGCTCGCTTCGTGAACGCGAACTGTTTCGATCAGATGAGCAATCAATTCGGGATTTTCTATTGGTCTGTCTAGCGCGTGAACGCGAGCGGTTTCTCCTACGACCACGCAAACGTTCTCTTTTAGTACTGCGTGAACGTGAGCGGTTGGAAGTGGGTGATTGCAAGTCCTCATCATCAGTACCACGGTGGTGGCAGTGTTTCCTTTTATAGAGGGGGCGTTTTGATCTTGATGAACTGTTTGATTCACTACGGTCTCGATTGGAACTCAAGCGATATGACTTGGCACGATTAGCATGTATCTTCAACTGCCTAGGCATATTTTGAATGGGGGGCGTGTAACCACAATCCGACATTTTGACAAATGTTACAGTATTTTATTTACCTATCCGCTATAACTGGTTTTATACACATATAATACGTACAGACAATAATTATTGTGTAATTACATTAAACACCAATTAACAGAACAGAGACCCTAAAACAACCGTAAACCGAAACAAGAGTTTTATCCTGTAACAACACCTCGCATTTAATAATAATTACATAACTACAAGAATATAATAAGTATCCTTAGTAAGGATTTCTACTAAAACTTCAATTGGTTAATTAGCCTAAGTGCCGGATCCGGCAGCGTAGTCACTTCCTACTGAAAATTCTATAACCATGTTGGCTCAAAGAGACATGTATCCGGAGCTGCTAAATTGTAAAAAAAAAAAGAAAGCTTATCTATGATTACATAGATTCTTCTCGTTGTTTTTATTCCGCTACTGCCCGCTAGATGGCGGTGTCTTGGTTTTTGTAAACAATAGAAAAAAAAATGTACGAGCATCGAACCGTACCTTTCCATAATGCTAAAATACCACATAAAATGCATATCAAATATTATTATTTAGTAATTAGTGTACATGTCCATCTCGTGGCGACATGCAAATGTCAAAATAGCAGATCTTGTTTGTTTACAAACCCAGAATTGAAAAAAAAAATAGATGGATGGAACTGCCTGGCAAAAGTTACAGTGATTTGACTTTTCTGTCTCCGATTATATGATTAATCAATGTCACTTATGTTTGACAAAAAATTGAGCAAATAACGACGCAACTTCAATAAAGAACCACATATACGTAATAACAATAATAATATTTGGTATAAAACTAAAAAGAAAACAAACGTACTCCACAGGATTTCATCACAAAAATATTGTAATATTTGTTTCACTTACCAAGCAAATCCGTAATAATAACATGAAACCAAACCTTCGTGGGTCAATGGGCACTGATCATAACGCTTCTGAACTAATAAAACTCCATGATATAATTCAGCGTGTATTCCATCAATCCTCAATATTATCCCTCTTTCTCTACCAGTAGCCATCTTGACAATCCTTTTTTTTTTTTTTTTTTTATAATCATTTGAATCACTCATGCATTTTCATTATTCAAACAACTTATAAAAATCCTTATTAATTCAAAATTATAGGTTTCTAAATTAGATTATAATTTGTTTAAAACTAGGAATATCAATACACTAATACTAGTATTTTAATCAATAAAAGTAATTAATTGCTGATACCGGATACCCTGTCTTACAATATTGTCCTTAATCTCTCAAACTTAATGGAATATTCTAAAAAGATTAGATAAAAATAACAGTTTCTAACAGTATGAATGAGACAACAAGCAACAGCAACATTAATACAATTTTTGAAAAGTGTCAGGTGTAAAAGTTTAAACGAATCTTATCATGCAAATGGATGGCATTTAGGACGAACTGTTTTCGAAGATTTAATTTTTGTTATCAAACTCAAAACAAAAACAAAATTTAATACGTAGATGTAAAATCTTGAAATCAACTTTCAAAGAAAAAACAAATAATGGAAATAGCTGTTGAATTACAGGAATTATGAACTCATGAATATGTAAGAAAATTTCGCCAATTTCATAGGTAAGCACCCAATATTTAACCATTATCTAGTACAGGAACACCATGTGAGCCTGACTTGCGGCCTGCGGCCTGCGGTTTGACTCTAAACATAACGGATCGTGGCCGTTGCGGAGAAGGCGTCAGCCAACACGGACGCAGTTCTGGACAACTCTCACGCCACGCCAGCCGGCAGCCTCAAAGATGTCATCCGTAGGGCCCTTGTCAGCGCCAACGTAACTGTACGTAGTTCCGCCATATTAGAACTGCAAGGCATATCTCGCGACGATATGGCAATGGCAAGCGGCCTGGCGGGATGACACTGTTGGCACAAAATAGATACTACCAGAAGGCCGACTCGACGACGGAGCGAAAACAGACGCACACATGCATAGACACGTACGTATGATGATTTCGGCAGAATTTCGTATTGGCATTCGACCAACTTCATCCGAGATCGTCGTACGTACGCGTCTATGTGTGCGTGCGCCTGTTTTCGCTAGTTATGCGGAGTGAACCTTCTGTAAGTGGTTATTTCGTGGTTGGGTTGTGTTACACTCGCCAAAATATGCGGCTCTCGGGGAAGACTACAATTTACGCCGTTCGGTGTTGAAATTATTGGACCATGGGGTCCGGGCATGCAGCGACTTTTTAAAGAATTGTCGGTGACCCAGGCGATATGCGAAAAAAATACGGTTGTTTCTTTTCTGTGTATTTCATGAAATACACGGAAAATGAATATCAGTTTCTGGTACATGCATTTTGACTATATAATCTAGGGTTTTGAAATTGGAAAACATGATAAATTGTCCTCGATAGAAATAATTGTTGAAATGAGGTCTTCAAACACACTTTTTCTCCTCGTTTCACGAATGGGAACCATATACAGAACTCAAACATATTTTATTAGGTGTGTTCTAACAATATCTAGCGATTTCATATTTGAAATTTTGCTAGCTATTTTTTTTTTTTTTTATAAAAATATAAAACAAACTTTTTTCTCTTTTGCTCTGAATCCGCCCCTCTCGCACTGCGCGATTTTTCGCTTGGAGTGACAGTGACAAAAATAAAAGGTAACGCTTCTAGCCTCTGTGATACTCCTACCAAACGAGGCGTATTTTAGGTTCTAAAAATAAAGGGGAATAATATTTTCTGTCACCTAAATTTAGATTTGTCACTTATATGCGATAATACTTCAATTATAATATACAAGGTGACTTTTTGATCATCGTCTAAATTCACACTGGAGCCTTGATAAGTGATCAGCATCATGAATCGATAACAATTTCTGTGAAATTTGTATAATGAAATTTCGACTTCCCATAATAATTCACTCCCAGTCCTGAGTGAATCACTAGGGAAGCCGAAATTGAATTTTATGAATTTTACAAAAATCGTTACTGGTTCATGATGCTGATCACTTACCAAGGCTCAAGTATGAATTTGGACGATGTTCACAAATTCACCGTGTATATGTATTTCCAAGAAATATATTAGTCATCATATTAATCAAAACGGTCTCTAAGTATGAATTATCAAATAAATGTAAATAAATATATTGTATTATAGTTTGATCACTTTTTTTAAATAGCCTGAATATAAGGTATGTTATCAAAAAATCGTTCAATCATCAAAATGATAGATCTGTCACCTAATAAATAGATCAGTTCCTTCATTCTATGAAAATTGCTCAAAAGGTTCGTAGGATTGAGTAGATCGTAATGCTTCTTTCACAAAACAAGGTTTACATGTAAATACATTTGGGGAGCCGAGCGAAGCGAAACGGAGCGAGGTGACCGTACAAGTTTTTACAGAAATATGATATGCCCAGACATAAAATAATATTTAATATTTGGTGATTAAATGTTGGTGACACTTCTATTATTTTGAGACCCAATTCAATTATTTAATGATTGATATTATTTCAAAGTAACCCTTAATGAATATTTAGGTAAGCGTTTTGATATTATTTGGTGATTAAATTTAGGTGACAGATCTACTATTTTAAGAACAAATATTATTTATTAGGTCTTTGAAGATGCATTTATTAGGTAATTGATAAAATCACACCCAAAATAAAGTCCATTAATTGATTTATTATTTCAGATGCTCGGATTCGGCTCCTCCAGTGCGTTCGGCATACTGTTCAACAACTTTTTCTCGGAGCAAGGGGGAGCCAGCGGCCTCACTTTAGTCATAGGAGTGTACAATGGTGCTCTGTCTATTGCAGGTATGGTGGTATATGTAGATTTTATTCTGAAAACTAATTGTACAATTGATTGTGCTGATTGTACAAGTTAAAATAGTTTTACCGTATTGGTAACCTTATGAAAGGGCTTCAGAAGAGTTTTAAAATAGTCTGAAAGTAGAATATTTATTATACTTCCGACTGTCCAAAACACTTATAAAATGTTCTAGAACCAAATATTGATAAATCCATGCGTTTATTATGCACTAGAAAAGTTGTCAACTTTGTGCCATGTTAGAAGTTTTTGCGCTTACAGGATTTTTACACAGAGTTACAGATAATAGAGGGCACAAGAATTTGTGATTCTTGTGATTTGTGTACTAAATCAATGATTTTGAAGGGACTACTTTGCGTTTGTAAAAGTGTTCAAATAAATACAGGAAGAGTTTTGAGATCAACTTTTCTTATTTTTTATTGAAAGACCACTCTGTGTTGCTTTTTACGTGATATGGAACGTGTAAATGTATGAAAACATGAGGTACATGTCATGAAACGATGGATATGTTTTCTTGAAGTTATGAATAAATGTGTTTAGCGTACTGAAATGTTGGTATATCCGTACTATAAATTTAGTTTTCTCAGAAAGTAGCTGATAAGAGAGCTACTATATTGTTTCAGTTTTCTAAGTTTTAAACTCAAACTCAAACTAAATTTATTGATAAATAAAAGTATTTACACGTCAATAGTAATTTACATTAATAGTCACACTATATCTTATATTATGATTATATATGATACTAGCTGACCCGGCGAACTTCGTTCCGCCTAACAGTCTAATAATATCGTGTTAACTTTAGTTAAACTTAATTTAGGATTTCATTAAGGTAATAACATTAATACAACTTTTTTGCAAAAACAGAAATGTTTTATTGCTTGCCATTGCGAAAGAAGAATGGCAGGGACCCATGTAGTTTCAGTACCGTTGTAGGCTTAGCGTAGTGTATTGAATATATGCAGAAATAATAGTTCTTGGAATAACTAAGCGATTTTAAAACTTGGGGTTTAGATGTTATTTAATGATATCAGAACGCTAGATAAATAGGTTTCTTTTATATGCGTAGTTTTGACAACAGATGGCACCACATGCTGTTTGCATTCGTAAAATTAATTTATTTATTTATTGTTATTCGATAACTTATCCGATACTTTATTACTTATTCTGCTATTCGGAGCGGATAAGAATACACCAAAAAAGAGATAACTAACATCGATCCAGCCGATCTTGAGTAATAAGTGGTGTAACTAACACGACTTTGTTTTATATATTTAGATGTTAAATGTTAGGTTTACAATAAAAAGTTTAGTTTCTTTATCTTAATATATGTTTTCACATTATGTTAGTTTTTGTTCGATTTTGACAAGACTGGGTTTCGGGGACCATTTGACAGGATCGTAAGCCCTGAAATTTTATGGTTTTGCTAGGGAGAGGGTAAGGGTCATCAGAGGTATTATACTACGTGTAACAGAAAGGTGTTACCATATTTGAAGAGTTTATTCAGTCAATGATATAGAACAACTTTTACTATGGAGCAAACCCTGAAATCTCAAAAAAAATCTACCCTTCCATACATTTCGGCCGAGCGGCATTGCATTTTTCTATGACACGGTAATTTTTTTTTTCGATGTACAGGGCAAAAGTTGTTCTATATCATTGACTGAACAAGCTCTTCGAATATGGTTACACCTTTCTGTTACACGTTGTATAGGGAGCTAAGGGTTGATCTGTGAGTTTTACCACCGCCACGAGACCGAGTCGATAAGTCTTCCCACGAGGATTTGTCGCTACTAGGAGTTTTGACGATCAAACCAAAAGTGGTAAAAAATTAAAGGAGTGCGCGAAAAACCACGTTACAAGTCTACTTTTTCAAAATGGGTTTATGTAACCAAGTTTTTCCGCAGTTTTCAAAAGAATTTATTCTAGCGACTTGCACGGTTACAATTTAGACCTCTGAAATTAAGTGTCTTGAGTGAAATAAATAAATATCTTTTCAGTTTAGTGTCATCACGTTAAATCACGAGCACGAGTTAGCTTTATAATATATCAAGTATTTGTATCACCATTTATTTATTGAAAGAGTACCTTTAGAGTTTCCACGCTTGGCTGAGCTGCCTTATATTAAGGTCGTCAGAGGGTCTGTGAAAAATGTATGGTTATCCTCATCATTCCTATACGCAACATGTTCAAAATAGTCCATAATTATGGAGTAAGTAAAAGTAATTTTTATGTAAAAATAATTTCGCGCGTTCTAATTGTCTTTATAATTGGATTTTACTTTTTGTTTCAATTCATGACAATTAAACCAGTTTTTATTGTTCTACAAAATCTATTACATTATTGGGGTTTCATTTGAAATCAACTGTATAAATAGGTATAGATCTTCGAAAAGCCTTACTATTTCTAACCCAACACAAATAAACTATAATTAATTGGCGTAAGACTTTCCATGTCTATTTAATCAATAGAGAATCGTTTGGGTCGAAGACAAAATTTGTGATCCTCTGCCAATTGCCAATAAACCCTGGCGTTCTTCAAGGCAGTATTCTTTGGTCAACTTTATTCCTAGTCTATTTAAATACTACTTGTAGCATCAATATCCTAAACGGTAATTTATTATCTTATCCGCTGGTGATAAGGCTCCCAAGAGCATAATTACAAGAATATTGAGTGGTCGCTGCCAGAGTTCGTAAACAAATATACATTTTCAAAATATCGATTATGTAGCTGAAACACATGGCCGAAGAATTATAAAAATCATTTCTGTGAGCCTATAATTAATGATTGCTTACCACTATGAGGAGGCTCTGCTAAAACTAATCTTATTCACCTTGAAAGATCTCAACCAGTTGGTTACAACATGCCATTTAGAAATCCAACCACTATCGTCTTAGTGTTATATAACATCATCACTTTCTTACAAAATCTACGGACAACCTTTTATTTTAATCAGTATCACTATCACACCTATTATATATGAAATCATTAATGTTTTAAAATGTGATGTGAAGATTTCTAGACTTGTTTTAAAAACCGGTTTTAATGTTTCCTGGCAACCTATAAGGGCAACAAAATCGATAGGTGCATAAATATTAATCCTATTTATTTATTTATCGTACGGCAGATGTTACATTTTTTAAAAATTTTATTACACTTTATATACATTACTTAAATAAATGGGTTGTCGAGTCTTTGCTGGTAAACGACCACTGCTGGAGTGAGGGTTTTAAAGTCCTCCATGGGGCCATTGTAAGAAGATAATGGACAGTTGGATGTTATGTGTCTCACTGTTTGTTCCGGACACCCACAAGGACAAGTGGCAGTCTCACTCCAGCCTCAATTATGCCTCATGTAGCCACATTTGCCGTGGCCGGTGTGGATGCGGTTGAGTCACCTCCACACCCAACGCTGTTGTTCGAAGCCAGGAGGTGGATCACTTGGATTGAGGGTGAACAAAGCCGAGTCCTAGTTGGTCATTTTCTTTTCTTTCCTCCTCTGTTAACCAAATCCCTTGCAAGACGTCACTGCAGACATCCATGCTTGGAGCCTGATAGCCGAGAGCAAGATCATCTGTTTAAGCCAACTTCTTTGAAACGGTATCCAGGAGATCGTAAGTGTGGATGTTGAATAGAAGAGGTGCCAACACCAATCGCTGTGGTAGGCATTGAGAGTTTTTTTGGTGCGCTGATTTCGTTACCAAGGCAGACAAGAAACAGCCAGGAGCTTGGGGCCTCTTCAATTATTCGAGCAATATAGGGGATGCATTTTTTTGAAATGGGAGTTTGTAAATCAGGCTATTTTTCCACACCGTGTTGTAGGCAGCAGTTGGATCTATAAATAAGGAAGATATTTTTTGATGCTTATCAAAACCAAGCTCAATGTTGTAACTGCCAGAATTTGACCGCTACACCTTCTATGCGCTCTAAATCCTGCCTGTTCTATAAGGATTAGCTTATCGATGGTGGGAGTGGTTTTGTTGCTAATGAGTTTTTCAAGAAGTTTGTACATTGCGTTGAGCAAAGCAATGGGACAAAAGCTTTCAGGTCGGTCAGCTGTTTTTTTTGGCTTGAGAATGGCAATAACTTTACTCGTTTTGAAGGATGGTGGGAGTTTTCCTGATTCAAGTATATTAGAGTAAAATTGACTGAGCCATGTTTGTGTGCGAGGGCCACAATTTATCAGGAATTCTGGATATAATCCATCTTCTCGGCTCGCTTTGCCTGATTTTGGGCGTTTCAATGCTAGGCGTACTTCATTTGTCGAGAACGGTCTAGAGAACACCACCAGGTTTTGTTATCTTCTTACGATGCCTAAGCTCTTTCGGAATTTTACGAGTGTGGACCTTGTTAGATGGTGCTTTTGACGTTCTGACTATTTTTGCGGCTATAGTGTCAGGTGAAGTGTTCAATTGCTTTCTCTTGTTCGAGCAACCGGTGGTGAGTCTTCTGAGTAGATGCCATGCTTTTCTGCTAGAGTGAGTAAAGTTCATGCTCTCTACTAATGGACTTCCATTTTTCGGCACGGACGTGTTCGGCTGCAAGAAGGTCTTCGCTCATTTCAGGATCACCGTTTCTTCAATAGTACATTACGATACGCACGAGTTTCGTATAATTTTTTATAGCACAAGTGCGGAAAATGCCGAAAATGCTGCGCGTGCGTAAAGTGGTCTTTTTACGCACGGTGTGCTATAAAATCTTTTAGGAGTCGCTCGCATTAATCCTTTAAACCAATATGAGAGCACGTATTAATCCTTTAAACCAATATGACTGTAAATCACGGGTCAGAAACTTTCTTGAACATTAATTGTGATACAATCAAACTGAGGAACTACATAGGACTGATGAATAACTTCCAGCACCGAAATATTTCCATTTATTTGGGTATTTTTTCTATCTATTATAATCATATCACGCCTCTTCTCAGACACCTGCATCTCAATGCATAACACATAATTTACACTCACCCTCTCTTGTACAAAACACACACCCACTAGTAGTTACTAAACACTGATCCCAAAACCTCTTTCGTAAGGCCAGGGAAACACATTCACTGATACTCCCTCCCCCTACTACACCCTCAAACAGACACCCGCTTACACACAGATACAACACAGCATCTTACTTTCGGTGTTACCCACCCACAAACGTAAAAGAAAACAATATTTTGTTTTATTTAAATAAAAAACCATGTTCTTTTGAATCATATAATATATGTTATTTTGAATCAATCATTCTTTTGGTTTATAAGTAAATTTTGCATTTGTATTGTGTATGTTCTTACCATCACGCTTGTCTCCAAGAGGGGTAGGCAGAGACTACTGATTTCCATCTGCTACGACCCTGACACACCTATCAATCTAGTCATCTTTGATCAACAAATTGTTGATCTATTCAGGGTACTTTTAGTATTGCCCTGCTTCAGTATGTCACCAAATTGGTAAGCATACGTTCTTCTAGGGCGGCCTGCGGTTCTCTACGTAATTAAACTGTCCTCAATGGCAACTTGTGCCACAAATTTTTCATAGACGATATCAAATATCTAGTCTCAAGTTACTTGCTCCTAATAAATGATTGACGGTTCGGTTCAACGCTAATCGTTTGAATAAGAGCAGATTGAGCAAAAGGACCGATCAAGTGCCCTGAGAAATAATCTAGTCTGTAATGGCTTTAATGAAAGCCTCAATCATTGTCAAGTTATAGGTTCATGAGCTCGTTGATGAAAATAGATATCCCACCAAAAACATAAATGTGAAAAAGGGGCCGAGTTTAGTACAAAGGCAATGATTGATAAATATAATAAACTTATAAATATAGTATACTTACCTTTAATTTAGTCCATGTACGTTTATTATTTTATTAAATATATTTTTTAAAGAATAAATTTGACTTTGTATGAACACAAACTATGAACACAAGTTTCGCCAAGGTCTGCCGGATTTTTTAGGTGTAACTTTTTTCACAGTAAATTTTTTCACCCACAATAAATCTTCGGTCTATTAGGTCAAAATTTGCTAGAAACGATCGTCTCCCCTTGATTTCGTAGGATTCTAAAGCTAAAATTTTGATTTTTGTATAGTTAAGCAGGTCCACTAATATATAAATACTAATGATGTTGGTAATGATGTTGGTTTGTTACCTAAGATCTCGAATACCACTTGATGTATCTACATAAAACTTTTAAGTAGATCCTAGATTAACATATAGGCTACATTTTCTGAATAATGAATACACTAGCGTCCTCTAGAGGCCAAGTAGCTCTCTATAAAGTGAGTATCTGTTTGTGGTACGGGACAGCATATGGGTAAATTTGCGAGTTGTGTTGAGACCTGCTCCTCTATTATGTATCTTTGGATGCCAATAACTGGATTGAGTGCCTATCATCAAAAACATAGATAAAAATTGAACTTTCAAAATTGTCTTTATTGGGCATTGAACTATTTACGAACTGTGTCGTCACTTCAAGTGCGAACATATCCTAAGACAATCGGAATTCGATACCATATCAATGTTTTTGATGATAAAACCTATTAGAGAGCCTATTACCAACCAGTCCAGTGGGCAACTAAAGATACATAACAGGCTCTCTGGATAGCTCAGTTGGTATCGCAATCGCCTAGTTAGTGAGAGGTCCTGGGTTCATATCCCTGTTCAGAGCTCCTCACATCCAGATTTACTTTACTTTTTGCGTTTCTATACCGCAATATAATGTTAATTTGTATCTCCTTGCGATGAATAAATCTTTAAGTATTACAATATACAAATTTATTTCTATCATAGTTAAGGGGATCGAAAATACAAACAGAAATAAAATGTCAGCTTTCGGATGATTTTGTTGCAATAATTAGGTTACGTATAGCCATAAAAAAAATACATGTTTTTGGTTGAACTTTAAGGTATTCATTTTCCACAAACCACGTTAATCGATTCATATTTGTACTGTCAATGAATTTTTTTGTAACCCTCTATTGCACACTTTTTATCGATTTTGTTTCAGGTATCGCTTTCGCGATTTTGTTGGTTTTTTTTAAATAAAATTAGTGTGAATGATATCTATTCATTTTCCAAATACCACGTTATTCGGGTCAAAAAAAGCACCCCCTTTTTCCAAAAATACGTAAATCCACTGATGCAGTCAGCGGCAGCAAGATATTGTCAGTCTACGCCTAGCGTTGGCGCCCGTAAGACGTGGAACCTGTGCCCTTTTTTGCAAGCTATAAATATCTCCCAAAACTACTTCAAAACACATTGAAATTAATTTTATAAAGTAATATTTCGAGGAGCATCATATTCCTGCCGTTAAAAACTCAACAAAATATGCGTATGAGTGATTTAGCTACATCGTGCCATAGTCATAACAACAAAACTGAATGAATTTGGAATGAATTCATACTTTTATGCGGGAAAATAATATATGTTACTCTAAAAGAATAATTTTGTAATCGTTATTGAAACCCAAATTAATTTACTTATACTTACTGAGATCTGTAACAAAGGTCAATGACCTTTTCGTGAAATTACCCTGTAGTATTGGCTCACCATTTCAGGTCCAAATAAGTGAAGTTTTTTGCAAATTATATAGGTACACTTACTTGGGATAAATCGCCAAGCATTTAAAATATAGAAATTTATTTTGAAATATTTACAGTGCATGGCAAAATTACTAGATCGTAGATAATCCTGTCGGTACATGTTCAGGTTCTGTTACGCAAAATGAAAACAATGAAACTCTTTTAGGATTAATTTGTTATCCCTATGTTTGTCTGTCTGTCCGTTTGTCTAGACAATTTTTTCTGGGTAAAATTAATAAATACCAATATAAACGGCCCTCTATAGAGCTGTAAAAACATACTTTTGACGTTTTTATTTATATTACGTTTTAGGTTTTTACGTTTTTTTTTACGTTTTTCATACAAATTTTCTCACTATGAAAATGTAGGGATGAACACTTGAGATAATATTTTGCATTTAAAAGTCAACACAGAAAGGAATTGTTGAACAAATAATGTAAAAAATATGAAAACCATGTTGTTCTATTCTAAAGGGATTAATTATCTACTGTTCAATGTGGCGATAGCTTTGTTTATTTTTTTCCTTGAATTATTTTTTACTAAGATAACAAATAGTTTAATACAAGGTTTTCCTTAAGAGGTCCCTTTACCCCTGTATTTTTCTTAAAATTCATACAATAGTTATAAACCGAATGTGAAGTCTACAGCTTATTTTCTTCATATCTTTTTTCATGAGTATATTCTAGTGACATCTAACTACGTCTCTATACAGCCCAAAAAGCAAAATTTGGTAAAACACCATCATAATAGCTGTCAGGATATCGTCAATATTGCCTCGTTTTTACGCAAAGTTTAACAAGTTTGTATATTTTTATCTATACCGGAAATAAAAAAGACAGAAATACAGGCGTCGTTCATGTTAAGATGACTAAGTTTACACACTTTGCTAAGTATAAACAATTACCGTTTCATGGAAAACTGTTTTGACCTGAAACCATTTCACAAATTCAATTAACTTATTTTGAATATCTTGTCATTTTGCACTTCTTGATGAGAAATACAATTTCAATAAGTAAAAATACAACTTTTAGTTAAGAAAACTTATAGTTAAAAGTCTGCTGTATGCATTAACATATTTTTAATTATATTACAATAGTAATAAAATAATTGGCTTATCCGTCGTCGTGATACCAGCCGTAAATTTCTTAAATAATCTGATATCACGCTTATGGAAAACCCAATTATTTTGAAGATACCATAATATCATTAAAATATGTTTATGCATATAGCAAACTTTTAACAATAAATTGTCTTAGCTAAAAGTTGTACTTTACCGTTATAATTATTTCTTAATATTTTGTTACAAATTCGGAGAAATAGCCCTTAAGGAAAACGTTGTATGAAAATATTTGTTATCTTTGTAACAAAGAAAGAAAAAAATAATAAACAAAGCTATCGCCACATTGAACAAACAGTAAATTATTAATCCCTTTAGAATAGAAAGATATGGTTTAATATTTTTTACATTATTTGTTCTAGAGTTCCTTTCTGTGCTTTCTTTCAAATGCAAAATATTATGTAAAGTGTTGATCTCTATATTTTCATAAGGAGAAAATTTGTATGAAAAAGTTAAACAAAAGGCCATAAAAACGTTATAATATGTATATTTTACAGGGCTGTAAATATTAGCATTTATTGATTTTACCCAGAAAAATTGCCTAGACAAACGGACAAACAGACAAACATAGGGACAACAAATTAATCCTAAAAGAGTTTTGTTTTTTCATTTTGCGTAAAGAGACCTGAACATTTCAAACACTTGGCGATTTATCGCAAGGGTAAACAGGTGTCCCAAAAGTCAACTCTTTCCCTTGGAAGGCTGGTAGGCCAGCTCATGACTGACCAGAATATCAAATTATGACCTCAGCAAAAAGTAGATAGTCTTCGAGTTGATGGTACTTTTATAAATTCGAATAGATTTTTGAGAGTCAAAGCTAACCAGTTCTAAATTCTAAGAATAAAATTTTTGTTGCGCAACTCTGAATAGTCATGCTATTGATAAAGTCAAAAATAAACCTTGAAATGCTGTTACATCAGGAAGAAAAATAAAAACCCAATTTATGAGCAATTTTTTGTAATTAGGTTAGTTCGATACCACACCCTGAAAAAAAATGTCCTATGTTAGTTTTGCAAATTGTCTTAAATAACGGCTCATCAAATATTGTTTTTCAAATGATCTGGCAATTTCTGTGTATTACTTTTGAAAAAAAAGTTATTGCTATTTTACTACCAAAGGAGCTGCGTATTTTTTAAAATAATTAGAATTTAGAATGAAAGAGTGGCGGGCAGTAAAAATATTTGACGTTCATTAGAAATGCCATTTAACACGCGTTAGAGTGAGATAAATAGTGACGCTATTTAAAATGAGTTGGAATGAGATAGGAACGCAGTTAAACGTGGTTGAATGAGAGAGGCATAATTGATATAGGCTACAGTGAGATAGGTAGTGACGTGGTGCATTCCTTCCGAGAATATTTGTTAGTTTCCACTTTTTGTAATAACAGCTTTAGTAAAATTTTTTTGTAAAGAAATTTTTGGTCCAATTTATTTTCCCGCAAGTGTAAAACCAGCTCAACGGGCGAAAAATATTTAAAGAATGGGTAATGGTGACAATTAACCGCCACAATATTATTATGTATCTCTAAAGGAGTGTCTGAAATGTTCCGAGGGTCAACTGATAAATCAAACACTCAAAAAACCACTTTTAGCCGACCATAATAAATTTACGTCCCGACGTGATAGCAAGTAGGATCAATGCCGTGTGACGATGATCGAAATACAGTAATAAATTAGATAAAATAAAATACGTATTACTTTTGACCCTGCCTCGTCCACTCTATTCGTATTTTTGCTATGGTGACGCGAACTTAGAGACCGGGACGAATTTCCCCCCACGCGCTATCGTAAAATAGAATAAGCCACGCCCGGAACTGGTTTTTGTTTTGGCTATTTCATATTCTTAAGGAATCCAAGAAACAACCATTTTAGTGAAAAAATCGGGTGTCTAGTTAGTTAGTGCGGACTCGGTGGTTCGCCGTGTCATCGTTGCTAAATCGCTTTCGCGGAATGTGTGCGGTTTCGTGAGCGTGCATTCGCGGAATCCGCTACTAACCTATCTTTCAAAGATGCTTTATTATGTTCAGATTTACCCGCTAATATACTTTATACTACACCTGCTTGGAAAGTACCTTCTTACTTTTTTGAAAACGATGGAGAAAATACGTCATTACTGTTATACAAATATGCGGGCGGAAAAAGTGTATGAAAATCCATTGTTAACGTGCTGTTTTTTTTTTATATAACATGAGCAAGTGGCCAGTATCATTTTGCGACCTCGGACATAAGGACTTTTTGTCTTTTGGCATAATATGATTAAATTAGGTTACCTACCAAGAAGTTTATAAACAGGCTCTAGTTTGTCAATTGTTACCTACTGTTCTACTGATGTTATCAAAAGAAATCAAAACGTTAAAATCACGCGCGAATCGCTGTTTTGTTTTATCTGAATTTTAGATTTGTAAAATTACTAGCTAGCTTCTGTCTAATGAAAGCTGAGAGTAACTTTACCTAACACGGGTATGAAAAGTAGGTACCTATATTACATGTGGATACGGATAAGTGTTTTTAAACATAATTTGTCTTTTATTTTCCTCGTAGGTGTAGTATAAAGCACTATGTATCACTCGGGAGAAAGTGCGATTCCCAACTCGTGTGTATTGAGGCCCTTGGCTTCGCCTCGGGCCTCAAACTACACCCTCGTTGGTAATCGTCCCCTTTCTTCCCTCGGTGAACAATGTACTATTAACGGGCTCAGTGTGGTGCTGATACTTCGTTTATTCTTCCCGCGGTAGAACCTGTACTACTACTATAATCCCAGAAAATCGGGCAGTTCCCTAGGGACGACTCAAATACCATGCGGGCGAAGTTTAATAATAATATTTTGGTCATATTGGCACAGAGATCGTGTAAGCACGCCACGTAAGAACGCCTCGCTCAGTTTTCGTGAGTTTTTCCATGGGATACGTGTAGGCTAGATTAGGTCAAATTGTTGTTCCCAAAAATATTGGACTAGGTATGTACAAAAAAAAACCATTCTACGCGGACGAAACCACGGGCAAAAGCTAGTTAATCATAAAAATAAGAAAAGCTTTCTATTTATCATCAATCACGCACGATACAATTTCACATATTGACATTTTATATACAAGGTCTTTCAATTTAAATGGAAAGTAATTTAGGAGATGATTCAGTATCGTTAATACATCACATTCCACTGCAAAGTACTTTTTTATGCGCGAACTTTTTCTTCACTTGTCCATACAAACTGAGTCAGCTGATCGGACCACTTTGTACTGAGAAGTGAAAAAAAAGTTAGCGCAACAAAAAGTTCTTTGCAGTGGAATATGATGTATTAACGATACTGAATCACCTCCTAAATTACTTTCCATTTAAATTGAAAGACCTTGTATATAAAATGTCAATATGTGAAATTGTATCGTGCGTGATTGATGATAAATAGAAAGCTTTTCTTATTTTTATGATTAACTAGCTTTTGCCCGTGGTTTCGTCCGCGTAGAATGGTTTTTTTTTTGTACATACCTAGTCCAATATTTTTGGGAACAACAATTTGACCTAATCTAGCCTACACGTATCCCATGGAAAAACTCACGAAAACTGAGCGAGGCGTTCTTACGTGGCGTGCTCCAAACCTCACAAACCTCACAAAATAAAAACTATTTTAAAGTGTCACTATCTCGATACAAAAATTTATAAAATTAAATAAGTAAAATTTTAGTTGTGAGCGCTTGCAGCGACACATAAACCTCTTTATGGTTTCCGTTAGCTGTATAAGTTTTATAATATTGTATATTTTTTCTTGTTTTTACTCAATAAACGCATAAAAAAAAAAATAAGGAGTGACAAATCGGTCTAAGACTTATGACTTGAAACTTATGACTTAATACATTAAAAGTAATTATGACTTATTGCAACATACAAAAGCTGCCGATTTCCTAAACACAAAAAAATAAACAAAAGAAATTGACGAATTGAAACTATAAACAGAAAACAAATAGTTAACAAGATAAGCATAAAACATTAAATATAACACATTACTACGAACATCATACAAAACAAATTGAAGACAATTATAGAACAAAAATAATAATAAAATAGACATTACTGCTACCAAAGACTAGCGACATTTTATTTTGATTGTAACAGGTGTCTTAGCCGCGCAATTTGATCTTTTGACTGTCCTCTGTAGTCTTGGTACGGGACCCTAATTGTGCGAGGCCAACTTCCTCTTGGCCGGTATTTTAATCTTTTTGGAAGTAATCTTTATTCCTCACCTGGCATTTTTTCTTGTTTCTCGGCCATCTCTACTTCCACAACTCTCTTAATTTTGACCAAAATAATGTTTTCAAACTCGCCTGTCATTTAGTTAGTGGCTTAATTAATTAATTAATTATTGTTTTATAATTCTTCTTGCTGTTTTTCTTTTCTTTTTTTTTTTTTTCTTTATTTCTGTACACGTCAATATTGTTTCGGTTTCGAAAGGGCCTTAAAATACTCTAAAATCCTAAAAACACTTTATATTCAAAAACTACCTACATTTATCGTATTATTTTGTGAGTTTTTTTTTACTGTTATTATTTGTTATGTTGTTATGTGTTACTTGATATCACTGTTTATTTAAATCTTTAACATGATAAGTACATACATCCTGCACTCTTTTACAAAAAAAAATATATTAAAATGTACGAGTTTAATTGGCACTATCTATTACAAACCAAACTTTTGCGTCCACAATCGCATATCACTCCCAACCTGGCTGTAACAGAATACCAGCGCTGTGGCGTAGTATGCATACATTATGTTTGTATAAGTATGTATTACTGCGTCACAGCACCATGCTGAGTTATGGCCAATTTGGTGACGTTGAATGCATGGGATGGTTTCATCCTAATCTTAGACTATTGTGATTAATATGTTAATTATAAGTACTGGTTTTTAGTTAATAGTTATTATGTACCTATATGTTGCTTTTCCGTGTATTCTTTTTGTCCCCAAATAAATTTCTTTCTTTCTTTCTTTCTTCTTTCTAAAAACGTAAATTTTTCAGCTAGTGTAGCACAAGGTCTATCCCAAAGCAACATTTTCATACAAACAAGGTAATTTCGAAGCCTTGTTTCTCCGTCAAGTAACGATGGTCTACCAGAAGTCCAGAATCTGATGGCTGAAGGAATTATACACATTATTACACAAAAGAAACCATAAAATTTGAATTTGCAGTTCCTAAAAAAATGCAAAAATGTATATAATGAAAATTGAGTTTCCTTCAAATTCTCCAAACAAAACGCCAAATTCATATGTAAGGACCATTCATATGTAATGTATTACTCAATCGATTCAGCTATTTTGGTTTCGAGAGACGAACAGATTTGATTTTCAAACTCAAAGCAGATTCAGATTAACATTTTTTGATAGTGACCATAGAGAATGCTCTAAAAGCTTATCTGAAAAAAAAAACATTGTCGTAATTTAAATGTAACAAAATCACCTGTAAGATCTAACGTTGCAAGAAAAGTCTAATGCGAGACTTGGCGGGGGCACTGCCATGCCCCCAGATTTATGGCGAATACGTTGACTACAACGAGTATATGTATTGTAGGTCCTTCCTAAATTACGCAAGCAATATGATAGTTCGTCACGTTAATTCATAATCAGCAATTACATTATTGTAACAGGTTTTTGTTGTGCAGAAATATAAAACATCATCAGCCGAGTCTGATATTTTATATTATGTAATTCCGTGGGATTTTTTGCAGCAAGTTTACGGAATGAAGCAAGTTTAAGATTGGTGGCAATGGATATAGAATCGTGTACTGCCGGGTGTGTTGTCTCAAAGTTTGACCGGTGTATGACGTCATAATTTTTTTTCTCAAACCTATCGTGCAGGGTATCAAATGAAAGGGCTGATTGTAAAAATGTACTGAATATTTACATTTCGCCACTAGTTTTCTAAAAATAAAAAATAAACATTTTCAAACCACACCAAGTATCGGCTCCTCCAGATAGGAAACGGTTGAAGAAATTTTAGTGAAATATACGTTAACTTACTCGTAATATCCTCATGTCATGACCAGACATCGGATTTTATGCATTTGCATATTTGCATATGCAAATGCATATAACTCTCTAATTACGGCGTTAATGCATATTTTAGCCTTTTTTCCTAATCGTGCATATTTCGTTTAGTAGCGGGAGGTACGTATAGGGACCTAGGTGACAAGGACGTGTAGGGCGCGAGCGCAAACTGACTGACCAGTGCGTGCGTTTTGTCCAGTGACGTCAGTTGATGTAGAGACGTCGTAATCGGCATACAAATTGCTACTGGGTGACAAACATCACAAAATTGATTAGGTAGGATTTTACCTTGTATAATATATATTTTACCTATCATTTTAATCGTAAATATATTGCTACATAAATTAAATAAACCTTTAATTTAGTTCATGTACATTTATTATTTTATTACATATATTTTCTTTATTAGATTAAATTTGACGTGTAAAAAGTGTATATATCTATACCTGCTTTGCAAAATAAACTATTTGAATTTTGAATTTGAATTTTGCACTCGAAAATTTGGAAAAATACTTAATTGACAAGATTGTGACAATATCACAAAAACTATGCATAATTTTAAGCATATTTCGCTGTTTTTCTACCGTCTTTAATTAAAATGTATAAAAATAATAACCGTTTTTTGATTTTGCATTGTGCATATTTTGGGCATATCAACAGTTTTTAGTGCATGTTTCGGCCTTTTTTAGTGCATATTTGCTTGCATATTTTGGCACTTTGTTAGTGCATATAATCCGATGTGTAGTCATGACTAACGAAAATAAAGAAATAATTATAAACATTAATATTTTCAAAATTCCTTTTACGAAGTTTTAGAAACAGAATACAGTAAAGGTTAAACGTTAGTCGCTTAGCACAAAGTGCATAACTTAACTTTTTATTTCTTGTTTAGAAGTGAAAAATTTAAAAACATTTTGGTATGTGACAATTAACACCAATATCTCAGTATTAGTGAGGTTTATAAAGCATGAGTTTAAAATTTAATGCACAATAAGTCATGATCTTCTCCAAACAAAGTAACAGCATTTTAAGTTGGTTTTGAGAAAATCAGGGCCTGTAGCATAGTGCTTAATCGCGCGCGACGCCACTAGTTCAATCGCAAGTGCAAGGAGCGTGACATAGTTTGCATAATAAACATTCAGTCCGCAAAATAACTACTTGATCAGCAAGATTTCATGATTGATCAGCAGAGAAAACATGTATATGTAAAAAATAGGTTGAATATGTTCCAAAACCGAATCAGAGCACCCCGACTCTATACAGTATACAGTCTTGTGGGTACTACCCCTAGAGTATATATAAAAAGCCGTAGGCGTGGAGGAAGAGCGGCCCTCGTCTGCCGTAACAAAGCATAGGCACCCGTGCGAGCCGTAATGGCTGAGTCTGGTCGCCGAAGCTACGAAAGTGAGCATGGGTGACTGTGCAAGGGCGAAGGGGCTGCACTTTCCGTAACGCCGAAGCAATTGCAAAATGAAAAATGATTTTTTTTGCTTACCCTCCGAGTGCTTACCAAAATTTTATTAAACAGGAGCAGCTCATTGCAGCTTATATAATTAATATGCTGTACAAAAATAATTACAGCCATCCAGAATGACCATCCAGAATGTTTGCTGGCCATGAGTTGCTGATCAATTAGCTATTTTTGCTCACAGATTATATTTTTCTGCTCACAAAAATACCAATACTATGCTAACCATTTAAATAACACCCTTTAATTTTAAAGTTTCATATAAAATCATTTAGCAGATTTTATACATATAAAATATATGTTCATCTTTCCGGTACACACCGGTTTCACACACACATACACGCTCCCTCTCACACAATCTCTCATACACACACTCACTTACCCACAAAATAACTCATTCTTGTAATTTGTTCTATTTCCTAGACGGTAGTGCCAAGTTATTTACTTATGTACAATGTGATGTACGTCGGGATTCGGGATGGGCACTGTTTCCCAAGATACATGCCGTGTTACCACAAAACGGTGTTTAACTTTAGACAGTGTTTAAATCTGTTGTTGTCGCCTTTTCTTTCATATTGTAAAAGAGTGACAGCAACAGATTTAAACGCTGTCTAAAGTTAAACACCGTTTTGTAGTAACACCGATGGTATTATAGCCGATTCTGAAGGCTTTAATTTTAGTTTTAGTGCTGTCAAAACTTAATTTTCTTCATTGCAAAATAGTCCTTAACTGTTAGGGTTAGAAGTTAAACTACTTTGGAAAAAAAAAAAAAACTTTTAAGTTTTGACAGCACTAAAACCAAAATTAAAGCCTTCAGAATCGGCTTTATTTAAGCCTTAGGTTAGCAAGCAGAAGCTTTGCTGAATTATTGGTTTTTCTTTTATGTCTCTAAAATATTTTGATTCACTTGTTTTATATGAATTGTAACAAACTAATATATTTTTATGTTTATATTAGAGTTTTATTTATGGAGTGGGAGCCGCAATTTGTTTGCCAGGCGCTACCATTTTAGCGGCTTGTTTTTGTCGCCTCCGTGTTGCTATGGCATCTAAACATATAAGTGTTATTTACCATAATATTTTTAGGGTTCCGTACCCGTATTGTGTGGTGGTATGGACCCGTTTGTGTGCGAGTCCGACTCGCAATTGACCGGTTTTTTTACCACACACACTCTTCTTTCAGGGTTCCTCGGCGGAATAGCGCTCAAGAGGTACTCGTTCCGTCAAGTGGGGCTGGTTGGGGCAGGTCTGTTCGTGCTGGGCGATGTGCTCACGATATTCGTCAGCAGAACTTATCAGCTGGTCTTCACCTTCGGGCTGATCAGAGGTGAGCTTGTGACAATGGCCTGTCGCTATCGCTATGGCAAGGTTTTTGCTCCGACTAATAAACAAACTGTGCGGTCCGATTCCTAAATTACATAACATCCTCAGACCAAATACTGAAATAACATCATCAAAGTAATGAATGATTGATCGATGTGTGAACTAAATGGTCCGTAATGATTAAATGCTTCCGAATCATAATGTTTAAAAATACGAAAATAGTGTTTAAAAATACGAAAATAATGTTTTAAATACGAAAATAATGTTTGAAAATTTCATGTTTAGTAAGCTGACCACATATCCACCCAGAAGACATTTTATACTCATTGGACATTGAAAAATAGCACATCGGACTATTTGACAACATAACAGTTAAGTTTTAGAGTAAAGAAATATAACACTTACATCGCTCTACCTTAGTGGCGTAAACGATAAAAGTCTAAAAAACTAATTTGCTCAAATGAATCGATTAATAAACTATAAGCAATAAGATCCATTAATGCCCTTAATACCGCCAAATGGGTACTTTCTAAAGCCTACTCCTCTTTTATGGCCGAACCAAAAATATTGAAGAAAATGTATTATGGATTATCAACTCTAGGACAATATATGCAACATTTTTCTTTTTCGTACCACCAAAACTTCTACATATATGAAAAATTGTTTCAGCTGAATGGTGTTTTTTGGCTTGAATTTCCTACTGCTCCTAAGCGGCTTAGGTGATTTAATTCATTTATGCTTTGATAAATAGATAAACTTGATAGCTATAAATATAACATAGAATTATTCAATCGAACAATGACGCCCATGTGAAAAGTATTCTTTTCTCCAATTTTGCCCTATCAAGGACGCAGCGAGCGTCGTAACAGCCACCACGCATTGTGCACTGATTTGAACGTTATTTCAATGTCGTTTCCGTCAATATTCATACAGACAAACATCGAGCTGCTAATTTGGCGACGGTAATCGCCTTAAGGCGATACGTAAATGTTTTAGCGTCACTGTTACTCCATATGCGAAAAAACCCTCAGTGCAATTGGGAGGGATTCGTGGAAAAGTAGCAAAAAGTCGATTTTTTATAAATATAAAATGTACTAAGCTATTTCGTCAAAAATATTTTCAAGGATACTTTACAATAAATACATAATATCCACATTTTGAATGCAATTTCACTATGAAATTGGTTAGGATTTCAAAAATAAAACAATTTAGAGGTATTTTTGGAATTAAATTCTATCAAGAAAATTTCATCTAATCGCGTTTTTCTTCAGTGAGAATCTTGATCAAATACTCAATAAACATTTAAGTACCCAAAAATTAAATACGTAGATGACGTTATAGTGGAGTAAATGGATTCGAAAAAACCCAATTTTTTTTTTGTTTCGCCTTAAGCTCATTCATTAGTTACCTATCGATTTTATCGATGAAGTTGTGATTCGGACGGCAAAGAAAGTACGAGTAGGTATGTATATATTTTACATACTGATAAGCGTGAGCGAACTTGTGCTATGTTGTGCGATGCTATGCGACGCGACGCCCACGCACTTTATTATTATGGTACCAAATTAGATTGTTCATGGGCTCGCTCTAAACTAAGGTGTTTTTTGTTTATTAACAAATTGGTAATGGAGACTCGTTTTTTTTATCAAATACGCAAAATAAAATTTATGTTTATTCCTATACTAATTGACTCAAGAGATGTTCGTAAATCAGTATAGGAGCACAAACATTTTTTTCGTATTCTGCAAGAAAGGTCATTGAATCTTGGTCCTGACAACTTACCGAACTTCAGTATTAATTTTGGATGAATTTGTAAGAATTTGAATCATAGGTACTTTTTTAAAGATCGTTTGGGGGAGGATGATCACCATTCCTAACCTATACATATGTATTATCGAGGAAAAATCCGCAGACCCACATTTCAATCGTATTGCAATGTTGATAAGAGCGAAAAGGGGGTCTGCGGAAATTTCTTCGATGATACATCTGAGCTTGGTGAAAATACTTATCTTACAATAAAATAATAATATAATATATAATTATTTATTGATAATTCCCAGCTTCAAAGTTTTCCTGAACGACAACTTTTGACTTCTTCCACATTATTAATTTTTGATTTATTATTTTGTTATCTTTTTATATTCAGGAGCCGGCTTTGGGGTCATGATCCCAGTCAGCTTCACAGCCTTCAACTGCTACTTCACGAAGAAGAGAACAACGATGATGAGCGCCAACCAAGCCATGAGCAGCCTAGCTTCAATCACCTTCCCTATGCTGGTGACCTTCCTGCTGGCGGAGTATGGGTTCAGGTGGACTTTGACATTGATCATGGCTGTGGACCTGCATCTGGTGTTCGCTATGCTGGTCATGCATCCCGTTGAATGGCATATGGTCAGGACGAAGACGATTGAGGGAGATCTTACTGTCGGTGAGGCGCATGGAAAGTTTTATGATGTTACTCTTTTTTTTTGAGGTGAATACTTATTTGTTCATATCTCGTTTAGGGGGGCATGTTCAGAATTTGTTCGTCACTTCCGGAACGAACGTTTTTAATGAAATGTATTGATTTCGCTCCTTAATCGTTCATTACTAGTTATATTCATGACTAGCTGTTGCTCGCGACTTCGTCCGTGAAATAATTAAATATTTATTTCTGCGCGTTCTAATAATTAACCAATGGCCATCTTTTGATATTTTTATGTACTAAAGTTTACATACTACGTAATTCTAATCAAAGTTTTTTTGTTTATTTTCTTTTAAGTAATCGTTGGTGACGTCCATAAGCCCTCATTGCCCGGAATTATTATTTGCTACGTAACTTCTAACTTTTAACAGTAGAAAAGTTAATTCCAAAAATATTTAAATGACAATCACTTTTTTTTTCGAAGCCCGATTTTAACGAAACGAAGCCTATATTTTAATCCAAATTAAGTTCTGTTCATTTGTGAAAATTACATGAAAATCCATTGAGTAGTTTCGGGGATGTGCTGGAACAAACAAACAGAGAGACAGAAAATAATTCAAAAAATCACTGATTTGTGTTCTATTACTCTTTTTCAGTCACCCCCTTTCTATTTTTGTTACTTTTCTTCAATGTAACAATTATAATAACAATGTAATAATCAACACACCGGGTCCTAACCATTTTTATATGCATTGATTGGTTGATTGATTGATGATAAGTTTATTAGAGCCGTTAAGCAGATGGACTGTAAAAAAAACCCGCCTTTTTGTAATTAATCAGAACTGAAGACTTAAATAAAAAATTTGCTCAATAGTTATCTAAACCAAGCCAAACCTTAACATCTATATTTTGTTTATACTGTGATCGCAAAGTTTCCGTTGGTTTCTGTGAATTATAATTTTAATATTTAAAACATTAAGGGGCTGCACTATGCTAAAATTCAGTCCTGCTCTAACGCGTTTGTTTTCTCAAACTCTCTATCCTGCTCTAATCATATGCCACGCACGCAAAACTTCAGTTATTTTGAAATCGTGGCTCCATTAGCATATTAACCATAATTTCTTTATGTAATAAAGATGCTTTTTTCTAGTTAGTATCTGCGTGTGTTGGTTTCGTTTCAATCGGTTTTGAAACATGGAAACTGAATCGCTTTTTTCGTGAAATTCATGCTTTTTTAAAAGTTACATAATTAACAGAAGATTGAAAGAATGAGTATTTATAAAGTGTAATTAATAATGGCCTTGAGTCACAAAACACGCCATATTTTTTTGAAATTTTTATCATCTACATTGACGGAACTGAATCCAATACAAAACTGATGTTTAGCATTGTGGAGCCCCTTAACTCTAATTTACAGAAACCAACGATATTTCAATATTTCCAAAATTTCCTTGGTGGTACAGTTCTTTCGGCGCAGGCGCGCCACAACGCAATCTAAAACAAAAATTGTAACTGCATGTCCTCTCGTGGATGTCGCAAAAGACTACAAGGTATTCCAACATCTTCTGTCTCTGTAGCACTGAAGGTCATAAGTAATGGTATCTTGGCCCTGTCTGCAGAGACAACGCTGGCACCTATTTACTGGTGGAAGGCTTCATGGCTTGTAGCATCCCCATGCTGCCAAGCGACTCGTTGTTTTCAGGGATGACGTCATGAGTACCCATATGGGGGGAGTGGTTACAGGCAGTTGCGTAGTATTAGTCATTTATCCGTTACCGACTTCCGTAGATTTTTGCTGAAGTCACTGGATATACTGATTAACGCCTCGCCTGCTGTCACTCTTCCGGTTGCAATCAGCGTTCTTCATCCTAGATCTTATGAACGCTTGCCATCAGGCGCGATAAATAATAATAATTATAAACATAACCATAAAATTGAATACTCTTTATTGTGCACCATAAGAAAAACAAGGACATACAAAGTTTAGAAAATAAAGGCAACAATGGGCGGTCTTATCGCTAAAAACGATTTCTTACAGACAGACAACCTTTGGGTGGAAGATATTTTGGAAGAACTTGAAGGCGTAGGCAGTAGTACACTCATAACCAAAACTACTTAAGTAATTATCTAAACATATGTATTTGTATCTATTAACTCAATTCGTAAACTATATACAAATACAAAATAAATATTAAAATAGATGCATAAGTTTATAAGTAAACATATTTCAGCTAGCAACAAATGCACAAAAGAATTTGCTTTTACATAACCATCAATTAACTATAATAGGGCAATAGCAAACAAATCAATAAAGCAAGATGCTCGCATCTAATGATTTTATTATGGATAATATGTGAAGGTTATTTCCCCTCCAAATAAATGTTGTAATAATTTATTTGTGTTCTGAACAATTTATTCCAGCCGGTGTGTGACATAAGCTTGTGCCTTATCGTGTATACAATTTATTATCTATATATCTGTTTGCACAAGGGCGGACATAGGACATTTTGGGGGGCATTCTGACAAGATTCGGGGCTAAGGTTAAAATGTCACAAAGTAAACATTAAATAAATATTTTGTTTGTTAATTTATCCCTTAAGGAGGGGGGCCAAAACAGGTAAAAGTTTGCATCGGAATTGCATCAGTTTTGTAGTTAAAACCATGGTTATCATGCAATGATCTTTTATCATGCCCTCCCTGTATCTGCCAATGTGTTTGTACGTAAAAGTATCTATTATTATTTATCATTATTGTTTGTTTTCTTGTATTTGTGCTTTTTGGGACTATGGTCGTGATATTCTGTGTATTGGTTCACAGCAAAACAATACTGAAGTGAAGTGCTTTTATCTTCTTTGTTATACAGGGTGTTTGGGACATCGATGTGCAATGCACATGGCGTGCACATAATTGTGCATATTTTCAGGGATGATGAGTGATTTTTAACGTTCTGTCTGACTGAATGTACTATAATGCAAAGCTTAATAGGTTTCGAATTATAGACATTTTTCAGTTTTATCTAGTTAAAATTTGAATAAAACACTATTTATGGCTAAAAATATGCTTTCATTTTAAATAATTTCTTAATACACTTCAATTAAACAAAAAAACAATATAGATATGTTCAAAAAGTATTGAAAATAAACATAAAGCTAAATACTGTATGATTGATGAAACATAGAAAGCATCTTGATTTTGAACATAAACACTTGTACTAGTTGTTTCATAACATAATTATATTTGTTGCACACTTCCTGTTGCACACTTCCCAACCGGTTTCGGAAATCAATCCATCTTCAGGGGATACAGAATATTTATTATTTTAATATACGAGCCATAAAACGACAAACGTATGTCAACGTAGGTTGACTAAATACTGTACGTAGAAACAGATCTTTTTGTAAATTTTAGTAATATCTCAAATTAATATTTTTTGCAATAAATAATGTTTTTTATTCTTTTTAAATGCAGTTACCTAATTTTAAGTAGACAAAACTAAAAAATGTCTGTATCTTGAAAACTACACAACTTTGCATAGTAGTAAATTCAATCAGAAATGTTCAAAATCATTTCCTTGACCATCCCACAAAATATTTACATCAATGTCCCAAACACCCTGTATATTAACATTTTTTTTTGGAAGCGTGGCTTTTTCTTGTCGTTGTTCATTTATGTGTATGTGCTAACACATTATTTTCAGACCTAACAACCAAAAGTGACGTTTTGTGTACCCACAAGTTTAACTTGGATGTGTATGATGAATCCGAACTAAAAATGTTGCCAGGTGATGACAATAAGATTGAAATCGTTAAGGAAAAAGAGAAAAGGGACATGTCAAGACACGAGAGCTTCCAGAAGAATATAATGTAAGTTTTAAAAATATTTGCAAGTAAGTATTACAGGTGGTAGAGCTGATGCCGGGCTCGACTGTGGAGGTACCACCATCTTACTTGGAGACCCTCTCGAAGTAATTCGGGGGAGAGTAAGAGGACAGCTCACAGGCAAAAAACCAGAAGGCCCACCATACCTGGGACCAATGGATGGCGGTATATCCATCCCTAACAGCCGGGCGTTATATGGAACAGACTGCGAGGGTTCCGGCACCGCGCTCACCAAACCGCCTGCCCAGCGTGTGTGAGTATGGGCAATTCTTCCAGGATGACCGCCGGGAGTGTCAAAGTCCTGGAAAGACTTATGTCCAGCAGTGGACGAACTAGGCTGATGGATGGAGTATTATAAACTCTTAGATCATTAATTGATCCTGAGTTTCTTGGGATCTTTATTCTTTTGTACAGATCGCGCCAAACTTCTAGTCCACTCTGAACACCAGGCGATTCGCATCGACAGGAACAAAATATTATGGGGCGTTCTTCGGAGGAGCAACTTCAGAGTGGACTAGAAGTTTGGCGTGATCTGTACACACTCAGAAATATAAATATAAACAAAATTACAGTGAGAAAAGATGCACATTGGCGAACTTATCACTAAACAGAGATTTCTGACAGCCAAACCATCATAATAATAATATTTTGGGCAAGTGTATCACCACACAATACTGGTATGGAACCCTAAAAATATTATATACGTATATATATTATAATATTATAAATATGTAAATAACAACAAAATAGATGCCACAGCAACATAAAGACGACCAAAAACAAGCCACTAAAATGGTAGCGCCTAGCAAACAATTCGCGGTTCCCAATGAGTACGGAACCCTAATATCTTAACCGCTATCTTTTACTGTAATATTTACGGTATCCTAACCACCTATTACAATGATATTTATATATCTTTTCGTCTTGCTATAAAAATTGGACAATACATTTCGTCAGGATAAAAGCATAGACAATACAGCCCAGAAAGACGTCTATTGTTCCACATCTTGCGTACAAATAATTCTGTCAAAAATCGAAACGGGATACTGCAATCCTATTGGCTCTTCCAATCTTACGAATAGCGCCACAAACTTATCTTTCCCGAAGACGAAGACTCTAACGTTATAAATATAGAAGCCATATTGTTTTGGCCTACCGAAACATATAATTTTGGAGTGGCGAATTGTATCTGCTGGTTCAGTCAGATGTGTTGACAGAAATCGGTCGCCTGTTATGAGGAGTCTGTTGGCTGTATTCGTCAGCGTCTATGGATAAAAGCCACAACACCTCTTCGAATACCTTTCCGTATTGGCGGAATGAACTCTACATGAAGATTTTTATGAAAACCAATTGCATTAAAAAGTTAAAAACAGTATTAAAATTATTTTTTCGAGATAAAAAAAATACGAAGCAATCAAAATGAGCTTAACGGCATGTATCGTGACGTCATCCAACAAGATTTTATACTAAAAATTATAAATATCGCTGTCGCTAACTTCGTTAATAGGAATCTTTCAAAAATTCAAATATGTTAATAAAATATTTTTTACATAATACCGTATAAGGGCTTTTTATTTTTTGTTTTCTGTACTTTACATAAAATATAAATACTTAATTAAACAGTTTTAAACACTATATTTCGACCCCTCAGTAGGGTCGTCATCAGGCGAATAGAAAAATATTATATGACACTAGCTGACCCCGCGAACTTCGTTCCGCCTAACAATCTAATAATATCGTGTTAACTTTAGTTAAACTTAATTTAGGATATCATTAAGGTAATAACATTAATACACCTTTTTTGCAAATACAGAAATGTTTTATTGCTTGCCATTGCGAAAGAAGAATGGCAGGGACCCATGTAGTAGTTTCAGTACCGTTGTTAGGCTTAGCGTAGGGTATTGAATATATGCAGAAATAATAGTTCTTGGAATAACAAAGCGATTTTTAAAACTTGGGGTTCAGATGTTATTTAATGATAATCAGAACGCTAGATAAATAGGTTTCTTTTATATGCGTAGTTTTGTCAACAGATGGCAGCACATGCTGTTTGCATTCGTAAAATTATTTAATTAATTTATTGTTATTCGATAACTTATCCGATATTTTATTACTTATTCTGCTATTCGGAGCGGAGAAGAATACACCAAAAAAGAGATAACTAACATCTATCCAGCCGATCTTGAGTTATAAGTGGTGTAACTAACACGACTTTGTTTTATATATTTAAGATATGTAGGTGTTTGAAGTTAGTAAGAAAACTGCTGACATCTATTGATATAAAAAGTATAAAATATAATATTTTTCAATTCGTCTGATGACGACCCCACTGAGGGGTCGAAATATAGCGTTTAAAACTGTTTAATTAAGTAATTATATTTATGTAAAGTACAAGAATACAAAAAATCAAAAACTCAAAAAGTTTTGTGCTTCGCAATAATAACAAATATATTGATATTTCACCCCAGGAGACAACCCCTATTATGCTGTCAATAATAAAGTCCATCTTTGCTACCGACAAAATAGGGCTGCGACAATCTTCTTTCTATTTGTGTAATTATCGTTCACCCAATATTACTGTTTTAGTAAGACAATCTGCGACAATGTGGAGCTGGACCTTCTCAAAGACCCTCGGTTTGTGAGCATCCTAGTGGGCCTTGGATTCGCCTTCGTGTCTGATGTCACGTATTTGGCCTTGGAACCTATGCTACTCTTCTCTTATGGATTCTCTAAGGTACCAGCTTTAAGAGATAAGAAGAAATACATTGTCAAACCCTTGTACTTGTTTATTGTTGCGATTTATTATTTATGTTTTACGTATCCTTTATACAAGGTGACTTTTTGATCATCGTCCAAATTCATACTGGAGGCTTGGTAAGTGATCAGCATCATGAATCGATAACAATTTTTGTGAAATTCGTATAATGAAATTTCGACTTCACATAGTAATTCACTCCCAGTCCTGAGTGAATCACTATGGGGAGTCGAAATTTAGTTTCATGAATTTTACAAAAATAGTTATTGGATCATGATGCTGATGAGTTACCAAAGCTCAAGTATCAATTTGGACGATGTTGACAAATTCACCTTGTATATTTTTTTTCTGTCATACTCGCCATATCGTGCCGAAATATATTTCAAAGACAATTTAGAGGTTATAGTATGGAGCTACAGGGATAGATGCATTGAAATCTGAATAAATAGATGCTAGACAAGCATTGTAATTCATCAATGTTCTGTATATATGTTATATCGTCTACTTAGCTGTGGTTGTAGTAGTGACTACGCGTGTTTTGTGTGTGTTGCGCGTTTTGTAAGCGCTTCCGAGGTTTCGCAAACCAGAAAAAGTGCGTGTGCATGCACTATTACAACCATAGGTCAGTAGACTTCGTAGAATACAACATCTATACAACGTGTGGCCACCAGAAGTCGTCCAAATATACAACGTGTAACAGAAAGGTGTAACCATATTTGAAGAGCTTATTCAGTCAATGGTATAGAACAACTTTTACTATGGAGCCAACCCTGAAATCTCAAAAAAAAATCTGCCCTTCCATACATTTCGGCCGAGCAGCATTGCATTTCTATGAAACAGTAAAAAAAAATTTTCGAGATACAGGTTTTGTTCCATAGTAGAAGTTGTTCTATACCATAGACTGAATAAGCTCTTCAAATATGGTTACACCTTTCTGTTACACGTTGTATAATATACTTGTAACTTTATAATTAAGGCGATATGTAAAAGTTTTAGCGTCCCTGTTACTCCATATGCGAAAAAACCCTCAGTGCGAGAGGGACGGATTCGTGGAAAGATAGCAAAAAGTCGGTTTTTTATTAATATAAAATGTATTAAAGATGCTATCAAAATTTCGTTTAACCAGGTCCTAGAAACTGTTAAAACCCATCTAATAAAATATAATTGCAGTCCATGTGTCATTCTAAATTGTCAGACCAGGAGAAATGGTGTCGAAAAGGACCTCATTTCAATAAACATTTCTATCGAGCCGAATTTCTCCAATTGCGTTTCTGTTTTAACAGGTCCCTAGAAAAAGAATCCAAAAATAATATACTATTTTATCAAAATAATACATTATTTACTGAAGTAGATATGCAAGCTCTTAAAGTCTCGATTTTTTTTCGTAGCGCCTTAAATGTTACTTTTTAGACCTCGGATGGATGTATGTGAGTGTAACTGTAAGTGATGCATCCTGCTGAGAACAAACGAGGCCATGTATTGTAGTAAGGAAGCGTATTGAAATTACCGTTACCAGGCGGATAAAAGCACCACATTTGGTATGAGGGTACCTTAGGGCAGCATTTCTCAACCTGTGGTCCGCGGACCCCTGGGGGTCCCCGAGCATATGTATGGGGGTCCGCAGCCTAATCTATGGACCATTTAACAATCATAAATAAATGCCACCAAAAGTTTTTTGCCACCAAAAAACGTTCACATTAACGTATATTATATGAAAAAGTATATTTTTTTTGTAATTTGTAGAACTAAAATAAATGGTCCGAAATTTATTGCTGCTTTTTTATTAATGGGGTCCTTAAAAGTGTGTTTGATTTCCTAAGGGGTCCTTGGACAAAAAAGGTTAAGAAACGCTGCCTTAGGGTATACTGGTAAATGTTAGCAAAGGAACCCTCTGGCTCATACAAGTGGTTATTTGAAATACCGACGAAGACTTATATTTTACTAGCGACCCGCCCCGGCTTCGCACGGGTGCAATGCTGATACTAAATATACTACAGAATGTCTTTAACCTATAAGATTATCAGTGTTTCTCTACTTTATTATGCATGTTTTATACATGTAAACCTTCCTCTTGAATCACTCTATATGTTAAAAAAAACCGCATCAAAACCCGTTGCGTAGTTTTAAAGATCTAAGCATACATAGGGACAGACAGACAGCGGGACGCGACTTTGTTTTATACTATGTAGTGATTATTTAAATTTCTCATATGTGTTCATTTTTTTTAAATCGCTATAGTTTTCCAGTTATAACCTGAAATCATAATTTTTTTTCATATTTTCCGTTCACCTGTTTCAGAGATAAGTACAAATACATTTTTGAACAATTTCAAAATTATTCAAATTTAGTTTACACCGTGTAATATGGGCAAGTTAATGCTATTTTTGTGCCAAATTTCAAGTTTTTAGCTCTAACGGAGCTAAAGTTATGAGGCAGTGACATACGGACGGACGGACAACGGAGTCCCACAATAAAGGTTTCTTTTGTACCTTCTAAATACAAATAAACATCCAAGCGTGTGAAGCAACGAGTAGAAGTAATATTATAATAAATAAATATGTATTTAAAAATCGTTCAGATAATTATATTTTTAGGTTGGTGAAGCTTTAAATAGACCTATGGAAGATAATATTTTATCTGATTCCAGATTCAAGTGGCCACCTGCGTGATGGTGGGCGCTATGGCTGATTTGATCGCGAGGTTCTCTCTCGCCATCTTCACATACTTCTACGTAGTGGACAGTCGAAAGCTATTCTTTGCTGGCACCTGCGTCACCGTATTCTTGAGAATCGGTAATGTTTCCATTTTATAGATAATTTAGGTTATCGCTCGTTTAAAAATATCATGAACATAATGCGATCGAAGCACTTTTAGCTGTCGTTATACCAAATATCATGAACATAATGCGATCGAAGCACTTTTAGCTGTCGTTATACCAAATATCATGAACATAATGTGATCGAAGCACTTTTAGCTGTCGTTATACCAAATATCATGAACATAATGCGATCGAAGCACTTTTAGCTGTCGTTATACCAAATATCATGAACATAATGTGATTGAAGCACTTTTAGCTGTCGTTATACCAAATATCATGAACATAATGCGATCGAAGCACTTTTAGCTGTCGTTATACCAAATATCATGAACATAATGCGATTGAAGCACTTTTAGCTGTCGTTATACCAAATATCATGAACATAATGTGATTGAAGCACTTTTAGCTGTCGTTATACCAAATATCATGAACATAATGCGATCGAAGCACTTTTAGCTGTCGTTATACCAAATATCATGAACATAATGCGATTGAAGCACTTTTAGCTGTCGTTATACCAAATATCATGAACATAATGTGATCGAAGCACTTTTAGCTGTCGTTATACCAAATATCATGAACATAATGTGATCGAAGCACTTTTAGCTGTTGTTATACCAAATCTTTGTACATTGTATGTACATATGTATATATCGTGTGTAATAATGGCGAGCTCAGAAAATTTAACCACATGCTATAGATACTGATTATACTAACCACACTTCTATAGAAAAACTGTTGAAACAACGCGAAAACAAAATTACTTTCCCATAGAAAATGTCGAGTAGCTATGAAAAAACCGGCCAAGTGCGGGTCGGACCCGCGCACGTAGGGTTCAGTTCCATTATCTATAAAAACGTCAAAAAAAAAAACATGTCTGTTGTATGGGAGCCCCTTAAATATTCATTTTATTCTGTTTAGTATTTGTTGTTATAGCGGCAACAGAAATACATCATCTGTGAAAATTTCAACTGTCTACTTAGATTTAGTGATAGTTATCACGGTTCATGAGATACAGCCTGGTGACAGACGGACAGACGGACAGACAGACGGACATCGGAGTCTTAGTAATAGGGACCCGTTGGTTACCCTTTGGCTACGGAACCCTAAAAATGAGGAGTAGCTATGAAAATGACGTATAGCTATGAAAATGACGAGTAACTATGGATAAATCTATCTCATTGCTTTACGCAGATGACACAAAAATATTTAAAATTGTCGAAAGCCCCTCTGACTGCATGGAACTTCAAACTGATATTGATAAAATATTTACATATTGCTTACAAAGTCAACTCTTCCTTAACCCTACTAAGTGCCATGTTATTACCTTTACACGTAAACGTAATATAATAACGTATAACTATACCTTGAACAATGTTCCTTTATGCAGAGTTGATGTCGTTAAGGATCTTGGTATCTTAATGGATTCTAAATTGTCGTTTAATCAACACATTGATCTTATTATAAATAAGGCTTATAAGCAGCTTGGACTAATCCTGCGTCTTGGTAAACCTTTTAAACTGGCATCCACTTACAAACTTCTATACTTTGCTTACGTCAGAAGTGTTCTTGAATTTGCCTCCGTAGTCTGGCACCCTCAGTATAATGTTCACATTGAGCGTATTGAAAGATTACAAAAGAAATTCGTTAAAGCATTAGATTACCGGACTCGACATCAACATTTTGACTACCAATCCTCATGTAAATATCACAATATACCTTCGCTTCATGGACGAAGACAGCAATATGATGCTCTTTTCCTGTACAAAATTGTCAATAGTATGATCGACTCCCCCTCACTCCTCGAAAAAATCCCTTTTAGAGTCCCATACCTAATGACCCGTTCAAAAAATCTTTTTTCAATTCCATTCTCTAGAACAAATTATTCTAAAAACAGTTTCATCCACAGAACATTTAAATCAAATAGAAAGGCTAAGTGGGCGTGTCACGCGCGCCACAACTACTGTTGAACATCAATACTTAAACCGAAACACGCGATCGCTGCCCATAGTCGCACGCGAACCGTGACTCTGTGAACAGCTCTGCCTAATCTAAAGAGAAATGCCGTCTTGTGCAATAATTACTTGCAGAATCACGAATAAGAAAGCAAACCGGAAAAATTGAGATATTTCCTTTCACCTGTAATTATAAAAACTTTGTATAATATGAGAATTTTAGATAAATAACTAATTTACTCATGGTGACAACAAAAATATACATTACCGGCAATGTACGCTCACAATTTTGGCTAAGATGTAGTAAACAAGTAATGTATGCTCTCCCTACTTGTCAAACTTGCTCGCTAGTGTTGTGCCGTATCGTGGTGTCACACAATCGATAGACGTTTTTTATTCCTTGAGCGATATTCTTAAATTAAGATTTAAGATAAAACTTTTATAACATTCGAGAAACCGTTGTCAGTTACCCCAAAATCGACCGGATAACTGTACAAGCAAGGATTTTTTTTTATATAAAATGTATTGAGAAAATATTTAAAAGTGAATAAGTGTGCGTTTATTTCCTCTACGGTGTAATTCTTGGCTATGCATAAATACATATTTTTCAAAATACATGAGATATTTGTACAGTCGAGAACAAAAGTATTCGTGTGAAATGTATGAAAAAAAAAAGTGTTAAAGCGTGTTTTAATTACTCTACAATGTAATGCTAAGCTACGTATATGTATGTCTGAAAACATTTATCAAAATATATAGGGTAAAATGTACAAACGAGGTCAAAAGCTTTGGGATAAAATATTTTAAAATGTATGAGTGTGTGATTATTTAATCTATAGGGTATTTCTAAGCTATGCACATGTCCAATTGATTATTTATCAAGATATAGGGAATCTGTATAGTCGAGGAATAAAGATTTTGCTAAAATATTTAAAAGTATATAAATGTGTGTTTAATTATCTAAGCTATGCATGCATATCTTGAATATATATTTACAGTAGTTACAGTATCAGAGTGGGTATAACATACTAAAGGTTTTTACAAAATATATAGAAAAAAAGAGCTTGGAATTACACTGAAGAGTAAATAAACCCACACTTCCAAGGAAGACAGTCAAGACTGTGCAGATGCCTCTTATATGTTGATAAATAAGTATTTAATCATATGCATAGCTTAGAATTACTATATAGAGTAAATAAACAGACACTTATACACTTTTTCGACATACATATGCATAGCTTAGAATTACGTTGTAGAGTAAATAAAATACACTTTTACACTTTCAAATGTTTTTTCATACATTTCACCCGAAAACTTTTGTTCTCGACTGTACAAATATATGATAGATATTGAAAAATAAGTATTTATACTTATGCATAGCTTAGAATTACACCGTAGAGTAAATAAACACACACTTGTACGGTTTTAAATATTTTCTCATACATTTTATATGAAAACTTTTCTTCTTGATTGTACAGTTACCCGATCGATTTTGGAGTAACTATTAACGGTTTCTCGAATGTTATTATAACACCTATTTATGTCACCTAACACAAGTGTATTGGTGGTATGGACCAAAACGCCCATTCTCCTTTGAAATGGGATTTTCCATAAAAGTGTTTATGAAAAATCCAATTATTTTGAAGCTACCATAATATAATTTAAAATACGTTAAATCTTAATATATTCGTCGGTGAAACGCGGTTGTACCGAGTGTGGACTGTAACTTGCATTTCACAGTTCACACTCGGAATACCTCTGATACCCCCTCGGGGATTCATGTCGTGACCATATATTATCATTATTACTGATCACTTACAAAGTTTTAAGTATGAATTTGGCTATATCAATGAAATCACCTTATATACACCTAATACACGTTAAAACAATTTTTCTAAAATGTGTAAAACAAGATAATAAAAATAGAAAAAAAAACAACACACAAATTGTCTCAGAGCAAATTGGTTTCTCGATTGAAAAAAGTTAGTCGAAGTTTTACGTTAAGAAAATACATCTGTTCCCATCCCTAGCAATAAATCATCACGTCATACAATCCGACTGTGTTTAATATTAAGTTCGCAATACCGCTCCGGTCAAGTTATCAACCACCTAAAGCCGGTAGGTTTATAATGGTCACATGGTATCAAAACTAAAACGTCGTAAATGAAATCGTTTGTTTGAAAAATACACCGTTTTACACAGAGATACGGTAGTTTTTTCATTTGATAAGTTTTCGATATAAGTCATTTGTTGTGCGTAGAAAGAACAACCACTTGGATTAAAGTTTTGATAGTATTTCAATTACGACAAGGTGTGTGCCTGTGGGTGTGAGGCGACAAAGGTTCTGGTACGCATACAGCTCCAAGGCCTTTCTAACTATTTAAATGTTCTGAGGTTTCATCAGCAGAGTGTGCAGTTTGTACAATGACTCCTTAAGTGATCTGGACCCTTTTTCAATGTCTATAAATGTGTTCAAAAGGAAAACCACTGAAATATTCCCGTAATTAATCTTTAACTGCTTTTCTCTTTCGTTACTTGTATTTGTTATAACCAAATCATAATTAAATAAATAGTCATACCTATTTCTGTTAAAAGTTCGTTCTTAATATAATAACTTACTATTGTGCGTCTCATTTGGTGCGTCAGTATTTATATAAATTTAAATAACATGTACCTCTTTTTGTAGCACCATTGTGCCCCTAATATCTCGTGTTTAACAATAAGGTAATTTTTTTTTAAATTTTGTTCTTGAAATTGTTTTGTTCTCTTAAGTTAATAATACTTCATCAGTAAGTGCTTTCACTGTTAATGTCTCGTAATTTTATATATAGCACACTATGTAATAGTTTTCGAGAACCTATTTTTGTCTATAATAATCTGTTTAATGTTTAGGTTTCTTCCGTCATAGTTAACCCAACTAAAAACTCGAGTGAACAGACTCACGATTGTGCCTTTACTATTTCATGTTTAATATCAAGTTACATAATAACGTACTTCTTGAAAATGTTCTGTTCTTTTAAGTTCATAAGTTTAAGTTCATAAGTCTATAATAAGTCTGTTAATCTTTAACTGTTAACGTTTCGGTATTTTTATAAAGATATACTGTGTGATAATTTTGGAAAAACTATCTGTCTATAATAAGTCTACTTATCATTTCACTGTTTGTATTTTCTTGTAAGCCTGTTTGTTTTTCAAAATAAAATAAAATAACTATGAAACAAATGTATGGGGAGTAAAAATTTATTTCGCTTTGTTTGAAAAGTTTTTCTATGGAAGTGGTTTAGTATAATCAGTATAATCACAATCACGTCATCATTACGCCCAGTATTTATTTGCCGTGTCCATATCGTAGGATTGACCATTTCATGATCAGTTCAGTCATATCATGAAATCTGGTCGCCTCACTCCGCCCCGCTTTGCTCGGCTCCCGAATCTAATATCACCTGGAAACTTACATGCTATTCCTCGCTTTGCTCGTCTTCACATATATTTTTGACGTTTTGTTGAAATACTTCATATTTCTTCACGCATATATGACCACGCACGTACGACATACATATATGTGATATATGTATATAATCGCATTACATTTAAACTCAGAATACAAAATAATTAATTAACATTAGGTCTTTGCATATGAAATTGCTGTTTTCTATAGAGAATTTGAAGCAATTTTTGCATTTTTTTTAGGAATGACAAATCCAAATTATGTTATTTCTTATGTGTATGAATGAGACAACATTAAGCTACAGCAACATTAATTAAATTTTTAAAAAGTGTCAGCTGTAAGAAATTATTACGAATCTTATCATGGAAATAGATGGCATTTAAGACGAACTGTTTTTGAAGATTTAATTTTTATAATCAAACTGAAAATAAAAAACAATTTAATACGTATATGCAAAACCTTGAAATCAACTTTCAAACAAAAAACAAATAATTGAAATAGCTATTGAATTACAGGAATATGTACGAAAATTTCGGCAATTTCATAGGTAAAGACCTTTTATTTAGGAAATCATTAGTCCGCCTTGTACGTAATTGTGGTAAATAGTAATTAATGTTGTGTGTTTTGTGTGACGTTCCGGTTTGAAAGAATTCCTTGTCTGCGTGATAGTCACACGTGACTTTACTCTGTTTACTGCGGCATTACTTTTATTATCTTAATTGTTATTATTACTTCGTCTGCCCTCACCTACTTGCTCATTTCTTTTGCTTTTAATTTCCTTCTTGATATTTCATTATCTTTATGGATGTCTGTGCAAATATCATTACAAAGTGTGTCGCCAATAGATATCGCTGACTGACTGCATTCTACGTCACAATATCGAAATGTATCCACAAGTAGGATTGCTTCTCATATCAATTCAATTCAATTCAATTCAATTTTTTTATTTCAGACCAATATAAAAACGAATGTTTTTTTACAGTCATGAAAAATTAAAAATTAAGAAATGTCCAATATAAAATAAAATACATTAAAATTAAAGAATTAATTTGCACTATTTAGGTCCATTTAATTTTTGTTGGGGGCACGTTGCACGGACCTCCAATGATCTAAAATTGGGTTTTCGTTAATTTTACCAATTATTATTATTGATTATATTATTTTCAATATTGTTTTAACTTGCAGCGCTGGTGTGCTCATCGGATATCTACTACGTGTTCTCCATCACAGCGGTATCTGGGCTCGTCCGCTGTTCCGTGCAGGTTCTATTCCCGCTGGTGCTGGCCGCAGCTGCTCCCGACCGGTTCCCTGCTGCGCTTGCGCTGCACATCATCTTCTCCGGAGTACTGATGCTTATTGCTGATCCGCTGATTGGTTGGTTCAATTTTGTAACGGAATCTTTTCTAAAGATAATATCTTCATGATTTATATAAAAACGGCTCACCTCAATACGTGTTATGATCGGGAAAGCCGACCAGTTTCAGCAGATTTAGACTGCCTTCATCTGGGCGAGTTACTGAGGCGTAACGTCATGAGACGTAACGCTTTCCCGATTATAACACGTATTGAGGTGAGCCGTTTTTATATAAATCATGAATTATCTGATATCAGTCTGATAATATCTTCAGTTTTGTTCTGGTCCTCTAAAAAGGCCGTTTTGCATGAATCACATTATGATTCTGTTCTAATGCCGTCTCTTTTGCACGAGTGAAAAAACTTTGACTCCATCCTACTTTCAAATCATTTTAGGATTCACCCAAGTCGGCTTTTTTTAGATCCCCTGATCGGAGCGTGCCATATTTCGATGCGACTAAATCAACCCACTGCGATTAGATAACCATAAATTACCCACTAACGTCACTATGGCTACCTGACTTTCATAGATTAGTGGTTGAAACGTTCGATTCAAAACACTAGACCACAGAAACATAAAAGTAAAATGTTTTACAGGGGTCATCTTCGAGATGTCCGGCAGTTATCTCTATTGCTTCATCGCTATGAGCTTTTGCTGCCTCGTCTGCGTGGTGCTTTGGATCATCGAGTACTTCCTCTATAGGAACAAAAAGGGTTGATGCTGGCTCACCATATAGAATAATGCAAGGTCATAGTTATAATACTTATAGATGACCCCTACGTAATAATACAAAACATCTTGTCTCACTCAAGTTTGCTTTACGCAATCGTAATCTGCTGTCAAAAAGAGTAGGGTAATTATTTTTGTATGTGCATGCTGCGAAAAAAATTAACCATTCTTGCTTATCGGTAAAATGATTGAAAATCTGCGATGTAATATGTCTAGGAATAGCATTGAAACGTTTTTAATTAGCACAGTTTTCACTGAGCTCACTCATTGATCACTTTGTGCTAAAAACGGCGCTGAAAACTCAGAACAATAATTTTACATCAATGCCTGAAAAGCAAAAGTTTAACAAAAATTGATCCATGATCTCGTCGAAGACGTTATCTATGAAAATTATGCAATTTGAAAAGTTCAATGCTATTTCTCCATTACAAATTTTCAGATCTTCAATCATGATTCTGGCAAGTAAGAAATGTATTTTTTTTCTATTGTGGCACATATTAAAAGGGGATCTCGATCAAAAGTATGCAGTAAATGCGCTTTATGGCAAATTGCTTAATAATAATAAGGTTCTAATGAGATAATAATGAGATCTTCTGTTACCAATTTAAGGCTGCATATAAGGTCAGATTGAGCACCTCATTTTGCATTAATTAGAACTAAACTCTATGACGTTTTTTTTTAGTTTAAAATAGCGTGCCCTCAGCCGTGGCTGATACGACCACCAAGACATACGCGCTCACGAAAAACTGCGTTTTTATTTAATAACTCGGCTTCTAGATGAAATTATTAAAATGTTCCATAATTTTTAGACGGTGTTATTGGCCACTTATTTTCATTACAAATATCAAGGCTGTATGATTTTACAAGGCCCTTTAACATTAGAAAAACATGAAATTTACAGGTAACTTCGTAATTTTTTTCTATCTCGCGTACTTAAAGCTTTTACATTTTTTCCAAAATTTCTAAAACAGATCAGCCATATATTTTTATTAAACCGATTGACTAAGTTACACAATGTGAAATGGTCATTTGAAATTGTGCATCTGACCTTATACGGACCCTTAAGGCATTCAACCGGTGGCACAGAATAAAGGGTCGCTTTTGAGCCGCGGATGGTGAATCCAGGTATAATTTTATTTAATTAGTAGGTGATATGATAAAACCTTTTTTTACAAACATAAAATGTGTAGGCAGTAGAAAAAATAAGATATGTGTCGGCAGAATAAGGGTATCGATAGCCATTTTATAACAGACTGAAGTTACCAGTAACAATAAGATTAAGTAACGTTATGTACTTATATGTATTCATGTATATAGAATTAAGTAGGTACGGTCTGTTCACTAATGTCGTTGATTTATTAAATTAATAACAATTATTATATACTTTTTATTCAGTTACGATTATGTGGTTGACTCAGGTACACATACTTAAATAAATAAAATAATAATATTACATATTAATGATTAATTTTATGTAACGACAAAATTATGAGAATGCGTATCCTCACAAAAAAAAAATCGGCCGTACCTACATGATAGTACCAATAAACAAGTTGCCGGATCGAATAAAGACGAAGAAGGTTATTAGGAAGGTGTTGTTATTATAATGTTCTTCCCGACCATGACGTGACGTATTTGTTACCATGGTGATATCTTGGACGATCCATGGTGATATCTTGGACGATCCATGGTGATATCTTGGACGATTCATGGATATATTTTACGATACGCACGCACTGCGCGAATACATTTATGCTAAAAAGCTATTGTGAGATAAAGATAACCAATATTGTTTGTTAAATACAGATTATAAATGACAGATTATAAAGAACTATATATTATGTTTGAACACCATTTGTAAACTTATAATCACAAATAAATTAAATTTGAATTTGAAATTTGAATTTGATAGTATTATTATAAAGATTTTGTCTTGTACTATTTTTTATCAATTAACGCTAAAATTTTAATATTGTCCGAAATAGTTTTCTTTTATTTTATAGATCTTGGCAGGTCTTTTTAGACTGTTTCGACTTTTTACTACATTCAGTGAAACAACAAGAAGATGTAATCGGTTGTAATAATTCGACATCTTCCGAGATTTCGTGGTTTCTCTAGGGTTTATGCGTAATCTCTGATTTCCTCATTTCCCTTCGACATTTATATAGTAGATACCAAAGATTTTAAAAGTTTAGATGAGCCCTGGCACCTAAAATCTATTGCATTGTTTTTGAATGCGTGCGCTAACATAATGCCGACACGCGCACACTTATGAGTGCGCAATCTGTCTACCTACGGTCAGCAAACTGATCAGACTACTAAAGTTGTTAAAATGATTAACTTTAAGTGCACTTAAGGCGATTACCTTCGCCAAATTAGCAGCTCGATATTTGTCACTACGAATATCAACGAAAACGACATTGAAATAACGTTCATATCAGCGCGCAATGCAAAGTGGCTGTTACGACGCTCGCTGCGTCCTTGAGAGGGCGAAATAGGAGAAAATTATACTTTTCACTTGGACGTGATTACTCGATTGAATAATCTTATGTTATGTTTATAGCTATCAAGTTTATCTATTTATCAAAGCATAGATGAATTCAATCGACCAAGCCACTCAGGAGCAGTAGGGAATTTGAGGTCAAAAAACACCATTCAGTAAAAAAAAAAATTCATGTAGAAGTTTTGGTGGTATGAAAAAGAAAACTGTTGCATATGTTGTCTAAGAGTTGATTATTCATAATAGATTTTTTCATTATTTTTGGTTTGGCCATAGAAGAGGAGTAGGCTTTAGAAAGTACCCATTTGGCAATGGTTAGGGCCTTAAGGCGTCCAACTATCACTGTGTTCAGATGATCACTGATTCCAAACGTGTGAGCGTCACCCATTTAAAGGTGGAAACATTTTGGTGCTGTCATAGTACGTTATGGGCTTATCTTTACTTTTGAAATCTTTGTTTTGTTAAACTATACGGATAGGCAGCTACATTTATACTGCACCAGTTAGTTCATATAGTAATTTATTGTCAACGTTGAATTTAGGTAATTTTAATTATGAATTGTTTTACTTTAAATATACCTTGTTATGCAATTAAGTTTTAGATAGTACCTCTAGATGTTCAAATTTAACAAAACAATAATAATTTTTCAAAAATGACTAGAGATTTATTGTCAAACCTTATTTGCCAACAAAACATAATATTATTCAAATGCACTTTTTCGGGTTGTAGTTATATTAAAAATATAATATAAAGCAGTCCTTAGGGCATAATTTAAATAAAGTTTGTGAAGTGAATAAGTTCTTATGAAATTTATCAGCAAAGTTATTAGTTTTATTGATTAATAAAGAAAATAAATATCTCCTACCCTGAATGGCTTTTAGAGCATTTATCTGCATATCTATACGAACCTTCAAAATTTATTGATCATACGGTATCCAACAATTCCAAAAAACAAAAGTAAAGAATAAAAAGTGACCTAATTAATTCGATGCCTATACCAATATGAAATCAAAAAAGAATGGCGAAGAAGTGAATAGATTTGCACAGGTATATCTCGTTGGTAAACTTGTTCAGTATGCCTAAGAAATGAATAGATTTGCACGGGTATATCTCGTTGGTAAACTTGTTCAGTATGACTAAGAAATGAATAGATTTGCACGGGTATATCTTGTTGGTAAACTTGTTCAATATGACTAAGAAATGAATAGATTTGCACGGGTATATCTTGTTGGTAAACTTGTTCAGTATGCCTAAGAAATGAATAGATTTGCAAAGGTATATCTCGTTGGTAAACTTGTTCAGTATGCCTAAGAAATGAATAGATTTGCACGGGTATATCTTGTTGGTAAACTTGTTCAGTATGCTTAAGAAATGAATAGATTTGCACGGGTATATCTCGTTGGTAAACTTGTTCAGTATGACTAAGAAATGAATAGATATGCACGGGTATATCTCGTTGGTAAACTTGTTCAGTATGACTAAGAAATGAATATATATAAATAATTTATGCAAGAGTAATATTTATAAAAAAATATATAAATATAATAATGATATAGAGAAATGAAATGAAATAGAAACATGAAATGAAATGTAGGTACAGCGTACTAGTTATAACTAAAGCATGATTGTTGATAAAGTGTATATATTTTATGAAATATGGAATAAATACTCATAATTTTGCATAATCCTTTATTTGACCCTTATTTTTAACAGCGTTGTTAATATATATAAGAACTATTACTAAAATAAATTATATAAAATTATATTTAAACACAAGATGTGCCTAGTTTTATATATCCTATTTTTGTAGGATATATAAGTATGGCATGGCATGGCATGGCGTCTTCGGCATGAAGCGCTAGGCAGGTGACGGTCATAGAGGAGATAGAGATGGGGCCGCACATACTGCATGATTGATCAATGATTATGCATCGCCGAACTGCACCATCCCACACCCTTTTTATGAAAATCGACTGCGCTATGGCCAAAATTGTGCGACAAATATGAATACCTACAATAAGTTTAATATGCACACGATCTACAACTGCATGTTAAGGCGAATGGATACGCAAACTGCAATTTGGACCTGTCTTTGAAGGCCTACCCCTCCCACACGGGTGGTTCAAAAACTTTAATAAAAATATATGATAGGCATTATAGAGTCAAAAATAAATTTTAAGTTTCATAAACTGTGTTTCTATTGTAAGTTTTGACAAAAAATCGAAAGTCGAAAATCGAAATTTTCTTACTCCTTCCAAACGCCTAAAGCGATTTTAATCATTATTTAACCAAATTATAGGAAGATTTTAGATCTAAAAAATTTAAGTTCAAAATTTTTTTTTCGTTCATGGCGTTCATGTGAAAAGTATTATTTTCTCCTATTTTACGCAAGCCGGAGACGCAGTGGTTGTCGTAACAGCCACTTTTCAAGGCACCCTGAAATGAACATTATTTCAATGCCGTTTCCGTTGATATTTGTACCGACACACATCGAGTTGCTTATTCAGCGTGGTCATACGCCTTAATGGGCCCATCGAGAGCCTAAATGAAGCAATCCAATCTATGAATAAAGATTTACAGGCACTAGCGGAGTGGGCAAAGGCTTTCGGTCTTCTAGTAAATCCTAGCAAGTCGCAAGCTATAGTCTTTGGTAGCTCAAGAATGCTTGCCAAAGTAGATGATGACCAAATTACCAAAGTTATTTTTGGTGGTACTGTAATACCATACAGTGGCACCGTAAAAAACTTAGGGGTCACGTTTGATAAAACACTTTCTTGGGCTCCTCACGTAGAATCCCTGAGTACGGCACTCACTCTTCACAAGCGCCTGCAGAGTTTTTTGCCAATACAAACCAAAATTATGTTAGCGGAATCATTTCTCCTCCCTATTTTAGATTATGCGGACTCCTGTCATTTGGACCTTAGGGATCATTCAACAATTACGTGATCACCGGAAGGGGTGGGGGGGGTCGGGTGCTTGTATATACATCTGGATTATTTGATTATTGGGGGGGGGGGGTTTCCGAAAATAAATTAATTATATTTAAATATTATCTAGCCAGGAATAGTCCGTATTCTTAGTCTTCTTAATCATTTTCTTTAAAAATGACAGACGTAAATAAATATTAAAATGTGTAAATACATGTTCCTGTCAAACGTAAATTTACGTTCCTGTTTAATTTGTTCCTGTTAAACGTAGATTTAGATTGACAAATGACACACCCTCTTCCCAAATTTAGGTCATTTAGACCCATAGAAACATGACATACGTGTCAGTGCTAATAAACAGCAAACAGCAGCCCGGACGAAGATTACGTTCAAGGCGAGGGGGGGGGGGGGGTTAAAAACAAAAGATTACGCTGTGATCACATAGGGGGGGGGGGGGGGGGTTTAAAAAAACGGCCAAAAATTATCACGTAATTGTTGGACGATCCCTTACTGAGGAACTTCTCAATAAACTCGAACGTCTCCAGAATCTTTGTATTCGTTTTATTTTCTCTCTTCGCAAATATGACCACGTATTTGAATTCCGTTCGCAGTTAAACTGGCTCCTCATTTGTTTTCGCAAAAATGCTCACAATCTTTCTCTTCTTCATGATGTCCTTAACGACCCATCTGCTCCCTGTTACTTGCGAGAAAGATTTAGTTTTTTTAGATCACGGTAGAGCAGCGTTTCTTAACCTGTGGTCAGCGGAACCCTAGGGGTCCCCGAGCATATGTATTCGAGTCCGCAGCCTAATCTATGGACCATTTAACAATCATAAATAAATGCCACCAAAAGTAAATGCTACGCACGCCGTGCTACCAAGTAACATGGCGAACCTTTATATAAAAAATAACCTTCTTATTAACGTATTTTATACGAAAAAGTTTTTTTTTTTGTAATTTGTAGAACTAAAATAAATGGTCCGAAATTTATTGCTGCTTTTTTATTAAGGGGGTCCTTAAAATTGTGCTTGATTTCCTAAGGGGTCCGTGGACAAAAAAGGTTAAGAAACGCTGCGGTAGAGAGATGCGGCTGTGTAATATGAAAACATTGGCACTTCCTGAAGCGAAAACTAGTTTTTACAATGATTCGTTTACTTTTCTTGCCGCTCGACTCTGGAACCGTTTGGCCCTTTCTATCCAAAAGTTGAAAAATATTAACTCATTTAAGATTAAGGTGAAGCACTTTTTTCATTCTGAATACCCGTCAAAATAGAACTCCATCTAAATATCCCGTCCCTAATATTAAGTATTTAAGTATGTATACGTATTTATTTATTTACGTTTATTTTATTTATTGTATGTGTATGATTTTTTTAAAATGTTAAATGTAAAATCTATATTAGATTATTATGTTAATTAATATTACATTTTGGTAAAAATTAGCACGTTGCTTTTTTTTAGCATTAACGCTACCCTTTTTATCATTAACATCATTTTCATTCCACCCAAAGGTTGCCTGGAAGGTATTGCTATTAGCAATAAGTGCCGCCTTTGTACACAATGTCTGTCTTTGATGTGAAAATGTGTTGTAAATTATGTTTGTAAAGGTACAAAAAGTAGAATAAATAAAAAAAATAAAAAAAAGTTTTTACGAAAAAAATATTGTTTTGTATTTTTTGGCAAGTATTAATGAAATGCTCAGAAAATTAAACCACATCTCTACCACAGATGAAATTTCGTAAAATTCTTTATAAAATCATAAAAATATTAATTAATATACCAAAAGAATGAAAACTATGTCCTAAAACGGCGAAAATTCTCTGAAAAAAATCTTTTAGATATGGGAATTTTTAGTAGGGGGAATAAGGTAGGTATTAAAAATGTGAATGGGAAGGAAATTTTTTCTTTTTTCAAAGTTTTTTTTATGGAAGTGGTTCACAACGATCAGTAGAGCGCAAGGTTTAATTTTCTGAGCCTGTAAGTTCAAAAATTACTCCTTGTATAGGAGTATGATCGTTTTTGTTTTTAACGAGATCTAAATGTATCGATAACTGGAGTTGTTGCAATGTAAGGTCCACAATCCGACACATTAGTCGCTTTACGTTCCCTCGGTTCGATCTTGAGTTTGAAGCCATCACTCCTTTTCAAGATGATGTCACATTGAAGCTGGAATTTATTTTCAGGAATGTCTGAGTGCACCTTATAGTTGCGCAGGATTGTTGAAATAAGCACCTTCAGCTTGAGTAGTGCATATTTTCGGCCTGAAAACAATTACATTATATACATAAAAGGTTTTGCCCGCGGCTTCGCACGCGTGTAAGTGTCTTTCAATCAATGTATTTGTTTTGCGCGTAAGATAAAAATCATTACCCATAAGTTTTAGGCATAGGTTATTTTATCAACACCCCTTATATACCGTCTTCTCAATGTATGGAAAAATGACCGAATTGATTCTGGGTTCAGACCTTGAGGTTCACATTTTGAAGGAGACTTATTTGTGAAGTAGGAAGTATCTCGGAGTTATACCAGGAATTTAAGACGAATGGATACGCCAACTGCAATTTGGACCGGTCTTTGAAGGCCTACTCCTCCCACACGGGTGGTTCAAAAACTTTCATAAAAATATATGATAGGCATTATAGAGTCAAAAATAAATTTTAAGTTTCATAAACTGTTTTTCTATTGTAAGTTTTGACAAAAAAAAAACGAAGTCATCGAAAGTTTCACATGATTAACACAAGAATTCTCTTACTTCTTCCAAACGCCTAAAGTGATTTTAATTATTATTTCACCAAATTATAGGACATTTTTAGATATAAAAAATTTAAATTCAAAATTTTTTTCCCGTTCATGGCGTCCATGTGAAATGTATTATTTTCTCCTATTTTGCGGTAGCCGGAGACGCAGTGGTTGTCGTAACAGCCACTTTTCAAGGCACGCTGAAATGAACATTATTTCAATGTCGTTTCCGTTGATATTTGTACCGACACACATCGAATTGCTTATTTAGCGTGGTCATAAGCCTTAACGCGCAAAAAGTCTGTCGTCCGGAAAAGACTAGAACGACCCGGCGATACTGGCGCGTGCGCGAAAATTGCGAAAGCAGAAAAGTAAATAATTTCCTTAGAAAATCCCTTGTAAAGTCACCCGAAATCTGCCGTAACAATTTTTTTTGCTCTTGTCAGAATAGCCGTCTCGAGGTGCAATTATTGTGTAAGAAAATTGTATTCATTTGAGGACTTAAAACGTACTGTTTCAATGGGTAAAAGCTTTTACGGTAGAGGGCGCTGAGTGTTTGTGTCTTGTCACTGTGCTGATAGATGTTATTTTTGGTAGTAAGTAATTTGTTGAATAATGTAAATACTTAAGATATGTTGTTTCATTTATTGCACGTCATTTTAGACATGATTGTAGTTTATAAGATTTATTTGTTAGTTAGGATGTGTAAAAAGCCCTAGAAAATGCTTTACAGCGAAACCGGTCGGGCATAATAAAGTTGTACGTAATATGTGGATAAGTACAAGTGTTTTTTTAAAACAATGACTTAAGATATGGGTAAGATATATACGAAACACAATGTTTGAAAAGTTGTTTGTTGTACCTGTTGTCTTTGAAGTTGTTTCGAAATCAGTTTCTTTAATTTTATTTATTGTTCTATCAATATTGTTGTATCCTTAATGCCGTTTTCCACTTTTTTCAGAACTTTACATCACTAGGAACTTTTAAAGTTCCTTTTCCTTGACATCCAAAAGCCACACAAAACACCCATTGCTTACTTTTCAATGAAAATAGGAAATTATTCAATTATTTGTATGTCAACTGAAAAGCTAACAGACACAAACACCGTCTAAGCAAATTAGCCAGTTTGACAATTAAAATCGTACGTTTTACGTCGTACGTTGAAATACAATTCCATAACAGGTTTTTGTAACGACGAGTGTGTGTGGCTCACGCGTTTTGGATACATTGCGTGCCGGACGTCGACTGACTATTAAATTGTTACAGTGCGTGGCGAGCAGTGTATTCAGTGTAAATGCCGACTAACCACAATGACATAAGAATAAAAAAAAATGGTTTTGGCCTCAGTAGAATACTAATAAACCATTTCATTAAAATGTCTCAAAAATATTCAATATTCAATGTACAGACACGACTACTTCATTATTTGTGAAGATGTGGAGAAAAAGATCTTACCAACACAACTCCTGGGTCCGGCGCTGAACGGAATGAAACTGTAGTAGTGTCGGTTCTGGGTATTCTCAGGTAGGAAGTTGTCAGGGTTGAAGACATCGGGATTCTTGTAGTATTTTGACTTGCGATGGAGTGCGTATGTACCGATCAAGATGGTGGATCCAGCCGGAAGGACGTAATTATTGGTTGCTTGAAAATAAAACATGAAATCCAGTAAGGTGCGTGAAAGGAAGTCACGTGCCAGAGTTACGTACGGTGGGCGAAATTCATGTTTTCTTGGAAAAAAATCGTATTCTACTATGTTTTATTTGTAAATAACATTTTTTTAATCTTTTATTTTTATTGTAGGCTGCATACGAGTGCGACTATTTCGCCTTCATCAGAAAACAAATTCAAAATTTGAAAGAAATATTTTCGTATTTCACTATTTGGTTCGTTTGATAACACGATTACTTCAATTACTTGCATTTTCCTGCATACAATAAAATCAAAAAGATAGATCTATACTAAGATTTTAATATCTTTTTTAATATCTTTTTAATAGGTACACCTGCTAAAAATATGCTTGATTCTGTGCCTATATAGCGTGCGCAAAGTTAGATATTTTAAACTAGTGTTATATTTTTAACCACTAGCGCCATCTAGGGGATGTCATTGACTTCGCTTGAATAAACAATCTGTGGAATAGTTTTTCATATCCTTATGTTGGTATTCCTGAAAGTAACCGGATAAACTTTAAAAATTGTGTATTCATATTAAATTTAAGATGAGTATTTTCAAACTTTTATATTAATAAATATGTCTAATCGTAAAATGTGTTTTATAAATTGATAACGATTTTAGACGTCATAATTTGTATTCTATTTAATCTATCTCAGAACTAATTATTAAAAAGAATTTAGAAAGGAAAACGTTTGTTTTGTAACATAGTTAAAACTATGGTAAAATGCGTAGATGGAGTCTACGGTAAAATGTCATTGACAGACAGTTTCGGACTTGGCACAAAAAGGGATTTTGTCGACTTGTTCTATATTGTTTCCAGTAATTTTTCGCAGATGTATTAAAAAACTTTCTTTGATACGTGCGAGTGTGGATATTTCTCGTCCCGACTGTTTTACAGTCGTAAACATATCGAACATCACCCACTAGAATCAAAATCTACCATTAAATTCAGTTAAATTAGGTTTTGTAAAAAAAACTTATACCAAAATAAACTTCGTAAAATTGTGATATAAACCAGCCGTCATATTACTATACCTACTAAGTGTTTATTCATTCATTCTGTATCGAGTAGTTCTCAGCTTGTTAAATGTTAATTAGTATGACTTTTTATTTAATACATCAATATCGGTAGTAATGAAATGATATAAATCTTAAGAGGATAGGTTCCGCTTGCATACTACCCTGTTACTCCATGCGGAAAGACCCGCAGTGCGAGAGGAAAGGATCCTGGAAAAAAGTCAAAATGGCAACTTTTTTCACTCATTTTATTATTTAAAAAAAGACCAATGTTGCTATGAAATATCTGTCCTGCTAAAAGTTTAATTAAGTTTGTAACAGAATTTAATCCAAAAATAATATAAACGGGTTTTTGCTCTAATAATCTTAAACCTCGACATGAAAACTTTTTTTAGAGCCATCTTGGTATTTTATTTGTCAATATTGGAATGGCTTCTGAGGACTCTGTTTCGATATAAGTGTGTGTTATATTCCCGGAAGAAATATTTTTTTTTCTTTTTTACGTAGTATCGCTAGATTCTTCAAACCAGGAAGAATAACTTATGGTTTTGCGGAAACTATCCTCTTAAATCTAAGACAATATTGAAAGATCACTCTTTTGTTCAGTCTCCAGCCCACCAACCACTTATTGAGATAATATTTGAAACGGTTGAATTTTTCATTCCGTGTCCATTTCATTGAACATAATAAACCAAGAGCAGTTTCTTACAGTTTATATTGCTCTATACTTACTCTAAATCAGCGTTTTTAACCTTTTTTGTCCACGGACCCTTTAGGAAATCAAGCACAATTTTGTGGACCCCCTTAATAAAAAAGCAGTAATAAATTTCGGACCATTGTAGAACTCTAGTTCTACAAATTACAAAAAAAAATACTTTTTCATATAAAATACGTTAATTAGAAGGTTGGTGCTGCTTTTTTGCAACTAAATTAGTGATATTTGGGTTTATATTACTACTGACTTGTAGTCTCAAATCGGATTCCACTTTTAATCTATTTCTTTATTTGGTTTTAGTATACACAAGAGCAGAGAATGCCTTTTCACAGAGGTATGTCGTTCAGAAAAGCAGTAAGCAGTAGCATTTACGAGACTTTTGGTGGCATTTATTTATGATTGTTAAATGGTCCATAGATTAGGCTGCGGACTCCCATACATATGTTCGGGGACCCCCAAGGGTCCGCGGATTAAGAAACGCTGCTCTAAATATACAAGAGCACTTTACAAGTTAGGATGCCACCTGATCATATCGTTTTCAGAATTATTCTGATTGAATTTCTATTAGTTTGTAATGCGCCCTAATATTTAGTTATTGAGTTCCTAAAGCAGATTCTGAAGGCTTTATATTAGTTTTAGTGATTTTAAAACAAAATTTTCTCAATTGGAAAATAACCCTTAAGTATTAAATTACTTTGGAAAAATTCAAGTTTCGACAGCGCTAAAACTAAAATTAAAGCCTTCAGAATTTAAGTACTCACAGATTTGCACATCATGCTTTAACTTTCTCCCAATGCCTGGTACTGGTGGGTACATCCTTAAGGTCTCCAAAATAACTCTCTCCAAATACTTCATTTCTATCGTATCATTGAAGGTGCAGGGTCTGTCAGAATCACCGAAAATTTCAAACAGTTCATCGTAAACTTTGTTTTGAATGTCGTGATGTACTCCTAGAAGACAAAGGGCGAAGCTGGTCCCTGCTGCTGTAGTATCGTGACCCTACAATAAAATAATATTTAAAGCAAAATCTATCGCTTTGGTTACTTTAATGGTATTTTGTGCAACTGTGACATAATGTAAGACACTGGGACACGATTGCATACACTTGCACGCGTGTCCCAATGTCTAATTATGTCCAGTTGCACACAATATTTCATCTACTCCCCTACATAAGGCATAAGGCAATCGCAACATCAAAAGCAGTTTTGTAAGTACCTAGATTGTTTATCCGATGTTATAATATTACAATATAACAGCGCGATTCTGCGCTGCGATTGGCCCAATTTATTATAAAACCGCTAGAGACCTAATCAACAACAGAGAGGAGAAATAATTTGCTACCTTATTTCTTAAGCCACGCCCCCTAAAGGATAAGTATAAATCCTAGGATAGGTTCTTAGATCTACTTCAAATGAACTAGTTACAAAATTATACTCAATTTTACAATTGAATATATAACTTTTAAATTTTCTATTCCCAAAACTGTCGATTTACGGAACCCTAGTCTGACTCACGCGATTTTTATTTATTTTTCAATGCAAGTGCTCGTAAAGGCCCACTTTTTATGCATCAAAACCGAACAGACAGTCGATTATTTTGCCCTAGGGCTTTATTATTATTATTATTTTTTTTTTTTCAATGGTTGGCTAACCTGCAGCCTTTCCTGTGTACCATAAATGTCATACTTTTTTTTCCACTGTTTAACGGCTCTGGATACAGTCCTTTTGAACCAATTACAATTTAAAGTTCACAAAATTTTGTTTTATTTCCTCACACTATGCATTGAAACACGTAGTATGATACACGGGCTTAAGAGCAATAAATTACTCGGTTACGTTCAAAACACTCGCTACGCTCGTGTTTTAAATCGTCCTCGTAATTTATTCCTTTGCGCCCTTTTAGCATAAACTACTATTACATTATAATATATTATAACATACCTCAAACATAATGGTATTAACTTCTTCTTTAATCTCCTCGTCACTTATTTTATTCGTACCGTTTTCTTTAGATTCTATCATCAAATCTAAGAAAGCAAGACGCTTTTTTTCTCCTGAAAATAATATTACAAATTATACACCTTAACGACTTAAGTCTCCGAAGGGATGTGAACTGTGACATACAAGTCTCAGTTTGCACTCGGTACACCCACATTTCACCGAGGATTATTACGTCTCACGTGATGCATGGTGAGCCATAACGCGCTGTTCTTATGTTCTGTATATTATACTTTATTTATTATTTTATGCACAAGTACATTTTAAGTGCATGCAGGTTTCCTCATGATGTTTTCCTAATGTATTAAGTAATACAATGTACATAAATTCCGAATAACTCATTGGTGCATGTCCGAAAAGCCCCTCTATTATGTATCTTTGGTTGTTAACTGGACTGGGTGCTTATCACCAAAAACATAGATAAAAACTGAACTTTCAAATTGCCTTTAGTTGGTATTGAACTATTTACGAACTGTGTCGTCACCCAAGCTCTATAAGTAGCCGTACAAAACCCGTGAGGCGTAATAAATTACGGCATAGGCTCCATAGATAAGCTCTACAGTGGTTCTACAAGCGGCTATAGCGCCGCTTTAACCCCAAAAAAGGCCCCTCTTTGTACAGCAGTCGGTCCTACAATCGCCCTACAGTGGCCGTAAATGTGTGTTACTACAGCGATACAACGTTTCTGCAAGAGCGATAGTATGTGCCAAGAGATCAAAAATAAGTTTTTATAGCGCGATTATAGAGCTCTCACCGTATTTCAGCGCGACTCTATCTCCGAATTATATTTCATGGCTCTATATTGATTTTATATAGTGATTTTTTTTTTTCAACAAAGTTGATCATATTTATATGGTACAGAATGTCAGCACAGCAAAAAATATAATTATACATAGATAATTAAAACTGATTTATCCTTTAATTTACGTGAAATATCAGTGCGAGTATCACTTAATCGTAAAAATAGGCATTAAGCTAAAAAATTTACGCACTCACATACATACATGTAAAAATACATTTATATCTAGGGTGACTGCGTCAAAACTTTCATGATATTTCATTCTTGTTGGTCGTTTTCAATGAATTTTAATTCCTACATATTTATGATGTTCAAAATGTTGCAATAACCATGATGATAATTATCAATCAAAATATTAATTGCGTCTCATTACAACAGCTCTCAGAGTTTACTATGTCCGTTCTACCGATTTCAACTGTAAAAAGGCACTAGTATTCACTGTTGTAAGCCTTTGGGTCCTACAGTTGGCGTATTGACGCGCTATTGTACTCTTTGGATGTACCCAGCACTTAGCGTTTCCTTTTAAGAGCCCAAATATATAAAAATACTATTATATATACCATTATATAAACGTATTAGGAGTCCGTCGTTAAATTCTTAAAATACCTGTAAATTATGTTTTACACTTTCTTTATTTTTTTTGAGTATAATAGGATTAGATTGCCATTACTAAAAAATAATATTATTTTTATACTTAATATTTAAGGTGCTTTCCCTTTTCTCAATTTCCACGATTTTTTTTTCTCCATGGTAGATTCACTGAATACTTGACAAAATTGCAGATAATATTTATTTTAATAAAGATTTTAATCGCTTTTGTTCTGCTTTGAGCGTTATAGTGACGATATAAATGTGTTTCCTTCTCTTTTTGCTGGATAAAACCTTTTTGTCCAGTTATTTACCATAGTTGCTGTGAAATTCTCAAATATACAGTTTGTTACGATACTATGGACTTATATTACTCTATTGTAGATATAGCGCTGCAAAGGCTCTAATAAACTCCATTTGAGAGCTGAAGGCTTTAAAGTAATACTCAATATACCCTAAAGCGTTTTAAAAGAAGCTTATAACTACATTCAAATACGTTTATCTATAATAGATATTTTTAAATCACACATTGTTATAAAATATATTAATAACTCTGCTTTACATATTAGGCCCGCACAATAGCTCTATAACACGCCTTTGTATATCTTTGGGCATAAAAGTTACCTTTTTATGGCTAATGTACCACCAGCCTGTTGAAGAACTTTTAAACGCGCTGCTGTGCAGCTTAAGGACAACAATAAAGCCCTTGAACAGCTATAATACAGCATTCAGGACGGCTAAAGGCTGTTTAAGCAGCTTGTGTGTTAGTTGGGATCCTTAGTCAATCGGAATTCGATATTTCATAGTACATCTATGTTTTTGATGATAGGCACCCAGTCCAGATGTCAACTAAAGATACATAATAGGCCCCAGGTCTCAAGAGTGAGAGGCCAGTGTTCTACCACCTGAGCTACCGCCGCGCCTCTTTTGTAATATAACACTGCTGAAGCAATCTAGAGTATCTTGTTTCGCCACTTACCGACATCATTATCATCGATAAAGTCAAGGTCATCATTTAGCCCCTTAAATAGAGTATTACCAAAACTTTCTGTGTTTTTGGCACCAGAACTATAATCTTCACTTTGTCGTGCTGCTGTGAAATCAGATACGTTTTCAGTTTTTTTCTGTAAATGTAGCTCTTTTTTTTCCTTCAGGACCTGTGGATCAGAAAAATTTTTGTTGAGCAACTGTTTGAAGGGTGTAGTGTAGTATCGAAAAGAGTTTTTCATCCCATCTATTCGAAAAACGATGATTGGTTCTTCAATAAGTGCGAACAAAGTAGGTCTTTTCTGCAAGAGACTTTCATAGGGCAATAATGAGTTTTGAATTTGGAACTTGAATGTTGTTCCTTATAGTGTTTCGTGACCAAAGAGTTCGAACGAAAATATTGTATAAAAAGTTACTGGCTGGTTATCTGGGCATCGCGGCCGGCTGTATTAAAAAAAATGAAATGATAAACGCGCGAATACCATTCTTCATAGCATAATTTTAATTTTAATATAATTATACAAAAATGGGTTCGTCAGATAGTGAAAGTGTTACATTACCACCCGAAAATATAAGAAGAGACGCATTTAATGTGATAGAGAACCTATTACCATGTAAATCCCAAGAAAAATATTTGAGAGTGTTTGGAAATATGGAAGTATTCCTCATATGGAAAAATGCAAACAGAGCGAAGACTTTTTCGGAATCTGTTTTCTTGGTCTACGAGTATTTCAAAAAAATTGCCTATAATTCTTTTCCGAATATCATCGTGTTAATAAATAAGTTCTAGATTTGTATCTAATAGCGCCTTTTATTTATTTTCCTCATATATGGGATGAAAAGTAGAGTGTCTCACACGGCCACAAAATTATTTTTCCTCGGGCGACGTATTTTGAATCCCTCGCTGCGGTCAGGATTCTACTTTGGAATCCTTCGCTCTGCTCTGGATTCAAAATAACGCCCTTGACGTAAAAATATTATTTTGCTCCCTTGTGACTACTATTGTAGTTACTGAGTAAAGTAATAATTTTATGTAATAACCTTATCTGTTAATCCGTGGATGATGTTCAATAAGCTGACTTGTTTTTTATAATAAGAGGTCAGCTTAAATATTGTCTCAGGGTGGAGCCAAAAGTTGTAGTGACGCTTGTGTACAATATCGCACATCCTGTAAACCATGTAAAAACGTGTTAAATTAAGTTAATATTAGAAATATCATTATGTAATTAAATTGTATGAGCAATGTATTACTTCATGACTGCCATAGCGTAGTCGAAGCCAGACTTTTCTTGAGAAGACTTTGTGATACCCATAGCCGTTTCTGAAATACATAAAATGAATACACAACGTGTGACAGAAAGGTGTAACCATATTTGAAGAGCTTACTCAGTCAATCGTATAGAACAACTTTTACTATAGAACAAACAATGAAATCTCAAATGAAAAATTTGCCCTTCCATACATTTCGACCGAGCGGCATTGGATTTTTAAATTTTTTTTTCGTTATACACGGTTTGTTCCATAGTAAAAGTTGTTCTATACCATTAACTGAATAAGCTCTTCAAATATGGTTACACCTTCCTGTTACAAGTTGTATATATATCGTCACGACATGAATCCCCGTCGGGGTGTCAGAGACGTTTTGAGTGTGAGCTGTGAATTACAAGTCACAGTTCCCACTCGGTACACCCGCGTTTTACCGATGATTATTACAAGCCAACGTGATGGGTATTGAGCCCTATCGCCGTACTTCGGGCACAAATACAAGCTTAATTAGGGCATCCAGGTTTCCTTACGATGTTATTCTTCACCGTTTAGCAAGTGGTAGTAAGAACAAATACTATGCACATAAATTCCGAAAAACTCACTGGTGCATGCCCAACCGGGAATAGAACCTGGATCTCCAGATTGATATGCCAGCGTTCTACTCCTGAGCTACCGCCGATACGATATACGTTAAATATGTTAAATTATCGATTTGCGACGTAAAGTCTAACTTCGACACCGCGCTTACCAACCCGCCTGTCCAGTGTGTGTGAGTTTGGGCAATCCCCCCCCAAATGAATTAGACTCCCAATGAATGGCCCCCAGGTCCCGGCAGCTCCACTATTCCCGACTACGGTGGCTGTCGCGGTAACGGTGGGGCAGGGGCTGCTAAGAATCTCCGGTCGAATGGTCACCAACACCGGCGACTCCTTTTGGCGACGTATAATGCACGGACGTTACGGGAGGACAGACATCTCGCTGAGCTCGAGTCAGAGTTAGGTAGAATAACCTGGCATATTCTGGGGCTATCGGAAGTCCGACGAGCGGGTGAGGACACGATAACCCTGGAGTCAGGACACCTGCTCTACTATCGAGAGGGCGATCAATTGTCTGTCGGTGGGGTTGGCATGCTCAAAGACCTCACTAGCAACGTGTTAGAAAACGGCAGTGTCTCCTTGCGGGTGGCATATCTTGTTCTCAGACTTAACAAGAGATATTCTCTTAAAGTCATCCAAGTGTATGCCCCCACGCCGAGAGACCCCGATGATGATGTCGAGGCCATATATGATGACATTACTAAGGCCAAAAGAACACCACCAAGACACATCAGACCGTTGTTATGGGGGACTTCAACGCCAAAGTCGGAATAGATACTAAATCTTTAGTTAACTATATGAACTTATTTAAATGGTACGGAACCCTCAGGTCGTGAGTCCTACCTGCACTTGACCGGTTTTTATAATAAAAAGTGGTACCATGTACCAATACATTCAACTCGTATTTGTGACAGACGTTTTTAACAGAAAACCAGAGTAAAAATGTGTTAAATTATTTGATGCCACTATTTCACATTAAATACTTTCTATTATTGTATTACTAGAGGTCAGTGGTGAGCTGACGTCATACTAAATTATTATTAAAAATTGGTTTTGCACTCACGTTTCTAACGGTATATATTCAACAATAATAAACGTGAGTTCAAAATCGTTTTTTAACAAAAAAAATTAAACTTAGGCACATTCTTTATTCTTTAATGTACACAGAAAAGCAGTTAAAACATATAATACATTAAAAGATATGTACACCGGCGAGCTTATCTCTAAAAAGAGATTTCTTCCAGCAAACCTAAGCGGGAAAGGGAAATTTTATTAAAATAAGTAATCATACATACGTGTACTACAAAAGATATATCCTAAATAATATATTTATATATATATACATATTACGGTACCTAAACAAAATATACATACATAATTATAATATACTTACTTACCTATAATACATATAAAGTATACATAAACTTACCTATTTACTATGACAGTGAGAGGTAGTGCTCTTTTAGCTTTTTCTTGAAAAGGCTCTTGGTGGGACTGTTACGAATACTGTGCGGTAATCCATTCATTCAAATAAAAAAGGTTTATTAATGCTATGTTTGCAAGGAAACTAGACAGACACATGCATGTATTTTACAGTATTCTAAAAACAAATCAATTATTTTACCCAAAAGTATATCGACAGTAACTTCACTCATGTAGTCGTGAACATCGAAGGTTTTACCAATTTCCTTTCTCATGTTATCCACCGTTATCTGGCTTCTTTGATTGAAGGTGCTCATGAACGATTTAAGGATATTTGCGTGGAATGTCGGTGCTATCATCTTTCGGTGCGTTCGCCATTTTTCCCCTGTAAATCAAATGGTTTGTTTTTAGTAACACTTTGAAACAAACTGAAGTAGTTATGCAAAAAAAATGCACATTAAATAGTATTAAGGACAATAGGAGTTTATTTACAATCTTTGCACTGGAATAAAACAATAAGAATTAAAATCATATTTCACATTTAGCATTAAAATCTTATTTCATAGAAAAGCAACGAGAAGGTCAAGTTTGACAAAAAAAAAGAAAAGTTTTAAATATCTTTAAAAAAAAATTGTGTGAAAATATTACTTTAGGGTAGATAATAGCGTCAAACAAATAATTATTTTTTCATATCTTTTTGTTGTATTACTTGACCTTCTCATTGCTTTTCCAAATTTTCAAACCTGAACTTATTAGGAGACCTTCCCCAAGCCACGGCTTGAAGAAGCTGTATTCATCAGCTTTATCAATATGGATATCGCTATCTAGTATAACAGATATATCTTCAGCGTCAGTCAGAAAGAACGCTTGTTTCCATCCAAGTTCGCATTTTATTACACTCCCATATAGCTTGCTATTGTGCATCAACACTTTCATCACTTCTGTTTTGAAAGAATTATAAAATGCATATTACAAGTCTTATAAAAGGTTATGATAATGAATATTTTTACTTAATAAAAGCTTTTCTTACTGTTTTATATATATATATATATATATATATGTATACAGATTTTTATGGATATTATGGTAGAAATTAAATAAAAAAGAAAACTTTTGGTATATATTTCGACCCACTTGGGGCCGTCGTCAGTCGAATATCGAATATTATCATAAATAAAATATAGTTAACAATAAAATTACAAACTTAACCTATTTTCTTAACCTATTTCATTTACCTTTTTGCTCTTATCTGGTGAAGGTAGAGAAGGGTGTGTCTGTCGGTCAGTGTTGTTTGTTTAGTCCGGATTTATTTCCATCAACACACACCACACATTAAACACCTACACTACACAACCCAACACTTCATGCAAAACAGAGAACTGCATTTATCTGCTGGAATGCCGGCACTGTCCAGCATTCTACGTAGGTGAGATAAGAAATGCGCTCCATGTTAGAATGAACCATCATCGACACACTACAGACTCAATACCTCATAACACTTTACCTATACCCACACATGCTCGCTATCATTCTCATTCATTTATCAACTGCTTCACTGTTCGTATCATTAAAGCATTTCACCCCCCTTTGACTGACATTGAACTGAGAACTTGGGAATCGTCTTACATTTGGTCACTTGGTGCCCACTACGGAGCCGGACTAAACAGACAACACTGACCGACAGACACACCCTTCTCTACCTTCACCTGATGAAAGCAAAAAGGTAAATGAAATAGGTTAAGAAAATAGGTTTAGTTTGTAATTTTATTGTTAACTCTATTTTATTTATGATAATATTCCATATTCGACTGACGACGGCCCCAAGTGGGTCGAAATATATATCGAAAGTTTTCTTTTTTATTTAATTTCTACCATAATATTCATAAAAATCTGTATATACATATATATACCTTTTTAATAAAACAGTAAAAAACGCTTATATTAGATTAGTAACACGAAATAAAATAAAATGAAAATACAAAATACAAAAAGACACTATCTAATTGCCAATCACTCTCTGCACAAAGCACCTCCACAGTGGTGACGTAAACCTGTCGGCTACTGTCTCCAGCCGTTGGGACTGTCCCGCGTGCTGCGGATCAGAGGGTGTCTTTTTTTTGTGAATTTTAGCTGCAAAGCTATCAGATTGATATTCAGCAAACATTCCCGACGCACTACATAAGCGGGGCAATCCCAGCAACATCCTAAATACATTATTATTAATTCAGAAAAATTAAACGTACCATTTGGCGATTTTCCTAAAAACAACAAAGAATTTCCAAGCAATGGTACTGGTTTTGGTCCAGGTATTTTTTTTCCTAAACGAATTTGTCTTGTTCGTTGATGCAATTCGTGTACAATCCATAAGATCACAGATATTGTGGCAACCGTGTAGAATACTACATTAGGTATGTACTCTTGCTGCTGTATGGTGGTAAGAGACATTTTTACTACTTTCTAATGATTTTAAAAACCGAATATTTAAAACAAACTTCAAAATAAATTGTAAATCACACTAGTCACTAGAAAAAGGTAGAAAGGTCGTTTTATAAGTACGATTAATTACCTCATACTATGCTAAGTTTACTGAGTGCCCACCTTATATAAACTACATTTTGAATTTACATGTATTAATTCGATGTTAATCAAGTCACAGACATTAGAATTTTTTTACGAATAGGCTCACGCATATTATCTTTCATATTATCTTTATCCGTTACGGTCAAATTGCCGAAATTTTCTTACAGATTCATGAGTTAATGGTTATTCTAATTCAATAGCTATTTCCATTATTTGTTTTTTGTTTGAAATTTGATTTTATATATACATACAACGTGTAACAGAAAGGTGTAACCATATTTGAAGAGCTTATTCAGTCAATGGTATATAACAACTTTTACTATGGAACAAAACCTGTATTTTTAAAAAAAAACGACTGTTTCATAGAAAAATGCAATTCCGCTCGGCCAAAATCGGTGTGAAGCGATACTGTAGCTCTTAAGAGGATGGCCTACCCTAGCAAACATTTGTTATTACCCGTCCAGCACAATAAGTCCAATGGCAAAAACCTTGTTTGCTTTTCACAAAGGCTCATTGGCCTCTTTTTATTGGACACGTAATACCAATAATCACGCAGCGAAACAATAAATTAGTGTGTTCTTAGCTAATACTGAAATATTTTGTAGGCAAAAAAATATTGAATTTAAGTAGAATGACTTCATATTTCTGTTACCTATTTTATGAAAAAAAAAATCAAGTCAATCCGTGAACCGCTTTCTTCTGCGGAACGTTTAAAAACCAAAAAAACTAGGTTTAAAAAAAAAAATTTTCAGGCCAATGTATATTTTATTATTATTTTTATTTATTCATTTTCAACTTACATCTATAATTAACAACAGGTTCAAGCCTTATGCGATAGAATGCAAATACAAATCAACTTATACTAAATATATTCCTAAATTATTTACTTATACCCTATATTACACAATGTACACATATCTTTGTGAAATCACTCACAGCACAACAGAAAGGATCGATCAATTCTACGATGAGATTTAGAGAGTGAAGTGCGTGTTGATGTAATGTAAGCAATGGCTTATAAGTAATAAAAGACCAACAAAACGAATGTATTCTTTTCTATATGAGGAGAGACCAAGTTTCTTCCAACGAACCCTTGAAAATCTGGCGTTGTTGATGTTCTAGCTTCAGGTGTCCCGTTAATAGAAAGTAACATTTCTAAGAAGAAAATTGAGAGGAGAATCCCTTACACTTCGCCTCCCCTAAATTAACTTTCTGTTATGAATTACAAGGGTTACTTAGTGTATTTTAGAATATTAATAAGTACCCGGTATCCATAAATAAGGCCAAGTTCATTAGTTTTTAGGTTCTCATAAGAAGTCACAAATAATTCTGTTAAAAGATTTGCGAGTACATACATAGAACATAAAAACATAGTTTTGAAATGGATTACCGTGAGTGGACTATAAAGAGCAAGTCACAGCCCACACGTCATGTGTGCAGTTGTACACATGTACAATGAAGATTATTCAGTCCCAGCCAAAGAATTCAAAAGTTTAGATGAGCCCTGGCACCTAAAATCTATTGCATTGTTTTTGAATGCGATACGCCAACTGCAATTTGGACCTGCCTTTGAAGGCCTACTTCTCTCACAGGGGTGGTCCAAAACTTTCATAAAAATATATGATAGGCATTATAGAGTCAAAAATAAACTTTAAGTTTCATAAACTATTTTTCTATTGTAAGTTTTGTCAAAAAAAATCGAAAGTCATCGAAAGTTTCAAATGATTACACAAGAATTCTCTTACTCCTTCCAAACGCCTAAAGCGATTTTAATCATTATTTCACCAAATTATAGGAAATTTTTAGATCTTATTTATTATTTATTTAGTTATTTATAAAAAAGGTACACCAACAATGTCAACACAAACAACATAAATAGATATACATTGGGCCTTGTTCTGGTGTTGCCATCAATGACAGGTGAACACAGCATTATCAGAAAACATTAGCATCAATAGAAATTACAAAAAACTAGTTAATATTAACAATCCAAACATACACATAAACTAATTTAAATCTAAGCTTAAAATCTAGACAGACAGTTAATACAAATTACTTAACAATATAATAAAATTAAGATATATATATCATTTATAAAAATATATATATGTGCATAAATATTTAATAACACAAATTTCTAAAATTTCTAAAAAGAGAGAAAAAAAAGCCTTGTAGGAAGCCTCAATTGGTTTTCTTTTTTTGTAAACCTAATGAAATGACACTTGGAGGTATTCAATTGCATTTTGTTTAAAAGACACCAGGAACGTACACGCTCCAGATCATCCTGAAGTAACGCAGCATCCGCTTGTGAACTAATTATCCTAAATATCTTCATGTCATCTGCGTACAAGGAACAATCACTATTATGCATGCAATTAACAATATCATTAACGAAAAGACTGAACAGTATTGGCCCAAGATGAGAACCTTGCGGAACTCCCGAGGTTGCTACATAGTTTTTGGAGGAACAGCCATTAACAACTACAGCTTGTGGCCTATTGCGAAGATATGATGCAAACCAAAAATGTAGATGGCGCTCTATGCGATATTGATATTTAAGCTTATGAAGCAAAACTTGATGACTTACTTTATCAAATGCGCTACTGAAGTCGATATAAACCACATCAACTTGAGCACCATGATCAACGCTCTGAATTACAGTTGAAATATATGACGCTAGATTTGTCAAAATTGACTTCTTTTGCCGGAAGCCATGCTGCTTATCGCTAATTAAATGCTGGGTATGGAATGTAATTATTGGGACCAGTAGAGATTCAAACAGTTTAGAGAACGTGGAAAGGGTAGATATAGGTCGGTAATTGGTAACCCTATCTGCAACACCTTTTTTAAATATAGGGACAATACGAGCCTTTTTCCACTCATCCAGAAAAACTCCAGTCTCCAAGGATTTATTAAATATTAACATGAGAGGATAGGATAATGCAGAAGCACATCTTTTTAAAATAGTGGTGGGATATAGTCAGGACCAGCACCCTTATTATGGTCCAGCTTCTTTAAGAATTCAAATAAAGATTTTTCATATATCTTAACAGATGACAGGACACTGTTGCAGGAATCTGACATGGCTACTGTTTGGTTAGGAGATCCACTGTTATCTTCAGGATTGAAGCTGGACACGAACTGAGCAGCAAATAAGTCAGCCACATCCCCCGGAGACTCAGCGGACTGATCTTCTTTAAACATGACTGAGGGAAGAGAATTAGAACCACATCTCTTTTGCTTAATAAAGCTCCAGAATACTTTGGGGTTACTCTTAAGACTATTCTCAATATTGGAGATGTAGCTATCGTAACATTGGTTGTACAATTTATTGCAACGTTTTCGAAGAATGTCATGTTCTAGCTTGTCTCGGGGGTTTTGGTACCTACGGAATTTAGTACGCAGTCTATCCTTCTCTTTCAATAGCCTCACCAATTCAGGAGTAAACCAAGGGGGTTTGTTTTTCTTACATGGCTTTCTTTTTGGGACAAACATTGTAATAGCTTCTTTGATCCTGTCATAAAATACTGTAACCATATCATTAACGTCGCTGCAATTTTTAAAACATTCAGGCCACACTATTTTCTTTATAAAAGATGGCAGGTTTACAAAATCAGCTTTATAAAAATTAAAATCGGTTCGTGGTACAGGGGTTGGTATTTTGTTTATACGAAGGTTAACACAGATATCTAAGGGTGGGTGAAAACGATCCAGTTTACTCAACAAAACATCAGAATTACGGACCAAACATGGGACATTACTGAGAACCAAATCGAGCGTCTTACTTTGAAAGTTTTTAATAGGATTTCATTGTTGTAGCCCAGTCAAACATATGAAATCAGTTAAAGCATATCCAATTTTAGTGTGGTAATTATTTGGTTTAAGTCCCTCCCGCTCATCATTTCCGGTCCAGGATACGGAACCAATATTAAAATCGCCTATGATCATAAATTCATCCAAGTTATTAATTATATTAGAAGAATTTTTTAGATATGTTTCAAGTTCTTTCAATTTTACTGGCGAAGGCAGATAAACAGCACCAATACCAAGGCGTTTAGGTCTATTATCATGTAATAACTCAAGAATGATCCACAAATCTTCACAAGTACTCTCCCACTCAGTAATACGGACAGACTGTAAAGTTTTAAGTACAGCTATCAATACGCCGCCTCCATCCTCCTTAACAATAGATTGCACTGTACGATCTCGGCGGTATACTTGGTACCTAGCATCAATAAACTCACCATTAAATATATTACAATTTAGCCAGGTCTCTGTAAGAACAATTACATCAAAACAGTTTTGTAAAATATTCTTTGCTATTGCACATGTTTTGGTTCTCATTCCCCTAACGTTTTGATAATAAATATGGAGTAGGCCGGCAATTAAGAATAATAAACTACATGGTTGAAACAGAAAAAATAGAATTGAAGTTACTTTAGCCTACTTAGGAATTCATGACTATGTATGGTAATCGCTTGAGCAGATTCAATTTTCCTCATTAATATCCTACCATTCCTAACCCAAACAAACTTATAGGACAACTCCTTAGATTTTAACTCAGCCGCAGCACGCAGAGACTTCTTTTCACGAGACAGATGTTCACCGACAAATATGGGGCATTTGTCACCACCGATGCCTATGAGACTGGTATTGAGTCTATCCTTTGGATTAGACTTGTTATATTTGGCAACTGATGCTATGACGGTATCACGACAACGAGTGCTGCGCAGTTTAGCTACCACAGCTCTTGGACGACTGCTGTTGCTATCCATTTTGGCAACACGGAAACAAGACAAGATGTCACCATCTTCAATTGTGTGGTTGACTGCATTTCCAATATGCATTATCAAGTTAGCCAAGTTTTCAGTCTTTGATTCTGGTAAACCATGAATTTCTATATTTGCTTCTCGTGTATGATTTTCCATGTCCGATAATCGAGTCATTAGGTCTTTCACATTTTTTGTTAAAATATCAGTTTCAGCAACTAACTTCTTTATATCATCTTCACGAGATTTGAATTTGGTGGATATTTCTTCGTAAGATTGTTCAATGAAATTTACAGATTTAGTTAACTCGGCAACACCCTTATTGATTACTAGTAGTTCTTTATTTACTAATTCTCTCAAAATTTAAGGCAACATTTTTGGCAGATGGTCGTTGATTGCCTTCAAGATTTCAGAGCTGATGAAAGCAGATAGCTCATCAATAGATGTGCCAAGAAGATTCTCGTCACCCAGGTGGTTATTTTGTGAAGATTTAGCGCGAATAGTTACATTACTGACGCCGGAAACAGATCCATCGTCGAATTTTGATGCAGCTGAATCGACTTCTGATCTTTGGGTGGTACGGGCCGGTGTTAACGTATTATCTCCTTTGGGACGTTTGTTTTTACACGCCTCACATTGCCAAACCTTTCTTTGCTCCCTTGTAAACTGTTTAAATTTCGTTTGATGTACATTAGCGCAACTAAGGTCATAAGTATTTTTACACAAACAGCATTCCATATATTCACTGCCTTTGATTAGAGATGGACATCCAGCACACACTTTAGACATTGTGCACAAAACGGAACACAAATTTATATTACAATCAACACTTGCTAGAGATCTGTCACTGTCAGCTGCAACTCTGCAAGCGAATTAGCTGTTGTGATGGTTGCGCTTGCGCAAGTTGCGAAAATTTTGTGTGTTTATTGGTCCGTAATTTGAATTTAAATGTGTTTTCCAAAATATGTTATCGTTGAGATTGACGCCCAAGTAGAAATATAAAATATTTTTTGTGGAAATACAGCTGAGCTCACCGTTGTGAAGTGCAATGTATGACTGGAACTCACTCGTAGAGGTTAGTCGAATGTTTTTATACAGATTTCATTACTAAACACTGGTTATAAGATAATATTTCCTAGTTAATTGTAAGAGAGATACACAAAAGCTATGTTTACGTTTGGCAGGGTTGCCAGGATATGATATCTAAAAGATAATAATATAGATCATATAGATCATAATATAGATAATATAGATCTAAAAAATTTAAGTTCTAATTTTTTTTTTGTTCATGGCGTCCATTTTTGCGTCCTATTTTGCGCTAGCCGAAGACGCAGTGGTTGTCGTAACAGCCACTTTTCAAGGCACGCTAAAATGAACATTATTTCAATGTCGTTTCCGTTGATGTTTGTGCCGACACACATCGAGTTGCTTATTTAGCGTGGTCATACGCCTTAACATAATGCCGACGCGCGCCCACTCATGAGTGCGCAATCTGTCTACCTACGGTCAGCAAGCTGATCAGACTACTAAAGTTGTTAAAATGATTAACTTTAAGTGCACTTAAGGCGTCCAACTATCACTGTGTTCAGATGAGCACTGATTGAATGAGCACTAATATGATGAAACAGAAGAAAATCCATCATATAGGAATTCCCTAGCGGTATCGGATGATTGCCGGAAAACGATGTACTCAATGCTGCTTATAACTTAAACTCTCAGGGATAGCAGCAGTGTATCTCGTTCCCGATTAAGGTGCGTTCCGAAATATAATTTGTATCCACAAATTACAATACAAATTTGTATTCATGAATCTCGTACAATTTTCGTACGAGGATGGATGTGAGCTCGTACCTCGTACCGAGACGTCTAAATCTCGTACTTGTACGAGAAACCTCGTACGGATGGCAACCCTGTCTGATTCCAAATGTGTGAGCGTCACCCATTTTGGTGCTGTCATAGTACGGTAAGGGCTTATCTTTACTTTTGAATTCTCTGGTCCCAGCGGGATGGGTGGTGAACGGTACTTCGAGCACAAACATACAATATACCTGTACCGGATTTGAACTCGTGACCTCCAGTTTAGTTAAACAGCGCCCAAAAAAGGTACATAATAAACATAATTATGTACATAATAATACCTAGAATACGTGTTTCATTACTGATTCTATTCCCTTTACGCATGTGGCTAATAAAATACCTATATGAAATGTCTTGATTCAGAAATTCATAAGCGTGCTGCCGAGCCGGTAGGTAAGGTATGGGGAGATTACCCACCAACCTTCCCATGGCCATACCAACTCTATGGTTATAATGCCCAAACGCGGGTGGTATGCACGGCTCTACGGGATTTAATACCATTCTGGTTACCCTGCTCTCTGCATTGCTTGAACCCCCCTAAAAGTTCTTTTTTAATTTTATAAAATGTCCCTAACCCGTCTCTCCCACTCTGAAGGAGTGGGAGCGGGCGTTTCAGACTCTGCCACCCGTTCTGGGATAAACAATCACATTCTACATGTAGCACATCAGTATTTTGTGGTCCAGCATTTAATCGTCTGCTGCTGTTCGTCTGCTCTCATTTATATATATAAATATTATTAAATAAATAAGCACCTTCCGTCGACCAATCCTTAGCCGCACTCCCACTGTCTTCGCCTGCGGTGCCACGCGTGAGCGAATATCTTTAGCAGCCTGTAGTTGGCCTGCGAAGAGACCAGGTCGCAGTGGTGCAACGGGCGCGACTCTCCGTGCAATACTCCATGCAGCATATCCCTACGCTCGTCCTTGTAAAGAGGACAGTGCCACAGAACGTGATCCCGGTCCTCAGAGCCCGCACCACACTCGCACTCGCATACTTGGAGCAGTGGAACGTAGTCGATTGACCGCCATAATAGCACAGTTGTGCCCCTAAAATGCGCCGAAGCAATGATATGAACCTTGGGTGCTCTCCAGGTACTCTTAGAACAAATGTCCTGGCTCTTTGCTACTCCGCAGTGGAATATGCAAATCCCATCAAAAACATAAAATGATACAAAAATGTTAAGTCTCGCAACACCTTCCACAATAAAAAGTTGTGAGATCTTATGTTAAGCCAAGTCTGTTATTTTAGTTAGTATGGGAGCACCTATTTTACAAACTTATCATTAATTGTTTCCTAATTAGTTACCTACCAATATTTAGTGACTGTATTAATTAATATTAGTCATCTTTATTTCTATAATAAAATATAGTGACTTCGCAATCGCAGAGCAATATAATAACTTATCTACTTAATATCAATTTATTAGCGATCTGAGAAGATATTTCTACGCAGCAGCGCTTTATTTGTGCTGTGTGATTGCTAAGTTTATATTATATTATAGAAATATAATACAGTCACTAAATGTTGGTAAGTAACAAATTGGGAAACAGTAAATGATAAATTTGTAAAATAGGTGTTCCCATACTAACTAAAATAAAAAGGTGCTTCGGTGCTTGATGGCAGCATATTCATCCCCAATTGCTGGTTCTTATATAAAATAGACTGGTGACGGGCAGTGGCGTCACTGGTGCGAGGGTTTCGGCAACAAAAAACGCTTCCGAGCCCAAGAACACCTGGCCCTCCGCACCATCGTCGACGCGCCTCGCTACGAAAGGAACGACACAATCGCGAGGAACTTGAAGATCGAGCACTTGGACGACTTCATCAAACGGCTTGAGGCGGGGATGTTCGTGCGCAAGAAACACGCGCCGTTCTCACACTTTCGAGAACTGGCGCTGCACCGTGCGCAATCCCCCAACCGCAGCCGTCTCCCAAGGGACCTCCTGGACGATGAGCCAATACCGGACACGACCAGAACACCACCCGCGCCGAGCGTGGCCACGCCGCATGCACCCGCACCACCCACCGCCATGCTGGTCGCCACAGATGCCACAGTGCCGCGTGCGCCCGCGCCGTGTGCACCCCCTCACCTGCGGCTCCTCCCTGAGTCGAGCTCTTCTCCTCGGGAGTCAAGCCGCAGCAAAACACGGACAAGTCCACAGTGCGCCCCGGTGCACAACACAGATGACCTGCCCATAATTATGGGCAGAGATGATGCCTCAGTAAGGGGGCACCCGCCCCGAAACTGAGTCCCCACGCCCCACAAAGGGGGATGTGAGATGACCAACGAACGAACAGAGTCACTGGGTTTCAGCACTGCGTTAACCAACCCGCCTGCCCTGCGTGTGTGAGTATGGGCATTTCTTTTAGGAGGATTGCCAAGAGTAACAAAATCTTGGAAAGGCCTATGTCCAGCAGTGGATGAACCAGCCTGATTGGTAGATGGATGTTTGACTTACTCTGCTAAACGATCTAAAATCATATGAACCTTTAAGTCGATTTAATCTCCCTTATCAAAATATTTGATTAACACATGTTAAAAACTTGATGTTTTATTGGGTACATGTATACCAGATATAGAAAAATGTTTTGAAATATGTGTTTGTTTCTGGTGCCTGGTATGATAAATTATTGGAGGTAGTAATCTTATAGGTTTTAACGGATGTAATGCTTGATTAAATAAGGCAGGCGTTTTCTTTTTTCTATGCAAATACACACACAAATTACATTTCTACGAGAACTTACTTATTTTTACTGAACTTCCTGGTGATAACTGGTACGGTTGGGTACATCCTCAAAGTCTCAAGGATGACTCGTTCCAGATATTTCATCTTCAGTGTGCCCTCGAACTAGGGTTGCCAACTTTTTTTAGAAGAAATAAAGTATATCTGATTTCAGGGAAGGTAAATAAAAAGTACGGTCCTTTAGAAAAAAGTATTCTTTATTCAAGGGACTTGTTAGCTTCTTCTACGATTAGTAGCCCCACCAACATCCGGATGGCAGAGCATTAACTTCCTCTACGAGCAGTGGCGCCACCAACACCCGGATGGCAGAATGTTAGCTTCCTCTACGAATAGTGGCGACACCAACATCCGGACATGAATGTACAAAGTAGTTACATATTTAAAAGAAATATCGGTACATATATCTATTGTATAATTAATTACATATTTTGAAACGTAATTATTATTCACTACCAACAACTAATCATGTACGATGTAATGGGTACAGACCTTTGTTAATTAACCGGCGGTAAAACGCCATCTTTAATATTCAATAAGTGTTCTTTTTTTTTAAAACAGATATTTCTTTATTTAATCAGTTTAGGTCTCTCATCAGTATGATGTACAAATTTAAGTATTTAGTAATTAATTATATAATTTGTTTCCTAATTAATTACACCCATACTGAATTAGTTGTACACATGGTTAAACCAGTGTACAATTGGTTTGGTATAGTGTTTGGTATATAGACGTTGTTGATGGAGATGTATAAAAAGGCCAGTAGGCCATTTTTGGCGCGCATTCTGTGACCGATTAATTGTAGGGTGTCACTCTGCCCGATGTCACTCTCTATGATCATCATCTCTTTTTGATCATTGCAGTATCCATTAAAATTATATATTATATGTCTAGGGCTAAAAACATATTTAGGAGGCTCTACCTACATAGTAATACTTAGAAGAATATGCTCAAGTATGTAATTCGAAGATATCGCACATATCGTTATGAACGGAGGGCTACGCCGACGTAAAATAATTCGATCGATCATTGTTCGGTTCTATATCCTTTTCTATTTTAACACTATTTTAATGTGTGTGTCAGAGATTGATGTATCCTCAAACGATAAAAGATTGAATTAATCATTTGGGCCAGTTTTTGTTGAGTTTGAAACTGAAACTTATTTTGCATGCGTCATTGCAGTACAATAATTTGATAGTTACAAAGATGAAGATTATTAAGAAATCACTTAACGTATTTAGTTGAAATAAAATAAATCTGCTCTCTCATAGATTTGTTTTTTTTTATTTGTTAGAAAAAGCCAGGGGGAATAGTAATGCAATTTTAGAATTATAAATTTTTTATAACTTGTATCCACGCCAAACCTTTGATTAATTTAGTGAAGATGCGGTATAACCACAACGCGGTTGGATCCACAAATACAGGTCCAGCGGGCCTATCTTTGTTTAGTAGTATTCTAGGCGGCGTTTGTATGCACGTATTTGAAAACACCTTTACCTGTGCTATAAAATCCAGAAAAAACCTGCAGATATGCCTCCGTGTGCATTTATCGGGTGTACAAATCATTCAAAACAAAAAACAAATTTCATGGCATCACCTTCCACTCGTAAGTACACCAAAATCAGAAAATTTCCTTAAATTACTTTCTGTTTGTTTTGTTTACACTACGCCATTTGCAGAAAAGGACGGTAATATTCAACATGAATGTGTGCGACTAGTTCAGTTGCACTAGCGACGACAGTCTTTCGCTTGCATGCCGCGTCACGTACAGAGGCACAAACTTATCTGCTTCGGTGAGCCAAACTTAAATGGCTTCTATTGTCACTTTATGACAATAGAAGCCATTTTTATTTGCTTTATTTTCTACCGGAACAAATAAGATTGTGGCTCTGTAATCACACTAGACTTCACCACTCGGCTCAGCTCGCTTTCTCTCGGCTTTGTAACGAATCGAGCCGACCAAGCAATATCCTGTCTTGCTCGCTAAAAAGTCTTGTATCGTCAATCTATCTCATTCGCTGATGGTAATTGCATATACATAGTACGAAATACCTGTTCCATTTCTCGAATCAGTCGAGTAAGGGCGTTACGAATCTTCACTAAATTAATCAAAGCGCCAAACGCGCCAAGGCGAGCAGCTATGTTTGATTCAAATTCAAATTCAAATTCAAATAGTTTATTTTGCAAAGCAGGATAGATATATACACTTTTTGCACGTCAAATTTAATCTAATAAAGAAAATATATGTAATAAAATAATAAATGTACATGAACTAAATTAAAGGTTTATTTAATTTATGTAGCAATATATTTACGATTAAAATGAGAGGTAAAATATATATTATACAAGGTAAAATCCAATCAGCCGCCCGAACCCATACCGGAGACCCGGCCAGGGACCAGGAACAAGGTTCAATGATCACCAACCGAGCCCCCAGCACGAATCCAGGCGGCCGACCAAATCCCATCCTATATACTACATACTAATAGGTTACATATATAAATACATGCCTACCTCCGCCCATTCGATTAGTCTTGCTAAGAAGAAGGGCAAGAAACTTAGCAAGATCATGTCTTTTTTTTCAACATAAAACTTATACTATACAATATATGACTTATATCTACTTTAACCAAGGGATAAGAAAATACAAGACAGCAGGAATTCAGGTTAATGAAAAAAAAAGAAAAACATATATATCGTTGTCTACCTGTCTCATATAGTCCTTTTCCTTTTACAGTCTGTAATCAATTAATGTTTACACCTTAGAGGAATCATAAGTTAAGAAATTATACTATTTAATTAAATTATAACTTACTATCATTATCACTATAACACCATGCTTCACCATCATCCAAATATTCATTTATTTTATAATATGCCTTTTTCAATAGGCCCTGCTTAATATACAGTTTAAACTTATTCTCTGACAAAGTAAGGACCTCCTTTGGAAGTTTATTGTAAAATCTTATACCATGTCCTACGAAAGAAGTACTCACCTTAGCGAGTCTGATTTTTGGAAAAGCCAATTTATGCAAATTTCTGGTTTCCTTGCAATGTTGCTTACCAAGCCTTGGGAAAGACTCAACATTTTTTCTGACATATCTAAGGACTTGGTAAATATATTCACAAGGAACCGTTAATATATTAATTTCTTTGAACTTTTCTCTTAATGAATCCCGGTGCTTCATATTATAAATAGCCCGAATTGCTCTCTTCTGCAAAACAAAGACTGCGTCTGTATCCGCGGCTCTACCCCATAACAGCATGCCGTATGACATAATGCTGTGAAAGTAACTAAAATAGACTAGTCTAGCAGTATCTATATCAGTAATTTGTCTTATGCGTCTAACAGCGTATGCGGCCGAACTAAGTCTACCACATAGGGCTTCTATGTGGGGACCCCACTGAAGACGAGAGTCTACCATAATGCCCAAAAACTTAGTTTCGTTAACTAACTCCAGCTTGTACCCCTGCAAAAGCAAATTACCATCCACTTGAATTACATTTGGTAACGTTAATTTTATACATTTTGTCTTTTTTGCGTTTAAAACTAAATTATTTACAGTAAACCAATCAAGCACTAGTGATAAAGTTGTATTCGCGCCGTCAAGGATATCTTTACGTCTATTAACTTTAAAAATAATGTCGTCTGCGAATAATACTATCTTCGTTAAGTCTTTAACTAAATAAGGAAGGTCATTTATGTAAATTAAAAACAGCAAGGGCCCTAATATGGAACCCTGTGGGACACCCATTTTAACTAATGCTCCACACGATTTTACCCCGTTAATGTCTACCTTTTGAATACGATCACTAAGATATGACTTCAATAACGCCAAAGATTTGCCCCTCACTCCGTAGTGATCCAATTTAAATAAGAGTGTTTCATGATTAACGCAATCAAAGGCTTTCGAGAGGTCACAAAATACACCAAATGCATCTTGCTTCTCTTCCCAAGCATCAAAAATGTGCTTAACTAAAGCAACTCCTGCATTTGTGGTTGACCTCCCTCTAGTGAATCCATATTGTTCACAGTGAAGCAACTTATTTAAATTAAAATGAAATAACAATTGATTAAAAACTATTTTTTCAAAAACCTTACTCAATACCGGTAAAACTGACACAGGTCTATAGTTTGAAGGGTCCCCGTAGTCACTTGATTTAAAAAGGGGGATCAATTTACTAAACTTCATTAAATCAGGAAAGATACCATCATCTACACATTTATTAAAAATTAATGCCAAATAAGGAGCTATTAAATCAATAACAGAACTTATAACTTTCACAGATAAGTCCTCGGTTTTTTTCAAGTTAAGCGATTACAATGCTTTAATTACAGTTAAAGAATTAATATGTTTAAAAGCAAATACAGAAAGACACTGAGGTACGTGATCTATTAAAAGTTCCTGCGCAAGCCCAGGGCTTGAATTTAAAACTTTAGTTGTTAAGGAAGGAATTTCAGTAAAGAATTGTTCAAAGGCATTCGCAACTTCTTTATCTCCTGTAACGACTTCATTGTTAATACTTAACTTAAGTTCGTTATCTCGTTTCTCACTTTTCCCAGTTTCAGTATTTATGATGTTCCATACTGTTTTTACTTTGTTATCGGACCTTTTAAGTTTTAAGTTCCTGTTACACTCTTTGTAACAGATTCACTACATTCTAAAATGCATGCTAACTTACTAGCTAATTGTTTTTTATAATAATTTGCAAGGTACAAAGTACCTTCTGTCAAAAAAAAATCACGAATGTAGATATTCGTATCTACGTAGTGCACTTTGTCAATGTGTCCAGCTGAGAAGTTGTGCATGCACATATTCAAATTGTATAAAGTAGTTTTTTGTGATCCTGTAAGTACTTCTGAATAAGGGAATTCACAAATGATGATTTTTTTAACACTAAGTTGTAACATTAGCTCGAGATATTTTATAAGGTCACTTTGTGTGATACCTGTACTATTTCCTATCAGCAGAACAATTGTAGTATTTAATTGATATTCCATTTTGAGCAAACGCTCTACAATTTGTATGAAAGATGCACCTGGCATACAAATATTGGTCACTTTCTGCATAAGTTTATTTCCTAATAAGGGCCCTAAGTTTTTTCCAATAGAGTCTGTAAACACAACAGTATTATGTCCTTGCGACGCCGAGGATTCAGTCGCTGACGCAGCAACCGACAAGGGCTCAGAAGGCTGAAGGGAAGAGCTCGGCGTGGGCAGCGCGTCAGACGTAGGTGCAGGGTCTGACGCGGTTTCCACTGCAGGAGTGGATGATGGTTCTGCGCCATGACCGGAGCCACGACGAAGGCGAGCAGAACGGCGACGTTGCTTTCGACGGGTAACCTTGCTCATAGGTTCAGGTGTGGAGACTGGTGTTTTGGGACGCTGGTAAAGCTGACGGTCCTCACCTACGGACTCGGACGGAGGCACTGGCACTTCAGGAGAGCGTGGGGACACTCTCAGACCAGTGACAGAGGCGTGCTCCTGTGCGGGGGGTATCATGGTCATGCCAAGGGGACTCTGAGATGGTGAGAGGCCCACAGACGTATGTAGATCCTGAGGGGTCAGTATAGGCGGAGTATCTGGCGAAGCTGGTGTTGCAGATGATCCACACAGCAGGCAGCTACTGTGTATGCAGCTAGGTTCCTCTGAAGGCTGTGTCGCTTTTACAAGTAACTGTAGTTTTTCATCATCATTTGATTTGCAACTTTTATATAATACTGATATCAATCAGATTGACTTTCAATAAGTGTCTATGATGTACCAACATTGCAAAATAAATTATTCATTCATAATCCTTAAGATGGATCTGAGTTACGATCTTGGCTGCAATCTATAGTTTTAGCGATAAGGATAATTAAGAGGAACGCCATCTCTCGATTGATTTACTTTAATTTTAAAATACTCTGGATATAGCATTCTAGGGAACTAGAATATTGTTTAATTCATAAATAAAACCAATTGATACTTTTTGTGATGATTTATTCGTTGTCTTTATAATGAGGCTCAGAATCTGTTGCCAATCCTGAACCGACATTAATAATGAAATTTTCTGTTCTGCCATCTGTCACTGAATCTATTATACCATCAAGCTGCATCATCTTATGTGAAATAAAATGCAGTTTAATGTGAACAGAAGTGTATTCCACAGAAGTGGGTCTCCAAACTTTTTTGCCTAAGGGCGACATTGATTCCTCCACTAAGTCCCGAGGGCCAAGACTATAATAGCTCATGATTCCAAAATACTGTAGTTTTGACGCGCAAATTTTCATATTGGGATTAGCTGGTCAGTGAGATATCTATTGTGCAGGGCGCAGGAGTGTACTCCGCCCCGTTCGCAATTTCGGTTGGTACTTCGGGCAACAGCGCGTGCTGTGCGCAGACCTTGAATTAGGGTTGTAAACAACATACATATAATAACGCTACTTTTAGACAAATACGCATGATAAACTATAGCGGGATAGAAACCGGGCATGTCTCGCCAGCGACCGCGGGCCGGATTGGTGGTGCTCGCGGGCCGGTCTTAAGAATAAGAATAAGAATATATTTATTTGCTTTAACAAGGATAGATAGTACTAGGTGTATAGTAGGTACATGCAAAAGAGCTCCTTATTAGCTAGTTTTAATGTAGCATGGAAATTTTGGTACAAAAGAAATATTGGACATCAGTAAAAGAAACATTCACAAAACAAGAACATACTCGTAATAGTCAAACAATCATTCATGCATTATATTTATAGCATCCAATAGAAATTAAACTTGAATTTAATAAATATATCAACTTATACACATCTATTTATCTAGCGTTAAAACATTTTTGTGTCAAGAAATTCTTTAATACTATAAATTTGTTGATTTAATAACCATTTTAGATTTGAACAAGGTGAGAGGAAGATCTTTTCGACTCTGTGGAAGTTTATTATAAATCTTTATGCACATGATTATATACTAATATAGCACTAACCTGTTAGAATTTCTTGTACTTTTTGGATAATTTCTAATTATATTCCATCCATCCATCAGCCTAGTTCGTCCACTGCTGGACATAAGCCTTTCCAGGACTTTGCCACTCGCGGCGGTCATCCTGGAAGAATTGCCTTACTCACACACGCTGGGCAGGCGGGTTGGTGAGCGCGGTGCCGGAACCCTCGCACCAGTGACGCCGCTGCCCGTCACCAGTCTTTTCGCCGCCATCAATCGGTCCCAGGCATGGTGGGCCTCCTGGTTTTTTGCCTGTGTGCTGTCCTCTTACTCTCCCCCGAATTACTTCGAGGGGGTCTCCAAGTAAGATGGTGGTACCTCCACAGTCGAGCCCGGCATCAGCTCTACCACCTGTGATTAGATTACTATATCGATTATGATTATTAAATTACCAGGTATTAATTAGTAGGTGATATGATAAAACCTTTTATTACAAACACAGAATGTGTAGAGAGTAGAAAAACTAAGGTATGTGTCGGCAGAATAAAGGCATCGATAGCCATTTTAAAGCAGACTGAAGTTACCAGTAACAATTAGATTAAGTAACGTTATGTACTGTAACATATAGCTAGACAATATGTTAGGTTTAGGTAAGGCTAGGTTTTATAGGTAGGTTAAAGGACTATTAGTTGGCAATCGATAACCTTTATGGATCGACATACGTCGCATTGACTGAATTATTTCGTGTTTTCCGAAAAATAAATACAGATCGAATATAAAAGATCTTTCAGACAAAACACGAGCAAGATTCCATGAAGATTCCTTAGAGAGTTCCATCGATGTGAAGGTGGCTCTCCATAAAGAAGATTCCTTAGAGAGTCCCATCGATGTGAAGGTGGCTCTCCATAAATAAAGATTCCTTAGAGAGTCCTATCGGTGCGAACGTGGTTCTCCATCTATAAATATTCCTTCTAGAGTTTTTGAAGAATTACAACAAGCGAGTGCTCTACGAGATTTAGAGCTGGGAAGCTGGGAAGGAAGGAAGGGATTCCTATACATGTATACATGATAATTAGGAAGAAAATAGATAAAAGAAAATATACAAGAAGTTAAAGTACAAAGTGGCGTAATTCAACAAAATCCCTACGAGATCCCGAGTATATTTATGTATACAGTGTGTCCCTCGTACAAGTGCACATCCGAAAAGGGGTGAAACTAGACCTTATTTTATCGACAAAAAATGTTTGTTTTTTTTTTTAGAAAATCTTTGTTTTGTAAACTTACGTTTTAATTTTTTTTTTGCCTACCGTGGAGACTATTTATAAAATATGTCATAACTTTTGATCTATCGCGAGTAATGCAATGAAATAAAACGGTTATAATCCCTAAGAATAGACGTTGCATACCAAATCAAAAACAAAACATAATCAACTACCATTATCCTAAAAGATTATTTCTTTAATTTTTTCATCTTTTTTTTCAGTAATAGTAAATTTTTTCAAAATAATGTCCCCGTTTTACTATACTTTTATTCCTATTTATCATTTTCTATTCCATCATCTTTCTAACAAAAAAAATACAACCATCTATCATAAATACAATATTTTCTACGAGCGGTTAACCAAAGGCAATGCGCTCGCGTCCCATACAAAGATACATTTTTGTAGATACATTTAGATCTAGTTTCACCCACTTTCGGATGTGCACTTGTACGAGGGACGCACTGTATAGAATCAAGTACGATCTGTTGACCAAACGAGGTATCCACCCTTTTATGCATGTCATGATCTAAACATAGAATATAGGTTATATTAATTTTGAATTGATTTACTTTAAATATACCTTGTTATTCATTGAAGTATTAGATAGTAGGTGTTCAAATGTAAAAAAAAAACAAAAATAAATAATTTTTCAAAAATAGATTTATTGTCAGACCTTATTTGCCAACAAAACATAATATTATTCAAATTCACTTTTTCGAGTTGTAATTATATTAAAAATATAATATTAGGCGATCATTTGGGCATAATTTAAATATAGTTTGTGAGGTGAATAAAATTTTATGAAAATAATATGAAATGAAATGTAAGTAGGAGTAGTTATAACTAAAGCGTGATTGTTGATATTTTGGGATAAATAATGATATTTTAGCATAATCCTTAAATTGACCCCTATTTTTAACAGCGTTGTTGATATAGTGCGCCTGCAAGTGTACAAATACTATGTCCCGTGGGATTCTTGATGATACAAGTATACGCTGTGTGCGAAGTGGGTGATGGGAGACACTAAAACGATCCGAGCGCTCAACGCGGCGAAAAAGCTAACTATCGGTGGACGGACGGTAAATTGTCACTGTCTGTAAAATTTGTGTACAAATAATTGATGATGAAAGTGGAAAAGAAATAACAATAATCATGCCACCTTTTTTGAAGAATAAAATAGAATTTTCAAGAGATGAACAAAAATTCTACTTACAATATAGCTGGGGTAAGGATTCATGTTGAAAGAATCATATAACGCTTGAAAGTTTATCAAATATTAAATAAAATTCCTGAAAACTTGTTCGGCTTATTGATGATATTTCACATATTTGCTGTGTATTAATAAACCTGCAGCCCCCATATTTGCAAAGAAAGAAAGCAGTGCATGATTTTTATTGTTTGATTCAGGGTTGATAAATAATGTATGCAGGTACTTTGAAAAATTAATCAATGTAAATTTTTATGTAGGTTAGTTTATTCTTATTTAAAATCATTACATAATTCCAGAGGCCTAATTAAGTAATCTAATTACTAAAATAAACATTTCATTAAATAACATTCAGAATAATTGACTCTTCAGTAAAAATATTGTTTGCTTCCTACTTATTATTATTATTTCTTACATTTATATTTTGCAAACTAAACTTTGAACAATGTCGGTCACGGATGCTTCACTATCTTCAGTATTGCAGCTTAAAGTAGCAGCTTCTATAATACACTTTAAAGCTGACTCTCCCTCCAACTCCGCAAGATCGAAAGGTACAGACTCATACCTTTTCTTTGCCTTGGGGTACATTTCTTCAAAGTATTTTCCTTTGGCGTACTTTTCTTTTGCAAATTGTCGGGCACTCTGTCTACCCCATTGTTGTACTTGACTCGATTTTGTGAAACTTTCTTCATGGTTGACGTAGTACAACAGTGCCGCAATATATTTACATCTTCCACTTTTATTGTAAACACAATCGCATCTAAAAACTAATTTAACCCGACCGATTTCGGTTTTACACCATCATTAAGGGTTTAAATAAGCTACTTTGGAAGTAATTCCGTACAATTAGGAGTAATAACTTCCACGGAATAACTTTCACAGTACTTTCAAAGTAGCTCATCTAAACTCTTGATGATGGTGTAAAACTGAAACTGGTCGGGTTAAATCAGTTTTTAACTGTGAAACGAGTGCAAGTGCATCTATTCATCATGTTTTTATCCAAGTTTCACCAAGTCCCGACAATCGCAAGTATTAATCATAGAATCACATTTGGCGTTGGTTACAAAGCGGTGGAATCAATCTGTTAGTAATTTAAATCGTATTAAGAAACTTTATCAATTACCAAACATTATGCGCGTTTCAAGTTTACAAAAAAATCTGCTTACATTCAAAGATGTTTTGTATGGAGTCGAAGTCACCGTACCCTGGCGAATCACATTTGCTTTAATGGTGTGGTTCATACTTTCGACTCGTACTTCTTCCACATCCTGGACATGTTGAGCAAGAACCAATTTTTTAGCTTTTATTTAAGTCTGAGGCTGAAAAGCGATGTCGTGTGACACCTTGAAAACCTGTTTTAAGGTGGTAAAAGAGGAAACCAATCTGAAATTGTTGAACTAGATGGCGCTACTGAAGCAAAGTGTACATAAATGTAAATAACTCATCCTATACCAAAATTTTAATGGATTCGCTCCATTTGCCGAGACTTGTATTAAAACAGAACATGTAAAGATATGCAAAAGTTCTATTACCCCTTTCAACACGACATACATTACAAAATCTCTGTAAATGCTTGAGTGTGCAATACTTCATTGTAACTGTGTGCGTATTTGTCAACACGTCATGTCTCGTGTATTATTATTTCACGAAAGAAGTTTCCTGTCTAAGACCGTATTTGCAATGAATAAATACGAAAATGCCTTAATCCGCAGAACTTCTTTCGTGAAAAAAATTTTAGATCAGCTGCGCTGCGTCGCGCGCTTTTTTTACAATTACTACGCGTCCAAGGACAAAAGGGCCAACCAATAATCGCCTCTGTTGTAAGGTAATAAAGTTTTCGTCATTTGTCTTGGACATGTACTTAGTTACCTAGTATGCAGGTTTCATTTCATTCATCCATGATTATGATAGATTCAGTCGCAAGTCGATCGTAAAAATATCTTTTTATAAAAATACTGATTTGAATGTTGAACAATACTGACAGAGGGAAAAGATAATATGCTTTCTTTATGCGATGGGTTAGCTAATATAACAACCTTTTTCTATACAAGGTGACTTTTTGATCATCGTCCAAATTCATACTGGAAGCTTGGTAAGTGATCAGCATCATAAATTGATAACAATAATTGTGAATTTTGTATAATGAAATTTCGACTTCCCATAGTAATTCACTCGCAGTCGTGGGTGAATCACTATGGGGAGTCGAAATTTCATTTTATGAATTTTACAAAAATCGTTATTGGTTCCTGATACTGATCACTTACCAAGGCTCAAATATGAATTTGGACGATGTTCACAAATTCACCTTGTATAGTTAACCATATCAATAAAATAATTGTCAATTTTGTCTCATTTGCATATATAAAATTCAAAGTCCTGACTGACTGACTGATATATCAACGCACAGCAAAACTGCTGGTCCTAGAGACTTGAAATTTTGCATATAGATACCTTATATAGTGTAGGCATCCACTAAGAAAGGTTTTCAGAATTCAACCCCTAAGAGGGGGAAATGGGGTGACAATGTCTGAAAATCGTTTGTATGGTTTATCGGGTCGCTGATTACGAAAACAACAACGATTTCTAAATCCAACGTGGTGGACGTGAAATACCATCATCCCCTGTTGGGATGCGATGGGGTTGAAATGTGTAAATATCAATATGGGTGTCGTTTTTATGGTTTTTTGGGACGTTAATTGTGAAAATGGCATCGATTTTAAAATTTAATATAGTGGACATGAAAATTCTTGAAATTATGTGTGCCAGTGCCAGAGCAAATCGGCTGTAACAGACGGACAGAGAGACAGTCACACAAGTGATCCTATTAGGGTTCCATTTTTTCCTTTTGAGGTCTATCTATATATCCACAATCTATCTATCTATCTATCTATCTATCTATCTGTCTATCTATCTATCTATCTATCTATATATCTATTTATCTATATCTCAGCAAAATATCTTTGGAACGGAAGGTGGTACATCCCTAGAGGTTGGACCACGGGGTGCCAAAGAAAGATTTTTTTTTAATATCAAATCTTTGACGGCCTGTATCTCCCGACCGGCTGGAGCTAGACCCATGTTGATGGGTGTCTTAGAAAAGGTCTCGATGAGATCTACCTGCCGAAAGTGTCAAAACTTTAAAGGCCTGTATCTCCCAAACAGCTGATGCTAGACCCAGTTCATGGTACTCTAAGAAAAAGGCTTGGTGAGATCTAGATGACGGTAAAAAAAAGTCGAAAAGAAATGCCAAAATTTTGATCGGCCATATGTCCCGAACGGCTAATTGTAGGGAGTTCGGGTTTCAACTAAAGTGATCGGTCAAGCTGGGGCTACATGACCGAAAACATTTTTGAATTTGACAGGTTTTGACAGTTTTTTGACAGATCCAAAAAAGTATTCATACTTGCATGAAACTCGGTATCAAGGGGCATTCGGGGTCGCCAATTACGCAGCCGTATTCAAATTTGACATTTTTGACAACCGATATGGATTTTGACTGTTTTTCGGAAAAACTTTGATCGGTGAGTCACCGTGTTTGGCACTCTGGCGATGCCGAAGGCCGAGCCAAGTTCGGCCTCGAGGGCGCGTTCTTCGTCCGAACATGCGAGTTTTACGGCCAAGCACTACACCTTGACTTACAGAGGGAGTGAGAGCACATATAATGTTTGTTTTTGAAAAAAAAAAAAAAAACCTGGCCCAGGCCACGCGGGCGAAGCAGCGGGCAGAAGCTGGTTTACTTATATATTCGCATATTATTTATACAAACACACATATGTATATAGGTACTCACGCCTGTCTCCCAGAGGGGTAGGCAGAGGCTACAGATTTCCATCTGCTACGATCCAGACAAACCTCTTGCGCCTCTTCCACATCCATCAATCTAGTCATACAAGCTCTTCCTTTTGGTCCCAACGAGTCACACCAAAACCAGTCACAGCGTAACTCATTGGGACAAAAAATAATAAAATGTCCCAACCAGTCACACTGTTACTCGATGGCACAACTTTTTATTTTATGTCCCAACGAGTCACACCCCCAAAACAAGAGTGTAACTCGTTGGGACTAAAATCTGTTACAGGTTGACAACTTTTTTCTTTCTTCCCTGTGGTCCCAACGAGTCACACCGAAAACAGTCACAGTGTAACTCGTTGGGACAAAAAATAATAAAATGTCCCAACCAGTCACACTGTTACTCGATGGCACAACTTTTAATTTTTCGTCCCGACGAGTCACACCCCCAAAACAAGAGTGTAACTCGTTGGGACTAAAATATGTTAAAAATAAAAAGTTGTGCCATCGATTACAGTGTGACTGGTTGGGACATTTTATTATTTTTTGTTCCAAAGAGTTACACTGTGACTGGTTTCGGTGTGACTCGTTGGGACCAAAGGGAAGAGCTTGTATGACTAGATTGATGGATGTGGAAGAGGCGAAAGAGGTTTGTCTGGATCGTAGCAGATGGAAATCTGTAGCCTCTGCCTACCCCTCTGGGAGACAGGCGTGAGTATATATGTGTGTTTGTATAAATAATATGCGAATATATAAGTAAACCAGCTTCTGCCCGCGGCTTCGCCCGCGTGGCCTACAGGAAACAATTTTTTTTTTTTTTCAGAAACAAACATTATAAGTGCTCTCACTCCCTCTGTAAGTCAAAGTGTAGTGCTTGGCCGTAAAACTCGCATGTTCGGACGGGGAACGCGCCCGCGAGGCCGAACTTCGCTCGGCCTTCGGCATCGCCAGAGTGCCAAACACGGAGACTCACCGATCAAAGTTTTTTCGAAAAAGAGTCAAAATCCATATCGGTTGTCAAAAAATATCAAATTTGAATACGGCAGCGTAATTGGCGACCCCGAATGCCCCTTGATACCGAGTTGCATGCAAATCGGAATACTTTTTTTTGGATCTGTCAAAAAACTGTCAAAACCTGTCAAATTCAATTTTTTTTTTGGTTATGTAGCCCCAGCTTGACCAATCACTTTAGTTGAAACCCGAACTCCCTACAATTAGCCGTTCGGGAGATATGGCCGATCAAAATTTTGGCAATTTTTTTTTTCGACTTTTTTTTACCCTTATCTAGGTCTCACCAAACCCTTTTCTTAGAGTACCATGAACATGGGTCTAGCATCAGCTGTGTGGGAGATACAGGCCTGTAAAGTTTTGACACTTTCGGCAGGTAGATCTCGTCGAGGCCTTTTCTAAGACACCCATCAACATGGGAGATACAGGCCGTCAAAGTTTTGACATTAAAAAAAAATCTTTCTTTGGCACCCCGTGGTCCAACCCCTAGGGATATACCACCTTCCGTTCCAAAGATATTTTGCTGGGATATAGATATAGTTATAGATAGATAGATAGATAGATAGATAGATAGATAGATAGATAGATAGATGGATAGATTGTGGATATATAGATAGACCTCAAAAGGAAAAAATGGAACCGTAATAGGATCACTTGTGTGTCTGTCTGTCTGTCCGTCTGTTACAGCCGATTTGCTCTGGCACACATACTTTCAAGAATTTTCGTGTCCACTATATTAAATTTCAAAATCGATGCCATTTTCATAATTAACGTCCCAAAAAACCATAAAAACGACACCCATATTGATATTTACACGTTTTCAACCCCATCGCACCCCAACAGGGGATAATGGTGTGGCGTGCTTCACACTCGCCACTATATATGTACTTGGGCCAGCCCCTTACAATTTGAAAGAAACCGTTCCGCTTATGCAGTTTGTACCACACACCAATTAGATCAGGTGATATGGAGCAGTGGGGTCTACCTCACCCCCGGGTTGGTCTATTCGCTGCTCCGGCACATCGCCGCGGGAGATGATTCATTGAGCTACCAGCTAATCTCGCTCGAATAACAGTGTGACTGGTTGGGACATTTTTTTTCCCAACGAGTTACACTGTGACTGGTTTCGGTGTGACTCGTTGGGACCAAAGGGAAGAGCTTGTATGAGTAGATTGATGGATGTGGAAGAGGCGAAAGAGGTTTGTCTGGATCGTAGCAGATGGAAATCTGTAGCCTCTGCCTACTCCTCTGGGAGACAGGCGTGAGTATATGTGTGTTTGTATAAATAATATGCGAAAATGAGACAAAATGGATTAAATTTATTGTGGATGTGGATTTAGTTATCCTAATAACAAAATAACTTCCAAACTACAAAGAATGTATGATTATCATCAATGAAAATATGAAATCGACAATCGACATTTGTTTGACAGACGGCTTACGATGAAGAATCGTTCAAAAATATAATATTTTTCGGGAATTAATACAAGTATATGAATAAAATCTAATAAAAATGAATGAAAAACATTCATTTTGCTTTATTTAGGTATTGGTCAACAATTATTATATCATTACAACTTATTGTCTTATTTAAGTTTGATTAAAAATTACATTCAAAGATGGAATCATGTTGCTTTATATTTGAGAATGCACTCATGTTTACACAAGACTGCTGTGTTTGTGTTTGTAAGTGCCGTGTTCGTGAGCCGCACACCGACGCAAATCAGACGAAATGAGTTCATTTTTGAAAACCTGATATTCGAGTATCTAAGCAATAATTATACAATTTGAATAAGTTTGCGAAAAATATGTTAAATGTACATTGTTTATATTCCCAATTAAATTCATGAATTTATTGCGTCCTCATATATATTACTCAGAAAGTTTGTATGAAAAGGCCTCCTCTGTTACCACCTTAATACATTAAAAGGCTCATTTTTAACTGATTAACAAATTCACTGATTTATTAATAACCACCGAAAATTGATAAATATCACGTTTTAAAAAAAGATAACGTTAAATAATATTAACGTTATTTGTTTGTTTACTTACGTTACCTACAGACATTGCAGCTTTGTCAAAAGTCCGTCTTAGTTGCCACCGCTAGTTGGCGCTTCGTCGCCCACACAGCCTATAGGAGTGGTATCAATCTCTCTTCGTTATGACATGGAGAATCAGTAATTGGATGGTGGACAATGACCACTCGTGTCAGATTTAAGTTATAAGCAAAAAACAAAATGGCCGCCACTCTGCCGTAGATGATACTGGTTTTTTATGTTTATCTCGTAAAATACAGTATTTACGACAAAGTGATCTATGATAAAAGTATTCAGTATTGAATTTTACACAAAACATGTTCTTACAATATTTTGTGTACGGCTGACCCTTAACATAGAAATTCTGTTTTTAAGATTCAATTCTCTGAATTAGTACCAAGATATTAAGAAATAACTATAACGGTCATGTTTCAACTTTTAGTTATGAGGAATGTACACTAATAGTTTATTATATGCATAAACGTATTCTGTATGACATTATGATACCTTCAAAATAATTAGGTTTTCTATAAGAGTGAAGTTACTTGGAATTTTTTAATACAAATTTTCTAACTTCACTTTATGGAAAATACAGTTATTTTTAAGCTACCATAATGTCATTAACAATACGTTTATGCATTAAGTAAACTTTTCGTAGTCATTGTTCTTTGCTAAATGTTGTCTATTGGCCGTTATAATATTACAATTTCGGAGAATCGACCCGTAAATAAGGAATTTATGATTTTATTTTCCAAAAAGTGCAAAGAATGTTGTTTGTATTTTTTATTTGTTAATAGATAAATGCAAAGTTTTCAATTGTATCACATTATCCAAGACATTATTAGACTTCAAAGTAACAATACCAAATACAGTTTATCAATTACAATCTCCATCATCATAAACCTCGTCTTCACTTTTTATAGCTGATTCATTGCATTCATCTATGTCTTCTGTATCCTTAGAGTTTTCACATACTTCTGGATCACCTTCACATCTACACATTTTTGTGCACTTTAGTCCATAAATAAGACAGGTGCATGGTGGACAACAGCGACGTAGGGAGCACGTGCAACTACAAAGCTCTGCCATAAGATCTGGAACACATGGTGAGGTGCACGCGATTGGTTGAAATGTTCCTCCAACGTAAGTCCATCCGAAACTGAGTGGTGATGGTATGACCGGGTTTGGTTGGATATCTTGATTCCACTCAAGGGCCTGAAGATGAGCTCTCAACAGCGCAGGGGTTAGAGCAGCTTTTAAAGGGAAGCTTAAATGGAGCTTAAGTGGTGGAAAACATTCAATTCCGTCAATGATGATTTACTAGAGGCCTTAGCAAAGCTTGGTACAACACCTAATCTTCCAGACGATGTCAGAAATGCTTTGGATTTTTTTGTCTGTCAATTATATATTCCAAAAACTACAATGACTGAGATTGAAGATGTGCGATGGTGGCTTTTCACAAAAAATTAATGTCAAGATGAAAATCTTCCACCAACAAAAGCTGCTCTAACTCCTGAACTGTTGAGAGCTCATCTTCAGGCCCTTGAGTGGAATCAAGATATCCAACCAAACCCGGTCATACCGTCACCACTCAGTTTTGGATGGACTTACGTTGGAGGAACATTTGAACCAATCGCGTGCACATCACCATGTGTTCCAGATCTTATGGCAGAGCTTTGTAGTTGCACGTGCTCCCTACGTCGCTGTTGTCCACCATGCACCTGTCTTATGTATGGACTAAAGTGCACAGAAATGTGTAGATGTGAAGGTGATCCAGAAGTATGTGAAAACTCTAAGGATACAGAAGACATAGATGAATGCAATGAATCAGCTATAAAAAGTGAAGACGAGGTTTATGATGATGGAGATTGTAATTGATAAACTGTATTTGGTATTGTTACTTTGAAGTCTAATAATGTCTTGGATAATGTGATACAATTGAAAACTTAGCATTTATCTATTAACAAATAAAAAATACAAACAACATTCTTTGCACTTTTTGGAAAATAAAATCATAAATTCCTTATTTACGGGTCGATTCTCCGAAATTGTAATATTATAACGGCCAATAGACAACATTTAGCAAAGAACAATGACTACGAAAAGTTTACTTAATAACTATTCCTAAAATAAATTATGTAAAATTTATATTTAAACAAAAGATTGAAATGTGCCTAGTTTTATATATCTTGTTTTAGAAGGATATATAAGTATGGCATGGCATGGCATGGCGTCATTGGCGCGAAGCGTTAGGTACGTGACGGCCATAAAGGACGTAGCCATGGGACGGCACATGCTGCATGATTGATCAATGATCATGCATCGTTCTTCCAATCGAACTGCACCATCTCACACCCTTTTTGAAGGTTGACTGTGCTATGGCCGAAATCGTGCGACAAATATGAATACCTGTTTTAAGATTTTACGAAAAAAATATTGTTTTGTATTTTTTGGCAAGTATTAATGACATGCTCAGAAAATTAAACGACATACTCTACCACAGATGAACTTTTTTATACATATATAAGGTCTTTCACTTTAAATTGAAAGTAATTTAGGAGGTGATTCACTATCGTTAATACATCACATTCCACTTCTCAGTACAAAGTGGTCCGATCAGCTGACTCAGTTTGTATGGACAAGTGAAGAAAAAGTTCGTGCAAAAAAAAGTACTTTGTAGTGGAATGTGATGTATTAACGATACTGAATCACCTCCTAAATTACTTTCAATTTCAATTGAAAGACCTTATATATGACTTAAACAATACTTAATTTTTTTTTGCTTTCCCGTAATTGAAAGCAGAGGAATAAAATAGCTATTAAAAATGTGTATGGATATGTATATATCCATACACATTTTTAATAGCTATTTTTTCTTAGGATGTGTATGGATAGGCGGGTATTACGTCTGAATGCAATTTATTGAATTAATGGAAATGGTTCACAACGATCAGTAGAGCGTTGAAAAATTACACCCTCTTAGGGGTATGTTCGTTCTTGTTTTTAACGAGATCTAAATGTATCGATAACTGGGGTTGTTGCGTTTATGTAAGGTCCACAATCCGACACGTTAGTCGCTTTACGTTCCCTCGGTTCGATCTTGAGTTTGAAGCCATCACTCCTTTTCAAGATGATGTCACATTGAAGCTGGAATTTATTTTCAGGAATGTCTGAGTGCACCTTATAGTTGCGCAGGATTGTTGAAATAAGCACCTTCAGCTTGAGTAGTGCATATTTTCGGCCTGAAAACAATTACATTATATACAAACTAGCTGTCTTACAATCAATGTATATTTTTTTTGCGCGTAAGATAAATACCTTTACCTATAAGTTTTAGGCTTTACGGTTATTTTATCAACACCCCTTATAAATCGTCTTTTCTGTATATGGAAAAGTGACCGAGTTGATTCTGGGTTCAAAGGTTGAGGTTCGCATTTTGAAGGAGGGAAGCGTTTCGTAGTTATACCAGGAATTTAACGCGCCAAAAAATCTGTCGTCCGGAAGAGGCCTTGGCTTAGAGCATCCCGGCGATATTGGCGCGTGCGCAACAATTGCGAAAGCAGAAAAATAAATAATTTCCGCAGAAAATCCCTTGTAAAATCACCCGAAATCTGCCGTTGTAAATTTTTTCGCACTTACCAGAATAGCCGTCTAGAGGTGCAATTATTGTGTTAGAAAACCGTATTCATTTGACAGCTTAAAACGTACTGTTTCAATTTTATTGTCAAACTGCTATTTGCCTGAGCAAATTAGCCAGTTTAAAATTGTACGTTTTACGTCGTACGTTTCTTACACAATTCCGCTGACTGATTATTAAATTGTTATAGTGCGTGGCAAGCAGTATATTCAATGTAAATGCCGGCTAACCATAGACAATGACGTATTAAAAAAAGAATTGGCTTCAGTAATAGAATACTTCGCCTATGCCTTAGTACAATAATAATAACTTCATTAAAAATTTAAAATTTCTTAAAAGTATTCGATGTAAAGACACGACTACTTAATTATTTGTGAAGATGTGGAGAAAAAGATCTTACCAACACAACTCCTGGGTCCGGCGCTGAAGGGAATGAAACTGTAGTAGTGTCGGTTCTGGGTATTCTCAGGTAGGAAGTTGTCAGGGTTGAAGACATCGGGATTCTTGTAGTATTTTGACTTGCGATGGAGTGCGTATGTACCGATCAAAACGGTGGATCCAGCCGGAAGGACGTAATTATTGGTTGCTTGAAAATAAAATATGATATCCAGTAAGGTGCGCGAAAGGAAGTCACGTGCCAGATTTACGGGCTAAATTGGTGTTTTCCTGGTTAAATGTCGTATTATTTGGTGTTTTATTTGTAAATGATCTTTTATTTTTATTGAAGGCTACATACGAGTGCGACTATGTCGCCATCATCAGAAAACAAATTCAAAATTTGAAAACAATATTTTCGAATTTCACTGTTTGATGCGTTTGATACACGATTACTTGCATTTTCCTGCATACAAGAAAATCAAAAAGATAGGTGTATACTAAGATTTAAATATCTTTTTAATAGGTATACCTGCTAAAAATATGCTAGATTCTGTGCCTATTTAGCGTGCGCAAACTTAGATATTTTAAACTAGTGTTTTATTTTTAACCACTAGCGCCATCTAGGGGATATCATTGACTTCGCTTGAATAAACAATCTGTGGACTAGTTTAACTTTATCGTTATCCTGGAAGTAACCCGATAAACTTTTAAAATTGTGTATTCTCATTTATGATCAGTATTTTCAAACTTTTATATTATTTAAATATATTATTTAAATAAATATATAAATATAATCGTAAAATGTTTTTTATAAATTGACAACGATTTGAAAAGTCAAAATTTATGTTCTAAATAATCTATCTTGGAACCTATTATTTCAAAAGAATTTAGAAGGGAAGACGTTTGTTTTGTTTTGTAACATTGGTAACACTTTGGTAAAACGGTGTCATTTACAGACAGTTTCAGACTTGGCACTTTTTGTCTTTTTCTTAATTGAAAAATAGGCCTTAAGCATAGACTTAGAATAAACCGTATATCCTAAGTTTATGTCCTTAAGTATTAGCATAGACTAAGTAAGTAACACTTAGTCTATGGTACTAGAAACGGACACTAAATTACTTTGGAAAATTCAAGTTTCATAGCACTAAAACTAAAATTAAAGACGAGACCTGGATAGCTCAGTTGGTAGAGCAATCTCCCGGTAAGCGAGAGGTCCCGAGTTCGAATCCCATTCAGAACTCCTCACATCCAGATTTACCTTTCTTTCTGCATTTCTATACTGCAATGGTATAATGCTAATTTATATCTCCTTGCGATGGATAAATCGCCCAGTGTTCAAACATAAGAAATTTATTTCTGTCATAGTTTTAAAATTAAAGCCTTCAGAATCTGCTAAACTCACAGATTTGCACATCATGCTTTAACTTTCTCCCAATGCCTGGTACTGGTGGGTACATCCTTAAGGTCTCCAAAATAACTCTCTCCAAATACTTCATTTCTATCGTGTCATTGAAGGTGCAGGGTCTGTCAGAATCACCGAAAATTTCAAACAGTTCATCGTAAACTTTGTTTTGAATGTCATGATGTACTCCTAGAAGACAAAGGGCGAAGCTGGTCCCTGCTGCTGTAGTGTCGTGACCCTACAATAAAATACATTTGTGTCGATTCGGCGCAACACAACAGGACATTTGACAGGACTAACTTTATTTTGAGCGTCCTGTCTTTGTCTTTTCGATACAGAAAGAAAAAGATAGAACGCTTAAATTTAGTCCTGTCAAATTAAGTTAAAACGTGTTACATCGAATCGACACCGTTATCAAACATAAAGCATATTACATATATTTTTAAAGCGAAATCTATCACTTTGGATACTCTAATAGTAATTAGGGTTAAATTAATGTCAAGGCTTTCAATGAAATTAAACCTAATGCACAACTTTATATGTAAATTAAATAATCCTAAGAAAAAAAAAATAATAATAAAAGAAAAAGCCCTAAAACCTTATACTAAATTAAATATTATACTAAATAAAATATTATGCTAAATAAAAAATATTATCTAAACCGTTGCCGTCGGGTGCGGTGCCCAAGAGGCTGGCGACATTACCCCGTTGGATCGCCAGACTGATCCTCTGGCCGAGGTATGCCCCAGCCCTTGGGTCACCAGAGGCGTCGATCAGGCGTGTCGAAAGTTCTTTAAAAAGGCGACGTGCGCTCGGACCCCACGGCCCCAGGGTTTCAACACCAAACGGCGCAAATATGTAGTCCTCTTCGAGGAAAGCATATTTGCGCCGCTTTAGATTTTCTGGCGACTCCGCAGCCGCACCAGCCCTGGCTGAGGTCGCCTGTAGATGGGACGGGACGAGTGTATCAACACACGTCGCGTCCCAAACAAGCGGCCTGCCATTTTTCCAGGCTAACAAAGTCATTCCGTCGGGTCTCCTGCCATCGTCACGGCAAATGCCTAGAGGCTCTGAGGAAGCAGGTACATTGGCGCTGGCAAGGGCCTGACGGATGACGTCGTTAAGGCTGGCGTGGCGCGATAGTCGTCCCGCGCTGAGCCTGCACGAGAGGCCGTGATGTCCAAGCCGACCAACACCTTCACCGCAACGGCAACGGTGGGGCTCATTTAATTTTGAACCTAGTCGTAGGCCGCAGGCTAGGCTTAGTGTGTTCCTATCCAGGAGGGTACCGATGTTCGCTGATGGAATGGCGTTGAGCCAATATCCAGACTCACGCTCTCCAGAGGCCAAGAGACGAGCCCTGTCTCCTTGGTTATGGGCGGTATTTAAAAGATTTTCTTTCACCTGCCTACAAAGGGGCTCATCCCAGAGCCTCTATGAGGACGGTGTGATGGGGAGGTTTTCGTTAGGGCAAGCTGCTGTCCACGCATTCCTAGCTCCATCCAAGCCCGAGACCTCGACGTCACCAAGTGACGGGCTTATTATGTTACCAAAGAGGTCCCGTATGCTGTGGATTGAGGACAGGAACGCAGGGAGGGCCACACTACTGATTTTGCGAATTCCGAGAACACCCAGCCGTACCGGCAAGGTGGCCTGGGTCCAACTCCGTTCATCGAGAGGGCAATTTAGAATTTGGGTCATCGTGTTTTGGATTATTTTATCTAAAGTGTCTAAAAGGTTGTCATGTTTCCAAAGCGTTGTACAACGTAGAACGCATGTAAATTTTGGCACAAAAAGACAAAATCGAATTATAAAAAGAGCCATGTGTGGGTTAATTTCGGAAAGGCGGCTGGACGACTCTTCGAATTTTTGAATTTGTTCCGTAATATATTTTGGGATACCGTCATCTAGTAGTATATTTTGTGCAACTGAGATATAATGTCAGACATTGGGACACGAGTGCATATATTTGCACGAGTTTTCCATTATCTAATTATATCCAGTAGCACACAATACTTTACCTACAACTATCAAAAACAATTTCGAGAAAAATTAGAAAAAGAACACTCGTCATGATATTGTAGCTTAGAGCATTTGAGCTTAATATTGTTGTAGTGATACTCGTCATGATACCTGAGCCCATGGAATTTGTATTTAGATGCCTGAAACAAATCAAATCCTGAGGCAATTACCATATTACATAAATATTAAATATAATATTCACTCATAAGTATTACGCGCACATAAATATTACATGTATAACCATATATTATATTATTTATTTCTTAATTAAGTTACACAAAATTAAAAGTTCAGCACGTCGCTCTTCTATGGTTCCGGCAGAATGATCAGTGCTGCATTGTGAATCTTTGCAGCAAATACTGAGTCGGAGCCCTTTTACTATTGTAATATGTCCATAATTATGTATCTGTCTCATTATTGTTATTGTTAAAACTTGTTCCGTGTCTTTTATTGTTAATGTAAATATTTAATTGTGTTGAATGTGAATTGTGTACGTATTGTAATAGTGAATAAATGTTTTATCTATCTATCTATTAAATCAGAAGCGAGAAGAGTAAAGAGGGCGTGGCCTAAGAAATTAAGACAGACCGATATCGTGTGTGATTGGTTCTCTAGTGTTGTTAATTCAATGTGGCCAGTCACAGCGCTGAACTCCGGTGTTATAATGTAATACTATAACATCGTGGACTCACCTCAGGCACCGAATGCGTTTAGTTCGTGCGCCTACTGTAAATGGTCAAATGAACTAGTTACAAAATTGTAAAAAAAATTACAATTGAACATATATCCGGTTTAACCAACGAACTAGAATTGTTTAACAGCTGTTTTCAAATAAAGGATTATATATTATTTATTTATTTATCTTGTATGCTGAAGAGTTTTGGCCAAATTAGCATTGTTAGGTAATAATTACCTATATTTTGTAGAGAGAACATCAATATCTAACACTTAACATTTATTTCTTTGCAGTACCCGATGACGTAGGTAAGGGCGTCCAGCCCCCCTATTCTGTATCTTTAGTTGCCAACTGAACGAGGTGCCTATCATCAAAAACATAGATAAAAACTGAAATTTCAAAATTGCCTTTAGTGCGTATTGAACTATTAACAATCTGTGTCGTCACTTCAAGTGCGAACATATTCGGAATATATCGGAATTCGATAGTATATCTATGTTTTTGATGATAGACACCCAGTCCAGAAGGCAACTAGAGATACATAATAGGCAAGCTGGTCCTCTAAAAAGGCCGCTTTAGATGAATCATGTTACGATTCTGTTTTAATGCCATCTCTTTTGCACGCATGAAGAAACTCTGACTTTATCCTACTTTCAAATCATTTCATGATTCACCCAAGTTGGCCCTTTTAGGTCCCCTGATACGTATTGCCAGACTGTGGGTACACAGATATCCATAGTCTGTGCTTGACCGCTATATGGTCGTTCATATTTTCAGCAAAATGTAAACGTATTCGTATTTATGTATGTTATTGTACCAGATGTGCCCGCACAAAAAAGTGTGTAGAGCGTAGGGTTGCCAGACGTCCCGTATTTCCCGGGACGTCCCGTATTTCAGGCATAATTTTAAACGTCCCGCTGGGACAGACTCTGTCCCGTATTTCAACATTATTCGATTAATATGTTTGATGACCAAAGTATAGGCGCAATTGATAAATGAAAGAAAATAATAGAAGGTTTTCCAGGAATGAAATCCCTAACATTTTTCTAATTATATCGTTTATCTTCAGTAAGTATCCCTTGTTCCAATTGCTTTGTAGAGAGGCTTTTTTCGCAGATGGCATTGAAATGGGCTGAAGTGTGCAACAAATGTACCCCGTATTTGATAAAATGTGAGAAATCAAACAAAGATATATTAAAACTTAACGATCTTCTTTAAAATATAACTAGCAATAAAAATAAGAACGTAAAATACATGTTTTTAATTTTTCCCGGGGAAAAATTTCAAATCCCGTTTTTATTTGCCAAATTTAGCATTTGTCCCTTATCGGATCAACAATTATCTGGCAACCCTACTAGATCGCCATCTCACTCTTTCTCTTGAAATTTGTCAATTTCTAGCTTTTCAAAGCAAACTAAATACGTACAACTGCAGAGGAAAGATGGGCTAGTGAAACAATTCACTAAGATTAAATTAATTTAAGGTGTGTTTAGTTAATACTACGTTTGCAAGCCATTATAGAAAATTAATCAAGTCAAAAATTAAGGTAGCTTTTCAGCGGTACATAAATAAAATGGAGACAAATATAAATAATAATCCTAATGAGTTTTGGACCTACATAAAAAACAAACGTGCTGGCAATGGAGAAAGTGATTTTGACGACCCCCCTGCCGTAGTTACAGAAGCTTTCGCTAATAATTTCAAAGGTGTCTTTTTGAATAATGTCCCTAAGCTTTCGGTCCAGGAGACCCTTTCGTCTGAGTCAGGAAGGAACCCGGCGGCTCGGGTGCACGTCGGCGTAATAAGTCAGACGGAGCTACTGATGGCGTTAAAGCGGTTGAAGCCCAAATTCTCATGCGGTCCAGATGGCTGCCCGCCTTATGTTCTGAGGGATTGTCGCGAGGTGCTCTATGCCCCGTTACTATTTATATATAATTCGATCTTAGCGCAATCAACTTATCCTGCCTCCTGGAAGTTATCAAAGGTCATTCCGGTATTTAAATCGGGATCGAAGTCCAATGTTTGCGACTACAGAGCAATCGCTATACTATCGCCATACGCAAAGGTATTTGAATCCATTCTGTACCGTCGTATATTAAACCAGGTATCACCCTGGTTATGTGACGCTCAGCATGGATTTTTGCCAGGTCGGTCTACAGCAACTAATTTATTGTCCTTCGTCCAGCATGCTTCTACAGAAGTTGATAATAAAAAGCAAGTTGATGTAGCCTACTTCGACTTTCGCAAGGCCTTCGACCGTGTCGACAACGATGTGTTGCTCCGCAAAATGGCTGCTATTGGCTTTACACCACAACTGCTGCATCTTTTTGCCAGCTATCTGTCGGACAGGATGCAGTATGTTCAATATGGCGGCTGTATCTCGAAGCGTTATTACACTAGGTCAGGAATAAGTCAGGGCAGTAATTTGGGTCCGTTGGAATTTTTAATATTTATTAATGATCTCCCAAAATTAATATCTGATGACTTCATGATATTAATTTTTGCGGACGATGTTAAATTGGTTGCGTCACTAAATACCATCGATGAATGTCGACGTTTTCAGCGTGAAATTGATGCAGTTCACTCGTGGAGTGTCAAAAACTGCTTAGAGCTGAACGTCGATAAGTCGTTTGTATTTACTTTTCACCGAAAGCGTGATCCTCTCCATTTTCCTTACAAGCTCGCTGGTTCACCGCTACCGCGTGCGCTGGATTTTGTTAAGGCCCCAGACTCTCTTTGCAACATTTCGCTTTCATCTCACCTGAGTCTTTAGAAGTGGCGCTCCCCCCGCTGCATTATGATGTTAGAGACCGCACCTGAATGTTGCTCTACTTCGTGTATGATTACTTAAAATTTGACATGTGAAGATTTTTAATTATTCAAGTAACGGTAATTTACAAAGTTTGGTTTGTTTATAGGAACAAACAAAATGAATTTGCAAAAGCAAAATAAACAAAAGTAAATCTACCTGGAATAGATGGCTTATTGGTAGCAGTAAGAGTGATTAGTATTTAGACACAATACATTTAGGTCATGCAATTATTTGCAGATTTTTACCGAAGGGGTGTCAAGAGGTGTTCCGAGTGTGAACTGTGAGATGCAAGTCATAAGTCCACCCATACGTGTACCTATAAGTACACCCGCGTTTCTCTGACGATTATTACGTCTCAACGTGATGAGCCCTATCGCTCTAAAAAAACCTGCATGCCCTAAAAAGCGTGTAGTTGTGCCCGAAAATTTCTTTATTCATCAAGATTTTCATTTAACTAATGCCTGACATAAAAAATACCTTTATAAAATTTGGAAATGTAGAAAATTAATAATCAAATCGTAACAATGAAAACATTTAAAATTATGTATTCCTAATACTCACACACATATTACAATCAGTTCTTAAAGTAATATAATATCAAAAATAGAAACTCTTACGGTAATAAAGTGTCTGTCAGTTTGTGTGTCCATGATTATGACTAAGGTGCAATAAAAGAGGTAAAAAATGTAGTTTTAGAAATGTGATGTTTTAATGATAAGAACCGCAGCTGCGTACGTTCTTTTGTTTTGATGCATCTTTGTCTAGCACGTTGTTATCTCGACTGTCGGTTTTAGTGACTTCGATAGCTTTTTAAGATATTTTAAATAAAAGTAAGTAAAGTAATAAAAAGGATGTAGCTTCGGCTTTAGTTATTCCAAAAAGTGGCGACAGCAGTGCTGGTATAAAATTTGTGTCACGCCATCCCCGTAACACACATTAACATAACTTAATCTAAGCGAATTAGGATATGCAATTATTCACAGATTTTTACTATCCAGATAATGGATAATGTATTATCCGGATAACCGGATACTTATGATAAAAATTAAGGGTAGTAATAAAAGCTCCGAAAACTAAATAAAAACCGCCCAAAAAAACGGCCTACCGCAAACATCTTAAAAAAAAAACCGGCCAAGTGCGAGTCAGACTCTAGTCAGAACCTAGGGTTCCGTATTGTGGATGATAAATTTAGTTTTATCATTTTTTTTGTGAATTTCTCAACCACTTTATTTTTTCTGTAATTCTTACGTAAACGCGTATTACCTACCATGATTTTTTTTCATATTTTTCGGTCCACCAGTTTTGGAGATAAGAGGGGGGACAAATGTATATTTTTTTATAGATTTTCAAGTATTTATCGAAATAGATGCAATTAAATATAGCCAAACTATATATTATTACAATAAGCTTTTTAATACCTACAATGTGATACCCATATTGTATTTTTATACATTTTTTTTTTCATTTTTTTTACTTTTTTTTATATTTTTAAATCACTATAGTTTTCCCGGTTATTGGTCAGTTATGATCTATAATGGACATTTTTTTCATATTTTTCGGTCTACCAGTTTCGGACATTATTGTGTTTTTTTTTAAGATTTCACAAAACCAGTGCCAGTAAATATACTAAAAATTTATATATTTTTACAATCACCTTCTTAGTGTCTACAGATTGATACCCATATTGTATTTTTAGGATATTTTTTATTTTTCTCACTTTTGTTTTGAAAATATTTTAAACAATTTCAAATTTTTCATATTTTTTTTACAATGTAATATGTAGGCAAATTAATGCTATTTTTGTGCCAAATTTCATGTCTTTATCTTTACGGTGCTAAAGTTATGATGCTGTGAAATACGGACGGACGTAGATTAGACTTTATTTTATCGAAACAGGGATTTCTTAAAATATTCAAAAAATATTTTATCCATAGTTGTTTACTTATTAAATGATAAGTGCAATATTCAAGTAGAGCAACTTTCGTGATACAGTTCGCCTCTCCATAAGAATCTACGCGAGGGAAAGGGAGCAACCGTGCGAGCGGGAGGTAAAATGACGTCGAGCTACACAACACACGTCTGAACGCTGCGATGTCCCAGCGAAACTGAGGGAAATATCGACGCGTTTTGTGTTTAAAACTCTCGATAAGTTTCGATTTGATAAATGTTCTTAAAATAATTTTTTAAATACCGTTTTTTGTTATTTCACTTATTAATAGTTCTATTCTACGTGTTTTAAATTTGACTACGCTAAACGATAGTTTTCTAGTAGAAAAAAAATATTTTATCAGTGGTTGAATTCATAAAATCACAACTACTTAAAGCACTCGAAATAAGAAAACTAAAGTATTATCCAAAAAAGTAACCAGGTAAGATTATTGTTGAAGATATGGGAATAAATGTTACCTGAATAAATTTCTTGTTTTTGTCATAATTTTTACGTGACGTGTGCATGAATGAGACTCTCAACGCGTAGAACATAAATAAAGGTATGTTTAAAGCCTAAAAAACCTATTAAAAGTAGCATTAAAGTAAATGAAAAAATGTGTTTCGAAATCTTCAAATTCCACACTATAAATTAACGTAAAATGTATTTTATTTATTGCTTTCTTACTAACTACAATAAAATCTTTCTTTTCTGATAATTCTGCAAGAATAATGATTTTTAGGGGACTGGAGCCTTAAGGATCTTGGTGTACTATTTACTGCTGACTTGAAGTACAGCTACTATATTGAAGAGTTGAGTAAGAAAGCGAGGAAGGCTCTTGGATGGGTATTGAGGTTATCAATGGATTTTAAAGACCCTCGCACGTTTCGTACTTTGTTTAACTCTTACGTTAGGAGTAGGCTGGAATTTAATTCGACGATCTGGACTCCATACGAGGCTAAACATGTACTTACGATCGAAAAAGTCCAAAAACTCTTCCTTCGTAATTTATACAAACGTACCTTTAAGTATTATCCCTTTTTATACCCAACGATGTTCCTATTGGGCACGTTAGGGTATAACAGCTTAGAGCTAAGAAGGGATTCCACAATGGCTATGTTTATGGTAAAAATTCCAAGAGGTTTGACTCATGTCCCATCGTTGCTGGCACTGATATATCTATGGGTGCCGGATCAGTACACGCGCGCGCGCAGTCATAGACTGTTCCAGTGTCCGGGGGCTCGCACTAACCTCGTGAACAAGGCCCCTCTCAGCCGCGTGCTTCGTTTACTCAACGGTATGGCTAGAAATCAACCAGAGATGGATATTTTCTCTGCATCACTGACCCAAATCCACACATGTGTGGTGAAATACTTGGAGCAGTAACCATATTTTTATTCTAAGTGTATGTATATTTTGATTTTTAGTGTATTGAAATTTGTTTCTGTTTTCCATGTATACGCATTGGACTTGTGTCTGTAATGTATTCATGTGTATTAATAAATAAATAAAATCAGTTTAAAAGGCAATCTGTATATTTATACAATCAAGCAAACAGAATACTAAATATTTTCCCACTACAACTTTACAAATGCAAAAATACAATCACGGCATGGTTACAAAACCTAAACTATAATCAAGTAGAGGCCCTCATGCAAGTCACTGTATAAATACTAGATACCAACCTACATTTACAAACATAAACTCATATAATATAAGTACACACATCCTCCCTAGTAGCAATTATATACTGATCCCAAGACTCCGGTCGCAGGGCTAGGGAGATATAGTTTATAATAATTACAAACAAACACACTCATAATTACAACTACATTCATAATTAAACTCATATTACATATATATATATATATATATATATACACCCAACACGTACACCTTCAACACTCAACACACACTCACACTTTTATATAATAACTAAGTTTAAAATTATTTATTAAGTTTATTTTGTAAAACCATAGTTATGAAAGAGCGGGGCATCCTGGCACAAGTATTTTTAATACTTAAAAGGATGTTCCAACACCTAATGTAATAAGATAAGTTTTTTTGCAAATAAACAATTTCTATTCAATTTCTATTTCTATATTTGAAAACCATTTCGAGATAGGTTTAATAAGCCGTATTTTAGAACTTGTGGTCTAAAAACCTCATGATGATGAAAATTTTTAAGAAAAAGCTGCAACTTCCATTTGCCTTCGTGTGACGTCATTTGAGAAAAGGCTATTTAGAAATGTGTCCTTTGCTATCTAGATAAATTTATAGTAATTTGCTTCCGACTGATTTGACAGATGGATGACAGATGAGTAAACAGACAGAGACATACCACTTTTTTTTATAAGCAATCACACATCACAATCATAATGTCTAAAATTGTCAAGTGACGTCATATCGGACAGTTCTCTAAAAAATCATAAAAAATTATGGTTAATTTATATACCGAAATAATGAAAACTTTGTCCTAAAATGGCGTATATTCTATGAAAAAAAATGAGAGAAAAATTTATATAAATAGTAATTAAGCTATGGAAATTCCTTATAAGATCGAATTTTGTATCGTGGGCAGATCATAGAATTGGGCAGATCGTAAAGTATGAAGTCGAAAGTCTTTCACCAAAGCTCAAAAATAGGTGCGACGACGAGCGGAGCAAGGAGGAGCGGTTTACATGTAAATAAATTTGGGGAGCCGAACGAAGCATAGCGGAGCGACATATTTACTGCCACTGGTTTCTAGGAATCTTTGAATAACCACAAAAAAATTATGCCCCCCCCCCCCCTTATGTCCGAAACTGGTGGACCAAAAAATATGAAAAAATTACGATTTTAGGTCATTACTGACCAATTACAGGAAAACTATAGCGATTTAAAAAAAGTTGAACGCAAATGAGAAATATAAAATAATTAAAATAAATATTTTTTTTTATAAAGAAGTATACTTGTTAAATTAGAGCCGTTTGTAAATATATATTTGATTTGGCTATATTAGCTTGCTTCTATTTCGAGAAATCCTTGAAAAACTACAAAAATGTATGTCCCCCCCTTTATCTCCAAAACTGATGGGCCGAAAATATAAAAAAAATATATAGCAATATATTAAGTGCTTACGTAACGATTACAGGAAAAATATAGCGGTTGGGAATTTCACAAAAACAAAATGACAAAATTAAATTTCTATTTCCAAAACTGTTGAGTTACGGAACCCTCGCACTTGACCGGTTTTTAATTATTTTATATAATGATATATTATAACGTACCTCAAACATTATGGTATTAACTTCTTCTTTAATCTCCTCGTCACTTATTTTATTCGTACCGTTTTCTTTAGATTCTATCATCAAATCTAAGAAAGCAAGACGCTTTTTTTCTCCTGAAAATAATAATATTACAAATTATACATCTTCACGACATAATTCTTCGAGGGGGTGTTAGAGTTGTTCTCGAGTGTGAATTGTGAAGTACAAGTCTCAGTCTGCACTCGGTACACTCGCCTTTCACCGAGGATTATTAAGTCCCAATGTCATGGATGGTGAGCCCTATCCCTGTTCTTACGTTTTTCGGGCACAAATACAATTTAGGGCTTGCAGGTTTCCTCACGATGTTTTCCTATACCGTTCAGCAAGTATTAAGTAATAAAAATTACCTAACCAAATATGAGGTAATAGAAATAGGGTAGTGTTTAAACGAGCGAAATATAAATTGAAATTTAATGAGTCAAAAATATAGAATATAGCGAATAAAATTTTAAGTTTAAGTGGGCGAAAGACTGTGGGCGAATAAAAATGTTGAAAACGGCGACTTGAAAATACAAATTTGAGTTGAGTTGAATAATTCTCAGGCGAACACTTTTCTATTTTAGTGACAATCTAATTTTAAGTAATTGAAATTGAAATTATTTATTTGTGTTCAAACATAATTATTATTAAACATAAATTTGTTTTTTAAAAAGTATGCGACAAAAAGGAAAAAGCTCAGCTATATGCTGTGATAGAAAAATAAAATGATCTTCACAGCGCTGATTTTCAGCTTGTCCCCGTTCTCGCAGAATGTATACATATGCGGGTAGAAAATTGGGAAAAAAGATTTAACATTATGATATGAATATAGCATACATTACATTTAAAAATAGAAATAATAAAGTAGAACATGAATTTATTAATGAACAAAAAAGAAAAATACATTCATTAATATTCTATTTTATCTTATCTTATCATAGTTTATAAAAAGTAATAACAAATTTTGAACACTTAATAATACGTAATAAGACTAGGGACTTCGCCTCGCTCCGCTCCGCTCCGCTCCGCTCCTTATTTTATATTACATGTAAACTTAACACGCTCCTCCTCGCTTCGCTCGTCATCGCACCTATTTTTGACTTTTAGTCAAATATTTTCGAATTCATACTTTAAATTTGCCCAATTAGTATTTTTAGTCGCACGCTTTGGTATTTTTTCCGGACACTTGAAGTCGCTAATTATATTTTTATTCGCCCGAATAATAATTTTCCATAGAAATACTATGCACATAAATTCGGAAAAACTCATTGGTGCATATCCGACCAGGAATCGAACCTGGGTCTCAAGATTTAGAGACTAGTGTTCTACCACCTGACCACAGTATACTTTGACCTCAGCTACCGCCGCGCGGGCTTTTATAATAATATAACACTGTTGAAGCAATCTAGAGTATCTTGTTTCGCAACTTACCGACATCATTTTCATCAATAAAGTCAAGGTCATCATTTAGCCCCTTAAATAGAGTATTACCAAAACTTTCTGTGTTTTTGGCACCAGAACTATAATCTTCACTTTGTCGCGCTGTTGTGAAATTGCACACTTTTTCAGTTTTTTTCTGTAAATGTCGCTCCTTTTTTTCTTTCAGGACCTGTGGAACAGAAAAAATATAGATACATACGTGCACCGTTACATAGTTAATTATATACTAAATAAATACACATGTTATATAGCAAATAAAAATAAAAGTACTTTCTAATACTTAGACGTGTAGTAGTAAAATAAATAATACATATTAAAGTAATATGTATGTCGTGGCCATATCGTATTTCTGTTAAAATTGGGAGGGTCGCCTCGATCCGCTCCGCTTCGCTCGGCTCTCCAAATGTATTTACATGTAAACCTAACACGCTCCTCCTCGCTCCGTTTCTCTTCGCTCGTTGTCGCACCTATTTTTTACTTTTGGTGAAAGATTTTTGATTTCATACTTTACGATCTGCCCAACCAGATCATGAAATGGTCAATTCTACGATATGGCCACGACATTTATACTACGTAGGATATTTAAAAAAAAAGGTAGTGCTCCTTTAGACGTCTTTTTATAATGTTTAGAGACGGAGAATCACGGATTTCCGAGAGCAGTGCGTTCCACAGTCTGTAGTTAGTGAGTAAAGTAATAATTTTATGTAGTAACCTTATCTGTTAATCCATGGATGATGTTCAATAAGCTGACTTGTTTTTTATAATAAGAGGTCAGCTTAAATATTGTCTCAGGGTGGAGCCAAAAGCTATAGTGACGCTTGTGTACAATATCGCACATCCTGTAAACCATGTAAAAACGTGTTAAATTAAGGTAATATTAGAAATACTATTTTGTAATTAAATTGTGTGAGCAATGTATTACTTCATGACTGCCATAGCGTAGTCGAAGCCAGACTTTTCTTGAGAAGACTTTGTGATACCCATTGCCGTTTCTGAAATACATAAAATGAATATATAAATATTTATTATTTTTATTATTTATTCTTATTGCACGCAGGAAACTTCATTATAAATTACATAATAAAAGTTATCTACAATGGCGTGCTTATCTCAATAATGAGATTTCTTCCAGCAAACCAAGGTTGATATGGATATTTGATATGAATAAGATATTCATATTGTGCATGATAATACTTAAACTCTGGAAGCCAAACCACAAGTTAATCCTCGATTAGCTTAGCTTGGTTTCTAACGTTGACCAATACTTGGAAAGAAACTAATTATGTATTTTTGTAAAGCTTGATGTACGTTTAGAATAAAGATTATTATTATTAAATAAGATTAAATTAATAGTAGATAACTAATAGGAATGTATTGTCACGACATGAATCTCCGACGGGGTGTCAGAGGGGTTCCAAGTGTGAACTGTGAAATGCAAGTCACAGTTCACACTCGGTACACCTGCATTTCACCCACGGTTATTACGACCCAACGTGATGGGTGGTGAGCCCTATCGCCGAACTTCATGCACAAACACAAGCTTATGTAGGGCATGCAGGTTTCCTCACGATGTTTTCCTTCACCGTTCAGCAAGTGGTAGTAAGAACAATTACCATGCAAATACCTAAATTCCGAAAAAGTCATTGGTGCATGCCCAACCGGGAATCGAATCTGGATCTTAAGATCGATACCCAGCGTTCTACCACCTGAGCTACTGCCGCTTATACGATATACGTTAACGGGATACCTGACGCTAGAACATCAACAACACCAGGTTTTCAAGGGTTCGTTTTAAGAAACTAGGTCTCTCCTCATATTGAAGAAAATATATATATTTGATTTATCGATCTTTTATCTAGGGATTCCACCAATAAACAATGGTTTATGATTTATACTTTTGTCAAAAAAAATATGTTTTCCTCCCTCTTTTTTTGGTTTTCAAACGTTCGTTTCAAAGACGCGGTTAAGAGATCGACTAAATTCTTTTTTTTATAAAATAGGCAATAAAAATATGAAGGGATGTTACCTTAATACAATATTTTTTCCCTACAAAATATTTCAGTATTAGCTAAAAACACACCAATTTGTTGGTTTGCTGCGTGATCACCAGTATTACGCGTCCAAGAACAAGAGGCCAAGAGCCAACATATAATCAACTCTATAAAAAGCAAATAAGGACTTATTGTGCTGGACGGTTAATAAAAAAAGTTGCTAGGGTATGTCATCCTCATAAATATGTTAAATTATCGATATGCAACATAAAGTTTAACATCGACTAAAAATTCGTTATATTAAATCGTCGTAAGCATGATTTTTAAGGTAATCAAAAATGTAATTAATTAATTACACAATTTTACCATTCAACCATCGACTGGTAGGAGTGAAGGGAGCATTGTAATGATGAAAAAAACAACAATACAGAGTGTTAATATAAAATTGCGGAAGCCGGAAACTGGCATTAGTACCAGCCCATGCGAATAAAGCTTCGTAAAAAAAGTTGCGAATACAAGAAAGAAAAAAAAAACAGTTGTTTCATACACCTATTTTGATAAATAAAAGTATTTTCAATGCAAGTGCTCGTAAAGGCCCACTTTTTATGCATCAAAACCGAACAGAAAGTCGATTATTTTGTCCTAGGGCTTTATTATTATTATTATTTTTTAATTTATTTACAAGAAGTTGGCTAACCTGCAACCTTTCCTGTGTACCATAAATGTTATACTTTTTTTTTTCCACTGTTTAACGGCTCTGGATACAGTCCTTTTGAGCCAATCATTAAGTTGAAAATTGTAACAATGTAACTTTCAACTTTAATAATTAAATTGTTTCTCTTTGATACATTTTGGTCGGGTAGCTATGTCACTTTTCTATGGAACATATTCTCAAATGATGCCGGGCTCAGTGGGGCCCGAAATATATCTTGAGTAAAATTCTAATTTTTACCTTTTTATTATTAACTTTTAATTAACTAAAACTACATTAAAATTCTATGGAACAGCTTGAATTTTTTTCAACTATAGTAAAAGTTGTTCGTGTGGACAAGTACTATCGCCAGTTTTCGGCTTCCGCCACATTAAATTAACACCCAGTATATCAACGTCAATCGTGAATCGTACGTCAATCGTACTTCTAGCACTGAATGACAAAACAAAAAAGTAAAGGTTTTATGAATAAATATCTGTCCGTAGCTCTACATTGTCTTGGACCGGACCGATTCAATGAGGTGTATTTTAAATATGTTGAATAGAAACATATTTTATGATATTATTTATTTATAATATATATATGGTAATATATTTTATATGATATTTTTCTATTCGCCTGATGACGACCTCACTGAGTGGTCGAAATATAGCGACTAAAACTATTTAAATAAGTATTTATATTTATGTCAAATACAACATACAAAAAATAAAAAAGTCCGTAAACGCTATTTTATAAAAAATATTTTGTAGTAGTTAATGCTACAAGGGCGAAAAGGAATAAATTACGAGGATGATTTTAAACACGAGTGTAGCGAGTGTTTTAAACGTAACCGAGTAATTTATTGCTTTTACGCCCGTGTATTATACTACGTTTTTCAATGCATATTGTGAGGAAATAAAACAAATCAAATCTTGTGAACTTTAAATTATGATTGGCTCAAAAGGACTGCATCCAGAGCCATTAAACAGTGGAAAAAAAAGTATAACATTTATGGTACACAGGAAGAGTTGCAAGTTAACCATACTTCTCGTAAATAAATTAAAAAATAAATAAATAATAAAGCCCTAGGACAAAATAATCGACTTTCTGTTCGGTTTTGATGCATAACAAGTGGACCTTTACGAGCACTTGCATTGAAACATATGTTCATTTTTTTCTTTTTCGTTAAAAATAAGAGTATCTGTCATAAAAAAGATAAGATATATATTTACTGAATTTGTTTGCAATACATTTAAATTAATTTAATAGTAAGTTTAACATAATAATTAGTTTTAATTAAACAATTACATTTGTGACATAATTTGTTTAAATAAAAAATATAATTTTAATGTTTATAGTACAATAAGTAAATGCAAAAATAATAAAAAAAATGTATTGCAAAATTTTGTAAATAAATTAATTATGGGCCTGAATAAGTGCCTGAAATAAATGATTTTTTATTTTAATTTTATTTATTTTGAATTTTTTATTGACTTCTTTTTACAAATTGATGAAAAAGCTAATCAAGAGTTATTTTAAGTCTGTAATTTTTAGGTCATTATTGCTACGGGGGCTGTCTCAAAGACCAAAGTAGTTGTTAATTGGTAATTCCCATAGCTTAATTACTAAAAGATTTTTTTTTAAATTTTTTTCAAGGTCATAGTTTTCATTATTTTGTGTTATACATTAACTACTATATTTTTATGATTTTTTAAAGAATTGTCCGATATAACGTCACTTGAGAATTTTAGACATTATACAGACTGTGATGTGTGATTGCTTATAAAAAAAAAGTGGTCTGTCTTTATCTGTGTACACATCTGTCATCCATCTGTCAAATCAGTTGGAAGCTAATTATTATAAATTTATCTTGATAGCAAAGGACACATTTCTAAACAGCCATTTCTCAAGTAACGACACGGAAAGGCAAATGGAAGTTGCAGCTTTTTCGTAAAAATATTCATCATCATGAGGTTTTTTTATACCACAAGATCGAAGATACGGCTTATTAAACATAAATCTCAAAATAGTTTTCGAATTAACACACCTTAACATAATTTAATCTATGCGAATTTTTGCATATGAACCATATTTTGTATTTAAACAACGCCGATTTATAATTTTAGTTTAAGGGTTACGTCCCCAAATACTCAACCAACTTAATTTTGCTGTTTTGTTTCAAACAATTTCAAACAATTTCAACTAATAAATTGTAATTTCTGTATAATTAAAACAGTATAACAGTTACTAACTTATTTATATGGTACGAAACCCTCAGGGCGCGCACTTGAACGGTGTTTATAATAAAAAGTGGTACCAAGTACCAATACATTTAACTCTGATTTGTGACAGAAGTTTTCAACAGAAAACCAGAGTAAAATATATGTTAAGTTATTTGAAGCCACTATACTTTCTATTATTGTATTACTAGAGGTCAGTGGTGAGCTGACGTCATACTAAATTATTATTAAAGACCGTTTTTGCACTCACGTTTCTATAGGTATATATTCAACAATACTAAACGTGAGTTCAAAACCTGTCTATTTTTTAAACGTAGGCACATCCATTCGTTCAAATATAACTACAGTTGCCACAAAATAAGAGGCCCGTTTTGACAGATAAGAACGACCATAGAATATAACTTTACATGTAATAAATGAAACGGTTAACAAATAATTATTAACTTATTGGGTTTAAAGAAAATAAATAAACGTTTTTTAATTATCACGGAACATATTTCAAGTACTATTTTCACGCATATTCCAAAATAAAATGCAATTTTGAATTACTGCACAATGTCTCAAAAACAGTTACATTCTCAGCCAATTTTTTCTTGATAATAGTGTTGTAACCAGATAATCGCCTAATTTCACGGACTCAATTCGATTTCACGTGAAAATAATTAACTTGTTTTAATATTGATAAAATAATTGTAATGATCAGTAATTTGCTTTTGTGAGACCAGTACACAAAAAGCCAAGTATACATTTCCTTTTTTTTTTGCAAATATAAACTTTTTAGATTTCAACATTTGCATGTATTTGTAACGGTGTCGCGTATACCGAAAAATATAATATAATAATTGTGCTAAATCATGTTACATACCACTTAGCTTTTAAACTTATAGTTTACAAAAACAAAAAATATATATATATGAAAAACATGCATTTATTGCTTAAAGTCCCATTTTTTTTATTAATGAATTGGTTTACGGGTAGTTTTCCATAAATCATCCTATCAATAGACAGATTGGCTGGTAAGAAATATGGCAGTATTTTTTTTTATAAGGCATTGAAGCCTTCATATTTTTCTTACTGGCCAGTATTTTATATCTATCAACGCTCAGACCTCTATCTAATTTGAGGTCAGTGAAGTACAACATTACAAAATATTACTGGCACGTAAGAATTTCCATTTCCGATTCATATCGTAGAGAAAAAATAAATAAAAGGTGGTTTTAGCACCCAAAATATCTTTCTATCACCATATTGGAAGTCGTTCTGCTCCCGTTTCTTTTTAGTATTTTGTGACTTTAGGCTTTACTTTTGAACTGTTTATATTTTCATTCACGTTGACTTTGGCAATTATGTTTATTCTGGAAATTATAACCAATAAACTTGAAAATATTTCAAACGATAAGAAACTCATAATATTTTGAATCGATTTCTCGTGAGAATCGGTTGACATAGTTACCGATTTGCATGGTTCACATCCATAGATACGTTGCGATGACATATGTCAAAACGGACCTAGTTATTACATAGGTACATTTATTAATGCTATGTTTGCAAGGAAACTACACAGATACACGCAAGTATTTTACAGTATCCTAAAAACAAATCAATTATTTTACCCAAAAGTATATCGACAGTAACTTCACTCATGTAGTCGTGAACATCGAAGGTTTTTCCAATTTCCTTTCTCATGTTATCCACCGTTATCTGGCTTCTTTGATTGAAGATGCTCATGAACGATTTGAGGATATTTGCGTGGAATGTCGGTGCTATCATCTTTCGGTGCGTTCGCCATTTTTCCCCTGTAAATGGGGAATGGTTTGTTTTTAGTAACACTTTGAAACAATCTGAAGCAAGCAGTTATGCAAAAAAATGCACATCATTTAAATTGTATTAAAGACAATAGAAGTTTATTTGCGATCATTGCACTGGAATAACAAATAAGAATTAAAATCTAATTTTATAGTTAGCGTCAGTGGCGTGCACAGAACTTATTGAAAACATACGAACAATTTAAACAGCACATTGGAAAAAAAATATGAAAATTTTACTCTAGCGTCATAAAAATATAAATTTTTCAAAGTGATATAAAATTAATTAATTGACCTTCTCATTGATTTTCCAGCAAGAAGTTCTTTGCACGCCACTGGCTAGCGCCATATAAATGTTTATATATTTTTTATGGTTCCGTAGTACCTAAAAGGTACAAGAGGAACCTTATGTTGAGACTCCGTTGTCCGTCCGTCCGTCCGTATGTCACAGCATCATAACTTTAGGACCGTTAAAGATAAATACGTGAAATTTGGCACAAAAACTGCATTAATTTTCCCAAATATCGCGGTGTAAAAATTTGAAATTGTTTAAAATATTTCCTAAACAAAATTGAGAAAAATAAAAATATTAGTCTTAAAATACAATATGTGTATCAAATTATAGATATTAAAAAGTTGATTGTAAAAAAAATATACTTATACAATATACTGGTTTCGAAGAATCTTTAAAAACCCCCAAAAATATGTATGCCCCCCCCCCCCCCCCTTATCTCCGAAACTAGTAGACCGAAAAATATGAAAAAAAATGTCAGTTATAGACCATAACTGGCGCATTACAGGAAAACTATAGCGATTAAAAAAAATATTCCGCACAAATGAGAAATATAAAACAAGTAAAATAAAAGAAAAAATATTTTTTAAAAATACAATATGGGTATCAAATATATACTTTTACTGTATTTACTGGGACTGCTTTCGAGAAATCTTTAAAAAACCCCAAAAATATGTATTTCCCCCCCTTTATCTCCGAAACCGGTGTACCAAAAAAAAAAAAGAAATATTTTATTTTCATTTATTTATTTACATTTTACATCTACCATAATGGTAGATATAGAATATAGGAAATTTTCACTCTAGGGTAGACATTGTCTACCCTGGCGTCATACAAATATTTTTTTTTCAAAGTGATATTTAAATTTTTTCAGATTTTTTTTATTGTTGTTCTTGACCAATTGTTTGCTTTTCCAGCAAAAAGTTCTGTGCACGCCACTTACAGGATAACCTAATGCGATAGAATGCGATCTTTCAACATGAACTTATTCCTAAATTATACATTTATACACTCTTATAATTATAACACACAATGTAAAATGTCAATTTTAGATGATAACTGGCCAATTACAGAAAAACTATAGCGATTAAAAAATATAAGCACCAATGAGAAATATAAAAAAAGAAGTAAAATAAATAAAAAATATTATATTGTTATTATATAATAATATATTGTAGATATCAAAAATTTTATTGTAAAAGTATATACTTTCACTATATTTACTGGCACTGGTTTTGAGAAATCTTTCAAAAACCCCAAAAATATGTATGTCCCCCTCCCTTATCTCCAAAACTGGTGGACCAAAAAATATGAAAAAGATCATGGTAATATGTATTAACGTAAAGATTACAGGAAAAATAAAGCGGTTGAGAAATTCACGAAAAAAAAAGACAAAATTAAATTTATCATCCACAATACGGAACCCTAGGTACGAGAGTCTAATTCGCACTTGGCCACTTTTTTATATATGAACATTTTCTGGGCTAGGTACTTTAGTATTTTCTGTATTCCTTACATGATTTTTATTCAAACTATAGCCTATGTTCAAATGAAGAGTCTAACCATTACAACTGCGAAAGAATTTTCAAAATCAGTTCAGTATTTCCAGACATTTACCCCTTCAAAAAAACAAATATACAGGCTGTAAAAAGACTGGGACCTTTAAACAAAACCACATAATCTTATGATCATACTAAACAGAATTGTTAAGAAATCCTTGAGAAAAATACACGCGCAAAACATCAGATAAGAATATATTCAACTGTAACTTTAAGTCTTTATCTCACACGGGGAAGGTCTATTTTAGAACGCTGCGCGTGGACAGCTATTTCACAGTCAACGCTGCCTCAAAAATGCCGTATCTCGTTGTGTTAGGGTTCACGCATTTTTATTTGAAACTCAAATATTTACTAAACCAATAATTGATCACGCGGTGTGTTTGTTGGATAAAGTAGTTCAGTATGATCGGTACAATATGTAGTTTCATTTAAAGGTAGGAGTCTGTTTACACCCGGTATGTGCAGTATGATCGGTACAATATGTAGTTTCATTTAAAGGTAGCAGTCTGTTTACACCCGGTATGTGCAGAATGATCGGTAAAATATGTAGTTTCATTTAAAGGTAGCAGTCTGTTTACACCCAGTATGTGCAGTATGATCGGTGCAATATGTAGATTCATTTAAAGATAGCAGTCTGTTTACACCCGGTATGTGCAGTATGATCGGTACAATATGTAGTTTCATTTAAAGGTAGCAGTCTGTTTACACCCGGTATGTGCAGAATGATCGGTACAATATGTAGTTTCATTTAAAGGTAGCAGTCTGTTTACACCCGGTATGTTCAGTATGATCGGTACAATATGTAGTTTCATTTAAAGGCAGTAGTCTGTTTACACCCGGTATGTGCAGTATGATCGGTACAATATGTAGTTTCATTTAAAGGTAGCAGTCTGTTTACACCCGGTATGTGCAGTATGATCGGTACAATATGTAGTTTCATTTAAAGGTAGCAGTCTGTTTACACCCGGTATGTTCAGTATGATCGGTACAATATGTAGTTTCATTTAAAGGTAGCAGTCTGTTTACACCCGGTATGTTCAGTATGATCGGTACAATATGTAGTTTCATTTAAAGGTAGCAGTCTGTTTACATCCGGTATGTTCAGTATGATCGGTACAATATGTAGTTTCATTTAAAGGTAGCAGTCTGTTTACACCCGGTATGTGCAGTATGATCGGTACAATATGTAGTTTCATTTAAAGGTAGCAGTCTGTTTACACCCGGTATGTGCAGTATGATCGGTACAATATGTAGTTTCATTTAAAGGTAGCAGTCTGTTTACACCCGGTATGTGCAGTATGATCGGTACAATATGTAGTTTCATTTAAGGTACCAGTCTGTTTACACCCGGTATGTTTAGTATGATCGGTACAATATGTAGTTTCATTTAAAGGTAGCAGTCTGTTTACACCCGGTATGTGCAGTATGATCGGTACAATATGTAGTTTCATTTAAAGGTAGCAGTCTGTTTACACCCGGTATGTTTAGTATGATCGGTACAATATGTAGTTTCATTTAAAGGTAGCAGTCTGTTTACACCCGGTATTCCTCTATTGAAATATTGTAAAAATACATCGTCAGGGGGTGTCAGATATAACGCTTTTTTCGGTTTTAATAATCTATCACGTGACACTGGCAGAATAGTCGACATCGGCTGCATATGCCAAAATAAAAATTGAATTGAAATTGATTGTTTTTACCATAAAAGAGAAGACATCATGACGCAACCAACTAAGTTGTGGGTGACGCCAAATGTCATGCTTTTTCATTTCGCTATAATACCTATGCATGCTCCACGAAATTTGCGAATCCAATACAATCGCACTGATTTCGTCGTAGGCGTAAAATTGAAAACTTGTTGCAGGAGAAACATGATTTTGGGATGATTGTGGACGTTTTAAAAATATTTTTGGTGTATTTTTAATCTAGATAATAGATCTAGATGTTTGACTTGTATTAATTTTTTGATTTTATCTCAAACAATAAAACCACATTCGGTTACACTTTTGGTAAAAAACCGTAAAATTTAAGTATTTCAGGGGTTTGTTGTTAAGATATTACTCTTATTTCATGATTTTTACTTCGACTTCAATACATGTATAGACCTAGATAATGTCAATAGACTCAGCCTAAAATACCTATTATAATAACATTCCATAGACACCTTGCAATCTTGTGATAGCGTTTGTGTGGAGGTTTGCGCGTGATGACGCCTCTTAAAAACGACTCACGTATCGAAATATTGATAAATAAAATTAAAATTGACTAACCCGAACTTATTAGCAGACCTTCTCCAAGCCACGGCTTGAAGAAGCTGTATTCATCAGCTTTATCAATATGGATGTCGCTATCGAGTATAACAGATATATCTTCAGCGTCAGTCAGAAAGAACCCTTGTTTCCATCCAAGCTCGCATTTTATAACACTGCCATATAGCTTGCTATTATACAGCAACATTTCCATCACTTCTGTTTTGAAAGAATTATATAATGTTTAAGTATCTAGTAAATTGTAACTAATACACAAAAGAGCCCTGAAAAGATGAGTCATGTTACACCTTTAACTTGCAAAACAATACAAATAGCTGTAAATAACATATTATACAAGGTGACTTTTTGATCATCGTCCAAATTCATACTGGAGGCTTGATAAGTGATCAGTATCTTGGATCAATAACAATTTTTGTGAAATTTGTAAAATGAAATTTCGGCTTCCCATAGAAATTCACTTCCAGTTCCGAGTGAATCACTATGAGGAGTCGAAATTTCATTTTACGAATTTTACAAAAATTATTATTGATCCATGACACTGATCACTTACCAAGCCACCAGTATGAATTTGGACGATGATCAAAAAGTCACCTTGTATAATGAACTGAAAACAAAGTCAATAATTGAAATAAATAAAAATATGTTATAGTAAGATTTATTAGGTTTATTTCTATCTTTTGCGCTGTACCAAGAGCTATCAAGGATTTGAGGTTTTCCTGATCAATTTCCCCATAAAACACCTTCACAGTGGTGACGTAAACCTGGAAAATTAAACGTACCATTTGGCGATTTTCCAATAAACCTCAAAGAATTTCCAAGGAATGGTAGTGGTTTTGGTCCAGGTATTTTGTTTCCTAAACGAACTGGTCTTGTTCGTTGATGCAATTCGTGTACAATCCATAAGATCACAGATATTGTGGCAACCGTGTAGAATACTACATTAGGTATGTACTCCTGCTGCTGTATGGTGGTAAGAGACATTTTTACTACTTTCTAATGATTTAAAAAACAGAATGTTCAACACTAATTTCAAAATAAATTGTAAATCACACTAGTCACTGGAGAAAGGTAGAAAGGTCGTTTTACAAGTACGATTAATTACCTCATACTATGCTAGGTTTACTGAGTACCTACCTTATATAAACTACATTTTGAATTAACATGCATTAATAAGATGGAAATCAAGTCACAGACATTTGAATTTTTTTACGGTATTGGTAAATGCTATTTGCATATTATCTAGCCTATTATTTATATATATATTATTTATATATAGTACAAACTAGGAGGGATCAAAAAGTAACGACATATCGACGGTTAAGTACCAAATACTGCTATCTTCCATTTTATCGGTTTTGAGGTTTTAGTGGGGACCGATTTAGCAGTAATCGTTTCATAAGTTGGCATCTAAAATGATTATTACCATTAAAATTGTTATATATTTTTGAATATTATTACTATTATAGCTCATTTGATTTTATCCAAATAAAAACGTTGTTAATAGTCCTCTTTCTAATAAGTGTAAGGAAATAGTCTCTACCCCGCGCCTCCACCATATGTAATATGCACACAGTCTATTCGGGATCTAGTAGGAATTTTGCTGAATTATACTACTTTGTTTTCACTTTGAGTTCTTGTATTATTTCTTTTTTTCTATTTCTTCCTAATTATCACACATATATTAAGGAAGGGGAGCTCAGAACCACGTAGGGCACTCGCTTATCGTGCTGGAGGTATATTATTTCGTCAAAACTCTAGAAGGAATATTTATTTATGGAGAGACACCTTCACACCGATGGGACTCTCTAAGGAATCTTGCTCGTGTTTTGTCTGAAAGATCTTATTTACTCGATCTGTATTTATTTTTGAAAACACGAATTAAATCAGTCAATACGACGTACGTCGATCCATAAAGGTTATCGATTGCCAACTAAACACGAACAAATAGTCCTTTAACCTACCTATAAAACCTAGCCTTACCTAAACCTAACATATTGCCTAGCTATATGTTACAGTACTATTGCCAGATTACATTGAAACAAATGCGTTAGCACTAAGTGTATTTTAAAATATTAATGAATGCCGGAGCGGAGGTATCCATTAAGGCGCTACGGAAAAAAATCGACACTTTAAGAACTTGCATATATCTACTTCAGTAAATAATGTATTATATTGATAAAATAGTATATTATTTTTGAATTCTTTTTCTACGGATCTGTTAAAACAGAAACGTGATTAGAGAAATTCGGCTCGATAGAAATATTTATTGAAATGAGGTCTCTTTCGACACCAAATCTCCTGGTTTGACAATTTAGAATGACATATGGACTGCAATTATATTTTATTAGATGGGTTTTAACGGTATCTAGGACCTGCGGGCCTATTATGTATCTCTAGTTGCCGACTGAACTAGGTGCCTATCATCAAAAACATAGATATACTATCGAATTCCGATTGCCTAAGGATATGTTCGCAATTGAAGTGACGACACAGATTGTTAATAATTCAATACCCACTAAAAGCAATTTTGAAATTTCAGTTTTTATCTATATTTTTCATGATAGGCACCTAGTTCAGTTGGCAACCAAAGATACATAATAGGGGGGCTGGTTAAACGAAATTTTGATAGCAACTTTAGTTCATTTTATATTAATAAAAAACCGACTTTTTGCTACTTTTCCACGAATCCATATCCCTCTCACACTGAGAGTTTTTACGCATATGGAGTAAAAGGGACGCTAAAACTTTTACATATCGCCTTTAAAAGGCCAAGTTCATTAGTTTTTAAGTTCTCATAAAAAGTCATGAATAATTTTGTCGAAAAATATACGAGTACATAGAACATAAAAAAACATAGCTTTGAAATGGATCATCGCGGAGAGTTCAGAACCGTTTCCGAGTGGAATATAAAGAGCAAGTCACAGTCCATACATGTGTGCCGTTGTGCACCCACAATACAATGAAGATTATTCCATCCTGGCCTGATGGATGGTGAGCCTATCGCCGTACTTTGGGCACAAACATGCAATATACCTGCACGGAATTCGAACCTGTGACCTGCAGTTTAGTTAACCAGCGCCCAAAAATACTTGATTGAGATTTCTACGAGTATACAGCAATGCTCCTTGCGATGGATAGATCGCAAAGTGTTTAAAATATATACATTTATAATTATAGTTAATATCCCATGTTTATAAATAGCCGTATATTTCCACGTGAGAGAGAGGAGTTGTGCGCAGGTGCGGGCTTCAGTTTTTTCAACTCTTGCTCAGGCTTCTCCGTGGGCTTCAACCCGTTGGGGGTGCGCCAGTATGGAGGTTTACGGAGGTATTACGGAACGCCACAGACAGACCATTTCTACGCATATTGGATATATTCATAATACTATATTTTGATAATATTACTATACTAATAATAGCAGAAATATTGCAAATTACAAATACAAATACATCAGTACAAAATACAAATACAAAATATCTTTATTGGAACACAAAAGTTATTGACATAGTCATGTTGTTGGAATCACCTTTTAAGCATACAATGCTTGTACCAGGTGACTCAGCTCTTTCTATAGCTTCACATAATTAACTAATTGTAGAAACAATAATTATTAAAACAAGTTTAATAAGGATACTAAATGTAAGATATTTTAAAAATATTATGTAGATATAATTATGTGTGAAAATGTATATAATAATAGTTTTTTTTTATATTTATGTTATATTTGTGTAAAATTAAATTAAGGAATAGTTTAATATTACAAATTAAATAAGATTATTGTGTTAAATTATACAATATCAATGATAAATTTAAATATATATATATTATATAATAATATGTATGCGAGTCAATAAATATTCAGTTTCTTCGTAGTTTAGTGGTTGTAACCAATTGGTGATTGCCTTCTTACATTCGTAAGAAGCCTTACCATAAATGTCTTATTCACGGTTTAACTTATTGTAAAGGAATGCCGATCGTTTTGAGTACTTGCAAATTAGGTTTTAGTATCTGGAATTTTAGCTATTTTCTTCATTTCAAAAATAATCTTGCATCATAAACAATTGTGTCGATTCGGCGCAACACAATTTAACTTATTTGACAGGACTAAACTTAATTTGAGCGTCCTGTCTTTTTTTTTTCTGTATCGAAAAGACAAAGACGGTTAAGGTTAGTCCTGTCAAATTAGTTAAGTTGTGTTTCGCCGAATCGACACCAATATCTATGTCTTTTTTAGAACGGTTTCAAGTATGTACAATTTCCTCACAGATAAACAGTTCATTAAACAGCATAATTCGTTATAGCTTAAGCAACGAATAATTTGTGGATGGAAAAGTCGAAAGCAGGATCTTTAACTTAGGAATTTTGTTTGGACTAGTTAGGAGATAAACATGCTAAAAGTCCTTGCCCCTCCGAGTCGAGCCCGAGGAGGGGGGGGAAACAAAGAAGATCCCGTTTTTTGGTTTTTTGCTTACATCTCGAAAACCGTGCATTGTACGAAATTTTGTTTTACTACATAATGAAAGCTGATAAAATTTTCTACAACTTTAGCTTTCACACTTTTTATCTATCTCCAATCTTTGCCTAGCTATGAGCTTCAAAAAATGGTCAAATTTCAAAGCCTTTTTCACGTCAACCACGTTGGATTTTAAAATCGTTGTTGTTTTCGTAATCAGCGACCTGATAAACCATTCAAACGATACACATGTTGATTTTCAAAATTTTTACCCCATTTTCCCCTTTTAGGGGTTGAATTCTGAAAAAACTTGAAACACATTTATAGATAAGAGTACTCCTGTGAAGTCTCGAATAAAATAGTCTAACTAATCTTGTTTCCCAATACAAACGTTGGACACCCGTTTCACCCCCTTAAGGGGTGTGTTTTGAAAAATCCTTTCTTAGTGGATGCCTTCACTATATAAGGTATCTATATGCAAAATTTCAAGTCTATAGAACCAGCTGTTGTTGAGATGTAAGCAAAAAACCAAAAATGGGATCTTCTTTGTGCCCCCCCCCTCGGGCTCGACTCGGAGGGATAAGGACTTTTAGTATGTTTATTTCCAAACTAGTCCAAACAAAGTTCTTAAGTCAAAGACCCTGCTTTCGACTTTTCCATCCACATACCCTTAGAGAGCACTCATTTCTCAGCCTATTAAGGCTACTAGTTGGCAATTTTCTTTTTTAAAATGCATTATCTTCAGAAGAGCACGTTGGGCCCTTTCAAGGTTCAAGAATGTAGTCTTTCCTGGTTTAAAGTTCATACTGGTATTTCAAGAATATTACAATGCTATTTTTTACTTTCTTTCCAAAGGGCTCCTGATATTTTATCATAAAATCGCCATATACGATTTTATTTATACTTAATTCCACTTTTGTCCTGACTTTTAAAGATTTTTTAGGACATTCAAGGAAAAGGATGTAGCCGACCGAATCATATAAAATCCATATCTGTAGGTACTCATCTAACAAATTCAAATCAATTGGCAAAGTGCGAGACGGACTCGCGTACAAAAGGTTCCTTGCCACCACAAATTACGGGTATGGTAAATAACAACGATATAGATGTTCTATCAACATTAAGGCGACACAAACAAGCTGCTAAAATGGTAGCCCCTGAAAAAATATTCGCAGCTCCCGCTGAGTACTTTATTCAAAAGTAATCTTTAGCGCTATATTTTTCCTGTAATCTTTACGTAACCACATATTAACATGATTTTTCTAGAGATGAAACGGATAGTGATTTGGCCGGATACCGGATATCCGGCGAGGCACTAGGCCGGATAGCCGGATATCCGGTGGCCGAATATCCGGCTCGTTACTCGTTTCGTACTAATTGAGCAAGTCTAAACAGTACGCACAAAGGTGCTTGCGGGTGCAACGGGGCGAGATTATTTGTGCATTTTCTAAATGACGATCATTTCTAAATCAATTTGTATGAATCATATCAATTTGTATGAATAAAAACATATAAATATCAATTTATATGTTTCTATTAAAAGATACCTGTTCAGTTACATCTGGTATATTGTGAGAGCAAAAGAAGGTAAGAGAAAAGGTGTAATGTGTATGAAGAAAAGCACAAACGTTTATTCCCAACAATTGCTGTAAAGCTTGTTTTTATCTACCATAGCTCAACTCTTATTCACTTTATGTATTAGAATTTAGATTTTTCAATCATTGATATAATCAATATTTATAGTCAGTATATATAGCAGTCAAGTTTAAGTCGTTTTAATAAACGACTTAAACTTGACTGCTCACTCGTGCAATAATATTGATACTGCTGGATGTAACTGTCATAAAATCAAAAGAACCAATTCCACCAAATACTTGGGTATTATTGTGGTTAAGAATCTGTCCCGGTACCCCAAACTTGAAGCAGTGGTTAACAGATCAAGAAAGTTAATTTGGCTCTTTAAATACCTAAGGAACATAACCGATTAACAACTTATAACATATATATATACAACCTTAGTACATTCCATTATGTCATATTGTATCACTGTCTGGGGTGGCACTTAAAAATCTAAATTTGTTAGCATCGAAATTTCCCAGAGAAGAATATTAAAAGTTATGTTACGTAAAAAAAAACTATACAGCACATCAAAATTATATAGTGATGCAAGTGTCTTAACTGTCAGACAGTTATATGTACTACATTGTATACTAAAAATCCATAAAACGATTTCGATAGACCCAAACATACTTAAAAAAAGAAACCCATTTATAGTTATCAAAAGAAACGTAGTTAGAACTGACTTTGCCTCAAAACAATTCTCTAATCAATCAACTCATTTATACAACAAGATTAACAGAGTGTTGAAAATCTACACCATGACTTACCATAAATGAAAGAAAACCCTTGTATTATGGCTAAAGACGTTGACGTACGAACAGACAAACGATTTAGTTGCAAGAGACCGCTCCTACCTTTATAGCTAGATTACTTGTAATCCCTCTGTCATAATACAATCACACCCTCTCTCATTTCCCCCCTACACACACACACACCCTCGAACACACACCCCTCACACACACAAACCCTCTCTCACGCATGCATATACACCCTTACCCATGTATATATAAATATCATTTTGTATTCACTCCCTAGAAGTAATTTACTACTGATCCCAGGACCTTGGTCGTAAGGCTAGGGAGTCATGCACTTTCTAATATAACTCCTTTGTCATCTGTCTGCCCTTTATCATTTATTATTAATAATATATAACTTTTTCAAAATTTTACGCTTAAGAAAAAGTAAATGAAATTACATTATATGTATAGTTAAAAATATACAACAATTAAGTAATTAAGTATATACCATTCGTCTTAATTTCTTCTAAATTATATTTGTCATATGTTTGCGTAGTTTACAAATGTTTAAATTCATATCCATAGAATGAGCGGGCCTCTCCTATTACAGGTTACTAAACTTAAAAGGGGAGTCCCAAACCATGTAGACTGTGAATTGTAAACAATAAACGAATTTTGAATTTTATTTAGAATTTTTTGAATTTTGAAGAACACACAAACTATCGAATCTATTTAATTCTTAAATGCTCACTTTACGATGCCTGAATTCGGGTGGGCCTACAATCTCCCGTCACTCCTCATCCTGCAGCTGCCATTCTACAGTCCCCTCCTATATACTACGTGGCTCACCGGTGTCTCGGGTCTTTGCACCCTTGCAGCAGAACTGCTGGCTGGATGAGTCAACAGAACAGAACAGAGATTTAAACGACTGGTTGTATGCTGAGTTAAATATCCGGTACCCGGCCGGATACTGGGTACTATCCGGCCGGATACCGGATACCAAAAATATGGCCGGATAGGCCGGATACCGGATAGTAACCGGATATTCGTTTCATCTCTTTTTCTTACTTTTCGGTCCTCTTGTTTTGGAGAGTGCACAGGATAAAGTTAAAAAAAGTTCATTTTTTTTTTCATTATTTGCCTTCATGAGTTTAATAGTAAAACGTATTCTGTGAAAATTTCAATTGACTACGTATAACGGCTATTGTGACAGACAGACAGACAGACGAACATACAGACAGACGAACATACAGACAGCGGAGACTTAGTAATGGGGTCCCGTTTAGTACCAGTCAAGTGTACGGAACCCTATGATTGCTACTTTCTCAAGGTTTTTAGGTACCTCAAAATGAAAAAAACAGAACCCTTATGATCACTTTGTTGTTCGTCTGTCTGTCAAGACCCTTTTGCTCGGGCCCCGTATAAGATATCATGTTGAAACTGATACCTCCTACTGAAGTCTATGGCTTTATGACGTTGTAAAAAAATCAGGCTGCTAACTCAACGCATAAAAAAATTGTTGCACTTTAATTTGATTACCATGAAAACCTAAAGGGCACTTCCAGTTGACTTAAAAACTTACAGGTAGGTCTTATACACATGGGAAAAAATCTGAAAAATACAAATTTTCTACGCGAACAAAAGTTATTGCACTTTACATAATCAATTTCATACAAATTTTTGACACTCGCGAGGGAATCAAAACTTATAGGGAACTAAACTTCCAGTTGCCTTAGAAATTTTAAATTCCATTTACAGGTAGGTCTCTACACACAACACTATAGGAAACAGCGGGGCTCAGTGGCGTGCACAGAACTTTTGGCTGGAAAAGCAAACAATTGGTCAAAAACAAAAATAAAAAAAATATGAAAAAATTTAAATATCACTTTGAAAAAAAAAATTGTATGACGCCAGGGTAGACAATGTCTACCCTAGAGTGAAAATTTCCTATACAAACTTTTTTTTTTCAAAGTGATATTATAATTTTTTCATATTTTTTTTATTGTTGTTCTTGACCAATTGTTTGCTTTTCCAGCAAAAAGTTCTGTGCACGCCACTGGCGGGGCTATAGCACAAACATAGGAAAACATCTGAAAATTACAAATATTTCATTATTTATCAAAGAATTATCAAGACCAACTTAATTAAACCGTTTAGATAAATAGAGTTCAATATATCGTAAGTGTCGAGTTAAGTTGTTCCTCAATAACTGCAAGTGGAATTATTTGCCGAGTTCCGTACCCGTATTGTATAGTGGTACGAAATACTTTGTGCGCGAGTCCAACTCGCCCTTGACTGGAGACCTACCCTTGACTTAAAAAAAATAATTTTCCGTGATAGAGGCCTTAATAAAACGTATTCTGTAAAAATGTCAACTGGCTACATATAACAGCTGAAGCTAAAGACCCTGTAATAGACGGACAGACAGATAGACAAATAGATGGACAGACAGACAGCGGAGGCTTAGTATAAGGGTCCCTTTTGGCAACCTTCTGGTACGGAATCCCAAAATTTCGTAATAAATATCATCTATTTCCATGATAAAATTCGTAATAATATTTTACAGCTGACCCTTTTCAAAAATTAAATAAATGTTGCTGTTAGTTTAATGTTGTCTCATTCTATGGAGGAATTTCTCATTCATACACAAAAGAAATTACAAAATGTGGATTTGCCATTCATAAAAAAAATGCAAATATGTTAGTACTGAAAATTGAGTTACCTTCAAATTCTCCATACAAAAAGCAAATTTCTTAAAACATTCCCCCCCCCCCTCCCGACCAACGTTGATTGTATTGTTAAAACTGACATTATTTAAATAGTTAATTTATTTGTCGAACGTAATATTACAATCTAGGTATTTACGTCGTTATTGCAATAATGACAATCAAACTTACTTAAAAAACGTTCAACGAAAGCTTTAGTCATTGCTTAATAGCATATAAACATATACAAATGGAAATTACATAAAATAACAGATTAAAACAGTTCTAGTAACAAGCAAGACATAACAAACCTCTTTGTGATTTCTCGGAATTTTATTTTGATTTCCCATACTAGATACTTGTAATTTACTCGGAGTTGTGTTCGAGCAAAATTTTTTTTTCCAAAAAGGCTATTTGAATATTGTCTCTGAACACTTTACTGGGTCTCCAGTATGAATTTTGCTGTATCAATCGAAGTCAGTATGCCAATATTTACAAATATTTAAGTTAATTATTCGAAGTTAAATATTTGATATATTTGATTAGTTAATTGATTATTATATTTGATATTATAAGTATCTCACAAACGAGCAAAACCAAATTATACATGATTTTACATAAATCACCTAAAAATAAACCTGTGTTCGTCTACTGCTAGACACAGGCATTTTCAAGATTTTGCCACTCTTGGGGAGCCTCCGTTATTTTGATCCAGCCGCTATAGCCAACCACAACTTCCTTCAGGTCGTCGGTCCAGGGGGCATTACACATAAATAATTAACAATAATCAAGATTTTAATATTAAAGAAATAACTAAGATTTAAACATAACAATACTCGTAATTAAAAATAACCATAGCGTAAGTACATCTAAAATAAATCACATTGCATAAAAATCAAAATTTACATAATTCTTAATCATTCTGTAAAAAGGTTGCCTGATATTATTGCTACATCATATTAAACTTTATATACTTACAATTAAAAAGTTAGTGAAATTAGTCTATGTGTCGAAAATTTCTCAATAAATATCAGACCACTTTATCAGATAGGTATAACTTACTATTAACTAAATATATATAACTAAATTAACAACTATGGTAGATACTAAATTGTTTTTGTATTCTATCTCTATCGCTACCTTTTAATTAGTACGCAATTATACACTGCACTTTTGATTAGCGGTCTGAAACTTTGCACTTAGTTGCTAAGGCCTTAAAGAAAAAAAAATATATATTTTGATAAAATAAAAAATTATCAAAAGGTGCCGTCCCAAGTATATTTTTTCGCATATTTCGACCACGGCAAGTCGAATGAAACCATCCCCATCTCGATCCGACCCCTATTTTTAGCAAGGAGCCAAATTATTTTTATTTTGAAATAAATTAGGGTCTCCTGGCCAAAACATGAATTAGATCGAGTTGGACTCGCCATGGTAGAAATATCCGGAAAACATACTTTGGACGACAGTTTTTAACTGATTTTTCGAAAAGTGGCAGCCATTTTGAAATTAAAAAGCCTTAAAAATCAACCTCTGTCGAAAAAGAATCAATCACATAGGAGATTTTTTTTTATCTCAAAGACCCATTAACGATGTACAAAGTTTCAGACCGCTTACCAAAAGTGCAGCGTGTGAGTTGTTTTTGTTGCGTACCGCAATTACTAAATTAATTGGAGAGTACTAAATGTATTTCATTTTTTAATTTCTATCTCTTTTAATGTATCTATGTTTTCTGTAATAACTGTAACTAACGAAATGAAATGAAACCTTGAATATAAATTTAAAAATGAATTAAATTAAAGAGTGTATAATGGATTTTTAATTTTATATCTTGACTTATTTTAAAAGTTTAATCATGTTTTGTTATTTGGATGCAGCGTTATGAGTAGGAGCATAGAAAGAAGTAAAAAAATCAGCATTATATTAATTGGAGATGAGATTCTTTGTTACGATTATTTTTTTACATCTACCCTACTAAAACACATTTCTTCTAAAAAAATATTAAGCGCCTGTCGACGGCACTCTTTGCCGAGGCTCGATCTTGACTCGGAAGCCGTCAGTCCTCTTGAGAATGATGTCAGCTTGTAGCCTAAACTGGTCCTCAGGTACCTCGGAGATCATCCGGTAGTTCCGGAGCACTGTGGAGATCAGCACCTTTAACTTGAGGAGGGCATACTTGCGACCTGTAATAGAAAAAAAAACTATACTTAGTAGCATTTGTCTGAAAGTGCATGGAAATATTAGATCTTTATATATGAAATTGCCGTTTTCTATAGAGAATTTGAAGGAAACTCAATTTTCGGTACTAGCATTTTTGCATTTTTTTAGGAATGACAAATCCAAATTATGTAGTTTTGCTTGTGTATGAATGAGACTACAATAAGCTAACAACATTAATTTAATTTTTGAAAAGAGTCGGCTGTAAAAAATCATTACGAATCTTACCATGGAAATGGATAGTATTTTAGACGAACTGTTTTTGAAGATTTAGTTTTTATAATCAAACTGAAAATAAAAACAAAATTTCATACTTAGATGTAAAACCTTGAAATCAACTTTCAAACAAAAAACAAATACTTGAAATAGCTATTGAATTACAGGAATTATGAACAATACAAATACAAATAATTTATGGGTAAATAAAAATTTACACGTCATTGTTGTATATTAAATATTAAATTACATAGTAATTATTATTAAATTACACTCATGAATCTGTATAAAAATTTATGCAATTTCATATTTAAAGACCTATTATTAAATATTGAAGGGTATGTAAATATATCAGGAAAAATAGAGTGATTTTCCCGCATTGCAGAAAGTACGGATTACCAAAACGAAAACGACTGACGACGACCAAGTTGGTCAAAATATATCTTGAAAGTAATTAATACTTACTTTTTATGTTAATAATCTGTTTAAAATAATTAAAAGCTAAAAAAAGGATTACTAAAACGTAATTTTAGATTTAAAAATATATGTTTGCTCAAGACAAATGTTTTTTTTTCCCGATTTTATACACTAATTTTGGAGAGACAAACTTGCGTTCGCTCTAAACTTATTTAACAATTTTAAAATTCTTATTAAAAAAGAGGTGATTCCAATTTCTTCAACTCTTCTCCTACATATGTTACGTCATCTATCTATATAGTTAGACAACCTACATGCTTTTTACTTTTATAAAGGTTAAAAACATGGGTGCCGGCAGGATTATTTTCAGGAGGGTGCTTTGCTTATACTCAAACATTATAATTGATATATTTCTTTGTGTCCAAACAAATGAATAAATGTGAGATAATACGTTTAGTAATTTAAGTTACGTCAAGATCTGACTCATATCTGACGACATCAGCAAAAAAATTTTTTTTCAATTAACCCTGTTTCACTCCCCTTCTCGTCCCGGCGACCATGGCTAAAAACTGATTAGACAACTGTTCTGTCAATCAGATTTCAATTCTTAATTTTCAGTTATTTTAGGGAAACATTATTTTCAAATTTAGATACGACTGTACGCGTGAACCTTCATAAAATATGGACCAAAAATTTATAACGTACCGACTTAAATCAACCATAAATCTTACCAACACAACTCCTAGGTCCAGCGCTGAATGGTATAAAGCTGTAGTAGTGTCTGTCCTGGGTGTTCTCTGCTAAGAAGTTGTCTGGGTTGAAGACTTGAGGGTTTTTGTAGTATTTCGGGTTGCGGTGGAGCTTAAAAGTGGCGATGGCCACAGTAGCGCCCGCCGGCAGCACGTAGCCATTAGTTTCTATATAAACAGTAATAAGGAAGTGAAGCATAATATTCTATAAGTATGTGAAACATGGAATGGAGGTGGCAGAGCTGATGCCGAGCTCGAATATGGAGGTACCACCATCTTCCGAAGTTATTCGGGAGAGAGTAAGAGGACAGCTCTCAAACAGGCACAGCCAGATGGCCCACCAATGCCTGATCTGGGGCCTATTGATGGCAGCATATTCATCCCCAATTACTGGCTTTTATATAAAACAGACTGGTGACGGGCAGCGGTGTAACTGGTGCGACGGTTTCGGCACCACGCTCATCAACCCGCCTACCTTACTTGACTTACTCCGCTAAACGATCTAAAATCATATGGAACTTTAAGTCGATTTAATCTCCTTTATCAAAATTTTTTATTAACACTTGTTACAAACTCAATATTTTATTGGGTAGTACATGTATACCAGATATAAAGAAATGTTTCGAAATATGTATTTATGTTGATGCCTGGTACGATAAATTAGTGGACGTAGTAATCAAGTAGCTTTGAAAGATTGCTTAGTCAAATACGGCAGGCGTTTTATGTCTTCTTTGCAAATACACACAAAAAGTACATTTCTACGAGAACTTACTTATTTTTACATCTTTCTTCAACTTCCTGGCGATAACTGGTACTGGTGGGTACATCCTCAAAGTCTCAAAAATGACTCGTTCTAGATATTTCATCTTCAGCGTGTCCTCGAAATTACATTGTCTGTCAGAATCTCCGAAGATTTCGTAAAGCTCATCATAAACCCTGGTCTGGATATCTTGGTGTACTCCAAGAATGCACAGGACAAAGCTGGATCCTGCTGCTGTTGTATCGTGGCCCTGAATAGATTCCAACAAACATTTTAAACAAATTTTTGCTCTATGACCATCATATCTATTTTTGATCATTGCTGTGTCCATTAAAACTATTTATTAGGTACCATTACAATAAGGAATTTAGTATCGAGTTCAATCTAAATCGGTTTTCTAGGGCTAAAAACATTTTAAGGAGGCTCTACGTAGTAAATCTTAGAAGAACGCAAGATCGAAGATATCGCTATGACCTGGGGATCTAAAAAAGCCGACTTGGGTGGATAATATAATGATTTCAAAGTAGGATAGAGTCAGAGCTGTTTCACGCGTGCAAAAGAGACGGCATTAGAACAGAATCATAATGTGATTCACGCAAAACGGCCTTTTTAGAGGACCAGCGGGCCTATTATGTATCTCTAGTTGCCTTCTGGACTGGGTGTCTATCATCAAAAACATAGATATACTATCGAATTCCGATTTCCTAAGGATATGTTCGCACTTGAAGTGACGACACAGATTGTTAATAGTTCAATACCCACTAAAGGAAATTTTGAAATTTTGGTTTTTATCCATGTTTTTGATGATAGGCACCTAGTTCAGTCGGCAACCAAAGATACAGAATAGGGGGGCAGGAGGACTACGCCAACGTAAAATAATTCGATTGATCATTGTTTGGACCTATATCCATCTCTTTTTCAACACTCTTTAATGCGTGTGTCAGAGATTGATGTATCCTCAAACGATAAACGATTGACCGAATATTTTCGGTCTGTTTTTGTTTTGTTTGTTTTCAACGAAAATTTTACAATTAACATTTTGACAAAGTGTTTACCTCAAACATAATAGTGTCAACTTCTTCCTTGATTTCATGATCACTGATATTATGTGTACCATTTTGTGCCGATTCTATCATCAGGTCCAAGAAAGCAAGCCTCTTCTTTTCGCCTGTAATAGAATACAGAAAGATGAAAAAAAATAAACATATCTTCACGACATATACTCTCAAGGGGTCTCAGAGGTTTTACGAGTGTGAATTATAGTCAACACCCGTACAGCCTCTTTTCACGTAAACCTTATGCCATATATAAAATAAACTCAACTTACAATATAAAAAAAAAAGTTTGTATTACTTAGATTTTACAAACATGTTATCCTTGGCCTGAAATCAGTTTTAGCAACGCACATTTTGGGAAAAGGTGCCTTATAAAAGATTAAAACTTAAAATGCTGTTAACTTTGTTTGGACAAGATCATGACTAATTGTGCATTAAATTTCAAACTCATGCTTTATAAACCTTACTAATACTGATACTATTGGTGTCAACTACCACACACCAAAATGTTTTTCAATTTTTAACTTCTAAATAAGAAAAACAAAGTAAAGTTATGCACTTTGCCTTAAGTGACTGAAGTTTAACCTTAACAGTTTCTTTTCATTCTACTCACCAACATCATTTTCATCGTTGAAGTCAAGATCATCTCTATAGCCTTTAAATACAGTGTCTGCCAACGTTTTATTGTCATTGTCCAGTGCACCAACATTTTTTTCTTCAGTCAGTTCTTCGATGGTGGGTGGAATGATACCTTTGGCTTTGTTTTGCAAATATACTTCCTTTTTATTTTTTATTACCTGCAAAACGTCATAATTTGTTGTCACGACATGAATCCCCGAAGGGGTGTCAGGTTCCGAGTGTGAACTGTGAAATGCAAGTCACAGCCCTCACTCAATTTCAAAAAGTTGGATACAGGCTAGACCACAGAACCGACCACCGCGACCATAGACATAGGATTCGCTGCGCTTAAAAGACGTCCATACGTGTAAAAGAGATGTCCTATTATTATGAACACCTTGCAAGAAAGAAAGACATGCACAACAAAGAACTACTGTATCAATGTTTTTTCGAGTAAGTGCCCATAGCGACCCGCTTGCTTGGGCGTGATTGCGGATTTTATAATAATATTTAAATAATACGTAACTAAATTGATAAATAGTGATTGGTTTATATTGTTGATGTGATTGTTATCTTGATGTGACAAGGAGAAATAATCCAAATAATTACACATTTCACAGGTAAATATGATTTTGTCATTAGAATATTTTGAACCACATTTTGTCCAATTTCTCGTATTAATCGGCCCAAAAAAAGTTTTTACAGTGACGTATTGATTTTTTTTGTTGTATTTAGTATTCAGGATTGTCCAAAATATTAAGTAAAATAGTAAATGTAATAGTAATGTCAGTAATTTTTTGGTATCATTTTCTCTCCTACATTGTTTATCTTGTACATTCTAAATCTATGACCGCGACGCCCGCGCGCCCCCCGCCACCGTGCAGTATATCAAACTGCCACGACTTGACACAATTTAACAGTGCTACAAGGATCATGCCGGGTGGATTTGTTGTGCCCAAAATCGCCGCTACCATACTCCTTGTTTCACAGCTGCACCCCCCCTGTCACTGTCATACACGCGCCATCAGATAAGTATGAAATCGAAAATCTTTCACCAAAAGTAAATAACTGGTACGACGACGAGCGGAGCGGTTTGTTTGTATTTTATTTTTCAAAAATAAGGCTTAAGGCGCTACGTAAAAGTTTTAGCGTCCCTGTTACTATATATGCGAAAAAAACCTCAGTGCGAGTGGGACGGATTCGTGGAAAAGTACCGAAATTTCGGTTTTTTATTCAAATAAAATTTACTAAGCTATTTTTTCAAAAAGAGTTTCAAGGAGACTTTACAAATACACAATATCCACATTCTGAATGCAATTTCACAATGAAATTAGTTATGATTTCAGAAGTACAGGAAAATATAAAACAACTTAGAGGTCTTTTCGGAATTAAATTCTATCGAGAAAATTTCATCCAATCGTGTTTTCCTTCAGTGAGAATCTTACTCAATAAACATTTACCAAAAAATTGAATACGTAGATGACCTTATAGTGGAGTAAATGGATTCGAAAAAACCCCATTTTCTTAAAATGTATGTCATATTTCACTCGGTCGTCACTCGGTTTTAAGGTTCGTCCCATTTTCCTGCATCCAATGAAATAGCAATGATATTCTTAAACTATGATCTAAATCTAATTTTATTTGATTTATTTTAGGTTTTGGACAATAAAACTTAAATAAACGTCTTAAAAATGTGATATAAAACGGCGATCATATTAAGAACACATCTCTGTAATTCTAAAATAATACCTAAATAAAAAGGATACATTTCTCTGAATACCCTCGCCATTATTATGAGAACGTCGACCTCTGTGTGTAAAAACCACAGAACCCGGTTTGCCCTTCGGACTTTTTACAGCACAAATTCAAAAGCCATACGATAAGTATATAAGCAATCATAAAAAGAAAACCTATCCCGAATTACATATAGTAAAAAACGAGTCTGTACTTACTTTGTTAGTCAAGCCATGAATGATACCAAGTAACTCTACTTGTTTTTTGAAGAAGGGCGTAATTTTGAAAATTGCATCGAAACGCATCCAGAACTTGTAGTGTCTCTGGTGTATAATGTCGCACATTCTGCAAAAAGAGAAACAATACCATGTCATCAGGGACTAGGGAACCACGTGTCATCAGGGACTAGGAAACCGCGTGTCATCAGGGACTAGGGAACCACGTGTCATCAGGTACAGGGGACCGCGTGTCATCAGGGACTAGGGAACCACATGTCATCAGGTACAGGGGACCGCGTGTCATTAGGGACTAGGAGACCGCATGTCATCAATTAATAAAAAGTTTGTAAAATGTACGTCGTACACCATTTTTTATTTAAGACTGGGCTTACGCTTGACGGAAAGCATCGGTAAGGCCTAGGATGCAGAACGCTCACCCAGAAAGTGAAAGCAGGCGAAGCGTTTATCAAAATCATATCTACTCAAATGGTAACGAACGAATGAGTGACTGTTTGTGACCATTCTCCCACTACAACTTCTCATGACGTCAATGTGCCAGAACACGGCGAGTCACTTGGTGGCATGGTTTCTTCATGAGGATTGTGATAAGCCACGGCCGAAGTGGCTTATTCCCATGTCAATTCTCATGGCTTAATTGTTAAAAGATTTTTTTTTTATAATTTTTTTTCGGAGAATTTACGTCATTTTAGGACATAGTTTTCATTATTTTAGTATAGGTATATGTTACCGGCCAAACCCGATTTTTAGGAAAAACTAGTTTTTCCTAGGCCAAACCAGTTCATCCTTTATGCGATAGGATAAACTGGTACAGACTAGGCTCAACTGGTCTGTCCTATGGCCGATAGGAGAAACTAGTTTAACCTAGGCGGAACTGGTAGAGCCTAATATGAATAAGTACACTTCAGGATTAACTAATTTTGCCTAGTCAAAAATGTTTAAGCGAGTACATGGCGGGCGTAACAGGATGTTAGCCGAGACATCAAAAAAATATGCTAATATAACAAAAGAAATGATAAGCCTCTATTTATAAATTTGTAATATTATAAATTATTAAATATAATATTTGTATGTCAACAAAAGAAGACAAAAAAGAAGAGAGGATTAGTTTCAAAGCCTATTCTTCACTCTGAAATGAATAGCAGATGTCAAGTGGATTTGAACGATTTTCAGACACAACCAGATGAACAATTTAAAATTATTATGGTTTACCAAAACCATTTAACAAAATTTGTTCTTCTGCGTGGCTTAACATCTGAGAGAGCAGCAGACGTGGCCTACAACCTGAATGATATATTTTTAACTATAGGAGCGCCGTGCATTCTCTAATCTCACAATGGTAGAGAATTTGTTAATAATTTGATTAGTGAGCTCGCTTCTTTTTAGCCAGAACTTAAAATTGTGATTGGAAAACCAAGGCACAGTCAAAGTCAGGGTTCCGTTGAACTTGCTAATCACGAATAAGAGAACATTATAAGTTCTTGATTGAAGGACAATGATTCAACAAAATGGTCGGAGGGCTTAAGATATGTCCAATTCATGAAAAACCGCACCTTTCACTCAGGAATAAAATAATCCTTACAAGACCTTATTTGGGATTGAGCCTAGAGTAGGGCTTTCAACTTCATCGCAAGCTAAAAAAATGAAAGCTTTTTCGGACAAATCCCATCCACCTGCCAAAATTGACAATATTACTTTACCAATTCCTGACGTAGACAAAGGCAGAGGTGACCTCAGAAACATCATTGGAGTAATTCTTCAGAGAAATGATGAGGGCTTGTACAAAGTTGGCACCAAGCAGGTACTTTACAACTATTTTTTACTCACTAAATTGTTGAATTTTTCTCGAAAGTATATATTAATTTTGACCTGTTTTTTTTTTCAGAACTGAATTCGAGATTTGTATTCAGAAATTTTTAGAGGTGGGCGATGTTAACCAAGATATTGAAATATCTCTGAGAATTGCAGCCACTAAACATTCGGTTGGATCAGGGCAAGGTTTTGTAAGGTGCAGCTGCGTAAAGAACTGTTTGACAAACAGATGCAATTCAACTGCGCAAGAAAAAAAAAATCTGCAAATGTCATCAGAGTGCACCCTGCAAAAATAAGTAAAATTGATGTTATTTAATTCATAAATGCATCATGATTTATTAGTTTTGGTGTTTTATTATTCCCTATTAGTATAGACTAGATCAAACCAGTTAATCCTGAAGTGTACTTATTCATATTAGGCTCAAAGAGTTTCGCCTAGGTTAAACTAGTTTCTCCTATCGGCCATAGGACAGGCCAGTTGAGCCTAGTCTGTACCGGTTTATCCTATCGCATAAAGGATGAACTGGTTTGGCCTAGGAAAAACTAGTTTGTCCTAAAATTGGGTTTAGCCGGTAACATATACATTAACCATTATTTCTTTATGTTTTTTTTTTAATGGTCCGGTATTACGTCATTTGAGAATTTAAGACATTACACTGATTATGATGTGTGATTGCTTATTAAAAAAAAATGGTCTGTCTCTGTTTATCTACTCATCTGTAATCCAGGTGCCAAATTAGTCTAAAACAAATTATTATAAATTTATCTCATTTCTAAACAGCCATTTCTCAAGTGTAAAAATGTAAAAACTTACTTCATTACTGCCATTGCATAATCAAAACCTGATTCGTCTTGAGTTTTTCTTGTGATGCCCATTGCAGTTTCTGAAACGTTAATTTGCGAAGACATTATTTAAACGTGCATTTTGTAATTTAGGTTATTACTATAGAGAGTATTTAGTTATTATTTTACTGGTATATTGCGAATATAAATTTTCAACTGATTGTCGCAAATCGTTATCACAAATTGGGTAAAATTTGTTGTGAATACTCCTACAAGTAATAAATGGACCGCCATACTTAACCTTCGTACAGTACCCGGCAGTAAATAATGCACATCGGCTATCTTTGGCTTCGTAGATACGATGTGCATTATCTATAATCCTCGCAAATTGCTAATGCGCTTGGATTTCATTTGTTTTCGGCCACTTAGTACCGTTAGCATCGCTGTCGAGTAATATTTTGTTTTTAGACCCACCTATACATAAGTAAACTTTAAACTTTCGTGATTTTCACACATTATGTATGAGTATAAGATTCAGCTTGAATAAGCGTGAATTTGGTAAAATTGCGTATATTTAGCTCGATTTGTAGGCCAAACTGGCAACTAAAAAAATCTGGGAAATATATATTATGTACTTCATCATGTTTTTCTGACGAATTAAGCCTTCATAGATAATTGAAATTTTATATCTTTACTCAAATTAATATATATCTGTAGGTACCTAATTTCATTCTGTACATTCAATTCGCTCGGACACGGAATATGCGTTTGAAATGAATCTTTCACACAATGAAAGATCTCTTTATTATCTACAAAAAAGCCTCACTACTTTATTTCTGTATGTCCTAATGGAGCCACGATTTCAAAATAACTGAAGTTTTGCATGCGCGGCATCTGATTAGAGCAGGATAGAGAGTTAAAAAACAAACGCGTTAGAGCGGGACCGAATTTTAGCAAAGTGCAGCCCCTTAAGGTGATATACCGTGCTAGCAAAGGTCCCCGTTACTCCAGGCAGAAAGACCCGCAGTGCGAAAGGGACGGAATCGGGGAAAATTGTCAAAAAGTCGGTTTTAAATTAATGCAAAATTAACTAAAATAGCTACAAAAAATTCCATAACCAGTAATTTAGGTGTAGTTAAAACCCATCTAAATAAATATTTTTCAAGTCTGTATGCTATCCTAATTTGTCAGAATATCAAAATAAGTGTCAATTTAGACCTGATTTCAATAATTATTTCTATCGAATGAAATTCCTCCTATCGCGTTTCTGATAGACCAAAATCTAGTAAAAGGTCCCAAAATTGTTATACTAATTTATTTTACTTGGAACTTCATTAAAAGAGCAGATAAATAACTTCAAAAAGTGTCAATTTTCACGGTATAGCCCCTTAATCGCGTAAACATACAACATTTGACGTTTCGACGCCTCTGTTAGTTGTTCATAAACTCACACCGAGTTGGGTTTCCTACCCGGGTCGCAACACTAACCCGTTCAAAAATGAACTCGCGTCTCAACACCGACCGTTCAAAAATGACAGTGTCGCTACACTGGTGTCGACTTTTTCAACATCAACTCTGAGCAGGGTTCGCAAGGTTCGTATAGGCTCCAAACGTCACCTGACATTCACGTTCATTTTCGTAAATGAAATGACGTTAATTTTCGTACCGAGGGGTCTTCTCAACGTTATAGTTGATGTATTTACGTTAAATTTCGTGTAGAGGGGGTCCACTCAACGTTATTTTACTAAATATAATGCAAAAATGACAACTGACGTTTGGTGTGTCGCTACACAACGAAACCCGTTCAAAAACTCAGCGTTACAAACCCAGTGTTCCTACCCAGCCCAGGGTTATTTAAGGCGATTACCATCGCCAAATTTGTCAGTAGGAATATCAACAGAAACGACATTGAAATAACGTTCATGTCAGCGCGCAATGCATGGTGGCTGTTACGACGCTCGCTGCGTCCTTGATAGGGTGAAATATATATACTTTTCACTTGGACGTGATTGTTTGATTGAATAATCCTATGTTATGTTTATAGCTATTAAGTGTATCTATTTATCAAAGCATAAATGAATTCAATCGGCCAAGCTACTTAGGAGCAGTAGGAAATTTAAGCCAAAAACACCATTTAGCTAATACATTTTTTCATGTAGAAGTTTTGATGGTATGAAAAAGAAAAATTTTGCATATGTTGTCTAAGAGCTGATTATTCATAATACATTTTTTCATTATTTTTGGTTTGGCCGTAAACGAGGAGTAGGCTTTAGAAAGTACTCATTTGGCGATAGTAAGGCCCTTAATGAACGCACTTCTGTAGGCTGTCGTGGTCACAAGCGAACTGAAGAGATGCAGCAGCAGAGTGTCCTTGGCGAGCCGGCGGTAGTAAAACAGTCATTAGCACTGATCTACCCGCACTTTGTCTTTTATAATAATTGTTAATAACGTCACACACGACACACAACGCTAACAGTATCGAGGCACATATTTGATTATAAATCGCGTGGTTTGAATTTTTGTATAACATCCGAATCTTTTACTCACCTATACATTAAGAGGCTATGCGAATTTTATTTTTGTCACTTTCACTCCAAGCGAAAAATCACTCAGTGCGAGAGGGGTGGATTCAGGGCAAAAGGAAAAAAAGTTGGTTGTATAGTTTTATTAAAAAAACTAAAATGGTTAGCCAAATTTCAAATATCAAATCTCTAGATATTGTTGAAACACACCTAATAAAATATATTTGAGTTCTGATTATGGTCTCTATTCGTCAAACGAGGAGAAAAAGTGTGTTCGAAGACCTCATTTCAACAATTATTTCTATCGAGGAAAATTTATCCAAACATGTTTTCCAATTTCAAAACCCTAGATTATATAGTCAAAATGCATATACCAGAAATTCATTAAAATTTTCCGTATATTCCATGAAATAAACAGGTAAGAAACACCCGTATTTTTTTCGCATATCGCCATTAATGGTTTTGTTTCATAATGTCTAGATCCCAAGTTAGTTTCATCTGTCTTACAGTAAATGTTTTTACTTCTTATCTGACCGTTCTTAAACAAACGTCATTTCGAATTATTTAGACAAAGTCTCAACTTGCGATGGTGGTACCACCAGGACCAGTAATATTTTTTTTGACAACCCAGAACCGCTTTGACCAACCTAGTTTTTCGGAAATCCTTCAGCACAGAAGAGAGCTGGTAGCGCCGTACAAAACCTTCGAGGTTATTTTTTCTATGACAACCCAGAACCACTTTGGCCTAGGCCAAAATAGTATGTCCTAAAATCAGGTTTGGCCGATAATAAATATTTCCGTATGACGTAATAGTTTAACAATCACCAAATTGTATGAAATGTATCAAATTTAATGAAATGTATCATATTTTATGAAATGTTTCTAATGTAACGATAGAACTCGTCCATACGAATTGCGAAATCGAGAAAAAAAAACCTTTGTCCCATACAACTTGGTCGGGTAGCTATGTAACTTTTCTATGGAACAGCTGATTTTTTTTTGCGATTCGGGTTTTATCTTCGTCGCAAAAGTTGTTCGTATGGACGATACTATCATCAGTTTCCGGCTTCCGGCTTTCATCATAACACCCAGTATTATATGGAATGGACCATAGATGCCTGAAAATATATTTTTTTTATACAGACAAAATAGTGTCCACAGAATTCCATCTATTTATTTTTAGAGTGATTGGTGCACTATTGTTAATAATAGGTCTTTACCTATGAAATTGCTGAAATTTTCTTACAGATTCATTAGTTTATAAATCCTTTAATTCAATAGCTATTTCAATTATTTGTTTTTTGTTTGAAAGTTGATTTCATGGTTTTACATCCACGTATTACATTTTGTTTTTATTTTCAGTTTGTTTATAAAAATTAAATCTTAAAAAACAGTTCGTCCTAAATGCAATCCATTTCCATGTTAAGATTCGTAATATTTTTTACAAATGACATTTTAAAAAATTAAATTAATGTTGCTGTTAGCTTAATGTTGTCTCATTCAAACACAAAAGAAATTACATAATTTGGATTTGTCATTCCTAAAAAAAATGCAAAAGTGTTAGTACTGAAAATTGAGTTTCCGTCAAATTCTCTACAAAAAACGGCAATTTCATAATATGTAAAGACCTTATTATTAGTATAAAAAATATGTATCTATGGGCAATAGATGCCTGAAAAGAAATGTCTTTTTTATTTTTTTTATCCAGAAAAAATAGGAAGTTACTGCCACATATATAGATGTCCACAGAATTCCATCTATTTATTTTAGAGTGATTGGTGCACTATTGTTAATATAACAGAGGATTGCGAATAATGTGATGTATTATAGACGCTTAACTATACAAACAATAATGAAACGGACAAACCTGGAGCTGTATATTTGAATCACTCGCCATGAATCATATATTCACGCACGAAAAAAAATCACGTGCGATATTCAATTCGATTGGTCATGATTTTACGTATTTTTGAATCAGTAGAAATCAATGTAAACGGTTTTCGTTTCAAGTAGAAAAAAATAAAATAATATTAAAGCAATATTTCGTTGATTTTAAATACCGGTAATGAAGGGAAGTGAACGGAACGTAAAATAAAAAGTTATAATGTTAAAAGTTATAAGCGAGACCACCTGGTACAGGTATTCTTATACTTAATAGGTGGTCTCAACCTTGTTCTATATTAGTTTAAGAAGTTATGAAATAAACATTATTATTATTATTATTATTATAATGTCATGTCAGTCTCATCGATGCATCGACATCAATATTTTTTTCTTGTCATTCTTGCATAGTTTTTACTAGTAGAAATCGGAAAACGTTGCAGAATTCACGGAGATAATTTTCAAAAATACTGATTTCATGTTTTCGTATGCGAATCATGCGGATTGATATGCAAATTGAAATTCGAATGATTCAAAAATACAGCTCCACGACGCGACGTTTATTCGAAAATGGACTCACCTAAAAGTATATCAACAGTAACTCCGCTCATGTGGTCGTGTACGTCAAAGGTCTTGCCAATTTCCGATCTCATCTTCCCGACCACATTTCTGCTGTTCTGATTGAAGGTCGTCATAAAAGACTTGAGGATATTGATGTGAAACGTTGGGGCGATCATCTTCCTATGAGATCGCCATTTTTCTCCTGCAATCAAGGAGACACAGTTGAGAATTTCTACGTTTGGACATAGCTTTGCTCTTAAAATAGGAAAAAATCAGGCAAGTGCGAATTCAGCTCGCATACCAAGTATACATTAATCGTGCCTCTTTAAATGTTTGTGTTTTTGGTATAGTATTTATTACTGCTTTAATGACATGCACTTGAGAGCTTAAGAATCCTTCAACTGCTGGCGTCAGTAAAAAAAAATCTCTTTCGTCCCCTATAAATAAATAATAGTAGATTGTTATACGAGTGTCTTAGAATATAGATTATTCTAAGACGAGTGTATAAAACGAGCCATATTAAACTGCCTGAGCCTTGGTGAAAGCAGCTATAGTTCAAGGTAATATGGCTCGGTTGTAGCTGAGTTCAACACTCTACTTTTCACTTCGATTGCGAGGAAATGAAACAGTATTATTTCATCATCACTGGATGACATATTTAAATTTCAGTAATACGTAATGCAAATTAAAAAAGTCAATCAACTAAATATGAACTGCTGACTGAGAAAAATTATAGCTCTTTTTCGCCACTTTTTTCGGGTTCCGTACCACCACACAATACGGGGATGGAACCCTAAGAACAAAGTAAATAATTCCACTTGCAGTTATCTATGACCAACTTAACTTAACACTTACGATCAATTAAACTCTATGTATCTAAAGGATCTAATTGAGTTGGTATTTTATTAATTTCTAAATAATGAGATATTTGTAATTTTCAGATTTTTTCCTATGTACATATTGTAGCATTCGCTACAGGTATTCAACCTTTTTCATCTATTTTAGTCTTACGTTGTCGTTGATTTCTTTACTGAATTTTACAATTTTAAAATTTAGAAGGTGTTGTCAAATTGTTTTGTTATTTTTCTGATATCGAAGAAGATAGTCGTAAAAAGAATACAAAATTTGCCACAGAAAATTAATATATGAAATTTGAAATCCCATTGGATTCACGAAACAGAGCACATTTGCCCTAGAGCTAGTGGAAGCCTGTTTTTTCTTCATTTCCTGGTAAGTTTTGTGTACTTTTGGTTTCATTCTCTGAAAATCCCTTTTGTCCCGTTTTCAATACTTTAATTTCCTTGCCCAGATTTCGTAGGCATGTCTTGACGCTGTTGTTTTATTTCTTTACGGCGACCCTTCAGGTTTTTTAAGGGTTTTTTTCCATTTCCCCCATTTTCCGCGCGCCATCTTTTCATCCTGTTTGGTTGCGCATCTGAAGTAAGGCTGAAGGAACGGACCACGTGCGCTGGTAAAGTCCGTTTCCCAAGTTATTCCTGAAGTTGGTGTATGACAATCACGGTTTGACTGACTACTCCGTGAGAAGACTTCCAACATCTACGTCACGAAGACACCCCTATCAGGTCTTTATATCTGTAGCCTGGCATTTAATAGACCCTGAATCAATCATTTTCTTCCTTAATGTAAAACTAGATAACGATTGCTTTTAATAGCTTAAAGTTATATTTTCTCTCGACTAGAAGTTACTAATACTCCCGCGAAATTCTAGTTTCTGGGATCCTATAAACTAGTTTTAATATTCAATTTCGAACCCATAATATCGTAAACCAATAGCGTCGTTAAAGCTCCTAAAACAAAATCCTAAAACAAGATAGACTAGGCATTTTTTTGTGTTAATTTTCGAAGTTCCGACATACCTAATACTCTTCTGATATTCTTGTGTTTTATACCATTTTTTACTTCAGTTTTGTTATTTTTAGCATATCCGAAAAAATTATATAGTGTCTTTATCCTGATTTCTCTTTTTTTTTTGGCTGTCACCAGGCTTGCCTGGTGGCAGTCCAAATTTAGGCCAGTACGACCAAGTTAATAAAATTACACTCGTGATTCTAAAGTCTCCAACCACTCCACAACTACTGCAATTTATGTATTAAAGCAAGTAGCCATGTATTACAGGAATCGGCGTACATCAGTTCATGCCTGTTTTCTCGATCTCAGCAAAGCCTTCGATCGACTAGACCACCAGATACTCTGGCAGAAGCTTGAAAACCGAGGGGCACCTGCTCCATTAGTACGGGTTCTCAGTAACTGGTATAAAAACCAAAATAATGTCGTCCGTTGGAACAGCACCCTCTCCAGACCTCAAACTTTACACTGTGGCTTAAGACAAGGCGGGAGTATCTCTCCAGCATTGTTTAACGTCTATATGGATGACTTAAACAAAGAACTAGCTCGAACTAACGTCGGTTGCTCGATTCATGGAACCATGGTTAATAACATCTGCTACGCCGACGATATGGTTCTCTTAAGTCCATCCATAAAAGCAATGAGAAAGCTACTCGAGGTATGTGAGAAATACGCACAAGACCATAACATGGTTTACAACGCTGAGAAGTCCGAGTACATTGTGTTTCAATCACCTAACACACCTACCACAAATCTAACTCTTAGATTAAATGGTAACATTTTGAGGCAAGTAGATGAAGTACGATATCTTGGCCACATCATTAATACCAGACTGTCCGACGAAACAGACATCGAACGCCAACGACGAGCGATAACAGTGCGAGCCAATATGCTTGCGAGACGCCTCCAACGATGCACCAAAGAAGTGAAGAAGCAGCTGTTCCTCACATTCTGTACGAGCGTCTACACCGTGGAGCTTTGGTGCTCGCACACGGTGGAGGCGATGCGGCGGATGCGCGTGCAATATAACAACGCGTGGCGCGCGCTGTTTCGACTCCCGTACCACTGCAGTGCGAGCGGAATGTTCTGTGAGGGTGGCGCGCCGGGTTGGAGCGCACTCTTGCGTCAGCGTTCTGCGGGGACGCGCGCTTTGATATGTGCATCTAAGAACGCCATTATTGGTGCAGTGAGAGAATGGCAAGCAAGCCCGCTCCATAAACTATTGCGAAAGTACCACACAAGCTTTGCTTCTTAATTTGTAAAAAATAATTGTTGTTCGTGTTTTTGGTCGTGTTTTTGTTCGTGTTTAAATCTAATCTAATCTTATATTATTAAATTGAATGTTATTCCTCTAATCTTAACTTCTAATTTAATTGTAATTTTGGACTTTTGTCTGGTAAATAAAGAATTTATTTATTTATTTATTTTATTTAAAGTAGCTTACGAATTTTTTAAATGTAATGCTACATATGCTAATATGTGCTACAAGACCTATAAAGTTCCAAGTTTCTAAGTCAACTGAAAATATTCCATAGGTTTTGATTCCCTTGCGAGTATCAAAAATTTGTAAGAAATTGATCATGTAAAGTTAAATTACTTTTTTCGCGTTGAGTTAGGAGCCTGATTTTTACAGCACCATGGGGCCGTAGATTTTTGTAGGAGTTATCAGTTTCAACTTGATATCTCATACGGGGCCCGAGCAAAAGGGTTGTGACAGACAGACAGACGGACAACAAAGTGATCCAATAAGCGTTCCATTTTTTCATTTTGAGGTACGGGCCCCTAAAACACAGGAGTAAAAACAGAAAATAAACATAAAATTAAATTCATCTAAAATTTTCAATCTTTAAGGTTTTTATTTGAAAAGCAATTTTTTAAACAATGGTGGGTACTTGCACTGCAACCTACAAATGCAAGTTTTACGCAAAATTCATGCACATACAAAGGTGTCCCCATGTAAACTCACCGGAACTAATAAGAAGTCCATTGCCCAGCCACGGTTTGAAGAACCGGTACTCCGTAGACTTGTCGAGATGGACGTAGCTGTTGAGGATCGACTCCACATCGTCAGCGTCCGTCAGGAAGACGACAAGATTCGACCCGATCCACCCTCGGACCACGTTGCCGTATATTTCGGCGTATTCTAGACCGAGTTTTACTAGTTCTGTTGAATGAAAATAACGATTATTATCTTTATTATTTGCATCATTGTTATTTTATTTTATTTAAAAGTCACAGTACTAATAAAAATAAAGTACTGATAAAAAGCAAGTACTGATAAAAAGCAAAGCTTTAATATACCTATTTGTCAAATTGCCCATCACTAATGATTAAAGTTCAGAATTTAGATCATGATATAAGCGACGGGCTTTAGTTAGGGCATCAATCATCTATTATATAAAATCGAAAAGCTAGAAAGGGACAACATTCACGGGAAAGAGTGACATGGCGCTCTACACACCTTTCTGTGCATGTATCATTCACCCGAACGCCAAAATGACGAAAAAAATGACGCAATTCGATTCCTTGGATTGTCACAATGATGAACGGCATAAACAATATGGGTTTGGATCTCATTTGGATAAGTGATCGTTAAATAATTAAAGAATAAAATTATGAAATCAAAATGTTCCGCGTTTCAGAAATGTCAAATCTGTATGGCATGTCTAAATGGCCGTTCATACTGTTTTGGGTTTGCAAAAACATAACATCATGCAACGCAACTTTCAACGCAAATTGAACATCAAATTATATTTCTCCAGAATTCATTTTATATTAAATAATTAATTCCAGCGATTATGTCCTATATCCAACGTCACTCACAACCATCTCTTCTCTATGATTTAAGTGTTTCGGGGATCTTAATTTTTGATTAATAATAATTATTGTATTTTCAACGCGGTCAGAGCCGCGGGCACATCTAGTTTTCTATAAAATCGATGCTGAATCGTTTTTTTTTCCAAAAATAAGTTAAGTAAGCACTTGATACGCTCTATCAAACATAGTAATAAAGCTCTACTTGTAACTTATAGACGTGGTATGTTTATAAAAAAAAGGCTTTTTTTGGTGACTACAAAAAGTAAGACAAGGGTGTCCACTTTCACCTCTTATGTTTAACAGATTCATAGAATGTGCACTCAGAAAACTAATTAGTTAGAAAAAGGGGGGGGGGGTCAAGTTTAATTTCAGTTTATTCGTTTTGCTGATTTTATTGCAGTCCAAATCAGTTAGAGGATAATTTTTAGCTATTGATTTAGTTTTTAAAGCAATTGGTTCAAAAATTAAAATAAATGTTACTAAAACTTTAATATTATCAAAAACTACAAAACATAATCCAAATAAATTAAATTCAAAACCAATAGAACAAGTCAAACAGTTGAGATATTTAGTAAGTTTGATTACCATGACTCCAGACGTACACTAGACAAAGTCGCTAGAACAGCAAAAAGCACCTTTTATAGGCCCACATATCAAGGACTATTCAGAAATGTCTTTAAAACATGTACGTTTGGAGCATTGGTCTATGTCTATATGGATGTGAAACGTGGATCATGACAAAACGTGATGGAGAAAGATGAAAGGCTTTTGAAATGTGGTGTTAACGAAGAATGGAAAGAATAATTTGGATGGATAAGGAAAGCAATAAAGAGGTCCTGAAGATTTGTAAACGAAAAGAATGTTTTAATGAAGACAATAGAAAAAAGAAGGGGAAAGATGTTGGGACATTAAAAGAAAAGTGGAAAGGAAAAGAAAGAGAGGAAGACCGGAGAACATTCATGGATCAGGTGAAAAAGAACGTCAATATTATTCACCTACTAGAACACGCTTTTCATTGTGCAATAGATCCGCTAAATATAATTAATCCGATTCAATTAAATTTACTCACCATCGGGTGTTTTCCCCAACAACAGGAGTGCATTGCCGAATATAGGCACGCACACGGGTCCCGGGAGCTTGTTGCCCATCTTGTATATCCTGGTCTGCTGCTGCCATCGGTACAGGAGCCACAGGCTAGAGGTAATGAGAATCAGCGGATAGAAGACCATCCGCGACGAGCTGTGGTAGCCTAGGGTTTCATCAACCGGAGACGTTGACATCTTGATTGATGCAGAAAGAATATCTGCCTGTCCAGCTCAGGCTTAACTTTTTTTTCTGAAATTACAAAATGTAATGTAACGTATCAATATGCAATTTTAATAGATTATAATATAATAAATAAACTGATCTATCCTGGTTGGATAATTCCAAGTATCTGTGGGTTGGTTCAAAGTAGCATATAGAACGTGTAACAGAAAGGTGTAACCATATTTGAAGAGCTTATTCAGTCAATGGTATACAACAATTCAACACTGAAACCTCAAAAAAAAAATCTGCTCTTCCATACATTTCGGCTGAGCGGCATTGCATTTTCCTATGAAGCAAGTAATATTTTTTTTCGATCTACAGGGTTTGTTCCATAGTAAAAGTTGCTCTAAGCCATTGACTGAATAAGGTCTTCAAATATGGTTACACCTCTCTGTTACACTTTGTATAGGTATATAAACCTATACCTGTATAGGAATATAGGTACGAATCGTTTGGGAATGGACGTGCGGCCCAGACGACAGAAAATCCATGGTGCACTGTTTTGTCAGTGAAAATGAACAATATAAAGAAATAATAATGAAATAACAGAAACGAAACGCAAAAAGTCAAATTCAAAAAATATCTGATGGACTACGGGATCGCACTTCACCAGAACGCGCAGCGCCGCGCAAATGGCGTGGAAGCCGGATTTTGGAATGTGAAATAAACATAATTTTTAACGGTGATATTTCATGCATTTCCTCGACTTTCTGTCTTATTGACCAGGAACAGAAGCGGCAACATCCAGGCCTTAAACCTCGCGGCTTGGTTTTTCAGTTTGACCTAATTACGCAAAAACAAACTAAAAGAGATGAACGCTTGGGAAATTAAAAGAAAATAAAGAATGGGGTACCCTTGTACCCACGGTATTTTTTTTATGTGTGTCACACTTTTAAAATCTAATGCTGAAATTGGACTCAAACATAGTTTAGTAAAAAAATAATTAATAATGTTGGGGAAAAAAGCTAAACATTTTTTAAAGGTAACCGCGGTATAAGTCTATTTTTCTGAACTTTTATTTTTCATGTGTCCTCGTCAATCTCGCCATCACATATTTAAGAGCAAAGCTCTTGTCGATACAGCTGTCTCCATTGAGTTTTATTCATTGCCGATTCCTTCTGTTCCTGATATGACACGACTGACCTTTTTTGAGGATGGCATACCCTAGCAACTTTTTTTATTACCTGTCCAGCACAATAAGTCTAATGGCAAAGACCTTATTGGCTTTTCATAGAGGCGATTCTATGTTGGCTCTTTGGCCTCTTGTTCTTGGACGCGTAATACTAGTGATCACGCAGCGAAACAACAAATTGGTGTATTTTTAGCTAATACTGAAATATTTTGTAGGGAAAAAAATATTGGATTTAGGTAACATCCCTTCATATTTCTATTGCCTATTTTATAAAAAAAATTAAGTTGATCTCTAAACCGCGTCTTTGAAACGTACATTTGAAAACAAAAAAAAAAGAGGGTGGAATTTTTTTTTTTTTTGATAAAAGTATAAATCTTAAAACATTGTTTATAGGTGGAATCCCTAGATAAAATATAGATAAATCAAATATATTTTCTTCAATATGAGGAGAGACCTAGTTTCTTCCAATGAACCCTTGAAAACCTGGTGTTGTTGATGTTCTAGCGTCAGGAGTCCCGTTAAAATGTGAGTTTATGATAAAAAACAAGTATAAAAGCACATTTAACAAAACAGGATCGTGGCAAAATGCGATTAGGGAAAAAACGTACCGATGAAAAGTGCGTTCGAGGCACACATCTAACAAACCGAATGAAAGACACTTAACAGTTTACAGACACAAAACAAAACATAATACAAAGTAACGAATACGCAAGAAGTTTAAACCTCTTGATTTCCAGACAAAGTGACTTAAAAATTACAAAAAAAATCACGGTGATAGAATATTGCGTAAAAAATAAATAAAAACCAAACAAGTTATTTTAGAAAAAGGCGGACAAATGATTGGTTTTCTATTCCGAAAAATTATAAAAAAAGAAATCAAGTGAGATCATAAAATGATGCTTTAAAAATCTCTCCATTTCCTCCGTTTACATCTAAATTAGATCAGAGAAGATGCTCGAAAAAAAATGAATATACACTATTTTTTGTGACGAGACTCACGTCTTTTTTGTTATTGCAGTATCTAGGTAAATTTTGATTATTACATCCTCGATTATAAATTGTATGTTTTGTATGTTTTATGAATAATAAAATTAATAACAGTCTTTTGTACGTTCCAATTTTTGTAATCCTAAACCACCCCGGTTTAAATCCTGTCGGTCGAACATGCAGCAACGAGTTCCAGAATTGATGTGTACACTGTGCATGTGCAGTGTGCAGTACATGGTAATTGTATACTTTTACTACTTGCTATTCGGTTTACAAAAACACAGTGGGGTAAACCTGCATGCCTTTAGCCCAGAAACATAATTCAAAATAACATTATTTATTGTAGAAAATTAAAAAAAATGCTTGAAACAGAAATTAATAAAGTCACAAAACTCTATTTTAAAATCCTCATCGTTTTTCCACATTTTATCGTTGTTAATGAAGTTTTGAAGCATAAACATAGGATTCAAATTCAGGTGCAGTCAATAAAAATAAAAAAATTAGAGACGGGGTACTCTACTTCGTACTCCAACAAAATATTAAAACAGTGCCAATTAGGCCATACGATGTTTTTTTTCGTGCAGTTGAGGGCTGTAAAAGTTGATTTCGACAAAACTCCTATCGATGGTTTGTGATAATTTTTGGTGATGTACTCGTCTTGAAAGCACTATGAAATTTTGTTTTTGACATATAGTTTGAAAAACCTTAAGCAGGTTTTTGTAAAGAAGATACGGTTTTGAAAAAGTCTCTAAAATGCAAGTTTTAAACGATACAGGTTTCCGTCAAGGTAGATATGCAATGAGCTTGAAAATACGCTGTATTTGTATCCCAGACGAGTTTTAAAAATATTTTAAAATTATCAAATGACTCCTGTTTTTTATTTCTAAATTCAATTTTTTTTTACCAACAAACAGACTGATAGACATCCAGTCTTTGCTATAAAGGTGTCCGTTATTTTGACGGATAACTTAAAAAAGAATTACATTTGGGTGACTACAAACACATTTCTGAAGCATTTATAACATTTCTGAGTTACGGATTCCAGTAATTAGTATTTACATAATTACTATATGTACTTATGCATTTCAGTAGCAATATTTGTTTTTTTAAACAATAATAATTCTTAAAAAATACAAAATTCTAAAACTAAGCTGCAACTTAGTAAGGAATCCCAATGGATTTAAATAATTAAATGATATCTTATCACGACACGAATCCTAGAGGTGTTACAAGTGTGAACTGTGAAATACAAGTCACAGTCCGTACGCGGTACACCCGAGTTTCACCGACAATTATTACGTCCCAACGCGATGGGTGGTGAGCAAATAATATAAGAAAAATCAAAAGATATAATAATATGGAATCATCATGGAGTAAAGAGGCTTTAGTATTTTTTTGTTATAATGTTCTCGAAATAAATTACCTTTAATTTTTTGTTCTGGGGCTCAAAAACATCGTTTGAACAATATGTTTTATGAACTTTACCCACGTATTGGTAGAAGTAATTATGAAGTTTATGTACTTACATTTTAAAGTTTCACAAAGACTGCTTCCAATCACCGTTTCTCATACGTAAATAAATGTTTCTACTATGGAAGCACCTCCATTAACTGCAGTAAAAAGAATAATTGTGGTAGAGAATTAAATTGTCGACACATTTAGTTGAACACTCGTATTTTGCATATCGACACTTTTATATTAATGACTTGCAATGACGTTACCTTCAATCATTATGATTAAAGGGAAGCATTCTTTTTATAGACATTTTTTGACAAAGACAAAGAAATATTATTAGAGTGCATTACAAACTAGAAAAGATCAATCAGAAACAAACCCAAAGACAAGAATTTGAAAAAATTCCCCGGGCCAGGATTCGAACCTGTGACCTCTTGTTATCAAGACAAGAGCGCTACTAATTGCGCCAACGAGGTTCCTTCCCAGACCGGTGAATTCTTCCATCATACTTGTCCACTGTTATTTTTGCTTCTGCCTGATATACTAGCTTGTAATGCACATGTAGAACGCTCACGAGGGCGTTATGTGATGTTCTTAAGGAATAGATGACGCTGTCGTCGCTACAATATTTTTGCTTCAGACAGTTAAGAAATTCACAGTTCTCATTGACTAAGATTATATTTATTTTGCGAAATCCATCGCTTTGAATACTCTGAATATTATGAGAGTGCATTACAAATTAGAAAAGATCAATCAGAAACAAACCCAAAGACAAGAATTCTTTTTCAAAGAAAGAAAGAGAAGAATCGCAGGTTCGAATCCTGGCCCGGGGAATTTTTTCAAATTCTTGTCTTTGGGTTTGTTTCTGATGGATCTTTTCTAGTTTGTAATGCACTCTAATAATATTTAGAGTATTCAAAGCGATGGATTTCGCAAAATAAACATAAACAAAGAAATATATTTGTAAAAACATGAGTGAAGTATAAAATATGGTAAATGAAGAGCTAAAGGCATTAAAAGGCATACAAATATTAGAGAGGTGACAATGTGCCTCTGGTAATTATCAGTTGGACTCGTACAATTTGAATATTTAATTCTAATAAACAATATTACAGATCTAAACAAACACAATTCCTAATTCCACATTACATGATATGTCATATTATGTTCTAAAACATATAGTTATATGTTCTAAAATATTTTTATAAAACCTTTAAGTTTTCGTTTTTTGTCGGTTTTTGGTATTTTTTTGCCCTCATTATTCTAGGACATAATAGTTGTTTATCGTTGAGGTGATATGTAAAAGTTTTAGCGTCCCTGTTACTCCATATGCGAAAAAATCCTCAGTGCGACAGGGACGGATTCGTGGATAATTAGCAAAAAGTTGGTTTTATATTAATAAAAAATGTACTAAAGTTTCTATTAAAATTTCGTTTAACCAGGTCCTAGATACCGTTTAAAACGCATCTAATAAAATATAGTTGCAGTCTATATGTCATTCTAAACTGTCAAACCAGGAGTATTGGTGTCGAAAAGGACCTAATTTCAATAAATATTTCTATCGAGCCGAATTTCTCCAATCGCGTTTCCGTTTTAACAGATCCCTAGAAAAAGATTCCAATAATAATATAATATTTTATCAAAATAATACATTATTTGCTGAAGTAGATATGCAAGTCCTTAAAGTGTCGATTTTTTTTTCCGTAGCGCCTTAAATTGATGTAAAATATTTAACCTGTTCTTCTCAGTCTCTTTTAATTGATTTAAAGTTTTATTGATTGACTTAAGGGCCCGTTATTCCTGACATTGAGCACCTCATTTTGAATCAAGTAGAACTGAACTATTATTTTTTTAATATAGCTTAAAATAGCGCGCTTTGAGCCGTGGCTGTTACGACAACCGAAACATCGTGCGCTATTAAAAAACACGTTTTTTCGCTCATAAAACATTTTTACGGTAAAATTTTCAGAAAACTATCCGCTTAAACACTTATAAAATTACATTTTATTTAATTTCGTGTAATTTTCCAACGATTTGGTATTGTACATTTTATATAAAACGAAAAAGCATGAACGAAAAAGCAAATCGACCAAGTTTCGGATTTTTTTTCGATCGAGCAAAGTATAACGTATCGCGTTTTGAATCTGCAGAAAGAATATATCTAAGATATATATTATTTTCAGACACAAAATATCACAATTTCATAGTTAAACATTAATCACTAAAGAGACAAAATTGGGATAAGCCCCCCCTTAATTTGGGGATCGGAATCGAACTACGAAAAGAAACAGTGGCGTAGCAAACTGCTAATTTTATTATAAATAGTGCGAGTCGGCCTCGCGCACAAAGGGTTCCGTATCACCAAACAATACGGGTTCGGAATCCTAATACACTGTAACTAATTACAACAATATAGATTTTATAGCAACATTAAGGCGACACAAACAAGCCGCTAAAATGGTAGCGTCTTACAAATAATTTGGAACTCTGAGGACAAAACGCAAATTTAATTATTTTGTTGTTTTGCTCTAGAGTACCTATGATAAAACAATCTGACCAAATTTAAATTGTTTATGTATTACCGTCACGTCATTACGATAGAGCTGAAAAATGTATGCTTTTCGGAAGTTTCTACTATGTGAACCCCCCTTGGATTTCAACTGTTTTTATTTGCCTTGATACAACCCAAAGTAACACGTATTCTGAAAAAATTCCAACTCGCTCATTACAGCTGAAACTGTAGAGCCCTGTGACAGACCGACTGACAGGGTTGTTGTTCACACAAAATAAACTTGTCACATTTTTTGTACACACCCATTTTTCGCACAGACAACAAAAAAAAACAAACAAAAAATTCAAATAAAAATTATTACATACATTTTTTTTTTGGTTAGGAATTTTATTTATAGTTTAGTTTTTAATTTTAGGAACTCTAGTTTTTTAGTTTAATTTGTCATTTAAATCGTATATATATTGCTAAAAAAATTAATAAACCTTTTATTTAGTTTATTAAATAAAAATTTAATAATATTTATTTATTTTTCATAACTTTACTTTTAATACTTTACTTTTCAAGAACTCCGGTTCAAAATGATTGTTTAGACCTCAAGTACATGTGTACCAAACGGCTTGCTTGTATACAAAAATGCGGTTTGTTATTCAAATTCAAATAGTTTATTTTGTAAGGTAGGTACACATAATACACATTTTACGAGTCAAATTTAATCTAAAAATACATATTTTATAAAATAATAAAATAAAATGAACTAAATTAAAGGTTTATTTATTTGTATATTATCCACTAATAAAACTCCCTCATTGGATGACAGCACGTGACTTGAAATTGCAGCAATCAGTTTGTAACACACTGCTAATTATCAGAATATCCACCTGATCTTCGATGCTGGCTTCATCACCATAGAACTTCTCAACGGATGAAAGCAAAATAACTCGAGATTGTGGCAATCACTGTTTTAGGGTGCTAATTGCAAGGTATGACTTAAAAATCGTCTTTCCTCCACCTGACCTTGGATCCTCTTGGCCTCATTTATACGACTCCTCAACGGATGAGAAAAGATATATCAAGATTGCGGCAATCACTGTTTTGGGGTGCTGATTGCAGGGTGTTACTTGGAAATTATCAGAATACCCACCTGACCTATACCTTTACATACAATTATTAGTTTCTAACAAAAGTAAAATTACTTTCAGTATCTGGACGTACATATTTACAAAAGCAGAAATCAATTATACGAATTATAGCACATAAAATCCTACAAAAATAATGTTGAATTTATTGAATTCTTGAAAAAATACTCAAGTGTGCTTAAAAGCAAAAGGTAGGTATATATCTAAATAAAAAACTTAAAATGGCTAATAATAAAGTAAAAGCAGTGTGGAATATCTTAGGAGACTAATTTTTTATGACTTTAAACCTTCATAATAACTGTTACTGAATGCTGTTTTCAATTGAAACCATTTTTGTTATATTCAGGTAAATGTATAAGACACAAAGTCAAACAGATTTTTTTTTTATATAGGGTCAATATTTAAATAAACGTCTATTAAGAAGGAATTAAACCTAAGTTTCCTAGTAAATAATAATGTCCTACTTAACAAATTAACTGGGCCTTAATATTAAATAAAGTTATAATAATTTCATATTAAAGTATAATATTCATTCACGACTTTTGACCTTAGTAATTATGTATTTCCATTGTGTAAATTTCAGTTCAATTGTTTTATGCTTCCGATCTCAATTGTATTACTATTTTCATCCATTGTTTCTTACTTTCCATTACAATATGTCATCGGTACTTAAAAAGCTTCTGCCCGCGACTTCGCTCGCGGTGATCTTCTATTATTATTACACTTCTAGAATACCCCATTTCACGAAAATGCAACGATGTGATTAGGTCACTTGGCGAGACTTTCATCAGAAACGGTGTCCTTTCGACGCATTTTGCCAAATTTACAATTTACCCAAAAATTCATGTCTATGATTGCAGTAGTGACGTGTTATAAGTATACGCATTTTATGTGTGTCTTGCGCATTTTGTAGCGCTCCCGAGGTTACGCACACTAGTGAAAAAAGTGCGTGCTCCTACGCACTACTACAAACATAATCAAAAGGACTTAGTGAGATAAAATATATGTATAATTACCAGTCCTTTGTCGCGGCACGCACTCAATACACGCAGTATCGAGGCAAACGTTCGGAGACAAACCATCCATCCATCCATCCATCAGCCTAGTTCGTCCACTGCTGGACATAAGCCTTTCCAGGACTTTGCCACTCGCGGCGGTCATCCTAGAAGAATTGCCCATACTCACACATGCTTTGCAGGCGGGTTGGTGAGCGCTGTGCCGCAAGGGCACCAGTGACGCCGCTGCTTGTCACTAGTCTTTTCCATATAAAGCCCGGGTATTAGGGATGGATATACCACCATCCATCGGTCCCAGGCACGAGGATGACGTGACACAAATTTTATACGAGCACCGCTGTCACCGTTTTTTGGAATACGTTAGTATTACCTAGTTAGTAAACATACGCGGAGCACACATAGATTCACACGTCTTCATACAGCGAAAATAACACCGTATTTCTATAAAGCTTAGGTGTAAAATACCAAACACGTCATGGCACTGTAAACTAAGCTAGTGTAAAAAGCCATGACCAGCAGCGGCCGTACTACGACACAGTTAGGTCCGGGTTGATAATGTTTGAAGAAATTGTCTAATTTCAACGCTACTCGCTACAACGATACATATTTCATGGTAAGGTTGAAATTTTATTTACCGCCAGGTTTATTCTGTAAATCACAGTAAATACATGTTTACAGTACTTATGAGTGAAATGAAATTCCTTTGGATGTCTTATTTACGTTATTCGAAGAGTAAGGACAATTTGCCACGCTGCAATACACCATTTTTACAATATGTTTGTTCTAACGCATTCGGTTGAGAAAAGGGAGGCCCGCGGGTTATGCCCTGACGTATGGCATTTCTATTCCTTATTAATCTGTTCTGTGGTTCCAGGCATGGTGGGCCTCTTGGTTTTTTGCCTGTGAGCTGTCCTTACTCTCCCCCGAATTACTTCGAGGAGGTCTCCAAGGGGCGTGGTTTTTGCTTGTGATTGGTTGTTATAATAAATTTGGCCAGTCACAGCGCAGAATTGCGGTGTTATAATGTCATAAGTATTATAACGTCGGTCAGATAATGTATTTACTTATAAAATCGCTTTTGATGTTGTAATTACCGGGAGTAGATAAAAAATTTACAGACAATCTTTTTTCTTTCCACCATATTTTTTGTAAAACTTTGAATCAAATGAGCGAGTGGAAGATGTAGTTCAATATTTTTTGTTTGTTTTATTTGAGCTTTTTGTAGATTATTTATTTTTATATCAAAATAATTTCACTATTACAGTACGAAATTCGGAAAAAGTGAAATTTCAATGCTCCCTATATTGTACACAACTATAAATTAAATACTGTAAATTAAAACAAAAAAAAATGAAAATTAGAATTCCTTACTCAGAGGGTTCGGAATAGTTTGTCAGATGCTACTATATTAGCGCCGTGTTTTTGTCGCATTGATATTGCTATGGCATCCATATTTTCTTTATTTTTGACAACTAACACAGGTTGGAAACACACAGGTTGGACACCTAATGCAACATAAATGCTTGTTGTTATTTACCTAAATGTTTTTAGGGTTTCGTACCTATATTTTGTAGTGGTAGGAACCCTTCGTGAGCGAGTCCGACTTGCACTTCAGAAAACCTGTGGACATGAGTTAGTAAACCAAGACACAACCAATCTCAAACTTTCGATGTTTTTGCTAAACCTTATTTCACAGGCGTTTGGTTTTAAAGTTGTATCTAGGTATATAGTTTAGATATACATTACTATATATTATATTGTATATAGGTACAGGTTAGTAGTAGCGGTTTCGCAGTCCAAATTTAGTTGTTTCTCGGCAAACTTTAAATTTAGTCCTATTATTTTCTTCCTGAAACGTTATGTTATCTAGAAGTCGGCGTTCTTATATTGGTTTTTATGTTGCTATATCGTAGGAAATACGCCGACTTCTAGATTACATAATGTTTCAGGAAGAAAGAAGTCGGCAAAAGTGTTGCTTCGGTACCATCGGTCTTTATAGAATTATTATTAACTTTTTAGTGAATGACTGCTGTTACTATTTAAGTCGGTTACAATTTTTTTGTTAAAAGTTTATTTTATTTCACATTTTTTAGTGTTGCTGAGTTAAATTGTGAGGTATGGGTAGTTCTTGCAAACGTGGTGTTAATATGAAACAAAGTTCAAGTGAGAATAAGTAGATATGTTTGAGTAGCTTACTGCTATCAGCACCCTAACACAACATGATTACCGCAATCTCGAGTTATGTGCTGTCATCCGTTGAGGAGTTCTATGGTGATGAAGCCAGGATCGAAGGTCAGGTGGGTATTCTGATAATCTCCAAGTAATACCCTTGAATCAGCACCCTAACACAGTGATTGCCGCAATCTCGAGTTATGTGCTCTGATCCGTTGAGAAGTTCTATGGTGAATATGGTGATGAAGCCAGGATCGAAGGTCAGGTGGAAGAATGTCTATTTTCAAGTAATACCTTGTAATCAGCACCCAGATACAAAGCAATTACCTCAATTTTGAGAGGTATGCTGTCATTTTCCGAGGAGTTCCACTGCCTATCTCTGAAGACCTTCATCAAATCATGACCAAACTCAAAACGGGAGCTACCTGGAAGTAAACTCTTCCAAACAAAAAAAAATATTATTCAAATCGGTTCAGACCAATTCGTTTCGTTTCGTTTAACTGTGTTGTTAGATTTTACTCACATAGAAAACTTTAAATATATTATTTTTTTTCTTTTCCTTTTATAGTTACATGTATTTTTATATAATTATATATTATAATGATTTATACTTCACAATCATTGTTGACATACGTTTGTCGTTTTATGGCTCGTATATTAAAATAATAAATATTCTGTATCCCCTGAAGATGGATTAATTTCCGAAACCGGTTGGGAAGTGTGCAACGGGAAGTGTGCAACAAATATAATTGTGTTATGAAACAACTAGTACAAGTGTTTATGTTCAAAATCAAGATGCTTTCTATGTTTCATCAAGTGCCGACAATCGCAAGTATAAATCATTCAAAATCAAGATATATTATAATATTCATTTAGCAATTTAGTAGATAGTTTGATTTATCTTGTTGTAAAATTATCTATTTAATTATTCTTTACAAAATTTAATGTTATTTTGTTGTACACTTTGCCTACCTTTTTGTATTTTTGTATTTCACCACACCTACAGGTTGGCTGGAAGAGATTTCAGGAGAAATAAGCTCACCTTTGTACAGTTTTCTTTTTGTTTTTTATGTAATATGTTTAATTTTTAAAAATAAATTCTTTATATTAAAAAAAATACAAAGTGTTTGTTTGTTTGTCAAATGACCTAAATTTCACCGTGTAAAGTACATTTACCTATAATTATAGGAAAATCTTAAAATAATAATAGCATTTTGTGCAACTGTGACATAATGTGAGACATTGGGACACGATTGCTTATTTACGTAACGAATGATGAGTGTCCTAATATCTAATTATGTCCATGCACACAATACTTTATCTAGGCCCTCTATCTTTATTATGGAATTAGTATGTAGATGCCTGAAACCAATTAGAAGCGAGAAGAGTAGAGGGCGAGGCTTAAGAAATTAAGGGGAACGAAAATACAAACAGAAATAAAATGTCAGCTTTCGGATGATTTTGTTGCAATAATTAGGTTACGTATAGCCATAAAAAAAATACATGTTTTTGGTTGAACTTTAAGGTATTCATTTTCCACAAACCACGTTAATCGATTCATATTTGTACTGTCAATGAATTTTTTTGTAACCCTCTATTGCACACTTCTTATCGATTTTGTTTCAGGTATCGCTTTCGCGATTTTGTTGGTTTTTTTTTAATAAAATTAGTGTGAATGATATCTATTCATTTTCCAAATACCACGTTATTCGGGTCAAAAAAAGCACCCCCTTTTTCCAAAAATACGTAAATCCACTGATGCAGTCAGCGGCAGCAAGATATTGTCAGTCTACGCCTAGCGTTGGCGCCCGTAAGACGTGGAACCTGTGCCCTTTTTTGCAAGCTATAAATATCTCCCAAAACTACTTCAAAACACATTGAAATTAATTTTATAAAGTCATATTTCGAGGAGCATCATATTCCTGCCGTTAAAAACTCAACAAAATATGCGTATGAGTGATTTAGCTACATCGTGCCATAGTCATAACAACAAAACTGAATGAATTTGGATTGAATTCATACTTTTATGCGGGAAAATAATATATGTTACTCTAAAAGAATAATTTTGTGATCGTTATTGAAACCCAAATTAATTTACTTATACTTACTGAGATCTGTAACAAAGGTCAATGACCTTTTCGTGAAATTACCCTCTAGTATTGGCTCACCATTTCAGGTCCAATAAGTGAAGTTTTTTGCAAATTATATAGGTACACTTACTTGGGATAAATCGCCAAGCATTTAAAATATAGAAATTTATTTTGAAATATTTACAGTGCATGGCAAAATTATTAGATCGTAGATAATCCTGTCGGTACATGTTCAGGTTCTGTTACGCAAAATGAAAACAATGAAACTCTTTTAGGATTAATTTGTTATCCCTATGTTTGTCTGTCTGTCCGTTTGTCTAGACAATTTTTTCTGGGTAAAATTAATAAATACCAATATTAACGGCCCTCTATAGAGCTGTAAAAACATACTTTTGACGTTTTTATTTATATTACGTTTTAGGTTTTTACGTTTTTCATAAAAATTTTCTCACTATGAAAATGTAGGTACGTAGTAAATAAATAAACTACGTCTCTATACAGTCCAAAAAGCAAAATTTGATAAAACACCATCATAATAGCTGTCAGGATATCGTCAATATTGCCTCGTTTTTACGCAAAGTTTAACAAGTTTGTATATTTTTATCTATACTGGAAATAAAAAAGAGAAAAATACAGGCGTCGTTCATGTTAAGATGACTAAGTTTACACACTTTGCTAAGTATAAACAATTACCGTTTCATGGAAAACTGTTTTGACCTGAAACCATTTCACAAATTCAATGAACTTATTTTGAAATTCTTGTCATCTTGCACTTCTTGATGAGAAATACAATTTCAATAAGTAAAAATACAACTTTTAGTTAAGAAAACTTATAGTTAAAAGTCTGCTGTATGCATTAACATATTTTTAATTATATTACAATAGGAATAAAATAATTGGCTTATCCGTCGTCGTGATACCAGCCGTAAATTTCTTAAATAATCTGATATCACGCTTATGGAAAACCCAATTATTTTGAAGATACCATAATATCATTAAAATATGTTTATGCATATAGCAAACTTTTAACAATAAATTGTCTTAGCTAAAAGTTGTACTTTACCGTTATAATTATTTCTTAATATTTTGTTACAAATTCGGAGAAATAGCCCTTAAGGAAAACCTTGTATGAAAATATTTGTTATCTTTGTAACAAAGAAAAAAAAATAAACAAAGCTATCGCCACATTGAACAAACAGTAAATTATTAATCCCTTTAGAATAGAAAGATATGGTTTTATATTTTTTACATAATTTGTTCTACAGTTCCTTTCTGTGCTTTCTTTCAAATGCAAAATATTATGTGAAGTGTTGATCTCTATATTTTCATAAGGAGAAAATTTGTATGAAAAAGTTAAACAAGAGTCCATAAAAACGTTATAATATGTATATTTTACAGGGTTGTAAATATTAGCATTTATTGATTTTACCCAGAAAAATTGCCTAGACAAACGGAAAAACAGACAAACATAGGGACAACAAATTAATCCTAAAAGAGTTTTGTTTTTTCATTTTGCGTAAAGGGACCTGAACATTTCAAACTATGATACAAATAAATTTCTATATTTTAAACACTTGGCGATTTATCCCAAGGGTAAACAGGTGTCCCAAAAGTCAACGCTTTCCCTTGGAAGGCTGGTAGGCCAGCTCATGACTGACCAGAATATCAAATTATGACCTCAGCAAAAAGTAGATAGTCTTCGAGTTGATGGTACTTTTATAAATTCGAATAGATTTTTGAGAGTCAAAGCTAACCAGTTCTAAATTCTAAGAATAAAATTTTTGTTGCGCAACTCTGAATAGTCATGCTATTGATAAAGTCAAAAATAAACCTTGAAATGCTGTTACATCAGGAAGAAAAATAAAAACCCAATTTAGTTAGTTCGATACCACACCCTGAAAAAAAAAGTCCTATGTTAGTTTTGCAAATTGTCTTAAATAACGGCTCATCAAATATTGTTTTTCAAATGATCTGGCAATTTCTGTGTATTACTTTTGAAAAAAAAGTTATTGCTATTTTACTACCAAAGGAGCAGCGTATTTTTTTAAATGATTAGAATTTAGAATGAAAGAGTGGCGGGCAGTAAAAATATTTGACGTTCATTAGAAATGCCATTTAACACGCGTTAGAGTGAGATAAATAGTGACGCTATTTAAAATGAGTTGGAATAAGATAGTAACGCAGTTAAACGTGGTTGAATGAGAGAGGCATAAATGATATAGGCTACACTGAGATAGATAGTGACGTGGTGCATTCCTTCTGAGAATACTTGTTAGTTTCCACTTTTTGTAATAACAACTTTAGTAAAAATTTTTGTAAAGAAATTTTTGGTCCAATTTATTTTCCCGCAAGTGTAAAACCAGCTCAACGGGCGAAAAATATTTAAAGAATGGGTAATGGTGACAATTATCCGTCACGATATTATTATGTATCTCTAAAGGAGTGTCTGAAATGTTCCGAGGGTCAACTGATAAATCAAACACTCAAAAAACCACTTTTAGCCGACCATAATAAATTTACGTCCCGACGTGATAGCAAGTAGGATCAATGCCGTGTGACGATGATCGAAATACACTAATAAATTAGATAAAATAAAATACGTATTACTTTTGACCCTGCCTCGTCCACTCTATTCGTATTTTTGCTATGGTGACGCGAGCTTAGAGACCGGGACGAATTTCCCCCCGCGCGCTATCGTAAAATAGAATAAGCCACGCCCGGAACTGGTTTTTGTTTTGGCTATGTCATACTCTTAAGACATACCATTATTAATTTGTTCTCTAGTGGTGTTATAATAAATCGGGCCAATTACAGCGCAGAATTGCGCTATTAGTATTATGCTATTATTAATGTTTTAAAATATTTTTCTTAAATATTTTATCTTTTCTTCAATTTTTTATTTATTCATTAGCTTTAAAACAATAAAAAACAATATTACATTGTTCACCGAGGGAAGAAAAGGGAAGATTACCAACGAGGGTGTAGTTTGAGGCCCGAGGCGAAGCCAAGGGCCTCAATACACACGGGTTGGGAATCGCACTTTCTCCCGAGTGATACATAGTGCTTTATACTACACCTGCGAGGAAATAGTATAATTTTACTTTTAATCAAGATACAATAAAAGAAACCGACTGACTCGCGTGCGATTGTCACTTTTTATTTCCTTACTTATTTTTTATTATGTAGAGGAAAAGCAAGTGGCCAGTATCATAGTTTTATGTACCAGTTCGCAAAATAATACTGGCCACTTGGCCACTTGCTCATTCTTTATGTTATTTAAAAAAAAAAACAGCACGTTAACAATGGATTTGCATATACTTTTTCTGCCCGCTCAAGCACGTTAACAATGAATTTTCATACGGTTTTTCCGCCCGCATATTTGTATGACAGTAATGACGTATTTTCTTCATCGTTTTCAAAAAAGTAAGAAGGTACTTTCCGAGCAGGTGTAGTATAATAGTACATTGGTCACCGAGGGAAGAAAGGGGAAGATTACCAACGAGGGTGTAGTTTGAGGCCGAGGCGAAGCCAAGGGCCTCAATACACACGGGTTGGGAATCGCAATTTCTCCCGAGTGATACATAGTGCTTTATACTACACCTGCGAGGAAATAGTATAAGATACAATAAAAGAAAACGACTGACTCGCGTGCGATTGTCACTTTTTATTTCCTTCTTATTTTTTATTATGTACAGGAAAAGCAAGTGGCCAGTATCATTTTTCGAGTTTTATGTACGAGTTCGCAAAATAATACTGGCCACTTGGCCACTTGCTCATTCTTTATGTTATTTAAAAAAAAAAACAGCACGTTAACAATGGATTTGCATAAACTTTTTCTGCCCGTTCAAGCACGTTAACAATGAATTTTCATACACTTTTCACGCCCGCATATTTGTATGACAGTAATGACGTATTTTCTGCATCGTTTTCAAAAAAGTAAGAAGGTACTTTCCGAGCAGGTGTAGTATAAAATATAATACAAACTTTTAAATATGATATTCATAATGCAAACTGATCAAGAGTTTCTCTCATGCGAATAAATTATATAAAAGAGAAACTACATTTTTGTATAAAAGTCTTAAATATTTCTTGAATGAACTAGTAGTGTAAAATAACCTGACCTAAGAATGTTGATATTATAAAAATAAATCTAAAATGACCAAGTCTTGTTTTTCCTCATTCGTAGAGCAACGTTCATACGGCACTGTGTTGTTTGTTTCCAACGATACAGTTGATTGAGAATCAACAACAAGTCCAGATAAGATAAAATCATATTTAGAACAAAAGTTTACTTACATTTTTGTTCTACTCTAACTTGAAGACAACGCTTGTGGGACATAACCAGTCTGAGCGTTCCCGCGCTAAAGTATCAACAGTCATAAAAATTAAAATACGTGATAAGATAGTACAGATTAATCGTGAGTTTATCGGTTTCTTAAAAGTGGTGGATCTGGTCAAACAGAGGCAGTGTTAGCCAGCCAGCCCGCCAAGATGGCTGATACGAACGGAGGACCTGAGCTGGAGAAATTAAACAAAAACAATAATGAGATATCCAGTGATAATGATAAAGAAGTGAATAGTAACAGTAAGACGCCGTTTCGTAGACAGGTGTGTAAATAGCTAGAACCTGATTGATGTCGGTGCTGTGAGTGTTGATCCTCATATGGATAACTGGAAGAAGAAGTTCGTCTACTTGTTTTTGGTCTTATTTCACGTGCATTTTATCAGTTTCTATATTTTGCTTTGAAAGAACAGTGTCTGTCTGTCTAATTAACAATAATTGGAACTCAAACTTGCGTTGTACACATAATTGGACCTAATAGGAACATTTCCTTTGTCTATCCTTTGTCGGAAACATTACCAAATCATCTGAAGATAATGTTCCTAAGACTTGGGTATTTGTTCCTTGATGTGTCTGGGTTTGGGAAAGGTAAATTTAACATTCATTCTATGTTGTGTTCCTAAAATTTTTGTGGTTTTCGAAAAACTAATTTCTTATATTTCGTACTATTTCCAAAACCACTTCTTAAAAACATTGGGACGTATTTGAATGAACTACCCACGTACTTCTACGATTCAAAGAGCATTTAACCCAAGTAGAACAAACAATCAATTTAATGGTCCTCCGACTTCTTATTATTTGATATTAAAATTAAAACAAATAATTTATTTGTCAACATTTGTAAGTCAGGGGATGTTACAAAGATTATAAGCCTAACATGTTGTGTCTTATAGACAACGCTCTGCTGCCATATAAATGCTTCATGCCGATGGCTTTGATCTCAATGAAACTTTGCACACATCTTGTATATGTTTCTCTTCCCCCCACACCGCACGCACTCCGACCCATCTCTCATCAAGAGGTGCACGATGGCGAGATAATCAAAAAGCGCTGAATTTGTGAAATGGTTTCAGGTAAAAACTGTTTTCCAAACTTTAAAAAAAGAGGAAATGTCACGATATCTTGACAGCTATTATGATGGTGTTTCATCATATTTTGGTTTATGGACTGTATAGAGACGTAGTTAGATTTTGTTAGATAATTCTCATGCAAAAATATATTAAGAAAATAAGCTCTTGACTTCACAATCAGTTTTTAACTTTTGTATGAATTTTAAAGAAAAATCCAGGCGTAAAAGTTCCTCTTCGTCAAATAATTACAAAATCATTTATGAATTAAATTATATTATCAGTATAAAAATCAATAATTATCCTTAAAATGCATTATATTTGGAAAAAAAATAATTTCTTACTTACCAGAATAATAATTGAAAATCTGCTCAGTTAAATGCTTAGAAATTGCAATGAACTATTTGTAGATACCAAAGTTTGCAGAAACAACATCTTTTTTTAGCTATAATTTTAACTCATGTCAAAAGTGTCTATTTTAAATAAAAGTTTAAAGCAAAAGTTAAATTTTTTTTCTAAAGTGCCAGCACTTTCGAGGCTTAAAGAAAAAAAAAAGGTTGGAAAAAAGGCGCGAAGATGTGATGGCGTCGTTTTTTTGTTTTATTAAAAAAATATTGCTATTTGGGTGTTTTAATCAACAATAGTGATAGAATATCATGAATTAAAATCGCCGTAACCTGTGTAGTGTGTTGTTCAATGGAATAAAAGTGCGGGCTGTGCCTTTTCGTGTGTTTTTTCTAACCCTGTTGTATTTGCGTTATAAGGCTATCATTATAGTGGAAACGACAGGACAGTGACTTAGACAGGACAGACCTTTCAGATGATCCTCAACAGAAGAGGATAGTGCATATAAACATAAAAAACTATAACGTCAGACATGGCTGTATGGGCTAAGATCCCTTTGCCTTTCCACTTAGTGGGAATATGAAAAAAAAAATAAAAAAAAAACTTTTGAGCATTTATGACAAGACAGGAAGGTCCCTATTAAAACCTAATGAACCAATTCTAGTAAAAACCTTTAATGATTATAAAAAAACAAACTTTAATCCAAAAAATAGTACCCAAAATAGTAAGTTATCAACATTTATTTTGATAGTGTGAACGTTTAAAATCCGGTACATAAGAAGGTTATGGACCTTAAGCTGTTAACCTTTGTAAACATATTTTTCTGTCGTGGAACCTGTTTTTATGTTTACAAACAAGCAAACAAACAATTTTCATAATAATAAATTTAAATGCAAAATAAGTTGACTAATTTATATTCTAATATTACCCACCAGCCTCCACCCACGTTTATTCAATCTTTGCTCCGTTTTTGGCTTGGCGGGTTTTATCAACAACTCATATAGCCTATTTGTTGATCGGGGTCACTATAATGATAGTAAAGAAAACCGCATTCAAATCCGTTGAGTAAGGCGATACAAAAAAAAGGGGGTTTTCGAATCCATTTACTTCACTATAACGTCATCTAATGACGTAAATGTTTATTGAGTATTTGATTAAGATTCTCACTGAAGGAAAACGCGATTGGATGAAATTTTCTCGATAGAATTTAATTCCGAAAAGACCTGCAAATTGTTTTATTTTTTCCTGTAATTCTGAAATCCTAACTTATTTCATTGTGAAATTGCATTCAAAATGTGGATATTATGTATTTGTAAAGTCTCCTTGAAAATCTTTTTGACAAAATATCTTAGTACATTTCATATTAATAAAAAGCCGACTTTTTGCTACTTTTCCACGGATCCGTCCCACTCGCACTGAGAGTTTTTTCGCATATGGAGTAACAGGGACGCTAAAACTTTTACGTATCGCTTTAAGGCGGAACAGACAGAGAAAAATAGTAAAATATTTTAGTTTTGGTCTCAGTACTGTCAGGTAGCACGACCGGCAGGTACCCGGTCTTTCCACCGGTCGTACCACTGAACAAAATAAAACTAAACAGTGACCTAATTGTAACCTAATCGTTGGTAAAAGGTTCTGAAGAAAACTTCGAGGTACTATACAATTAAGTTTATTTAATTTTACCAAAACAAAATGTCTAAATTTCACAAGTCAAAGGAAAGGTGTTAACGGAAAAAATTATCTTAGTTACAAGTTTTTGGCCAAGACCTTCATTTGGCAAATTTCCTGCCAAGACATTACTAAGTCCTTAAGTACCTTTAAATAGTTGTGTTAGGTACCGCCTTAACATCTGGTAGTAATATTACATTGGAATTAGCATTGCCAAGACATAAATAAACATTTAAGTGATAACTAGGTGGAATTGTTACCGCCTTATCCACAGGTAACTAGATTACATGGAATCTTGTGAAAATTACATTAAACAAAAAACTTTAAAAGTAACAAAACTTGTAAACAAACAAGGGAAATAATTTTCTAAATAAAATCTAGCTCAGGGGAGCCGTAGATCCTACAATCAATAATATTTGTCGTACATCTCTTTAAACCAAATCGTCTGGTACACCATTCAGTTCTACCAGGAAAAAAAATATTACGGAACATTAAATTTTACAGTTTGGGTTATTCGGTGAAACAGGAAGAAGAATTTACCCTTGAATACTAATAGGACACATAACTAAGTGTCCAGAAAACATACCGTCCTAGATATCTTCATTGTGTGTGGATAAAAGTAAAAAAATTCCAACACCTACTTGAATTTTTGCAATAACCACCACGGAAATGACCCGCCGTCCGCTGCCCCCTTCAAGGTCAAAGATCCTCGACCGCGCAGACAAAGGAACTGCTACTGCGTACACCACGCGGCGATCATAACTCTGCCAGCTGGTAAATCTCGAAAAACTGGTAAATCTCGGAAACAATAAGATCTTGAAAAACACGAAGATCTTGAAAAAACACCCTGGAATTAGAAGAGAAAAGACAATATTAAAACCTTTACCACACGGAACAATGAGAACAAAATTCCGGTGACTCAAAATACAAAGAAAGCAATACATACCATGCTCTGACGATAGTCAGAACTCCCTCCAACCCGACGAAAAAATTCCTTTTCAAAAATCAATCCAACGCATATGTAAAATTTATCTGATATACAAAAACAATATTATAGAACCATTCTACACAAATGAATAACCCAAATTTAAACACAAAACCCACCTAATATAACAAAACACAACTCCTGTTGGCACATCCGCCATTTTCATTCGCCGTTGAACGCCAACAAATGAAGAAACACTCAACACAAGTTTACTGTCACAACTCCGGCCGACAAATGAACGAGAACCAAACTCGAGCAATGCAGCAGTCACGCGAGCAACTTATGTCTAATTAAGAGGGTAAACCGAAATTTAACATCAAGCAAAACTTTTACGACGCGTAATACAGTAAGCTCAGTAACGGGGCATTTTCTGAAAAAACCAAAGCTTCCAAATTCGATCATTTTTAACTTGTACACCTTGCTTTGGTGCAAACATGCATTGAAATATAAAAATACTAATAATAAAAACCCATTTCATTTAAAATTAAGACCCGTTTAGCAGCCAGATTGTGAAAACCCCCCTTTTTCTATTTAATCGAAACAGAACACTTATATTCAATATTTACTGAATAGTTCCTCAACAAAACTTTATTACCCATGTATTGTGTATGCTGCCATAGCAAAGTTACGATGCTGCGATGACAGCTTACACAAAACATAGGTAATAAAGTTTAGTTGAGGAACTTTTGAGTAAATTTGAATATAAGTGTTCTGATTCGATTAATTAGAAAAAGGCGGGTGTTTCACAATCCGGCTGCTAAACCGCTCTTAATGTACATATACGACTTTTTTACTACTTTATTGTAAGTATAGATGCATACTAGGTATACCTATGCATTCGGGTATTTTTGTCCAGAGTATGGCGGGGTTTACTTATTAAAAATGTGACTTATCTATATATGTGACGATCGTCAGCGAAAGGATGGAGTACGTGAATTGACAGAGACAACTCTTATAATCCCTCGGTGATATGATGATATCTTACATGTCGTCGGCACATTGTAGAATTGGCCTGGGCATATCATACTTCTGCTCCGCTTCGCTCGGCTCCACAAATTTATTTACATGTAAACCATGCTCTACCTCGCTCCGCTAATCGTCGCACCTATATTTGACTTTTAGTGAAAGATTTTCGATTTCATACTTTACAATCTGCCCAATTGTACGATCTGCCCACGACATACAAATATGTCGTGATGATTCACGTTATTATTAGGGTTCCGTAGTACCTAAAAGGTACAAAATGAACCTTTATGGTGAGACTCTGTTGTCCGTCCGTCCGTATTTCACAGCTTCATAACTATCACCGTTAAAGATAAAGACATGAAATTTGCCAATATATTACGGTGTAAAAAAAATATGAAAAATTTGATATTGTTCAAAATATTTCCAAAACAAAAGTACAATATGGATATCAAATTGTAGTTATTAAAAGCTGATTGTAAAAATATACAGTTTGGCTATATTTAATTGCGTCTATTGCGAAAAATCATTTAAAAACCATTAAAAATGTATATTCCCCCCCCCCCCCCCCTTATCTTCAAAACTGGTGGACCGAAAAATTTGAAAAGAATCAAGGTAATATGTGTTTACGTAAAGATTACAGGAAAAATAAAGCGGTTGAGAAATTCACGAAAAAAAATTACAAAATTAAATTTATCCTCTACAATACGGAACCCTAGGTACGCGACTCTAACTCGCACTCGGCCGGTTTTTTTTAAAGAGCTAATACAAGTTTTCTCTTTCCTTTTGGTTTTGCTTCAATAAACAGGGATATAAATAAGCTATTAGTTACCATAATCAATTGCTTGGCTCCTATTCTCCCACACGCAAAACTATGCCGCTCTAACAAATCTCTACAAAGATAGTATAAAACTTAGTCGCAGTCGGTTTGTCGGTGTATTTGCTTATCTTCTAAGCTGTTAAGTGGATATCAATGCGGTTTTCACAAACAATTAGAATACTTCACGAGGAAGAACAGAAGAAGATAAATATAAGAACTGACAAAGTAGTAATCTTTATCCAATTAAATGCGTTAGTATTTAGCTTAGATAAAAGACTTGCTTTTTATCGAGAAAATTTACTTATTGTTGGTTCGAGTCTGTGCAATATAAATAAAACCGTCTGTTTTATAGTGTGCACAATATTGTATTCTAGAGTCGGAATCTTGTCAGGTTTTTGACGTTTCACTAGGTAACTCTTTTAAAGTTTGTTAAAACCTGATTACTCTGATGAATGAGCCACGAAATGCTAACAAAATTTGAACGACCTTGCCCTGACGACAATTAATATAAATCCTTTATTGAGCTAAATAAAAAGTTAGGTTCAAATATTTTTTCTCAACTTATTAAAGACAGAAACAATTTAGATTGATTATTATTGATGGCTAAGCTAAGTTTAGTTAAAAACGTGTACGAAGACATCAATACACCTCACGCTAAGCTACAGATGGTGATCAGATATCAAGGCTGTACCTGTTTGTTTCTATAATTATACACATATATCATGATATGTGACAAGCGATTGGGATAGTTTTGATACAATTCAAGCCATAAATCGTGGTAAAATGAAACTTCACAATACCGATGAGAAGAAAAGTATTTAAAAAAAAAATTGGCGTGCCCTTGTGGATTTCATTTTGTAGGATGTAATTACTAACATTTTTTTAAATGTAAGTGATATTGTGATAAATTCAGGGCTCTGTTGATTTAATTCTGTACGATAAAATTACTTTAAATTAAGTATCCCACCAAAAACATTTCATGTGAAGTAGGGTGCCAAGACTCGAAGTTTTCACTGCTAAAAAGTTATGAGATCTCATGTAGACTCAAGCCCTCAACTATGTAAGACCTAAATCTACAAACCCTACATCTTGAATTAAAAAGTATGAATTAGCCGTTTCATGGAACTACTGCATGACACAACCTGAACCTTGTTCCTGGTCGCTGGCCGGGTCTCTGGTATGGGTTCGGGCTGTTGATTAGATTTCACTTTATATCTGGGAGCACGAAAGACGACCCAAAGGAAGCGGGGCACTACATACCTTTTCTCGATAATAATTATAGATTTTACCTATCATTTGAATCGTATTTATATTGCTACATAAATTAAATAAAGCTTTAATTTTTAGTTCATGTTCATTTATTAGTTTATTACATATATTTTTACAAGATTACATTTGACTCGTAAAAAGTGCATTATGTATACTTTAAAAATAAAACTATTTGAATTTGAAATAGAGGACCTGGATGGCAATTCTAGCAAGTGCGAAAAAATTTTCCACGGCATATTTCGGGTGATTTTTCAAGGGATTCTGGACGGCGATTCTGGTGCGTGCGCAAAAATTGCGAAAGCAGAAAAATCAATCATTTGCAATTTTTTCGCCCTTGCCAGAATCGCAGTCCAGTGACTTTATTTCTTACCATAAGTCCATGGTCCATGATCTATGCGACAGCCGCGAAACGGCCAAGCCATACTTTTTTTAGCATGATTTAGGGTTAGTAGAGTTATGGCTTGTATAGTTAGGGCTTGTATAGTTAGGCCTTGTAGAGTTAACGGCTTGGCTCTACATGAGACCTTATAACTTTTTAACAGTGAAAGCTTTGAGTCTTGACAACATACTTTACATGAAATGTTTTTGGTGGGATTTTATTTCTTTTTGTGAGGAAATTTTATATACAGACCTTGAAGACAGAATAACTTGTTATATTATGTTTTGTTAGTTTTTATGTTCGAATAAATTAGAACTTTTGAATACATAGAGTTCAATGGATTGTAAGTGTCAAATTAAATTGGACCACAGAATAACTATGACGTATAACTGCACGTGGAATATTTTTGTGTAAAGTATATGTTTTTATTGAATGGATATTTATTCATTCATTCATTTGATATTTAAGTTAAGGAGTGCAAATTTAACTACCTAATATAATTAAAAAAAGAAATCGGACTGAAGAATTTTTGTGGGAGTTTATTAGCTTCCTTTTTTATAGGCTAATTCATGCAGAAAGTTTAGAATACAGAAAATATATCAGATGTGAAAGTTTAGGATATCAAACTAAATCTAGTATCATATCATAAATACAAACTTTTCCTTTTGAGTCAACAAATATAACATAATCATTAATATTATATCGTCATCCATGATTAAATTTCATTACGTCTCTTAGATAAAATTACATAGACAAAGAAAATGCAACTGTGCAAATTAGTTCAATAATGTTTGTTTGAACTTAGATATGCAAAGGTCAGGCAATATTATTGGAGAGGGGTAAATGCCTTAATTTAATATGAACAAGACAAATTAATATTTGACTTATAAAAAAAACTGGCTAAGGGCGAGTCGGACTTGCGCACAAAGGGTTTCGTACCACCACGCAACACGATTACGGAACCCTAAAACATGGTAAATAATTCCACTTGCAGTTATGGTGGACTAACTTGACACTTACGATCTATTAAGGGGCTATGCGAATTTTATTTTTGTCACTGTCACTCCAAGCGAAAACACGCTCAGTGCGAGAGGGGCGGATTCAGGGCGAAAGCGAAAAATGTTAGTTTTATAATTTTTATAGTAAAATTAAAATAGCTAGCAAAATTTCAAATGTCACATCTCTAGATATTGTTGAAACACACCTAATAAAATATGTTTGAGTTCTGTATATGGTTCCTATTCGTCAAACGAGGAGAAAAAGTGTGTTTGAAGACCTCATTTCAAAAATTATTTCTATCGAGAAAATCTATCCAAACATGTTTTTAACATTTATTAAAATTTTCCGTGTATTTCATGAAATACACAAAGAAGAAGCACCCCTATTTTTTTTTTAGATATTTTTACATATCGCCTTAAACGATGGAAATTAATCAAACGAAAACCATAGATAGCTGAGAACATGCCCTGTCAGAATAACCCAACATAGGTCTTACGAATGTCGAATGGTTTTCGAGATTTTCGAACATGGCTGCTGTTGTCAAGCGCCAAGCGATGGAATGCGCCTCGAATGTGTCGTTTGGCCACAAATTCAAATTCAAAATTCGAATTTCAATGAGTTTAGAAACCCTGCTTTTGGTTTTTACCAACTCTCGTCCAACAGACCTTATGTTGGGTTATTCTGACAAGGCATGGTCGCAGCTGTCTATGGTTTTCGTTTGAAGCGGTACTTATTGGACATCCTGTATATTGCAATGAAATAGTTATATGTTTTTAAATAATCAACGTATAAATAAGAATCAAAATAATAATAGGTTGCTTATTGCAGATAAAATGTACCTATAGGCAGTGCCGGATTAAGACTACTTGATGCCCTGGGGAATCCACGCCTATGGGCCCCCTAGCCACTAGTAAACTAGTATCGGTCTTTAAAAAGTGTAACGTATTTATTTATTTTATTTACTAGCTTCTGCCCGCGGCTTCTCCCGCGTGGCCTACAGAAAACAAATGATATATTTTTTTAGAAACAAATATTATAAGCGCTCTCACTCAAATATATTATATTTCAATTTGAAAAAAAAAAATTTTTTTTCATTTTGCAAAGCCAAATTACGTTTTCCGTGATTTTGTTGATCTTTCTGGTTTTTTTCTCGATGATTGTGATACTTGTGTCAAATCTGAAAAATTATGATGTCGTTTAACTCCTTAACTACCTACACAAATTTTATTTGTTAAAAATATTTTGTTTTAATATGCTAAATTGTCCAAACGCGAGAGCATGTTTGGCGCAACCGAACCTTAAGGGTGTGAAGTTAGTTTTAAAACTATTTGCTCAATCGTTCTGAGTTTTGACGCCGCCGTCGCGTCGTCTGCAGACTCAGAGATAAATACATTTTCATATTTACACTTTTCTTTAATCAGGAACAAAACAGTCATAATACAAAAAGAGATACAAAATTACATACAATGGGACTTTGAGCTCCCTAGATACATTTAAAAATACACACAGTTATTACTTAATTGCTTGTAATAATTATTATTACTTACTTAATACTATTAATTACTATACAACACTTATAAAAATAAAGATAAATGCAATGTCGAATGCTTGTTGCAAAGAAAAATAAATAATATATGTATATTTATATGTATAACACATTTTGATAATTCAGATTGTAAGAAAGATAAAAAATATGTATTTAGCTCAAGTTTTTATTATAATATGAGCCTTAAAAATGTATTTTGCGTACCAAAACTTTGTTGTAAAGCTTTCCCGGTTTTATGGAATAAAAAAGTGAATGGGGTGAAATGAAATATGAACTTTATTTATTTATGTAATGTTGGTATAACAGATACACTTATTACTGGTCAGTTTGAATGTAATTTAAGTAATTAAACTAATAAATCTATGTGTATATATAGTTTTATGTCATAAATAATAATATGGGGAAATATGCAGGGGAATAATAAAGGTTGGGTTTACTTAAATTAAAAAAAAACATACACTTGAATAAAATATAACTATAGGAAAAAGGAATAAATAATATTATAAATATATGCAAAACATATTATAAATATATGCCTAACTCCACCCATTCGATTAGATATAGGGTATATGGACTACCATAATGTTGAGTTCAAGTTAGCCACCTAGCATAGGTATAGGTTAAGTTTTAATATTAATTTTAAGTCAGAGTTCAGCAGAATACCAGCGCTGTAGCCCCTACTGCAGCATTAAGCTGAGCTGTAATCCATCTTTATTTACCACTGTTTTCCTAATGTTATATTTACTCGTTCTGTTTGTTAATTTGTATTGTTTGTTATTTTGTATGTTTGTATGTTCTTTCTCGTGTCTGTGGTATTTTAAAATAAATTACTTTTCTTTCTTTCTTTCTTCTTTCTTTCTTACATTAAATATTGTTTTTGTTGTTGCAGACGTTAATATCCCTAGGGACGTTCATGCTGACCCTAGGAGCTGGCGCAACGTCGGGGTTCTCCGCAGTCCTCATCCCTCAACTACAACATGAGAAATTCCAAGGAAAAAAGTTTGACACGGAACTCATCTCTTGGGTAGGTACGTGTGCCTAATTCTGTTTCCGAATTAGATGTTATATTAAGACATTAATATTTAGTAACAAAAATTAATAAAATTATTGATGATGATGATGATGATGTCCACCTCGACGTATCCGTCGACGGCGACCCTTATTGCCTCCCGGTATGAGCTCGGATGTGGACGGATAATCCGAGTTTCGTCAGAAATATCCTGTCACATGAAATACAGTGCAGTTGTCAATATGATTAGTACGTATAATAAAATTATTACTGTTATCCTGACGCCAAACATTTAGTTCAATTATCTCTTCTTTTATAAAAAATTTAAACCACTGTGCGGATTTTGATGTGGTTTTCTTTATTATCAATCAAGGCACAGATTAAATAAAGACTATAAGAAATGAATTCGAGAAATTATAACTCACTTAATATTTACTATTGTAACATTGCAGTAGGAGCCGTTCGACAAACAATTTCTCTCGTCATCTATTGTATAATTATAATATGTATGCAGGTAGCTATCAGTATCAGTATTTATTTGTTTATACTTTTGTGGGCATAATCTCATGCACGAATATGAGTAGTATTCACGAATTGTAGTATCAGGACAAACTCATGTGAGTTTATTGATACTATTCACCATGTAATAAAATAGTGTAAAATTATGAAGAAAAAAAAATAAAAAAAATTTAAGATATTAATTTGGAAGTTATTACATCCAAGCTCAAAAATGGCGATACTAGTTATCTAGGGGCCATCCATGTACTAGTATTATGTCATCGATTTGTGACGATTTTCGACCCCCCCAACAATTATCCTATCGTCATTATCTAATGAATGGCCCATCCTCTCACAAAACTGATGTAATAACATCAATATTGTTGTTTAAATTAGTTTTTTTTTCGGCAAGACCCCCAAATTATTGCCGTCCCTCTATGCTCATGATCTTACCGTCATCCGCAGACCAGACCAACCCCCTTATTGCAAAAAATATGGACGGGGCCCCTCAAATGTTCGAACTTTTGAAATACGTGAACTATCTTTGTTAAAATTTTAAAACTTCAAGGTGATAGCGGGTAACACAGTATACTACTTAAACAAATCAACTTTACAAAATAAATACGTGACCACTTAGTTTTAGTAGTTACAAAGGCACCAACGTGAAGCACAAAAAAACATACTAACTGAGTGAAACCGCGGTTTACACCAGGTTTTTTCATAATATTATTACACACATCACTACAAAGTATAAAGTCGCTTCCCGCTGTCTGTCCCTATGTATGCTTAGATCTTTAAAACTACGCAACGGATTTTGATGCGTTTTTTTTCAATAGATAGAGTGATTCAAGAGGAAGGTTTATATGTATAATACATGCCCGTGCAAAGCCGGGGCGGGTCGCCAGTTAATACTATAACATAGAAGTTTTTAATCTCATAGTGGCGACATATTTCATAGGCATTATTTCATAAGCATTCTTATGAAGTTCATGTTAATTTTGTGTATATCTTTGTTACAGCTGCAATGTCCTCACTACCACTGTTCACCGGTAACTTGATATCTGGTTACTTCATGGAGCGATTTGGAAGAAAAAGATCACAAGTGATGCTTTCTATTCCCTTTGTTGGTGGCTGGGTCATCATCGGCTTTGCAACCAATATCTACCTTATCCTATTTGGAAGATTTCTCACGGGATTCTCACAAGGATTGCTTGGACCGTTGGGCCCTGTATTTGTTGGTGAAATTAGTACTCCAATGTACAGAGGACTTTTCTTAGCAGCTTTATCTCTAGCAATAGCTACGGGTGTTTTGATGTCGCATGTGTACGGAACGTTTCTACATTGGAGCATAGCTTCTTTATTATGTGGTATATTCCCACTGATTGGAGGAATAATCTTGTATTATGCTCCAGAATCTCCAAGCTGGTTGGCTTCTAAAGGACGTATCGATGAATGCGTCGAATCTTTTCAGTGGTATAGAGGAGTGACCGCTGAAACAAAATCAGAATTAGACAAAATGATCGTTGATCAATCAAATAGAGACAAAACTCAAAGTAACTTGAAAGCGCTGAAGACGAATTTGAAGAAGCCGGAGTTTTGGAAGCCAATGATGATTATGACTATATTTTTCATAGTGACCCAGCTATCAGGGGTGAATGTTATCTGTGCTTATACTCCGATCATGATGAAAGCGTTGATCGGAAACAAGACTAGTACTTACACAGCTATGTTGGGTATTGATATATTACGTTGTGTGTCTTTAGGGGTCGCCTGTGTTTTGCTAAGAAGATTAGGTCGACGACCTATGGCGATGTTTAGTGGAATTTTAACTTCGTTATCTCTAATTGCTTTGGCTGTGTACTTATATTTAGTAGACACGCATTCAATAAGACATCTGTCGCCTTTCATATCTTTAGGGCTGATGGGCTTTTACATGATTGTTTCTAATTTAGGAATGGTTCCATTGCCTTGGAATATGGTTGGTGAGCTTTTTGCAACGGCTACCAAAGGCATAGGATCCGGAATAAGTGTAATGATGACATCAATATTCTTCTTTGGTACAGTGAAGACAGCACCATATTTGTTTGAAAGTATTGGTTTCCATGGAACCTACTTATTCTATGGTGTGTCTACTTTATTAGGAACAATATTTTTGATATTTTACTTGCCAGAAACAAGGGGTAAAACTCTTTTACAGGTTGAGGAATATTTTAGGTACGGCAAGAAAGGAAGAACGAAAGAAGACGAGTTAAAACATTTGGAGAGTGCGTGATGGATAAGATAATTTATATGTAGAAACTTTCCGTTTAAAAATACCAAGATCTATGTAAGTAACGAACCCACGTAATGACTTGGTATTTCAGGGACAGATAACCCGCTAAATGCGTCTCTCTGTCGCTTTTGTCACAAACAATGATTTAGCAATGATGCTTGTGTGGTTTTGAATGATATGGTTTTGGTGTCGTTTTGGGTTAGACAATTTAAACAAATGTTTTATAAAAAAAATACTATCCCGAAGCAGTTTCGTGAATAAATTTGAATATGAGCAGATTTAAGTTTTACTATCTAAAACCTCAAGACGAGAGAAAGGTATCTTTTTAAACAGGATTTTAAACAGGTTGAGATTTTTATAGTGTCTTGTGATTTTTAATTGAAGTCACTTACTAGGTCTTTAGTATAAGTTTAGCTGTATCAGTCGAAGTCAACTAATACTAAAATATATTTATATAAACTGAAATGTTTTCATGTTGAGGAAGCTGTAATTATAAAAATTAGGACTTATTTTAATTACATTATTTATTACACATATGTTTTTAAAATGACATGTGTTTTTTTATTAGTACACTGAAGAAACTTACATAAATTCTTTTAAAACTTTTTGAAAAACAACTTTTTATTGCTTTAATTATGTGTAAAAATAACAAATAAACCTTGAATTTGTATCAGTCTTTTTGTTTCTTAATAATTTATAAACCTATTTAGGTACCGAAAATAAAATTTACCAAATATGATACCAAACTCTATTTACTAGCTAAACGTTAATAATTATATTTGTTACCATTTATTTTTATTAACTTATTATTCTTAAAAAAGGTGTATGAGAAACCTGAAAGGTATATCGTTAGATAGAACAGATCGATAGCTCTCGAAGGCTACCGAGCGGTATTGCAGCCGGATTGTGAAAAATCCGCCTTTTTCTAACTAATCGAAGCAGAACACTTAAAATCGAAGTGTGACCTATAGCCTGCCAAATTAGTAAATTGAAGTGGTAGTGGACTGGCCATACTTGTCACCGAAGTGATAACCGTTGGGGCCGTAGGGCATTAGAATGGAGACCACGTACAGCAAAGCGCAGCGTAGGCCGTCCTCGTGCCCGCTGGATTGACTGACGATCTGAAGGACGTTGCGGATGGCGGCTGGATGAGGATGACTGAGGACCGCCAAGAGTGGCGTAATATTGGGGAGGCCTATGTCCAGCAGTGGACGAGTACGGGCTGACGGATAGATGGATGGAACACTTAAATTCAAAATTTACTCAATAATTATTCAACAAAACCTTATAACCTATGTATTGTGTATGTTGCTATCGCAAAGTTTTCATTGATTTCCGTGAAAGAGAATTTCAATAATTTTGAAATTCTAATTTACAGAAACCAATGCAAACTTTGCGAATGCAGTATACACAATACATAGGCAATAAGGTTTTGTTGAATAACTATGGAGTGAATTTTGAATTTAAGTGTTCTATTTCGATAAATTAGAAAAAGGCGGGTATTTCACAATCCGGCGGCGAAACCGCTCTATAAGGACCCAAATAACAATTCTGGTGGGTGGTGTTGGTGACAGAAATTGGTGTTGGTATTAAATGTGACAGACCGGACACTTAATTCCCATAGCTTAATTTCTAAAAGGTTTTTTTATTTTTTTAGAGAGTATACGTCATTTTAGGACATGGTTTTCATTATCTTGGGGTATAAATTAACCATTATTTTTATGACTTTTTAAAGAATTGTCCGATATGACGTCACTTGAGAATTTTATACATTATACTGATTGTGATGTGTGATTGCTTATAAAAAAGTGGTCTGACTCTGTCTAATCATCTTTCATCCACCTGTCAAATTAAATTATTATAAATTTATCTTGATAGCAAAGAACACATTTCTAAACAGCCATTTCTCAAGTGATGTCACAAGAAGGCAAATGGAAGTTTCGTAAGCTTAGTTTTCGTAAGCTTTTTCGTAAAAATATCCATTATCATGAGGTTTTTTAGACCACTAGTTCTAAAATAAGGCTTATTACACCTAAATATCGAAATGGTTTTCGAATTAACACAATTAAACATAATATAATCTAAGCGAATTACCAAAATTATTCAAAAATGACAAAAAGGATAATTATATACTTGTAATTATATACCGTGGGCCGAAATATATCGAGTAAAACGTATTATTATTGTTTTAATATTATGGCGATATGTAAATGTTTCAGTGTCCCTGTTACTCCATATGCGAACGCACACTCAGTGCGAGAGGAATGAATTCGAGGAAAAGTAGCAAAAAGTCGGTTTTTTATCAATATAAAATGTTATCAAGTTGCTATCATAATTTCGTTTAACCAAGTCTTAGATACTGTTAAAACCCATCTAATAAAATATAATTGCCATCCATATGTCATTCCATATTGTCAAACCAGGAGAAATGGTGTCGAAAACGATCTCATTTCAAAAATACTTTCATCGAGCCGAATTTCTCCAATTGCTCTAGTAGAAAAATTTTCCAAAAATAATTACTATTTTATCAAAATAATACCTCCTCTATTGAAGTAAAGATTTTTTTTCCGTAGCGCCTTAATAAACCAATCAAGGAAATGAATGTATTCACTTAATAAAATAATTAATATAATTTTATTTATAATATTTACTTGCCAAGTTAACATTCATCCTGTTAATAAAAACTGAGGTCTATTTGCAATTACATAGTCCGTTGGGCAGGACAAGTGGAGAGCCACGTGTCAGCCAGGTAGGACGTAGAGCCACGTGTCAGCCAGGTAGGAGGTAGAGCTGGTGCTAAATTATAAATATCATCCTGTATTGTGACACGTGGCCATGCTATCCATGCCATGTCTAAACACCAACGATTCGCTTGCATCTGGCTGCGAAGTGTTTTTTTTTTTTCAAATCTCAGCAGTTCTCACGGAGTGCAACCACTTTTTGCTGCTCACAAAAACTGAGCATGAGCAACTGCATCTGGAGAAAGGTTATTTTAAGTAACACTTCCTATAGTTATTATTTCTTTTTATGAAATGTTAAGGAAGTTCCTAATGAGATGCAATAAAGTCAACAAAACCTATATTGAGTGAATTTGTTCTTTGTTACCTTTTTGACATAGAGGTTTGCTTCAGATTAAATAAGTATGTAATTTTAAGGTCACTTTATCTAAGTAAGTAAATATAATGAACTTGTATTTTTACGTGATATCTCAGTTCGGAGTCCGGTTGATTACCTATTACATAATTTTATATCGAAATTTTAAATGTAGAACACGCTAGCTCTCTTACCGTTATCCACAGATAACGCATATTGAAGACCTTGTTTTAGAGTAGGTCAAAGCAATATTGGCTAAAAACGTTATTATCTTCGTGTATCATGTAACATTTTATGTTACGATATATTTTTTCTAATTTTTTTTTGTATTTACATAAATAAGACAAAGATAAATAATCATCTACCCATCTCCACACTTCTATTTAAAAACCTACCTACTTAATACCTTACATATACAATTTTTTTTTTGTCTTTCATTTCATTTGTCTGTCAATCATCCACTCCATTTTATGACATTTTAACATTATTATATTAAATTTACCTAATTCCACTGACGCCGACTTTACAAGTCGAAATATATCTGGAAGTGATTATTGTGATAATGTGTTTTTATAGAAATATATAGTTTAAAGTAAATAATTATCTTTATGAGATTTTGAGCAACTGTCATTCATTAGTATCTTAAGAGGAAAATTTAAACTAAGATAATAATTCTACACACACTATATTAGATGACAACATAATTGTTATTCGCGTTTGTGTGTGTGATAATATGTTACTGGAACGGTAAGTAAGAAATCGTGCACCCTTTTTTCACTGACTATTTTTGCAGGTTTACCTCGGTGTTTTCCTTTACAATCAGCAATACTACATACATACACATACTCACGCCTGTCTCTCAGATACCCTTCTGAGATTTCCGTTCTGAGAGACTACAGATTTCCCTCTGCTACGATCCAAACACACCACTTTCGCCTCATTAGATTACTATGCACATATATTCCAAAAATCTCATTGGTGCTCGACCAGCAAAATTTGCTGTTTTTTGACTAAAATTAAGTAAACTTGATTATTTCTTTGAAATCACTAATGGAATTTGTATGGTATGGTGTCTATGTGTAAAGCATTATTTTTCCCCTATTTGGCGCTATCCGGAGACCCAGCGACGTCGCGTCGTAATGCAGCGCGCGCTGATATGAACGTTATTTCAGTACAGTTTCTGTCGATATTTGTACTGACACAGGTCGACTCAAGGTCGTTGGCGACTACCTGCCGCTTAAGGCGATTACCGTCGCCAAATTAGCAGCTCGATGTTTGTCTGTATGAATATCGACGGAAACGACATTGAAATAACGTTCAAACCAGTGCACAATGCGTGGTGGCTGTTACGACGCTCGCTGCGTCCTTGAAAGGGCAAAATAGGAGAAAATTATACTTTTCACATGGGCGTCATTGTTAGATTGAATAATTCTATGTTATATTTATAGCTATCAAGTTTATCTATTTATCAAAGCATAAATTAATTAAATCACCTAAGCCGCTTAGGAGCAGTAAGAAATTCAAGCCAAAAAAACACCATTCAGTTGAAACAAGTTTTCATATAGAAGTTTTGGAGGTACGAAAAAGAAAAATGTTGCATATGTTGTCCTAGAGTTGATAATCCATAATACATTTTTTCAATATTTTTGGTTTGGCCATAAAAGAGGAGTAGGCCTTAGAAAGTACCCATTTGGCGATATTAAGGGCCTTAAATGTCCACTTGCTAATCGTAAGGGTAAAACTCAGATGTTTGGAACAAAGTGGAGGTAATTATCAATAAACTAACCTCCATCGGTATTATATTAGACACTGCATAGATTGCCTTTATTTTCCTGTCAAATTCATGTTCCTGTTTTTTTTTATCCTTTAGTGTACTAGCATACCGACGTATCGAGGTAAAAGATACCGAGGATTTTAAAAGCGATCTGTTAAAGTCCTTAATGCATCAACTTATAAGTATGATAATCGCATATCTCGTGGAAATCTTACCCGGAGCGTAATGTGTAAGGGCGGAACGAATGTTTTAATAATTTACAATGGGCGCACGCGCACGTGGCTATACGGAAATCGTACACATGGTACCAATTAGATGAAACGTAAAAAATTATGTTGGACCCTTTTAGTTTCTGAAGTGGGTGGAACAGTTTGAGGCTGTTGAAAGTGAAACATAAAAAATATCAAAACAAGTATCGATAAGCACATAAGCAAGAAATACTTTATTTTTCTGAGACTGGACTAGTCAGCAATCGTACACCTTTCTTTTATCGAAGATTTTTACGTCCATCACTGTAATAGGTGATGGTGCATTTTCGATTCTGGGTCTCAAGTTGGAGATTTAGTTGTCCTATAGACTCAGTTGTCCTATCGATTTAGTTGTCCTTTCGACTCAGCTCACTGCTTTATTACCCTATTTCACGTACTTGTCCGTAAGTCTATGGTATATATCAAAATGTAACTTTATTTGGCAGGTCGTATATTTGTTTGTATAATAAACAAGTTTTTACATTTAGGTATGTTAGGTTACACTTTGTTGATTTTCACTTAATTTGCTGATCTTTCTTATCATTATTTTGTCTATCCCCCTTTTAATTTACTTGAGATACTAATTTCTCCAACACCCAAGGTTTGCCTGCCCTTGTACAAAATTATATTTTCAAAACTCTGTTTTTCTTTTTATATGTCTTTGTCTACAATAAAGTGCCAATTCATTCACTCATCTATTTTACTTAAAAGAAATGACAGTTTTAATTACACAATTAGAAATCAAATTCTTACTATGCATTTACCTTGTATCAAGTAACTATGAAGCATTTTATTCCAAGGTGAAAGATACATCAATTGATAAGCATGACTGATAAGATTTTTACAATTGGGTAAGGTAATATAGATATAATTGAGCAATCTAGCTTGAAATGTTAAGCTATACAAAATCGTTCAGCATGCTGTGTTCATAATCTTTCATGCGGCAACGCATTTATAAAAAAAATATAAAAATAAAAATAAACATCTTTTATTTCGGACAACTTGGATCCATAGCATGTTAGTAAGACTTATTAATAATTGGTTAGTAGCAAAAAAAGAAAATTAAATTAACTGCACAAAACTTATGTGCACCGTACCAGGAGCGATCAAGGAGATGAGGAGGTCTCCACGATCACTCTCCGCACAAAACACCTCCATAGTGGTGACGTAAATCTGTCGGCTATGGTCTCTAGGATGCTGTTGGGACTGTCCCGTGTCCTGCGGATCAAGGATATGGTCTTTTTACGGATTATAGTTGTAAAGCCATCTGTTTGGTACTCCGTGAACATTATTATACGGGTTATTATATTAGTAGTTTATGCTACAAGGGCGCAAAGGAATAAATTACGAGGACGATTTAAAACACGAGCGTAGCGAGTGTTTTAAACGTAACCGAGTAATTTCTTGCTTTTACGCCCGTGTATCATACTACATTTTTCAATGCATAGTGTGAGGAAATGAAAACAAATATAATCTTGTGAACTTTAAATTATAATTGGCTCAAAGGGACTGTATCCAGAGCCGTTAAACAGTGGAAGAAAAAGTATAAGTTCTATGGTACACAGGAAAGGCTGCAGGTTAGCCAACCATTGTAAATAAAGAAATAAAAAATAATAATAATAAAGCCCTAGGGCAAAATAATCGACTTTCTGTTCGGTTTTGATGCATAAAAAGTGGGCCTTTACGAGCACATGCATTGAAATAGTAGTTTATGCTACAAGGGCGCAAAGGAATAAATTACGAGGACGATTTAAAACACGAGCGTAGCGAGTGTTTTAAACGTAACCGAGTAATTTATTGCTTTTACGCCCGTGTATCATACTACATTTTTCAATGCATAGTGTGAGGAAATGAAAACAAATATAATCTTGTGAACTTTAAATTATAATTGGCTCAAAGGGACTGTATCCAGAGCCGTTAAACAGTGGAAGAAAAAGTATAACGTCTATGGTACACAGGAAAGGCTGCAGGTTAGCCAACCATTGTAAATAAATAAATAAAAAATAATAATAATAAAGCCCTAGGGCAAAATAATCGACTTTCTGTTCGGTTTTGATGCATAAAAAGTGGGCCTTTACGAGCACATGCATTGAAAAATTAATTAATATCATGATGTGATGCTTGGGTAGATCATATTTCTGTAAAAATTACAAGAGTCGCCTCTCTTCGTTCCGCTTCGCTCGGTTCCCCAAATGTATTTACATGTAAACCCAACACGTTCCTCCTCGCTCCGCTCGTCTTCGCGCCTAATCTTTTAATTTTCGTTTTCATACTTTACGATTTGCCCAATTCTTTTTTCATTTCAATGCATGTATACAAATTCTTTTACTGTGAGTGCAATACGCTTGTGGAACAGTTTGCCGCTACACATTCGTGAGGCTCCGTCTGTATCAGTCTTCAAGAATAAGATAAAACAACACTTTCTTGATTTACAGAATGATCTACAATAATTAAATATTTTATTTGTTTTAAGTTTTTAGACAAATTCTCTTCAGTATATATCCATTATACTTATTTATTTATGTAGTGGTATATGTAGTTTATCATTTAATGTTGTTATCTCCTATTAATTACTGTATATGTTTATTAGCATGTAGTATAATATAATTTACTAAGTGTTTGAGTAATATATATATTTAAATCGGTACCCTATAATATTTTGACATCATGGCACTACCCTCAACAACTTCCCCATTACCAAAGGTTAGCTGATAGAGAATACTAAATAGTATTAAGCTCGCCTATGTACGAAATTTTTATCTTGTGCAATAAATAATTTTATTATTATTATTTCGGGAATTTTTGATCCCATCTCTCCCTCTTGGCCAAAAGAATTTAAAGAGAGAGAGACGGTACATCCCTCGGCAGAAGCACAGAGCAGAACCGCCTTCTGCATCCGCGGAATCCCAAACGTCTCAGGTTGGTTTCAAGACTGGTTGGTATTAACCCGTTCGCGGATAAAACAACTGGGATTATTTCGGTGGATGCCACGCCCCACATGTTATTATTATTATTATTAATTCTACGATCTGCCCAATTCTACCATGTGCCCGTGACACATATACTCGTATATCGTAATTGCCACACGAGTATTAAGTTCCATTAACACATATCAAGTGCACAGAACTACTTACTATGTAGAGTACTCGACTATTCCAGACAAGTTGCTCGAATAATTGAATATTGTAATCATTGCAATTCAAATAACAATTAATTAAATTAAATTGCATCATACTTACTTGCAACTTTCAACTTACTTTTACTTCGTTCCTTCGTACGAAACATTTGTGGATACAGGAGGAATTCTCAAAATATTAGTGGATACAGGAAGCATTTCCAAAAGATTAGTGGATACAGGAGGCATTCTCAAAACATTAATGGATACAGGGGAAATTCTTAAAACACCCAGGAATTCCATACATTCGACTTGATTTTTCAAATCGATTTTGATTCACTTTTACTCTTTTACACTACAGATATCCAAAAATACAGGGTGTTAAGGTGATAACCTTTTTCCTTACAACGGGTTGTTCTAATCATTAATGTGAACAACTTTTACCATGGGGCTAACCCTGAACAAAATAAGTTCCTTACACCAATTAACATTATATCATTGCAGTATAGAAACGCAGAAATAAAAGTAAATCTGGATGTGAGGAGCTCTGAACCGGGAATCGAACCCGGGACCTCTCGCTTGCCGGGCGATTGCTCTAACCTCTGAGCTATCCAGGTCTCAACACAACTCGTGAATTTACCGATGTGCTTTCCCATACTGCAATGTTATTTATAGATACCCACTTTATAGTGAGCCACTTTCCCGGTTCAGAGCTCCTCACATCCAGATTTACTTTTATTTCTGCGTTTCTATACTGCAATGATATAATGTTAATTTATATCTCCTTGCGATGGATAAATCGCCAAGTGTTCAAACATAGAAATTTATTTCTGTCATAGTTCCTTACACCACACAGGAACCCACCAATAAAAGATTTTATGAAATTCAAAGTATAAGGGTATACAGAGTGCTGAAGTTTATATCCTCGCGCCAAAAGAGCATGTCGCACTGTAGTCAGAGAATATAAAGTATGAAGCGAAGAGTTTTCAACAAACAAGGTTCTCGTACAATACAAATACAAATACATACGTTTATTGAATGAAATAAAAACAGTTACATATGTTATTGAGCTACAAATGTACCCTGGACTAGACTATTCTGATTCTCAGGGTACTGTCCATGTTAACATATTAGATCATAAACCGTATTGATAAGCTAAATTTTTCTATTCTACTATTTATTTAATTTTCTTGTTACTAGTAACATTGTAAATGCAAAAATTTATATATTAAAATCTATCTATATAATCTAATACAATAACATATTCTTTATTGCACACCAAAAACAAAGTAAATAGACAATATCAAAAGTAAAAGTAGGGTACAATTAGCAGTCTTATCACTAAAAAGCCATTTCTTCCAGACAACCTTTGGATGGAGGAACTCTTAAAAGAAAGTAAAAAATGTGTAGAGACGGTGTACATAATAAATAGACACAATCATACATATATATTTAAACATACATATATAATATATAAACAAAAATAAATCAGTGTAAATATAAAAGGAACAGGTAGAAATAAAAATAATAATAAGCAGAATAATAAAGAAACAAGTAAGAATTAATTAAAGGATATAATTGAATGGTACATAGTATTTTTAGTATTTTATTATTTGAAATAAAATCGCAGTGTGTCAGTCACGCACGTGACATGTCAGTTCTACATGGCTAGCTCATTTATGTTGTTCACAATTCATACCTAATTCAAATTCAATGAATTATTTATGTAATACTACATGCGCCAGCGCCGGTTTATTAAGGGGCATGCATCCGCCAACGACCTGAATCGACCTGTGTCAATACATTATATCATTGCAGTATAGAAACGCAGAAAGAAAAGAAAAGATTTACTTTTCTTTCTGCGTTTCTATACTGCAATGATATAATGTTAATTTATATCTTCTTGCGATGGATAAATCACCAAGTGTTCAAACATAGAAATTTATTTCTGTCGTAATACACATTTTGACAAAAACTGTATTGACATAACGTTCATATCAGCGCGCATTGCATTGGGCGATCGCTGCGTCTCCGGATCGCGCAAAATAGGAGAAAATAATACTTTTCACATGGATGCTATTAGGGAAAAAAAAATTAAACAATAGTTTTGTAGATCTAAAAATTGTGTATTTGGTGAAAGAATTATTAAAATCGCTTCAGGCATTCGGAAGGAGTAAGGGAATTTATGAGAAAATCAAATGATTGATGATGATGCTGATCAGTTGATCACTTACCAAGCCTTTAGTATGAATTTGGACGATTATCAAAGCAAACGATGAGCAGTGTACATCAATATGCATTTTTAGGCGATATGCGAAAAAAATATGGGTGTTTCTTTTCTGTGTATTTCATGTAATACACGGAAAATTATAATCAGTTTCTGGTATATGCATCTTGACTTTATAATCTAGGGATTTGAAATTGACAAACATGTTTGGATACATTTTCCTCGATAGAAATATTTGTTGAAATGAGGTCTTCAAACACACTTTTTCTCCTCGTTTGACGAATAGGAACCATAAACAGAACTCAAACATATTTTATTAGGTATGTTTTAACAATATCCAGAGATGTAATATTTGAAATTTTGCTAGCTATTTTAGTTTTTTTATAAAAAATATAAAACTAACATTTTTCACTTTCGCCCTGAATCCGCCTTTCTCGCACTGCGCGATTTTTCGCTTGGAGTGACAGTGACAAAAAAAATATTCGCATAGCCTCTTAATAAAAACTTCTTCACTACTTTAGAATATAGAATTATATTGAAGCTACCAAAATATAATTAAAAATACGTTTACGTAAATATTGGTATACATTGCTCTAAAGTAGTATTTTAGACGTTCTAATTACTTATTTATATTTTATTTGTTACTAATCCGGAGTGGGTTATGTTTCCGGTTTTCCCCACTCAATAAAACAGATCAAGTCAGAGAAGAACTTACACGCTGAGGGTTTCGTATTATACTTTAAATAATTTGGCCAAGTACGAGTCAGACTCGCGCACAAATGGTTCCGTACGACCACAAAATATGAGTACGGAACCCTAAAAACATTATTGTAAATAACAACAAGGAAGGGATACATTTATTACATACTGATAAAATACATGAAAAAAATACATTATTTATCATATCATATTATGTTTCCAAGTTTTGATTAAATAAAATAACGACCACATATTACATAGCAACATCGAGGCTACAAAAATCAAGCCGCTAAAATGGTAGCGTCTGACAAATATTTCGGTACCATTTGAGTAAGGAATCCTAATTTTTATTGTTTGTTGTTTTATTTTAGACTTTAGACCAAATTTGAAATCTAAATTTTTTTAAATTTTTTTATATAAGCTTCAATTTTTTTCATTTTAATTGTTTGTTGTGAATGAAAATTTCAACTGAATAGCTGAATAGCTGAATAGCTGAATAAATGTTTGGCACCTTTCGGGTACGGAACCCTAAAAATATTTAAGTAATCTACAATTAACGCTATCTACATAAAAAGTTTGAAAGCTTACAAATTAACATGTTTTTTATATTTTGAAAGCCTAAATTTATGGAGCACTTAATTTTTTATGTGACTATATAATTTATTATATAACTTATGAATTATAATAAATTTACTTTTATATATATAAAAAAACAAAATTATTATTCAGGGTGTTAAGATGAAGTTGCGGAAGCCAAAAACTGGCGATAGTACTCGTCCATACGAATAACTTTCCGTGAAAATAATTGAGAAATCAAGAAAAGAATATCCGTTGTTCCATACATTTTGGTCGGGTAGCTATGTGTAACAGCTGGTTTTTTTTCGCAGTTTGAGGTTAGGCTCCATAATAAAACATGTTCGTATGGACGAGTAATATTGCCAGTTTCCGGCACCTGGAAAAAAAATCGACACTTTTAGAACGTGCATATCTACTTCAGTAAATAATGTATTATTTTGATGAAATAGTATATTATTTTTGAAATCTTTTTCTAGGGATCTGTTAAACAGAAACGCGATTGGAGAAATTCGGCTCGATAGAAATATTTATTGAAATGAGGTCTTTTTCGACACCAATTCTCCTGGTTTGACAATTTAGAATGACGTATGGACTGCAATTGTATTTTATTAGATGGGTTTTAACAGTATCTAGAACCTGGTTAAACCAAATTTTGATACCTAGCAACTTTAGTACATTTTATTTGAATAAAAAACCGATTTTTTGCTACTTTTCCACGAATCCGTCCCTCTCGCACTGAGGGTTTTTTCACAAATGGAGTAACAGGGACGCTAAAACTTTTACATATCGCCTTAACACCCAGCATATCTATGAGAACGATAGTTACATAAGTTAAATAAATGAAATGAAATGTATATATTTATATAACGTAGGTATAACAGATACACTTATTACAGGTCAGTTTTAATGTAATATAAGAAATTAAATAATCTATGTGTATAAGTGATAGTTTTATGTCATAAATAATAATATATGGGGAAATAATAAAGGTTGGGTTTACTTAAAAATACACTTGAATAAAATAAAAATATACGAATAAGGAATTATTAATATTATAAATATATGTAATAAATACATGCGTAACTCCACCCATTCGATTATTCTTGCTAAGAAGAAGGGCAAGAAAGCAAGCAAGATAATGTTTTTCTTCATTATATTCCATTCAACCATCCATCAGCCCGTATTCGTCTACTGCTGGACATAGGTCTCCCCAATATTACGTCACTCTTGGCGGTCCTCAGTCATCCTCATCCAGCCGCTACCCGCAACGTCCTTCAGATCGTCAGTCCAGCGGGCACGAGGGCGGCCTACGCTGCGCTCCATTCCGATGCCTTACGGCCCCAACAGTTATCACGTCGGCGACAGATATGGCCAGTCCACTGCCACTTCAACTAACTGATTCGGCAGGCTATGTCGGTCACCTTCGATCTCATTATATTAGTAACATCTAAATGTAAAAAGTAAGCCTATACTTTAATTGAATAAAGAGATAAAAAATATAAGACAGGAGAAAATTATGTCATGAAGGCAAACAAAAATATAATACCTTTGTCTACCTATCCCATAAAGTCAATCTGCTTTTACAGTCATTTCATCTATTAACTAATAAACGTTAATTCTAGAGGAATCAAAACATAAGTTAGGAAATTATACTAACTATTATCATGACAAAGATCACTATCATAATTCATAACCCCATGTTTTTAGTATCGTCTAAGTAATCATTTATTTTATAATATTATGCCTTCTTCAATAGTTTAAACTTATTCTCTTACAATATTTGTCTGACATACAATATTTTGTACATTTTTATAACAAACTTCCCACTGAGCCCTGAAAGGGCTAGCAAAAAATTGCAAAAGTAGAAAAATCAATCATTTCCGTAGAAAATCCCTTGTAAAATCACTCGAAATATGCCGTTGCGAATTGTTACGCACTTGCTAGAATCGCCGTCTAGTCAGCTATTCTCGCAATATTTTTCACACGGTTTACTTTTATACGATTTTTGTTGTATATAAATAATGCCGTGTCACAATAATTTTATTAAGTAAAACTCCTTAAAAGTCATGTAAAATATGTGATGAATCCTAGCAAAAGCTAGATTCTGTACAAAGAACATCTAAAAATCACCCCCTTTTCACTGCGAAAGTGCTAGTTTTACATTACGTACCTTATTATATTACGACTTCTTTCATAAACGGAAAAACTTCTTAATTTTATTAGAGTGCATTAAAAACTTGAAAAGATCAACAAGAAACAAATTTCAAGTAAACAAATATTTGAATAATAATTCCTACACCGAGTTTTTGTAACTACTTGATATGCCAATTTTTGTACACTTAAAATTTGTTAGTTGGTCTTTTCTAGTTTGTAATGCACTCTAATAAAATTTAGAGTATTCTAAGAGATGGATGTCCCTATAAAAACATATTAACTTCTTAAGAGATTAGCGCAAAGATAATCGAGCAAAATTTATTGTGTTTAAGTATACAAAGTCTAAAGCCACAATATGGTGCTCTCAAGCTTGGCTGCGTGCGCACCATGTGACACACTTTCCGGCAAGTGACGCGACACAAATGACTTTCCGTTCTATTTTTGAATTCCATAATTGGGTTTTGCGTGCACTGCACATGAGTGAGCCCATATGCACTGGCTGGCTCTGTTCCGAGGGGAGAATTGGCCTCTGCTTGTGTGAGGTGAACTTCTGTAACTTGTTCGTGTTTATTTTGTAAACAGTCACCGCAGGTGTTTTAATGGCGTTATCTGAAATTATCTGAAATATCTGACATTAAGAGGGGATTCACAGCCAGATTGTGAAAAACCCGCCTTTTTCTGATTAATCGAAACAGAATACTTCAAAATTCAAAGTTCACTCAATAGTTATTCAACAAAACCTTTTTACCTTTGTATTGTGTATGCTGCCATCGCAAAGTTTCCATTGGTTTCTATAAATTAGATTTTCAAAACTTTTGTCTACTGATGGGGCTGAAATCGATACGCTTACGCGGCAAATTTTGATTTAAAAAATGTACTGAATTCTCATAGCTTAATTTCGAAAAGATTTTTTTTTTATATTTGTTTTCAGAGAATAGATGCCATTTTAGGACATAGTTTTCATTATTTTGGCATATAAATTAATGATTTTTCAAAGAATTGTCCGATAAATATGACGTCACTTGAGAATTTTAAACATTAGATTGTGATGTGTGATTGCTTATTAAAAAAAAGTAGTCTGTCTCAGTGTGTCTACTCATCTGTCATCCATCTGTCAAATCAGTCGAAAGCAAATTATTATAAATTTATCTTGATAGCAAAGGACACATTTCTAAAAAAACAGCCATTTCTCAAGTGACGTAACACGAAGGCAAATGGAAGTTGCAGCTTTTTCGTAAAAATATTCACCATCATGAGGTTTTTTAGACAACAAGTTCTAAATAAGGCTTATCAAACCTAAATCTCAAAATGTTTTTCGAATTAACACACCTCAACATAATTTAATCTAGGCGAATTGGTTGCGACTTGGGGATGAATTCAATACGGTTGAGGAAATACGCGAGCGAAATGGCCCACCTTAAGAGGCTATGCGAATTTTATTTTTGTCACTGTCACTCCAAGCGAAAAATCGCGCAGTGCGAAAGTGAAGGATTCAGGGCAAAAGGGAAAAAAGTTGGTTTTATATTTTTATTAAGAAAACTAAAATAGCTAGCAAAATTTCTAATATTAAATCTCTAGATGTTGTTGAAACACACCTAATAAAATATGTTTGATTTCTGTATATGGTTCCTATTCGTCAAACGAGGAGAAAAAGCGTGTTTGAAGACCTCATTTCAACAATTATTTCTATCGAGAAAAATTTATCCAAACATGTTTTCCAATTTTAGAACCCTAGATTATATAGTCAAAATGTATATACCAGAAATTTATTAAAATTTTCCGTGTATATCATGAAATACACAGAAAATAAACACCCTTATTTTTTTCGCATATCGCCTTAAAGGAAACTGTAATTTTCTTATGTTTGCACAGTTTTTACTGATATACGAGTGTGTAATGTTTGAGTTTACAATGTAACGACTTATCACGTCATAGTTTAACTTTGTATAATAAATCTGATTCACTATCATAAACATGAACTGAGATGAACATTATAGTTAGGGAGGCGAATAGGGGAATTTTCGGTAATACTCGAGCGCGGCAGTTTAAGATATGAGAGATACCTTAGACCTAATAGAACAACCTTGTAAAGTATTTAGCTCTATATGTAGTGACGCGCGCCTAGGATAGACGATCAGATTAGTAAAAAAAAATCGATAGTCTGAAATACTCGAGCGCGTCAGATTAAGATATTGGGGGTTGATTTTAGTGTTTTAAGACTAAATTTAACTAATCTGACGATAAGTCCTTGACGCCGCCGAGTTATAGGGTCGCGAACTTGTAAAAAAAAAACGTTAATCCGGCATTCTCGAGCGCGATTTTATTTTTTTTTATTTTGAAGAATATAATCTAAAACTTACTAAAAATACAAAATCTGCCGGTTTCCGCATGACCAGAAGTGTGGAGGAGCCATTTCGTCTTCCGAAAAACGCGTTGCGGCATATAAGTCGCGAACGATACATTTTACAAAAAAAAAGTTTAAATAAACAAAAAAGGTAATTTTATTTTACACAAAAAAGGTCTCTTTACATTTTTGTCCAAAGTTAAAACTTTTTGACTTAAAGCATCATAAAAACTCAAACTCCCGGTTTTTTGAGTAAGTATATCTCGAAAACAGGTGTTAAAAAAAATTGATATGAAATAACGATGATTAAATTATGTGACTTTTATTATATCTCAAATTTTTTTTTCTAAAGCTTCTCGACAATTTTCGAAAAAAAAGAAAAAAAAAGGAAAAAAAAGAAACCAAAAAACCTTTTTCGGTAAGATTAAGAGAACCCACCAACATTTTTGTCAGATTAAGAAAATATGCTTTCAGGATACCGAGATAAACCTCCCCTATGAAAATCTGACGCGCTCGAGTATTTCAAAAAAACTTTTTTTTTTTGCATTTTCAAAAATTCATCGTAACTTATCGTCATGCCGAAATCGTCAGTTTTTTTAAAGGGAGCTTCCTTGGGGCCTACTTAACACCCCTTCCGAAAATCTGACGCGCTCGAGTAATTTTTTTTTTTTTGCATTTTTGACTACTTTATATGCCTACCCCCACCACGCAAACCGGCAGATTAGTATACCGTTGTTATCAGAGGCACTTGGGGCATACGTAGTATGAATATCTGACGCGCTCGAGAATGCCGAAGTAACTGTTTTTTTTTACATTTTTGAAAAACCGTACACGCCAAACCCACCGCTAAAATGGTTTTTACCATACGAGCTTTTCTTTTCGAAATTATTTTATCTTTCGATTTTGATAGGTCTCGATGGCGCCGTTGAATTACGCCATTTAGCTACCTCGCCTCCCTAACTATTATATTAATATGTGACTCATGCTTAACATGACTACGTTTTGATATTAATTTACATCATTGGGTTATCATCGGTAGTTATATTCAAGTTAAAGGCCGCTACGTATCACGGGCTATTTACTAGCTTTCCACTAGCAAACATACTTTATCTAGAGTTACGACAGTGCCTTCGCCAAGACGATGGAAGCACGGCACTACATAAGTACCTATTCTCGAAGCGTTTCGTCGTTTTTTCGAACCCTCATAGCTTCGGTCTGGATAATACTAGAGGAAATAAAATTTATTGAAAAAGGCGTTACTTTGCGGAAGTCCATCATAAATTTGTGGATATATTAATAATTTGCAATATTCCGCTAAATACTCCACCCGTATTCAAGAACGATACTATGAGAACGCACAGTAGGCTTCGCCCCACAGTGCATGAAATCTCGTTTCAGAAACATCACTTGAGTGTCGCGCGACACTATGAGCCTACTTGAGTGCACCCTTGGCCAAAGTTACTCATTAAGCTACTTTATGGAACGCATAGTGTCAGGCGTTGTCAAATTTATAGCCTCAAAATAAATACAAGTTGACTTCAGTTTGATAAGTTACGTGATTGTTACCCATTTATTTATTTCTGTATTGTTTCTGGGTTAGTAAAAATGACCGATAGTGAGGAAGAATTTGATTACTATTTAGAAGATCAAGTAGCGCGTCGAAGAAGGATGCCAATAAGGCGTGTTATCAGGGATTTTCAGAACCCTTTTCAATATTATAATGACGTTGAATTTAAACAGAGATACCGATTTCGCAAACAAACGATATTGTACGTCTTGATGCCGCTAATTGCTCATCATGTCGACAAATCGACAACAAGATGACTTCCAATTCCTCCTGTGTATCAGTTGCTGATTGCACTCAGATTTTGTTTGGGTAGCTACGTAGATTATTATTATTAGAAGGTTTACCGTTTGCCGCCATCATCAGAGGGAAAGGTATTTTCCATGACCAACGTTCTTTCAATTTTTATGAAAACTAAAGTGCACGGCACAATGAAAAGGGAAGCCCGTTGAGGTTATGTTCATTTATTGACAAAAAATACTTGACGTTTACATGACAATTTGAAGTTAGCTCCGAAATCAACCAATCGCAACGCTGAATTGTTCCCTATGCATTCACTGAGCTCTAGAATACGTAAGTGTTGTTTATGAAACCAGTGGATGGACATGTTCAACACTATGAGAAATCAGGCTCTTTGCAATGCGAACGGATACACATAGCTAAGTAACGTTCTTGAATACGGGTGTAAAACACGTGTCGATAAGTTTTATTTAAGATTGCTTTATTTTGTGCTCGTACTTGCTTTGTTTGTGCATGTTTTATGCGGGAGGGCGGGCGGTGCTTGAGTCTGCATTTTGAATAGCATGGTAAAAGTATTTAGCGGAATATTGCAAATTATGAATATATCCACAAATTAATACTAGAGGGCTTAAATTTTCAGGATATGATTTACTTAGCAGACTTATTAAATATGCTTAGTTTAATTTGTCTAGCTTTTTCACTTTGGATTTTATTAAGACCTAAAATACGTCAATTTCATCGCCGTCTAACCGACTGACGACTTTACTCCCCAAGTAACAATTCATTCGGGCCTAGGTTGTGAAAACTTCCTTTAGTTTGTATTTGGGTCGCAAAAAGGTTAATGCTTTTCTATCTAGGCATATTAAGTACTTGAGAATGATTATTAAGTTCTAAAACTAATTGTTTATCATAACAACCTTTAAGCCGTTGACAAGAGTTTAAATTAACGTTATTTTGACTTTTGTTTCACGACCTTAAAGTCCTAGGATCTTATAGTTGTTGTAGACTCTTGATTAGGTTCTGGAGAGGCTAGGATTATGCTTAAGTGAGATCTAAAGGTTAAATTTTTAACTTTGATATAACCACAAAGCTATGGAATGTTGAAATTACTTAGAAGTTATTTCTAAAACCTATCTAAAGCCTTAAGGCTGTATAAAAGTTGTCTCGGCAAACAAATTAGGACTGCATGGTGAAAACCAAGACCAAAAGGCTATAGTTCAGAGCTGAAGGCATGATTTATGTCCTACAAGAATATTTGAAAGCTTTAGAGGCATTCTCAAATATTATCAGTTGTCTCCGCGAATTCAAATTACGATGTCTTGCAAATTGAACCAACACAGGGTGATTTCAAAAAAACGGAGTGGAAATTTTAAACGGAAAGTGCGGAAAATTTCCTACGAATAATGAATACAGCGGTTAGTATATATTATTAGGGTTCCGTACCTCTAAAGGAAAAAAACCGGTCAAGTGCGAGTCAGACTCGCATACCTAGGGCTCCATATTATGGATGAAAAATTTAATTTTGTCATTTTTTTCAACCGCTTTAATTGTCCTGTAATCTTTACGTAAACACATATTACCATGATTTTTTTCATATTTTTCAGTCAACAAGTTTTGGAGATAAGGGGGGGGGGACACATACAATTTTTTATGATTTTTCAAGGATTTCTCGAAATAGATGCAAATAGCCAAACTATAAATTTTTACAATAAACTTTTTAATACCTACAATTTGATACCCATAATGTATTTTTATAAAAATTATTTTTTATTTATTATAATTCTTTTTTTACATTTTTCGCTTTTGCTCAATTTTTTTTACCGCTATAGTTTTCCTGTAATTAGCCAGTTATGATCTATAATTGTAATTTTTTTCATATTTTTCGGTCCACCGGTTTCGGAGATAAAGAGGGGGGGGACATACATATTTTTGTGTTTTTTTAGAGGTTTTTCGAAACTATTGAGAAAAAATATAATAAAAATATATGTTTTTACAATCAAATTTTCAATATCTACAATTTGATATCCATATTGTATTTTATAAAATATTTTTTTTTATGTATTATACTTATCTGTATATATAAAATTCAAAGTCCTGACTGACTGATATATCAATGCACAGCCTAAACCGCTAGTCCTATAGACTTGAAATTTTGCACAAAGATACCTTATATAGTGTTAGCATCCAATAAGAAAGGGTTTTTCAAAATTCACCCCCTAAGGGGGTAAACGGATGTCCAAAGTTTGTATGGGAAAACAAGATTAGTTAGATTATTTTATTAGAGACTTCACAGGAGTACTCCTATCTATAACTGAGTACACATGTATTTCAGGTTTTTTCCGAATTCAATCCCTAAAAGGGGGAAATGGGGTGACAAATTCTGAAAATCAACATGGGTATCGTTTGTATAGTTTATCGGGTCGCTGATTAAGAATACAACAACGATTTCTAAATGCAATGTAGTGGACGTGAAATACCATCATCCCCTCTTGGGGTGCGATGGGGTTGAAATGTTGAAATGTGTAAATATCAATATGGGTGTCGTTTTTATGGTTGAAATTTAATATAGCGGACATGAAAATTCTTGAAAATATGTGTGATAGAGCAATCGGCTGTAACAGACGGACAGACAGACAGCCACAGAAGCGATCCTTTTAGATTTCCATTTTTTCCTTTTGAGGTATCTATCTATCTATATATCCACAATATATCCATCTATCTATCTGTTTATCTATCTATCTATATCCAAGCAAAATATCTTTGGAACGGAAGGTGGTACATCCCTAGGGGTTGGACCATGGGGTGCCAAAAAAGTTTTTTTTTGTCAAAACTTTGACAGCCTGCATCTCCCAAACAGCTGGAGCTAGACCCATGTTGATGGATGTCTAGGAAAAGCTCTTGACGAGATCTACCTGCCAAAAAGTCAAAACTTTACAGGCCCGTATCTCCTAAACGGCTGATGCTAGAACCATGTTCATGGTATTCTAAAAAAAGTCCTCGGCGAGATCTAGATGACGGTTAAAAAAATTGCTATAATTTTGATCGGCCATATCTCCCGAATGGCTAATTTTAAGGAGTTTGGGTTTCAATTATAGTGATCGGTCAAGCTGGAGCTACATGACCAAAAAAAAATTTAATTTGACCGGTTTTGACAATTTTTGAACAGGTCTAAAGAAGTATTCTGATTTGCATGAAACTCGGTATCAAGGGGCATTTAGGGTCGCCGATTACGCTGCCGTATTCAAATTTGACATTTTTTGAAAACTGATAGGGATTTTGACACTTTATCGGACAAACTTTGATCGGTGATTCCCTGTATTCCCAGAGGGAGTGAGAGTACTTAAAATGTTTGTTTCTGAAAAAAAAAGTTATTCGTTTCCTGTAGGCCACGCGGGCGAAGCCGTGGGCAGAAGCTAGTTTTTTATATTTTTCATTTGTGCTAAATTTTTGAACTTTTATAGTTTCCCTGTAATTGGCCAGTTTTCATATTTTTTGGTCTACCAGTTTCGGAGATAAGGGGGGGAACATACATATTTTTGTGGTTTTTTCAAAATTTCTCGAAACTTGTGAGAGTAAATTTAGTAAAAGTATATATTTTTACAATCAGCTTTTTAATATCTACAATTTGATACCCATATTGTATTTTTAGGATGATACTTTTTATTTTTCTTACTTTTTGAAATATTTTGAAAAATTTCAAATTTTTAAATTTTTTTACACTCTGATATGTGGGCAAATTAATTATTTATATGCCAAATTTCATGTTTTTATCTTGAACGGTGCTAAAGTTATGAGGCTGTGACATACGGACGGACGGACGGACGGACGGACAACGGAGTCTCACCATAAAGGTTCCTTTTGTACCTTTTAGATGTGGAACCCTAAAAACAGAACTCTTATAGGATCACTTTGTTGTCCGTCTGTCTGCCCGCCTGTCCGTCTATCTGTCCAGACCCTTTATCTCAAGAACGCGTGAAGTTATCAAATTGAAATTAAAACCATATAATCAAGTCTACTGTTACTTGAAGTTGCGAAAAAAATAAATTTTTATGTTAACGCAAAAAAAATACGGCTTTTAATGCCACTAAAATCGTATATTTCGACATTCTCAAGGGAATCAAAATGTATAGGATACTTTCCGTTGACCTAGAACTATGAAAGGCAAGTATTATCTTATACTACGAATACAGGAAAACATCTAAAAACTTTACATTTGTAATTTAACCATAAAAAAAATCTGAATTATTTATAACTAGCTGTTGCCCGCGTCTTCATCCGCGTGAATTTAGTATGTAATGCGTTTCATATTTTACAATGAAAGCTTCAACATCCCGCTAAATCCTGTAATGCGTACGGTTTTCTTTAAAAAAAAACTCTTATACAGTAGCCGTCAATAGAAATTGTGAACTATGTAAACAAAGCGCCATGTTGTCTTTGTCTATGAATAGGTGAACTATCTAGAGATGGGTAAGTATGTGATTAAAATATGTTAGGTGCTTAATTAGTTTTCTTTATTTGATTCATCGCTAAAATATTCTGATGAATCGCTAGTCAAATCGCCCACGTTAATTACAAATGGTTCCGTCACAGCGTTGTTGGCCGTATCTATTATCTCATCCAGTTATTTCGTTATTTCTTCTACTTTTAGGACATGAGGTACACATTTTAGAGCATCGCTGGAAGATCACACAGCTCTCGATAGAATTACACACACGTTTATGTCAAAGATTATGAAGTAACGCTGTTAAAAAAAAATGACGGAATAAAATAACATTACGAATAATATAGGTTTATATTCAAATAGATTCGTACATCACCAATTTTCAAAGACAATACAGATTCGATGAGAAAAAAATATGACAGCAATCTCGACGCAGTACAGAATTGACTATTGATTCTATGATTTTCCGTAATTAACTGGTGATTATTGAATATTTCATGATGAAATACAGTGAATGACTGGTAAGACTTGATGCTTCATGATTTGGAATAATGTTCAATGAGACTCCGTGACAGAACCTTGAGAAAAATTGAGAAAACGGTTTGTTTACATAGTCCACAATTTCTATTGACGGCGACTTTACGTGTCTTATTTTTATCAATATGATTTATGCGAAGTTGTAAGTAAGTGTATATATGTATATAAGTTATACATAACATATAAGTTTATATATGCCCAGGGATTGTGATTTTCCATATCAAAGTTTTTAACCCATTTCATCCCCATTAGGGGATAGATAATTTTTGAAAACTTTCCTACATGTATCTCATTATACGTTTTAAGGAAGGAATATTTAAGCAAAGTTTTAAGTAGATACACTCAAGGGATGCAATTTTCGATATATAACTTAACACGCTATTTTACCCCCTCGGGGGATGAGTTTTGTAAAACCCTCTTACAGGTTTCTCATAATTTATTAAAAAGAGTATTTATGCGAAGTATGTTGACTCTTCAGTATATGTTGATACTCCCACGGATTATGATTTTCCAAACAAGTTTCTACCCCATTTCATTATGAATTGATTTTCAAAAAATCCTTTCTTAGCGGATGTTTACGCAATAAAAGGAACCTACGGTGCAAATTTCATGTTCCTAGGTTTAGCAGTTTGGTCTCGGCGTTGATAGATCAGTCAGTCAGTCAGTCAGGGTATTCTTTTATATACAAATTTATACGGAAGCCTCGACGGGCGAGCCCAACTCGCACTTGTCCGTTTTTTTCAAGATAGGTAGTCTGGTCACTGTTGAGGACTACTTAAGGCTAAATTTAAATGTATTCAGTAGTAAAGGTAAAACATAAGTTAGACAAGTACCTATCGACTAAACATAATTGAAAAAAGAAATAGTAACTTATTTGCACTCAAGGAGCAGCCTGTAGCTGCTTGATATCACTTGTGAGGAACACTTGAACACTTGATTTTGCTTAATGGTTGTGGTCGCGACTGGCGAGTATTGAATTACTCCTGACGATAACCTGAAAGCTGTGAAAACAGCCTTTTGGTTTTATATAGCTCCGCGAAATTACCTTTAGCTCTTACTTTGGCAAAAATTAAGAGTTTTGAGCTGTTATAGTTCTGAAAAGGTTAACTTCAATGCTTTCTAGTAATTTCCTAATGTCAGCCATATTTATTCACTAAAATAAAAAAAAAACGAACTGAAAATAACATTTTAATACAACGAAGCAAAATTAAATAACATGTTCTATACCATTTTAAATATACGTTTTTATATATGAGTATAACTTTTATTTCTAAAGCGACAAACCATCAAACACCTTATTTTTTCATTTTTTTTTATTTAAAATGTCCTGAAAATTTGCAATTACAAAAGGCCCGTCTCGCATATAGCACTATTATCCTAAAGTTTCACGATAATGTACCAATCGCACTATGTTTTGCATTTTATTTGACTTTAACATGCTACTAACTATTTTTTAAGAATACAACACTTACATATCTAGCCATTTTGAAACTTGGTATAATGACAGGGAATGGCGCCATTATAAATAAGTAATTTAAACCCACCATTAGTGTTTCTGCGTACAAACAATCTTAAACAGAAACATTTTAAAACCCGAAAGTCCTGGAAAAGCGTTATTCATTTCTATCAAAAAGGTTTTAAGTTGTCATAGAGTTACATCCAAGACTAATGTAGAACCTATTAGTTGTATTGTATGGTTATATTAACGTTAAATTAAGGTTGTGAAGGTTATATTTGGGTTTTGAGTAAGTAGTTAGAAAGGTTATAGATAAGAGCTACAGGTTTTGCTGTAGCTCTCAGAAAGGTTCTACAACGTGGGCCCTTTTTGCACTCAGGAGGTTAATATAACGTTAATATAAAGTAATTGAGACTACAAAGACTTATGAGCAGATTTCCATACAAAGGTTTTAGAACCTTTTCAGTACCTTTCTAAAACCTTAAAAGTTACTTGGGTCACACATGATCATCAAATCCTATAGGAATCTTCCTGAAGTCCTAGAAAGCTGAAATTTGTTATGCAGGCTAGGATTATCACATAAAAAAAAAAGAAATCTGAAAAGGGGATCCAGTACTGTATAATGTAGGTGAATCAAACGAATACCCTGGGGGTAAAGTGCCCTAAATATTAAATATAGCAAATTTTACTTAAAAGAACCTTTAATTTATTTCTAAAGGAAAGAAAAAGAATTTTGCCTGAACCAGGAATCGAACAGGACACATGTGTAAAAAAAGCATCCTATGTTTTTATGATACCGATCGAAAGGGTCAATCATAAGAACCACATTCATTTGAGTAACAAAGTATCCTAAATTAAAAGGAGATCATGAAATTGAACAATAACTTATAAAATTCAAAAGGACAAGACGAAGCACTTTTAATACTCATAGTTCTAAAAATATTTTATTTTGGGATAGGTACCTTTAAAAGGCCGGATGGATTATTATTACAGATATAGAATAATCTAATCCACAGTGGGCCGAAATATATCTAGAAAATGTTTAAAATTGTTGTTCTTGTTGTGTCTATAATTATTAAACGAAATGAAAAGCTTATTATAGCAAAATATAAATTTTTATTTCAAGTTATTAAAATGTTAAACTTTGTGATCTTCCTTTAATTAAGGATACTAATCTATCCACGACGACAAACTGATAAGCCAGTGGTATCTGCATGTTGTCATTACCATGCATAAAAGCAATAAAAGCAGCATCTATAAATACAATGGATAGAAGTAGGTGATATCTACAGACAGATGCCGCCTTTTGACATTGCATTTTGCACATGCCGCCTTTCTGCTATGTATTACGATACGATATTTCTATAGAAGAAGAAGAAGAAGAAGCTGAAAATTATATTTCTAATATGAGGTAGTATGGACTTCTCTCTAATACCAAAATGTGGGAAATTACACATAAGGAAGCTATACACAGCTTGTCAGATACCATAGACAAGGTAAACTCCCCATAATTCGAGAAAAAAACGCCCGCGTGTTGATTGTGTTGATTTGCGTTTTCGATCGCTTTATCAGAGATTTTTCGATTTTTGACGGCTTTAATATTCCTTATTAACATTCCTTACATTTTTTTCACGTGCAATATTATTATATGGTGTATTATTTTTAAAGAAAAAAACCATTGGATTCTTATAAGTTTGTTCGAAAATATAGTGTCTTTACATCTTGTGTTTTCTCGCTAAAGAGATAAAAAATTGTAGGTATGTGTCATACGAGAGCAAATTTATTTTGTTTTTTGTGCCTTTGAATTACTCACCACGCTCAGGATTCTTAAATTAGAATCACTCGTTAAGCTCGTGATTCAATTATAGAATCCTTCACTTGCTTGGGATTCAAACTCAGCACTCGCAACAAAAAAAACCTTGCTCTCTTTCGTTTAATTTCGTAAAAAATTTGGATTGGAATCCAAATTGGAATCCACTTCGAAAAAAATGAGAAAAATGGCATTCAAATTTTTGCATCTGCTTTGAAGACTATTCAGAACCTTTTCCACAAAGATATTTTTATCACAGGAATACAAGTAAATTGCGAGCCGGGATAAGTATTAGGTTTAGGGAGAGAGCAAAAGTGTCAGTCGATAATGATGTCAATGTATCAACTTGTTGATCGACTAGACGAGAGACACACATAATTATTTCCAATAAATAACTTCCGCCATACTTACTCTATGGACCATAGACAAATAGACATTGATCTTTATGTGTGCTACGGACGCATGACACAATAATAATGTGACCTTCTTCATTTTCATACTAATTATAACAAGTTGAACGAAAAATGTTACTGAAATCTTACGGTTTTTGGAACAGTTGTATTGTAAAGTTACTAACTAAAGTAAAGTTAACGTAACGTAAACTTTGTGGTTTTTATATATTTGTACATACACTGAACACTGTACAAAAATATGTCACTCACTCTAAAAATCTGTAAAATCTGTTTACAATGAATGAGAAACTTTCCAGGCTACGTTACTCAAATATTTCATAGATGGCGCTGTGAAACTCCTTCACATTAGACGGCATTAGTTTGATATCCTTTGCTCGTTTAAAGCAATATGTTTTTTTTTAAGAAAACTAGTCATAGAGTTAAATAGTCTTTGTTTATCGATTGATCACCCTGTTTTTCTGATCGTATTTCTTTCTGCCTTTTTTATGCTATAAAACGAACAGCATGACTTTAGACTCTGACTACCCCTGCATATATGAAAACCTGGCTACGACATCTGGACATCGATTCTACTTCACATGGAGAAACTGGCTGTGACAACTTCCTGGACTGTTAAAAAATTCACAAATTCATGGCATTAGCTTTCAGAAAAAAAAAGTTTTTCCCTACCTGACCAAAGGGCGTCATACTCATGCAGCCTAATTTAAAAGAGTTTTACAGCGCCATCTATGAGATTTTTAAGGAATGTGGCTTGGAAAGTTCCTCATTAATGTAATTTACGACAGATTTCGACTGGAATTCAAAATCAGATGCCAAAGTTGAAAAAGAGGTTTAGCATTTCTCCGGCCAATAATAATGTACAGCCTAATCAACTGATTGCAACAGGATATAAATCTCATAATCTTACTGGTCCAAACACTTTTGTACTCATCTGTACTCCTCCCCCCGCAAACCGTCTTCGTCCCGGCTCTCAATTCAGTTGCATGCCTAAAATTCATAGTTTTTGGTGTAAATACCTACTAGTACAACTATATAAAATTTTAGCTACTAGATTTATGTGTGACCAGACCTTAATTCTGAATTACTTCGAACAGTTATTTACATAAACCCATCAATTGAATAATTTTAAAATTGGTACTTACTATTTATGAATGTAATTAAAATTTATCAGTTATATTACCACAATAATATTATGTAGAACAAGGTCGAATGATTTTCATTTGCAATGATTAGCAATATATTGTGTTATTGCGGCTCCACTCGCGCTTACATTTTGTCCTTATTCCTACAAGAGGAGATTGATTATCCTAAAAGGAGGATGCATTGTTCATACAAACGGAATACCTAAATCATAAGTTATTATTACATACGGCTTGAACACTCACATGTGATTGTTGTTGACTATATGCCAACCGTTTCACCGATACAATTTTGGCATTATCAAGGCAAGTGTCGTTCTTAGGACGACGTTCTTTTTGCAACTGGCCGTTAGTCTCATAGCCGGGATTCGTTGGTGGCGGGATAAAACTTTCAGAGATGATTATTCTACATACAATACGTGACGCGTTCCATTTATTGTTTTATTTAACAGTAGTTGACTGTAACAATAAAAGAGAAGATTAGAAATATGGAAAACTCGAAGAGAAACATTCTCTAGCCAATGTTTTACTAGAAATTCTCGTTTCGTTGTTTCATGGGAAATATAAATTACACATGAACAAATATAAAATCAGTTAATGTTCAAATATAAAATCAGTTAATAACATAAAAACGCCGGATTGTTCAAATAGACCCGGAGAACTTCGCTCGCACGTAGGAATCTATTCAATATATTTTTTCAGTGATAAATATGTAGCCATCCTTTTTTGCATTTATTTTTGAGTTTCTGTTTAATCGAATTACTGAAAACATTTTGATAGAATCAATCTGTTTTGATTTAATATATACTAGTAATTATGTAGGGAATAATTAAAAAAAAATGGCTCCTCTTCTCTTATGTCTACGTTTCGGTGGAGGAACAATTTATAACCTAAACTAGTAATTCGCCCGAACTGTGAACTCACGGACCCCCAACCCTATATCACGGCAAACCCTTGACCGATTAGGCTCATGTTTGAACTTCATGTTTGTTTCTTGTCTCATTTACTTGCCTATGAAATTTCATGACGTTCTGATCAACGATACTCGAGTTATCGTCGGATAAACATTCATACCTCGTACATACAAACATACAAACGCTGGATTGCTCAAAACAAACATTTTGCAAAACAATTGCAAAAAGGTCTAATCATCTATGTGAGCGTTAATTTGGCCAGCTCACTGTTAGGATTATATTGACGTTTAAATTAGACTGGGTACAGATTTATCAAGGCTCTGCTGTAGTTGAAGAAACATGCAAAACATATTGACTCTCGCTACAATTTTTTGTCCTCGTGAGCTCGTTAGAGCTTACAATTGTAAACTGAAACATAATGTTAGGTAGTTCGAATCAATTTCACTTGACGTAAATTGAGATAGAGAATCCTGTAGAATTGAAACTTTACATTCGCGGTGAGATATGGAAATCAAAACATATTTTGGTCTTGTGTCTGTTACTAAACCACTCAAATATGGAGACGAATGTTATTCAAATTTTACCAAAAGCATATGGCTCGCGTTTCTTCACGTACTCTGGGGTTAATTAAGAGTCGTTTTTATGCAGTAATCTGGCAGTGCCAGATGGCGAGGCTTTGGTGCGCGGGCGCACGCCGTATGTCGACTGCAGTCGACTTATGGATCGTGGAGCAATTTCACTGTCTATTATCTGTAACAATCTGTTGGCTATCCGGATCTGAAGCAGGACGTTTCATCTTGACAGGGGTAAAACTCATGTAAGTAAACGCTGTACTGGCGAGAATCCGGCAGACGAGGAGATTACAGCAATTATACTTCGTGCTTCGTCCTCGGGATTAGTACCTAACTGAAATATATAAAACACAAGTAGGTATATAATAAGAAAATTTGATTATTTCTGGTTCAGAAATACAGCTTATTTTCATAATTAATTTTATTGGCGTTTGACATTTCCTGTTCCGACTCTCAATATCTACCTGTGTTTTATATATTTCAGTTACTAATGTCGAGGACGAAGCACGAATTATAATTTATGATTAAACGAACTTACCTGAAGTGAAGTTCTATCATAATTATACGAGGTGCTTCGTCCGAAGAGATTAGTAACTCACTCCCGCCCGCCCATCTTATACCCAGGAATTATCAAAGTTTTGAATTCAGCTCTAAACTTAATGACGTACCTAGGGATCGGGTGGCAAGCGTAGAAAAAACTGGTTTTAGAGGATTTTTGTTTTAAATTCTCAACTATTAGTGCAAGTGGTGAATCCTAGACACGATACTACCTGTGTTTTATATATTTCAGTTACTAAGCTCTTCGGACGAAGCACCTCGTATAATTATGATAGAACTTCACTTCAGGTAAGTTCGTTTAATCATAAAGTATGTAACATTTCTAAATAATCTAACGTCATTCTGGTAAAAGTAACTAACTTTAATGTTATCATGGACAACATGACCTCGTAAGGAAAAGATAAAAATAACGTTATTTATAACGATTAGGTTGAAATCCAGGCCCGAGCAATTTTTTCAAAATATTGTCTAAATTTAATCTTTTCTGGTTTATAACTCTAAACTATGTTTAGATCATCAATAAAATTAATAATCAAAAAATCTCCCCTTGTAACGGCTGAAACAACGAGATCGGGTGAGAGTATTGGTGGTGCAGGAGGGCCAATCATTCGGCAAAACGACTGTCAATCTTTGTATTCATTTATAACTCGAGAACCAGCTAACGGATTTTGATTGATCCAGATTTCACCACAAAAGAAAAACTAGTTAACTTCACTGTAAGCTAGGTTTTCCTAGGTTTTTTGTTACAGTACGCTGTAGCTTGTAACAAACAGGAGTTAATGAAAACCTTATGTCACTTCGGAATGAGTTGATTGATTTTATACGTTTTCTTCTATCCTGTTACAATGAAGCCATTTCAGTAAAAACAAGTTGGAGAAATAATGGCAGATAGTATTCAAGACGGAGCCACGGACATAAAACAAAGATAAAAGTCTACTTAACTAAGTATTTTAACGTATATAAAATTTATTTAATAAGATATGATAGGTTGATAACAAGACCTGCATCGCTACAGTCTGCGCATGCGTGGAAGAGCTTATTAAAGTTGATATAAAACGTTATCCTAATCTTTACCGTACACGTGTTCCGTCTTAAATTTTACGCGAACAACGGATGGAAAATGCTTATTCAGCTAGAGACGTTGCACGATGCATTTACAACTTTAGTTTCTTCACCCTGTCTGAATCCTATCACTGCAAGAAGAAGGGCGATTTTCATTTGTGAGGTCTGTGTATAACTTTGTAGGGTGGCTACCCTGTAGCTAGCCCGGTGACTTTTTTGCCGGTTCCCATGAACCCAACCAACACAATGAGTCGACCTGGCTGAAAGACGTTTGCCGAGTTGATCTACGCAAGAATAAATATTGTACAACAATAGGGTAGCTTCTTTGACTTTACTGTACTGGATAGTTGGATTAGTTAGTCTTGAACATTTGTTTCGGCTAGTATGTATGTTTCCTATGGATGTTTTTTTTAGAGTTGCGTAGTACCTAAAAGGTACAAAAGGAACCTTTATGGCGAGACTCCGTTGTCCGTCCGTCCGTATGTCACAGCCTCATAACTTTAGCACCGTAAAAGATAAAGACTTGAAATTTGGCACAAAAATTGCATTAATTTACCCACATAACACGGTTTAAAAATAAATAAAAAAAAAAATTGAAATTATTCAAAATATTTCCAAAACAAAGGAGAGAAAAATAAAAATATTACCCTAAAAATATAATATGGATATCAAATTGTAAATATTATAAAGTCATTTGTAAAAATATATACTTTTATATACACGCCCAAAATAAGAGAAATCAAGCAGTCGCTTTGGTGACCATTTTCTCCAAGTATCAAGATTGAACCATCCACTAAGCTCGCAGCACAAAGGCTGCGGCCCGTAACGGACTTTTTTGGGTTCCATCGATCACGCGGAGTCTTCCTTGTTCTGGGGAATATTGTATGACACTGAATCTGGGTTGTTTCCCACGCATTGGCTTAAGAAAGTCCAAGGGGAAGAAAATATAAATATGGGGGACAGGTACGGGTTGATTTTGGAAAACCCATGAGCAAACTAATTTTAGCAAAAACCTATTTGTTACCTAATCGTTTTAAAAGCTCGGTGCCTATGTAACTTTTGCATTACCACATGATTACCAAATTTTGAGACTTTTATTGCGGAATTTTTTACTTGTTAGTAACTTGGAGCCTAAGATTTTAGGATTATTGTCCTAAAATACTTGGATTCCTTATAAATTAGAACCAAAGCATGTATCTGAACAAAAGCAACAAAAATACAAAAACCGGCCAAGTGCGAGTTCGGCCTCGCTCTTTTAGGGTTCCGTACATATGACCAATTATTCTAAGTAATGCTCTAATTCTGTCACATATAAAAACTGCAAAATTAAGTTGGTTGAGTATTCGGGGACGTCACCCTAAAACTACATTATAAATTGGCGTTTTTAGTATTTGTTGTTTAAATACAGCATATGTTATGTACATACTATACAGAAATTTCAAATTCCAAACTGCTTTGGCATTTGAGATAGACCCCGTAACAAAAATGGTCTAAAATAGGCCCCACCTTCTTAAAAAATAAAAAAAAATACGTTTGTACTCTACTTAATGATTTCAAGACCATAAAATCCCACATATGCTAGGGTAAGAAAAAAAATCGTTTTTCGTCTCAGTTTTATGTATAAAAAAATAAAAATAATTCTAAAAAATAATTTATTTACATTTTAAATTCAAAATTTGGTTTATTTTCAACATTTGACACATCATATAAAAAATGTCTGGTTTCTATCTCATTCCGTCTAAGAGCTAGATACCCGTGACATATGGACAGACAGACAGCGGAGTGACATTAATAGGGCTCCGATTTGCCCTTTGGGTATAGAACCCTAATAAAAATGGCGTGGTGACCAATTTTTCATAATTATAGTCTTAAAGGTTACTTTTAACGGGACACCTGACGCTAGAACATCGAAGAAACTAGGTTTCTCCACATATTGAAGAGAATATAATTTGATTTATTGATCTTTTATCTAGGTATTCTACTTATAAAAACGTAATAAGATTTATACTTAAATGTCTAAAATGTCTTCCACCCTCTTCTTTTTGGTTTTCAAACGTTCGTTTCAAAAACGCGGTTAGGATATCAACTTGTTTTTTTATTTCATAAAATAGGTAATAGAAAATAGGTAAAGGTAATAGTAATATGAAGGGATTCTACTTAAATCCAATATTTTTTTCCCTAGAAAATATTTTAGTATTAGCTAAAAACTCACCAATTTGTTGTTTGGCTGCGTGATCACTAGTATTACGCGTGCAAGAAAAAGAAGCCAATGATCCAAGATATAATCGCCTCAATCAAAAGCAAATAAGGTCTTTGCCATTGGACTTATTGTGCTGGATGGGTAATAAAAAAAGTTGCTAAGGTAGACCATCCTCTTAATAAAAACATTTCTTTTTATTTTTCTACTTGTTTAATAAATGTTTTCTTAAACCTAATTTCTTATTGAAGCATCTATCTTTAATGCTTGGGGTGGTCCAAAGCTTACAAAATTTTTTATCTACAAATAAAATTCAATTAGTATAAAATATAATGTATTTATATGTTACTTGTATATTGAAGAAGGAGAATTTATTAATTTTTTTCTAATACGTATTATATATGTGTATATGAGTACAATTTTACACTATTAGGTACGTTTTTATATAAACTAACGCTATAGGTAAGTTAAGAAGATGGCATACCCTAGCAACTTTTTTTATTACCCGTCCAGCACAATAAGTCCTACGCCAAAGACTTTACTTGCTTGTCATAGAGGCGATTATATGTTGGCTCTTTGGCCTCTTTTTCTTGAACGCGTAATACTAGTGATCACGCAGCGAAACAACAAATTGGTGTGTTTTTAGCTAATACTGAAAAATTTTGTAGGGAAAAAAATATTGAATTTAGGTGATATACCTTCATATTTCTATTAGTTATTTTATGAAAAAAAAATCAAGTTGATCTCTTAACCGCGTTCTTGAAGCGAACGTTTGATAACCAAAAAAAGAGAGGGTGCAAAACATTTTTTTTTGACAAAAGTATAAATCTTAGTACATTGTTTATACGTAACATCCCTAGAGAAAAGATTATTAACCAAATATATTTTTTTCAATACAAGGAGAGTCCGAATTTCTTCAAACGAATCCTAGATAGACTGGAGTTGGTCATGCTCTAGGCTCAGGTACAGGCTTAATATACATTTTTTTAATATTATTATACTACTCGTATGTTACATTATAATGTCATATTTTACTAAGACGGGACGAGAATGACGGTGTATGTAGAAACCTAGCAGTTTTCTGATACACCAAATTATTGAACTATATTTTCTTTTAAAATAACAAATAATATGTAAAAATAACTTTTCAATGCAAGTGCTCGTAAACGCCCACTTTTTATGCATCAAAACCGAACAGAAAGTCGATTATTTTGCCCTAGGGCTTTATTATTATTCATTTTTTATTTATTTACGAGAAGTTAGCTAACCTGCAACCTTTCCTGTGTACCATACATGTTATACTTTTTTTCCACTGTTTAACGGCTCTGGATACAGTCCTTTCGAGACAATCATAATTTAAAGATCACAAGATTATGTTTGTTTTATTTCCTCACCCTATGCATTGAAAAACGTAGTATGATACACGGGCGTAAGAGCAATAAATTACTCGGTTACGATTAAAACACTCGCTACGCTCGTGTTTTAAATTGTCCTCGTGATTTATTCCTTTTCGCCTTTGTAGCATAAACTTCTATTATTTATTTTTGTTTTTTTTTGTTTTTATACAAAATGACTACAGCTACAAGGTGAAAAATGTATCCTAAAAATGTTATTCAAATTAATATCATATTCATATATGAAAAATATAGATTGTCTTGGTTTTTTGTGTACACACACATGTAGGACAGGTGTACAATTTGTATAAAATGTTGCTAATATGATAACAGATAAGGAAGTTCAAATAGTAGGATTTGCAAGTTTACTTTCTCTTCATTTGTCAGCTTGTTTACTTACTGTCTAGATAGATGGCCTGGTTTACTATTTACCTGTATGTACATTTCAGACAAGATCCTACAAGACCTTAAATTTGACGATTGAGAAATGGGGTAATTTACCATAACAAAAACTAAATGTACTAGACACAAAAATTTAATAAAAACTTACATGAAACAATTAAATGTCTAATTCTTTTAAATAGTTTATAACAGAAAAGTGTGGTCATATTTGAAGAGCTTATTCAGTCAATGGTATACAACAATTTTTGCTATGTAGCCAACCCTGAAATCACGAAAAAATATTAAACTGTTTCATAGAAAAATTCTATGCTGCTCGGCCGAAATGTATAGAAGGGTAAAATTTTTGTCGAGATTTCAGTGTTGGTTCCATAGTAAAAGTTGTTCTATACCATTGGCTGAATAAGCTCTTTAAATATAACCACACCTTTCTGTTATAAACAATTTAAAATAATTAGACATTAAATTAACTATTATTTTACATACTTATAACAATAAAAAAAAAATATTTAAACTATACAATATTTTAAATTAAACTAAATAAAAAATTCTATCGAGGTCGCTGCCGTCGTGCGGGAGAGTACCTAGCAGGCTGGCAGCGTTACCTCGTTGTATGGCCAGACTGATTCTCTGGCCGAGGTAAGTCCCAGCCCGAGGGTCCCCGGAGGCATCGACCAGGCGTTTTAGACATTTAATTATTTCATGTAAGTTTTTATTTAATTTTTGTGTCTAGTACATTTAGTTTTTATTTATTACTTACTATCAAATGTGATCACACCTTTCTGTTCCAAGTTGTATACACCATGAAATTTAGAAGAGTTTTAGAAACAAAAACTGGTAATAGTAGTACTCGTTCATAAGAACAACTTTTACTATGGAATAAACACTCAAATCGCGAAAAAAAAATCAGCTGTTCCATAGAGAATTTACATAGCTACCCTACCAAAATGTATGAAACAGCTGACTTCTTAATCGCGATTTCTGGTTTGGCTCCATAGTAAAAGTTGTTCGTATCAACGGGTACTATCACCCGTATATCGTACCACATATTTCGTTTCCAAAACCACTTTAATTTCACGGTAAAAAAAAGTATTAATCAGTTTCGAAATATTTTCGACCGACTAAAGGTAGTTAAAATTCGGTCCAGGTAGTCCCGATACCTAAGATACTGGCGTGGCAACATTACCTCGTTGAATTACGAGACGAAGTCTTTGGCCGAGGTTTGCGCCAGCGACTGGCCCCACCGACTAAAGGCGCTACGGAAAAAAAATCTACACTTTTAGACCTTTTAGACACATGTAAGTACTTCAGTAAAGAAGGTATTATTTTGATAAAATAGTTTATTATTTTTGGATTCTTTTTTTAGGTATCTGTTAAACAGAAACGTGACTGGAGAAATGAAAAAAAATATTTCTTGAAATGAGGCCTTTTTCCACACCATTTCTCCTAGTTTAACAATTTGGAATGGCATATAGATTGCGATTATATTTTATTAGATGGATTTTAACAGTATCTAGAACCTGGCTAAACTTAATTTTGATAGCAACTTTAATACATTTTATATTAATAAAAAACCGACTTTTTGCTACTTTTCCATGAATCCGTTCCTCTCGCACTGAGGGTTTTTTCGCATATGTAGTAACAGGGACGCAAAAACCTTTACATATCGCCTTTAAGCCTCGACCCCAAAACGGCGCAGTAGTTGTCTCCGAAAACAGCATATAGGTACTTGCGCCGCGCCGCTTGTGGCTTTCAGCGCTGTCCGCCCGCTGCCGCACCAGCAGCGCTACTGCTCTGGATTACATAAGAAGCCGCTAGTGTGTTGACGCATGTGGCATCCCACACCGCAGTTTCTCATTTCTCCAAGGAACCAGATTCATCCCATCAGGTCTCCTGCTATGATGTACAGGTCCCGGCAGTAAATAATGCACATCGTATCACAGCGTCATCTCTGTCGCACGAAGCACAGTGACAGGAGCACAGTCCGGTGACAGAGACGGCGCTTTATAAAGCTGAAGATAGCCGATGTGCCGAAACTAGGGTTGCCAACTTTTTTTAGAAGAAATAAAGTATATCTGATTTTAGGGAAGGTAAATAAAAAGTACGGTCCTTTAAAAAAAGTATCCTTTCTTTACGGCTGTGTTTTCGCTGGCTAGTATTTTTAGTCTACGTCTAATTTTACGTAAAGATTGAAATAAAATATTTTCACGTACTTTATTGGTATTCAAAAGTATAAAGTACAGAGACCCAAAATAACGTAAGATACTTTATTTTAAAGTACGGTTGGCAACCCTAGCCGGAACCCTAAAAAAGACTGTTTCATAGAAAAATGCAAAGCTCGACCGAAATGTATAGACGGGCAGATTTTTTTTTGAGATTTCAAGTCTGTCTCCATAGTAAAAGTTGTTCTTTACTATTAACTAAATAAGTTCTTCAAATATGACCACAGCTTCTTGTTACACGTTGTATAGTAAAATAGAAAAAGCACAAGGTGTGTATCTTATCTTGTTGTAACGCATCAAAAGTTTAATCACCAGAAACAACCCCTGACGAATGAAGCGGAAAATATTTAAATGGAAGCCAAAATAGCGTGCACGTACCGTTAAATATGACGATATTTTTATACAAAAGGAAATAAAAAAACTCTAGGAAATTAAAATTCTTGCGCACCACAAATCCGGGCACACGTGGAATGAAGTAAAAGAAATACGAAGTTTACCAACTTTAGAAATTGACAACATTCTTCGGAAGAACAAGGAAAGAACATAATAGAAATTGTGTTACAGTTTGCCAGATGTTTTTGGTTGCGGACGATAAATTATGAAAGATATTGTAATCGTATTTTTAAGAAACAAAGTTTTTATGATAGCATTTATCCTTGCTATAAATACCACAATACAAAAAATAGTACTGAATGTGCAAAACTATGGCTTAATACAATAAAATAAGTCAAACAGGCATTCGACCTTGATGTAATCAGCCCGTTTGTCCCGAGCCGCTTTGCTCCCCAAAATCTGTCGTTTTTTTCTCCGAAGCTAACGGCAGCACATTAAAATTACAATGCCGATATCGCCTTACCGTTAACGGCTACAGATTTAGGGCCAGTCTCAACGTTTCTGATCAAATACGAGTTAAGGTTATTCAGTGATAGTAAATAACGAACTTTAGGCGGTAGGAATGGTATAGAAATAAAATAAAAAAGGTTATTCATGTGTTTATAATTATAAAAGTATACTATAATTAAGGACTCGTTTAATGACTGCCATTAGCCATGGCGCCGAGATTTTGATACAGAAAGATTAATTAGCTTGGTGCCAAAGTTAACATAGTTAAGATTAATAATGTACATTCGTTAATAATAAAGGCTATTAGTAATAAATTTAGTTAAACATTCGCGTCAAACAATTTGATAAATTACTTTTGAAAAAGCAGTTAGAAAAATAAAGTAATAAGTAATACCTAATAATTATTCGACAAAGAATATATTATTATGTTACCAAATAAAGACTAAAGTGAATTTGTTATGTAAATGTGGTTTTTAACCATAGTTTAAGGGTGGTAGTACTGGACATCAAGCGGCGGTGTGCAGGCCTACAGACTCGATAGAAAAGGTTTTTAAGTAGGTCATTCAGGAACTAATTTCGGCTGCATTAACATAGGGGTGCTTCAAAAAAGTTTTAAATTTAGGGGTGTCGGTGATGGCTGATTTAAAACCGAATTTCCGTTTTGGCCTACGAGTGGTGGTTTAAAAAAACTACAGAGATTTGTTTATTTATATTATTACTTTATTGTCATAAATCGCTAAATCTAACATCACAATGATAAATAAATTTGTAGAAGGCACAATTGTGTTACAGTTTATGCTATGGTGCCCATTTTTGACTATTTACAACAATAAGAGATATGTAATATAAAATGAAATAACTAGGTCAGTAACATAAATAAGTTAAGAAAATTATAACTTTTTGCATTCGTTCTAAACATCTTATATATACTGAAAGGATTTAAAACACAGTTAAAATACAAAATATAAAATCTGTTATTTTATCTTCAGTTAACTTTATTAACATAAAATTTAAATCTTCATCTTTATTCAGTTCAGACGTTCAGGAATAATCGTATAGAATTTAAGTTACTGTTCAATTTAAATAAAAATGTCAATAAATGTTAGGATAAATTATAATTACTTACGTAATAGAAAAAGTAATGAATATAAACGATACACGGGACGCAAGGTGTTTCTCAGCCGTAATGAAGTGTATATTTGAACGTACACGAAGAGGATTCATTATACTGGCCGTTATTTTACACCTTGCGTTCCACAATCCAACTACTTTGGCACTGACAGCTGCATGTTTTACTACTTACATCTACGTATATATTATACATAATAAACATCTAACTATGTAACGTCAATTATTGCTGTCTTTCAGCAAAGGAGGGGCCTGCCTTGTTTTTTCTTGCCACCACTTCAAGGTCTCTTCAAATTGTTCCCGATCTTCAGGAGTCACCTGGATATCAGGAAGTTCTTTCTTCAATTCAACTACAGTTAGCTGTTGATTCTCAAAATTAACTTCCTTGAACCTATATTGACTCTCTCCAAGTATTATATCGGCGTTTAAGGCATCTAACGGAATATCTGCATCATCATTGAAGTTGTGATTCATCTGAGACTGCAAGGAGTCGGAGTATTTTATTTCGAAATCACTGTCAGTTGGCACTTCTGATTCACTACAATAACTTTCGGGGATCACTGTAAACTGTTCTGTTGCGTTCGGAAATTGGAAATTTCCTTCTAGTAAATGAGTATTCACGTCTTCATGAGCAAGGAGGTCAGAAGATGGCGTCAAAGGCGGTCCACCATCTTCTTCTTCATACAGATGTGGTGTTGAAACTAACTGGAACTCTTGCGCTGGTAATGTTATGTAGTGTTGTTGCTGGATATGAGATAAAGAACCATCTAATTCATCCTCATCGAGCTCCTCGTCTTCAAGAGCAGGAGAGTTCAGAGAGAAATAACTTCTTTCCTGACTGTTGTCCCTAGGAGAAGAAGACGCAGGAGACGGATAAGACTCCATGGAAGGTTGAGAAGAATTTTCTTTGCCATGTCCAATATCCAACAAAGTTTCCAAGTTTCTGATATATTCAACGGCCATTCGTAGCGTTTCCACTTTACTCAGCTTTTTGTTCGGTCCTCTGTTGGAGTTGGCGTTCTCGAAGACTGCGGCGACCTCATCAGGGATGTGGCGGCGAAGAGCAGCGAACCCATCGTTGACTTGTCGGACTCTGTTTCGTTCCCGCGCATTTCTTCGAGCTACTGCGAGTGGAGTCGGCGTCCGAACTTGCTCCTCAGCGCCGTCGTCACGTACTCGAGGTCTCTTCACTGGCACACACGTAGACTCAGCAGCGCGCACCAGTGACGTCACAGACACTGTCGGTGGTGACTGGATCTTATGTTTCTTCCTCAGAATAATAATCTCGCGTTTCCCATCCTTGCTGGCCTCGTTGTTGGAGATGTTCCCACAATTATTGACGGACTCCTGAAGCACCTGCGCTCTGCCGAGGGGAGAGTTGCGGAACACGACGACGCCGATGGAGCTCATTTCGGCGCGATGAAATGCAGTTTTCACATGTTACGTTTGTGTCACGTTAGTCACGGGTTGAGGGTTGATTGGCTCACGTAGAGCCGTTGATGGGAACGGTACTTTTGTTTTGATGCTATGGAAGGTCCGTTAGTTTAAGGTGGCGATGGCGTCAGGGCGCCGTCCGCGACGGGAATGGCGCGTGCCACCCGGCACACCTGGGGGTACGGGGTTAGGGGTGCGGAGTGCGCGGGGATCTACAGGGGTACTTACGTTTGCTAGTTGCACACATGTCCCTGTAAAGGGCGGATAGGGGAAGCCGTCCGGCTTACAAAGACACCCCTAACGCACACAGGCAAGACACGTAACTATAATTTATTATGGACTCGTTGTTATTGTTAATTCAGAATATTATAATTAAGACCTATTTACAAGATGGAATAATTACAAAACGTTGTTGTTTATTTAATTAAATCAACACAAACTTGTCAAAAAGATGAAAAAAATGCTTACTGCCAGCAATTTTGTACCGTCAACACATGAATTAATTTTGTACAAATTGCAAATAAATTATAGTTCAGTTTAAAAGTGAGCAATAGAATGTTAATGAGCAAATTAACTTATAAGAGTGTAACCTCAAAAAGGCTGAACTCTGGTTTGCCAAATCAGAGCGATTGAAGACAATCATTTCAATGGGGTGTCCCACCCAACCAGTGCCCGATGTATAGAAATGCACTCACACACAGAAACGAATCAAATGTAACGACAACACACGTGCAACATATATGCAGGGTTCGATTCAAAACCATTCGCGTGCTTCAATGGCATTTTAAAAACGCATCGGGGGTTGGTTTGGAGCACTGCGCCGAAATATCATGTTAGTCTGAGAACCTTGGTTTTGATGTGTTTGATCGTTAATTAAAAATAATTTTCTCAAATATACATTGTATTGTTGTCATTTCGTACCACAAAGATAAATTAGGAAGTATTTCATCCTGGAGAGCTATTTCAAGTCTCTAGTAAATCTTAATAAGTGTCCAGTAAATTCGAATGAAAATCCATTTTTACAACTATCCGTGACTATGTTTGTATGAGAATAAGGATATTAGCAATCAAAAGGTTTTAAGCGGCCAATTTAAAAGAAAAATAAAATGAACTACAATTTCATGTTTAGAATGTAAAGATGTTTGCTATATTTTATAATTACAATAATAATAATGAAAGTAGTATATTTTTATATTTAAAACCATTAAGCATTTATAATTTTATTATCCTGCTGTCAATGTTAAGCAGACATCGTCGTCGTCCGATGATCCAACTGAAAGCTACCAGTTACCAGTTTTCACAATAACGTCCAAGTTTCAGAAAAAAAAAAAAACACTACAATAAACTGTGAAACGAGTGCATGTGATTTATTCATCATGTGATTGTTTCATTGTTGTCAATCAGTAAGTAAGTATAAGGAAACTAACCTTTAATTATTTTATTTTGCTACCCCGTGTTAGTTTTTTATCGTATTTTTTTGTTTTTTAAGATAAAAATTCACGTGAAAAGTGTATTTTATGTACCGATATTACAAATTAAACAATTTGCTTTAGAATTTGAATCATGGGTAATAAACTAAAAAAATACTAAAATTTTGATTATACCACAGATAATATTGATTTGTAAAAACGCCAACCCTAGAACAGCTACGGATGTGCTTCCATCTCTTGGTGCGGTGAAAAATTATGAAAATTATGAAAATTCATAAAATACGATAAAAAAAATATTTCGGATCAAATGTAATTACACATCTATGAATAAATTCGTAGGTATACATATAAACATATAAGATGCGTTTGATCAATACTACAAAAATAATAAAGACGTAATAAGCAATGAAATCTAGTTAAAGAGGCGTCATTAGTTTAGTTAAATTAAAACATATCAGTGAAAAAGTAAATGTTTCTTTTTTGAAAATTATTTCTGCATTCGGCGCAGTACTCTCAAGATCACTATAAATTACTCCCGCGAAAAGGTCTGACAGTTTAATTTTGACTCTTATGACTTTGCAGGAAGGTTTAGAATTAAATGAGATCTAAATTTCTTTGAAAATTACTAGAGTTTGCGGTACAACGGAAACAATTTAACTAAATCAAACGTCCGTTAGCTTTATTATGTTACTTTTTCAATTTATTTGGTTAACTTTGTATTTATTATCATCAAAAATATTTCATTAACTTGTACTAATTAAATAAGTTTTGCTCAGCTCCAAACTTTGTCATCCTCATCAAACAAAAAGAATTGAACTGCTTCTAGTGGTCCGCAAAAATAACTAAATTGATCAGCAAGTAATGTGATATTGGGCAGCATTAAAATTGATGTCATAGGAAATTAAATATATCTGCAGCAATATTAGTAATACAGCAGCAAATCGTGATAATCGGATATTTTGGGAAGCTGTAATTACCTAAGTATCAAAATCACAAAATACTTAAAGAGGGCGCAGTGCTGAATGTGCCCTCTTTGTAGCTAATTGTAAGATATTAGTCAAAGAGGTCACATTGCACTCAAAATTTATGTTTCGCACTATAATGTTTTCTGGGTTGCCACGAAGGTTATGTATACGTTGCGCGACTTGCATACCTAACCTTCTAACCTAACCTACCGGCTCTCTTACTTTAGATTAATAATTATTTTCCAAACATATACATTATCAAGCTGGCCAAATATCTACTTATTTTCTGATAATCCTTGAGTTAATCGCTGACCAGGTATTGGCTAACAAATTTGCTGTCAAAATAACTTAATAGCTGATTTTTCTTGCTGACTGAATACAAAAAAAAATACCATTTAATTACTTGCCTATAATATTTGCCGTAAATGTTTCATACGGTTAATTTTCAGATCAGTTGACGCAAAATAATAGAATAACAATAAAAGGCGGTAGTACCCAAAACACACATATACACGAGTATGTTTCGTAACGTTTTGTCTATGTGTCTGTATCACCCACGCCAGCTGGCGTATAGAGCTTTTGTGCTACGGCACGCGCCACTATTCTGCCTATATTGTCTCTTTGACCTTTGTTATTTATATTAATTTACGTTAAGACTGTACACATATTAAAATCCAATCTTTTGTTGGGAACTATGTAAAGTTTAAAAAGATAATTTTAAACGTTTTTAATTTTCTTTAAGGAGATCCTTCCCACTTAAAGTGTAGCGCCTTTATAAAAAATATAGCAACATTTCACCATAGATAGACGATCAGATGATACAAAGCCAGGCGCTACGTAAAGGCGATCTCATTCGTCGCTGTGGGGTCTGCAACTTTTTAATAATAAAAACTTCCCTACAATATTAAGAATGATTAAAGGTACATACTTGAAATCGAATACTATTTGCGGCTTAGGACTTAAATGTAGAGCAAGCCATAATGCTCCTAATGCTTCTTGCATCCTGTAACTCAAGATCGGCGTTTTTGCCGCAGATACTTACTCTCAGAAAGGTGAGGCCAGACATCTTGTGCACATCTGGGACCCGTACGATTCAGGCTATATTTAGCACTTAAATGTTTTCATACCATATGGTCCTCATGGTGTCTTCAGACGGGGGAAGGTGCAAGAAATCTCGTGTGGGTCGTCTTGACTAGCTAGTAGGGTTTGGTGTTGATTTAGACATCCTCGTACCTGTCAAAATAAATACAACTCTTTTACTGGTGGGGGCATTTTAACTCGTTCTGTTATCTATTTTAGATATCAATTGGAGAATGCTAGATAGCCAGCGCGATCGCGCTTTCTGAAATTAGACGGGTTAAACTTAATCTTGTATGAGGGGATAAATCAAAATTTAAAACGAATACCTATTTGATGCTAAGATTTTTATCAAAAGATGAATATTATGATATTAATACATAACACATATTCTGGTTCCTGAATCTCAGTATTAACTTTTTGGGAGCCAGTTGCTTTAAAACAATTGTGACTTTGTGTTTGAAAATAAATACTTTTTATGTTTATGTTATGTTTAATATTAATATCTCAAATATCTCCAAAGATTGAGTCTTTGGTTACAAACGTCACAGTTTAAAGGAAAAAACAACCAAGGAGCTTAATAATCCAACTTCGTACTAGCTAAATGCTCCTGATCGCTTCCAAAAAATCCTTTGACTATAAATAGTAAATGCCAACTCAACTTCAGAAACAGAATAAAAACCGAACCTGTTCTCAGCTTCTAATCACAGCTTTCATTCAGAAGGAACAGCTGTGTTATGAAAGCGCCAGACAGAGTCGCCAGACGGTTGCCTTGCTATAACCTATCTCAATACGTGTCACCTTGAAATAGTTAGCCATTCAGGGCTTCCCCGTGCCAGACTTAGCTTAGTTAGAGTTCCGTCGAAACAATGCTCAATGAGCATGCATCTAGAATTTGGTTGTCCTCTAAACTAAGACTAACTTTGGTCCATGGGACTTGTTTTTTATGATTTAAAATTACTGAATTAAACTTTTAACTGTCGTGATTTTTACACATAGTTTATGTACGAGTAGCACACGGGTCCCATTGATACCAAGAAATCACCGTGTTAACTTTCGCAAAGCCGGTCGGGCAACACATATTATTAGCAATTTCTCGAAAAAAAATCATTTTTCTATGTGTATTTGTGACGTTCTACGATATTATGTCCAAATTCCATCTGAAATTTATTGTAAGTAGATATTCTTTTTTTGTCACTGTTCTAAGTATCAAAAACTACTCTCATATACATATGAAAATTTACCACAGCGTTTAAAACATGTAAATGGTGGAACCCTTTCGTTGCCTATGACGTGGTCTAAGCTGTTTTCATTTCATATCAGGATCAAGAATAAAGACATCGCCAACATAAAAGAGAACCTTCAACTTGAAATGAAGCTAAGGTCACGACGGGTGGCATGCATCTAGACTTCGAATAGTTGGAATTATTTCATTTATTTATACCCTGTATTGAGCCTTTTCATATTGCTTATAATGGGCCTTCCGGCTCATGGTTATTATTTAGGTTTTATGACGTTTATGAAGGGTTGATTAAAAATAGACAGATTTAACATAGTTTAAATTATAATTTGAAATCATTTTTCCAGGTTTTACGAGTTTCAGAAATATGGGGGGCGTTCATAAATCACATGTCGGTAGAGGAGAGGGAGTTGTTGATCAGCCAGTGTCACTTAGGGTCACGTAGAGGGGAAGGGGCATACCCCCAAATGTGGCTTTTATTTGTAAAACCAACCGGCCAAAAATAAATAAGTCGATGATTAATTAATTTGCCTTGCAAATTTCTAATGGGGAAATCACGTTACATTTGGGAGAGGGGGGGGAGGGTAAACGAGAATGTCACCAAGATATCACAAAGGGGGGCGGAAGGTTAAAATTTATCCAAATATGCGTCACGTGATTTGTTGATGCCCCCTCATTGCAAAACTCAATAACTACAAACTTAGTTACTACATTATACATTATTATATCATCTATCTTACAGCAAAAATTTATCATGAATTCCAACGTCACCACGATGCAAATCAATTAATTACTTTTCCATTTAAACCACCACCTAGCAACCGACTGCATTATCAATAATACCTGGACCAAAAAAATCCAGACTGGAACTTGATTCATCAAAGAGACGTCCAGACACAATATGCCTTTCATGTACCATTGTTTTTTTTGGAGCGACATTGGTACAAACTTGGCCTCTACAGACCTCCAATTGCGCTGCATATAAGTTTTCTTTCAATGAGGTTGTGAATTTCTTAAGATCAGGTCTCGAGTTGTTCCGTTGATTTGTTCGCTCTCATTCGGAGCTTTGAATAGAGCAAACCGTTACAAGTTCTGTTGAGTAGTTGCCGAGTGAAAATAAGAGTGTTTCTTTGTCGCAGACTCGCAGTTATATTAATGCAAATTTTTGGATTCAGAAAAAATATGAAAGTGATTTTACCAGGCTGACTAAAATAAGTATGAGTATAAGGAAGTATAAAACATATCGCTGTCAAAAGTAAAACAAAAATTTAGCTCTTCATTGAATCTAAACAAAATCAGTAAACCATAAAACACAGTTAAAAGAAAGCTTACACGAAGACCCCATAAATAATTGTAACTCTAATCAAACTTGGATCTAGCTATTATTATTACTTTTAAACGTAACCAACCAAAAAATATCGGGACCGGCAGATGTTTGGGCTTTACCCACACATGCAAGACTTCCATCCCTGTTACTCTTTTTGCGTTATAGACAATAAGAAAGAGATGGGGACAGAAAATAGGGGTAGCTTGCGCTTGCGCCGAGGGTTTTGCCACGTGACCTCACTTCCCTGTTGCGCCTACACATGCACACAATTTTATTGATCTCGTAAAAAAATCTTTGGATGACATCATTTGAATTAACTGTCTTTCGACTTTCAACCAGCCTCGGATAAAAAGGCAAAACGATAATTAAAATATGAGGTATATAAACGATTTTTGCCATGCAGCCTGGAACGCATCCACATAATAGTTACGAAAGCTAGGCTGAATAGCTAGGATCTTAATATTCATAATCCAAACATCAAAAGAAAAAAAAAGAACTTGTCGCTTTTTTTTTTTGGTTAAATCCGGTAAATTATGTAAGATATTTTGAGATTTCTCAGATATTGAAATAAAATGTTAATAAATAATTATGACGTCTAAAATACAACATTCAGCTAAGAGCAAAGTAAGTATACAAATATTTCTCTACAAAGTTAGAGAAAAATCAGTAGATTTTTGTAAGGTGTAAGCAACCTGTAGGAGCGTACAATCGGTAAACCTATGTATCTAGCAACAAGATGGGAGTAATTTATTGTTGTGTAGAATAAAAACTACATAAATAAGGTTGGCTAGGCGCAACCTGTAGCATTTTGTTTTTGCTGACTGCACAAAATGCTCCAGGTTGCGCTCAGCTAATCCTGTTTATTCTGATGTAGTTTTTGTTTACACAACTACGAATTGGTCACGTCTTGCTGAAAACGATGCTGAATCGATTTTTTCAAATAAACTCATCTTTGATAAAATCAGGCTGACTCAGTACCAACATAGGACGCGCAAACCTTATTTTTTTAGCACCTTCTGGTATGCTATATCATATCGAACGTAGTAGGGCCCTACTTGTTACTTAAAGACGTGATGTTTTATTAGTAAGATTTTTTTTTGCTGACTGTAGAAAATGCTTCAGGTTGCGTTCAGCCAACCCTTTTTATTTTAATGTACTTTTTTAGGGTTCCATACCCAAAGGGTAACCAACGGGACCCTATTACTAAGACTCCACTGTCCGTCTGTCCGCCTGTAAAATAAAATAAAATTGGCTATTTCTTTTATACCACTAATGGTATTTGTATGGTTCTTGCACTAAAATACAAGAAAAATATTGCTTGTTTTTTTCCATCCGTCGCGTTTATGTGAAAAGTATCATTTTCTCCTATTTTGCGCTATCCGGAGACTCAGCGACGTGGTCGTAATGCAGTGCGCGCTGAAATGTATTCCAATTTAATTCCTGTCCATATTTGTACCGACACAGGTCGACTCAAGGGCGTTGGCAACTACCTGCCCCTTAAGTACCGAACCACTAGACCTAAGTAAAAATATAGTTAAAGTAAACTTTTTTGAACTAGAAATTCAATCTTTTCCACATTCTTTTGCTTGCAAAATGTATAAAAAACATGATCTAAATAACAACATGCTTTGCAAGAAAATCGTATTAGAAACATGTAATACTTATTTTATTCTTGGTTTACAGTTAAGCGTTCTTAAGAAGCCGCGTCTATAAACACCACTTTGACGACGTAAATGCCCATAAACGCTTTAAGAGGGGTCCTAGAGAAAACAATATCATCATCTCATTGGCTTCCGACAATTTGGAACTCGTGTTAAGAAAAACAAACTACTGGACTCGCGTATCAAGTTACACTACTTAAACTGTCGTCAAGCCGCCACCCACATGGTTCCTTTTTGTTTTTTACCAGCCATTTTGCTTTTTATACAATCAAACTAAATAGGTTTCCTGTTAGAAAAACAAACTGACTCGTTTATTGACTCCCAAATGTTTGTTTTTTTTCTGAAAAAGCCGGAATGCCTCGTTGCGAATGAGTGATGGATTTCAAATGACTCTCGACCTCTACTGGAATGACGCTTCCGACTTTTATGGCATTAAATTATAAGTTCCAATACAGAATGACACAGAAGTCGTAATTGTAAATGTTGTTGTGTAGGTAGATAATAGTTAATCAGTAATGATGACATTATATTTTGATGATCTCATCGTTGTCATTCCAATATTAACAAGATGTAATGCCATCGTGCTCTCCAGTTCTAATGATCAGCATGCAATCGATAATTTATCTCGTCATCAATAAAGACTACTGGGGTGAAAGGAGTGTGATGTGAATATATCAAATTTTACAAGAATACCAGAAGCGGACACATCGGGCTGACGGGGCGTGGGCAGCGATCTTAATCGATGCCTGCTCTGTACGATTCAGTTTCACGAGCCACTGGTGATGCAACCTTTGCCTCTTTTTATATTTTTTTAGTTCTAACAAAGAATATAAAATTTAGTTCCTCAACGAGAACTTTTTGAAAAGGAATCAGAATCTTCATTGTCATCCTAGAAAGTATGTACCAGCATACCATTCTATTATTTATGAGCTGTCTATCAGGTAGGTGGATTTTGAAATATTCAAAGTAAAAAAGTCCAGCACTAAACAGAGACTACTGTGGACACGCACTTTGATTTATGAGAAATAAAACTTTTGGGACCTTTTTAGCGGCGTAATTAAAATATTTAACGAACCTTCCGCAGTGGGTGGTGGAGACAATTCTCACGAGACTATTAAATATAATTTTATTTGTTTTTGTTACAATTTATGGCCAACGACAATGTCCTTGTATTTATTGATGCGGACATTTCGGTGGTCTTTTGACGTGTTTTATGTTTCAAATCCTGCGGTGGCGCTAAGGCCTTGCTGATTTTTTGGGGACCCATTAAAAGTTCAGACCTTGATTTACGTAAGAATGTTATGGGTTATTGGACACTTATGACCATTCTTGCTTCTGTTTAAAAGTTTAGGTGTCCATTAATATAAAAAGAAAACAAAAGATGATAAATCATTTAAAATATAACAATGATGAGAACCACGTATAAAATAACCCTTTATGAACACTCGTTTGTAAAAATGTCAACATTGAATAACAACATGATGTTATCAATGACCATTCGCGTCTCGGCCAAAATCATTTCCTTTATAAACGACTTGTAATATGCGCTGTCAGCATGATATGGTTTAAATAAATTCGTTTATTCATCGGCAAGGGGTATAATAGTTTTGTCCCCTGGACGATATAACGATGGCACCTCAGCTTTCACAGCGTGAGACTGTTGTGTTGTTTACTGTTTGGAAGCCACCACCCGCTTAACGTCTCTTAAAATTATCATATAATGTTCATTTTTAACCCTTTGCATTAAGATGATATCGGTATCAGCACGAGGTCCTGACAAGATTAGATTGAACAGTTTACGGTTATGACTGGCATGTCATCGATAGGGGAAAATAAAACAAAGGTGAGGTTAAATCGTAAAAGTCATAATGATTTATCAATAAATTAACTACCAGGAAAGCAATCAAAAGACTAGGCTCTGGTTTGCTTGTCATTGTTGTCGACAAAAAAGATCGTATTTATTCTAATTACGTTATTAATGGCTAGATCTAGTTTTACATGAATTTGCTATTGTTTTGCTACACTTATACCGAATTAATACCACATTGAATGCAGCAATCTTGTGTGCTGCTGTGGTATTGTGTTGTCTATTGCTCACGTTCGAATGTAAATCTTGTTGGGAACTATTGCAATAATTTCAGAGGTGTTAAAATGAATCGGGCAAACACCGCAAGGCGTGCCAAAGAGAACAATTTAATTGAATAAAATTAGCCAATAAAGTGTAACCGTGGATGGCTGTTACAATGGCATACCGCCTTTGGACGATAGCGCTCGTAAAGCAACCTTATTTACTGGACCTCCTTTGGGAATCCACATTAAGTGGTCTCAATATACGATTCGGACCATTTTACACGTGTCCATATGTACGTGCCAATTGGGGAGGAACTATCGTTTTTTGCTCCTTTGTATCAAAGTACCATGCTATAGGAGAAAGGTGCGACTTGATAACTTTTTGTTACTGCGTCATCAATATTGCAGATAATTCTCTAACGTAAAGTTAAGTAAGTGTCTAATTTTTTAAAACCGGATTCTTCTTCTTTATTTTGCCTATTTCCTTCAGCTGTTTTTGAATGTTTGCTGAAAATTAGAAGACACAACAGACGCAAAACTGCACTAATATATGTTTCAATATTAACCTGAGTCCAGAAACCTCAAACTCATAATTAAATGTAATGAATCTCGAGCTTTTAATGATATGAACGATGGGCGAAATCCCGTTGTCCCAAATTAACAATTAAGGGTGTCCATCTCGCGGTGGACGAGCGCCGCAGGGGCACGCTTCCAAAACAAGCAGTAAGGTCTTAATCAGGGGACCAATTACTGGTACAATCACTCGTGATAGTGACGTGATGCACTTGGGTGCTTGTTGTCGATAATATTCTATTTGGATGCATGACTAATTTAAAGGTAAAGAGAGAAAATAAATTAAAAAATAACCAAAGATTGACTGAACATAAAATAATTAATAATTCAAAGGCGTCGACCAGTTTATTAGATGGCCTATTTTGTAACTTCAGTGTGGGATGACTCTCATCCGACGCCATCGCTAGCCTCAACAATCCATTATATCCATTTCCTATCCTATCCTATCCATATCCTAGTATATCCATTGGGCCCTCCAGCGCTAACGTGCCAGCCATATTAGAACTACAGGGCAAATCTTGTGATTATGGCAAGCTAATCTGGTGAGACGACGCTGCAAGCATAGATAGAGCAATGCTCCAGACGTACACGTTTAATAAAACGTTTCCCAATATTCTGCGATATGTGGGATTATATACTAACTTACCTGAATCAAAACATTTGGGAAAACGGGACTGAAAACAGTAAAAACTTCTGGTTTGAATACAGGTGTCTTGTGTTTCTCGTGTTACAAACAGAATGAACAAACAGGACATGCAAATGTTATAAAATTCAATGGAAAAAGAATATCGTAAAATCAATATGAACCAAAATCTGTTTTTTTTTTGGTGTTTAATAATATCGACAATCGATAAGATATCCTTAACCTCTTTGAAGCGTCGCACTATCCATCCCAGGCCATCGACATCGGCATCGTGCAGAATGTTAAATAAGACGCACCTTAACCTGACCAATAACAAGCAACCGAGAATGGTACCAAAATTGATAGACATCTGAACGACACTTAATAAGCGCATTCTTGACACCACTTTGTTGCGTTGTACTTGGAACTCCAACTGTGTGCCCATCATCGCCTCGCACGTGTTTTTGCCCATCCTGATTTACTGTTAACCAACTAATAAATTCCATTTCGACCACTTCGTTACCCAGTTAAGTGCAAAGCGCACTTCTCTCATTAACACTGTATATAATTGTGGAAAAAATCACTGTTTTCAACAAATAATTTAGTACTTATTTCGCTATTCCCAAGTTGACAAATGCGGGCAGGTTCTTTGTCGGCAGCTATAATGAGACGGCCCGCAACTTGGAGACAAATTTATCTCATAAATATCTTTTGGATGCATCGATCTGCATCGTTAATTTAGTGTACTGGATATCGATACCGTAATTCATTCACGTCTTTATTAACCGAGGTATACATATTTATGCGACCTTTGAAAGATGTCCCGGAATGTTAACTGTGTTGCGCAGGAATATTTTTAAACCTAACTTATATATAAGTCATCGGAGTAGAAAAATTGCATACCATTTCTGATTATTCACACGCAATTAAGGAATTAAACCTATTCGTGGAGGTCCATAAATGAAACGCAAATGCAACAATAAAAATGATGGATACTGACTGTAATTGTCGTTTGCATTTGCAGGGTTATAATCTTGTGTATCCTGCGGGGTTCAGCGTTTAAAGGTTTAACGAGTGTTCCTGAAACCTCAATTTGCTGACATATGAGGACACAGGAGGCGCTTGCGAACGCCTCACAAGATGTTGCCTTTAACCCACAATCATTTATGCAAATCATAACAGTGTCAGGACTCCAGGTATTGCTCGCTTGATGTACGCCTTGTCCGTTCACTTGATGTTGCTGCTTTCCTTGTCATTAAATTAAACTGATATTGTTTGGTAAGAAGAAACCATCTTGTTTATTTTATGGCATCATCCAATTGAAAGAGCTCCCAAAATAATGTAAGTAAGATACCTCAAGGTGTAAGATATTGGAAGCAGAAAACTTGTTTTTAAAAAACAATTATATTTTTATTTAGATTATTACAAGAGTTCTCACTGTGGAGACTGGAATTAGAATGAATATAATAATAGGGAGTTTGGGTTTTATACCCTTACTCTTATCGCTTATGACTAACAGAATGTTCTGACTAACTTAACTAACTTAGTGACTAAGAGATTACAATTTGAGAAAGTAGAAGATAGTAAATGTTATCTTCGACGGAAGTTGTTATCGTCAGTTTAAGGTCTAATATTAATGACTAATGTTAACAGAGGTATGCTATGACTAGTTGTGTAGGGTACGTAACACCTCCCCTCTTAGAACAAAGTTGGGGCGTGTTTGCCGGAACTTTGAGGACTTTTCTTGATTGTAACTTCGTCTTCATCTTCAGAAATGCATGACGTGTCCGTCATGTTTAAGGTTGTCATCGGGACGGCTATGTGTTGTTTGCGAGTGGATCTGTCAAAACAGTTGTTGAATATTTGTATACATCCATTTTGATGGTTATGTCCTTTGAAGTAGTTAAAGAAGCTTGAAGGGCAGCATTCGTATATGCAGAATATTAGCATAATAATTCCCAGGAATATGCTAAGTACTGAAAATTTTGAGCTATGTTTGCTTAGAAATGATGCTTCATTTTCTTTCAGTCGTTGAGAATAGGTTTTGATTTCTTCTTTAATTGTGTGCAATGAATCTAGTGGAACGTTATTGATCTTCATATGTATCATTTCTGGTGGTTCCAAATCAAGGATTTCTGGAACACAATTATCTTCAATATCTACAGTAATTATTGGATGAGTAATGTTGACCGACTTTTCTTCTTCAGCATTCAGAGTAATAAACGTTGTATAAAATTTACATCCAGGATCTAGAGATATGATTCCCGTGCCAGCTATTTCATTATGGGTGATTTTGTTTCCACATTCTATGGCATATGTGGTTTTGTGATGTAGTAAAAATATCCATTTGTTATTCTTCAATGGCTGGAACGTATTGACTTGAGCGGCGATTGTAGTTACTTCACACATTTCGGGTAATTTTTTGCTGCTTGTCATCAGAATAGCCATTTCACAAGTTGGCCTGGTATTGTAGTGATATATTGGTTGATCTTTACAGACCCATGCTTCTGTTGCAAATGTTTTGCAATTTTCCATAGAGCTCATAACAACGTACTGTTGTTGTGAAGAACTTGTGGCAAGGTAGGTTTGCTCAGGAAGGATAACGGAATAGAGAGAGGAGTTCGGATGTCTTATAGAGATTGGATAGATACGATATAAGGTGAATTTATCGTTTTTAACCAAAGGGAATTCGAGAATATATATTAATTTATTCATGTATATATATGATGTTATTGTTGAGGACTCTAGGATTTGATGGATATTTTGCATAGTTACAGGGGCTACTAGATTTCTATTAATTCTGTCTGGGCTGGAAGATAAAAGTTCTTTATATAATCTTACAGTAGAAATGATCGAGGGATGAACTGCACCCGATTTAATAAACAAAATGCTTGAAATAATGTCATCGATTTCTTTTTCCAGTGTCATAACGGCTTCGAGGATTTGAATTGATACTGATGAAATTTCTTCTGATATTGTCAAATTAAATATTATTTTACTAGATGTATTAAAATATGAACTGATTTTTCTTAGATTTTCGTTTATTACTATTTCATCGTAAGAGATTTTATATATAGTTTCATAAAAATTATTCGTTTTATTATCAGAAGGATTAGGATATGCCAGTATTTGTTGGGATACCCTGAAATTTAATAAGATTTAACTTTCTAAAAATACTTTAATACTACATGATTGAGTTTTTAGTCATGCAATGGTCTTAGCCGATTAGCATGCACTACATAATTTCGTCCTGTTTTATTGATAACATAATTTTCATTGAACCCTATTCTTGTGATATTATAAGGTCCTTCCCATTTGTGATCTAAGTTATTTGGATTAGGTATTTGGAGCATAACTTTGTCACCTACGTTGAATTTAGCTACATTCTTTATGGATTTGTCATAACGTTCCTTGGCTTTATCTTTCATGGACTCTACGTTGCGTTTAGCTATTTCTCGAGTTATTTTTAATCTTTCATTGAAATCGTTAAGATAATCGTTAGTTGTATATTCACGGATGTCTTTTGCAGAGTAAAGTGAATGGGGTTTGTATCCAAAAAGTAGTTCGTGAGGAGTAAAACCAGTTGATTGATTTACAGAGGTATTGTGACACATAATAGCAAGAGGGACTATTTGATCCCAGTTTGAGTTTCTTCTTTTATGATATATGCGAATATGATCTCTAAGGACGGCATGAAAACGTTCTAACGATCCATTTGTTTGAGGATGGTAGGCAGTACTCAAAGTATGATTGCAACCTAATTGTTTCATTAAGTGTTTTAATATATTATTTACAAATTCTCCACCTTGGTCAGAATGGAACCGTTTGGGAACACCAAAGTGTTGACAAAAGATTAAAAGAGTTTTAGCTATGGTGACTGGCTGTTTGTCAGGAATTGGGTAAGCTTGAACAAATCGGGTTAAATCATCTTGTAAAGTTAGAATGTATTTATTGAAGTCACCTGTTATGTCAGAATAAGAAACTAGATCAATAGTTACGCGTTCGAAAGGTTCACTAGATGATGTCGTTATAACCATCGGGGCTTTATAAGTTTTTCTTTGTATTTTACTACGTTGGCAATCTAAACAGTTGTCTATGTATTTCTTGATGTCATCAGTCATGCCTTTCCAGAAGTATTCTGACCGTATTTTCCTCGTAGTTTCGATAATGCCTCGATGACCAGATAAGGGTTCATCGTGGAAACTTTTGAGAATTTCGGGTATTTGTTCTTGAGATGGATATTTAACAGTATTTTGACAAATTGTTATTTCACATTCATATGTGTCAGCTAAATATGCAGTTATATGTAATTGTTCGTTTCCTTGCAATTTACAAGTGGGATCATTCTTAAGGTCAGGAATACAAAGAGTTTTAACGTCATTTTTTTGAAGATAATTTAATAGAGTTTTGAAATAACTTTCGGAGTCCCATGAATCATAGTGTTTTGGTCTTGAGTATCCAAAAACTATGTTTTGTTTGTTATCTGATATTAGAAGATCATTGTCATATAGGGATTTACATTTTTCTAAATAGGGATCGACTTGAGAGCACAAGCTAATAGCTTCGTTGAATAAATCATTTTTATCAGAGAGTTCGCAGGAAGTGGGGATAAAGATATTTTTGTGACGAGAATCTAAGAGGCGATCTGGTGAAATCTTAAGATTTGGTGTGTCAAAGTTATAAGAGCTATTGTCAGAAAAATGTTCATAATTGGCTTGTAAATAATGGTCAGGAGTTTCTTGATTTGTGCTATCGTCATTTGTAAGATCGATATTTGTCGTAGAAATAGGGGGTCTTGAGAGTGCGTCAGCGTTGGTATTGTTCTTTCCTGGTTTATAGACTATTTTGTATTGAAAACCAGCGAGTTTGAACTGCCATCTGGCAAGACGGCTACCTGGGTCTGTGATTTTCATATAATAGCTTAGTGGTTGATGATCTGTGACTATTGTGAAGTTTTGACCGAATAAATAAGGTCGAAAGTGTTTAACTGCCCATACAATGGCTAACATTTCTCGTTCCGTTGTAGAATAATTAGTTTCAGCTTTGTTTAAAGTCCTTGATGCATAGGCTATGGGCAAGTCTTTACCTATTTCGCCTTGTGAAAGAATCGCGCCAATAGAATGTAGTGAAGCGTCCGTTGTTAATATGAACTCTTTTGTGAAGTCTGGATATTGAAGTATTGGGGGGTTAGTAAGGAGATGTTTGCATTTGTTGAAAGAGTTTTCTTGTGTTTGACCCCATATGAAAGGAACTTCCTTCTTTAAGAGGCTAGTAAGGGGTTTTGTTATTTGACTGAAGTTTTCTATGAATCTTCTGTAGTATCCAGCTAGACCTAAGAAGCTTTTGATGTCCTTGCAATTCTTTGGAGTTGGGAAATTTTTGACAGCTTCAATTTTTACAGGATTTGGTTTTACGCCTTCGTTTGAGATAATATGCCCGAGATAAGCGACTTCACGTCGTAAAAATTCACATTTGTCTGGTTGAACCTTGAGTTCATATTTCCTAAGTCTGGAAAATACTTCATGAAGTTTTTCTTCATGTTCTTGGAGACTTGATGCAAAAATTACTATGTCATCTAAATACACAAAACACCGTTCTCCTTGAATCCCCATTAGAACAGAATCCACGGTGCGTTGAAATGTAGCTGGAGCGTTTTTGAGACCGAAAGGCATTCTTTTATATTCGTAATGACCATAGGGGGTTGTGAATGCAGTTTTAGGAATGTCAGCTGGATTAACTTCTAATTGATGGAATCCTGATGCTAAATCTAATGTTGTAAAGTATTGGGAATGACCAAGTTTGTCTAGAATGTCTGTGATGTTTGGTAAGGGATAGCTATCACCTATTGTTATGTCATTAAGTTTACGATAATCTATTACAAGACGCCATTTTTGTTTCCCTGAGGCATCTAGTTTCTTTGGAACGACCCAAAGGGGGCTACTCCATGGTGAACAACTGGGTTGTATGATATCTTCATCTAACATTTTCTGTACTTGATTTTTTACTTCTTGTTCATGAACTCTTGGGAATCGATATGTTTTTGCATGAATCGGGATGTCAGTAGTCGTGCGAATATGATGTTTCGAATGATTACTAAATGATAAATGGTCTCCTTCTATATAAAAGATGTCTGAGTATTCGGAAATTATCTTGTGTATTGAATTCTTTTCCTCATTGTTCAAATGTTCATCTCTGATTAGGTTGAGTACTTTCTCCTGTCTGTCTGATAAGCTAGTGAGTTGTTTGTCTGACTCAGAAGGATGTTCATTAAGATTATGTATTTGTTGTTCGCTAAATGAGTCAACATCAATGTTTGGAATGTCTATTATTTTGTCTACTTTGTTGGCGTTTACACAAGTAGTTAGGAATGAGTTGTTTTCGACATGGACTAAAGCATGAGGAATGATAACACCAGTGGTTAAGAATTGTTGATTTACAATAGCTACTCCGGATTTAATAGACTTTGTTGTACATTTGATTACTGTTTCGGATCTTTTATTCAAGGTTTGTTTTCCTTGAAGTTTTTCTTGTTTTTCTTCAAGGGAATGGAGTTTATATGTTTTATTATGAACACGCATTGTTTTTGACTGGACATAGATGTAGACATTGTTTTTGGAAAGGAAATCATTCCCTAGAATGCCATCAGCTTTAATGTTTAAGTTAGCTACGTGAAATTTGAACTTTGGAAGGTCGTCTAGAGATAAGTTGGCTGTACCGAAACTGCGAGTTGATGATTGTGTGCTGGAGATACCTACAATAGATACTACGTCGTTTTGGTTTATTTGTGAGGAGCCTATTTTATCTTTTCGGACTATTGAAATTCCGGCTCCAGTATCTACCAGGAAAATAACGGGTTTGCCTTCGATATGGAAAGTACAATGAAGTAGGTTTACTGGTGGTACATCGTTTAAAGAAGATATATTGTATGATTGAATTGGGGATCGAGATTTCTGGGAATTGAGTTCTGACTGAGATTTTGTTTTGGGTTTGGATTTAGGCTTTGACTTAGATTTTGACTTGGATTTCGAAGATTTAGTGATATTATTGAAATCACGGTTTTGGGACTGATTACCCTGTTCATGGATTTCACTTGATTTCGAGGATTCAGTAGATTTAAGGACATCACGAGTTTGGGGCTGATTACCCTGTCCGTGGATTTCATTTTTTGATTTAAGAGATTCAGAGGATTTAGAGTGATCATGAGTTTGGGGCTGGCTACCCTGTCCATAGATTTGATTTCGAGATTTAAGAGATTCAGTGGATTTAAGAGATTCGGTAGTATTCGAGAAATCGGGAGTTTGAGTGGAAGCGTCTCTAAATTCAGTTTGCGTAGAAGCGTCTTTAAGTTGTCTCCGATAGACTGGTTTATTCATTTCTAAAGACGTATTACGTTTTTGTACCTCATGTATTTGATTTACTGAATTTAGTTTTGGTGGTGTATTTACCACTCGAATTGGGAATTCTCTGTCATGGGATATGCTTGAGTCTGGGTGATTGAGCAAGAGGCTAAAGCGGTTTCCGAGGAGTTGCTCATCTCGTCGGTCGCTGGCGAGTTTAAATGATTAACGTTTTTCGGTGGAGCAGGTAGAGCGCGTTGGTTTTGTGGGGCAGGTAGAGCGCGTTGATTTTGGTTATCTCGAAGATTATTATTGAACGCTCTCTTACGACAATCGGCAATTAAGTGCCCAGGTTTTTTGCAATAGTTGCACGTTTTTTGTTGCACTTGATTTGTGTTCGATGTTCCCTGCATTTGATTTGGGACGTTTGAGACTGTGTAACGGTTTGAATAGGTACTTGAATTATAAGATTTTTGTACAGGTTTTGCAAGATCTTTTGCATAGTGCTCAACGTGTTTAGGAGTTCTAGGTGGGGTTTGTTTGAACAGTGTTTGTCTTGCACTGTTCATTGCGCGTATTTGATCTTCTTGGATAGCAAACCGCCCTGCTTCGGATAGCGTTGTAAAACCTTTAGTACGGAGCATTGTACCGATGTCGGGATAATTTAGTCCTATCTCGAACACTCTTAGAGCAGTTTCTTCAGTCGCCTTCATTCTACCTATCAACGAGTTGTCGTCAATTTCCGCGTTTAATTTTTCAATAATTTTTCCGCGACACAGATCTACTCTATGTAGATATTCGGTGATAGTTTCGGTTGCGAATTGGAACATTGATTGTAATTCAAGATTTAGGTGAGATATCGTCTTGACATTGGAAAATTTTTCGATAAGGAATGATCGAAGGTCTCCCCAAGAAGCATACTGTTTACTATGCACATCCGATGCGTTTGTACCCACGATATTGTTTAGGGCATAGATTAAAAGGATTCGTTTCTGATTTTCTGATGCTAGTGAAAATGCTGAATCACATGATCTCGCGAATTTGTATACTTGACCGGGTTGATTTGTATCAAAATTTGGTATTAATTTTAGAAGCGTATTTATTTCTAGCGCCATTTCAGAATTTAAGTTAGGGTAGATTTCGTTTTTAATTTCTAAGGGCATGAGTTTCGTAGAGATATGCGATTTGAGATTTATATATAATATGTGAATATAAGCACAGTGATATAATGGAAACACAGATAATATGGAACACAGTAAAATAGAATAACACAATAACACAGGAATAGAAAACACAATGAAATGGAAATGGAATACACAGAGGAATCGAGCAAACAAGTTTAGCCACTTACCAACATAATAATATTATTTTAATTTGCATGGTTTCGGCAAATCTTTATTAAAGCCCTCCGGGCACCGTCCAGGTCCTTTTGGCGATGTTTGTCCTAGGTCCTGATCGTTTCGATTTGACTATATCCAGTACCGACTGCGCCAATGTAAGATATTGGAAGCAGAAAACTTGTTTTTAAAAAACAATTATATTTTTATTTAGATTATTACAAGAGTTCTCACTGTGGAGACTGGAATTAGAATGAATATAATAATAGGGAGTTTGGGTTTTATACCCTTACTCTTATCGCTTATGACTAACAGAATGTTCTGACTAACTTAACTAACTTAGTGACTAAGAGATTACAATTTGAGAAAGTAGAAGATAGTAAATGTTATCTTCGACGGAAGTTGTTATCGTCAGTTTAAGGTCTAATATTAATGACTAATGTTAACAGAGGTATGCTATGACTAGTTGTGTAGGGTACGTAACAAAGGCACCATAATAATGTATTTACCTTCAATCTGAAAACATGTGTTTGACTTCAACCCAAAATCATGTTAGCAGGTTGTAAACAACTTCACGACATCTCATTATTTCCTAAACAAACCGCGATAAGCGATATAAAAATAATGGAGGGCTCTCGGGACACTTTTTACGTTTGTTCTTTGTGAAAAAGTCGGCAGTTTTTGCTCGGCACCTGTTTTTGCATCGATATCGCACGAGTCTACCACCCGTGCTCTAATAAACACTAATCGGAAACATCTCAAAAAGGAAAGAATTATGGTATATTTAAACAATTTATAGCTGCCGAAAAACAAGAAAACAAGATAAGCCTCCGGTTTCAGATAAAGCATTTTTTTAAATGATTTGCCGAAATGTTTTGTTCTACACTAGCTTTTGCCTGCGGCAAAGTGCCTTTCAATCAATGTATTTTTTATTTGCGCGTAAGATAAAAACTATCGACAGTTTTCGGCGTGACGGTTATTATTTTATACCCCTTATAACCTATATGTTGATAAATAAATCCAGATCTATCCGTTGAGTGGTTCTCGAATTAAAACCGAACATAGATACATAGAGACAGACAGAACAAATTAAAAATATTGAAATTTTAGCCTCAGCACAAAAATAATTAATAATTAACCGATGTCACTATAAATATAAATATATTAAAACGCCAATCTGTTGTTCTTTGATGACGGCAAAGGCAGACCCATTAATTAAAATTTTTACATAATTTTTAACTATTATTTGATGTGCATATTTATCCTACATAATTATCATATTACTTATATATATATTATTATTTATTTACATGTTATAAACATTTAATAGACACCAGTTCATAGCTGCTAATATTTATACCCTACTTTTACTGTAATAACCTAACTAGAGCGCCCGCTGCAAAATGATCCAAAACAAACTTTAAACGTATCCAAACAAAGAGGCTCGCTGATAATCAGCGCTGTAGGAACTCTCGACAAGTTTCCGACGGCAAATGCTGAGCGGGCCACCTTTTGCCAAACAAAAGCTGTTCAATGTATGCTAGCTTAAGAGTGTATGGTTAACCATGTAACACTTTATTTATAAGTAATTTATTTTGTAAGTTACTTGCCTTCTTGGTTAATTTGTTAGAATTTAAGTTAGTATTATAATATCTTGTTTTATTTTTTACTGTATTTTTTGGCAATAAATTCCATTCTTTCTTTTTTTTTTTCACTTACAATTTTGCTAAAATATTCCATGAAAAGACAGTTTAACTACATCATTATTAGTATGTACCAGTGGTACGATTAGAAATACCTAGATGAAAAAATGTTTTCCACGCATCACATATAAACAAAATAATTGTATTTACTTACGTGGACTCCACGTGCATTTAAATATTTAAATTGTTAATCGTTGTCAAAGGTGAGTTGGAATAATACGTTAATAAAGTCATTATCATTATTGACAACAACATTACACTGCTGTTTTGAATATTTAACGAGTTCTAATGAATGATATTTCACTGCTAAGTGAACTAATACTGTCATAAATTGCATACAAATTGTCGATTGGCGTGATTGTTTCAAGTTCGATTAGTAAGTTGGTTTTGTTCTTTTTCTGAGCACGAGCTTAGCCCGAAGAGAACCTAATCAGTTCTGTTCTGTGACTGTTATTACCATCAATGGAATTTCTTATGCTTATAATGTAGCGTTAGCAAAATAGTTTCAAATAAAAAAATGTCAAAACACTGTCTTTTTGTGATAAATACACACAAGAATGAAACCGACGAACTAATATCGAAAAGTGTACAAGTACAAGTGCTGTGTACTTGTGTACACATTTCATTATTAGTTTGTCGATTTCATAGTATATTTGCTTAGTATGCCCAACCGGTTTCGGTTTTACACCATTATCAAAGGTTTCAAGATTAATGATGTTATTACGTGCAATAAATGATTTAAAACAATGAAGTATGTTATTAATCATTAATCTCTCTTTTTCTTATTACAAATTGTTCATTGGTGTCCAATGCTACAACGAAAAATACTACCCGATAAAAACAAAATTATTGTTGTCACATCGACGTGAAATTTTGAAAAATTTACATGAATGTTTGGCGCGGTCCTTAAATTTCAAACCAAGGAAATGTCAAAAAAACAGAGTTGCATCCGTCAACCTCTCTCTTCCAGACACTTATTTCTCGATACGGTATCGGTTTCCTTAGCGAGTGTAATTTGATATTTTTTTGCTGACCGTACAACCGAGAGCACACTTTGACGTCTTAATCCAATCACGGGAATTAGTTATCATCATATTACAAACAGGACCATTGTTTTATAAATTATTAGCTTATCGAATGTTTCTAATAGTGTGTCGAAACGATTAACATTCGACAAATTATGGTAGGTCGAATGAATAAGCAGATTATTACAATAATATGCGATATAATTTGCTGTTTTTAAGGTTTTCTTTTTATGGAATTTTTGTTATTTGTAGTTTCCTCCAGACAACTTACTAATTTTTGACATTTTGTGACGACCTCCTTGTATTTTTAATATAGACGGACTCACGGAGATATATTTGACCATTGACCTAAAGGTAAGGACCAGGCCAACGAAGCGAGTAAATGACCCCAGTACGTAAGTGCTAAAATGCCAATTTAGCACAAGCGCGACTCAGTGTTCCGCGGGAGATTGTGCAGTGTGTTTGTGTTTGAACTTCTATTAAAAATGCCTTGTTGCACAGTAAAAGACTGCAAAAACTATGAAAAAAAATTTAAAAAGCCAGATGGGATATCGTATCATCAGAAAGTAACCGTACATCATGCTTTTTGCTTGTTTAACAACTAAATAAACCATTTTCGAAGCGATAATTATATTATCGAAGTCCATAATGGCGGCCATGATGTTCGCTACCACCTCACGCGAGTTTGAACAAAAGCAACTTTGTACGGGCGTCATTTTTATAAACCTGTATTTTATTTTTGTCTTAGAAACTTATGTAGGAAATTTAAAATTTTGCTAAGGGGAACTTAATATACGATACTAGGAAAATATAATAATAATAGGAAACTAAAAATCAGATGAAAAAAATAATGAACTTTATTTTCAGAAGTAAAATACCACGAAAACATTTTTCTGATGTCAGTAAATCTAATAATAACTTCGGCCTGGATAATACTAGAGAGCTATTTTTTTTAGGAAAAGATTTGGTTAGCAGACTAATGGAATAAACTTAGTTTCATTTGTCTAGCTTTTTACCCGACTACGGCGAGTAAGTAAGTAAGTTAGTTACATACATATATGAACCCTGAAAATATGTATAACTCTTTTTGGACGGTCGTGTGCCCTGAAATGAACCCTGAAAATAGCAAACTTTTTTTACATACATACATACATGAAAACATAACGCTTTTTTATGGGAAGTCATGTAAAAAAATAATCGTTATCATTATAATCATATTAATGCAATGCAATTCAGTAGCGGAATCTCAATTCGGCTCGAAACTGGTGCTATAGGGCCTTTATGGATTTTTGTAGCAGTCGGATTGAATGCCAATTGTATCTTAAAAAATATGTACACAAATAGCGAAAGTGATTATTGTAAATTGCAAGTAACATAATTAAAATTGTATGTGTATATCGGTGTGGAACTGACTTATTACCATAAAAAAGAAATTAAGGATTCATATACGCACGTACAAGGTTACATCGCACACCTACGCAACGCGGCATTCATGTTCGCGCCAAACCCGAGTGAAGTTAGTACCAGCGAGACAGAGAGAAAAATATGAAAGAAATATATGATGTATGAAAGAGAGAGATATACTAACGTCCGAGGCGTCATAAAGTGTGGTGCCGGTTGTAGTTTGGGAAAATGTTTAGATGGGCATCTCCTTCCTTCTTGAACTCATTGTATTTGACATAGGAAATATACTATTCAGAATTTTTGCATATACCTAAATTTATACCCATATCAAGAAAAAGAAGAAATAAAGGTTTCCTCCGTAATATCCATACTTATACAACGTGTAACAGAAAGGTGTAACCATATTTGAAGAGCTTATTCAGTCAATGGTATAGAACAACTTTTTACTATGCATCCAACCCTGAAATCTCAAAAAAAAATCTGCTCTTTCATACATTTTGGCCGAGCGGCATTGCATTTTTCTATGAAACAGTTGATTTTTTTTCGAGATACAGGTTTTGTTCCATTGTAAAAGTTGTTCTATACCATTGACTGAATAAGCTCTTCAAATATGGTTACACCTTTCTGTTACACGTTGTATAAATAACTTGGTCACATTAATTAAAAACAATGATGTAAAACATTCCCTCTTTAGTTGTTTAAATTGTTTTATACAATTTTACTTGAAATTTGTGTGCTGATTTCGGATCTATTCTCAGTTTTTCTCTATAACTTCGGAATAGTTGTCGAAAGCAGATTGAGTTTTGAAAAATCGTCTGTTATTTACTAGTTTAAGTATGGCGGCCTGAACAACTCGACAACAGGTTGGCCTGCATGTAAGGTCAGATTGAGCACCTGATTTTGCATCAATCAGAACTGAAATTTATGACATTTCCTTTTTGATTAAAATATCGTGCTCTAATTAAGGCGCTACGGAAAAAAATCGACACTATTAGAACGTGCATATCTACTTCAGTAAATAATGTATTATTTTGATAAAATAGTATATTATTTTTGGATTCTTTTTCTAGGGATCCGTTAGAACAGAAACGCGGTTGGAAAAATTCGGCTCGATAGAAATATTTATTGAAATGAGGTCTTTTTCGACACCAATTCTCCTGGTTTGACAATTTGGAATGACATTTAGACTGCAATTATATTTTATTAGATGGATTGTAACAGTATCTAGGACCTGGTTAAACGAAATTTTGATAGCAACTTTAATATATTTTATATTAATAAAAAACCGACTTTTCGCTACTTTTCCTCGAATCTGTCCCTCTCGCACTGAGGATTTTTTCGCATATGGACTAAAAGGGACGCTAAAACTTTTACATATCGCCTTAAGCCGTTGCTGTTATCACCACCAAGAAATACACGCTCACGAAAAACCGAGTTTTTATTTAATAACTCAGCTTAAAGATGAAATTACTATAATATTCCAAAATTTTTAGACGGGGCATATTGGTCACTGAATTTTAATACAAATCTCAAGGCTGTATAATTTAAGGAAGGCCCTTTAACACTCGAAAAACGTGAAATTTAGAGGTAAATTCGTAATTTTTTTCTTTCGAGACAACTTAAAGTTTTGCGTTTTTTTATAAAATATTTAGATCAACCCTACAGTTTACTATCTATATTATTTTCATTAAAACAAATGACTAAGTTACACAATGTGAAATGGTCATTTGAAATTGTGCATCTGACTTTATATATATATTTTTTTTGGCTTCAGGTTTCAGTAATACTTCTTTTTCATAGAAAAGCCTTGGTTGTGTACGGACAGAAATACGCTTAATAATGTTATTTAATTTGTAAATTAAGCCTTAATCACAAATTCTGTTGTTATCATCAATATATGTCAATAATTTTTTAAAATCATGTTATGCATGACGTACTATAATTTATTCGAAAGTAAGAAAAAAGTTGTAAACTTTCTGTATTTTTAGGGGATCTCATAAAACTTGAGACGTGGTAGAGAAAATTTGAGTTTAGATTTGGTTTTGAAATAATACAACTATTTAAAAGAACAAAAATATTCAAGAATTAAAACCATTATTTTTATAATATACCTATCCTATACATATTAACTAACTTACGATTCCACTTCACAGTTACCCAACATTAACACCTCTCCCGAATAACTATATTTATTATAATGACAAAGTATCAATTTGTCCATCGATTCGATGGCGCCACAGGATATTTACCATCCAAACCCTTTACCGGCCCCTGACGCCATATAAGACCTTGGTCTATGGTCTTCATAGGCCCATAATGACACCACTGAATTGACCAGCTATCCGTCGGTGTCTATAAAGCCATTAACATATCTTTTTCTCTCGGCTCGTTATCTAATGCGGGAATCCTTTCAATCTATCGAGTCTATTGTTTTTCAACCACTTTTTGTGTTGATATCAATATTTTTTCGATCGTTGCTTCGATAAAACTGTGATTTGTTCGAAACAGATATCGAATGTAAGATGCCTTTAGGCCTCTTATGATGCGTATATCATTTGTCGGCAGCCTTTTGTTTTCTAAATATTTCTTCTCATGTTAAGGTACGACACGATTAGAAATGATTCATAATAACACGCTCTGATTTTATTATGTGTGTAAAGTTATCCTAAATAATGTCATTTTAATTTGGAATTAGGTGACAGTAAACCCAAAGTTATTTATCGTCTTTTAACATACTTTGAAGGAATTAGGCGCATTATCGATTCTCGTAAAATTTGCATCGTTTATGTTTGTTTCACTTATTTTATGAAGCGTTAACTAAACGGACTCTGGACTACAGGGTGTTTAAATAATTGTTTGTAAAATTTAAACTGTAAATAAAGAACAAGTATTCAGTTTGTCAGATAACACCAACTTCTACCTTTAAAAACCGGCCAAGTGCGAGTCGGACTCGCGCACGAAGGGTTCCGTACCATTATCTATAAAAACGGCAAAGAAAAAACATGTCTGTTGTATGGGAGCCCCCTTAAATATTTATTTTATTCTATTTTTTTGTATTTTTTGCTATAGCGGCAACAGCAATACATCATGTGTGAAAATTTCAACTGTCTAACTATCACGGTTCATGAGACACAGCCTGGTGACAGACGGTCAGACGGACAGACAGACAGACAGCGGAGTCTAAGTAATAAGGTCCGTTACCCTTTGGGTACGGAATGTGATTCACGCAAAACGGCCTTTTTAGAGGACCAGAAGGGGATTTTCTGACAGTTCATTAAAACAAAAGAAACCTTGGTTCCAAATTACTCGACAGATGGCGTTGACGTGACTTTGTCTGAATAAGTGTTGCCAATGGGCGCTTTTGTAATTTTGTTCGGTAACGGCGGCACGACACGATATTTTTTACCGTCACGTTTTAACAGGGACTCATGTCGTGATGTAATGTTTTATGTTTATGTAAATTGTAAGATTAAAATAATTTGTTTATTACGACCTCCATTAAAAATTCAACAGTTATTTTTTTTGCACATATCTCGTTATCACCATGGTTTCTATCATTATTAAATTAGTTTTTATTTTTTATTATAAATGAAATCGTTTACATCAAACATGTTTTTGAGTTGGCAACTCTTGCCATGTCTCGTCAACGCCATCTGTTGAGATATTCCGAACTATTTCTTTTTTTAATTAGCTGTCAGAAAATCCTTCATTGCCCGAGAAATTTTGTTGAAAATTCATATGTCAGCCATTTACGTATAATTGTATGATAAAACATGATCTTTTGTAATGTGTTACTGTGATTCATATTCAAAAAGTTATCTAAGCGCTTCGGTATGTGAACTGAACAGAGTAGAACTCAATAAATAATTAATAAATAATTACATTCGTGTGGAAACTACTATTTTCAATTGTATATTTAGACAAACACGTAGGTTATTGTGTTGAACGTTTTTTTTAACCTTTAATTTTTTATTATCTATATATCATTTTAAAACTTCTTACGAATTAAAATCACCCTGTAGATCTACGTTCAGTTCCAAATCAGGGTCTACAATAGAAAGTCGATCGTTCAGGCTTAAGTTTTAAATCCGACATTAAGGACATTTTAATGAAGACTTTAAATTTGAAGATATAATTTGTATATCACGCACGCGTATTTTGCTACTAAAGGAGTATTGGCAAAGTAAAATGGCAAAAATTGGCTTGTTTGTTTGTTATTGTATATCATATGATTCAGTAATATCAATCAACAATTTGCGAAACATTTATAGCAGTGGAATAATAGCTTATGAAAGCAAGTCAGCCACTTTTTATCCTAGAAAATATTCAGAACAGTTTCCCGAAGATAACAAAAAACGGACGAAGCCGAGAGCAAAACGCTAGCACATGCTTATGCTTACTGGATTATGGCTTAAGCAAGGTTGTCAACTCAACCTACTTTATGGAAGCAATTTAATATGGAAAGGGATGATCGTTGCAAAGTAAGCAATTTGTTACATATTTTATGAATAGATTTTTACATTTCGTAAAAGCGAAACATTTAACATCTCTTTCTGCAATAATCGTGGTCAATAAATTGTTGAAAAATACTCGTGTTGAACTGTTGAATTTCTTAACTTAATTTTGTGTTTGTGAAAAAAATGTATACTTAGACACGACTGCAGCAGACGTTTGCGATGAGTTGATAGCACTACAATGTTATTATATGTTGATAATATGGTATCGATTCGGCATTACACGTCTTAACTTATTTGACAGAATTAACCTTATTTTAAGCATCTTATCTTTTTCTTTCTTTATCGAAAAGACAAGGATAGAACGCTTAAATTAAGTTTAGTCCTGTCAAATAAGTTAAGATGTGCTTCACCGAATCGGTACAAATATATAACTTGTTGGTAATTTACAATATACACTCATGGATATTAAGGGAACGCAAGAAAATATTTGATTAAAACTTTTTGTGACAATTTTTTTTTTCGTTGTTTTTGTGATTTTGTTTCGAAAAGCCAGTCCTTTTGGTATTTTATGCAAGATTTGGGTATAATTAGTGCATCAGGTAAAAATAAATACTTGTGAAAGAGAAAACACTATTTCACGAAACAAAATTACACCAAAATACTGAATAAATGTTGCCCACTTCTACTTGATTTATTGTAATTCATATGAAGTTTTTTTGCGTTCCTCTAATTTTGTCCCTAAATGTATAATGAACAACTATTTTGCGCAACAAGTATTAGCTGTTCATTATTAGGATTCCGTACCCGAAAGGCAAAACGGAGCCCTACGCTATCCGTCCGTCTGTCTATCTGTCCGTCCGTATGTCACGTGTCTCTAGCTCTGAAGGACCTGCAATTTTGATGTATTTATTTATAATAAAAAAACATTAATTATTGACCCAAAATAAAACTTAAATAACATTAAAATTAGACTATACCTATAAATACAAATACAGCAAATTACAAGATATATACCTACCTACATGCATAATTTTAAAATTATTAAAATAAATAAAAAATGCTGGCCAGATCATCACCGTCGTTCGGTAGTGTACCCAGAAGGCTGGCAGCATTGCTTCGCTGATTGATGTTATGTAGCATTTATAATATATATAATTGGGTCTACCGCGATCAATTTATACCTTTTTGCGAAAATAGGACCCCCGACGTTTTGAGACAGTTGCATGTCTCGTGGTCCACGGGAAACATTTTCGTAAAAAGGTAAAAATTTATCGCGGTAGACCCGGTTATATATACAATGTGTAACAGAAAGGTGTAACCATATTTGAAGAGCTTATTCAGTCAATGGTTTAAAACAACTTTTACTATGGAACAAATCCTGTATATCGAAAAAAAATATTATTTGCTTCATAGGAAAATGCAATACCGCTCGGCCGAAATGTATGGAAGGCAGAATTTTTTTTTGAGATTTCAGCGTTGACTTCATAGTAAAAGTTGTTCTATACCATTGACTGAATAAGCTCTTCAAATATGGTTACACCTTTCTGTTACACGTTGTATATTATAATGTGTACGAAATGCGAGAGTTTAAAGTTATGTAGAATGTGCAATTCCTACTCGCGCTTGAAAGGTTTTTTACTCCCATTCAGGGAAGTTGTTCAGTAGATCCATTTATTTTAGTTTCTTATATTTATTTTAACAATTCCTGTAATTTATTTTTTAAGTTTATTACATAGTTTTATGTTTTTCAAGTTTCTTTTCACAAAATACATTCTTGTGATTAAAACAAAATACATTTTTCTAGATAACATTGTTAGCTCCCACTCTATATTCATGGTCTCAACACTCCGTTTCATACCTTCTAATGTTTTATTCATTTAATAATAGTTTCATAATCGAAAGCGTTTCGTATTTGGTCTTGATTTTTTTTTTTGATACTGGATCTACTCGTAATTTGATAAACTACATATACAACCCGGTCACATTATCTCGAGACCTGGCGTCGATGACGTCACGTCGCGTCGGCGCTCAGATATAGACGCGCCGTGGCGAGCGCGGGGAGGTGAAAGGAGAACGGGCGGGTGGTTCGCATTCCAGCGAGGTCTCGAGATAATGTGACCGGGTTGTATGTACATATACAAGGTGGCGCAAAAGAAATGTCATAATTTGAAATGGCTGCCATTTTTGCAGATGGCGCTAAATGTCACTGTGAATTTATGATGTAGATATATAGAGAATTGGTTCAATTCAAATTTTGACATTACTTTTGCACCACCTTGTATAATGTACTTATAAAGATTTTCTCCATTTTTTTTTGTCATACCGTAATTTAGACGATCTATCTGTATGTAGTTATTTACAGAACTCACTACCACTGTTTTTGTCGATCGAAAGTTTCATTTTGCTCTCAAATGGCTGACAGTAGAGATACTGACATTCCTATTGTACACAGAAAATAAGAGATTTCTACCAGTCTACCTATGAAGAGAATAGATCATAATTTGTATAAAAGTAGACATACATACGTGTATGAAATGAATGAAGATATAATAAATATATTATATTTTATAGAATTAAATGAGACTTGGGGATAATTCATGATTTATATAAAAACGGCTCACCTCAATACGAGTTATGATCGGGATAGCCGACCAGTTTCAGCAGAATTATTTAGATTAAGAGGATATGCGAATTTTATTTTTGTCACTGTCGCCCCAAGCGAAAAATCGCACAGTGCGAGAGGGGCGGATTCAGGGCAAAAGGGAAAAAAGTTGGTTTTATATTTTTATTAAAAAAACTAAAATAGCTAGCAAAATTTCAAATATTAAATCTCTAGATATTGTTGAAACACACCTAATAAAATATTTTTGAGTTCTGTATATGGTTCCTGTTCGTCAAACGAGGAGAAAAAGTGTGTTTGAAGACCTCATTTCAACAATTATTTCTATCGAGGAAAATTTATCCAAACATGTTTTCCAATTTGAAAACCCTAGATTATATAGTCAAAATGCATATACCAGAAATCTATTTAAATGTTCCGTGTATTTCATGAAATATACAGAAAAGAAACACCCGTATATTTTTGCATATCGCCTTAAGGCATTTACTGCGTTCGCCGCAGAATAAAGAGCCACTAAATACACCTGGTGTTTATTCCATCCCATGTGACTGTGGCAAGAGTTACATTGGTGAAACGAGACGGAACGGAACACATTAGATGCATGAGAAAACTCGATTGCAACGGATCCGCCGTTGCAGACCGTGTCATAAATTCGGATACTACACATTTCATGAGATTCGATAAAGTGAAAGTGCTAGTTCGTGAAAAGTTATTTGTGCCACGTAAAATTCGCGAATCCATAGAAATAAGCCGACGTCCGAATTTCAATAGAGACAGTGGTTGGGCTTTGCCCGCGGTGTGGAAACTTGTGCTAAAAACAGTTACCGGATCACTCACAGACTTTAGTGAAGTGACGTAGATACTATAATATTTCGTGGTTTCATTTTCAATATAAATCAACAGGTAGTCCTTTGACCTACAAGGCAACACTCGCACGCTTTAATAGTTTTATTTAAGTATTTTATAGTTTTAATCGATTTTTATAAATCGAATCAAAATCGTTACTGTTACCCTCCTTACCGGTAGCCATGACAGCTCATTCTTTTTCCGTGCGAGGCAACGAGTGCACGCGCTCCAACCTTCGGTCGTTACTTTAATTTGAAACAAGTTTGCATTTTGAGGGTTTGAGATGCCTAAAAGATCTTACGAGGAGAAGATTGATCGTTACAAGAAGAAGATGAGGAAACTAAAGGATAAACATCGTCATAAACGAAGACGTCTGGATAATTCCATTTCATCCTCAGACCAGGATGACCCAAATAATACTGAAGGTCAGTTAATTTGTACCGTAATTATTTTTATGTGTGCCATGCAAGTACTGTTCAAAGTGAAAGTCTTGTTGTGGTAAATTGCCATAGATTCTAATTTGAGCGCGGCAAAAATCTACCCGCCATAGATTCGTAAATGAACGAGGCGTTTGGTTTTTAATGAGGTCATGGATGTTTGTGAACCATCCCTGATAAAATACCTATTTCATGTACGGCTTACGTTAGGTTTATTATTTTTGTCCTCTAGGAAGCCAAAATGGAATGTGGGATGTTGGGGAGCAGCTACCCGGTCCCGACGAACCTCAGATTTTAGCTCCACGGGAGCCTACCATGAATCAACCAAATGACCCATCGCCAGTGTCGGCTCCACTCGAGCCAGTCCAAATTTTGGATGACTCGAGTTTCCCACCTCTGGATTCAGAGATTTTATCAGCTCTCGGTGAAGCGACTGATCAAGGACCAACATGGGGTCAAGATATTCATAACAACTTAACCCAGTTATGGCAACCTTTGCTCAAAAAAGGAATGACTAAAGAGAACAAAGATAAGGTCATAAAACAGTACCTTATACCCAGTAACTGTACTTTGCTGCAAGCCCCAAAGCTAAATATTGAGATCTCAGCGGCAATTCTTGAGATGGTAAGATTACGTGACAAAAAAGTTGAAACTACCCAACAACAGCTGGGTGTGGGTATTACAGCCATTAGCAGGGCGATGACGTCATTACTGACAAGCGATGATAAGGTGGAAGTGATCAAAACTCTTAGTGATGGCTGTCGCATTTTATGCGATTTGCATTATTCCGAAACTCAGGCTAGAATTAAAATGATTACGCCTGGTTTGGCTAAACCATTCCTCAATGTCATACAGGATAGCGAGCGAGATGAGACGCTATTTGGAGGTAGTCTACCGGAGAAAATTAAAGCGTCTAAGACAATCGAAAAACAGGGATTGCAGATCAAAAAGAACACGCAATCAGCCAGGCCGCATCCCGTCGTAGCTCAAAACCCAATGCCAGTCCGCCAACAGTTCCAGGGAAACTGGGCCGGGCCTTCCCGCTACCCGACGAGCAGGGGGGGGCGAGGAGGACAGAGGAGACTCAACACATCATCGCGTCGACCAGTTCCGGCAACTGCGACGACGGCGCAATCCAGAGCGAATCAGGGCCGGTCACGTGCCCCAACACGCAACTAATACAGGTACATTCAGGCCGGGTTCAATTTTTCTATAATTGTTGGCTCCGCATTACGAGTACCGCTAGTATTCTCAATTGGATCCTGAACGGTTTGCCTATTCCGTTTATAAATAAACCGGTTCAGCATAATGTACCTCGAATCGCTTGTTCACCGAGTGAACAACGCGACATGTCATCAGCAATTGAAAACTTAAACAAGTTGGGTGCTATATTACAGGTAGAACCAAGTTTTGATCAGTTTATCTCTAGTACTTTTTAGCTCCAAAGTCTAATGGAAGTAAAAGGTTTATTCTGAATCTCAAATCATTAAATCAATTTATTCCTAAATTGCATTTTAAAATGGAAGATTTCCGAACAGCCTGTAAGTTAGTACAAACCAACTGGTTTATGGCAACTATAGAGTTAAAGGAGTCGTACCTACTTATTCCTATAGATATTGAATTTCGTAAATATCTCAGATTCCAATACATCGCGCCAAATTCGAGCGAAATTATCACTTATGAATTTAACGCTATGCCGTATGGACTCGCGACAGCACCGAGGTGCTTCACTAAAATTATCAGAGAGGTTGTAGCTTATTTACGTGGTAAAGGGTTTAAATCTGTCTGCTTTTTGGACGATTTGTGTTGCTTAGGCGGTAGTTACGAGGAATGTCTTCGTAACGTGAAGGAAACTGTGAGGTTATTTGAATGTTTGGGGTTCGTAATTAATTACGAGAAAAGTTGTTTGCAGCCACAGAAAACATGCAAGTTTTTAGGATTTATTTATGACACCACAGAAATGACCCTTTCGTTACCTTTAGATAAACGTAATAAGATAGCCCACTTGGTCCAAAAATTTTCAAAACTACCCACTGTATCAATCCGAGATTTTTCTCAGTTGATAGGAGTTCTTGTGTCAGCGTGTCCGGCGGCGCGCTATGGTTGGTTATACACTAAAATATTTGAGCGGCAAAAATATTTATTTTTACAGCAGAATGGCTCGTTTGACGTAAAGGTTAAACTCCCCAATATAATATTGGATGACCTGAACTGGTGGAGTGAAAATATTTACAAAGTAAATAGTCCAATAAAAAACTCCAGTTATGTGTTGGAAATTTACAGCGATGCCTCACGCACAGGTTGGGGTGCATTTTGTAATGGATTACGGGTTAATGGTGCTTGGAAGGATTGTGAGCTTCGATTTCACATTAACTATTTAGAGTTATTGTCAGTGTTTTTAGCCCTCAAATGTTTTGCTCGGGATAAATCCGAATGCACAATCTTACTCCGCGTAGATAACACCACGGCTATAAGTTATATAAACCGCATGGGTGGTATACAATTCACCCATTTAAACGGGTTCCCTACGTGAAATCGAAAGTTGATTATGCGAAACATTTTACTTCGAACACGATCTGTCGACTACCCGATTTTGCGATGCTACGATACGTCTAAGCCTTCTTTAGCCGATGTAACGTTACTGCGAATTTCGTTTCTCCGATAGTCTTTACACCGAGAGGTTGTTATGTCGACGATTCATTTGGTCGATGTAACATTACTTCGAATTCTGTTAAGAAATGAGATAAGAACAAAAACTAGACTGTACTGAACCAATCTCTCTGTTGGCGATGTCTACTATTATGACAAAACGGACACAATATTCTGATATGTTAGTTACCATAATTTATTGTGTTAATCATTTTGTAAAATTATTACATATTTATTAATTAATAAGGAAATATAAATTACATTATTTCAAGGTATTTTATAACTTAAGTTGTCACACTTGATTCAATTCATAGTGACGCCGGATCTCTAGTAATGCCATTTTTGCTGGCGTGAAAATAAAATTATCATAAAATGATAAAATTTAAGAGAAGACAATAACAAAAAATTGCATTCACATAAATTTATTTTTAACAAAGAATATAAATACAGAACTTTTCATTAGTATTAAATGTAAAGAAGAATATAATCAGAACAAAGGGCCACGCATGAACGTAAGAGATGTTTTTTTTTTTTTAATTCTGCAGATACGTGCGAAATCCCATACTACAATTAGGTATTTACAACATCAAAAGCGGTTTTCTAAGTACCTATATCGTTTATCCGATGTTATAATATCACATTATAACACCACCATTCTGCGCTGTAGTCAGTATGAAGGTCACCGCGGCGCAACGCTTTGATCGTCCATCGCCAACAGAGAGATTGGTTCAGTACATCTTCGTGGGGTTTCACCGCATCTGAACTCTATGGACGAGTTTACCTGTCTAGTTTTTGTTCTTATCTCATTTCTTAACAGAATTCGAAGTAATGTTACATCGACCAAATGAATCGTCGACATAACAACCTCTCGGTGTAAAGACTATCGGAGAAACGAAATTCGCAGTAACGTTACATCGGCTAAAGAAGGCTTAGACGTATCGTAGCATCGCACAATCGGGTAGTCGACAGATCGTGTTCGAAGTAAAATGTTTCGCATAATCAACTTTCGATTTCACCTAGGGAACCCCATTTAAACACACTTTCCCGTGACATTTGGCAATGGTGCGAGATGAGAAAATTGTGGCTCTTCGCTTCGTATATAAACACGAAGGACAACATTGAAGCCGATGAAGAGTCACGTAAGGTTAACCCTGACGTGGAGTGGGAATTATCGGATGCTGCATTTAGGTACATTGTTAAAAAGCTGGGTCAACCGGAGATTGATTTATTCGCTTCTCGCATCAATGCTAAGTGTCACGAATATGTGTCCTGGAAGCAGGACCCGGATGCCATAGGTGTTGATGCATTCACAATAAGCTGGAACCGAAAATTCTTCTATGCGTTCCCACCATTTTCTTTAATAATAAACTGCATACAAAAGATTATTCAAGATAAAGCTACGGGTATCCTTGTTTTTCCTATGTGGCCTGCACAGGCCTGGTACCCGCAACTGATGGATTTATTAGTGGCGGATGTAGTTGTTTTGAAGCCACGTCCAAATCTAGTATTGTCGCATTTCAGACATCAACATCCGCTGCACCTGACGCTTACCCTGGGAGCAGCGCTGCTCTCGGGCGCGCGTTCTCCCGCCGCGGCACGCCACCTGCCACCCTGCGTCTGATGCTCGCCTCACTGTCCAATAGTACGTTACAGCAATACGGCGTTTGTTACAAGCTGTGGTGGCAATATTGTCAGGACAATAACTATGATGTTTTCGAGTGCTCTGTCTTACATGTTGTGATTTTTTTGACTGAGCTGTTTGAAAAGGGTGCTTCTTACGGTACGCTTAATAATCATCGCTCAGCGCTATCCTTGCTCCTTGGAAACAATTTAGCTTCAGACGACTGTGTCAAACGACTCCTCAAAGGAGTATTCAAGTTGAGACCATCTTTACCCAGATACTCCAGTACCTGGGATCCTCAGCTAGTGTTAAGTCATATTGCGGAATGGGTTCCCAATAGCCAATTAAGTTTAGAGAAATTGACGAAAAAGCTTGTCGTGTTATTAGCTTTGTGTACCGCACATAGAGTGCAGACTTTTTCTCTAATTAAAATTAGTAATCTTAAAATAAGTAAGAACGGAATCGAAATCATAATAACGGATATTATTAAAACTTCAGGAATAGGACGCGACCAGCCAGTTTTGTATTTACCATATTTCAGTGAAAATATTTCGATTTGCCCGGCTACAACGCTTATAGACTATATGTCTAAAACAGAGGATTTAAGGCCTTCAGGCGTAGACCACCTCTTATTGACTGTGAAGCGTCCCCACAAGAACGCAACAGCACAGACAATAAGTAGGTGGATAAAACAAGCGTTGTGCGCGAGCGGCGTCGACGTGGCGATGTTCGGTGCGCACAGCGCCCGCCACGCCGCCACGTCGGCAGCGCGCGTGGCCGGTCTTAGCGTTGACCAGATCCGAAAGACTGCTGGCTGGACTGCATCCTCCCAGACTTTTGCTAAATATTATAATCGGCCTGTTGTAGCAGAGTCAAATTTTGCAAAATCTGTCTGTTTACCTTTCAATGATATCAATAATGATCCAGTTTAGTTTTTTCAACTACCTTTGTAAATTGATTTTTGTTTTTGTTATTTTCGAAAAGTAAAAATACTTATGATTATGCCTTCATCTCGTGTTTCATTTGTTGTGCATACAAACAGAACTCACCAGCACAAAACTTCATCTCTGAACATCTACCTGTTGATTTATATCGAAAATGAAACCACGAAATATTATATATGATCAAACGAACTTCTTAAGTGAAGTTCGATCGATATAATATGAGTGGTTTCATTTGAAGATATAAATCACCCAACCCACCCTAGACCCTGTTTTGTGCAGACACGAGAAGACTTGAACTCAAGTCGCAACTCTAAAAAGAATGAGCTGTCATGGCTACCGGTAAGGAGGGTAACAGTAACGATTTTGATTCGATTTATAAAAATCGATTAAAACTATAAAATACTTAAATAAAACTATTAAAGCGTGCGAGTGTTGCCTTGTAGGTCAAAGGACTACCTGTTGATTTATATCTTCAAATGAAACCACTCATATTATATCGATCGAACTTCACTTAAGAAGTTCGTTTGATCATATATAAGTTCCGCGTGTTTATCGTTGTTTGGTGACACTCCGGTAATTAATAACGCAAGCCCGGAAGTAACTAATTGTGCGGACGCCCTACTGGTCTGACCACCAATACCATCTGCATCGATGTCATCCCGAGCCCTGCGAGCCGTAGCCCGCAGTGTGAGGCGTAACGTCGTCGCGTAAACGTCTTCACTCGCCCAGATGAAGGCAGTCTAAATCTGCTGAAACTGGTCGGCTATCCCGATCATAACTCGTATTGAGATGAGCCATTTATATAAATCATATTATATTTTGCTTTAATAAGCTTTATTTATTTCTTTTGTTTATTTATTAGTATTAAAATATATTTTTTTGCATTCGACTGATGACGGCTCCGTACTGGGGACCGAAATACATCGAATTATAACTTTTAAATAAAATAAATACTATGAACGTAAAACTAACCTTATGTTTATATAAAATAATAAAATACATACTAGTTTTTTATATAAATAAATAATTATATTATTACCTATTACCTCTTTCCTCTGGAAACAGCGACGAAAACGACGACCAATCTTTTACCAGACAAAACAAGCTTCCGAAAATTATTGCCAAGATTATGAAAATTGTTAGGTACCTAAACTCATGTATATACCTATTAACAAAAACATAGGTAGTTATAACTATCTATTGCATGAGTTTAGGTAAAGTAGTGTATGAAACTGCACATAACTAGGTATTAAAACACTCGTGTGATAATCTCATAACCTCTTTTATGTATCAGTTTCATAAACTACTATTGAACTACCGAGCCCAGCCGTGTTTTAATCATAGTTATATTGTTGTATTTATAATACTATATCTATAGATTTTTGGGGTGGATTAATTAATAGAGATATTTGTTTTAGAGTGGGTTAGCTGCGCTGGCGCCGCGCCGCGGGCGACTAACGAACTTATAACTATATAGAACGAAGTGTTGGTTTTCTTCAAAGGTTTAAGGAGAATTTACATTAACCTAGATCCAGAATTTTGGAATCATAATTTTCAATAGTTGCTGGGGACATATTAAAGCCAATTCTGAAGGCTTTAATTTTAGTTTTAGTGCTGTCAAAACTAAATTTTCTTCATCGCAAAATAGTCCTTAAGTTTAAGGAAAAACAGTTCAGAATCGGCTTTAGTGTCTGATACTTAAGTTTACCTTGATTTTTCAGAAAATATATTTGATAATAATATAATTTACAATTGTATTGTGACCAAAACATCAGAACCAGAAGCTTAATATGCTATCGCAGGTATACTTTGTTCACTATTTGTCGAACTTTCAGTAGATTTACTAATTTCTTGAAAAGATAATGTGTGCAGTCTTCTTAAGATTATCGCTTCTGAATTGGGTGTCGGATCGGTCATCGATAAATAAATATTTATGTTGTATTAATGATAAAGAGCGTTTTTAGATGAGATATTAATAGATGACTCCCACTCTCAACAGCCTCAAGCCCAATACTTTAACTAACTCTAATACTCCTATAATCCAACATGAGATTTATTAATAAATTTGTTTCAACCGTCACGTTTAATTTATTTTGGATGTTTGTTTTAATAGAAATATCAAAATTTGAATATTTCGGTTCTCATGTCGAATAGATAAAATAATTTATAAACTGATGCCTTATTCATCACTTAAACTGACATATTTTAAAGTATTTTGGGTACTAATAAATGGTTTCAAAAAATTTAATTATACTATACTTAATTTTATCTTTTTGCGTTGTGTTATACTTATTTAATTTGAGATTTTAAGTAATATGATTTCTTTTATATTCATATTAGCATTAAAAAATAAAGGTGCTTTAATCAAAACTTGAGAAACAGAAAGATCTTTATAAAATCTTAGAAATGCAATTCCTAAAAAATAATTTGAAATATTCCGCTAAACACTCTTACCATGCTATTCAAAATGCAGACTCAAGCACCACCCGCCCCCCCGCATAAAACTTGCATAAGCAAAGCAAGCAGTACGAGCACAAAATAAAGCAATCTTAAATAACAAGCAAGAAAAATTATTATTAATATATCCACAAATTCATGATGGACTTCCGCAAAGTGACGCCTTTTTCAATAAATTTTATTCCTAAAAAATATTTTTGGTCACCGTCAGATCCCGCGTGATTTTGAAAAATGCTCAGGATAAAAAGCAGCAGGTTCTGTCGGAGATATAACCGTATATTATTTGAGCAAATACTTCTTGCCATGTGGTACCTTTTTCCATCATGTTCAGTTTTGGGAAAGCTTATCATATTAGTTTATCAAAGCTGACTTAGAATCCTAAGAATAGATTTTAATATCGCCGAAGGTTTAGGTGGATTGGAAACAAATACAGTGGCTATTTCGTATCCTTGAATCAGTTTTTATGATCACTGAATTCATCTTCCACCATCTTGTTTATGTTCGATTAAAAAGCGAAGTTAAAGTAACGATCTGATTCCTGTACAATTAACTTTACGAGTAAGGAGTTAACTGGTCATCTCACGTATACTCGCTTATCAAGAATTTAAAAATCGATTTTTTCGAGTAAACTTTAAACTTTCGCGATTTTCGCACATTATGAAGTACAAGATTCGGATCTTCCGATTTTCGAGTCGATTTTTTTGTAACTTCCTTGGACTGGGTTACTCGAAGAGTAACTTTTGGGAACCTCGTATCAGGCAAATCAGGTGCTCGGTCTCTCATCAAGCATAGGCTCAAATCTGCGTACTTATACCAAAGATTTCAAAAGTTTAGATGAGCCCTAGCACCTAAAATCTATTGCATTGTTTTTGAATGCGTGCGTTAACATAATGTCGACGCGCGCACACTTATGAGTGCGCAATCTGTCTACCTACGGTCAGCAAACTGATCAGACTACTAAAGTTGTTAAAATGATTAACTTTAAGTGCACTTAAGGCGTCCAACTGTCACTATGTTCAGATGAGCACTGATTCCATTTCCATTTAAAGGTGGAAACATTTCGGTGCTGTCATACCACGGTAAGGGCTTATCTTTAATTTTGAAATCTTTGATTTATACGTAATTTTTGTACGTCTGGTAACTCTGACGTAATCATTTCGCATTTTTATAACAACGCCTCACCTTTGACGAATGAGCCACAAAAGTCATACGATTGAATGAAATTGTTTGCTTCACTCATGGCTTATTTACCATTCACCTCATTAATTCGTAATCGATTTTAGCGATGTAATTCGAATCGCACGGAACGTTGTTCAGAGCTATCAAAACGAAATAGCAGACAGTTCGTCAAGTGATCAGATGCGATCGGCAACAATTACAAGTGATCAGCGCAACAGCAGCGCAGGAGCAATTTCTCAATAAAAATTATAACCGTATCGACCAAGATTTACCAATCTAAAATGACTCTTAATAGCTAGGCATAGAGCTCATAAATACCGGTTTAGTTGCCTAAATATCGCCCTCTTCTGCATTATTGGCCATAATAATGAGACTGTGATGGCCGTCACGCTACTTACGAATTAATTAATGATGTTTATGTAAATGTCATACGAGTCAAATTAGTACGTGGAAATACAGCTCTGTCATATTTATACGAGCTAAAAGGAAACAATATTTTCAATGCGAACTCAAAGCATTTTTAAGGGTTCACTCCGCCGTCCGTTTGTCTGTCTGTCTGTCCATCCGTATGTCACGGGTCTATATCTCTTAGACGGAATGAGACAGAGACCTGAAATTTTGATATGGTGTGTAAAATATTGACCTTAAACCGAGTATAGAATCAAAAATGTAATTTAATTATTTATTTTTCAACCACAAAACATGAAAATGGATCCGAATTAAAAAATTTATTTACCGTAGCATGTGAGATGTCATTGTCTAGAGCTTATTATGTAGCGTATAAATGTATTTTTATTTTTCTCAAAAATGTGAAATGGGGTGCTATCAAAGTGGTCATATTAAGAGGCTATGCGAATTTTATTTTTGTCACCGTCACTCCAAGCGAAAAATCGCGCAGTGCGAGAGGGGCGGATTCAGGGCAAAAGGGAAAAAAATTGGTTTATTATATTTTTATTAAAAAAAACTAAAATAGCTAGCAAATTTTCAAATATAAAATTTCTAGATATTCATGAAACACAGCTAATAAAATATGTTTGCGTTCTTTATATGGTTCCTATTCGTCAAACGAGGAGAAAAAGTGTGTTTGAAGACCTTATTTCAACAATTATTTCTATCGAAGAAAATTTATCGAAACATGATTTCCAATATCAAAATTCTAGATTATATAGTCAAAATGCATATGCCAGAAATTTATTAAAATTTTCCCTCTATTTCATGAAATGCACAGACAAGAAATACCGTATTTTTTCGCATATCGCCTTAAGACCATTTTTGTTCCGGGGTCTTTCTCAAAGACCAAAATAGTTGGGAATTTGTAACTTCTGTATATTATGTACCATAAATGCTGTATTTATCTAAACAACAAATACTGAAAACGCATATTTATAATGAAGTTTTACGGTTACGGCCCTGAATAGTCAACCAATTTAATTTTGCAGTTTTTTTTTCATACAATTTGTAGGTAGTGATAACTTTATAATTTCTGTTAAGGTGGCTCTGTCGGAAAATTTAGCAACTCGATTCATGGTGGTTGAAATTACGAACAAAATCATATTAAAATAAAGTTCTTATCAGCTCGCACTGCAACATGGCTGTTACGTCAGTCGCTGCGGCTGACAAGTGCAAAAATAGTGTGTTTTTCATTTATTTTATCTAAGATAGAATCTAAGAAGAAAATGAATTTCCAAGAACTGAGAATACCATATCATTTAATATTATTTTGTCTAGAAGTTTATAAATTTTTATACAAGTGGACAAAAAATCGAGAAATAAGGGTAAACTTGGAATTTTTTGCTTCACGTCTGTACATTAAAATAAAATTCAGGAAAAACTACATCACTATTTGTATCATGTAGATTACAATGTATTTTTCTTGTATTAAAAAATGCTATAGTTACCGTATAAAATGGTTATAAAGTTACTCATTTCAAGGTCGTTGGCGTTGGGAGAAACCTTAAAATTATTTAAGTATATTTACCTATTTAAATGGTAAGGAACCCTTTAGGGCGCTAGTCCTACTCGCACTTGAACGGTTTTTTAATTGAAGTGCCAAGTTTTACGTGGAGATTATTCCTGAGACAGACAAATGCGCTTGCATTAAAATTAGACTAAAATGCATTCAAAACGGTGTAATAATTACTTTAACTGCTAGTTAGTATAATTCAAAGTAATTTCAAATTAAATAAAGGTTTTATGGTGACCATAAAAATGCCATTTTCTACTGTCACATCAACACCACGCATGTTTTATTGTTATTTTTCAGTTAAGAAAGGGTATTTATTTTCTAACAAAGAAGGAATATGAATAAACATTTTAGTATTTTAAATAGAGGATATGACATCAATCACAATTAAAATTAATAAGGCAATAAAAATATACCATTACATTTATCGCGGAAAGCCATGTTTGCTGCATCATGTGTGAAAGTGTTTTGCTCCTTCATTGCAGTATTAAGCCACGCGACCTGCGCGTGGACCAAAAATTCGCACGCGCCTCGATACATCACCGACGTACTTAGTAAATTGAGACGTAACAGAACGCAATAAAGTTAACAATTGTGCACGCACTTATTGTTGACTAAGATATCATAATGCAAATATTTTATCGGTTAAATTTAAAACTATGGCTATCAAGTCACGATATCTAGGATTAAAATTCAGAATGAATCTATTAATAGACCGTAAATTATTCCTCTCCAAGATAACGTCAGGCAGCCCATACAACCAGTACCTACCTACTTCTTTCTTATGGCTTGACCGAGAGCAAAATAAATTTACTCTATTAAAAATTTCCATAACGGCCTACTCTAACCATAAATTAGTCTAAGAGCTCCCTTCACTCGAGCTATCTGCATGCATCACGACGAACTGCTAAAACTCCTATAGCTGAATAAAAAAAGCTTTAATAATTCCAATTAACCCTAATAATAGGCTCCAGGCGATCTGGAGAGGCAGCGCGATTAAAAAGACAAATTCCTTAACCACTATAGTACAATAGTAGGGCTGTGAGCATTCTCGAGTTGTAGGCGAGCTTTATTAATAGACCAGCCAACCGGTAGCCGTTGTGGGCTCCTTATGGAGCGAAATGTATGATTAACACAGAGCCGATACATAATAAGCGATATTGGGTCCAGTGCAGGGTATGGACATCATACGTGACCGTGGCAGGTTTCGATACAATATCGATTACAGGCCAACGCTTGTGGCTGCCTTAAAGGCTGTTGAACGTATGGCTTTAAGGGGGATAGGGGGCGTCTTGGTATAATTCTTCTCTTTTCCATTTTGTTTGTTTTTCTAGGTCTTCAAGCAAGAAATTTTGATGGCATTAAAGATAATATTCGATAAAATATAATAAGATATTTATCTTTAATCTATAAAACTTAAAAGAACTGAAGTAAAAATCTAGCTTTAACTTGATATCCTCTGAACGGTTTTAATTGTAACTAAGGAAAATCACCTCTTAAGAGGCTATACCAATTTTATTTTTGTCATTGTCACTCCAAGCAAAAAATCACGCAGTGCGAGAGGGGCGGATTCAGGGCAAAAGGGAAAAAGTTGGTTTTATATTTTTATTGAAAAAACTAAACTAGCTAGCAAAATTTCCAAAATCAAATGTCTAGATATTGTTGAAACCCATCTAATAAAATATGTTTGAGTTCTGTACATGGCTGCTACTCGTTAAACGAGGAGAAAAAGTGTGTAAGAAGACCTCATTTCAACAATTATTTCTATCGAGGAAAGTTTATCCAAACATGCTGTCCAAAATCAAATCCCTAGATTATGTTATAGTCAAAATGCCTATACCAGAAAATGATTATGATTTTCCGTGTATTTCATGAAATACACAGAAAAGAAACACCCGTACTTTTTTCGCATATCGCCTTAATTCTTGGCTGCATTTACATGTTCCCGAGCAATAATAATGTGCCTTGATGGTTTTTAGGGCATACAAGCTTTTTTCACAGAATTTTACATCCACTAAGTAGTAAGTATATTCAAAGTAGGGAAGTAACTATGATAAACGTCAATCGTCGGAATTTCTTAATCTGTTTTACCTCCTACCGGCTGTACAACCGCTGCTTATACGGATGATATGTAGAGCCTTAAGAGTCTGTTGTCCTTTATAGCCCCTAGACAAGTGCGGACAGCCCTAGACGTGTCGATCATAATCTCTCGCGAGTAAGTGGAGGACATCGGTAATGTCTGCTCAACTATCACGTACCTTTGTGTCTCCAAAGATGTCTGATCATTTATTTAACTTTTGTTTCCAAGGAATAAGGGTACTTTTAGGCTAGTTTGTCAGAGATTCATTTGTGAATCCAATTTTAATTACGTGAAACGGAGACTCGCACGTGATCGCTGGTAAATTACTACCTATCCCCTAACCTTCATATTTAAACATTTAAATGAGCTCTTGAATGTAACTGCAGAATTGTATACCTATAATTTTAAGTTGCAAAACATTTTGTTGAACAGTACATTAATGCTTGTACTTTCTGCTTTAAGCTTTTTTGGTCTTCTTATCATAATCTTATTAAATCTGTAACAGCTTTTTGGTAAAGTCTTATTTGTTAAAAACCAATCGGTGAAGCAGATTTTTGTGTACTAAATATATGTATTATTTTATATGTATATTCATAATATTTTATAGATTGTATTTATAGTGAGTATGTATATTTTTATTTTCATTTTGTACTTAGGCTTAGTTTTTTGTACTAAGGCTTATATACCTTCATGTATGTTTTTCTTCTCTGTGTATTTGTATGATTACTTTGTTTAAGTTACTTTTTCTCGTTATGATGGTTTTAAGGTCAGAAATTTCTGTTTTAGAGATAAGCTCGCCAATGTGCATCTCTTTTTACTGTAATATTGTTAATGTTAATATTTCAGTGTGTGTTCTAAGGAATTAAGAATTTTTCTGTTGATTTTAAGTAAATAAACAACCTGAACAATTTTTCGGTTATATAAGAAGTACTTACCTGACTAAAGCCTATTGTTAACTCTTTCTTTTTTTTTCTCTTCGTGATGTACCTTCATCCATTCCGAGTTTACTTTTTCTGTGACACTATGTTTATAAATTTTTCTGTGACACCATGTTTATAAATTTTCCCGTCGCCCGCTGCGTTCGGAAACTTTATTAAGCGTAGCGAAATAACTCTTTTTGCAATGTTAGTTAAATAATGAGTTTTATTTCGTCCTCGACGAGATTATCTCTGGAGTCAATGGAATTATAGACTTCGTTACGTATTTCCAATTGTATATTTAATAGTTAGTTGGTTATCTCATGATAAATACACAGGTTGTATTGTAAATAACCGGGCAGTGACAAGTGAAGTAATTGGCTGCACAGAGACATCGATCAGATGTAAGGAAATTACGGGTGCACCAAGAAAACATTTGTAACCACTGGATCTGATTTGTAGATTGTAAATGGATATGTTTCTATAAGAAGCCAATACTCCTTGTTCTAACTTAGTAATTTTAGGGTTCCGTACCCAAAGGGCACCGTTGGACCCTATTAATCAGCCTAAATCCAAATAGTTTATTTTGTAAAGTAGGTATACATAATACACTTTTCATGAGTCAAATTTAATCTTATAAAAATATATGTAATAAAATAATAAATGTACATGAACTAAATTAAAGGTTTATTAAATTTATGTAGCGATATATATCCGATTAAAATGATAGGTAAAATCTATAATTATGATGAAATCTAATCAACCACCAGAACCTTTTGCCAAGGAACTAGGTTCAATGATCACCAACCGAGCTCCCAGCACGAGTCCAGGCAGCTGACCAAATCCCACCCTATATACTACATAGTAATAGGTTACATATATAAATACATGCCTGCTACCTCTGCCCATTCGATTAGTCTTGCAAAGAAGAAGGAAACTTAGCAAGATCATGTCTTTTTTTAGCATATTTCCTTTTTTTTAACATATCAGTTACTTAATAAAACTTATACCTTACAAATTGTTTATAATAGATTATTGTCTGGCCAACTGTCACAGGGGTCTACAGCTTCAACCGTTAGTTGCTAGTTGAAATTTTGGTAGAAAACTTGTGTTCCCATGCAACAAACTTCAAAAAAGTAGCATTTTTATTGTTATTTGTTACAACGCTATCTCAAAGACGGTAATACATACAATTTTGAAATTTGGTCTGATTGTTTTACATACTCTAAGGTATAGGAACAAATAATACAAATTTTATAATGTTTATCGTTGTTTGGTGACACTCCGGTAATTAATTACGCAAGCCCGGAAGTAACTAATTGTGCGGACGCCCTACTGGTCCGACCACCAATACCATCTGCATCGATGTCATCCCGAGCCCTGCGAGCCGCAGCCCGCAGTGTGAGGCGTAACGTCGTCACGTAAACGTCTTCACTCGCCCAGATGAAGGCAGTCTAAATCTGCTGAAACTGGTCGGCTTTCCCGTTGTTATTTACCATAAAGTTTTAAGTATTCTGTACCGGTTCGATGTGGACGGAACTCTTTGTACGCGAGTCCGACTCGCTCTTGTCCAGTATATTCTTTCCATAATTATGTTCGTTTAAATTCTTAATTTAACATTTTTTATGGACTAGTTTATTAATAATTATTTGGTACCCAAGTACCAACAAAATCACTATATTAAAGCTTTTGAAAACAATAGCTAATTGCCTGCTCTAATTACAACGCTTTCTGGAAGACGTTATGGCATAAATTAACTATACCTGATTACCTGAGCATCTACATCGTTATAAGCGCAGTATTCCGTAAGCAAATAACCACACATCCACAAAAAGTAATCTAACTAGACACAAAAGTAGCATCGCACATACCTAATGACGACCATCCGCCAATTAAGGCACTCCGCCCGCAACAAGAGCTTCGACAAAAACTCGTCCACGAGCGTCCTTTCGAGGCGCTACCGAACTTAATTGGAAGCTTATTGACCAGTTATTGCAAGGAAAATATCGAAGGTCGTGCGCAGGATTCCAGCTAGCAAGAAACCAGCGTCTCGGTTTGATCTATTTGTGCACGCGTCGCAAAAACCGCCGCGAAATTGCAGCACAAAAAGCGCAGACCAAACGTGGACTATGAAATTTTAATTCGGTAAAATGTGGGTAGAAACAATAGCGAAGGGTCGGCAACATAGTAAGGTAAAAGAGATTGATGCGAAAAAACAACAAGCCTACGAAGCACGACCAAAAGCGATGACATTTTGCTAATTGAAGATTCAATAAAAAGTCGGGTTTTGTATGTGGTGCTCCTAGTGCAATATTTATTGGTATTATATTTTTCTTTGTTCAACTCTTTGAGTAATTGTAAATGGCAGCAAATGCTATTTATAATTAAAAACATGCAATACATTTTTGACCAACACAGATAGTCGTAAAGATGTAAATTTTAGTAAATTACAAAACGTCAAAGCTATCCACCCAGAAACCTTACAGGTTTCACAGATAAAACATAAATAACATCCAGCGTCATCTATAAATACCTACGTTTGTACAAAGTGACAATACAATACAATACAATACAATACATTACAACTCTATTTGTACACCATAAAAAAAGGAACAGAAATATAAATACTTAATTTTTAACTAACTTATTATGTAGCACAAACAGGCGGCATTATCGCTTAAAACGATCTCTTCCAGACAACCTTTGGGTAGATGAAACTGTTTAGAATGATTGCTGAAATGGTGGTGTACTATTTTTAAAAATAGATATACAAGGTGACTTTTTGATCATCGTCCAAATTCATACTGGAGGCTTGATAAGTTATCAGTATCATGGATCAATAACAATTTTTGTGAAATTCGTAAAATGAAATTTCGACTCCCCATAGTGATTCACTCGGGACTGGAAGTGAATTTCTATGGAAAGCCGAAATTTCATTATACGAATTTCACAAAAATCGTTATTGTTCCAAGATACTGGGGCTCTACCGCGTAATTCTCATTTACATCAACATCAACTTGAGATTGAAATTTGACGTGCGTGCGACGACACCCGTCTAACATGCCATCTCTTTTACACGCGTTGAATTTCGCATGCATTTGCTTGAAGTTGATACAAATGAGAATTACGCGGTAGAGCCCCAGATCACTTACCAAGCCACCAGTATGAATTTGGACGATGATCAAAAAGTCACCTTGTATTTTGATATGAATAGATAAACGTATTAATATATAATGATAAATAAATACTAATAAAATATATAAAAAATTTAAAAACAATATATATGTGTATATGTCATGAAATAAATTGTAAACTAGAAAAAATAATAATAATGAACATTTCGGTAATCAGAGTGAAAGATAGTGTCCTTTAACTGGTCTCTTGAAGATAGGCAGGGAAGGGGCTCTTCTTATATGTAAAGGAAGATCATTCCACAAACGAACAGCTTGTACCAAGAACGATTTATCGAAGAAAGACGATGAGTGCTCCGGCGTGGCAAGAAGCAGATTCTGAGAGGACCGTTAAATGCGGTCATGGGTATAATGAAGAAAACGAAAGTGACATTAGTCTAACGATTTTTTTGCGAAATTTGAAACATAAAATTTCGAGTTTTCGTAGTGTTGACTCCGGGCTGGGCTTCGGTTTATAGGGAAAAGGAAAAAAAAAAAAAAATTCTCAAAAAGGGTCATCGAACCTTGATACATACCGAATCTTCAGTATGAATTATGCTATATAAGTTAATGTCACCTTACATATCGTCGATCCACTTTCAGGTCATTACGTAGTTTTGGTCAGTATCAAGACGATCTGAGGCCGGGCGGACAGGCGCGTGGCTCGCCCGTGCCTGCGCCCGCGCCGCGACAGGTTTCGATCGACCACAATAAGTCAGTTGCCTGTTATACACGGTAACTGCTGCACAGTTAATCATTACTTCCATTTTTTGTTTAACCACCCTTTTGTTTTTTACTTTTATGATTATGAAAATCGTTATTAGCTTTTGGGTTTTCAAAGCTTAATATAGCTATGAAAAAAAAAACAACGCTTGCAAAGCCAAATTAAGTAAATTTGATCCTATTAAAAATTGGAAAGATTTTTTTTAGCAAACGGCCATTTGCCATGTAAGTCGAATAAAATAATGTATAATAAATTAATGTATTTTTAAATTAATGTATTCTGAAATGTATAAATTAATGTATTTTCAAATGTATAAATTAATGTATTTTCAAATGTATAAATTAATGTACACCCCTCACTGCAGGCGACGCGATGACGTAGCATGGGTAAATTGGCCCCTTCTTTTTTTAGCCAATATTTACGATTAAAAAGTGTTTCGAGGAAGAGCTTTCTTTAACTGTTTTCAATAGACAGATTTAAAAATAAGTGTGCATATTCTTGAAAAAAGCGATGTCTTTCATTTGACCTTCAACGACGTCATCTCAGAAAATAATAGAGAAAAAAATGTTTCTTGAACGCATCTTAAAGTCTAACAAGGAACGGACCATTCAACCTAATATGATTACGTCACTTCCTGTAAATAAAAGTTTTAATATAACTATAAAAAAAATATAAAAAGTTACTATTTAGGAGTAAAAGTAGGGTCAACAAATACTGCCCAAAACTTTATTTTTTTAATATTATTATTGTTGCTTATCTTTCTAGCTTTCCAAGAAACCCAATATTACTATATATACGTATATACTATAATAACGACTCATATATTATATTTATAGCAATATTATACATAATATATCCCGTTCCAGTTGAAAGTAAATCGAGCCGAGAGTTATGAAAAAGTTATTAGCAGAAAGATTTGCCTTAGTATATAATAGGTAATTTAGGTGCTTTATAAGTGTACAGAAGTCTCTTTATAAACCATGTTTACGTCAGAAAACCTGCATAAAAAGTTTGTTTTCAGTCAATGGTAGAGACAAAAATAAAGGTTGGAAAAAAAATACAAATTCCTAAAAGGCCAATGCACCAAACAACTATCAGGTTTTGGCCGAATGTTGGATTTATTAAACTGTAATTGGGACAAAAGTATAACACCTGATTACGCGATTCTCTTTAGAACTCTATCTCAATAACAGCATCCTCCACATTCATTCATATTTTGAGGTAAGTTTACTTCGAAAAGGTTCCAGGATCAACGACAAGTTTATTGGGAATTCCAGGAGCGAAAAACAAAAACTTTGTGTAACCAGTCGAGCTGTCCATTCAGAATCTTTTGACATGCAATTAAAGTGTAAAAGTCCCTACCTCAGAGCAGCGATTTAGATTCTGTCTTGTATCCATAATAAGGTTTAATTTGGATTTTTTAAGGCTCTAGTGCTTTTGTTTTTCTCTAGCTGTTATTTAGGTAATTAAGAAATTAAATATATAAATATATTTAATGTTTTTTTTATTTTATGAGAAAATCTCAACGTTTCGATCAACTTAATAGTGACCTTCATCAGACTTCGCCGGGAGCTCCGGCACGTGTAACAACAAATCTATAGTAATAGTGTCGCACGCACCTGAGCAACCCGTTGAGCCTGATGAAGGTTAAATGTCAAGCTTTTCTCTTGAAAATAGAAATAAGTTTTAACTACACTCAGCGTCAAAAAAATCACACCTTTTGAAAAATTTACTTCAAACATCAAAACATTTGAGCAATACTTTTTTCATCACCACGTACTCAAGAGATTTGTTTTGTTAATGAAATGAAACAATTGTTTATTTCAAGGTCGTTAAATGCCCTTTCAATTGATTCTAAACAGTTTCCTCATAATTGGATTCAAATATGTATGAAAGTTGTTTGAAGTAAATTTTTCAAAAGGCGCGATTTATTATATTAGTATATATTAAAAAAAGTATCCAGGAAAGAAACTTTTCTCTTAATTTTCAATTATCTTATTTGGCCAAATTTGATCTGAGGCCTTCTTAGCATGTTAATAAAGAAAATAATAATAAATATAATAAAGAAAACCAGACGTTCCATGAATTAATCGGAAGCCAGGAAGTATCATTGTCTTGTATTCCACACACTTGCGATGAACGTCGATAAGTGAGTTCCTCAGTGCCAATTAAAGGGAGAACTTTTAAGGGCGAAAACGCTCAAAAATGTCGTTTCTTTAAAATTATGTTAAATAACCAGTGCCTCCGACCATAACAAAACAGCCTCAAGATTCTGTAAAACCTCAATCAGTGTCCAACTTTAGTAGCTTAAGGCCCCGTATAAAGCTAATTGAACTTTTTATTTAATTAATATTTTCAGTTAGTTGTCACGTTTAAAATAAAAAAATATATATTTTATTATATAAAAGAGGGTATATTTATGACATTTATAGATCTGAAAGCGTACCTAATTTAATTTAATTAAAATCAAAAAGTTAGCTCTAAAAAAAATATTAAAACGGTGTTAATGATATATATGTATTTTATAGATATAAATCTCAAAATTCGTGACAATTTTTAATATACATTAATAGAGATTTAAATGTTATGTCATAATGTAGCCGCAAATTCAAATTAAATTAAGTTATGCGTGCGCAGCTGTTGATAAAAGCAGGATAGACAATTAAAAAACAAAAGCGTTAGAGCAGGTCTGAGCTTTAAAGTTAAATTTAGCTTGGTACTGGGCTTTAATCTATACGATGTATCTGAGCCACGATATAGACCGCAATCGATTTTGTTTTAGTGATAGTGACAATATATAGGGATAACAATCGTTGTGAAGACATTTTCATTTCATTTTTCATTCTCTAACTAAATAATTGCCTACATTGAACGGTGATATTAAAATAATTTATCCATCCATCCATCCATCAGCCTAGTTCGTCCACTGCTGGGCATAAGCCTTTCCAGGACTTTGGCACTCCCAACGGTCATCCTGGAAGAATTGCCTATACTCACACACGCTGGGCAGGCGGGTTGGTGAGCGTGGTGCCGGAACCCTCGCACCAGTGACGCCGCTGCCAGTCTGTTCCCGGCTATTACTGATAGATATACCGCCATCCATCGGTCCCAGGCATGGTGGGCCTCCCGGTTTTTTGCCTGTGAGCTGTCCTCTTACTCTCCCCCGAATTATTTCGAGAGGGTCTCCAAGTAAGATGGTGGTACCTCCACAGTCGAGCCCGGCATCAGCTCTACCACCTGTATTAAAATAATAACCAAGTATCTATATTAGCTTTTACAGCTTGAAATAAGATTGGAATAACGAAGATTTTGATTTTATCCCTGCATTAAAAGACAGAGGTTATCAAAACAGAAGCCTAATGAATCTTGACATTGAATTCCCCGTAAACCTCCAGCTTTCCTGGCACGAGACGCAAATAACACTATAATTACCCCATTTTTAGAGTTACTGCTAATAAACTTGTAACGGGGCGTTAATACACGAGTTCACAATTTTATTCTTCATGAGAATTAATTCCTTGTAATAGTGCAGCATCGGCGCAGTTTACTAAATTCAATTATGACGGGGTCATTGCTGCTGCTGGAACGACTTACAACTACCAATAAGTGCTCAGGGCTCCACGGTTCATTTGCAGGTAAATTATGGTTGTAAACCTTCTTATTGTCATGTCTCCACATCCTTGACCACTTCACGTACGCCAATGCTGAAGTGTCAAGAATAAATAGTTTAGCAACATTTAACCTCTCTGCTCGAGGAGGTTCCAATTGGAAAGCGTAGGGTAAGTTGCTTTAAATATAATATTTATCAGTACGTATATATAGTAATATGGGTTTCCGTGGAAAGCTAGAAAGACAAGCAACAATGATAAAAATTAAGTAATAATAATCATAATAATTTATACTTTAAGGTGTGACTCCTTGATGGAACTTTATTCTAACACTAATCAAAGTCTTCTTGTACGAGTTCCACTATTTTATTTCTTTAATTATTGCGACTAGTTTTGTCTATTTGACATCGTCGGGCTGATCGCTGATTGATAGCAATCAGCCCGACGATGTCAAATAGACGAAACTAGACGCAATAATTAAAGAAATAAAATAGTGGAACTCGTACAAGAAGACTTTGATTAGTGTAATAATCATAATAAAAAAAGTTATGGTTTAATGTTTGACCCTATTTTTACGTCTACCTTAATTTTGTTTTTTAATTTCTTGTTATAGTTCTATATATATATATATTTAAAATTTTTATATTTCTTTATACTTTTCTACAATGTTATTATATTTGAATAGACATATATACAAAACTTTTTTTCTGTATACTTTTACCTGTACATTAGAAAAAAATTAGTTCTCTTTTTTATATTATTATATAGGAAATATAATCTAGTTATAGAAAAAGAAAACCGCATTAGATTTTGACAACTACTTTCAGAGATATAGCCAAAAATTGAATTTGTGGGAAAAATTGGCTGGAAAACAAAAATCGCCAACAGTTATACGGGTTATGCTCTATGATAAATGCAAAGAGCATCATATTTTTTGTTGGTAACACTCATACAAAATCATGACATGTTTCCTCGAGTAGGATTATATGTCTTAGATATTTCCGATTATGGACGTGAAATGCAAGTCATGTCCACTCTCGTAGGCTCACGTTTAACCGATGCTGCCTGTTGAGTCCAGGTCCATAATGTGCACCAAGTGACCAGATATATGACGTCTCAAAGGTTCTTAGGTCTATGTCAGTCAATGGTGGAGTGAATGATTTAATGATGCGCACTGAGAAGCAGTAGTTGAAGGTAACGTTGTGTAAGCACAGATTTAGATCAGAGCCACGATCTATTGTTTTAGCTAATAGTGTGCCGTGCGTCCATTTTGTGACGTCTGTCCTGCAAATGCAACAAATCAGCCTTGTAATATCTGGTATTATCCCACCAGTTCAAATAACATTCTCTGTGACCTTTAAAACGATAAATGCTTGGTTTAAAAAATCGTTCCATGCTACAAGGATGGCGGATCGAACGCGCCGGGGTTCCACTGCTTTTACGCGTTATTATTGATAATTAAAATGATTATTTTTGCGAGATCGCCTCGGTAAGAGGTAATTAATATTGTGCGCGATATTCGTGTTATTAGCGGCGCGCGCGACGGCTAGCCTTGCGCGGGCGCAGCGCGCAGGGTGCACGCGTATGGACCAATTATTTCGTCTTCGATGCAATGTAGCTGTTACCGCTTTTGCACGTTTTTTAATTTTACTTTTAATTATTTTAATCTTGTTCGTAAATGCATCTACTCGCTTAGAAATATTTATACTTTAAAACGTTTTATCATTAAAAGGTGAAATGTATGTATATCCATCCACACATCCATCAGCCTGTGTTCGTCTACAGTTGGACATAGGCTTTTCCAATGTTTTGCCACTCTTGGTGGTCTTCCGTCATCCTCATCCAGCCACTACCCGCGACCCATTTCAGGTCGTCGATCTAGTGGGCACGAGGTCGGTCTATAATCTACGCTTTGCTCTACGTGTTCTCCATTCCAACGGCTTTTATATATTTATATATAAAATATAATGGGCGCGTGGGTCGAGTTGACGACTTAGCGTCGAAGTATGTCCGCAATAGTTCAGTTAGGCAATACTGCTTCTACCAAAGATGGGGTAGAATTAGAGAAGCTCTAACCCCAATACAGCATTACTGAGTAGAAAACAGACTCTCAAAGCTATTGTGGATATACTCCGACGCTAAGTTGTCAACTCGGCCCACGCGCCCATTATGCAAGTTGACTGTTTGATCATCGTTCAAATTCATACTAGTGGCTTGGTAAGTGATCAGTATCATTGATCAATGACAATTTTTGTTAAATTCGTAAAATGAAATTTAGACTTCCCATAGTGTCTCGGAACTGGAAGTGAATTTCTATGGGAAGCCGAAATTTAAATTTACAAATTTCACAAAAATTGTTATTGATCCAAGATACTGATCACTTATCAAGCCTCCAGTATGAATTTGGACGATGATCAAAAAGTCACCTTGTATATAAAATAACTACACATTGGAATTATCTGAAACTGAGCATACTTTTGAATCGAAATGTTCTCGGTATACTTCAACGATTACGATTTTTTGTGCACGTTCATGATATGACCTTAATTAGTAGATAATTAAATAATGTTTTCAATGCAAGTGCTCGTAAAGGCCCACTTTTTATGCATCAAAACCGAACAGAAAGTCGATTATTTTGCTCTAGGGCTTTATTATTATATATTTTTTATTTATTTACAATGGTTGGCTAACCTGCAGCCTTTCCTGTGTACCATAAATGTTATACTTTTTTTCCACTGTTTAACGGCTCTGGATACAGTCCTTTTGAGCCAATCATAATTTAAAGTTCACAAAATTATATTTGTTTTATTTCCTCACAATATGCATTTGAAAAACGTAGTATGATACACGGGCGGAAGAGCAATAAATTACTCGGTTAATTGTCCTCTTAATTTATTCCTTTTCGCCCTTGTAACATAAACTACTATTAAATCTCAACTTACCCAACATTTTTACAGTTCACCATGACTTGTACTACTTAAAGGCACTACATTCTTGACCATTTGCAGCAATTATGACAGCTTCACACCAAGCCAACTTACAAGTTACACCCTGCAAAGTAGCATATTGATTAGCACTTGTAACACGGAAAGGGCGTTTGGCGTAGAATGTTGGATGATAGATGGTTTGGAAGCTAATTCGTAAGACCACTGGGCGGGCAGCAAGGCGCCATCAACACGACCGGGCTTTGTGTTGCCGAATTGTGTTGTTGCCGATAATGACCCTTTTGTACAAACTGACATTTTTAATGACCTTGAAACAAGGCTAGCAGCGGAACTGTATTTTTTGGTCAAGGTTTGTTTTTAAAATAACAAATTATGATAAATAACAAAATACTAAACTTTTGAAATTAATTTATGTAATGTTTTGTGGCATAGATTTCTACTTATTTAAATGACTAATAATACTTTTTGTTCACTTATTGAAAAGTAAATTTTAGTGGCTCAAGCAAAAGACATCAACGCGCTGCTGTACTTTAATTAAGTTTCTTTTTTAGTATAAAACCAATGAAGAACTTTTATTCAATGAAAATTTAATAATTACTTCAATAAAAGTACAAGAAAGTTATATATATATATATTCACACCTCCAAATAAGCAATAAGTTATACAAGACAGCGTTTTCACACAATAAAAGCAAGAAAATCCCGGGAAACATCCGCCATCGATTCCAGATGATATATTACCTGGGAAACTTTAAACAGTTCGGATAATTATTGGTTTAACAAACTCAAGCGGCAGCTTTTAAAATTAATGGAGTAGTGAATTAAACCTTCAGTCGTAATGAAGATAAAGGCGAGCGGACACTGGCTGATAAGAGAATGACGGCCCTTCTGAGGGACAGATAAGCCGGTAATTACACTGATGCAGTGACTATGTTGCCGCTCAGCATCGTTCTGCTGTTTTCGCTAGGTCGACTTGGGCATAGTTGTCATTTTATAAAATCAGTTAGCAAATTTTACATGTATCTACTAAATATGTTTTGTTTAACACACAGCATAGCGCCGTTTACAGAAATTTAAATAATAAATGAAATAATTCTTTATTAAGGTAACGTAGACCCATTGGAAAACACATTAAAATACACAAGTTAAATCACAAAAATTTCAAAAACCTAGGACAAGATTCGAATTAGATTACGTACAATTATTTTAATTAATAAATTATAATGTTTTATTAGGTAAGCAACATTTATATAGGTGTTAAAAAACAGTTTTTATATATTATGAAATATTATATTAAGAAATAAAACCAAAAATTTTAAGAAATGCTGAATGTTGGTAAATTCAAGAACACGTTCAGAGAATGACGCTGTACTGTACTCACATAAAGAGGAGGTGTAATTTATAGATATATGGAATAACTTAAAAGAGAAGGCGAATGTCTGGAAACTTAAACGATTGTCAATAGAGAGAACTCAATGGTAAATGCAACACCACAAGAGAATTGCTCTTAAATATACAGTGACGCTTGCATTTCTAAAAACATGTTATTTACCAATGACAAAACAAGATCAGCATCTGTTAGAAACTCCCGAGCAATCTTAGTGGGTTAGAAATTAAGGTTTATCTGTAACATACAAATAACCTTACACTAGACTTAAAAAAGGTTTCACCAATTAGGCTATGTTCTGTGCAATCAAGCTTCAAATTAAATAATGTTTTCTAAACTTTTTCACGCTTGAAATAGTGGTGGTTTTTAAACACGTTGGTCTATTTCCATGGTCTCTGATTCGTTGCGTCGTACACTGCAATTTTATGTTGTTTTTGCAAGACTGGTGATAGGATTCAATTTATTGCTTTAAGCAGAGGGTATGCTCTATGATATGTTAATGAAAGTGCAGTTTAGATATTAAATAAATCGACTATTTAGCGGTCCAATTACCGTATTCTATTGCAGCCTAAAAGAAATAAAGTTAGTTACCTTAATTTTTTTTTAATTTAGCACGTAGGGAGTGCTTCATTAAAGGTACCATAATATGGTACCTGTAAGTAACAAAAAAAATGTTGCAGGAAAATTGTCAAAGCCATGAAATGATAATTTCACTAGGTTAGGTTAGGTATGTTTATAAAAAATCTACCCCGAAATTATAATTTCACAATTTGTCTGCAACATATATATCAAGTTTTACGTACGAAAATGACATGTTTAACGATGAGTAGCACTGCATACGCGCTGCAATAGAATACGATAACTGTCGTCGAGTCGAAACTGAAACATTAGCAAATTGAATGAAATACATTTTGAATGAAATACATTTATTTAAAAAAACACGAAAGCATATTCTATTTGCAAAACATCCGCCAAACCGTGCGGTTTGTAGGCAGAATAGCCTCGGTTTACATATATAAAACGCGTCTAGCATATGGAAACACAATACGCACGAAATTCTATTGGTATGAAACATATATTTAGTCTTCTAGTTTGGGTATGTCAAATTTTAGCTAGTATAGTCTGACTTATCTTATTTAAGTTCTAGATATGCTACGGAACTGAATTTGATCGCACACCGAAAAATAAAAAAAACGGATAGATATAGGTTCAAAGGACATTCACATGAGGAAAAAAATATTTCATCGATATTGCCGGACGAAATTAAGAAAATTTCAATAAATCATTCATAATAATTGCTGACACTCATCAATCTTTCACTCATTAGTGAGTTCTTCAAAATGGCTGCGCCCGCGCCGCCGACCCCGCTCCGCCTACAATTCGCACTAACTACAAAATGTGTTTATAACGACACCTTCTGTTCTGTTACTACTTCAACATAAAACATTTCTTACAAGAAACAACAAAGATAGGTATCTAGTTCCGAAAATGGCTTTTTGATTAATGTATTTATCAATAAAATTTGCGCAAAAAATCTAACATCAGGTTAACATATAATTAAATTATAATTAATTACAGTTTATGTTCAGGAAATATCGAGGTTGTTTGTTAAAAAATAAATCTATTATAAATTTACTTAAGAGCGGTTTTACAGCCGGATTGTGAAATACCCCCCTGTTTCTAATTAATCGAAATCAGTTTTAAATTCAAAATTCTTTCAATAGTTATTCAACAAAACCTTATAACCTATGTATTGTGTATACCGCATCCGCAAAGTTTTAATTTAAACAATTTTGAAATTTTAATTTACAGAAAACAATGGAAACTTTGCGATGGAAACATACCCAATACAAAGGAAATAAGGTTTTGTTGAATAACTATTGAGTGAAGTTTGAGTTTAGGTGTTCTGTTTCGATTAATTAGAAAAAGGTGGGTCGAGAGCGGTTCCACGTAAATTTCTCAGAATCCAATGATAATAATAATCTTTGCAGATATCTATGCAGATACATATAAAGCAGAATTACAAGACGCTTTTAGTTTTTTTTTTCACCATTTTATGTCATCAAAACATCGTTGAAAGTTTAGAGCATGTACCAAGTTGAAATTGATGTCTCTAAAGGCAGGCCTCAATTTGACATAAATATTGTACTCATCCATCACATAAATCGTTTCTTGATAACTTAATCTTATGTTGCACGGTGGACATTCGAGAGCAATATGTTAAAATTTTTGATTGATACTTTGCTTCGCTTAACCAGTTTTTATTTAAAAAGATAATTATTTAAGCGTCTTCAAGTGTTTTGTAAACATTCTAAAAGTTAACCATTTTTTGTACGTCATAGCATAGTATGTTTGTAATAAAACTATTACAATGATTTCTGTTTCAATGCCTGTGTGTATGTTTCATATTTTTTACAGATAGTTTTTACAAAATTGTGATAAATGTTCCAAATAAAGTTAAAACCAAACTTCTTTTCTAGAAAAAAAAATGTATTACTTGCTAGAGTGATTTATGAAAATCTGTTCAAGTAACTATCTAGAAAAAACAATGAACTATTTTTACATAGCAAAGTTTTTGGAAACAACGCCTTAACACCCTGGGCCTTGTAAAAATAAACTCCCATTTTAATCAGAATAAAATTAAGATCTTACAAAGACAAAGCTGAATTACATGCTAATCGGTTTAGACGCCATGAAGAAAATTCAATCACAGCATTTGTTTCGGTAAATGTCTATAATTTCAAGATGGCACCATGTACACCTGCAACCTGTAATTGCTTTCGCATTTCAATTACAAACAATTATTAAATCCCGATAATAAATCTTTCGTGTATTTTTTTCAATATTTTATTATACAGAAGCCAGCAATTAGCTTGTTACAGTACTCTGGTACTGGTAGACTGGGAGAGAAACTTTCGATTTGTACACCATGATTTAAAAGAAACAAAACTATGACAGGAATAAATTTCTATTTACACACTTGGCGATTTACCATCGCAAGGAGATATAAATTAACATTATATCATTGCAGTATAGAAACGCAGAAAGAAAAGTAAACCTGGATGTGAGGAGCTCTGAACCGGGATCTGAATTTGATTTGATTTGATTTCGAATCCCGGTTCAGAGCTCCTCACATCCAGATTTACTTTTCTTTCTGCGTTTCTATACTGCAATGATATAATGTTAATTTAAAAAAACAGCTGATTGTATGTATATGTCGCAGGCAAATAGTTAAATTCCGCCGTTTACAAACGGCGTCGTCAATTTCTAAACGCTCGCTTTTTTGTTTTTTTTTGGCATTTTATAATTTCCCTCGGCAAATAGTTATTCTGTTAGAAGTATTGAGGGTCGCATCGCTCCGCTCCGTTTCGCTCGGTTCCCAATAACACGCTCCTTCTTGCTTCGCTCGTCGTCACCGACGTCGAAAGACTTTTGATATCGACTTTTTAGAAAATGACGAAGTTATTTTACAAACGGCGGGCATTTTTCAATTTTCCGAAGGGCAAATTGCAAAACAGCGAGCGTTTAGAAACTGACGACACCGTTTGTAAACGGCGGAATTATACTATTTGCCTGCCATAGATATACGAGGTACAAAAATTACAGTGAATTTACAGATTGTTAGTTTAAATGAACTAAAGCAAACTAAATAAGAAATATATTTTTTTTGATTTGTAATAATATAACACGAGTAGTAAGAACTCAAAACCACAAACAAATCGAACAAAGTGGAGATTAAACTTTTTTTTTAATATGGGAACAAAACACACAGATTCCCGCACTGCTAATTAATATTTGTAGGTATAGCTTTAAAAGGCAACGAAACTTGCGAAACGAAACATGCTGAATTTACAACAACTCCCGGTCTGTCTGGGTCTTATAAGAGCGGTCGCTGATGTCCACTTCGAACTACCCTTGAGGGTCTACTTCTGGTACCGACCCGGGAGGCAGGGACGCTCTTCACAAATTTAGAACTGGCCTCTCTGCAGAGATCTGCCGGAAGAAGGCTGGAGGCTGTAGAGTTACTGTGCCGAACGACTTCCTGGTATGATTTATATTGAATTTTAATTTATGGAACAAAATAATAAACTGAAGATATTTTAGAATTTTTGCATCGTCCTATTGTTTTTTCTTCTTAGTTATTATTCTTAGCTTGTTTCAAAATTCAAAATTCAAAAAGTTTATTTTGCAAAGTAGGTATATATAATACACGTTTCACAAGTCAAATTTTAATCTTATAAAAATATATGTAATAAAATAATAAATTGAATGTACATGAACTAGATTAAATGTTTATTTAATTTATGTAGCAATATATATACGATTAAAATTTTAGGTAAAATATTATTATACAAGGTGAAATCCAATCAACCGCCCCAACCCATACCGGAGACCCGGCCAGGGACCAGGAACAAGGTTCAATGATCACCAACCGAGCCCCCAGCACGAATCTAGGCGTTTCGTCGTGTTATGTTAATAAATGTATGAAATAGACATGCCACATTAAATGAAGCCACGTATTGATAAATATCTCGCCACGACATGAATCCCCGAGGGGGCGTCAGAGGTGTTCCAAATTGTGAACTGTGAATTGTTATTACTCCAAATATGTTGAGTGCACCGTGCAGCGTTTATGCTGTGCTGCTGAAAGTCAGACAAGTTATTTTCGTTGGCTAAACTTGGTACAACATTTTTTTTTGTTCTTACCACATTATCTTCATCTTCTTATTCATCTTCATTTTTAGTTTTACTTTTCATACAGTTTTAGTTTTACTTTTCATGCTATTTAATTTTTGTTTACTTTTAATGTTAATTTAAAATTATTTAGAATATTTGTCTTTTGTTTTTTACTGTGTTTGCCTATAATTGGGAATACACTCGTATATGTGTGTGTCTGTCATCAGATAGATATCTTTTTTAAGTGTTATTTATGTTGGCAGACCAATAAAAATAAATAAAATAAATTATGAAGCACTCCCTACGTGCGAAATATCAAGGTAACTCTATTTATTTAAGCACTATGCAGTTGGACTAATAGGGAGTGAATTTGGACTCGTAGGGAGTGGATGTTACTACTAGAATAGGAAAAGGAATGGTTCGGTGGTTTGGACGTGTATATATGTATATATTTGAAGATATAGCTCACTCAGACCGCGCTAAAAGGACGTATGCTGACAAAACTGGCGACATACTGAAGAAGGGTCATGTCAATCGTGCCCGGAATAGAAGAACTTGTATGACTAGATTGATGGATGTGGAAGAGGCAAAAGCGACGTGTCTGGATCGTAGTAGATGGAAATCTGTAGTCTCTGCCTAGCCCTCTGAGAGACAGGCGTGTGTGTGTATATATATGTATATATATATATATATATATATATATATACGAAAATTACATGTTTGACGATCATAATCACTTCATACGCGCTGAAATAGGATACAATAATCGGGCCGCTGGATAGTTAGACCAAGATCCAGCTACCTAACACATACAGTGCGTTTCGAGTCACGACATAATCGATTATATCGCGTCTATCGTCATTCCGAGTCACTGTGAGCCCGATAACGATAGCCCTACAATGGTCGCTATGACGTCATCAATGTTGTGCTATCATCGTCCATGCTTTACAGCGTTTGCACTGTGAGCGAATGTAAAGTGACAGCCAGCCGGCATCAATTTAAAAAAATAGGCTATTTGGAGAATATGAGTTATTATTTAACCATGATGAAAAGATTTTTAGTTAAAAGAAATCATTTATTGGACCTAGTAAAGTAGTATATACCCTTTGTATTCAGGTAACGGAAACAAATATCTACAAATTCTGTCACTTTTAAGTGTCAACGTCCATGTCGCGTTCAAAAGAGTTCCAAATGGATTATAAGTTTAAGCAGTGATGGACGCCATTTTTCATTTAGAACGAGTGATGGGCGTGTGAAGTTTGATGATAGTTTTAGCACTATTAGCGCCATGCGGAACGCGCTGATTGACCTTCATGACAAAACCATGCCTCCAAGTGACTCTTCGTGATGACGTGATAAAAAAGCCTCATATCAGGAGAGTGTTTACAGCAGTTACTTTTTTATTGTCAAGGTGATTTTTTCTGATAATGGAAAATTTGGGAGAATTATGCTACCATATGAAGTCACCTGTCAAATTAAAATCGGTTAAATTTTTTGAACATGCAATAAACGTATGGATCCGAGCAGTCCGTCGCCGTGATGTGTTCCACCCACGTCGAGGATTATCTCTGTCCTTATTCTGGATATCTTGTTGACTGTATACGAAATATTCTTGAAAGTATACGAAAAAAGGAACAAATTATTGGCATAGTTATTTCGATTGAGCCGGTAATTTATCGATAGAATTATTAAGAGTACGTCTCTAGTGAAAACCTAACAATTTTTTTTGTACGTAAGAAAATTTCTAAAATAATAAAATTTCTAAAATAAAATTCTACTAACAGAAAAAAATATAATTTACTACTAAATGCCCTATTTATGCAATTTTTCTGCAGCTTTAGAAAAAAAATGCGTCCTAGATCAAACTTTGTAAAGCGTTGTTGTATTTACATTTGACGTTTAGAATTTCATACGCCAAAGAGTCCTTTATCAGTCCAAATAAAAAAAAAAAAAGTATTCTATGTCTATGGCACTGACCTAGAATAATGTTATTGTGATATCTGTAGGGTTTTGTGAGGGATACAACTGTAAATTATTTAGATGGATACTTATTATGCGACCTCCTTACTCAATCGCAGAAGAAGGAATCTATGGCTAAAGAAAGATATACATAATCACTCGTGTCAATGGCGGCCCATTCGCTTAGCATTCGTCATTTCGGCATTAGCATTAGTCATTTTACCATATTTACCATCTCGATCAAATTACACTTATCTCGAATAATAACAAACAAATAACGATTAAAAAAGTAACAATGAATATTAAGAAACCAAATAATCCTTCGTTGAAAAAAAGTCGTTCCGGAAGTGACGTTAAAGTTCTGCCCCCCCCCCCCACCCCCCACCCCCCTATACAAGAAGCGAGCAAAGAAGTATCGAAGTATCCAATTCAAAAACTAAGTTAGGTGTTTGTTGGGCCGTACGTCCCGGGTATACTTAGATATGGCTGAGAAATTGTGCTAAAAGTTTGCATAAAGGTATTTATTTCATCGAAAAAAACCTATGAAACATAAACGTAGATCTCTGAAAGGATGTCACTTTAACAGTCAACAAACGTATACCCTCTTTTCACCGAGGATATTTACGTCCCAAAGTGATAGCAGGTAAGCCTACTTCGGACAAAAATACACGCTTTTTAGGGCAATAAGTTTTATCTCACTTCAGCTCAAGGGCTTATTTCTGGGGGGGGCACTAGTGCCAGACAGGTAAAGAGTATTCCCATAGTAATTCACTAAAGGTATCTTGGGAGGTGGTAGAACTGATGCCGGGCTCAACTGTGGAGGTACCACCATCTTACTTGGACACGTCCTCGAAGTTATTCGGGGGAGAGTAAGAGGATAAGAGGATAGCTCACAGGCAAAAAACCAGGAGGCCCACCATGCCTGGGACCGATGTATGGCGGTATATCCATCCCTAATAGCCGGGCTTTATATGGAACAGACTGGTCACGGGCAGTGGCGTCACTGGTGCGAGGGTTCCGGCACCGCGCTCACCAACCCGCCTGCCCAGCGTGTGTGAGTATGGGCAATTCTTCCAGGACGACCGCCGGGAGTGGCAAAAGTCCTGGAAAGGCTTATGTCCAGCAGTGGACGTACTAGGCTGATGGATGGAAAGGTATTTTTGAGATTAACTCTTAATAACATACAAGATTAACCGCAAAATGAAGGTGTAATAATGAAAAATTACGTGTTTGATATTTTGCGATACTCAACTTACGGTCTAAGTACTTATGTATGCAAAATGAAAAGAATATTATTAAAACGATATCGTATTAATCTTCCAGCTCATTTATGATTGCCTGACCGGTATGATTCAAACCTGAGTCTGTAGATTGAGAGTCTGCTGCTGTTGTACATTGTTTAATTTTTTCACATTTTATCCTGCATTGTCTCAGAATAAGTCCTCCGTGTATTCACGGTGGCTGGTGGCGGGTGGCAGCGGGTGGCATCGGGTGGCGGGTGGCAGGAGTAGCAGCCCGCAGCGGCAGGCTAATTTTACAGTTAATATATCTGCACTGATTGCCGGGACACTGCAATATATATTTATTTACTCCCTCACTACTTTAAACATGACATGAGAGAGTTACTTTTAATGCAAATATACTAAAAGCCGTTTATCCACTTGCTGAGAGTAAAAATTGAATACAGGGTTTGAGCGTTTCTATGTTGCGGTGATTGTTTTTACAGAAGGTTGTAACAAAAAAACGTAGATGGTAAACTTGTTTTTTACTGATTCATTATTCACCCACGGATTTACTTAAATAGACTTTATAATTACTACGAGTTAATATTCGTATTGCCAGTGATTTTGAATGTTAATTTTTTCACCGTACATCCACTTAAATTATTATAAAATTTGACTAAATATTTATACATATGAAATATTCTACATTTATCGAATCGAATGAAACTTGATTATGAAACATGATTATTGAAAAACGGCCTACCTTTATAACTATTTTTTATTTTGATTTGAGCCGAAGCGTCTTCACTCGCCCAGAAGAAGGCAGTCTGAATCTGCTGAAACTGGTCGGCTATCCCGATCAAAAATACTTATTGAGGTGAGCCGTTTTGTAGTAATCAAATATTATACATATATTCATGCATATAAAAATGTATAAGGTACATTGATACTGATCATTTATACATATAAATATAAAATCTAATTATACAAATATCATAGACCAATTTAATGAAATTAAATTTAACCCACTTTGTTCTCTATATCGCTAAAACGTTCAGCACCCGTAGCACAGTGTTAAATCGCACGCGATGCGACTTAGTTGAATCACAAGTGTGAGGAGCATGACATACTGTTTAATCGCAAAACATTGTGAAACGCTCCTTGCACTTGTGATTCAACCAAGTCGCGTCGTGCGCGATTAAACGCTGTGCTACTAGTGCTGATCGTTCCTCGGATCCATTTATAATTAATTCAGTTATTAATTCTTTAATGACCGCCTCGTGGCTAAGTGGTAGAGCGCTTGCCTGCTAACTCAGACGTCGTGGATTCAATCCCCCCAGTGCACCTTCATTCGTGTTTTGTCTGCACGCTTGTAGGATCTACTAAGTGTGGACTGTGAATTGCACCTCTGACACACCTTAGGGAATTAATGTCGTGAAAATATGTATGTATGTATGTAATCTATAAAATATGGGGTTAGGTTAAATCCAACCTGTATAGAGAACCTCCTTGGCACACAACCTTCGCCCGAGGTGTTCCGGCCCGGCCGCAGTTGCGCTGACAGCGGATGCTGTGCCCACTTTTTGCTCACTACACTGGTAAGGCACAAGTGGACTTTTCGTTAATTATGTAGCGGATAGAAAGGCTATTATATTGCTTAATTGGTTTTTCGTCACGTCCTGTTTTGCAATATTTTTCGATTTGTACTTGGTGTGGATTGTTTCGAAAATAAAACAATTTTGTTTATCTGAATTATGTGGACGTTAAAAAGTTGGGTAATGGGATAAAATGTACATTACGGGACGCTAGTCTGGGCTTTCGTAATTTTTTTACAGAAAGTAGATGATATAAGAAGTGTTTCACCGAATTATTTTTTGTAGCAAATGCGTAGTTTCCGAGAAATAAATTATTAAAAGTGGACAATAAAATTTTCGTTTTGACTTACGACCATCACTTTTGACATGTCAATTGCGTTGCGTTATGCAAAGGTTGAGTCCATACAACCACATGTGACGAGTTTTACCGTAATTATGTTTTAATTCACATTCAATAGGTTTTGGTTTGTATTGCAAACTTAAAATTTTGTATATTGACGTGAAAATTATTAAAAAGATTATTAATTTAACGACATTTAAAAACAAAAATTGTGTTTCTACTGTGCTTAAGCGAAACGCAAAACGACGCCATTTTGTTTAAGCGACGTGTCGCGTTGATTAGTTGTCGTTTGTTGCTTTTGCGGTCGAGATCGTTTTACGTACTCCTGTCTAAGTAACAAACGTGTGACTACCATGGCTAAAAATCGACTTCTGTACTGGTAGGTTAAACTGTTCAAAAACTGACTTAGTGCACCCCGACTTTATACAGTCTTGTGGCTACTACCCCTAGAATGTATATGAAAAGCCAGAAGCGCGGAGAGAGGGCAGCCCCCGCCCACATTAATAAAGCATAGGCAACCGTGCGAGCCCTAGCGGCTGAGGCTGGTCGCCGATTCTTCCCCCTCCCCCTATTGTCGAGATATTTTATATATTTGGGTACTCCCCCTTACAATCCATCCCGTAATGTACATTTTTATCCAATCTTCATATAAACTTGTGGAAACCAATAACGACGACAGAACTATTATTATTTAATTCTGATACCTTTTTCTACACATTCCATCAACTTTACACCCGTTTTACAAACGAACTTTTTTAGAATCTAATTTTGTTATTTAAAGCTTTTGTAATACAATGTATGAAATATTTAAATTGCAAAATTAGACTGTTAAAACATTTTGTTTTTAACAAAAACTGAATATTCGCGGGTGTAAAGTTGATGGAACGTGTGGAAAAAGGCAACAAAATTAAATAATAATACTTTTGTCGTCGTTATTGGTTCTCACAAGTTTTTTATAAAAACTACCTTGGACCATCCACCTTAAAGTGTTAGGGCTGGACCTGGTTACAATATATAAGGATCTTATGATCTTATGATACAATATACAAGGATCTGGACAGTGGACAAGTATCTTATGGCGCGTGGATTGGTTGTGTCCAAAATCGAAACTAACGCCGCTACCATACTTCTTGTTTCACAGCTGCGCCCCCTGTCACATCAGATCCTTGTAATGTTAGCCATCAAATCCTTGTAGCACTGTATTTATTTTTGTATTTATTATCTCTTGACTTGACTGACAGCGTTCTAGTGTGTGAAACCCTCAGAATATCTTATTCTGAGGTGATACCTAGACAACATGATTAAGATCCAGAAATACTATCAAAGACAACAGTAAAATAAAATAAAAAATTTGGACATTCATCGGCTACCCTTCATTTGTTTTAAACCTACATGGATTATTTTTGTAAAAAAAAGTGTAATGTACTTTATCATACCTAAATGGAAAGAAACAAATCACTTTAACTTTAATCAAGAAAAGAAGGTCTGCAATTTGTAAAATATAATTTTAATTCGTCAATTGCATTTGGGAAATCGGTTGATGTTTGTGATTGTCACTACGCTACGGCGCGGCGCAGCGTAGCAAGCGTGGTACTGCTACAGTTTCGTAGACCTAGATCTGCTACGACACAAGCAGTGGCGTAGCATTAACTCATCTATACTGATGTAATGTGATGACACATGATTGTGAATTATTAAATAATGGATTCATGATTTCAGGATTCCATACCCAAAGGACAAAACGGAGCCCTATTCATGTCACTTTGCTCTCTGTATGTCTGTTCGTCAGGTTTTCTAGTTCTTAGATGACATAAGTTACACATCTGAAATTCGAGTCTTTTGTGTAGACCAAAACTGAATATTTAATTAAAAATTCAATTTAGTTATTCTTCCAAGAGAGCCAATACATTTTTATTTATCCACACGTAAACTATATAAAAACCTCTTTAATAAGTCCTAATCTTATTAGAATTGTCTAATACTATTATTATTTCATTTTGAGAGCTGTACGAAGTAATCGGCGCGTGGCTGCGTGCGCGCAGGCAGGTGAGCGCGTGTCCGGAGGGAGACGGGTGGCGGATCCCTCCGAGGGGAGAGGGACAAAGCATGCTGATTTGCACAAGTGATTTATTTTATTAAAAATCAAAATTCTCATACTAAAAAAAACTAGTTCTGTTGCAATTACCCACATATTGTGGGGCAGAAAACCGGTTTTAATTCTAATATTATTATTTCATAGTACCAAAAATTAAAATAACAAAGTACTGATGGCATAGATGTACTATTAACATAAATATCAGGCTCACAAAAATAACAAATAAAACGAAATTTTTTTTACTTTATTTATTTAGAGAGTAAAATTGTTGTAAGGATACCAATCACGAACTTAAGGCGCTACTGAAAAAAAATCTTGCATATCTACTTCTGTAAATAATGTATTATTTTGAGAAAATAGTATATTTATTTTGGAATATTTTTCTAGGGATCTATAAAACAGAAACGCGATTGGAGAAATTCGGCTTGATAGAAATATTTATTGAAATGAGGTCTTTTTCGACACCCATTCTCCTGATTTGACAATTTAGAACGACATATGGACTGCAATTATGTTTTATTAGATGGGTTTTAACGGTATCTAGGACCTGGTTATACGAAATTTTTACATCAACTTTAGTACATTGTATATTAATAAAAAACCGACTTTTTGCTACTTTTCCACGAATCCATCCCTTTGGCACTGAGAGTAACAGGGAAGTTTAAATTTTTACACATCGCCTTAAACGAAAAAACTTTTCCAAGTATTTTGTAGTGCACAATGGTCAAATGATCACAGTCTCTTTTTGGTAAATAATGTTTTTCATATCTGAAAAGGTGTATGACAAGTTTAGTCTGTGAAGAAGTTCTAGCCCACATAGAATGATATCTTATATTATGTACTAGTTTCTGCCAGCGGCTTTGCCCGCGTGGTTACTGGAACATGGATCTAGCTTCAGCCGTTTGGGAGATACAGGCCGTCAAAGATTTGACATTAAAAAAAAAAAACTTTAGCACCCCGTGGTCCAACCCCTAGGGATGTACCACTTTCCATTCCAAAGATATTTTGCTGGGATTTAGATAGATATAGATAGATAGATAGATAGACAGATAGATAGATAGACAGATAGATAGATAGATAGATAGATTGTGGATATATAGATAGATAGACACCTCAAAAGGAAAAAATGGAACCCTAATAGGATCACTTGTGTGACTGTCTGTCTGTCTGTCTGTTACAGCAGATTCACTCTGGCACACATACTTTCAAGAATTTTCATGTCCACTATATTAAATTTCAAAATCGATGCCATTTTCGTAATTAACGTCCCAAAAAACCATAAAAACGACACCTATATTGATATTTACACATTTAAACATTTCAACCCCGTCTCACCCCAACAGGGGATGATGATATTTCACGTCCACTACATTGGATTTAGAAATCATTGTTGTTTTCGTAATCAGCGACCCGATAAACCATACAAACGATACCCATGTTGATTTTCAGACTTTGTCACCCCATTTCCCCCATTTAGGGGTTGAATTCTGAAAAAACCTGAAACAAATGTTTATTCATTCATGGATAAAAAAACTGCTGTGAAGTCTCGAATAAAATAGTCCTAACTAATCTTGTTTCACCATACAAACTTTGGACCCCCGTTTCACTCCTTTAGGGGGTGAATTTTGAAAAATCCTTTCTTAGTGGATGCCTACACTATATAAGCTATCTATATGCAAAATTTAAAGTCTCTAGGACCAGCGGTTTAGGCTGTGCGTTGATACATTAGTCTGTCAGTCAGGACTTTGGATTTTATATATACAGATTTACAAAAATCGTTATTAGTTCATGATGCCGATCACTTACCAAGGCTTACGATGTTCACAAATTCACCTTGTATATTGTGTTTCATATAAAACATTTATGTTTTGCACCCTCACGACCGCCCTAACTCAACCAAAAACACCCTCACGCTGAAAGCCGGACAATATGTATTATAGTTATTCTCGCACAGTATCAATAACAATGCACATTACTATACAAGTTCAGAGATTGTTACACATGCGCGATTATGGGGTGGTTTGGTCACCCTGCCGAAAATAGATTCCAATTTATTTTGATCCCTGACGCCTTATCACGAGTATTATTGCTGTGGACGAAATTGAGAAAAAACTGCTTTGGTTGCGCAAAAATTGCAGTTGTCGCCGAATGTTGACGAAAGTTGTTTTGGTCGTATTTACTCAAATTTAGACACCTGATATAGCAGGCCATTACAATAATTATATTATTATGAGCTCGTTTATGGAAACATATGATGATAAATGGTGCAATAAAAATTGTATTGCAAGCGTTATTTTTACGATTTTCATCAACCGAAATTTCGCAGAAAATGGAAACATACTTATAGGTATAATATGTAATGTGAACAGCAGATTTTGATTAATACTGCCAAATTCATACTAAATACTCGGCAAGTGCGTGGTCAGTAAAAAAGTTCAATTACTATTTTATGAAATAAAAATATATTCCGTAGTTCGTATGATAAGACAAAATTATTTTTTCCTTCACGGATTAACCCCCGGTTTCTGAAAGGCCAATCAATGTTAACAGTAGATTAAAAAATAATTATCTGCGGATTAAGCCCGAAAAAGTGGAAATTTTACATTGAAATCAAAAATTAACTAAGTTAATTATTGATTCATCACTATTCAGACTTCATATATGCTTTATTTTCACCGTTATTTGCGGTTAAAATTTTTTTAATATACTGTTAACTTTGATTGGCCTTTCAGAAACCGGGGGTAAGTCAATGAACCTTGTTACTGATTATTTACCGAGCATATTTAATAGCTACAACTTATTCCAAAATGCAACTTTATCGAATCCCTAGCTTTTTTCCAAAGCTCTACTAAAGCTGGTTTCAAATCAGCGACAAGTCGCGTGTCACGGAGGGTGTCGGCAGGTGTGCGGCACCCCTTACACAACTCGTAATTATACACGACTAGATCGGACCACGCATTACTCTGCATAATAATTCGATTCAAAATTTTGAGCATTGTCAAATTTAAATGTGACTGTCTTTTGACCAGACTAAGAAAAAATATGTTTTTTTTTTGTATGTTGTATTTTACATAAATATTAATACTTAATTAAATAGTTTTACGCGCTATATATTGACCCATCAGTGGGTCGTCATCAAGCGAATAGAAAAATATTATATGACATATAAAGGGTATTTGAATTTAGAAAACCGCTGACATCTATTGACATAAATTATAAAAAAAGGATATTTTAAATCATGATTATTTTTTTATTAAGCTTGGTCTTTTTTTCATATATTTTGGAATTCAAATATTTGTAGTTTTAAGCATTAAATCATAATAATAAAAAAAAATATGAAAATAACAAAGAAAACAAAAAATAAACTAAAACACCTTATTAAGTATTTATATTTATGTAAAATACAATATGCAAAAAATAAAAAACCCTTAAATGGTATTTTATAAAACATATTTTTGTATACTATATTAATTGTATATATTAATTACTAATATATTAATGTTAGTAATACATACATATACATACTCGTACAAATGAAAAACTATATAGTTTAAAACTAAACTTAATCTAAATTAAAATTACTAACAAACATAATGCCTATTTTGTATTTATGATTTAGGATGCCTACATTTTGACAACAATTAAATTATTACATTTAGTTAAAATAAACATTTAAGAAAGCTGCATGAAAATGTCCATTATTCCAAGTTTTGTAATATACCTATTATGAATGAGTAAATAAAAATGAATACCTATTGATTTTTCTGTTTTTTTTTTATTTGAATGATACATAAGAAAACACATTAATTAAAAAATGTGTGTGATACTCGTATATTTCAGGGCCTTCGGGCTCTGCATCAGTCACAATTTGTAATTTAGTGTGATTGGAGGATACAACCATATTTTAAGTATAAAATAAAAATCCCAAAAATATTTACAAACAAGAAAAAATTTTACTATTTTTGGAAATAATAACTAATGATAGTATTCGTCAACACAAACAACTTTTACCATGAGACCAACCCTAAAATCGGGGAAAAATATATTTGATACATCTTGGTTGAGTATAAAGGTTCATTAAACGTATTTTTCATGATTTCAGTGTTGGTCTTACATTAAAAATGGTGCATATGGACGAGTTAACCACCAGTTATCGTTTTCAAACACCTTGTATAAAGTTCAACATGCCTAAAGCTAGTTTCAAATCAGGGCATGTGGCGGAGGGTGTGAGACAGGTGTGCACCACCCCTTATGAGCATAATACTTACACAACGGAATGCGAGGGACAACACATTACTTTACTGCCGCTTAAATGTAAAAAGGGTGGCTATGATTTGGAAAACTAACGAACAAGATAATAAAACATTTTAAATTCTCAAAAATCTTTTAAATGTATTTTCAAAATAAGTTCTCTAAAAAGCTCCAAGTGGGAAGTTTTAGTCAAACAATAAAATTAACTTGAATAGCATTAAAATTAAGATAAAAAGACTAAAATAAATACATATAAACTAAACTAAAATATTTACATTGGATAAACAATGCTGGCCAAATTATCGTATTCGCGCCGGAAAGGGTGCAAAAGGCTAGCGGCGTTTGAAAGTTGCTATTTGATTTCAAACCACAAACTACAAGGAAGTGGTAATGCCACCAGCGTCTTGAATACCCAGCCCCGTAGTAGCGATGAACTAGACAATTTTTTTAATTTAATTTAGTGGTTTATTTTGTTATTAAGATATGCTGATAATGTAGGTTCTGCCTTCTTTTATTTTTGTTTTAGATAGGTTTAGGTTGTAGAATTTTTCCTTTTGTAGATTATTTAGTTTAGATATTAATTTTTTATGTTATTTAAGTTTAATTTATATCTAAGTATGTGCAGTACAAACTAGTATATCAGGCTGATGCAAAAATAATAGTGGACAAGTATGATGGAAAAATTCACCGGTCTGGGTAGGAACCTCGGTGGCGCAATTGGTAGCGCGCTTGTCTTGATAACAAGAGGTCGCAGGATCGAATCCTGGCCCAGGGATTTTTTTTCAAATTCTTGTCTTTGGATTTGTTTCTGATTGATCTTTTCTAGCTTGTAATGCACTCTAATAATATTTAGAGTATATCTACCCTGTTATAAAATAATTAAAGAATTTAAATGCTGGCTTCCATCAAAAGTATGAATAGGATCAGAAACCAGAAAATTGTTTTTGGTTTTCCTTATCAAGGTAACACATTAAGTTATCATTTTCGAAAACAATTGAAGAACAATAGATATGAAACGTTAGATCACGGCTTGGGGAATTAGACGAAATAGAAATAATTAATTGTGCACTAAGTATGAAAAATAAAACAACAAGAACGTTATAAATAAAAATAAAACTGTCAAATGCGAGTCAGACTCATGCACTTAGGATTCCGTATTTCAAGTCAGGGAAGCTGTATTTATATATTTTAAATTTTTTGGTTTGCTCTGCTTTACAGTGAAATTAATTGGAACAATTTCAAAATTTAAAATATTTTTTATTTATTCTAATTTAACTAATCCCATTTTTGTGCAAAATAGTAGGGATGCATCGATACGCCTTTTTGACGATAAGATACCGATACTCTTGTAAAAATATCGGCAAATCCGATACTGATACCGATACGCTTAGTGAATTTAAATGAGGGTAAAATAAAAACACAAGTTGGGTTTAATATATTTATTTAATTAATATAAGAAATTACAGACTAACAATGAGATAATTAGTTATTAAGGGGATCATTCTTGCGCTTCTCAACGAAATAGACGAAACAACACGCGCGTTTACATTACTTGATTGAAGCGCGAAATTTCAAAATAAAAATATCGCCGATGCCGATATATCGGCAAACCCAAAGTATTGCCAATATATCGATATCGGTATCGGATACATCTCTACAAAATATCAAGTCTTAATCTCGAGCCATTCAAAAATTCGGCAACGGAGTCTCATATTTCGTTGATTAGAATGATGAGAATAATTCCTTTTAACCCGTTACGTTCGGAATTCTAAAAATAAATTATGAATAAAACTACACCCACTTCGTTGCTTGATCAGGTTATTTGTTCATATTTACTTACTTTCATTTTAAATAACTTCAAGCACTGGATGCCTTGTGGCGAAAATAACTAAACGCATCCCATGCATCACATTATAAATAGGAATTATGTCGGTTACCTAGTCTAGTAACCGACATAATTCCTATTTATAATGTGTTTACTGCCAGTTTTTACAAAGATGTGTTAATATAAACTGACGCTCTTTACTGTATTGTACTAACCTTTTACTTCACACACACACACCCTCACACACACCCTTGCACCCTCTCACACACACACATGCACCCCCTCATACATACTTCCATAATACGGACGCCTGCGGCATGTTATTTTTCTTTTATTATACACATATTTCTTTTGTGTACTTTTTATTACTTTAATAAATTTTTGTAAATTTTAAGTATTTTTTTTTAATTTTTGAAACTATTTTTTAAAACCAAAGCTGCGGACTGAAGGAGCGGAGTCTTCTGAAACACCATTTTTTACTTAAAAGAAGGCTTCAGCTGTAATTGTATTTATGTAAATATTTGGTTATCACAATAAACATTTTTATTTATTTTTTTTATTTTAGGTAAGGTTTTTTTCTCTTTGTAAGCTATTACAAATTATTGTATATTATAATATATATTATAATTATTATATACTAGCTATTTAAATGAAAATATATTGGAATTGAAATAGGACCAAAGTAAATTGTGAAATCATAGTGATCCTACACAATTACGTGTGCGCGCGCACATTGCGTGAAATGCAAATAAGCGATTTGTTTGAATAGTCAACCCTTCGCGTGCCCGCATGCCACCACTGCACTTTTACAACAATGCTTTTGGTTAAATTATGAACTATTAAATCACGAAACATTTAATTTACGAAGTTTTTATAACATACAGCCATTCGCCCGCGTTTATTCAATCTTTGCCCCGTTTTCGGCTTGGCGGTAATTTTATCAACGCTTCTTACAGCCTAATGCAGCATTAGGCTGTTAATGCTAACCAGAGCCAATACGATGATAAAAAAAAACATCCAAATCTGTTGAGTGCATAAGTCTCGAGTTAAAATGGAACATACATACTAGTTAAAGTGATAACTGAAATAATTGTTCCCTGCAAGGTAGAATTATGAAATTTTCACCATGAATAGAACGTCCTAAGACAATAATTTTCAGATGTGGAGGGAAGACAGATTCGATTCGGGGGCGCCGGGGTGGGGGTGAAGGGGGTCAAAATAAGCTTTTCGATCATTATTTTTGTGCCGATCAGTAAATGCTACTAGAGCATGTGTGATGTCGTTTTCGCATAAAACAGACACTAGGAATTCATTTTTCTTATATAACAGGTATTTTTTCATTAAAAAACCTGTTATTTAATGAAAAGTTTGGAAAAAAAAAGGGAAAAGGTGCGTATTTTTTAATAAAAACCGTCATATTTTTCTAAAATCATAATTAATTGAAACTAAAAAAAATATTATATGAAAGATTATTTAATCTAGTTTATAAAAATATACACTTGTTGGATACTTATCACACAACAACTATTACAAAAAAAATAATTTACACGTTGTGCTAAAGCAGCGCAACAAATATTATAGAGAACAATGAAAGAGGAAAAAGTACTGCGCCAACTGTAAGGTAAAGATAAAGGCAAGAGAATGATGTAAATTTGTTTATTGTTGTGTATCGGTTTATTTGTAATGTTTTTTTTTTTTTCATATATAGTGTAATGATAACAATAATACAAAAAATGAAATTTTAGTACAATGGTATTAAATAACTTTTATCAAAAGTTAACTTTACAATCACCGGCGCAGAAACAAAGTGCGGTACACTTCATTGCAGCTTTGCTGCATTTACAACGTCCAGTACACCCTTTTTTGCAGCTGCATCTAATTAACTCTGAACATGAAGCTGCTGCTTCGGGGAGAGTTGTTCATAGAGGTTGCCATCCGGCTGCGCCCTGTGTCCATCCCCATTGCGATGGATCTGGCAAATTAGGAGCCTCCAATTGGCTTCAGACTAAATAAAAGCTTGATAACAGGCGCGCTTTACATTTTCAAGCAGTGCTGCTTTTGTCGGCGGTATATTTTCAATTGCCCTGGACTTTTGTGTAAAGAACTGTTGTTTTGCTTCATTGATTATCTCAGCCTCATTAGTGCGGTCATACATTAAAACTACAAATCGTTCTATTAAAAGCAGTGATTCTTGGCTTACATTGCTTGGCTTTGACATAAGACCTTCAAATGTGCCGTTTACTTTAGGGAAAGATTTCCATGTATCCCGTTTTTTTCCCCTGCCTACAAAAGTGGATACCGTAACACATCCAGTAAATGAGTGAAATATTGGCAGATACTTGCATTTAGACCAAATCATTGTCGCCACCAATTCGTGAATAACTATTTATCGGAAGCTTGAACCGACACCAAAAGAAAGCTATAATTCGGAGAGATTTAAGTCACTGAAAAAAGCGACAGCCAGTACCAATACATCGGTGTCCACGGTGCGTATGATCGCTCTTCTAAGCCCTTTCTGCACTGAATCTGCCAAATGTAAAAAAAATTTGAATGTCCGCCTCCTCGTGAAAACATGGAGTCATAAAACTCAAATCAGAAGATTTGGTAGAACAAAGAACTTCACTTCTAAGAACTAGTTCTTGTGACAAGAAAGAAAACAATTTGGTCTTATTTTCATTGACTTGGAGAAAATATTTGCAATTTTTGGGCATCACATGCATAGCCGACAGCGACACTCTTGTCCTTGTACCCCGTCCTCTTTTCTCTCTAATTGCAGTTTTTAAGCTGTCAGGGCGGTAAGTATCCCATATAACGTCAATGGGACTATTTTCTCTAAGTGAGCAGATATGTATGGCTCAAAAACTTGTTCTGCTTACTCTTGTAATGTCTTAGTTGTACCAGGATTTAATATTTGTACCACAGCAGCTCCATCAAAAATAGTTACGTCAACTGTGGGCGAAATCTTCTTTTCAAATGATTCTGTTCCCAGACATTTAATTAAATCAGCTTTATTTACAATTCGCATTTAACCCCCATTTGACAAAGATGGTGGAGCTGCATGATTCTCGTGCGAGAAAAAGTTATCCAAGTCTCCATCATGGACTTGGCACGAAATGGAAAGCCGTGAAAAAAGGGAAAAATCGCTTTTGAGGGCCGCAAGATGTCCTTTTAGTTTCAACTTATTATTGTCAGGTGTTCTGCTAAACAGAGGTAAATTGTTCTTTGGAATTGGATTTGTAACAGGTATCGTGCATTTTTCTAGCCTCTGCTTAACAAACTGTTGAAATTGTTCTCCACCAATGGTCTCAATATTTCAAACACAATCAGCCACTTCAATGTCCATGATGTCTTTGGTATCAATGACTAGCAGGTCTTGACTACGTTCTATAAAAGGATTTACAATTTCTTTGAATACTTTCACAAGTGAATAGACGTCGTTTGCGAAATCTTTCTGTATTTTAGGTGTCTGCTCGTGATGAAGGAAGAAAATCTGAACATTTGTTTGCTTTTTGACCTGTTCTTCAAACTCTGTATTCATTCTTGTAATCTCTGGTCCAGCGATCATCCATCGTCTTAGGGCCGTTGGATTATTTGTCAGTCCAATCGCACTTCCAGAGCTTTTCACTGAAGCATTATTGTGTTCATGACAATGACACTGATATAAAGCAATAGGAGGAAACTTGTTGCTGGTTTTGTGGGCCACAAACTTTCCAGACTGGAATTCAATTACGATATTTGGATGTTTTTCAGCAAGAGTTGTCATATCACGTATATGTACTGATAGCCATCTTGAGTAGTGTGTATGATCTAGGGCAAAGAATCAAGGCATCATGAGTGTCAATGACTCCACATATAACTGGAAGTTGCCTTCGCGTAGTGCCCTGAAGTACCGTAACAAAAGCAGCTCTAAAAGATAGACTCTTCAACCAATAATCAAAATGAACACAGGCTTTTGCTCTATCGTAGTCTTGTTGGACATCAGTATTATCACATTCCTCAGTATAGGCTTCTCGGAGAAGGATATGAAGACTCGCAGCTGTAAGTTGGTGGGCATGACGTGTTTTGGTGACACGATTTACTTTTATGAAGGAATTTGCTGTACCGGGACTTGTAATGTCAGCTTGTACCAGGATATTGGTCCAGCCACTGTCTTCCAACCAGTCTCCTACCACTTTAAGTATAACCATTTCAATATGTAATCCACCGAACATGATGACAAAATTATCTTCCCCGTAGGAGTCTGGAAATGCCCATTGAATTTGTTTAGCAAGAGAATTATTGGAGGTGGAATAATAGCTTGGCTTATATCAGCAAAGAAAGCAGACCACGATATCTAACCATCGCAGCCGAGTGGCAACCTCTATGGACAACCCTCCCCGAAGCAGCAGCTTCATGTTCAGAGTTAATTAGATGCAGCTGCAAAAAAGGGTGAACTGGACGTTGTAAATGCAGAAAAGCTGCAATGAAGTGTACCGCACTTTGTTTCTGCGCCGGTGATTGTAAAGTTAATTTTTGATAAAAATTATTTAATACCATTGTACTAAAATTTCATTTTTAGTATTATTGTTATCATTACACTATATATGAAAAAAAAATACATTACAAATTAAACCAACAACAATAAACAAATTTACATCATTCTCTTGCCTTTATCTTAAAATTTATGGTTGGCGCAGTACTTTTTCCTCTTTCATTGTTCTCTATAATATTTGTTGCGCTGCTATAGCACAACGTGTAAATTCTTTTTTTGTAATAGTTGTTGTGTGACAAGTATCCAACAAGTGTATATTTTTATAAACTAGATTAAATATTCTTTCATAAAGTATTTTTTTTAGTTTCAATTAATCATGATTTTAGAAAGATATGACGATTTTTATAAAACAAATACGCCCATTTTTCCTTTTTTTTTCAAACTTTTCATTAAATAACAGTTTTTTTTTATGAAAACATACCTGTTATATAGCAAAAATGAATTCCTAGTGTCTGTTTTATGCGAAAACGACATCACACATGCTCTAGTAGCATTTACTGATCAGCACAAAAATAATAATCGAAAAGCTTCTTTTGACCCCCTTCACCCCCACCCCCGGCGCCCCCGAATCGAATCTGTCTTCCCTCCACATCTGAAAATTATTGTCTTAGGACGTTCTATTCATGGTGAAAATTTCATAATTCTACCTTGCAGGGAACAATTTTTTACCCGTTTGTATGGGCTTTCACTTTAACTATACAGACAGACAGACAAACAAAAGTTTTGCCCTCAGTCAATACTATTTGTTTTTAATCTTAATGCACACAGAAAACTTAATTCTAAATTACATGATAAAAGTTATGTACAACGGCGTGCTTATCTCAATAATGATATTTCTTCCAGCAAACCAAGGGTGATAGGGATATTTGATATAAATAAGATATTCATTTTGTGCACGATAATACTTATACAGAAACAAGATTAAATTTATAGTAGAGATACCTAATAGCTAAAAATATAATAATAAACTACATAAAATTTACATGCAAATGCCTACATAGTATAAATAAATATAAAAATACATATTCAGTAAATAAATACATAAAAATTGATAAATATAGGTACAGGATAGGTTGTCGAAGATAGTTCTCTTTTATTTTCCTTTTGAATACACCAATGGAGGGGCTATCCCTGATAGTGTGAGGAAGGGAGTTCCACAGTTTGATGGACTTAACAGTGAAAGAGTTTCCGTACGCCCCGGTGTTATGAGAAGGTGTATTTAAAAGTGAGACTGTATGAGACCTGACTTGCTTGTCTCCAAAGAAGATATACTCATAACAATTACGGAGGTATGGAGGAGAAGTGGTACTCTTTAAAATGTTGAAAAGGCAACAGAGGATATGAACATACTGACGCTGTTTGATGGGAACTAATCATATAATAAACCATTGCATTTAAAATTTTGCAAAAATATATAATGTACAAACACTTATTTTTTACTACGTTAATAAATGTTATATATTGTCATTTTTAAGCTTTTTTTATTTCTTTGGTTTATTTCTTAATAGTAAAACAATAAAAATACATTTTTACTATATATATTTCGGCCCACGGTATGGGGCCGTCAGCAGTCAGATGCAACAAAATAGTTATTATAACACTTAACAAATAAGTTTTATGAAATAAAAAAGTAAAAGTGACTTTATCATAAAGTGACTTTTTTAATACTTTATTATTTGTATAGATATAGATGAACACGGCAAGGAAGAAACAATCATTACCCCCGGTTTCTGAAAGACCAATCAAAGTTAACAGTAGATTAAAAAAACTTTAACCGCAAATAACGGTGAAAATAAAGCATATATGAATAGTGATGAATCAATAATTAACTTAATTAATTTTTGATTTCAATGTAAGATTCCCATTTTTTCTGGCTTAATCCGCAGATAATTATTTTTTAATCTACTGTTAACATTGATTGGCCTTTCAGAAACCGGGGGTTTGTCAAGTACCCGTCTGTATTAATTATGATACCATAGATACCATAGATTTAGAACCAAGCTGGGTTTCGCGAGTCATATTCACGCTCATCGCCGTAGAAGTCCATCAAATCACGAGGTTGCTGTCGTCGGAATACGATAAGGAGGACATCATCATCGATACCATACATAATAAAGATACTTATATTTTTTTCCCTTCGCCTTAGTACGAAGTTGATATACGATTTTTTGCACAAAAAACTAATGCTTTGGTTCGTATAATCAGCTGTAAATCTAAATTCTGAATAGCTTTTCTTATCGTATGTATATTTTGACACCTCGAATCAAGATAACACTTATGAGATAAACGATCAAAACTTGAATGGAATAATCGCAAATGTTTGTCTATTTTGACCGCAATACTGCTTAGGCGATTATACGAAATGCCTCTTTTGTACAAGCAAGATTTGGAGATGGTAGATGGTGAGTGTATTTATTACAAAGATTGATTTGATCAATGATATGATATGTTTGGTGTATTTCAACGCTATTGTATTGTCGGGCGCTTTGTAACGTCAATAACGTATTCTGTGATGTTGATGGATTTTCTATCACCGAGCTTCAGTGTAAAATTGTTGCTAACGCAGTTTTTATGTTCTTTTGAGAATATTCTCAGAAGTTTCAACAAGAAAAAATGTAAGTAACCTTTAAAAAGTGATGTTCATAACACGCATAGGAAACTGTAAACACATCCTTTCTATGGTTAATAGATCATTATAGACAGGACGCGTGTTAAGTTTTTAGAGGAGAGCTCACCAAGAACTCGCCAATACTGCAGCCTAGTCATAAAAAGCGACGAGCCAATGTTTTTACTGATTACCATAAAGGAAAAATATTGTGTGTCTTTGCACGTTCTCACGCGGGGTCGTGCCATGAATTTAATTTACCATAGTTCACGCACCGCATGAATAATAGAAAGTAGTATTTTTGCACAGTAATTGACGTAGAGTATATCTACGCCCTCCAATACGAAGTTATGATATAGTTAAAACGATTAATCTGTCTCAGTTGGTGGTAAAGTCCAAACGGGAATAATGAGACGAACAGACTCGGGCCAGGGACCACATGCGTGCCAATTATTGACGTAATTATTTTGAAAATATGACGACGCTTTTGTGATATTTAACACTCTTAAAGTGGCCATATTTTTTAATCGTCTGCCGTGAAGAGCATTTATATTGGTAAGTTCAGGCAGTGATTGTCCATCAAAGTTGGTTCTTATGTTTTAACTCCTTTAATGGTGTTGAAAAGAGCATTATGAAGAGTAACCAAGGAGAATTGCCTTTGGTCGCCTAGAATGCGAATTGGTTGATTTTTAAAGGAAAAATGTGAGAATACACATGAATCGATACTATCGCTGCGTGGGCTGACATACGTCTAAATGGAGATCGAGTATTGCATTGCAAATACACTTTGATTAATGGCCCACTTTGAGCTTAAATTAAAACAGTGATGCAGCTAATTGAAAAAATAATTAATTTTATGAATCTTCCCCCGTATCGCGGTTTAAGTGCGACATTGAAGCGATTTTAGCGTAATCCCTGACACCTCTTAACGAGTAGCGAAGCAAAAGGAACAAACAAGTGTTATTTTGAGTTTTTTTTTATGTTATTCAGTATTAAGAAGTGGACAGGCGTGCGGTTAATGAGATTGCGCTGGCGCAGACTCCGTGTATGTTAGTGAGACGATTTCACACGCCGAAGAAGACGACGCGAAGTTTTGCGAGCGCTGCTCCGCTGAATGGGAGATGACATTTCACAGACAACAGCTAACTTTAACTCATTGAATGAATAAACTATGAATGTGAATGGAAAACGCGTTGTGTCCTCGAGGAACTTGTAGTACTTAATTCATCAAACATATTATCTGTGATCAAACATAGCTCATAAATTGAGACCTAAAATACAGTTTGTTCTCAAACTAGCTTAGGTCTCAGGGCTCATATTAACAAGGCTTAACACTTGCAACTAGTAGGTACTTAAAAATCCGCTATATTATTATACCTGTAATGTATAGTACCTATACTACACTAATGTCTATACTCATATGTGAATATATGTATATTGCTGTGCATACCTACCAATATTTCGTAAGAAAGTTAGATTTATTAACTATGTTCTATTAATTGTACATTTTTAGGTTAAGCTATTTCTGGTATAAATAAATGATTTTGATTTGATTGATTGATTGATAGCATGAAATGAAAATAACGTATTTTACAGCTGCGTATTATAGTGCCATCATCATTGCAGTTTTAAAAGTATATAAATTTCCATGTTTTTTTTTGAATATTTAGAAAATTACTCCATTTGTTTCGTACTGTAAAAAATTATTACAAAACTTTCTACAACCACGATTTTTTTCTTCATTTTTGTTCCCATCGTTTCGGGCTCCCAGAAGGACATAAAGATTTCACTAGGTACAGTACACATAAAATACGTCTATGTAACACTTCTTAGCTTTTATAGGTAGTAAGTACCTACTTAATTATAATTTTTCTCATCAAGAGGATTCAAGCCACAGAATAATTATTTATCATTTCTAGTTAATTAAAAATTAAAACGCTTTACTTTCATAGTTACCAAAACTGGCTAAATGTTTTCCGAACTAGTTTTCATACTTGTAGAAATTATAGGTTAATACTCGTACGTTCAGGTGGTAGAGCTGATGCCGGGCTCGACTGTGGAGGTACCACCGTCTTACTTAGAGACCCCCTCGAAGTAATTCGGGGGAGAGTAAGAGAACAGCTCACAGGCAAAAAACCAGGAGACTCACCATGTCTGGGACCGATGAATGGCGGTATATCCATCCCTAATAGCCGGGCCTTATATGGAACAGACTGATGACGGGCAGTGGCGTCACTGGTGCAAGGGTTCCGGCACCGTGCTCACCAACCCGCCTGCCCAGCATGTGTGAGTATGGGCAATTCTTCCAGGATGACCGCCAGCTGTGGCGAAGTCCTGGAAAAGCTTACGTCCAGCAGTGGACGGACTAGGCTGATGGATGGACTCGGACATTTTAAAATATTGTGGTATCTGCCCTCTAATTTTGGTTATTTGGTTTTTTTCTACGTTATGTCCTCTGTCTGGGGTATGCTAAAAATCAGCGCTACTCGATTTCTATGAGATCGGCAGCTTTGCTGAGCATCCTACCATTTGCCAGAAATGTCTAAAACTTTTTTTGTCTTCTATTTTAACCGATGTATAATTTTAATGTGTGTAGTTGTAAGTATTTTTTGGCAATAAACCTTCTTTTTATATTTTTTTATTTTTAAAATAACTCTATAGTGCTTGTTCAAAAATTAATGTCTGTAAAATAGCAATGACCCAAATATCACATCTCTCGGGTTTTATCTACTGTGAACGACAACTGAAAAGTAGCCTCTGATTATTTCCCGTTCACATCACCCTGTTCTCTGGGGCTATTAGTGCTGGCGCAAACATTCATTTATTTTGTTACCACTTGGGCTTTAGCACCTCGTAGGCGGATAACAAGCGCAGAAACGAGATCAAAGCTGAGGTAAAAAGTGATTGCGGGTCGATATTGAAAAATTATAGATATATTAGGTTAACATTATATCATTGCAGTATAGGAACGCAGAAAGAAAAGTAAATCTGGATGTGAGGAGCTCTGGAGATATATTAGGTCTTTAAATATGAAATTGCTGTTTTATATAGAGAATTTGACGGAAACTCAATTTTCAGTACTAACATTTTTGATTTTTTTTAGGAATGACAAATCCAAATTATGTAACTTCTTATGTGTATGAATGAGACAACATTAAGTTAACAGCATCATTAATTTAATTTTTGAAAAGTGTCAGTTGTAAAAATTATTACGAATCTTAAGGCGATATGTAAAAAATAGAGGTGCTTCTTTTTTGTGTATTTCATGAAATACACAAGAAATTTTAATAAACTTCTGGTATATTATGCATTTAGACTATATAATCTAGGGTTTTGAAATTGGAAAACATGTTTGGATAAACTTTCCTCGATAGAAATAATTCTTGAAATGAGGTCATATTTGACGAATATGAACCATATACAGAACTCAAACATATTTTATTAGGTGTGTTTCAACAATATCTTTAGATTTGATATTTGAAACTTTGCTAGCTATATTAGTTTTTTTATAAAAATTATAATACCAACATTTTTTGCTTTCGCCCTGAATCCGCCCCTCTCGCACTGAGCGTGTTTTCGCTTGGAGTGACAGTGACAAAAATAAAATTCGTATAGCCTCTTAACAAGAAAATGGATGGCATTTAGGACGAATTGTTTTTGAAGCTTTAATTTTTATAATCAAACTGAAAATAAAAACAAAATTTAATACCTGCATGTAAAACCATAAAATCAACTTCCAAACAAAAAACCAAAAATTGAAATAGCTATTTAATTACAGGACTTTATTAACTCATGAATCTTTAAGAAAATTTCGGCAATTTCATAGGTAATATTATACCTATTATTATAATAATAAAAAATTTGGTACTTAATATCCATCATATTTTTATTCAAGTTATGAATTTCAGGTTCATTTGGTTTAGCCTTCTGTTTAAACATCATAATATTTCATCATCATCTTTCAGCACACACCCACTGTTCGACAGAGGCCTTTTCTTCTCCACGCCATTTTTGTCGGTATCTCGCCAGCCTCATCTATGGGCACACCCATCCATCAGCCTAGTTCGTCCACTGCTGGAAATAAGCCTTTCCAGGACTTTGCCACTCCCGGCGGTCGTCCTGGAAGAATTGCCCATACTCACGCACGCTGGGCAGGCGGGTTGGTGAGCGCGGTGCCGGAACCCTCGCACCAGTGACGTCGCTGCCTGTCACCAGTCTGTTCCATGTAAGGCCCGGCTATTAGGGATGGATATACCGCCATCCATCGGTCCCAGGCATGGTGGGCCTTCTAGTTTTTTGCCTGTAGGTAATCCAAATAAATAAATTTGGATTACCTCTAATGTCATAATGTTCCAGTTTTTTTTTACGGTATTTTGTGATCCACGAAATATTGATGGTTTTGTTTTCTCTTAATCATTTTCTTTGTTTACTTGTGCACATTTTCTCCAAACCTAAGGTTTTTTAAATAATTAGAATGTTATCTTTGACAGTTTAATTTTATTTTCAAGTTTCGCTTAGAATTTAATTTACTGCGTTCTTGGCAATTATGGATAGATAATTTTAGGTTTTAACCATTTTCAAAACAATTCATATTTATTATTTATCATAATTGTCATTACAGTTAAAATTGCAGTATAGCTTTATAGCTTTTGCCCACGACTTTGGGATAAAAAGTAGCCCATATACTAACTCTATGCAAAAAATCACGTCGATCCGTTTCTCCGTTGCTGCGTGAAAGAAGGACAAAAACCAACAAAAACACTTTCTCATTTACAAGGGTACGGAAGAACGGATAATAGATATCGTAGTCCAGGGGAGTTATTCTGGATTAACAGTCGAAGCGAGACTTCTAAAACTCGAGCTAAAAATGTATGGAATTCGACAGATAAAACAGTTTTTACGATCGAGAAGGCTGATTTGACAGACTGGGAATTGTCCCCTGATTAGTGATGTGCCGATTCGATTATTTTTATAATCGATTAATCATCTATTATGCACAGATCTTGGCTTCGTTGTCATCTAACAGATTAAATAATAAAATGTAGGTATCAGCATAATCCTTTTGGTCCAGAAATAAACAACGTTTGTCTATAAATTCTTTTTCAATGGTATTTTTACCAATCCTTAGATACATGTGAAGTAGATCAGAAAAGGTGTTTGGTTCAGCATCTTTCACTATGGAACTCTAAATAGGGTATAATTAAGTCCCACACAATAATGAAAAAGAATCTCGTTAAGGCACTAACGAAGTGCGAAAACATTACGCCTTAACTAAGCTAGCGTGGTATTTGAAGACTTTTTCCTATTTCAAGGTTTTTAACGTGTTTTGTTTTTTCTGAATCTTTTCTTTGGCCGTAATTATGTAGTCCATAAATAACTAAACATTTGACTTTATTAACGGAGTCATTAATGGTCTTACAGAACAAAATTTGGAATGATCTTTTCAAATTAAGCAAAATTCAAATCTGTTATTGGCTTAAGTATTAAGTAATTTGTTATTTATTTTATGTTTGTTATGTATCGTTATTGATTTCTGTACATACATAAATAAATTAAATTATTACATCGAATTTCAATATTAATCGGACTGAACTGATTTACCTCGTATCTATTATTTTGGCGAGAAGTGCTTGCACTGGACGTTTTACGTACATATTTTTTTTAACAGATATTTTTTTAGTTATTTATTAAGCCAAAGTATATAACTTCAAAAATCGTACAAAGAGAAGATACATTAATAAAAAGACATTTCATGCACCTCACACAAAAAAAAATTATAAGTATTTTAGTATAACAAAATTGTAAAAACATAATATGTTTTTATTAGATTTTTGTGAAGACATGTAGGTTTATCTTCACTATTCTTCACTGTTTCACAAGGGCTAGTTTACAAATAATGTGGACATACGGGTAAATAAACTTACGCATGCTCTGGTGGCAGGAATCAAACTTGCATCATTTATTTGAGGGATTTTAATTAATTGACCATCAAAAAATTAAAAAATCAGCATCAAAATTACTAAGTTCGCAACCTAACCTAGTTGATGCCAACTTAGTAATTTAGATGCTCATTTAGTGTTTTTCGGTGGTCAACCTATTATTATCCTAGTTTGAGAGTCAAGTCCTGCCAACGAACGGTACTGCAACTATTTTTTACGGGATATTTTTAATTTGCACATCAAAAATAATATTTTGCACACTAAATTTGCCATCAGAAAGCCTTTAGCGCAGAAGAGATCCAGTACGTATGGCGAGTCGCGGAACGTGGTATTTTTTTATGACAGCTCTGAAGTCTTACAGTTAGTTAGTATTTTAGTGTGCAAGTCAGTATTTTTTTGATGTGCAGTTAGTATTTTTGATAGAACAATGTGGTAGTATTTTTAGTATTTTCTGTTGTGCGTTTAAATACATGCCATTTATTATTTTCTCGTATGGAGACCAAAAATCGAGGTTAAGTAGGCACATTGTTGCAATTTAGAATAAACACTACAAGTACGAGGATTCCCGCATTAACCTGTCCCAGTAATGGCTAAAGAATTTCACGCTCCAAAGGTAGATTTAAATTAATTTACACATTCAAAAGATAAACAGTATTCCTGCGTGAAAACAAGCAGTAATGTTGATAATCCGATCTGGAACTGACTTTGTGCTTCTACTTGGTTTTGATGATCGGATTTGTTAAAAGTATTAAGATCAAATAAAAGCTCGCATTCACTTCAATCTCGTTGAATGATAAATATAATATAATATTTATACAAGAAGTTACTTTAACATAGTAGCACTATTCAAAGTCTTCTTGTACGAGTTCCACTATTTTATTTACTTAATTATTGCGACTAGTTTCGTCTATTTGACATCGTCGGGCTGATTGGAATAGGTAAACAGTAAAAAAGGATAGCTAACTAAGACTTACCCCCGGTTTCTGAAAGGCCAATGAATGTTAACAGTAGATTAAAAAATAATTATCTGCGGATTAAGCTCGAAAAAGTGGGAATTTTACATTGAAATCAAAAATTAACTAAGTTAATTATTGATTAATGACTATTCAGACTTCATATATGCTTTATTTTCACCGTTATTTGCGGTTAAAGTTTTTTTAATCTACTGTTAACTTTGATTGGCCTTTCAGAAACCGGGGGTTAGTCTAGTATCTAGAAACAAGTCGCAATAATTAAGTAAATAAAATAGTAGAACTCGTACAAGAAGACTTTGATTAGTGTTAGAATGAAGTTCCATCAAGGAGTCACACCTTACAGTATAAATTATTAACATAGTAGGACAGGAAAGTTTTGTTGTTGTGTAAAAATACTTTTTTGAGCTTCCGCAAATTTAGCAAAGACAAAAAAAAATTTATTACATTATCTTAAACTGTTTATTAATACTCAATGACTATTTAAGTGCCCTGGCTAGAAACAGAGTTACTCTTGCACAATATTTGCACAATTTTCTTAGAAGAAATAAATGAACGCATTCATTCTCTTTTTATCTGGAGCAATAATCCCAGTGGATGTGTACTTATGAAATGACAGATTTTATTGGAGACCGGCGCGGCGTGAGAACATGTCGGCGAGTGCGCAGGCGCAGGTCTACCGTGCGACGTGCAATGATAAATAGGCTTAGGCCAATCCGTGAAATTAATTTAATTTGATTCTTGATTCGAAATGACAGTAAAATGTGTATAGCTGTTGAGTTTCAGAAGTCAGGCATGTTTACAAATACAAGAGACAATACTTCAAGTAATAAAAAAAAAAACTTAACCCTCTAAATTTTCACTATTGCTAAAACAATTTTGCCCACACAGATCGTGGCTCGGATCATTCTTAGAGATTAATACTAGATCTTAACCATACTTATTATTTTTAAAATTTCACAATTCTTTATTCTACGCAGATACATTTTCTAAGATGTGAGTCTAAAATAGTAGTTTATGCTACAAGGGCGCAAAGGAATAAATTACGAGGACGATTTAAAACACGAGCGTTGCGAGTGTTTTAAACGTAACCGAGTAATTTATTGCTCTTACGCCCGTGTATCATACTACGTTTTTCAATGCATAGTGTGAGGAAATGAAAACACATATAATCTTGTGAACTTTAAATTATCATTGGCTCAAAAGGATTGTATCCAGAGCCGTTAAACAGTGGAAAAAAAGTATAACATCTATGGTACACAGGAAAGGCTGCAGGTTAGCCAACCATTGCAAACAAATAAAAAAATAATAATAATAATAAAGCCCTAGGGCAAAATAATCGACTTTCTGTTCGATTTTGATGCATAAAAAGTGGGCCTTTACGAACACTTGCATTGAAATAGAATATACGAGTATGTATACAGTGGCGAGCTTATCTCAAAACTGAGATTTCTTTCTACAAACCAAGCCTGAAAATAAATATTGAACACTGAAGTTTACATAAACTCAAACTCAAACTCAATTTATTGATAAAGAAAAGTAAACACGACAATAGCTAAAAAAAAAAAAATTTAAAAGAATTTACATTAATAGTCACACTACATCTTATATTATGATTATAATATGTTAAAGGTTAGGTTTACAATAAAAATATTCTACTTAATATTCAAATATTTTTATGAATAACATTCGTTAGGTAATTATAGTATTTTACATTATTTTATTATTATCTAAGTATTTTATTTTTTGGTTTATTTTGTATTTGTAAAAGTGTAATATTCCTTAATGCCATAGAACGCTTTTTTAAATAGCCATGCTCTTAGTTTAGTTAGGAATGTTGTGTTTTCATAGTAAAAATAAATGAATATGGCCATAAGTAATAATTACATACTTTACTAACTAATAAAAATGTCAAGCTAATCTAACCATACACCTGAAAAATTTACCACATTTCTTGTTTTCGTCATGATTGACGGGTACAAAATGTTTACAGACAAAATAAGAAGTAAACAAAAATCGCACGGAAGCTGGTATATTGACCTAAACACAATGAAGGTCCAACAAAAATAGAGGTATTTAAAGACGAAAACTTTTTAGCACGAAACTTGATCCTTATTAACAAGTCATAAAGACGTTTTGTGAGCCTATGGGTCTAATAGCGATGGTTATACAGAGGTAAAGATCTCGGAGCGCGCGCCAACGCATCTGCCGGTACTATCGAATAAATCTACTAAAATAATATTTTTATTTTGATTACGGACGCATGGGTTAGGCAGATGTTAGGTGTTGGCGCAAGTGACCAATTGATTGACAGAAAAAAGGCTTCGGCGTTGTAGCGTGATAATGTAAAAGTGATTTTTGAACACAAGATGATGGAAAGGCCAAAGAAAAAATTTGTCAAATGCTAAAACAAATGTTTGTACAAATCCAAGTAGAGACGCTTTAGGAGTCTCCAAATCTCGCATAAGATTTTTGAAAACGCTATGCACAATTTTTTTTTTCAATTCTGTTGTTAGTATTTTCAAATATGAGTCGTAAATCCCCCTCCTACTCCTTTGATTTGGCCAGACTCCTCCCTCCTCCATTTGTGCTCACGTAATAAATGTGTGCCCCTAAATTAGTGATGGGTCAACTTAAACAGGAAAGCTTGATAAATGTGGAAGAAGCTAAAGTGAAATGTCAATATCGTAAATCATAACGGAGTAGTCAACTTCAAAAGTTTTTATGTGCTAATCCCACTATCCCACTAATCCCACTAATATTATAAATGCGAAAGTTTGGATGGATGGATGTTTGTTACTCCTTCACGCCGAAACTACTGAAACGATTTGACTAAAACTTTGTACAAATGTAGTTCTAGACCTGGAATAGGACATAGGTTACTTTTTATCCCATAAATCAGTTCCCATTGGAAGGCAATGGGGTATCAAGTTCCTATAGAAAAGTGATGTTCTGTTACTCCTTCACGCCGTTGAATATTAGTGGGAAGGGATAGTGAGGATGGGATGGGATGGGATTCGATACGACTATACAAAAACTTAATCAACGCGGGCGAAGCCGCGGGCAAAAGCTAGTTAATTTAATAAAATATTTGCACTTTATCGCTTGTCTTTAAGAAAAAGGTTTATTTTAGGCAACCACTAAAAGCTTTTAACTTGTACCAAGCCTCAGGGTAGTTTCTAAGTCGCCAGTCTCTGATTGGATCGATACGGCCCCTAATAGCCTCAGTACAAAGATTACCGAGTTATTGACCCAGGCCAAGGTGTTAGAGCACACCCCGAGGCAATCCTCACCTTGTTAGATAAACTGACCTTCAAATCGATATTTGGAAGGAAAGTTAATTTAACAAATTTTATCCATTTTATCGTTGCGACCTGAAAGAAAAAGTAGTGACTAGAATAGTGAAAGGAATGTTTCGGTGGCTTAGACATGAAGAGATAATAAATGAAAGTAGGTTTAAGATTCTTTATTTCTCATAAGAACATTTACATATTCATTTTTTTTTTTTTTTAATTTATTTATCTAATTATCATGTTTTGAACATATTTTTGTCTTATAAAAAAGAAAATCACGTAAACCCTTAGTGGGTTTAAATGTGATTTCTGAGCCACTTCTTAGTGGTACAGTACATAACAAAAAAATACAAGTAAATAATAAAAAACATTTAACTGACACAATTAATTAGTTCAAGACAATAGATGTCTCTTCATGATTTTTCTTACTTTTTTAGGTTCGACATCTATGTCTTGCAACAATTTACCTGGTATACTATTTAAGATTTCAGGTAGCATGTAGTTCCAAGTGCGCTTTCCATAAATATTGTTGCATTTGGGCAAAACTTAAAATGAGAACTTAATAATATCTAACTTAAGTTAAATATATTACACGACCAGTGGGTCCAGTGCAAGCTGACATATTGTAGTGCTCAAACACAACAGTTATTACATCAGATATGTATACTAAAGTGAAATATATTACACGACCAGTGGGTCCAGTGCAAGCTGACATATTGTAGTGCTCAAACACAACAGTTATTACATCAGATATATACCTATATACTAAACTAAAACTATTTAATGAAGTAGATATGCAAGTTCTAAAAGTGTCGATTTTTTTTGTTTGCGTAAACCGGAAACTGGCAATAGTGCAAGTCCACACGATTAACTTTTCGTAAAAAAAGCTGAGAAATCGAGAAAAAAAGCAGTTGTTTGTAAACAGTACATTTTAATCGCACAGGTATGTCAATTTTATACCTCTATAAAACAGCTGATTTTTTCACGATTCGAGGGTTGGCTCCATAGTAAAAGTTGTTCGTATGGACGAGTCCTATCGCCAGTTTCCGGCTTCCGCAACATCATATTAACACCCAGTGTACCTACTCCTATTCTAAAATTTTACATCAAAATAAAGAAATAGAATGAGGGTTGCCGATAAATCGATTATTGAGTTTGGGAATTTCAGTCTGCAGGTGCAACATCTCATTACCATTTTCAATACCGTTTTGGAGTTCATTTAAGGCAAATATAAATACATGCTGGTATAAATGATTGCCTGTCATTTAGCACAAACTACTGTATTAATTAAACATGTAAAATTTTCATCTGATTTACATTTACAACTGAAATTCGATTAATTTGCTTTGGTATTTTGTTTTATGTATTAAAAATATAATATATTAGTCATTACATATTAAATTGCCGTTTTCTATAGAGAATTTGAAGGAAACTCAAGTTTCAGTACTAACATTTTTGCATTTCTTAGGAATGACAAATACAAATTATGTAATTTCTTATGTGTATGAATGTTCATTTAATTTTTTTAAAGTGTCACCTGTGAAAAATTATTACGAATCTTATCATGGAAATGGATGGCATTTAGGACGAACCATTCTTGAAGATTTCATTTTTATGATCATACTGAATAAAAAACAAAATTTAATACGTAGATGTAAAACCTTGAAATAAACTTTCAAACAAAAAACTAATAATTGAAATAGCTATTTAACTACAGGAATTATGAACTCATAAATCTGTTAGACAATTTCAGCAATTTCATATGTAAATACCTATTATATGATATACAGAGTGGAAAAAATTCAAGGGCCCTGGAGGGGAACTACCTTAAATCTTTTAGTTAGCTCATTTTACTGAACTGAAATTGCATTCAAAGATCTTCTAAAATTTGCTTGTCTCACCCGGGAACTGAACCAACTAAAAATTAAAAAAATATACCCTCGATATTTTATTATTCGAATCGGTAGGATTATTGTTCAGGATAGTTAACAAGTCCGTTAACAGTAACGGAACCAGAGTTACTCAACTATTTATAGAAGTTGGGAGTATATTTAATTTAAAATGTAATCAAGAAATTAAAAAAAAATACACGAAAGTATATCTCGTAGGCGCACTCAGAGATAAATGATACCTCTTAAATATACAATTCATTAAAAGCCGTATAGTGCAATAAATTAAGGTAGTGAGCAGAACTAAAATAAAACTGCTCACGCGCAAAAATACATACGATACGCGATATCTTTCGACGCCCCACCAAATTGCGGGAGCACTGAGATGTAAGCGAAGATTACATGCACTCATTAGCACGCCTGCAACTGTTGCATTGTGTTTTATTTTCCGTCTTTTTAGTCCTTTTTCGGCAACATCGCACGGCGAGTTACATCTTCGGTGGTTATTTTGAAAAAGAAAAATAACTGGGATCCAATGAACGTTTTAATTCCAAAACAGAAATGAAGGTGCCTCTCCAAGTGGCTTTAACAGAGATGCAGCCATTGATTTGATTACACCAAATACGACGCGCCAAGATCAAATATAGACCAAGATCCGACTAACTGGAAAAAAATACTTACATTTCAACTGGTGGTGGTCTTCAGCCGTGGCTTGTTACCCCCTAATGATAAAACCATACCGCCAAGTCTTATTGGTGGGTTTTCTACTTTTTTAGGTCGAGCGCCCTTCATTCCTATGCCTAATCGTCCCTTCCATCAGGCACAGTGGGACAAAGCGAAAGAAAACCTGTAAAAAAACATAGCCACTCCATAATATACCAAATCATGTCGAATAATTTTTCACCTTGTTATCTTACTCACAAAGGTATAATATGCTATCTAAAACACCTAATATAAAATCAAAAGAATTCGAGAATGCTTCCCTATCGTACACCTCATAAGAATAAAACAATTAATTAGCAGACACTGACAGTGTCCTCGTAAAAAGTACACAAATCGAATTGACATACCGGAGAAGAAAGGTTCAACGCCGCCGCCCACACCGACAAACAAAATGTACTATTCCGCAATTTGACAAGTCATAAAAGACTCTAATAAATAAAATTAGTATCGTTTTGAGGCACAATATGTAGAAAAGGAGACCGCTGCGTCGCAGGGCGGGTCTAAGAGATATTTGGGAGGTATCAAAGCTGTCTATACTAAAAGTTTACTTTGCAAGCGTTTATGAAATCGTAAAATATCTTTGTGGATAGTTTATTGAGCATATGATTGGAGTGGTTCCGTACCGAATCAAAAAGTATTGATATTTGGCCTGGGATAAATGAGAGTTTTGTTGTTATCAATGTCAATTCAAGCAATAAGCATTGTACAATTTTTTGAATATTAGGGCATAAAAATTTAAAAGAAAAAAACCTGGCACTCTTTAAAACATCTTATGTAAGTAGAAAAATTAAATTTATTACAGCAACAAACTACCTACTATTGTGTAGTGTCAAATATCTGAGGAAAAAGGTTTTAAAACTACATTGAGAGATACCTTATATTTTAAAAGCAGGTAACATAAATTATTTACATACAAAAAACCGACCCACTGATCAAAAATTCGCAAATGTTGATATAAATCTTTGACGCATCGACACATTTGACCACACGTCAGGTTATGATCGGAATAAAATATCACGCATTGTTGTCTTCACATCGTTTCCTCGACGTTCGACATCTAACTTATAAATTGTGTGAACAAAGGCGCCTTTTTGACAATGTCCCCGAATATAATGCACTGCAACTGACGGATTTAAAAATATATTGGTCGTGAGATCGAAGAACATAAAATGGACCGAAAACCAAGTACATAAATCATCAACGGACTTTACGTTAAAGAGATCGATAGCAAGCTCGCTGATTTAAAATATAACTTGAATATAATAAATGCCGTTGTAAGTCTTTAAAGTTATTTCACGAAAGAATCCCACAAAAAACCTTCCGCTCAATTTCCCTCTGAACGTCAAATGTTTGCTTTCGAAAAGGATTTTAAAATGCAACAACTTTTTGTGCGTACTAAGTATCTGAACAGGATTACTGTGTATGCAAAATAATAGTCCCGGCCGATCACGTCCATTCTAAAAGGGGCTATTTCGCTAAAATCGACAAACTTTGAAGTTGTTTACCTGTTTATCAGAAAAAGCCAGTAGTTTGATAAATATGTATATGAATTTTGGAACCTTTTTCTAGCTTTTGTTAGTTATAGAAACGCGTTTGCTGAAATTTCGCTTGATAGAAATAATTATTGAAAATAGCTATTCATCGACACTTTTTCTAATAGTTTGACAAACAGGTATATTACATACAGACAGACCTCAATTAAACTTATTAAGATGGATTTTAACAATATTAAAATTATGCTAGTTTGAAATTGTGATAGCTATTTCAGTTAATTTTATATTAATTTAAAACCGACTATTTACTTTTTTTCCGAAATCCGTCCCGCTCCCACTGCGCGGTTTCCGCATGGAGTGATGGTGACTTTAGTAAGCGTGACTTATGATTTCATTTTTGAATGTTATTGGGACCAGGGGCTCCACCGCGTAATTCTCATTTGTATCAACTTCAAGCAAATGCATGCGAAATTCAACGCGTGCAAAAGAGATGGCATGTAAGGCGGGCGTCGTCGCACGCACGACAAATTTCAATCTCAAGTCGATGTTGATGAAAATGAGAATCACGCGGTAGACCCACAGTTTTGTACCATAGAGCATTTATGGTGTCGCACACAACCATCTAATGTATTATATAATGTCAGAAATAAACCACAGAAAAGGCCAGGAGTCTTTTAAGGCAATTTAGTCTTCTTATCAAATATTGATGCGTCCCGTAAAGGTTTACGTTAGATCCAATGCAACCGTATCGGCTCGGATACAATGGATGGAATGGATACTATTTGATTGCTTCATTATGCGAACTCGGACGCGGTTCATTGTATATCATTTCGCATGTTATATCCGTTTGTGCCCTAATTTAATCATCTTGAAGGCTGGACCACCGGGGCAACTTATGCAGCGGGTGACTTGAACTTGGGACAGTTTGGCTTTTGGTGTTTGGAGTTTAAAACAATGTTTACAGTTTCATGTTTCGATACCTTTCCAAAATATTTTTCTGCATGTATAAAAATTGTGTTTCGACTAAAAATTTGCAACAGATTTTAGTGTTATGAAATGTTCTGAATCTTGAAATATAATGTACAGTCAACAAAAGAAATAAGGAACCAGGCGCAGTGTAAATCCTACGACCCACAGGACAGTGATAGATGACGTGAGGAATATTTGGTCAATACGCACTATTTATCTTAAGGCGATATGTAAAGTTTTAGCGTCCCTATTACTCCATATGCGAAAAAATCCTCAGTGCGAGAGGGACGGATTCGTGGAAAAGTAGCCGAAAGTCGGTATTTTATTAATATAAAATGTACTTAAGTTGCTATCAAAATTTCGTTTAATCAGGTCCTACATACCGTTAAAACCCATCTAATAAAATATAATTGCAGTCCATATGTCATTCTACATTGTCAAACCAGCAGAATTGGTGTCAAAAGAGACCTCATTTCAATAAATATTTCTATGGAGCCGAATTTCTCCAAACACGTTTCTGTTTTAACAGATCCCTAGAAAAAGATTCCAAAAATAATATACTGTTTTATTAAAATAAAATACATTATGCAAGTTCTTAAAATGACGTTTTTTTTCCGTAGCGCCTTAATACAGCTAAGAGCGGTTTCGCAGCCGGATTGTGAAACCCCGCTTATTTAAATTCAAAATTCACTAAATAGTTATTCAAAAAAACCTTATTACCTATGTATTGTGTATGTTGCCATCGCAAAGTTTCAATTGGTATCTGTAATTATATTATAATAACATAATATTAAATATATAATATATTTTGAAATTCAAATTTACAGAAACCAATGCAAACTTTGTGATGGCAAGATACACAATACATAGGTAATAAGGTTTTTTTGAGTAACTATTAAGTGAGTTTTGAATTTAAATGTTCTGTTTCGATTAATTAGAAAAAGGCGGGGTTTCACAATCCAGCTGCGAAACCGCGCAAGTATTCTCATTCTTTTATTTATTAGTCTTAGTATCAAAGTGTCTGGGCTAGACCTGGTTTCAAATCTCTTTTGTTGACCATACAATTACAAAATAGTTTTTCCTATTGTGAATAGGGAGACAATCAGCTACTCCTGCTGATATTTCACCAGAAAATTTGTATGCATAGTATATTTGTCGGTATATTTAATAAATAAAATAAAATTTCTATAATATGTAATATACAACTTCAATCATGGATTTAACCCAGTGATCTTGTTAAACGAGTACTAAACTTGATACTATATACAGAAAACTCCATATATCCTGCAAACAGAACTGTGTGTGTATTATTTTAGTTAATTACAGTATTGTTGGCATTCAGAAAATTTAAAACACGCTCAGCATAAGTTTTTGGAACAACCTGTATATATTCAAAACCGTACATCAGTCACGTGGTCGATCTTCGCAATACCAGAAACTGTGTGCATTCGGAATTATTTATTTATTGCGAAAGGGGCAGAGACCACACGATTCTAATGCTCTCACGGACTTTCGTTTCTTTTGATGTGATTCAATTTGCCTGACGTCTTATTTTCTACGTGGTGGTCCCTCCGACGACGGATGGATATCCTCCAAGCACTGAGAACATTCTGAATTCTTGGCTTTTAAACTATATTTTAGCATGGGTTTGTTTTCTTTTTCTGGCAAAACTTAAATTTTGCATTTAAGACATTTTTAAGACATTTATAAAACTCATATACTTAGGTAAGACAACAGAACATATTGTTTTAAAATAGCCAGCTCCTTAGATGATGGGTACTTGAGTGAATGATCTGCATCTCGGTTGCTCCGTGTGATTATTAAGCTCTAGGTGCTCTCACAAGTGATTGATAAAACCCATTATGAAATAATTGCAAGGAGCCATTTCATACCGAAGCATTTCTGAACACGTGGCATCTTTTACATCTTTACCTTTAGATATGCTTTTATTTCTCGAGTTAATCTTTCTTTTGGCAATGAAACGGCACATGGGCACTTGAGAACTTAAAATCCTTTTCAAAGGAAACATTGGTAACGTGCCATGAAAAAGTGTAATGTTATACTTTCTGTAACAGGCATAACAATGGCGTATCAGTTCCTCGTAGTCACGTGTCCGAGGCTTTAAGTCGTCGCCGACACGTCTGTGCCGGCGCAAACTCCCGAGATTAAATTTAGCGTTGCTGATCCCATCTGCATGAATTGTGCGATCGATGTCCAGTCACTGAAACTGTGAGGAATCTTTTTGTTAACGTTGAAAGCGAGAGCTACTGTTTCCTTTTGTATAGGGCAGCTTTCATTGCATCGCCGGTGGTTGTCTTGCTTGCAGAATAAAAATGACATTTTAAAGAATATAAATCTACAGTCATTGTTTTACGGCTCCATGCTGTCAGAACTGTGCTCGTGGATCTTCAAATTCATTGACAGAACCGTTACTGTAATGATTACCGTTATGGATATCGGATGTTTTTTGTTAAAGAAAACAAGTGATTCATTATTATTTGTGATTGTGTTTGGCTTCAGAGTGCAATATAAAATCAATTTAAATTTTATGACAGGAGAGTATGTAGTAAAGAGCCTTCGAGATTTTTCAAGTCGTTGATCAGGAACAAATTGTTATGCGAACAAAAACTCATACAACGGTAGTTGCTGGATGCTTCACTCACTGGAAAATCTCTGAATGACGTGCTGAGATGTGAATTGCTTATGTTGACACAAGACATTATAGAACCGGCAAAATGTAAGAATTATTAAAAAAATATTCCATGTATTTGTTATGTTTTGGAGTATTTATAGCACCTACTGAACTACGAGGCGCTTGTGCTAGCAGTAGCAGTACATTTAGAAAGTTTGGCACTTTTAATTAAATTGTGTTTTGTTAAATATTAGTACGCCTATCAACACAATGTTTTTTTTAATGGTGATTTTGTGTAAATAATTAGTTTTTCTATAATAAATAACTTAAAAAGGAGACTTTAAAGTTCGTTTTGTTAAAATCTATTTTCTAATAAACTTTAAAAGTTATATGATTTTATGGCAGACCAATTATGTATTCACATTAACCTATTATCTAAGCCTGTATCGCTGGCATGTCAGTTCTAGAAAGCTTAATGTTCTACATATCTAGAATGCTGCCATATTACATCATAAAAATGACAAATACGCTTGTAGACACGCCGGTGGCTTACACGATTGCATCTCTTCTTTTATTCAAGTAAAAAGTTGTAAGACACCACTTCCAACCACGACAAATCAGAACGACTTCCCAGTCATAGTAACTTATAAATCCTATAATAGAGGTGCTATTTGTGAAGCAAACTGTTCTAATTAGTAATGGTATTTCGTTGTGGCAACATTTCTGCCATGAATCCTATCAGATAGTGGTCTCACAAGGCTCAGGACGTCGTTCCATTCATCTTCAGCATTTATTAGGGCCCGAGTGGCGGATGTGACAGGTCGTTTATGAAATAAATACCTCACCCAACCTAGGCTTAGGCACTCATGATTTAAAGATAAGGTATGTTTTAATGAAAAATAATGATAATACCTTAACATTCTAAAAATATACCTATAGATAGTTTCCATTTTTATACTTAGCATTTCAGTTTTGATGTTTTTTTCACTTGGATGTAATTAGAAGTGATAAGTGTATTAAAATCCATATAATTTTAAAGCGGCGGTAGCTCAGGGGTCGAACGCTGGCCTGTCAATCTTGAAATCCAGGTTCAATCCCCGGTCGGGCATTCACCAATGAGTTTTTCGGAATTTATATGCATAGTATTTATTTAATACTTACCACTTGCTGAACGGTGAAGAAAAACATCGTGAGGAAGCCTGCATGCCCTAAATTTGTGCCCGAAGAACAGCGATAGGGTTCACCACCCATCACGTTGGGGCGTAATTGAAACGCGGGTGCACCGAGTGTGGACTGTGAGTTGCATTTCACATTTCTCACTCGGAACACCATTGACACCTCTTCAGGGATTCATGTCGTAACGATATATATAATCTATCCATCCATCAGCCTAGTTCGTCCACTGCTGGACATAAGCCTATCCAGGACTTTGCCACTCCCAGCGGTCATCCTGGAAGAATTGCCCATATTCACACACGCTGGGCAGGCGGGTTGGTGAGCGCGGTGCCGGAACCCTCGCACCAGTGACGCCACTGCCCGTCACCAGTCTGTTCCATACAAGGCCCGGCTATTAGGGATAGATATACCGCCATCCATCGGCCCCAGGCATGGTGGGCCTCCTGGTTTTTGCCTGTGAGCTGTCCTCTTACTCTCTCCCGAATTACTTCGAGGGGTGTCCAAGTAAGATAGTGGTACCTCCACATTCGAGCCCGGCATCAGCTCTACCATATGTATAAATATATAATATAATCAACTGAAAACAGGTTCAAGTATCCTAAGTATTAATATTTCAAATAATATTACGTAGCTGACACATTATAGTGTTCAAACAAGTAATTCAAATTCAAATTCATCGAATTTATCTATTACAACAAATTAATTTCTTATTTATATGATGTCTTAATGAGATACGGAACTTGTCCCGGTCTGCTCGGCACCGGAGTTCTAATCAACGCAATCTTGTCCCAAAGATAGTTTATCTTTTACAAGCTTTCTAAGAGATAAAAGTCAAATGTGAGATGATAAAATTATATGTAAGTCATAAAAGATGTTTTTATTATATCATCAATCTTTCTGTTCGGCTTGTTTGCCCAGACTTCCTTTGGACTCTTGGGAGGTACATCATTGTTATGAATTATTTTCATTTTTTTTAGTCCTAATCCATCCATCCATCCATCAGCCTAGTTCGTCCACTGGAGTATAAAAGCCTTTCCAGGACTTTGCCACTCCCGGCGGTCATCCTGAAAGAATTGCCCATACTCACACACGCTGGGCAGGCGGGTTGGTGAGCGCGGTGCCGGAACCCTCGCACCAGTGACGCCGCTGCCCGTCACCAGTCTGTTCGATATAAGGCCCGGCTATTAGGGATGAATAATATGGATATACCGCCATCCATCGGCCCCAGGCATGCTGGGCCTCCTGGTTTTTGCCTGTGAGCTGTCCTCTTACTCTCCCCCGAATTACTTTACAGTCCTAAAGCCGATTATAATTCATAAACACAAAATCTTAAAAAAACTAATTTGATATGAGTTCGATGTTGGAATTAATCTATTTGTCTATTTTAATAAATATATAATATTTTGCTTTTATAAGCTTTACGTGTTTATTTTGTTTATCTATTGGTATTACGAGTAAAACAATAAAAACAATATTATTTTATTTGTATATTTTGAAACAATTAACCCTCTTAATTTCTATATGTTAGTTAAAACGATAGATCGCAGTCCAGATAGATCACAACAGTTTATATATAATAATAAACACACCCCCTGCCTCTATGTTTGCCTTAACCAGCTGGCCAGAGTGGAGATGCAAGAGCGGAACCTATGCTCCAGGTTGGAAGTGTAAAATGTCATAACGCCGGGGGCACTTGACTGTATAAGGATCTTGCGCCCCGCAGACTCACCTCTCGACAACCTTAGCTGCTTACATAGTGTTGCCCCCTGGCCGCCCTATGGTGGCTAGATAGGGGGCCCACAACGGCTATCCTGTTGGATAGTTATCAAGCAGCAAGTCTCCATCTGCCATACTTAAATTTGTGAGAGATTTTCGAGGCAGATGTCCGTTATCTCACTCCATAGCCCTGTTATCTGGCCCATTTAGCATCCCATCCTCATAGCCCACTCCAAGTCGCATCCTTCCTGGCAATAGTTTGGCAACTGTGGGGGACTGTCCGTTAGTGTATCTCAATGATACATTGAGGGAGAGGCCTCCATGGATGCAGCCATCTCACATTTAGATTAAATGGTACCAAAGGCCTCTTCAATGTTGGCTTCGGCCCCATGAATGCCTTTAAATGACCGGGTCCCTATGGGCCCGTGACTGAAAAGCGTACCTACATAATAATAATAATAATAATAATAAGTTATTTATTCACAAAAATGGTACCTACATGTTTACACAGTTTATGCTTATTTAGAATACAAATAAGTTTAAACAATTTTGGCATAGTGTAAGAAATTAGGAGCATCTGCTGCTAAGTAGGTTGTAAGCCTGAATTTCAGCATACAGCGCCTCCACCATCGTATCAATATTTATTAGCTTATAAGAACATATTAACAAACGCATGCCTAAAAATAATAAAGAATATGTGTGTGTATATCATCATATTTCTTTGATAACTTATCAAAAAAGTCTTATCGCTTAAATTACCCATTGTAATACATTGTAATAAACAATGAAAGCTATTTACAATTTCAAACAACACTTTATAAAAATAAACGACCAATATCAGATAGACCATGTTCAGTTCTCACGAAATCAACCTGTTTAAATTTAATAAATTCATTGATTTAATAAATATTTTGACAGAGCCGGCCTTGTCTATCGAACCACTTTTATCTACACCACGCCTCATAAGATTTGTGCTCATTGGTCATAGAATTAACCACCAAATACATACAAGATAGTTTCAAACCTATACTAAAATCAGTAGGTATCAGAATACTTCTCCAACGACTTTATTAACTTGGATACTTATATGTATCTCTAGCCATACATACTCTTGTTACAATTTTTTTTACCTTTTTAGAGCCTTGTTTTTTAGTGTCTTTAATAAGTTCGTATCTTAAGGGGATACCAAAAAAAAATGGAGTTTTTTCGAATCCAGTTTCCGAATTTTATATTAATAAAAAACGGACTTTTTGCTACTTTTCCACGAATCCGTCCCACTCGCACTGAGGGTTTTTCGCATATGGAGTAACAGGGACGCTAAAACGTTTACGTATCGCCTTGAACTTGGTTTTTCTTCTTTAGAAGTTAAAAATTGAAAAACATTTTGGTATGTGAAAGATGACGCCAAAAGTTCAGTATCAGTGAGGTTTATAAAGCATGAAATAGAAATTTTATGCACATTAGTCATGATCTTGTCCAAACAAAGTTAAAACAGCATTTTAAGTTGGTTTTAAAATGACCATGACAAATTGGTGCTTTATAAACCTCACTAATACTGAACTTTTCGCATCAAATGCCACAGACTAAATAACTTTTAAATTAAAGTTAAGTTATGCATTTAGCTTTAAGCTATCGACCTTTAACCTTAAGCGATGGACTTCGTCATAATCGACACTTTTTCAAGTTATTTATCTGCTGTTCAAAAGAAGTCCCAAGTTAAATAAATTAGTAAAACAAGTTTGGGACCTTTTTCTAAATTTTGGACTATCAAAAACGCGATTGGAAGAATTAAACTCGATAGAAATAATTATTGAAATGAGGTCTAAATTTACACTTTTTTGATATCCTGATAAACCGGGATTTTCATAGGTATTTTAGTTAATTTTGTAATTATTTAAAACCGACTTTTTGTGAATTTTCCCCGATTCCGTCCCTCTCGCACTGCGGTTCTTTCCGCCTGGAGTAACGGGGACCTTTGCACGGACGATATATCATCTTAATATAAATTGTGAGTAATCCGTACAAAAATATCTATATTAAATATACTATATAGAGTGAGCAGATCACCCAAATCAAAGTGATCAAAGCACACCAACCCAACTGAATAATAAGCGTTGAGAGATTCTTGTTCAAGTCGAAGATGATCAGGCTATCTTATCTTCATTAAGTATTGTGCAGTTGATAATAATGGTCGAGCCCCATTGTTATGCATACCTAATAGTATCTCACCTTGTCGTCTTGTCGGCTGGACTATCCAAAAGTAAATCTTTATCTCTATTAAAAAGATACTACCGAGTATCGAGCTGGTAGCGTGTCACTCGCATAAACCCGTACGGGTTTCAGAGGGACGGTTTAATTATTTGAGATTGTTTTTGCTGTAATGTTGATAAATAAATAATAAAAAAAAAACAGGAAGACATTGAAGACGTGCGTGTAATTAAAAAAAAAAAAAAAAAAAAGGACCCAATTACTAAGACTCTGCTGTCCGTCTGTCTGTTCGTCTGTCCGTCTGTCACCAGGCTGTATCTCATGAACCGTGATATTTAGACAGTTGAAATTTTTACAGATGATGTATTTCTGTCGCCGCTATAACAACAAATACTAAAAAACAGAATAAAATAAATATTTAAGGGGGCTCCGATACAATAGACATGTTTTTTTTGCCGTTTTTATAGATAATGGTACGGAACCCTTCGTGCACGAGCCCGACTCGCACTTGGCTGGTTTTTTTTCTTTACATAAACTTGTAAACTTTGAAGACGCCCGTCATTCTACTTTTTGTTATTCAAGTAGATATTAATGAAAGTGAGTTATGTCAATGTTTGCGTTGGTAAAATATTTGTTTTCTACCAAAAGGGTTAGCTTTCAACATATGAAACTTAAGATCCTTTTTCCGGGCTTCCCTTTCAATAAGGGTTAAAAGTCAAGTCAGTGTTGACATCCGTCCAAACATTATCTTGTTTTGTTTTCTGATGATTTCTTATGCTACTGGAATTTCAAGGGTCTCCATTTTGTTACAAAAATGCATGAATTATTTTTTAATTTCTTAGGAATATAGATTATATGTTTTGACCTTTTGTTTATCTTCTTCATGATTGTTCTTTCCTTTCACTAAATTATTTAAAGTGTTCGATAAAACACAAACTTTACAACTGATGCCGAGTCCAGATCGGACCCGAAATATACCTTGAGATTTCCTTATATTTGTATATCCTATTTATCAGTATATATATATTTTTTTTTTTAAACTTTAAAAGCTGTTTTAGTATATTTAATTAAAAAAAAATAATTCACTCCTGCGAGATTATATATCATATTAAGTAAGAAGATGTCATGTGCTTTTATATCATATATGTCAATGTCTCTTTATTTGAATCAAAACTCAACTGATGCCATATATCTTGAGATTTCCTTATATTTGTATATCCTATTTATCAGTTTATCTATAAAAAAAAAACTTTATTTATGTTATATTATAAACTTAAAAGTCCCTACAGAGCCATCGGTTGTTGCCACGCGACATAAGATTTTGCCACAAAAAATTCTAACTGTCACTGCGCATGCTTATAATAAGGCCCATTCAGTCGACCCTGCGACCGACTGTGATATTTTTTCAAGCACCATCGAAGACTCAGGCATGCAATTTTGTACAAAAAACAGCAAAATCAATAATAGTGCTGTGCACGTGTTACTGATGGATTATAGATTATGTTCGTGAGATCCTCAGCACTATAAGACCGATAGTCAGTTACTCAATCCGGACGAAAAGACCCATTGAGTCGAAAAATTCTCATACTCTATATTATTCTATAATATTAGTTATGTTTATTAATACAAGGATATTATTAAGAAAACAAAACCATTTCATATAAGATTTACAGCGTATTTTTATTAGATTCATATATTTGTTGATTCTTAATTTAAAAAATATATTTTAACAGCCCTACTAAACGACATTTATTTTCTATTTACCGTGAGAATGATATTTGCAGCTTTCCAAACGACTGGTTATTTATGACAAGTTTAATTTCTGTCTTTATTAGCACATTATACCTACTACATATCATATATTTTTTGTTTTTATGGCGTCGTTAAACGCACGCTACCTGCTGTTAACAATAATTGTTTCATTTAGAACTTAATTATCCTTTGGTTGCTAAAGACCTGATATTGATTAGCACATAATAATAAATAAATCGTTTTACGGGCTGGTTTATTTATATCCATACATGTATTCAATAATGTATAGGACTGTATAATTTTCCACTATCAAAAAAGGTGAAGTCCCTTGGTATTTTTCTGTTCCGTTATATCGCAAGGACACAGAAATTCTATACAATTATAACGGCCGAAATTCTATCCGTCTTTTAAGAAAACATTGTATTTTTTTGTAAAAAGAACTTTTTAAAAAGCAGGTAATTATATAAATTCAGCTTCGCATGTTTTACAAACGCCTTAAAAACTGTTTTTATTTATTTCAAGGGGATAAAAGTATAGATTTGTGTCATTAGACTTTCGTCAAAAGATACTTAAAAGAAATTTATTGTTTTATAATCAATAGACGTGTCATTATATACTTGAGGTTTTAAATAACTATAAAATGGCCATGATGGAATAATAGGTATATAATTTATTACAAATTTTAGCATGAATGCCCACTAAGTTTTGTTCTCCAATTTTTTTTTTCTATACGGTAAGAAAGTTCTAAAAACGAGATTTTTTAAAAAGCAAAATTATATTCGTAATTGAAAATGTAATTGAACGACAAATAAATTGATTTAGGTCACTCTTTAGTTGACCGAAAAGTCAAGTTTTTCTCGCAAAAATCAATGGCTCACCCTAATTTTAGTGATATAAAGAGATTTATACTATAAGAAAATTGATGAAACTTATTGCCATTATTTCGCTCGAAACAATCAAATTACCAACAAAAAAGTTATTAGCTTATAAGTTATTACTCATTACCTATTAGCTTTTTTTGAAGGCCCTGGGTATTACACGGAAGAGCACACTTAAATCTAAAGACGATAGGTATGCGCTTTTAACAAGCCTTTAAATAAGTTCCAATTACAAAAATAAAATAAATCTGCCAGTGTTTTCGGTACCGGAACATAATCTTTATTATCAAAATCAAAATTCGGACGTCCAAGTATTTCGCAGAATTATAAAAAAAAAAACCAAGGTCTACATTTATTGAACTTTATTTTAAATTTAATATTATTTTAAAACTAAAATATTTATTTAAAATAATTTTAAATATTTATTTTTGATTTAGAAGTTCGTAATAACATTTCACGGTAAAATAGTTACTGTGACAGTTCATCTACTCGACGGAAACATTGTTAATTTTATGTATTTCAGAACTATTTTATAATTTTGATGCTGATTACATTTTTCCTGTGCGCAGAAAGATGGCGACAAAGGGAATTAAAGTCAAAAAGCCATGCTGTCGTAATATATGGCGAATAATTAACGATAGTGGACACAATTAAAGGGGTTCTTTTACAGTTATAGTAATTACGGGAAATATCATAAACATTTAGCAGCATTTGGCTCAAGGATATACTGTTGTACAATTACGAGAAGCAGACAGGGGAATGTCAAACTCGACCGTTTTCCTGTCACAGCTTTTTTCATCTAGCCTTTACTTCATTTGTTAACGGTTGATGTGAAATTTTATGATCTTATCTTTCTGTTTCTCATTAATTATCGTTATCACAGTTGAATAATGGATATCATTTCAGCTGGGCAATTTGTTTAGATTAAATTATTTAGGTTTAATAAGCCGAACTTTTGGTCTAAGAAACCTCATGATGATGAATGTTTTTACAAAAAAGCTGCAACTTCCATTTGCCTTCGTGTGACATCACTTGAAAAATGGCTATTTAGAAATGTGTCCTTTGCTATTAACAAGATATATTTAAAAAATTTGCTGCCGACTGATTTGACAGATGAGTAGACAGACAGAGTTTCAGATCACACATGACAATCAGTATAATGTCTAAAATTCTCAAGTGAATTCATAACTGACAATTCTTTAAGAAACCATAAAAAATAATTGTTAATTTATATACCAAAATAATGAAAACTATGTCCAAAACTGGCGTATATTCTTTGAAAAAAAAAAGTTATTGAAATTAAGCTATGGGAGTCCTAACTAAACCTAAGAAAAATGTTTGTGTTTTTAAATTAGTAAAACCTTTTTTTATAAATCCGTTTATAAAATCTTGTTTTTATAAAACTGTTTACTGTTGTGGTAGTTAAATAAATTAAACGGGTACAAGTGCTGTTGTCATTCATCAAGTTACAAACATTAGTTAAAAATGTAAATAAAATAATACGAAAACCCTTTCTTGTGAAGGTTCATAGATCAAAAATAATAGGCATAATATCGCTAATATATTTAAAAACTAAGCAACTGTCATCACGTCATTTGATAACGACACATATGTATAAAGTCAGATTGAGCACCTCATTTTGCATCAATCAGAATTTAACTTTATGAAATTTTCTTTTCGTTAAAAATAGCGCGTTCTCAGTCGTGGCTGTTATCACCACCAAGAAAAAATCCCACACAAATCTGAGTTTTTATTTAATAACTCGACTTCTAGATGACATTATTAAATTGTTCACTCATTTTCATACACATTTCACGGCTGCATGATTAAAAAGACCCTTTAGCACTCGAAAACCATGAAGTTTATAGGTAACTTCGTATTTTTTTTTCTATCGAGCGAACTTAAAGCTTTTGCGTCTTTCTTAGATTAACCTCTTATTAGTCTACTATACAAGGTGACTTTTTTATCATCGTCCAAATTCATACTTGAGGCTTGGTAATGATCAGCGTCATGAATCGATAACAATTTTTGTGAAATTCGTACAATGAAATGAAATTCCCATAGAACTCCCAGTCCTGAGTATGGGGAATTCAATTTTATGAATTTCACAAAAATCGTTATTGGTTCATGATGCTGATCAATTACCAGGCTCAAGTATGAATTTGGAGGATGTTCAAAAATTCACCTTGTATACAACGTGTAACAGAAAGGTGTAACCATATTTGAAGAGTTTGTTCAGTCAATGGTATAGAACAACTTTTACTATGGAACAAACCCAGTATCTCGAAAAAAAAATTAACTGTTTCAAAGAAAAATGCAATGCCGCTCGGCCGAAATGTATGGAAAGACAGATTTTTTTTTTTGAGACTTCAGGTTTGAGTAAAAGTTGTTCTATAACATTGACTGAATAAGCTCTTCAAATATGGTAACACCTTTCTGTTACACGTTGTATATTATTTTTATTAAACCGACTGACCAAGTTATACAATGTGAAATGGTCATTTGAAGTTGTGCATTTGACCTTACACGGACCCTTAAAATATCAAATATGTCTGCAGCAAATTTTACTAAAAGATTGATGATCTACAAAATGATGTCGTCGATATTATAACACCAATCAAACAAGGCACACCAAATAATGAACGCAAGCACAAATGTCAAAAAGAAGTATAACAAGACGAAAAGAATAAATTCAGGTTTGCGTGCGACGTTGACGTCAGTCAGAGTGCTGCGGGAATAACAATAATCGTGAATGAATTGTAATGGCCGGTGGTTTAATTGATGCGGCGCGCGCGCGTACTGCCCGACCAGTCTGTCGAGTGGATAGTGTTGGGTGGCATAGGGCGCTAGTCGATACACTGGAAACTATTTAAGCTTTGTACTTTGTACTTGAAATGAAAATGAAAATATTTATTGATACCCATCATTGATACACAATACAAAAAGCTTTACAAAAAAACCTTTGTTACTTTCTTTTATATAAAGTGTGTATAGTATGTTATATCATATGTTCAACTAGTAAATCTTAGGAGTTACCAACATGAGTTTATATTGTACAGGTGTGTATGTTTGATTGATAAGATGTAGAAGCACTGACCTCTCTACAAGGTGAAATTTAATCAACCATTCAAATTCATACTGGAGACTCGGTTAGTAATTGAACAAGGTACAATGTTCTTTTCTTTTTGAAATCATAAAACAATTTTTTTGTTCCCATACGAACTTGACTAGTTCAAATACAATTACTAGTATAGGCAGCAAGGGAGCAAAACCTTTTTTTATCGAATTTCTCCTGAGTGATCATTTCATTAAACATTGTTTCTAATCACTAACCGAGGCTCCAGTATGAATTCGTGCGTTTGATTAAATTTCGCCTTATGTAGCGGTCAGTATGTGGAAGTAATTTTAAATTTCGTGCATTTTTACTTTCCCTTTCAATTCAGTTTAACCGATCGATGAGGCCACCAATAACTTAACAGCCTTCCTCGAAAAAATATGATTGAAGTAAAAATGTTTGATTGAAAAGTTATCTAAATTAATAAGTAATTGAATGAATAAACGATTTACTGCACAGAAAATCAAAATAATAACACAGAGTGCAGATTAACAGAAGGCCAGGGTGGACTTATTCTTCAAAGAAATTTCTTCCAGTCCACTGATCGTACTAAGAAAATGAAAGTTCTACAATTTTTTTTTTTTTGTATAGACTTTGATTTTTATACAGATTTTTTCGATAGATGTCAAAAGTGGCAGAAAGTATCCACTTCATAGGTTATTAATAAAAATTGCTATTTGGTGCCGAAACGTCAATGGACAATTTAGAATCACAAATATTTAATATACATTTTTTTCCACATTGTGAAAGTTCCAAATAACTCTAAAATAATTTTGGTATATGCACCAGGTTCAAGGCATAAATTATCTTTTTTAACCCTCTGAATTTTCAAAACAATAGATAGCAGTCCACATTGTGGCTCAGACCCATCTCATAGATTAAGAATTGCTCGTCTGTTTTCCTTTACGGTAGACCTTTTTATCTAAAATTCGTAACATCGATATCTGTCTGATGAATACAACACTAGCCGCGTCACGACACGCGTTCATTCATCTGAGAGTCATCTCGGCCACTCGTTACTCGTCGTTGATCAGACCTCTGTGTCGGAAATTGGATATGTAAGGACGAGCGCTTTGTGAAACATGTAGTTTACATTAATTAACAAATTACAATTGCAATTACATCACAAGAAATAGCCCACCCAAAAATGGCTTCCAGTTTAAAATAATGTAGACAAATAGCTAGAAACAAAATTGGTGAGATTAGGGTTCTAATTAGTATGGTACATTGTACGTCACGTCCCGGTACTTGAGAGCCTTGTTGCCAAAACATACATTAACCGCTTTCATTTCTTGTATTGCATACTTTGAGACCTTGCGAAATAGACCAAAATGCCCACCATCCTTTCACATTCACAATTACTGCAAATCAATTGTTCTAGGTATTTTTTTGCTTAAAATACATTAGTCATATTTGTAAAGGGTTGTTTTTTTGGGCATTGCAATTAATTTGTATATTTTTTTTTACAAAACTGAAGAATACGTTTTAATAAAACTTGCAACTGCAAGGATGTAGTTGCACATGGTTAGACAAAGTTCAAATCTATTGACATACACAAGAATCCTTGACACCCAATCGGAAGTGCTACAATTGAAGACGCGATTCTACATATCAGCCCCAATATGATCAAGACAATTGCATCATCGAATCAAGCGCCGAGTCATCGGCCCACCACTTAAGGAGCGGATGTTGTTAACCAAGCCTTGATTAACCAAGACGATGTCAAACGGTAGCCATAGCGAGTGGCGAGTTCAAACAATTAACTGTATTATAGAAGTGCCCGACTCCAATGAAGGATACAGACTTGCCTTGCTCCATTATACAAACACCGTGACTAGACGGCCGTACAAATGGAGATTAATTCAAGACACTAGTAACTGCTTCTATCTATAACAGTGGAAAAGACGAAAACAATAACGACATTGAAGAAAGCTATGCGAAAAAGGACTTAAACAGTATAGCTGAAGATTCAGAATCGAGTGACGAAGATTGTAGCAAATGAGATAGTTAGTTCAGCTATGCAAGTAACAAAACCATTTAACCTTTAGTGTTTCAATATCCTTTAGCTATTTATAGTAATATTTAAGTATTTAACGCCTTTAGCAACCATTATTGTCACTCCAGTCAAAGACGACGGTGGAGTATTGATTTTCAAACTTTTATGTAGCTTTTGTTGTGAACCTTTTGGAACAGAAATAAGTTATATTATTTCTAATATCTGTAAGAATGTAAATATTGCGTAAGATATCATTATATTTATTAGGCAGCAACGAGACTCTTCATTTCGGTGTCTTTTTTTACAATGTAAATAACATTCTGGAAAGACTTTGAAATTATTTGCCCAGGACTTGTTTTCTGGAAGCGTATACAATCACGTTTTTGTTACAATGTTAGTTTTAATTATTAACTAAACATGGGATTCCGCTTGGAAGAGAACAAAATTGTTATCATCCTCGTCTCAGTCAGTCCTTTTTATTGCGAAAAACATTTGCTAACAAATTGCTGTCGAGATTGCCTTGTCGTCTTCTTTAAAGTAATTGTGATAATAAAATCTGTATTTTCGTTCATTTATTTCTTACGTAATTCCCTCTCTTCCTGTCAGATCCTTCAAAATTGCAACTGAGAGAGTTTACTCAATCATTAGCCTTAGTTGCCAAAATTATTGATTCAAAGTTTACTTAACTACCTTAATTGTCAGTTTTGGTGTGATTACCATATTTGTACCTCCCGTCTCTTGACAGAGAGCACTAAATTAATGTACAACCTGTAGTTAGTCGTCCGCCATATTTAAATATCATCAATTTTATGTCATAATTTTCATTTGCTCATCGTCTTTCATCAAGTTACTTGTGTTTACTCTTTATGGCTATTGATATTCATTACAATGTTAAACCAGTAATTAATGACTGTAATAAATAAAAAACGGTCAAGTCCGAGTAGAACTCGCACCTTAAGGGTTCAGTAGCATTCAAATAACTAAATAAACTTGTTTTTTTTTTAACAAAATTACAAACTTAACCTACAAAATATATGTGAAACAGAACTGTAAAATTAAGTAAGTCGAGTATTCGGTGATGTTACCCTAAGACTACATTTTAAATCGTCGTGTTCATTATTTGTTGTTTAAATGCAGTATATGTTACATAACATCAGAAATTACGCAATTTGAAATGAAACATCCGGTACTACTACTGACAAAAAAGTCTCACATAGTCGCAACTTCCCTTCACAAAAAATTCTACAGCATGCAGTATGCTCCTCAACTAAAAGTAAGATGTATCTGTAAAAAGACACTTTTTATCAACTTTGATTAATTTAACATTCTTTTGTTTTTAATTTCCTGTAAATTCTATATATTTTCCTAAGATTGTTTGCTATTTTTTTATCTATAATTTTTATTTTTATTTATTATCTTTGCTATTAGTTATTGTTTGTTGTTTGTTATTTATCGGGTCTGTTAGTGAAATTATATATTTTTAGGATTGATATTTACGCTTAAAGTGAAGTTCAACATCTAATTAGAATTTACAAACACACTATAAAAAATCCTTACTTACTATTTAGAAAACAACATTATCTCAAGTTAATAGCCTATTTGTAAAATAAAGTCCATTTTCTGAGCCCAACACCGCATGAAAAGCGTAAGCGCTTTTATAAAATAGAATGTAAAAAAAATCTACTTCAGTAAATAACTTTTATTCATAAAATAATAATTTAGTCATCTGGAGGTCGGTAGCGGATCTTTGTTTTCCCGAAAGTATTATAACCTCAGAGAACTCAACGATTTTTTTTTTTTCGAAACAATGGGTCGAAGATATTGGAAAAGAATTATCGCTAATTTACTAAGAAAATGTATGCCTTTAATCTAAGAGATTTTAATTTAATCTAACTGATTTTACCGTTTTTAATTCGACTGACGCCGGCCCCAAAGTGGGCCGAAATATATTTCGAAAATAATTTTTATATAATGTTTTAATTAAACAAAAAATAAAATAAAATAAGTTCTCTATGTAGCAATATATATATATTTATTTCAAGTTTAATCTAAGAGATTACATATATTTTGTTTATTTTTAATAAAAAGACTGTGTACAAGTTATACTTTAACTAATAATATTATTTTTTAATGGATTATGTGTAATTAGGACCCTTTGGTACGAAGTGTTGCTGTCACCAACAGTGATTTTTTTCTCTTCCTTAACATTTATTTAGGCTTTGGGATGCCCCGCAGTGCAGAATTCTGTTAAAACTTGAGCATATTTTTTAAATTGCATAGATTTAGTTTCGGTCTCAGTTTTGGCAGTTCTTTTGCCGCACCAAATTCGTATTTTCTGCCGAAATCGGCCGAAACCGAAATCAAATCTTCGGTCAGTCGTCTGACACTATGACTTCTGAGTGTTAGACTCAAACCATATTATAGAGGTTAAATTTTGCTGACTAGAATTGTAATAATTGCTCAAAGCATAGCTTATTTCTAAACAATTAACATGTCGCGCAACTTTAGTCGTTGTTGAAAAATGTGTAGAATTGAGGCCTTGAGAATTTGAAGAAAACTCAATTTTCAGTACTAACATTTTTGCATTTTTTTTAGGAATGGCAAATCCAAATTATGTGATTTCTTTTGTGTATGAATGAGGCAATGTTAAGCTAACAGCAACACTAATTTAATTTTTGAAAAGTGTCAGTTGTAAAAAAATATTACGAATCTTATCGTAGAAATGGATGGCATTTAGGACAAACTGCTATTGAAATTTTAATTTCGGTTATCAAACTGACAATAAAAACAAAATTTAAGACGTAGATGTAAACCCATGAAATCAACTTTCAAACAAAAAACATTTAATGGAAATAGCTATTAAATTACAGGAACTATGAACTCATGAATCTGTAAGAAAATTTCGGCAATTTCATAGGTAAAGACCTATTATGTAATTAACTGTCCGTTCACTTACTTGATGGAATCCTTTTCGATTTAAAAGTCCAACTGTGTGTCAAAGTTCAGTTTGTTAAGGGGGTCAGGGGCACCTTGTGTGTATTTAAAGGGTGCTGCAAGGTGTGCTAATATTGATAGAGCACCGGATTCTACTGGCTACTTACATTTTGATACGTACCTTATTCTGTAAGATGGATCCGAGCTAAGATCTGTACTGCGATCTTTTGTTTCAGAGTCATAATGAGAGCTCATTATCACTAAAACACTAGCTAACAGAGGCGTGCATAGAACTTTTCTCCGGAAAAGCAACCAGAAGGTCAAGTTTGACACTTAAAAAAATATGAAAAAAATTAAATAACACTTTGAAAAAAAAGGTTGTATGACGCCGGGATAGGCAACTGCCTACTCTAAAGTGAACATTTTCATACGAATTTTTTTTTTCAAAGTGTTATTTAAATATTTAATAAACATCCCTGTTGCGCAGGGTGCGGGCTAGCCGCAAATGTATCTTGAACGAATTCGCGGAACGGTTTGACTGTCAGTACCTGAATCATTGCAGCATGGTTCGTGTACTGACTACCGTCAAAATACTGTTTTAGTGTTTTTTTTTATTATTGATGTGTTATTATTATATGTTTATTATTGTATTGTGTATGTTATAATTATGATCCATAAGTTAGTCGAAATAAATGTCATTCTATTCTATTCTATTCTATTGTCAAACTTGACCTTCTGATTGCTTTTCTGGAAAAAAAATTCTGGTATGCACGCCACCCACTGCTAGCTGGCAAGACCGTAGCTAGAATAAATTTGACGGGTTTACATTTTCCCGATATTTTATAAAAATGTGAAAATTTAACGAAAATAATACTTACGAAAGTTTCAGTTTGAGAATATTTTCTTAGTAATTTGTATTGATACTCGTTTAACGATTCTCATAAATATAAAGCACACACAAGCGTTGAAGCTTACAAGGAAGGCACATATTCTTAAAGTTAGTCAACGATCGCGCTGTAGGTAAGGTAAGCAACTCGTCGACAAGATGTACTTATCCGATATTGATTGCGTATAAATCGACTCTAACGCCCACACACGATCAATATTGACACAAGATACCGACGACGCCACCTAACCGATGAAGGAAGTGTTACTTAGAAATTTGTACAGAAACTACCGCTTTATATTGATAAATCAACACTCACGTGTGCGTGCACGCTTACCTAACCTGCGTTCCGAAATAGAATTATTTCGCTAAAATCGATTACGAATGAATGAGGTGAATGGCTAATAATCCATGAGTGAAGCAAATGCGTTCATTCATTCGTATGACTTTCGTGGCTCATGCGACGGAGGTGAGGCGATGTGAGCGTTGAACGGAATGGAATGTTGAAAATTGTTTTCGCTCCATTATTTCAGCAGTTCAGATCAGACAAACCATGGTATATGTTTTATTCGGCCATGAGAGAAACAAATGAAGAGTCGTGTGGAACTCCTCGTCGAAAAGGAAGAATTTATATACATTTTTTTTTTCGTCGCTATCTGAGTCTACGTTGAAGAACAGTGCTACAAACCCTTCTTGTTACATCACGAATTACGGCACTTTGACGAAATAAAATAAAATAATCGTATTGATTCTGTGGTAAGAGGTTATGGTTAAGATGTATCTTTTTTAATGCGGTCCGAATCACAAGCTATCTTTTACATCGTTTGCTAGCTCACCAGTCATCGCTCACACTTTAATTCATTCATAGCTTTTATCGATATATTTCTATTCCGGACCGCACGGCTGGTTATATCAGAGAATAAGTGAACAAAAGAGCTCCTTAAGAAAAAAAAATCACACACATTTTGTCGAATAGATATTTTATTTTGTTTTCAATGCAAGTGCTCGTAAAGGCCCGCTTTTTATGCATCAAAACCGAACAGAAAGTCGATCATTTTGCCCTAGGGTTTTATTATATATATATTTTTTTTATTTATTTACTACGGTTGGCTAGCCTGCAGCCTTTCCTGTGTACCAAAAATGTCATACTTTTTTCTTGATACAGTCCTTTTGAGCCAATCATAATGTAAAGTTCACAAGATAATATTTGTTTTATTTCCTCACACTGTGCATTGAAAAACGTAGTATGATACACGGGCGTAAGAGCAATAAATTACTCGGTTACGTTTAAAACAGTCGCTACGGTCGTGTTTTAAATCGTTCTCGAAATTTATTCCTTTTCGCCATTGTAGCATAAACTACTATTATTCTTATTTTTTAAGTTTTAAGGAAACAAACAAAAATACTCAAACTTATAAATATGACAGTAATATATAATACAAATTCCAACGAAGTTTCTATAGACAACTAGATAACAATGATGTCAAACTTTAGTCGAATATCAAATAATAATAGAGATTAGAGGTACAAAGAATATACCTATATGCATGGGCTTTAATTAAAATACACAAAAGAGATATAGGTAAATAAAATTATGAATTATTGAGAACAAGATGAATAGAATTAAACCTTTTTTTAAGAAGATTTTCTTTACTTTTGAAACAATTTATATTTTGAGCAAAAGGATATAGATCCTGAGAAAGCTTATTCAAATTATTCATTTCAGGTATTCAAATAGTTGGGTAATCTTATATTTCCACTATTTCAATAAAAAGCCACGATTGTAAATCAAAATTCTTTCAACAAAGTACTAAACATTTATACGTCAGAAAACTCCCATACTCCTCCAATGGTTTGTGCAATTGAAAGAGGGCCAGTACTAAAATAAATTTCACGATCCTGCAGACATTTCAGATTTGTAATTTAAACCTTCAATTGTGACACTCATTTAAAATTGTAAATTTTAAATCGGCTATTCATCATGAACGTCGGCTATTCGTTTCTATTCCGAAGGTGGAAGCTTGCAGTCTTGAAAAATGTAATGGCAACGAGTCAAACGGAGGTATGTTCTTTTTGTGGAATATCAATTTGTGATTGTTGAAGGCACGAGTGGCGAGCTGATAGACGCGGCAGGGAGTGACGACGCCGGGCGAAAGGTGCACCTTTATGGTTATTGAAGAATCCACAGAAATAAAAACGAGGAGTATACATTATTCAATATTCTATTAGCTGCACACAGAAATCTTTTGCACAATATTATAGAGAATAACTCAGAAACTCGTAAATGATTTCACACCTTTGAAAAGTATACTCGTTTAAATATAAGGGCGACATTGGTAATAAAAGTTTGTTACGAAATAAAGAAGGGCAGGTTGTGGGAGTAATTTGTTAACCCAGTGAAAATTATCACCTCCAACGAGCCAAAGTAATTGTTTCGGTCTAAATACTTAATTGTGGGTAATAATTACTTCTTAAAAATACTCTTTTATTGTTTAAATTTTTAGGAGAATTATACAATAATGAGGTTTTTAAAGCTTGTGTTAAAAGGATCAGGTGTTCTGTACGTATACGACATCATTGTGAATTTACAGGTATAAATACGTGCAATAAATTACTTAGTAAAAGCAATCGAGAGTCGATACAATGTCGGAAACTCTTTGCATGATGTAAGTGCTCCACTTGTCACGTGACAAAACCTATTTATTCACTATTTTATTTACACCTTCCATCTTACACAGCTGCCAAATAAAAATAGTACTAAATACTATTTTTGATACAACCAAATACTGTCCTTATTAAAAAGGTGTAGGACTTTAAATAAATTTGCAAGGAAGTTTGTATTTTTTATCCAACAATGACCAAAATGAAATCAAAGCAAACATAACGCCTTCGAGTCTTGCTCCCCTTGGCGAAGAAACAATGCTGGACAATAAATGGCAACTTTGTACCACAATGGTCAAGAAAGATAAAAGGAACAATTATACGGAAATTTTGAGGCATGAAGGGCTATTGTCAACAATCCAGGTCCTTCACTAGATAACAATTTGCACGTCGAGTGTGTCAAGCATTGTGTAAGGACACGATAAATAAACATACAATGATGCTACCAGATGTTTAGAAGTTTTTAGAGTGCGCGGTGTAAGCCTTTGAGAACGCAAAATGACTTGAACTTGATCAAAAGTTAGTTGGAACATCTAAAAGCCCAGTTAAGGCGATACGTAAAAGTTTTAGCATCCCTGTTACTCCATATGCGAAAAAACCCTCCGTGCGAGTGGGACGAATTCGTGGAAAAGTAGCAAAAAGTCGGTTTTTTATTAATATAAAATCTACTAAGCTATTTTTGTCAAAAAAAAATTCAAGGAGACTTTACAAATACATAATATCCACCTTTCGAATGCAATTTCACATAGACATTAGTTAGGATTTCAGAATTACAGGAAAAAATAAAACAATTTAGAGGTCTTTTCGGAATTAAATTCTATCGAGAAAATTTCATCCAATCTCGTTTCATTCTGTGAGAATCTTAATCAAATACTCAATAAACATTTACCCAAAAATTAAATACGTATGATGACGTTATAATGGAGTAAATGGAATCGAAAAAACCCCATATTTTCTTGGTATCGCCTTATATCATAAAAAATAAAAAATGACACATACATTTATAATTTTTTCTGTTTCAATGAAGGTGTGTATTTACATCTAAAACTATACTTATATTGTTATAATAAAAGGGAAACGTTGTTTGTTGATCAGTTTACTAGCACTAATTTCTATAACTACAAAACCGGTTTTGCTAAAATTTTACATAGAGGTAAAATAAAAGGCGGGAAAGGACTTAAAATACTTTTCATCCGATTATATTTATTATCATAAATATTATGGATATTTTGTCTCCCTGCACTTATTATTTTTGACACAATTTTGAAATTCATACACAAAATGTACAAGTTAACCCATATCACGCAACAATGCATTACGTAACAAATTCTTTCCGGTCCCTTTGAAAGGGATCCGTGTAGCGGACTAAGGAAGTTAGCGGAACAATAACCGCAATAAAGCCATCATACTGTTGTAAAATATTTATAGTATCCGCCAGCGTGAGTTCAGTTCTACAACAGTGCTATTAATTGCCGAAACGAAGCCTTTATGGCCATGAATTACGCTGACAAAATTCTTGGTACCAAAAGAAAAATAAAATTGCTTAAAAATTTCACAGAAGCAGATAATATTGGCAGATTAAACACCTGATATAAAGGAAACAAGTTACATATATACTATAAACACAGAAATAGTGAAAGCTCCAAAGAATCACTAGGCATGAGTACAAACTTATTAAAAATGGAGCGGTATAAAAAGACGCATAAATTATTTAGGAAATAAGATCAAGTTGTTCGGTCTCATTAGCCTGCTCCAATCATCGAAGGCACTCCATAAGGCAGTTGTTATTAATTTATAGAAAGTCATGGTCAGCCCATTAGGCCTGATAACCATATTGATCGGCTGGATGATAGAGTCGTACGCTCTTTCTTGCTTCCTTACTTTTATTATTATTATTAACTTAATGATCACGTGCTGCTTGTTAGCGATCATCAGTGAGCATTATTCCAGGTTTATTTGGAGTTGAGCCGCCAATCACACCTAGATTTATGGCTTTCACAGGTTTCAAGCCATTAGTATCACAATAATAATTGCTACTAAAATTTGTGCAGCGGAAGCGAGACCAAAGTTAATTTCTTCGTCATTCAAAATTATATAATTTAAATGATCTGGTAGTGGACTTGGTTACGTTGTTGAAAAAACTTCGGCTCATTAACTGGTAAAAAATAGCCTGAGTCTTGTTGGATATAGTATATTAATCTATCTATCACGGCTCTATCTTCAAAATCAATTTTATCTTTAAAAAGATCAGGGTATTAATTTTCCAACACCTCATTAGTGTCGTAAAGAAAATCATTAACAATCGATATGCAAATTTAATTGAGTTGTGATCAAGCTTTATTTGAATCGTATGATCAAACCATTTCACTTCCAATTAATGCCTTTGATACCGTGTTTTACTAGAGGGCCAATATATCCAAACCCAAATTAAGATCAAAATATATTGGGAAGCCGTTTATTAGTCCCAAATCTTTTCTGTTAGACAGAAAGACGTCGTATATTTTGTTTGTAGATTTCAGCGGATGTATTTCTTTTATTTTATTAATAGAAAAAAATTCAAGGTATAAAACTATTGCGTCAGTAGAATTATGCTATTTTTGACATGATATAAAATACTGTTTATGTGGATATTAGCATAATAATGCCACCAAATTCATTTTTGTCATGACATCAACTTGGTTGTGTGCGTGGCCAAATGTCGTGCTGTTTCATTTCGCTATAAGATGAACGCTCTATGAAACTTGCGAGGACAATACGATTGTGCCGATTTCGTCGCGGGTGCAAAATTGAAAACTTGTTTCAGAAGAAACCATATTTTGGCAACACTGTGGACGTTTTTGAACATTAGTTTTAGAAATTAATAGTCTAGATAATATTTTCGATGTTTGACTCGTATTAATTTTTTGATTTTATTCAAAACAAGATAAGCACATTCGGCTACACTTTTAACCGTTAAATTCACGTATTTTAGGGGTTTTCTGTTAAGATATTACTGAAATTTCATGATTTTTAGTTTGACATAGGTCTAGATAATGTTGATCAACTCAGCCTAAAATATTATAATAACATTCCATATATAGCTCACAATGTGTTGACAGCGTTTGTATGGAGGTTTGCGTGTCATTGATCTGATGCCTTTGGAGATTGAAAGATCAATTCCTAATTAAACTTTGGCAAATGCTCTGATATTGTCCTGATAAAGTTGTTCTGGCAATGCAACTGACTGAAAGAGCAGGATTATACATATTTTGCATACACAAATCTTAAATACCTAATTTCTTGAAAAAAAAACACATTTTTTATTAGACCGAATGTTTATCGTAGGGTACTATATTTCATCGAGTATCAGCGTGACACATTTCTTGTGAGAAGAAGGACAATTTTAAATTTGAGATAGCGGGTACTATTATACTGTACCCAACCCCCTCTGGCAGAAAGTTTTTAAATTTTTAGTTGTTCAAAGCCACATTAATACTTTGGTTGCATGCTGGTACTCGATCGATGGTATAACCCGAATGCGCCCCTAAAGTCGATGTGATTGACTAATTGGCCAGGCCGATTCACGGAAGCAAATGTTTATCTATCTTTACTTATCGAGTGTTATCGTATGAACAAAGTTTGATGCTGGTACTAAATGAGATATTTTGACTAAAAAAAGCCCCACTTTTTTCATTACTGCACAAATCCTGCTAAGTTTCACCAAGGTCTGCCGGCTTTTTTGTCCTTCTTCTCACAGTAACTGTCTCATGCTGGTACTCGATGATATATAGTTACTCCCGATAAACATTCGGTCTATATGGCAGCATCCGAGAATTCAGTTTTTAGAGTTACAACAATATGATAACAAAATATCCAAGTGATAAACAAATTACATTCCAGTGTGGTATGAAGAATAAACACTTTAATCCAATATTGAATGTAATTAAAGATCGCGATATAAGAGCAGGTATATCGTAGATTTTTGATATCTGGCCATTATGTGCGACCGTTTATGTTCAGTCTCGATTGTTTGCAGTTTCCAATAAGAAATACGGTCAATATTAACAAATCAGTGAGGAGATTCCAATTAAATGACTGGATTTTATTACTGGTTGTGTAGGACCGGAGACTATCACGAAATGCAATCTTGAATGTAAAGGTGCCGTTACGTAGCGATGAGGACTTCTTATTAAGGGTCGGTATAATGTCAGATGCACAATTTCAAATGAGCATAAAACATTGTGTAACTTGGTCAATCGGTTTAATAAAAATAATATAGATAATAGACTATAGGGCTGATATTCGTGCAGAAGCAAAAACGCAAAAGCTTTAAGTTCGCTCGATAGAAAAAAATTACGAAGTTACCTCTATATTTCATATTTTTCGAGTGTTAAAGGACCTTTCTTAAAACAGTTTGCCTTAAAATTTGTATTAAAAATAAGAAAACAAATGACCCCGTATAATTGCATGGGGATTTTGAATAATTCTGTTTCGTTTTCATTTAATTTAACATCTAAGAATTGGCGCTTACGTCGATTTATTCTGAGACAAGGCGGCGACAAGATATCTCGGTCGCACGCGCTTTTTGTTCCATGCTTTATTTCGTCACTCACCCGTCGGTCAGTTGTGATCGCTCCGTTGAGACGGGAGGGCTACGTTTTTGCGCTCTCGACGTCCCGGTTTCGTAATTTAAATAAATCTCGTAATTTGAAACATGGGAAATAAATTTAACCAATGTAAAAAATGGAATAAAATGTTTTACGAGTGAAAATAAAGCAGTGGATGAAAGTAATGCAAAGGTACGCTATTACTTAACAAAATAAGTAGATAGGTCATGTTTTATTAAAGATGTTGAACTAAAGGTTGTCTCAATGGACTAATGACATCGAATTTCGATGACTAATGAATATCGCAATGTTTTTCGTCTGAGGTATTTTTTTTAGCTTACAATTTAATATCACAATAAATATGGTTGATGGATGTGGAAGAGGCGAAAAAGTTGTGTCTGGATCGTAGCAGATGGAAATCTGTAGTCCCTGCCTACCCCTCTGGGTGACTAACAAAACCTTATCTCACCATCACCATCGCCATCGCCATCGCGATCACGATCGCGATCGTGATCGTGGTCGTGAATCGTGATCGTGATCGTGGTCGTATCGTCGTATCGTCGTATCGACGTATCGTCGTATCGACGTATCGTCGTATCGTCGTATCGACGTATCGACGTATCGTCGTATCGACGTATTGCCGTATGGTCGTATCCTCGTATCGACGTATCATCGTATCGACGTATCAACGTATCGACGTATCGACGTATCGTCGTATCAACGTATCGACGTATCGTCGTATCCTCGTATCGATGTATCGTCGTATCGACGTATCGACATATCGACGTAGCAACGTATCGACGTATCGACGTATCGACGTATCGTCGTATCGTCGTATCGTCGTATCGACGTATCGTCGTATGGTCGTTTCCTCGTATCGACGTATCGGCGTATCGACGTATCCTCGTATCGACGTATCGTCGTATCGACGTATTGCCGTATCGTCGTATCGTCGTATCCTCGTATCGACGTATCGTCGTATCGACGTATCGGCGTATCGACGTATCGACATATCGACGTATCGATGTATCGACGTATCGGCGTATCGACGTATCGTGGTATCGTCGTATCGTCGTTTCCTTGTATCGACGTATCGTCGTATCGACGTATCGGCTTATTGAGGTATCCTCGTATCGACGTATCGTCGTATCGACGTGTTGCCGTATCGTCGTATCCTCGTATCGACGTATCATCGTTTCCTCGTATCGACGTATCGACGTATCGTCGTATCGACGTATCAGCGTATGGACGTATCCTCGTATCGACGTATTGCCGTACCGTCGTATCGACGTATCGTCGTATCGACGCATCTTCGTATCGTCGTATCGACGTATCGTCGTATCCTCGTATCGACGTATCGTTGTATCCTCGTATCGTCGTATCCTCGTATCAACGTATCGTCGTATCGACGTATCATCGTTTCCTCGTATCGACGTATCGTCGTATCGACGTAGCGGCGTATGGTCGTATCGTCGTATCGTCGTATCGACGCATCTTCGTATCGACGTATCGACATATCGACGTATCGTCGTATCGTCGTATCGACGTATCGTCCTATCCTCGTATCGACGTATCGTTGTATCGTCTTATGGTCGTTTCCTCGTATCGACGTATCGGCGTATCGACGTATCCTCGTATCGACGTATCGTCGTATCGACGTATTGCCGTATCGTCGTATCGTCGTATCGTCGTATCCTCGTATCGACGTATCGTCGTATCGACGTATCGGCGTATCGACGTATCGACATATCGACGTATCGACGTATCGACGTATTGGCGTATCGACGTATCGTCGTATCGTCGTATCGTCGTTTCCTTGTATCGACGTATCGTCGTATCGGCTTATTGAGGTATCCTCGTATCGCCGTATCGTCGTATCGACGTGTTGCCGTATCGTCGTATCCTCGTATCGACGTATCATCGTTTCCTCGTATCGACGTATTGTCGTATCGACGTATCAGCGTATGGACGTATCCTCGTATCGACGTATCGTCGTATCGACGTATTGCAGTACCGTCGTATCGACGTATCGTCGTATCGACGCATCTTCGTATCGTCGTATCGACGTATCGTCGTATCCTCGTATCGACGTATCGTTGTATCCTCGTATCGTCGTATCCTCGTATCGACGTATCGTCGTATCGACGTATCGGCGTATGGTCGTATCGTCGTATCGTCGTATCGACGCATCTTCGTATCGACGTATCGTCGGTATCGTCGTATCGACGTATCGTCGTATCCTCGTATCGACGTATCGTTGTATCGTCGTATGGTCGTTTCCTCGTATCGACGTATCGGCGTATCGACGTATCCTCGTATCGACGTATCGTCGTATCGACGTATTGCCGTACCGTCGTATCGACGTATCGTCGTATCGACGCATCTTCGTATCGTCGTATCGACGTATCGTCGTATCCTCGTATCGACGTATCATTGTATCCTCGTATCGTCGTATCCTCGTATCGACGTATCGTCGTATCTACGTATCAGCGTTTCCTCGTATCGACGTATCGTCGTATTGACGCATCTTCGTATCGACGTATCGTCGTATCGTCGTATCCTCGTATCGACGTATCGTTGTATCGTCGTATGGTCGTTTCCTCGTATCGAAGTATCGGCGTATCGACGTATCCTCGTATCAACGTATCTTCGTATCGACGTATTGCCGTATCGTCGTATCGTCGTATCCTCGTATCGACGTATCGTCGTATCGGCGTATCGGCGTATCGACGTATCGACATATCGACGTATCGACGTATCGACGTATCGTCGTATCGTCGTATGGTCGTTTCCTCGTATCGACGTATCGTCGTATCGACGCATCTTCGTATCGACGTATCGACGTATCGACGTATCGTCGTATCGTCGTATCCTCGTATCGACGTATCGTTGTATCGTCGTATGGTCGTTTCCTCGTATCGACGTATCGGCGTATCGACGTATCCTCGTATCGACGTATCTTCGTATCGACGTATTGCCGTATCGTCGTATCGTCGTATCCTCGTATCGACGTATCGTCGTATCGGCGTATCGGCGTATCGACGTATCGACGTATCGACGTATCGGCGTATCGACGTATCGTCGTATCGTCGTATGGTCGTTTCCTCGTATCGACGTATCGGCGTATCGACGTATCCTCGTATCGACGTATCTTCGTATCGACGTATTGCCGTATCGTCGTATCGTCGTATCCTCGTATCGACGTATCGTCGTATCGGCGTATCGGCGTATCGACGTATCGACATATCGACGTATCGACGTATCGGCGTATCGACGTATCGTCGTATCGTCGTTTTCTTGTATCGACGTATCGTCGTATCGACGTATCGGCTTATTGAGGTATCCTCGTATCGACGTATCGTCGTATCGACGTGTTGCCGTATCGTCGTATCGTCGTATCGACGTATCATCGTTTCCTCGTATCGTCGTATCGACGTATCAGCGTATGGACGTATCTTCGTATCGACGTATCGTCGTATCGACGTATTGCCGTACCGTCGTATCGACGTATCGTCGTATCGACGCATCTTCGTATCGTCGTATCGACGTATCGTCGTATCGACGTATCATCGTATCCTCGTATCGACGTATCGTTGTATCCTCGTATCGTCGTATCCTCGTATCGACGTATCGTCGTATCGACGTATCATCGTTTCCTCGTATCGACGTATCGTCGTATCGACGTATCGGCGTATCGACGTATCGTCGTATCGTCGTATGGTCGTTTCCTCGTATCGACGTATCGGCGTATCGACGTATCCTCGTATCGACGTATCTTCGTATCGACGTATTGCCGTATCGTCGTATCGTCGTATCCTCGTATCGACGTATCGTCGTATCGGCGTATCGGCGTATCGACGTATCGACATATCGACGTATCGACGTATCGACGTATCGGCGTATCGACGTATCGTCGTATCGTCGTTTTCTTGTATCGACGTATCGTCGTATCGACGTATCGGCTTATTGAGGTATCCTCGTATCGACGTATCGTCGTATCGACGTGTTGCCGTATCGTCGTATCGTCGTATCGACGTATCATCGTTTCCTCGTATCGTCGTATCGACGTATCAGCGTATGGACGTATCTTCGTATCGACGTATCGTCGTATCGACGTATTGCCGTACCGTCGTATCGACGTATCGTCGTATCGACGCATCTTCGTATCGTCGTATCGACGTATCGTCGTATCGACGTATCATCGTATCCTCGTATCGACGTATCGTTGTATCCTCGTATCGTCGTATCCTCGTATCGACGTATCGTCGTATCGACGTATCATCGTTTCCTCGTATCGACGTATCGTCGTATCGACGTATCGGCGTATGGTCGTATCGTCGTATCATCGTATCGACGTATCAACGTATCGACGTATCGACGTATCACCGTATCAACGTATCGACGTATCGTCGTATCCTCGTATCGACGTATCGTCGTATCGACGTATCGGCGTATCGACGTATCCTCGTATCGACGTATCGTCGTATCGACGTATTGCCGTATCGTCGTATCGTCGTATCGGCGTATCGACGTATTGGCGTATCGACGTATCGTTGTATCGACGTATCGTCGTATCGACGTATCGACGTATCGTTGTATCATCATCGTCATCATTATCTTTGCAAGTATGACTTTCGAAAAATAAAATTTTGAAATATAAAAATTAGATGCAAACACGATTACGCAAAAAAATGCCATTGCGAACAAACCGTTTTGTCAACTGGGTTGAATTTTATGCATCGTAGATGCATTATACTTATTATTGAAAACTAGCACGTGCACGGGTTAATGACCGCGGATCCACACCGCTCGTGGGAGCTAAGAAATAGCGCTCGCGGCCGGTGACGGCCGGTCGCGCAAACAGTTGAGGTGCGGGGATGCGGGGGCAAAATCACTAATTTGTCCAGGTTTATACGCAGCCTTAAAGAGGCTGCAGAATTGGCATGACATATCTTTTTAATTATAACCAGGTTGTAGAATGTTGTATGTTTTAAGTTAATTAGAATTATAGTCAAGTGGGGCGATGCTATCTAGTGGTGCATTATAATGTGCGGTTTTTACCGACAGTGTTTCTGCTACTAAAGTTTATTTATCTACTATTGACCTCAATGATCAAGGTGGTTAGTGTAATTGAAATTTATAAAATATCCTAATTCGTTAAAAAAAACAAGTCTCAAAATGTAAAATATCTATAAAATTGAAAATGCCAGCATAAATCAATGTTGCAAGTACTGAATAGCCAAAACAAACAAATAAAGGATGTAAGGTGATCTTAACAAACTGCGCACCGCATCAAATGCCACAAGTTGTAGGAAGCCGTAGAATTTTTGATAAACACGAACGACCTTCGCTTTGCTGTTTTTGATCTTCTCAACACGAGTTATTATTCTTGCATTTCGCAAAAGTATTATGTCATAATTATTATATATAATGTCATCATTTAGGGTAATCGAAGACATCTATCATATTTTAATATGTGTACGAAATGAGGGGCATAAAAGACAAATATCTTGTATGTCTATTTTTTTATTAATAGATGGCTGTAACAGCGCCTTGGCTGCTCTAAATTCAGAAGAACCTAAGATCCTAGTGAAATTAGCTAAGATTTGTGTTACAATAAGAAATGACTGTATGTAGTTAGTAGCAAATACCTATCTTTAGTTTGCACAATTAGGGTGACATGATCACATCCTGACCAAACCCTCCATACATGTCATTTTAAGTCAAACATATACAACGTGTAACAGAATTACAACAATTACAACATTAGCAACGTGTTATTCAGTCAATGGCTTAGAACAACTTTTACTATGGAACAAATCCTGTATATCGAAAAAAAATATTACTTCCTTCATAGGAAAATGCAATACCGCTCGGCCAAAATATATGGAAGGCAGATATTTTTTTTGAGATTTCAGGGTTGACTCCATAGTAAAAGTTGTTCTATACCATTGACTGAATAAGCTCTTCAAATATGGTTACACCTTTCTGTTACACGTTGCATATTTATCACTATAAAATGCTGACTGCATAGTACTTCGTTGCACTTGCCTTATAAGCAAAAGGTTGCAGGTTTTAATGCCAGCTAGAAAAAAAATTGTCTTTATTGAATTTTGTTTCTGATTGATATTTTCTATCTTTTATTGCACTCTCAGATTTGTAGAGCATTTCGTTTCATTACATCATGAAACAAAACATTATGAGATCACACGATCAAGTTTAATTTGTATCTTTATAGACCCACCATAGAGGCCGGCGAACGCTATATTCCCGGTCCTCATATATTTTGATAGCTGACCATTACTATTCATGGAGTAATCCTTGGCGTTTCATAATAATGGACTTAATGACGTTTAATAGGAATAATGGGTTGATTGGCGTCATAAAATCCAGGGAGGACGTTGTAGGGAGTCGAAATATTCAGTGTCTAAAGCATCGGGTTTCGGATCAAGGGTTATTAATTAAATTAGTGTAATAGCCTTTTAATGGAAGGTATTGAGATTAACGGCGCGGGCCCACCGTTGTACAGAGTCAATGGATAGGTTCGGCAGCGTGGCGATCGAAATGATTCTCTTTGGCTTTTTGAATGAGATTTTGTTAGGAGCATAAATGCAACCAGGTATTAAGCTTCAGTTACTCAGGTATGCAGGGTATCTGCTATAAATTATCATTATTTTGCAAATTAGCAATTCATCTATTGAGTTGTCAGCTAAATTGAAATTTATTTATTTATTTATTACTTATTTTGGAAAACTAGCGACAATTTTAATAACAATAGTAAAAAACTTAAATTAACTCTAGCTAGTCATTTAAAGTTTCCGCAGATAGACTAAGACTAAATAATACTTAATCAAACCATGACAAGTTATAAACAGATTAAAAGGAGGTTAATTACACAAGAAATAGCTCTTATTCAAAGAATGGGTTAGTAAGAAGACGTCTCACCGAAGTGATACTGCTATGGAATAAGTCGATAACATTAACATTTTGAGATAAACAATTAAAAGCTTTACAGGTTCGCCAAATATAAGAATTTGGTTTATAGTTAGTTCTTACTGGAGGCAAAATGTAAGTAAACAAAATAATATTATAAATTTTACAACTTTGACTTCACTTAGTTACACGTATACAACGTATGGTATACACGTAGAGTCTAGACTTAAACAAGATCCGATCGGACCGCCACAAGCACCACAGGCAAGATCGTGGCAAATACAAAGTATGAGTAGTAATAGATAATTACATTATTATAGATAATTATAGATTATTATAGATTAATTATAGATATTAATTAGAATATTAATATTAATATTACCTAAACATAAAAACTATTAATGCTCTATTTCCACTCGGATTAAGTTACCAATAAATGTGAACTTTTATGGTGGAAACCCCATAAATACTTCGCGAAGGTTTCTTTAATAATACCTATCTATATTTTTTTATTTAACGTATAACGGCACGGTGCTTAGCGCATCATCGGCAAGATCAAAGCAGACACCTGTATCCCTGATTCCGTTAAACAAACAAGAAAAATAACAGGATTCGTCAAGGGTCTGTAGTGTAGAAGTCTGGAGTGGTGATTGAAACACAGACGTTAAGTTGACATGTTTAATGGTCAACTGCCAAAATAGAGTGCACCCGAAAACTGTACAATATTCTTTAATATAACTACTTATTGCTAAATAAGCAGTATGCGTCGCAATGTTGCAGTCAGTAGCGGCATGTCGCAGTAATGCTATAAAACAATGTGTATACGTTGTTACTATACTTCATCTCCCCTTTTAAGTCCCTTCATTCCCGGGGTACTGCAAAAAAAATGTGAGGCATACTACTTGGTTCACATTTTTATCTAAATATAATTTTCTTATAAAATAATTTCTAAAACTTAAATATTTCATTTAACAAATAATTTGGTATTATTTTTATGGGTTACATATTCTTTACCATTCCTTAAAATTTTAACATTCGGTTCCAGATCTTGTATAACTTTAAATGGACCTAAATAAATCTTATCTAACTTATCACCAACTTGGTTTCTAATTACAACTAAATCTCCACTCTTATACTTTACAGGATTGGCATTTTTATCAAAATGTAATTTCCTTAGTTCCTTGCTCATTAATAAATTATTTCTAGCTTCAAGTTGTGCTCTTTGAAGCCTGTATTTGAGTTCCAAAGGATAAGAGTCGGGATTATACAATGGTTCTACGACTGGGTTCTGTAAATTGCTTGGTAAGTTACAGACTTTTCCAAACACTAACTCAAATGGAGTGTATTTTGTCTCAGTATGAACCGCGGTGTTATAGGAAAAACACCAAAATGGAAGCCAACTGCTCCAGTCAGTATTGTTGCTATCGCACTGTATCCTAAGATAAGCTCCTAGATGCTTGTGAGTGTTCTCTAAGGCTCCTAGGGTTTCATGGTGGTACGCGGTTGAGTGTAATTTAGTAATATTTAGTAAGCTACAAATTTCTGAAAAAACTGACGACATAAACTCTGTCCCCATGTCAGTTACTATTTCTTTCGGGATACCGTATCTTAAAATAAAATTATTTACAAATAACCTAGCTACCGAAACCGTATCTTTCTTTTCTAGTGGATATGCTTCGACATACTTCGTCAAATCACACTGTAAAGTTAAAATATATTTATGATTTAAATTATCTATACTTAAAGGACCCATTAAATCTAAACTAACTCTTTCGAAAGCTGTGGATGCCGTAGATGTAATCACCATCGGCTCCTTTGTATGCCTATTGGAATGCTTTTGAATCTGGCAATTGTTGCACTTTTTAACAAATTCGCATATATCGTTAGTCATTCCTGGCCAATAGTAATATTTTTTTATATTATTCAACATCCTATTTACCCCCGCGTGGCCACTTGTGGGTAACAGATGGAAGTCATTCATGATCACAATTTTGGTGTCTCTATCAGTTACTCTCATGACGTCTTTGAGAATTAGTAACTTAAGGATACCATTGAATTCAAATTTATTAATTTCCTTTATGAGAATATTTATTAATTCTTCATATCGTTTGCATTTAATAATTACGAGCTCATCTAATTTTAATTTGTTGCAAAAATCATGTAATTCTCTCGCTAGCACACTTACGGTAGAAAACGATCGAGACATTACGAATATGGCTGATTTTTCAGGCACAAAAATGCAATTACCTTTATCACTAGTGATTTGCTTCAGTTTCTGTATTTGTCTTTGAGTACTCATATTACCTATAATTAATTCTATGCTCTCTGCTGGACGCTTGAGGATTTCCACTACTTTTGGTTGATCAGACCTTGGAGTAGCGGGAATCTCAGGAGTCATGGCAGTGCTGTCACTACGCAACTTACGAGCTTTTGCTCTGGTGATGACTGATACTACATGTTCGTGCATGTTCTTTAAATCGGTAGAAGTTAAAGTAATACGGCTCAATGCATCTGCAGCTGCGTTTTGCCGTCCCGGAACATAACTTATTTCAAAATCATACTCCTCTAGATAGAGTCTGAATTTAGTAAGTCGACTTGAAGGATCAGTCATGTTAAATAAGTAAATCAACGGCTTATGATCCGTTTTAATATTGAATTTTTTGCCATATAAATAAGGCCTAAAATGTCTTACAGACCAAACAATAGCAAGTAATTCAAGCTCAATTACTGGATAACGTGTTTCGGCGGGCTTAAGACTACGGCTCGCATACGCTACTACCTTGCCATTGCTATTTGAAAGTACTGCGCCTAACCCAAGTTTTGAGGCGTCCGTCTGTAGAGTAAACGTATTTCTATCAGAAAAATCTGGATAATCTAGTACTTTCGGGCTAATGAGTGTCTGTTTAAGCTTTTGGAAAGCGCTCTCACATTGATCCGTCCATGCAAACGCTACATCTTTCTTACATAATGCATTCAGAGAATGGGCTATCTCTGCGAACTTTGGTATAAAACGCCTATAATAATTTGCAAATGCTACAAATCTTTTGACATCGTCAGTGTTCTGTGGAGTAGGGTAGTTTTGTAAGAATTCTACTTTAGTTGGGTCGGGGAAAATCCCTTCTGAAGTTATCTTATGACCTAAATAAACGATTTCCTTACGCAAAAACTCACATTTTAGAGGATTTAATTTCAAGTTAACTTCACGTAAGCGCTCTAAAATAGTCATTAGGTTTTTATTGTGCGTTTCTAGGCAATTTCCGACTATTATACAATCGTCTAGGTAAATAAAACAAGCTTTATAGTTTAAACCAGACATCGCAATCGTCATCAGACGAGAAAATGCACTCGGAGATGTCTTTAAACCCATCGGACATCGCTTCATTTGGTATTGTTTATCCGTCGTAAATGCTGTATACTTCCTAGATTGCTCTTCAAGAGATAATTGATAGTAACTTTGACTGAGATCTAGCTTTGAGAAGTAGATACTATTCGATAATGAGTCTAAAATATCTGTAATATTGGGTAAAGGGAATTTATCGTCTTGTATTCTGTTGTTGAGTTGACGATAATCAACGACAAGTCTCCATTTTTTATCTCCTGACTTATCAGTCTTTTTAGGAACTAAAAGTACAGGGCTTGACCATTCAGAAGTGGTCTCCTCAATAATGTCATTCCTAAGCATTTCATCAATCTGCCTTTGAACTTCTCCTTTCATTGCATTTGGCAATCTATAAGGCTTCACGTACACTGAGGACGTATTATCTTTCAATTTAATAGAATGTTTAATTAAATTAGTTGTGGAGAGCGTATCTCCTGGTAAATGAAAAACGTCGGCATATTTGGCACACACGTTTTCAATGCTCTTTTGCTCTTCTTTATTTAAATAAGAATGCAAATCAAGTAAATTAAGCAAAGTTCGAACTCTATTGGAACTAATACTATCTTTGTCAAACTTGCAAACATCAAAATGATTCAGACTAATGACTTCTAAATCCGAAATATCTACCTTAATTGAACTATCTGTGGTATTTAAAATTCTAACTGGAATAAGTCCATTCTGTGGTTTCGAAATGACACCCGCTGTATACACTCCCTTATGTATTTCCCTAGCTAAAATTACGCAATCACTACATAGTGTCGTCGGGATGTGTTTGATCATTTCGCATCGTGGCGGAATTGTAAACAAGTTTCCACTTACTTGTACAACAATAGACTGGTCTTGGTTTTCTAAACTCAAAGTACCATCTTTATAATTTAACATCGCGGAATATCGCGTGAAAAAATTTTGCCCGAGTATCCCCTCTGCGGTGCAAGATAAGTTCTTGAAAACGTAGAACTTTTGTTTAAAAACCACATTCTTAATAATAATATCTAAATTAATATAGCCAATAGACTCTAAATTACCACTTATTCCTTTAATTACTAACTTATCCTGTTGTATTAAATTCAATAAATCCCCATTTTTTAATAACCATTCATATTTCAAAATACATAGACTGGCTCCAGTGTCAATTAATAAATTTAACTCATCACCATCCCTTAACTGGCAAGTAATAACACAAAAGTTGTTAAAACTAAAAATAAAATGATTGCTCGGTTTAGGTACGAAAAAACTCTATACGTTCGTTATTATTTTGAAGCCTTTCCTGGCCGTCGTACTCTAACGCGTTATGCTGAATGCGCTGGAAACGTGAGTGGCCGCCGCCGCGTGTTTGCTGACGCTGACCATTCTTGTGTCTACCTCGATAACCTGCACTTATAAAGGAAGTTTGTTGACCTCGATTATTGTTATGATTGGAACTATTATTATGAACAAAATTTTTATTCGAATAATTTCCTCGGCCACGGAAACCGCGATTATGATAGCGTTTATGCTGGTACAATTTATTGGACCCAAAATGCATAGTTTGGTTCTGAGGCTGGGTGGACATAGATTGTTCATCTAGTGCTGCCCTAATAGCTTCGGGTAGCGAATCAAACTGTCGCGACGCGATAACAGTACTAAGCCGCTGGTCGGACAAACCATCCGCAAACCGCTTGATAGCAGTTTTTTCATTAAGAGGGCGCAAGACCTCAAACTTAGACGGTTCATCATCTGCTTGAGCAATCGTCAGATTGACAAATAACTCTTCCAGCTCTGTACCGAACTTCTCAATAGACCTACGACCTTGCGTAATTTGAAATAACTGCGTTTGTAAAGCAACAGTCGATTTTTTCGGAAGTAAAAACTTGCGAATATCATTAACTAAATATTGGATACTGCTGTAAGTACTTTTCAGTCGCAACTTTGCACTAGCTGAAAGTCGCGTTTTTAACACAAACTCAATAAGCTGGTTTTTACTAGATTCACTAATAAGAGAGCTATACAACAATATCCCATCGACGAGCTGGTTGGTCACTTGTTCCTGGCCATTCATAACAGGCAACAGGGAAATAGCCGTTTTAATATCAAAAGAGTCAGCCATTTTTGATAACTTTTGCGATAACTTAGGCTCAATTTCTACAAAATTACCTTCCCCAGTTTGGCAACTATTATCTATCTTTGATAGTAAACTAACAATCTTATTATAAGCAATAGTTATTTCATTTATCAATTTCTGAAATAAATCTGTGGATTCAGTGCTTAGCTGCTCATCTATAATTTCTTGGTTCAACTGAGTCAAAATACCATCGAGTTTTTTATATTCATTTTCAGCTTCCTGTAACTTCTTATAAGCTATATCTTTCTTACGACGTTCTGGACCGATTTTTACCAAGTATTCCTTAATTAAATTTATTTTAATATGTAATCCCTTTAACTGCTCGGACATATTACACTCAATCGACAATAAAAATTACGGTATGACAAACAAAACTACTGAATTAAATCATTTAAGTTGAATGCAAAAACTTTTGTTCAAAAACTTACAGAATTGTGCGCAGTTAGGTATGTTACCGCTTAGCATTATGTAGGTCACGCTGACGTCGGTTGAAACGTGCTGTGGTGGTCATCGGTCATCGGACTCGAACAGGCTTCCAGCTGCTCCTTATTTGACCCGTACTATGTATCTGCCGGCGCCCTGCATGTCCTTCGATCTCCTATTAGGCTTGAGCATATCTCCCGGCACCCGGCACCAACCTTTTCTTATGCACGATTCTTCTATAATATTGTCTGCTACAGCTAAGAGCCAAGTTTCTTGCTTGATTTTTTCTTCTTACAATTGATGCTGTTTTTCTGGTCTCCTGATCTTCTGGTATTGTAGTATTTTCGTTCCTTGGTGTTGATAAGTCATCTTCTTTTTGCCTTCGCTTCTTCAATTATTAATCAGAAAATCTTCACAGGTAACTGGTATGGGTCGCCATCAAATAACAGGATTCGTCAAGGGTCTGTAGTGTAGAAGTCTGGAGTGGTGATTGAAACACAGACGTTAAGTTGACATGTTTAATGGTCAACTGCCAAAATAGAGTGCACCCGAAAACTGTACAATATTCTTTAATATAACTACTTATTGCTAAATAAGCAGTATGCGTCGCAATGTTGCAGTCAGTAGCGGCATGTCGCAGTAATGCTATAAAACAATGTGTATACGTTGTTACTATACTTCAAATGCCTCTTAATAAAACTATAAATATTAATAAAGCGAAGCAAAATTCAACGCTTAAAAAATATCAGATCTGAGGGGTGACCACGATGTAGATGATGATACAAATTTTTGTAATGAAAACATTGTAAGATCACAAATCAAACAAAAAAAAACTATCGGTACGATATTTTGGAATTTGCATGCATCGGGATCGACTGAAAATCTGATCAAGAGAAATTGAAATTCAAAATCAAATTTGGATTTTTAATAGACATAGATCTATAGGTACAACTATGTAAAGCCAATATCCTCTGTATGGTAGTCTTAGGTTTTAAAATATATTTGATTAAATATATTATATACGTATATATACATGAAAACATAAAATATAATTATAGGTAGTAAAATATATTTCGACCACTAGTTGTGGTCGGCATCAGTTACACAATTATATAGATATAAAAGTTAAAAATTAATAATTATTAATTATAAGTATGATATTGAATATTTTATTTTTACAATGATGACAGCTAAAGTGATGGATGGGGAATTGAAGAAGGTCTTCTGTTCGCTTGCTAGGTAGTCAGTGGGAGATACTTTTTCGTAATAAATTATTTAAACACTCTTCATTGTGTTATTTTCATAATTATATATATCGCTTTTGCGAGAAACAACATAAAATGATAATTGACTTTTCTTGTCTTATATTTGATTAAATATATTTAATCAAATAGGTAGTAAAATATATTTCAACCACCAGTTGTGGTCGGCATCAGTTACACAATATAATATAAAAAAATGTACCGATGCAGGTGTTAAATTTTAAAAAATTCATTTTCAAATCTAAAACACCTACGACATGGTTAACCTACTCCCAAGAAGGTCTTCGCGTTAATTTTGACAGCGCGTAGCGCCAAATTCGATTTCATATTTTTATGTTAGATTGTGGCCGGATGGGTCGGGCAGAAAATTAATCTACACGCCTCTTTTTCATGCCTGTTTGTTTTTAAGCATTTGAGCAAATATTTCACTGGCCCGTAATATTCTTGCCTTTGTAGCTCTTCACTGATTAAGATTTTATTCATAACTTTTTTATTACACCTGCGTTTTTTTTTTCATGATTGGAATTTTTGGCGTTCTCAGGTTTACTTTTTAATAGGTCGCCACATGAAATAATCTTCAGAAATGCAAGTAGTTTCTTGTAGTAAAATATTTATAGCAGTTGTAAATTGCAACTCCAATAATACAGATTGACTGATGTAATCTTTACTTTAAACGTGTGTTAAGTTCGTGTGCCTATTCATTTACAACGTAATGGATAAAATAACAAAATTTTGCCGTAAAAACCTAATTGTGACATTGAAATTTGTTCGCGGGATGCCATAAATCACATTAATTTAATATATTTTATTCAAAAATTTTAACATTTTGCACCGGACACGACTCGATCCCCCTTAAATACAAAAAAAAACAAGCTTAATCCGATAAAGATTATAACGTATTTATTAGTATATATGTAGGTATATTATACAGTAGGTTAATATTGCATTCATTGTATTTTATTATATTTAAATATATTATTATTATTATATATTATTTTATCTATGTACACGTATGTATGTCTAGTTTTATATAAATTATATTATATTATCCCCAGAGGTAGACTGTAAGAAATCTCTTTATAGAGATAAGTTTGCCTTTGTTTGTACATGTCAACTTTTTTATAGTATGTTTGTAAATGTTTATTTTCTGTGTACAATAAAGAATAAGAGTAAGAAAAAGAATGCTTTAAAAACTTGATTAATCTTTACAATAAAAGTTTTAAATTCGCAGTCCCTGGGCTAGTTCGAGACTGTAGACAAAATATGGAGTTTTATGGTACAGCTGTCTCTGACCACAAGGACACAAAAACTATCCCGATACTATCAGGTCAAATTTCATTTGGCCACGGGTCTGCGATGTATAAAAAAAGAAAACAAAAAAAGGTATAGTAAAACCGCCGCCGCAGAGTAAACAACTGCGACTTACTGTTTATGTGCAACTGCATTTTTAAGTTTTATTTTCAGATGGGAGAGTTCGAAGTATGTGTCTCAGTTATCATTATGAATTATCATATCATATTAAATATTCAGGGCTCAAAAATTCTATGAGGCGATTGAATATCTTTATTGAATCACATCGTACCGAAATATTAACTTTATATTAAGGGCGCACCGAGCTTTTTACACACACACAAACACGTTTTTATAACCGTTGTTTAAAGTAGTAAACAATTAAATTAAAATCTAGGAATTATTATTATAATATTATTATAATATTGGTATTATTGGGGATATATACTAGACAGTATATACGATGGAAACACGATTTGATAAAGTTGGCTCGATAGAATAAATTCGCAAAGTTACCTCTTGTCGAGTAATTTTTTCCTCTATATCCCTACTTTTTTATATAAATAAGTAATTTGATATTATGATTCATTTACTAAAATAAAGTTCATAGATGACTGAAGCGTCTATACACGATAGTTTTTTATTAAAGAACAATGTGATGAAAATAACAACGAAAAACATTGAAAAAGCGCAAAAGTTTGGTTATTTTCTTTATTCTTTACATGTAAAGAAAAAGACAGAGACAAAGGCAAACGCTCGGTGCGCGGCAATCTTCATACAAACTTGTGGGAACCAATAAGGACGACAGAAGAAAATTATTTTATTCTGTTACCTTTTTCCACACGTTCCATCAACTTTACTCCCGCGAATAATCAGTTTTTTTACAAACAAACTTTTTTAGAATCTAATTTTGTTATTTAAAACTTTTGTAATTCAATGTATGAAAGTTTTAAATTGCAAAATTAGACTCTTAAAATATTTTGTTTTTAAGAAAATCTGAATATTCGCGAGTGTAAAATTATTTGAACGTGTAGAGAAAAGTAACAGTACGAAACTGTACTACTTTTGTCGTCGTTATTGGTTCTCACAAGTTTTTTATAAAAACTACCTTGAGTCCGTACCTCTAACTCTGCAGGTCAAATTTTTGCTTCCATTCACACTGGACTAGTTCAATTACAAATCCTAGTACCAGCAGTATAGGAGCAAAAATTTTTTTTTTTTTAAATTTCGCCTTACTGGTCGTTAAACATTGTTCCAGATCACTAACCGAGTCTCCAGTATCAATTCAGGCGGTTGATTAAATTTCATCTTATATATATGTATACATAACCTGATTGATAACAAACGCTCGTTGCTACCAGAAATTGTAGCATATAAAAAGTGGTAATACTGACTAGTGACGGGCATCGGCGTCACTGGTGCGAGGATTCCATAACCACGCTCAGACACCACTAATTGTATGCTAAAGGGCAATACTTGCAGCTGGAACAGGGGCCCATAAGCTGTCCCAGATTTATAGTATACAAGTATCTTATATTCTACAATATTTAATATAAAACGTCCTACCAGACAGTTGTATGATGACGTCATCTACTGATCCTCGCACGAAGACCCTCCACGTAGACTCCAAGGCGTGTCGGTGCCGTGACACGTAGATCACCTTCCACGATGAATCTAAACACGACCCTCCTACCCCGGGATGCATCCGAACCCAGAAGAAATGGTAATTGACAAGTCCACTTGTCGGAAGCCGCGTGGACACAGGTTATGTCACACACACACAGGAAATTCACTAAAAGGTGGCCTTCACGCCAAAATATTGTCAACCCTTGACCCCCTGATGTTCTTTACGATGTCCGCACCGATTTCCCTTATCATTTATACATTTTAAAATCGTCCGCGATCTATACCAAAAAATGTCCACGTCCCTCGTTTTTGACAGCTCCAAGTCCATAGACAAAATATATAGACCATTGTCGGATACGTTCCGAAATATACATTTTATTCTAAACAGTCCCCCGCTCTGGGCTGAGCAATCAGTCAACTAGCTCATACAACCGGGAGACGGGAGAGAGTTGTCATGGCTCGTCACAAAATCGAACCTTCGACCAACACCTCTGCGACGCGTGGAGTTCCGTCTCCGCCAAAACAACTTTAATATACGGCCCCGGCGCCAAAACAAGGATAGCAAGTTCATATCCTTCCAAAGAATTAAATTTCCTTCCCTAGGATGCTCAGTCCTGTCTGACCACAGAGAGGACGAGAGTTGAGGACCGCTTCCACTTAACAATATACAGTGGCAAGCTCCTCAAAAATTAGAACAGTTTCCCCAATAACGCAGCGGAGGTGGGTCTTCGCCGACTTGACGGCAGCTTCAAAAAAATTCCCTCCCCAGTGAGGGCAATTTGGGGGACTGTACCGTCAAGTTACCCCTTTCCGGGCGAAGATTTAACTTAAACTAGCATAGTTATTTACAAAACAAAAAATTATCAATATCTTTTAGATAGTTAGCAGTACCTTTGTAGTTTGTGCCATTGTCGGAGCGAATAAGTGAAGGTAAACCCCTACGCGACACGAAACGATCCAACGCGGCGACGAAGGCCTCCGTAGTCAAAGCTGATACCACTGCCAAGTGAACGGCCTTGGTGGCCAAGCACACAAATACACAAGGTATGCTTTCACAACCCGAGCGTTGCGATTGCTAAAAACCCCCGTGCGCGTTACGTATGTGTTAATCCGACACCAACAGATTTACCAAAGGTCCGTCTTGGGTAGAAGCAAAGGATGAAGACTTCCGTATGGCAGGTCAGCTCTCCAAAATCAGCCTCCAAAACGCAGAAGTCCTTCATAATCCGTGAAAGGATTCAAACGAGCAACCGCTCACTTCAGCCTGGCGTGATCCTCGCGCAGAACTCGAAGTCTAAACTTGATGAGGTCCGCCTGAAGTACACGTACCGTGTACCAATGCGCTCCAACGCTCCTCTGCACTCACGGCTGGGGACAAAATATATGAATATCATTGACTGGTTGGTATTTCAACATAATACCACCATCATATTGGGATCCTCCAAATCTGCAAACAGTATATGTTCATTTGAAAGCCATTTCCTAAGTTCGAACATAATAATCCAAGTATCGAATCAAATATCGAATATCCAAAATTGTGGATACCTCCACCAATGAAGAAGAACCAAGAGTCCTTTAAAAACCAAATAGGATCCATCCTAACAAATCCGCGCCCAGGAAAACATCGACTGGGGCCGGATAACAAAACGTGGGTCTGCCAGATGCAGACCTGACGTGCATGAGATTATGGACGGAGGAAGGTCCAAAGAAGGCTGCCAGCCGACAATATTGTCTATAACCATGGCTGCAGCCGCTGTTTCAACTCCAGTCCACCAATACCTAGGAGCGGCACCGACGAAACCTCCAGGTTCAAAACTAATCGGTGCGCCACTTGACTTTCCAAGTCGAGGAGGGCCCTTACCCTAACTCAATCCCCCCTGGTGCCCTAGACGCGAGCCATCGCGGTAGGCAACAAAACCGTCCGCGGTTCCGTACTCATAGCTTGAACAAGCTAGTTACAGGCTACCCCCCCTGAACGCAGGACCAGTCCACTGGCAGTAATAAGGCTGGCGCGTGCACATCCCCACCATGGGGGGGGAGCGTAGCCTCCAACTCTCCCTGAGTACGGCGGGTGGTACTCTAACCGCGGGTACTCGCGGTACGGCGGTGAATAACCCCGTGACTCCGTCTTAACACGGTGCTCCATGCCAGCTGGCACCAAAACCGGCGCGGGGAGGGGGGGCCTAGCCCTTGCCAACTCCAATTGGCCCCCGCCCGTAGGGGCCCAATTCACTACATGGCCATATGTGTGATAGCCCGTAGGCAAGCCCCCTACGGGTCCACGCGCAAATACATAACTCACCTCCCGGTGAGGGGGCGCGCCTCGCGCCGCAGTCCTCCGTTCCGACGGAGGGGAGCTCTGCCCGACAGCAAGCCTTCCCTGGACCGAGGGGGGGGAAGTTCTCCCTGACGCACCCCCGTTGTCCAAGGGGGGGGGAGTTCTCCCTGAAGCACCCCCGCCCGTAGGGCTCCGTCGCTGCGGGACCGGTGAAGCCGCTTCAGATCTGTTGGCACACAACAATAAATGGTGAGGCCCCTCACAAACACTGCAACGTCGTGGCTCGGGACAATTACGTTCAAAATGATTGCCCAAGCAACCGAAACACAGGCCCTTACGCTTCACTATGCGTCGCCGCTCGGTGACGTGCAGGTTTCGCCACTGCTGACATCTCAGCAGGTCATGACCCGTATGGCCACACTGTAAACAGGTCGATGACCTCTCGACCACGGCGACAGCCGCTAAACGCGTCATATCGCGTCCCCGCGACTGCTGCGGTTGTCTGGGCTCCCCACATTCCGATGAGCCAGCAGACGAAAATGATTGCGCCCCAGATGGCGCCAAGTCCGGTTGTGATGTTTCTGCTACCCTAGCTTCATATTCAAGAAACGTTAATAAGTCCGTAAATTTAGGCACAGTGCTGCCATCTTTTCCTGCGGACACCCGCTCAAAACGTGACCTCACGTCATTAGGCAACCTACCTAAAATAATGTGAACGAGTAAAAACGACCACTCGTCCACCGGTAAACCTAATGTTCTAAGGGCATTACACGCCACAGTGACCGGAGTTAGTAATTGCTGCCTCAGCTGTGCCCAGTCGGTTACCCTAGGTAACGTCAACAATTGAGACGCATGCGCATCCGCCAGTAAGCGCATGTTCTGATACCTATCATTTAATAAGCCCCACGCTATATCATAATGATCATCCTCTACCCTGAGGTGCTGGATGAGCGACCTTGCTTCGCCCTCCAATGTTGACATCAAGTATGCCATCTTTTGCCCCTTTGATAAATCTACCCTAGAATTTATTAACCCTTAACCACTGACGTACGTATGTGGTACGTCATCGTAATGGTTTTTCGTTCAATACTTAATTTTACGTAGGAATTTCGGCGCATCCTTTTTGGTAGTTTCCTAGTTGCCAGTGACGTGTGTGTGGGGGGGAGAGTGTACGCGTAGCATGCTCCTAAAGCAGTTAAGTTCAACCCCTCGACGTATGAGGTACGTACGTCAGTCTTAATGTGACTTTTTTGAAAATACTTATTTATGTTTGTCAGCAGACGAAATGCATCGTAAGTGGTAAAATTTTTCTTCCGGGCCATCTACATCAAAAAATTACAATATACAATTAATAGTGCCAATAACGAAGAAGTTATCGAACCTTAGCTTCGTGAGCCTGACGAATCATCGGCCGATGAAAATGATTTATTCAGTTGGATCGCGATGTGTCTTCCCAGGACGAAAATTTTAAGTATGAAGTGGCACCTGCTCGTGTATATAAATATATATGGATATATATATATATATGGATATATATATATATGTTTATAGTAGATAGATACCCGATAAAGCTGTCAAGCTTGCCGTAAACCGGTCAGTTTGCAGTGCTCTAAGCCTACCTGCAACAACTGCTGTTAAAAAGTGCCTTTTAATTAGATTTATGGCAATTGTGATTTTTTCCTAATTAAAACCATCCTTAATAATTAATACAACTCAAAAAAGAAGTTCCTATTTTGACAAAATATTTTTGTGTTGATTTAAAAAAAATGTCTATGTTACTTTCGTTGCCTCTAAGGTTGTTAATTAATAAATATTTTTCTATGAATATTATAACTGTTTTTTTAGCATCCTTATATCATTTAAATGTGTATTTATAAATTCACTGCAATAATCACCATAGGTACCCTCCATTGTTGCATCAGGAGAGTTTTAAAATTAAGTACGTATCCCGTACGTACGTCAGTGGTAGTGTAACAAAATTACACGTCAGTGGTTAAGGGTTAATGACGTAAACATATTCCTATATGAAACCCATTCTTCCATTTTCCCATTGAATTTATTTAGTTTTAAATTAGCCAAACTACTAGACACGCCATCTACCGGTTGAGGCGTGACAACTACAGGACCTCCTGAATTTTGCCTCTTTAGATCAGCAATATTATTTGACTTTATAACCAGCGCCATACCAGTGGCGCCATCTGTTGGTCTAGGTGTGCTAACAACCGGGCTGCCCGATTGTCGCTTTTTGATCATGGAGGCCGCCTCTGTTATATCATCATAAATTCCTTTTATCTGAGCTAAATCCGTAACATACCTCTTCATAGGCTCTTCACTTTCCTCCAGTGCTTTCACAGCTACCTTAGCATCAGCCAGCCGCTGATGCATCCGCTCGGCTCTCTCCAGGATTGCATTGTCGCGATCCGAACGAGAAAGCAATCCCTGGACGGTCGTAAACCAGCGGAGCTCTTTCGCCAACGCAGCCTTGTGAGACTTGGACATCTTGCCGCAATGAACCGGGAAATGTATAAATAAAAACTATTTAGCAAACACCCTGACACGGCACAAAATACAGAAGCACCGCTCAATAGATGCCCTACCTATAAATAGAATTTAATTAGCAAAATTAATTCCCAATTACCAATGTATATACTGTCCCGGTAATACAAACAAACAAATAGGTTCCTACCTAATTCCAGAATTTAATTATCAAATGTAATTCCCAATTACAACAATGTAGGTACTGTATCAATAATACAAAACAAACAAATAGGTTCCTACCTAATTCTATAATTTAATTATCAAATGTAAATTATATTTGGTGTATACAATACACACAAACCCGAATGCACATTCCACTATGCACTTGTATACATCCTTGTAAGAACATACATTCAAGCCAAGATAACAGTATATTAGCTAACAAGTTGATTACCAAATCTATAATATAAACCGTTATATGATTATGTTATTGTAATACAAGAACACTTGATATGTACTAAATTAACAATTTATACTGATATTACTGAACCACATCAATGTGGTACCCTCCGGTAATCAATTATCTACTCAAAGCACTAAACATATCCAATATTATTGCTACATGTACATGTAAATAGCCTAGCTATGTTAACAGTTCAATGACACTGGGGCCGCCCAGTTCCGCTGTTTAAATGTATATAAACCAAAGTTGGGATTAACCACGATCTGGCTACCAAAGCTTGATTGATAACAAACGCTCGTTGCTACCAGAAATTGTAGCATATAAAAAGTGGTAATACTGACTAGTGACGGGCATCGGCGTCACTGGTGCGAGGATTCCATAACCACGCTCAGACACCACTAATTGTATGCTAAAGGGCAATACTTGCAGCTGGAACAGGGGCCCATAAGCTGTCCCAGATTTATAGTATACAAGTATCTTATATTCTACAATATTTAATATAAAACGTCCTACCAGACAGTTGTATGATGACGTCATCTACTGATCCTCGCACGAAGACCCTCCACGTAGACTCCAAGGCGTGTCGGTGCCGTGACACGTAGATCACCTTCCACGATGAATCTAAACACGACCCTCCTACCCCGGGATGCATCCGAACCCAGAAGAAATGGTAATTGACAAGTCCACTTGTCGGAAGCCGCGTGGACACAGGTTATGTCACACACACACAGGAAATTCACTAAAAGGTGGCCTTCACGCCAAAATATTGTCAACCCTTGACCCCCTGATGTTCTTTACGATGTCCGCACCGATTTCCCTTATCATTTATACATTTTAAAATCGTCCGCGATCTATACCAAAAAATGTCCACGTCCCTCGTTTTTGACAGCTCCAAGTCCATAGACAAAATATATAGACCATTGTCGGATACGTTCCGAAATATACATTTTATTCTAAACATAACCAATTAGTACACTAATAGGTACATCAAGACGAGGTTCATTTCGTGCCATCGGTGCTCTCTGGGCAGAATCTTTAAATGCAAATTTTTCACGATTGATTAAAACGACATAAATAAAATTATCCACTGACCAGTAGGGACATCAATTTACGCTGTCCGAGCATTTACTGATTTCAATGGTTTTTGCCGTGGTCTAAAAATTCTATCTTATAGGTATTCCTTCAGCATATAATACGAATCTAATTTCGCCACCGCATTCAGCTAGCGAACAAAGCACGTTTCACTACGGCTTTTAGACTTCAATAGGACGGTATTTAGATGATATTCTTTCTGCAATATGTAGGTAGGTACTGTTCTTATTTGCCTTTTGTCATGTTGTGGGCGCGACAAAGCCGCAAACAGTACCCGCTGGGAGACCGTCAGATTTTTTGCCTAAATGTCGTATTTTATTTCATTTATTGACATTCCTGTTAAGAAAAAGTCTAAAAGTATGTTTCGTTCACCTCAACGTATGAAGAAAAAAATGTAATGGAAGATGCACTATGATATATCGCCTGCACCCTATTCTCTGAAGATGCTTTGTTGTGGATTCCCTTGGAAGGCACCAGATTAATGGGTCATATCCAATGATATTGAATGAATAGGTACTTATTTTTGCTAAGATAATGCATTTTTTAACAAACTCGTCGTCAGTCGAAGTAGTCGAAATATATCGTTTTTGTTGTTTATATGTATAATAATCAATAAATAATTAAAAGCCGTTCAAAGGTAAATAATAAAAAATACATTTGTTTAATTTTTTAGTTATTTTGTATACAAACTATGTTGTATATAAGGTGCCTTTAATAGGCTTGGATATTTGGAAGTTAAGTGAACATAAAAAAACCAGCCAAGTGCGAGTCGGACTCGCGCACGAAGGGTTCCGCACCATTATATAATAATACAGATCGCGTCAAACTTCTAGTCCGCTCGGAAGTTGCTCTTCCCAAGAACGGCTCATACATTTTGTTCCTGCTGATGCGAATCGCTCCGTGTTTAGTATCGCCAAACTTTTAGGGGACTAAAAGTTTGGCGCGATCTGTACTCGTTAACTTGTAAAGCCTACTGAGCTGTGATATTTTTCCTTTTAATTTCGTTATGTATACTACTGCCGTGATTTGCTTCGCCAGCAGGGGGGGGGGGAGACACATGACTAACAAAAATTAACACTTTTAAGTTTAATATTTACCTATCCAACGACACCTCAGACTATGGGATAGACGAGAAAAAAAAAACATCCCCACTTTACGTGTAGGGGAGGTACCCTAAAAAAAATCCTTTTCAAAATTTTACTATACCACTTTGTCGGCGTAGTAAATATGTATATTCATGCCAAATTACAGCTTTCTAGTACTAATAGTCTCTAAGCTAAGCCGTGGACAGACAGACAGACAGACGGACATGGCGAAACTATAAGGGTTCCTTGTTGTTGACTACGGAACCCTAAAAAACGAGACACAATAACTTTTTTGTGACATTCATTGTGAAATGATAGGGTTAAATTTGGATAGAAAAAGGAGCAAAAATCAAATTTATAAAAAAAGGGTATTGCGTGTCACTTTTTAGTAAGTATCCAGTACGAATTTTTCTGTCACCTTGCACACAGTAAGTACACTTGGCTGAAAAGTGCCTCCAATGTTTAATGGTGTGCCCGGTCTAGAAGACTAATGGCCTGTTATTAATTAAGGTTTCTAAAAAAGCTTTTTGTTATAATAAACAGGCTTCGATGGTGCAGCTCGCGGCTGCGCAGGCTTACAAAAGTGAGTCCGGAACACGTGCAAGTTCGCACAATGAAAGTTTGCATTTCCGCCAGCCATTGCACTTCCTCTCGTTAAGTTTTACTTTTTATTGGTTCTCTTTTATACCGTGGTTTGGTCGCTTTTGTGTGGTGGTACCGGTATTGTACGTAGGACATTCGGCCCAAAAACGCCTTGAAGGTTTCGATTTCGTTAATGATATCGGAATGATTTTAATCACTCTCTCAACGGCGAAAACGAAATGAATTGAATAAAGTCCCAAGGTCCCAATTGAAACGGAAATCAAATGCTCTCTCTTGTATTATTGACTGTTTTGTTGACTATAAAACTACTACAGATGTTAAAGTTCGTTGCTTTCAAATCTATCTCAAGTTTCTTTTAGTTTAACGTCCAAAACATGTTTAGTGGTGAATTTAACACCTCTAATGTGTCTGACCACCGTAGTAACAGAGATAATCCTGTCAGACGAACCCTCTAGCTTGCCTTTTCTTGCTAAATTTATTTGCAGTTCCATCCCAATCTCTGGGAATTGAAACAAAAAGTGAAACACCATTATTCTCTTCTCGAAACAATAGCAAAAAATCGTAACAAAAGTAAGTAGATCAGATAGTACAGAAGGTTGTGTAGGAAAATAAAAAGAAGTGAAAGATAGTTATCCAGACTCGTAAACTTTTTGGGTCCCGTAGAAAAACTAAAACCCTTATAGCGAATCTTCAGTATCTAACTGTCCGTCTGTTTGTTCACGGCCTACCTCAAAAACCGCTTGTCCAACTAAGCTGAAATTTGGCATATAGGTAGAGATCCCGAGATCATCGAGAACCCGGAAAATAATAACAAAATGTTGAATTATTTATGTTTAACACGAGGTTCACCCATGCATATCGTCATAAGATCGAAAACCATTTTTAACGTACACTATTAGAGTCGAATTCGAGTCGAGATGACGTTATTTTGCAGGCAATTCGTACTTTATTGAAAACTAAGGCTTATATAAAGAAAGTTCTCGATTAGGCATTAAATACAATGGTATACCTATGTGGTTTCCGAAAAATAATCGGTAGTTGTCACTCAAAATACTGAGCACTCTGTGACGAAAGCTTCTTCAATGGGTAGTTTGTAATTTATTTTTAGTGATAACTACTAAAACACTTACTATTTCTGTTCAAATAAATATCTTTGGTTTCAATAAAATATGTTTTTGCTCGATATATTTCGGCCCACGGTATGGGGCCGTCATCAGTCGAATGGAACAAAGTATTGACAAATAAGTTATATAAATTTCAAATAAATCAATTATTTAGTATTCTCAGCTATGCATAGCAGTTTTTGAGACTTTAAGTCTGTTTAGCAGCCTTGGACTTGACATAAAAATGTCTAGTTTTTTTTTGTAATCATAGCACCTCTCCTTTATGAAGCGTATTTCGAACAGATTACATCCACGCTGACGGAACCCATATACTGTACACGATGTAGACTTCACAGACTTTATCTTCTAATGGCGTCAAAATTGATGTCGTTGACACAGCGTGATGCAGGAAGGTGCTCACAGGAGGTTGGATGCCCGCACACCTTGATATCTTCATTTTTGCAACCCTGTGATAAGGGTTGAAATTATTGTGACAAATTGAGACGTTTCAGATTGTAGGATGCGGGAGGTCTCCCTAAGGAATAATTGTGTGAAGTAATAATTTGCCACAAACAGTTTATTGAAATGTGACAATAATTTGTAGGCCTTTATTATGTTCGCAGGAACACACAGGACCTCAGGGTCGGAAGCAATTTTTAGAGTGTATAATAGTTCTGACACCAAAGATGTTATATTACCAGATTACCAGATTACCGAAAGCCCTCTATGCAGAGGGTGCCTTCTAGAGGACGAGACAGTGGAACATACCGAAGACATGAGACGAAAATCCGGAATCACGACGAGCTCTAACTTCCCTTCACTGGACCAGTTTATGTGTCAGAATGCTGAAGCTGTTTGGCTTTACTTCAGGGAGCTGTCCTGGCTGGGCTGACTGACCGTGGGAAGTGCACAATATTCACGATTGCGGAGAATCAGTGCAGGACTCATCGCCCCCGCTTCGAATTTAGAATTATATTGACCAGAATTTTGCTACTCCTATATTGTAAATAGATATTAACATCTGCTTTTTATTAAGTTTTGCAAAGTAAAAGTAATTAAGTCTCAAAACAAACGAGATTAAAATTTCTAGAAGGATTACTGAGCCGCTGTAACATAAGCCTTTCTCAGAACTGACATCGTATTAATTTAAATAAATGACACAAAAACGCGTCGCGACATTTCACAGTAAGTCAGGCTGTCGCCTCTGGATGAATATAATGTGTTTTGCAATGGTCAAATTAAAAGTTTATGTACTATAATTATTTATCACAATTTACTTGTGGTGGTTAAATTATATTTGTGAGCCTCCGTCATAGTCCTGGACATTGACATGAGAGATTGCTTGTAGTTTAAGTAATATTTACAGAACAAACAATGTTCATGCTAAATATCTTACTTCGTACATAATTAATTATAATAAACGAGCGTCTACAATTACAATTTAAAAATATATGAAAAAGGTGAGTTATTTGTGAAGGTGTAGATATTTCTCGAGAAGGACTATGTAATAAAACCTTACCTTAAGGTAAAACAAATGCATTAAGTCATTTTGCTTGAATTTGACAATAAATAAAAGCCCTGGTTAAGCCAAGAAAACATTGCAACATGTGTTCGTGTGTACCTAAAGAATGTTTGTTGTCACAGATGTAAAATAAAATACAGGAAAGTTACAGGTAGGTACAGATATTCTATCTCACGGAGTCCGTTTAGCCATGGTTGTAGTAGTGACGTGTACAGATAAGCGCGTTTTCTGTGTGTTGCGCGTTTTATTGTAGCACTTCAAAGCTCACGCACGCTAGAAAAAAGTGCGTGTGCACAAACTACTACAACCATAGCCGAATGGACTTCGTAAGTAGAAAATCTGTACTATGGTTCTCCGCACATCAACCTATGCTATATCAGTTTTCAGCGCTTAAAATCTTACAATAATAAGTAGTTGTAACTGCAGACGATTTTACGTATACAGCTAGGGATTACACTGAGATGTAGCTATATATTTTAACTACAAGAGATATTGATATAATTATAGTGATAATGTATGTAATATCATGAAGTTTATTTTAAGAAGAAGCAACAACAGAAAGAAGCAGCGAGAGGTCCCGGGTTCGAATCTCGGTTCAGAGCTCCTCACATCCAGATTTACTTTTCTTTCTGCGTTTCTATACTGCAATCATATAATGTTAATTTAGAAGCAACATTGTTTTGACTTTAATAAACGAAACAAATATTTTAGTCCGACAAAGATCTGCCCGCGCACACAGACAATCAGACATTCAAATCCCACACCCACAAAAATAAATTTTGAGAGGGGGACTCCAAGAAAATTGGCCGACCAATTTATAGCAATACGTAAAAGGATCCCTGTCAGATAAATGTAAAAAATAAAACCAATTAGACGAAAAAAAATTGAGTTCGGTTACCGTGTACGCGTGTTCGCGAAATAATATTTGCACCGATGCATTGCACTGGACGGGTGTATTGTGTGTTATAATTTTATTATAAGGTCATTAAAAAGTAACGGCTCGAAATTCCACTTTTTCGAATTTCATATTGTAATAGTGGAATTACTTTGAAGCAGTCTATAAAAAGCTTAAATAAAATAAAAATCGAAATATTGGACTATCTTCTGCCCCCGAATTTGATCCAAAGTTTTACAAAATCTATAATTTTTTTATTTATAATGTATTTTGATATAATGTTATGTAAGTATATATTTTTACCTCGGGACGCAACAAAATTACATGACCTTGTTTTGGTGAATTGCTTTTACTAAAAAAACTCAAAATAAATCGAGAACTTCTTTTTTCATAGCTTTAGTAAACTTTGAATAAAATGCGAGGGCAGAAGATCTAGTCCAAAATTCTTTCATTTATTTATTTGGGCTTTTTATAGATTGCTTAAATGTAATTCCATTATTAAAATGTTATGAAATTCAAAAAAGTGGAATTTCGGCCACTTTAGTAGGATGGCACGTGCCTTACCAAGCACTAATTTATTAATAAGTTATCCAAAGATAAGTCGAAAGTAGAATTAGTGCAAGTTACATTTCCTGAACTATTACTGTACCGAAATTCATACGGAACAAATTTAAATGCAAAGATCAAAATTATTTAAAACTTAAGAAATAGTAACAAATTGGGTCAAGGGATTGTTGTTTACGATTTTAAAGAAAATAAAAACTGAAGCATTTTCTTTGATTTGGCATAAGTATAATATTTCTTTGCTTTGATTGATGCAACAATACAGTGTCATCTTTTTCCATTCAAAAATACAGAAGGGCATTAAAAAAAGCTGAATGCTGTTTTTATTCCTACAAAACTGATGATGAGAGTTCAACCTGAGAATAAATTGCTCTATACTACCCGATTCTGTCCCATCTCAAGTGAATATTCTGTATCTAACTTAAAAAATCAAACCATACTTAAGGATTGTGGTCAAGAAAAAATATAAATTTTGACTCGTTTACACCTTAACTTTCATTCAAAACGATAAATAGAATATGTATTCTTAGAAAACAAAGCCTTGATTCTCAATTAGCAAACCTTACATTTCCGTGCACTATTTGCAGTCCTTTCTCAACGTAATAAATTTCACTGCTATATTACTCGTATTGCAAAAAATTAACTTTATATGAATAATCACATTTTAATATGAAGGGTTCATTAGCCGGCCAGTACGGAGTGTTGTTATTAATGTCTTACCTTCTGTCTGACCATGATACCAAGCTTGGTTAAGCACTCAAGAATCGCTTTTATTGTCACATCTTAAGAGTCATCCTAGAAGCCGGTTAACTTTGTGACTAGACAGCGGATACAGCCACCGAAGGTCCTTCGATCGTAAGATATATCTGAGGATGTGAACGATATTTTCACTGGGCGGATGCAGAGCGATGTATGTTAGTAAAGACTTTAGTAGGGTCCACTGATCACTTAGAGAAATAAATGGTGTAAGATGCTGGGTTATGGAGTCCTCTTTAGAAAGTTTGCTGATGTGAAGGTGTTGAAATAAAAACAGTTTATTAATAATAATTTTATTTTCGGTCCGTTTTTAAATAAATTAAAGTAACAAAATAACGACATATATTAAAATGAATGATAAGATAATGATTGAATGAATATAATGTTGGTCCTATAAATGAAACAACAAATCTTAAGTTGGTTGGACCACAGATTTACAAAAAATTTTTGGGGTAGTTACAAAAAAAATGAATGAACGAAATTTATACATTTGTAACTATCTCATCGACATTATTCCAGCATGCATTTAAAAAGTTGTTTTCGTGCATGACACTCAATAATTCCTGACAAAATTGCTCACACACATTTCATAAATTGATTGTTTTGGTTTTATCTAATGATCCCTTTTTATTCTGATTGCTACAACTGGTCGTCAAGGTTATATAAAAATGCGTTTACTTTATCTATTTTGTTATATTATTTTTGTAACTACTCGTATTTGTATTTGTATGCTTTCGTTTCATAAATCAACAAATATATTTAATATTCAATTTACTTAAGAAAGAAAATTAATTTGGTTATTACCGAAGATATCAAACTAAGTTAGCTTCTGTTCAGTATGTAAAGTTTCATACTCTCATATCATTTCTGTAGTGATACAGGTTTTAATTACACCATTACTTTTAATTCGCCTTGTACTACCAGAACAATTTCTCACAAAAGTTGCTTCTTACACCACGATTAATTCCACCCAATCAAGGCCTGATTACACGCATTAAATAAAAACCAACTTATCTTCTGTACCAAATAGAACCTTATTTAACAGCAGGATAAAATTTATTTTTCAAGCTTTTGTCAAGCTAACTTTGCAGGGTTATCGTGTGATCAGGAGCGAGTTCAGTTGATGATAGATTTCACGCGATGTCATTCCTACTAGGAGGTAGAGAGGGAACAGGCAAGAGAGCCTCAGGGGACAGTTTCAGAACAGACCTTCTTTTTCTGCGAAATGTAAAACCTGTCGTTAGAGCTTGTTGCGCGGCGTATTATAGCAACCCATTTTCTACTTGATTTGAATCCTTGTGCCTTAGTTTTTACTATTCTAATGAGATAGCTATGTGGTGGGTCAACGTTGGTATCAGGACTTTTTGTCGACTTCAAAACTCAGAGAAGAAATTTTGTTTTAGCAAACAAGAACAGAGAAGTGTTGAAAACAGTTCTGCTTGCTCTGGAAATATACCTATATTTTACTGGCATTGCAAGAATAATTGAACACTTGAATACATACATGATACTAATGTTTTTTTTTTTTAAATCAAATCCTAGGAAAAATTTTGCTGCAATTCCGAATTCGATACATATCGTCGTTAAACAGTAGTAAAGCGATTAAAATAATTACGGAAGGGGCGGTAATCGACGTCGATTCTTCATAGCCATTAGTATGAACCGTATTAATTCTAGATACTGATTGATTCTACATAATGACTTCTACTTCCCTTTAATAAGAGTATTTCCAGTTTTCTATTTATCGTGGTGTTTCAGGGGACAATAAACAGGACCACCGGAACACTACTAAAGTTTCCGAGGTTGATGAGTCAGTTGAACACCGACGGCTAGATTTATCGACAGATTTGGGTTTTTAATTGGAAGAGAGCTTTTACTTTAATCGTGTGGATCTGTTTTCTATTTCGATCGATGGTTGATTGTTTCAAAGTGTAATTTATACATTGCCTACTGGAATACGTTTTCTTAAATCCAATCATTTTATTTCAGTAACTAATAAATGGCTGATTATGAACAAGCTTTTTGAATTTTTAGAGGGTTGCAAAAATATGCAATGATGTTGCATACCTGAGCACATAATGCTTTTTTAAGTTGGTTCTTAGATATTAACGAATGTTTAAATAAAAGTGTGTCAGAAATTATTACAATATAGTACGGAGGGAAAGGAATTAATTATTTAATTGAGCATTTATTTATATTATATTGTTTATATATGAGGCCATATTTTTAGGGTTCCGTACCCAAAGGGTAACCCACGGGACCCTATTACAAAGACTCCACTGTTCGTCTGTCTGTCTGTCCGTCTGTCACCAGGCTGTATCTCATGAAAATTTTCACAGATGATGTATTTCTGTTGCCGCTATAACAACAAATACTAAAATATAGAATAATATAAATATTTAAGGGGGCTCCCATACAACAGACATGTTTTTTTGCCGTTTTTATAGATAATAGTACGGAACCCTTCATGGCGAGTCCGACTCGCACTTGCCCGGTTTTTTTTATACCGTTCATCATTTTCATAATCCAAGAAATCGTTTTGCATCATTTTTTTGCGACTTTGCCGTTCGCGTGAGAGATACGCGCACACAAAGGTGTGTATAGCGCCATCTCACTCTTTCCCGTAAATTTTGTCCCTTTCTAGCTTTTTAATTTTATATAATAGATGATAGCTTAATCCGTACAATTAGTAGGATGTACAGCCTTTTTTTTTACAAATTCTGTATAATAGGTTTAGTTTTATTGCTATCTATATATTTTTATTCTTCATGGAAGCTTGTTTCATCTTAACTATGTAGTTGATCTGACCTTTACAGTCATGATTCGGTTCGAAGGCGTCAGAATTAGTTCCGTACACTTCAATCCATTTGAATTATCCCGGTATTTAAACCATTAACGCCCTTAGAACAATGCACGAAATACTTGAATAAGGAATTTGATGCCACTAGTCGGCTTTGATTGTTGGATTCGCTATGGGACGAACGATCATTAGCTCGGCTACTGACGATCTCTCTACACCTCATTTTCTATGGTTAGCCTTCCGTTAGGGCAATGTTGCCGCAGTATTCGTAAGCATTCTTAATAGATTCTTTGTTTTTTGGACTGACAATAGAGATTTATTATTTTAAAGATTATTCATCATATCATATCATTATCATGAAAGAGTAATTTTGCATATTGTTCTATAACACACATCATGTTTTAACAATACGTCGGCGTCGTTCCAATGTAAGTATCATATACAGTGTGTCCCTCGTACAAGTGCACATCCAAAAGTGGGTGAAACTAGATCTAAATAAATCGACAAAAATATAGAAAAAAATATTTTTTGATTTTTTTTTTAATCTTGAAAAAATACTCGACCTGGGTATCTTTTTATAGGACGCGAGCAAAGTGCCTTTGGTTAACCGCTCGTAGAAAATATTTTATTTATGATAGAACGTTGTATTTTTTTTTTGTTAGAAAGTTAATGGAATAGGCAATGATAAATAGGAATAAAAGTACAGTAAAACGGGGACATTATTTTGAAAAAATTGACTATTACTGAAAAAAAAAGACGGAAAATTAAAGAAATAATCTTTTAGAATATTATTTTTATGGTAATGGTAGTTGATTTTGTTTTGTTTTTGATTAGGTATGCAACGTCTATTCTTAAGGATTATAACAGTTTTATTTCATTACATTAATCGCGATAGATCAAAAGTTATGACATATTTTATACATAGTCTCCATGGTAGGCAAAAAAATAATTTAAAACATGAATATATAAAACAAAGATTTTCTAAAAAAAAAAAAACATTTTTTTGTCGATAAAATAAGGTCTAGTTTCACCCCTTTTCGGATGTGCACTTGTACGAGGGACACACTGTATACTGACAATTTTAGTCTCAGTATTGAATTGATGAGCAGCACTGGTTAGATCTTTGACACAAGCCAGACGTGTGATTTTCAGCCACCTTCACATATACACTGACATGTATAATAGACTACCCTCTATGTTCGATACACTACAAAAAGCAAAACTCTTACTTCTTCAACAGGTTCTACTTAAGGCGCTTAGGCTTCAGTAAATAATGTATAATTTTGATAAAATTGTATATTATTTTTGGAATCTTTCTCTAGGGATCTGTTAAAATAGAAACGCGATTGGAGAAATTCGGCTCGATAGAAATATTTATTGAAATGAGGTCTTTATCGATACCGATTCTCCTGGTTTGACAATTAAGAATGACATATGGCCTTCAATTATAATTTATTAGATGGGTTTTAAAAGTATCTAAGACCTGCCCCTCTATTCTGTATCTTTAGTTGCCAATTGGACTAGGTGCCTATCATCAAAAACATAGCTAAAAACTGAAATTTCAAAATTGCAATTAATGGGTACTGAACTACTTACAAACTGTGTCGTCACTTCAGGTGCAAATATATCCTAAAACAATCGGAGTTCGATAGTATATGTATGTTTTTGATGATAGACACCCAGTCCAGATGGCAACTTAAGATACATATTAGGCCCTCTGGTTAAACAAAATTTTGATAGTATATTTAGTACGTTTTATATTAATAAAAAACCGACTTTTTGCTACTTTTCCGCGAATCCGTCCCTCACGCACTGAGGGTTTTTTCTAGAGATGAAACGGATAGTGATTTGGCCGGATACCGGATACCGGATATCCGGCGAGGCACTAGGCCGGATAGCCGGATATCCGGCGGCCGAATATCCGGCTCAAGATATGCGTTTCGCACTAATTAACCATGTCTAAACATTACGCACTAAGGTGCGTGCGGGTGCAACTGGGCGAGATTATTTGTGTATTTTCTAAATCACAATCACAATCATACAAAAGCTGGTCTGCAAACGCGAAACAATTTCCGATCCTAACAAAATTCGTCAATATGTATCTTTTGTCTCTTTGCAGCGGTGTATAGTATACACCAGCGGTGTATAGTGTCCATTTATGTACAGTATGTATACTGTACATAAATGGACAGGTATATTTAAATGAAATCGCGTAATCTACTGTTCATACTGAACAGATTTCCCAAAGTAACATATTGAAAAAATTAATTGAACCTGCCCTCCCAATGCCCTTTCAAAATTCACAGTAAGTCTTAAAATAAGTAAGGAAACATGAAAATATTTTTTCATTTCCACAAGTATGTTTCTTTAGAAAAATTGTTAAGTATGATTCCTAGACCATGTGTTTTTATTAAAAGATACCTGTTGAATTACATCCGGTATATTGTGAGAGCAAAAGTAGCTGGTGTAATGTATGAAAAAAAGCACAAACGGTAATTCCCAACAATTGCTGTACAGCTTGTCTTTATCTACCATAGCTCAACTCTTATTTACTTTATGTATTAGAATTTAGATTATGGAATCATTGATACAATCAATTTATTTTGTGATTTAAACGACTTTTTGTATGCTGAGTTAAGTATCCGGTATCCGGCCGGATACTAGCTACTATCCGGCCGGATACCGGATACCAAAAATATGGCCGGATAGGCCGGATACCGGATAGTAACCGGATATCCGTTTCATCTCTAGTTTTTTCCTCCTTTGTTCCTGAGGTAACAGGGACGCTAAAACTTTTACATATCGCCTTAATAATATAATATTATTATTAATATAAAGCCGAGAATCAAGGCCCGAGTCAGCGAAATATATTACGATAGATTAAGAGCTAGAAAAGCAAGTTCATAATACTGAACATTTGTCAATTAAGTGGAATACATTTCATTTTTCGCCATTCACCGAAAATGACATATCTGAATGTCATATAATATCTGATCAAATGTCATATCCGAATAACTTGTCTAATATCCTAGCGGTTAAGAATAATTAATATTTTATATTAACCATTAATGGTCGATTCTCCGGATTTGTAACAAAACATTAAGAAATAATTATCACGTCCAAAATACAACTTTTAGCTAAGACCACTTTTAATAATTGTTTGCTATATGCATAGCATAAACATATTTTTAATGATATTCGTATGGACGAGTACTATCGCCAGTTTCCGGATTCCGCAACTTCATCTTAACACCCAGTTTAATACAGTCTAGAAATTTCCATATTAACAAATAAATAAATGTGATTGGCTTCAATTTATTGTAAAGAAGAAAGTGTCTCAAACATAATGTTTTGTTTTGTTTTTGTCATTATTGCTAGACCCAACCAAACCACTACTGCGGTGACAAAAAGCTGCGCATGATCATTGGAAGTAGAAAAAACGAAAATAAAAAAAAAAGTCGTGCACCTGTTTCATCGCGTGCTTTTGCTTCCTCATTTATTAACGATGAAAAAAATTATATGTACTTTATTACGAGTGTTTTGTGTTTTTAAATTGTGTCACGAAATTACTGTTGATCAATAGAAATACTTGAAAAAATAAAAGAAACGAAATTAACGTGTAAAACGAATCGAGATGGAATTAGTTTTCCCGTCACTAGTCCCTATTTTAATAACAATTTTGTATTCAACACTGTCTTTTACGGTACAAAACCTTCTTTGCTCTACAAAGGTCTGCATTCCGACAATCAATTAAAGATATCGTTTGCATGTAAACGGCCCGTAAATTCAGTCCGGTAGCAACCGCATCTCACGGGAGGCGCGAGTGCTGCGCGCACGCACCTCGGCGTTACGCCGGATCTACGCAGCTACCCGCTTTGTTCCTAACCCCTAATTACCGATCAGCTTCCAGCGATTTACACCGTCCCCAGACGTCGGTGGTCTTCGAGCCGATGATTTTCCAATGGTAATTTACGATAGAGCCGTGGAATTTGTGTTTTATACGTCACGTTTCGGTGCGTACTGGCACTAGAAGACATTTTACTTTTAACTGCTTCCTCTATTTTTTGTTGAAGCTTCCTCTCTTTTTGTTAGTTTATTTGAACATAATTGAATTTCAGAAGTTACTAGGCTGGTTAAATTTGAGTCTAGTTAGTAAATAACAGCCCAACTTAGTTGTAGAAACGTAGAATTAGTTCCTTAAAACCAATGTTATATACAAACTTTTTCTATGTATGTAGGTACTTAAACGTACAAAATTAAATGACTTATTAGAGATAGTTAGGTAAACAAAAAATAATACCTATGAGGTGCGTGTAAAAATATTAGTTTGATAAGAAAACAAAAAAAGCATACCATTCCAGCAGAATTGCGTCTATGACTCGTGCCATACCGTAAATTTAAATCAGGCAATGAAATGGAAAATTGATCAAATTGTTAGGAAAATAATGTGGTCGGTGATTTGGGGTCGATGACCATTTAGACAAGTCTCAATTTCAAAGTTGATGACCGAAGATGCTATTTTAGTTGTACTAAAAGATGACATCTGATACCTCTTTGACTTATTCGATTATTGTGGTTTGAATATTTGGTTTTTGCCAAAGCTTTGAAGCGTGAAACCACCAGCTTTTGTCTTGCAATATGAGTAAAGTTCGTTTAAGGGGCTTAGTGTCGCCAAATGGGTACGCCCACTCGTCGTTTATGGCTTAACCAAAAATAAAAAAATAAATGTATTATGAATTATCAACTCTAAGACAACATAATATTATGCAACATTTTTCTTTTTCATATCACCAAAACTTCCATATGAAAAAACAATTTTACCCGAATGGTGTTTTTTGGCTTGAATTTCCTACTGCTCCTAAGCGGTTTGGTCGATTTAATTCAATTATGCTTTGATAAATAGATAAACTTAATAGCTATAAACATAGCATTGGATTATTAAAACGAACAATCACGTCCATGTGAAAAATATTATTTTCTCTTATTTCGCCCTATCAAGGACGCAGGGAGCGTCGTAACAGCCACTATGCATTGCGCGCTGATATGAACGTTATTTCAATGTCATTTCTATCGATATTCGTACCGACAACATCGAACTGCTAAATTGGCGACAATAATCGCCTTAACTGACCATATTGTCTGGCAATGCAAATCACTTCCGAGATCAATGTACCTACAAGAAAAATAAATTATTTTGGGGTTTTCAATATGGTTTATGTTTTTTAGATAGGTAGCTGTGCTGAGTTTTACGCTCTCTGCAACTGGTTCCAAATTATGATGTACAAAAATGGCTTTGCTGTAAATCACATGTTGTATCACTATGCCTGGGAGGTATTCAGTTCAGAGTAAAGACAGAATAAATAATGAAGTAAGAGCACCAAGAGATGCCATCATAAACCTTATAGAGCCCGTCGATGATAGCGTTATCTCTATTTGAAGAGAAAAAGATAGATGAAACTGGTTCTGAATTAGTATATCCTGTACACTATCTCAACAGTTTGTCAAGTGTGCCTTCGTTATCAGATCCAAAGACTTCAGAGACTTTTATAAATTGTAATGAGCGTTTCGGGGAGCCACAGATGAGTCGCTACCTTTTGGGATCAAACATTAACAAATTAGTATGTGAAAGATAAGCTTGTAATGTTGCTTGTTTGTGAATACTTTAATCTTTAGTAGTCAATTTATCGGCTAGTTAAGTTACTGATAAATGCGAGTCGATTGCTCTATGATTATAAAGCAATATATCAAGATGATAGTCGTGATTAGTACTGTGAGAATGTCCCTAATGTAACTCAAATATGTTTTAAGTCGTTCACATGGAATTTGTCAGGATTCTCTTTAATAGCCCATTTTATGATGTATCGGGAACGTATGTTCACGGGAACGGATCGCGCGTTATGATTATGTTCGCTTTTGATCCAAGTTGATGTGTAATCAGCATTCGAATCATGAATGATGAAATAAAGACGGTGTGAAGCAGTAATAAGTACGTGCAGACGTTTAGCATGTAATGGGTATCTAAGTGCGGCTGAAGCACAGGAATCAAAGCGATAAAAAGATGCGGTGTTCCTGTGCCAAATTTCGGATTGCACGCCATTTGGATCCTAATGACCGTGAAGGAGGAAATTAGCTATCGAATCGAATTAGTGGGTTCGCCGATGACATTAGTGTGTTATTAAAGAATTATGGAGTTGCAGCATTTATTACGTAATTTTGTTTTGAGAGTACACCGTGGTCAAGACGGCTTCTTGTAATGACAAATTTAAATGAAATAACACAGAATCATGCAAATGAATTTTAATATTTTTCAAAATAATAATATTCCAAACATTTTACTATCATGTCACTTTACTTACTTCACATAACAAAACTACAATAGTTACAGAATGACAAATTGATATAAGTAACATTATGTCGTATTAATTTTTATATTATTGATTTGAGAATCAAAACACAAATATTGTTTTAAAATAACACTTTTTAATTAAAAAACAAGTTTCACCTATGGGATGGGTGCATAAAATCTCATGACTAGAACATCTGAATACTGAAACGGGCCACATAATACATCAGCAGACAAACGGTGTTGACTAAGTGTTATCGATATTCGGTAAGTCCCACAAGGTTATTAGTTTCAACCACAGAGAGCACTCGGCGGGAACGGACTCATTTTACGAATCACAAGCTTCGGGTACCGATAGTCACGGGATCTATCAATCGAGTTAGATTGTGGAAGAATTGCTGAAGAGTAGTGATGGGCTTACCTTTGGTATACTCTCCAGATCATCAAATAAATTATCTCAAGATGACGAATAATTACGAACATTTTATTTTATAACACATTTTATAAGGGGAGCTTCATCATTCTGGGTTTCAATCCAATTATTTGGTTGTAGTTGATGTTGTAGTGTTCTGTGCATAGACACTATTTTTCTAAACAAACATAGGCATGATCAGTTTCTTTCTTATGGCTCGTTCTTCGCAGTCATTATATTTATTTATTAATGTTCCTATTTATTATTAATAACCTATTAAATTTTATGTACTTATATTCATGGTTATTTGTGTATTATATATCTAAGATATATCTGTATACATAATTATATATGTAAGTACATCATAAGTTTAGCATATATATATAGTTTTTTAGATAAGGTTAACTTACCTAGTCATTAGTTTCAATTTAGAGTAACTTTCATTACTTTGTTATTGTAGTTTTAATTTCTCCTGCACGGCTCCCAAGTACTTTTTATATTTCTTGTACCATCTTTGAGTTGACTGGTAGAGATTGCTTATGCATTAAGTCTGCCATTTTGTACTTTTTATTTGTGCAATAAAGAATTTATGATGATGATGATGATGATGATGTTCTACAGAGAGATTTTCAGGAATCTAGATCACTGGCGATTTAAGGTCGATTGTTATTTACCTAGTCTTCCTGTCATTTTAACCCTTAAATGCATCTTGGGTCGAAAACGGCACAAAGGAATTTTTATTTATTATTTACATAATTTTATGTAAAAATTTATAATTATATGATTGTATAAGCTAAAAATATGTTTGGCAACGATTTTAATTTAAAATTCATTCATTTATTTTCCTTTGTTTTTTTTGTATTTTCTCGCATTTTGGCGGGAAAATCATTGAAGAGAGCTTTTGGAAAAAAAAATCTAATAAATATTCTGCTTGCATATATTTTTATAGTTTTTTAAAATTAAAATCACAAGTACCCAATAAAAAAAAGAAAAACTAAAAAATTAAATTTCTATCGCAAGTTAAATTTGTTTTTTTTTTCTTGTTTTTACTTGTAAAACCCCGTTTCAATCAAGAAATATTTTTTTTATTATTTATTTTTTATTTTTTTGGTATTTTTCTATCACGGTTTTCAATTTCATACAAAAATAAAATCTCATGCATTTAAGGGTTAAAGAGCCCTAATATTCTAACAGATGAAGACATCTGAATTTTTTATCTTTTTTAGTGTGATGAACTTTACTTAAATTAAAATACCTTTTTTCTATCTCACTTTTAACTTAAATGACAAATATTTTTTTCTCACGGCTAGAAATTCTCTAAAATGTCCACGATTCGCATCACTACGTAGAGTTGCATAACGACAAACTCGCCTTGGACCGATGTACGGTAAGTGACAGGCCCCGGACCACCGGAGTAGGGGAGTGTTTTTTGATCGACTGCGCCGGAGTTGATGACGAGCGCGATGATATGTTGCCGACTGCCGATCGATGTAAATGAACCAAATTAATTCGATTTCATTACATGTTGTACGTCTAATAATAGTGTTAGCAAACGCGCATTTCCTTTATATTGATTTTTGGTTCATATTACGTATTCAAGCATAAAAAACATGAATACGTGAAACATGAAATAAATCCCCGAGGAGGTGTAAAGGTACACTTGGTAGCACCGCTTTTCAACGACGATTCATTGTTGAAAAAGCGAATCATATGATAAATATTAACAACAAGTCCAAAGGCAAATAATATGTTGACATTTATGTATACAGCCAAGTTTATACTGGTGGTTTGGTAAGTGATCAGTATCACGGATCGACAACACTTTTTGCTATTTTCACAAAATAAAATGATGACCTCCCATAGTAATTGACTCGGGGCTGGGCTTGCGTCTGAATCTGCAGGGATCATTGAAAAAAATAATTACGAATCATTTAGTACTTGCCGAGTCTTCAGTATGAATTTGGCTACATAAATAAATGTCATCTTGTATTTTACTCACAAACAAGGGATTTTCCAACTGTCCGAAACTTACAAAATCACGGGATTAGATGAAAATTTATGAATAAATCAAAAATATTTCGTCATTTTATTCACTCTATGCTATGCCTTGTCACCAAATTCAAGTAAATTTGCCCTACTTAAGACGATTACTGATGGTGGTTTATCAGTATTTTGCTTGCTTCCATTCTGAATTTTATTCGCCAGATTCTTAAAAAAATTCGCCCTACACGATTCAATTACACAGACCACTTACAAGTTACAACTACGATAGCTTTGCTTTTGAACTAAACCTTTTTGATATCTCTTCATTATTCATCAATCTCGAATTTCTTTGAATTTGCCCTGAACTATTTTAAAATATTTCTTCATTCTTCATCAAACTTCATCAAACTTTTTTTCTACAAAAAGTACTATAGGTATCCAATTCTTGAAAGTTTTGTTTAAGCGTAGAATGAAACGGTCTAGAAATTAGAGATAAAAGATTTGATAACAATTCAATAACTTTCAATATCAAACACCTTTAACTGATCGACAGCTGTCAATAGAAAGACGATAAAATTAAGCTTATTGTCACTGTCAATGTAGAGCGCCGTAAGAAAGGTCAGTTATTGTGGTGATAGTGATGTGTTAACTGACAGTAATCGAAGCAATTCTTCCGTTTATTGATAAGTTTGATAAGTCTCATTGAGCACCTGGTCAAGGGATCAATGACCGTTCAGTGCTACAAGGATCTTATGGCACGTGTATTGGTTGTGTCCAAAATCGGAACTAACGCCGCTACCATACTTCTTGTTTCACAGCTGCGCCCTCCTGTCACTGTCATCCACGGGCCATTAAATCCTGTAGCACTGTAGAGAACTCTGATTTCTAAAGGTGTCAGTGCTGTCAAAATAAGTATACAGGTTGTTTGGAAATTCGACCTTTTCAAGCTTGAAAAGAGTTATACTAGGGATCATTTCCAACAAATTGAGCTCTATCAACTAGGGGTCGAAAATGAATAGTCTCCGAGTTACGGAGGTTTTTAAGATATTTTTCAAACTTTAAAAAACAAATAATTTAAAAATAACGACTCCTCTCTCGGCAATTATTTGTTATTTTCTTGATTTATGATAAATAAGTGATTACTTATAAAAAAAAATACATCCCTGAATTGCAATTATCCCAGAAATAAAAGGCCTTAAATGGAAAGAAGACCTTGTTTACTTTGTAATTTTTGCAATATCGAGGTGTTTTTCTTGAAAAAAATTATCATTTTCGACCCCTAGTTGATGGGCATTATTTGTTGGAAATGATCTCTAGTATAGCTCCTTTCAAGGAATAGGTCGAATTTCCAAGCATCCTGTATAACTGGAATGTTCTAGGGAGTAGAGACACTATCAAAAGTCCGTATTTAATTTATTCATTGTTGTTTTTATAGAATAGATTGCAAACAAGATCAAAATGTGATTCAATAACACCTAATATAAAAAAATGTGTGTACAAATGTAGTTGTATTCTGATGTGGATGCCAATTTTTGTATGACGTAGTTTTTTACAAAATCACCTAAATTGGCATACATTAAATTATGTTAAGGTGTGTTAATTCAAAAACCATTTCGCGATTTAGATGATTTTTATTTTATTTTTTTTATTTTTTTATTTTTATTTGATGATTAATATTTTTACGAAAAGGCTGCAACTACCATTTGCCCTCGTGTGACGTCACCTGAGTAATGGCTGTTTAGAAATGTGTCCTTTGCTATCAACATAAATTTATAATAATTTGCTTCAGACTAATTTGACAGCTAGATGACAGATGAGTAGTTGAGTAGTGAGACACAGACAGACCACTTTTTTATAAGCTATCACACATCACAATCCTTATAATGTCTAAAATTCTCAAGTGACAAGGTCATCGGACCATTCTTCAAACAATCATAAAAGAATAATTGTTAATACAAAATAATGAAAGCTATGTCTTAAAATGGCGTATATTCTCCAAAAAAAATTAAAAAAAATCCTTTAAAAATTAAGCTATGGGAATTGTATGTAATTAAGTACAAAGAAAAGTATGGGCAAAATAATAACAAAAATAAAATAAAACCAGGTTTCAATGTATTCCATGGGTAGTATGTAACTATTTACAAATGGGGCAATAATTGCGAATAAATAAACTGTAGTTGGCCATACAAGTACAAATGATCGTGCAACACCGGGCATCAATATTTGACCGCGGGTTCTTCCATTCACAACAATTTCACTAACTACTTAATAGAGTGGTTATTTTATTTCTAATGAAAGACAACTAAGACGAAAAAATATATATTATTTTTATGTATTTCTAAATTAATTGACAAATGTTCAGTATTATGAATTTGCTTTTTTAGCTCTTAATCTATCGTAATATATTTCGCTGACTCGGGCCTTGATTCTCGGCTTTATATTAATAATAATATTATATTATTAAAACCCGCATTATTATTAAATACGGCTTGAACACTCACGTGTGATTGTTGTTGACTATATGCCAACCGTTTCACCTAAAAAATTTCGGCATTATCAAGGCGAGTGTCGATCTTAGGACGATGACGCGGCTTTCGCCGTCGTGCTCTATCCATCGAGAACAGGTTTCCAAGACTCTCGATGAATCGAGTAACTTTAGGACAGTGCTCTGAGCTCGGTCTGTTTAATAACCGCCCCTAATTACGAACAATTGGAAAAATTAAAAGAATCAAGTGCATCCATCATCCCACCTCCATCGATGATGCAGCCAACGCAAAGCGCACGAGCCACGCGTCATCACGCGTGTAGCTAGCCGATCGTCCGGTCACCAGTGCCCGTTTGGCAGCAACGGTGAACGCCACATCGTCGTCCTAAGAGCAACACTCGCCTTGTATGACTAGATATGGAAGAGGCGAAAGAGGTGTGTCAGGATCGTAGCTGATAGAAATCTGTAGACTCCGCCTACTCCTTTAGAAGTCAGGCATGTATGTATGTGTTATGAAATAGCCATCTTTTTATTTGGTATTTAAAGGCATTTATTAAATTTTTAACCCGTACTAAAAAAAATACTTGGTTTTTAAAAGAGTTTTATTTTTATTAACGGAAAATTCAAGTTAATTTTATGTTCGTACAAAAATATTCTGCAGGAAGTGCATATTCAGCAATAATTATGTAAATTCGAGTCCAATAGGAACAAACCATACCCGAAGCTTGTTTTTGTGCGACCACATCTTCCCAACGATTTTTATGTGGTTTTAATACGAGCCGATCGGCGGTGTCTTCTGTAGGGCCCCTAATTATTTGAGTACCATTCCGTCTGTAGGACACTTTATTGATGCCGATTATCTGTGGGAAAAGGTGGAATTTTTAATATAGGTAAGTTCAAAGTTTATCTTGAGCATAGTCAGCAAATTGTTGAAATATTTGCCCGTTAACTATTAACATTTCGGTCCCACGACGAAACAGGGTAGGCTGAAAAAGATTTATGAGCAGTAATAATTACTTATTTATTTACTTATTTAATTGCCCTACTTTGCAACGTTATCTTTATATTATAGTTCTGAATTTCACGTGCAATAAATAATGTTCTCAATATCTACCTACTCATAAAAACTTCATCTTTGTAAATCCGTTATTTCAAAGTCGCTTCTTGATATGATTTACAAAGACACGGAAGATTTGCTCAAATCTGTCACATGCATAATTTAATTTTCAATGCAAGTGCTCGTAAAGGCCCACTTTTTATGCATCAAAACCGAACAGAAAGTCGATTATTTTGCCCTAGGGCTTTATTGTTTTTTTTAAATTTATATTCTAGAAGTTGGCTAACCTGCAACCTTTCCTGTGTACCATAAATGTTATACTTTTTTTTCCACTGTTTAACGGCTCTGGATACAGTCTTTTTGAGCCAATCATAATTTAAAGTTCACAAGATTATATTTGTTTTATTTCCTCACACTATGCATTGAAAAACGTAGTATGATACACGAGCGTAAGAGCAATAAATTACTCGGTTACTTTTAAAACCTTTTCACCCTTGTAGCATAAACTACTAATATTATTCACTTACCTACTCCCAAAATACTAAAAGTGATGAATATCGCTACCCCTAACTTCGGGAATTTTTCAAATATTTAAAACGTTTTGTGTTTTGCAATAACTAAAGATAACATAAAAATATACTGATATTTCACTTCAGGAGACGAGCTCATTACCGGAAACGCTTTAGCAAGACTTAGGTGTCATTCCGTCCATCTGCCTGTCCGCGGTATAACTCAAAAACTGGATGGTTGATTAAGAGGCTATGCGAATTTTATTTTTGTCACTGTCACTTCAAGCGAAAAATCGCGTAGTGCGAGAGGGGCGGATTCAGGGCAAAGAGGAAAATTGTTGGTTTTATATTTTTATTAAAAAAACTAAAATAGCTAGCAAAATTTCAAATATTAAATCTGTAGATATTGTTAAAACACATCTAATAAAATATGTTTGAGTTCTGTACATGGTTTCCTATTTGTCAAACGAGGAGAAAAAATGTGTTTGAAGACCTCGTTTCAACAATTATTTCTATCGAGGAAAATTTATGCAAACATGTTTTCCAATTTCAAATCCCTAGATTATATAGTCAAAATGCATATATCAGAAACTAATTAAAATTTTCCGTGTATTTCATGAAATACATAGAAAAGAAACACCCGTATTTTTTTCGCATATCGCCTTAAAATGAAGGTTGAGAGAGACTTTCCCCCGATTTCACATTAACTATGAAATGCCTCTTCCTGATTGGCTGATTCGTCACCTTAGTGTCATGTAGCGAGATCTTCTTAATCTAGATAAAACCTGTCAAAAATATGAAAAATCTTCAACGGCGACAATTTTCTATTTCTTCAACAATCTCAAGAATGTCACCTTAAAATTTTGGGTCACGCATTTAAAAGGGCATTTTACGAGTGGCCTTTTTAAAGGCATGATGACACGTACCCAGTGATATAATTGTTATTTTAAAAGAATTTCCGAGAGATGTTCGAGATATTTTCGACTACCTGCGCGCTACCGAGTTCCAATTCATTAATGGTCATTATGGTGGTTTTATTGCGATTGAAATAATGGAATGAAATATATTTATTTATGTACTGTAGGTATACCATACACTTATTACAGGTCGGTTTTATTCAAATTTCAAATTCAAATTCAAATTCAAATTTATTTATTCAAAATTATTGTAACATAACAGATAAATCTAAATCATTACAATAATATAGTTCTTCAACTAAATCACTTACTTCCATACTTCTCTCTAACATTCTCTTACAAACATCTATCAGATAACTAATACGATCCACAAAAATATCACACTCTGGTGCTTCAGCGAGCAGGGAGCAGAATAAGTCGAGTGCTCGCGCGATGGGCGAGTACCGGCGAAAATGGCGCCGCGAACAACGTATGACTCCGCGCCCTGAGGTACCTATCGGGCACAAACAGTCTTAGAATTTTCTCAACAAGATCCACACAGTCGATCTTATGTAATATTTGTAATTAAATAATCTATGTGTATAGGTAATAAGGTAATAGTTTTATATAATAAATAATAATATGGGGAAATACACAGGGAAATAATTTAATAAAAAAATACACTTACATAAAAATAAAAATATAGGAATAAGGAATAACTAAAATTATAAATAAACGCAATACATATAATAAATATATGCCTAACTCCACCCATTTGATTAGTCTTGCTAAGAAGAAGGGCAAGAAACTTAGCAAGATCATGTTTTTTTTAATAATATTAGATACAAAAACCGAATGTAAAAAGTAAGCCTATACTTTAATTGAATAAAGAGATAAAAAATACTAGACAGGAAAAAATTATGTCATGAAGGCAAAAATAATTATATAATTCTTTTGTCTACCTGTCCCATATAGTCCATTAAAGATATACCGAGGGCTTAATTAAAATTAATATATGACAAGAGATTTCAGTTGTTTTTGAGAAAAGATTTTAATGATTTGCAGACTGATATTGACACTTATAAAAATATACGTAATGTAATGTTTCATACGGATTATTACGGATGATGTATTTTTGGAAGTTTTCTTAAAACACGCTTTTCAGACAGACCTTAACCGAGACACTTGAACTTGTTCGATATTTAAAAATAGCGTCACGCATGTCGCGTGCCCGCGCCTGCGCCGCGCCGCGCCGCTCAAGGGATTTGGGTCATACGCTCATTGACTGCAACATTACACTTGCTTTCAAGGGCACAACTCTGTGATTTAAATTTTTAGGGTTCCATAGTCAACAAGGAACCCATGTTATAGTTTCGCCATGTCAGTCTGTCTGTATGTCCGCAGCTTAGCTCAGAGATTCTTAGTACTAGAAAGCTGTATTGTTACATGGGTATTAATCACAATGACAAAAATTAAAATTAAATGTATAAAAAACATTTTATTTCGGACCTAGAGTACCTACATGTAAAGAGGGGATGTTTTTTTTTTCGTCTATCCCATCATGTGGGGAGCCGTTGGAGGTCGTTCACAAATATTGCGGATGTGTCAAAACCATTTTTCGATTTAAGACGCTCTTATCCCAGAAGAGTGACTCTCTATCTTTTTCTTTACGTGTAAGGAGTAAAGAAAATAACCACACTTTTGTACTTTTTCGTTGTTTTTATCGGTTTTTAAATTTTTTAAAAATTAGGGATATGTTTATTAAAACCCACTTACGTGGTCGACCTAGAAAATTTAAAGAGCAATATTACCAGATATGTTTCGTTAATAAAAGAGTGGAATTATGGAAATGGCATGATTTGAAAGGTCTTATTACATGCTGTGTTCGTGAATTATTTCTATCAAGCAAAGTTTATCTGATCGTATAACACATGCGTGGAAGACCTAGATAAAGGTTTGAACTATATTGCGTATTTTTTTTTGAAGTTTTAGACGATATTTGAAAGTTCTATTTGACTTTGAAATTACTGATTTTGGGATAAGAGCGCCTTAAGGATCCGTTTGTGAAATATTGTTAAAGTCAAGGGTGGTCCCCCTGCCAGCTAAATGGTTGCTTATGGATATGTGAAAAAATTCACGGCAGTAATAATAAAAATAAAAAGTAAAAAAAGTATAATGAAATTAAAAGGAAAACTAGAGATAGTCGACCAACTTATAAAATGTACTTACTTGGAGGAGTAAAAAGAAAAATTTCGTAAAAGTTTTATTGAAAATTACTTAGATGAAGTTGTTATTTTGTAAAACAAGTAGTAAATATAAGTTTATTGAACCTCCTAAATCCGCATATTGTGACGGGCAAACAGAACTACACTGCGCGTGGCCCGACACGCACTTCGCTGGTTTTTATTATCATGTGTTTGCTTGACTTGGAAAACAATCAACTGTTTCATTGTTTTGGTATAAATTTTAAATATAATATAATATTATAAAATAACATAATAAAATATTCTTTGTCGTTTATTTTCAGCCTATTTTGATCTTTATTGAATATCTCCTCAGTTCTTGGATATTATTTTTTGGGTTCCACATCAAAAGTAAACTTAATATTTTGGTAAAATTTCATTGGCTGTTGTGTCATAATTTAGCATTATTATGTTCTTGTTGTAAAATGATAAATTAAATTTGCAATAAATTTATAGTGCATAGTGCTGTGTAGAGTTTGCATCAACTGGCGACAGACACTCGCTCGTTTGAAAAAGATTCCGGGAAGAAATTTAAACATGATGTCACGTAATGCGGGATAAAGTGAATAAGTGTAATCAGTAGAGATGTGGGTTTTGCCGAATGTCTAATTCGGTCGAACATTCGTTTCAAAAAGATACCGAAACCGAGCAGTCATACTTCGGTTGTTTTTGGAGGCATGCAGAACCTTTAGCACAGTATTTAATCGAGCGCGAAGTGAATTGGTTGAATCACAAAGTGTGAGGAACGTGACATACTGTTTAAATATAAAACCATCGTATCAATGTGCTACGGGTGCTGGTCGATACAAATTTGTGCCTTGACTTGCAACCAGTCAGCGCGTGGAGTGTGCCCCCGAAAACAGCGAAAAAAAATGATTTTTCTGAATTATTATTTGTGATTAGTTTCCAGGTAATTCTCACTTTTTGCAGAAACTGGGCGTTAGTTTTCTGATAATAATGTTGTAAAATAATTTATGTTGATTTTTGATTGAGCCAAAAACTTAATTGTTTCGTTAACTGATGATTATATTTTTGTAAGACTGCATTACGAGTACTAGCAAATTTTTAATTTTGAAATTAAAATATAATTTTTTATTAAAATTTCATATATTAAGACATTTAGTTTGCTGATTGTAGTATTTTAAGACTGCATTAGTTGATTTTAGTAATATTCAAATCTAAGTTATGTTGTTTCAGTAAAATTTAAACGCGACTGATTACTGATAAGACTGCATTACGAGAAGTATTTTTTTATTTGTTGATTAAACACATTTTTTTCTGTTTTCCTTCTTTCTTTTCGTCATCCCTTCCCCACCATCAAGTATTTGTTTATCCTACAACTGGTTATGAATATTTTCTTAAGGAAACACTTCAAGTGTTTAATATCTTTCTAATAGCTTCATTTTTAATTTAACTTCAGCCGAATTTAGGTAAATTTAACCAAACTTCGGCCGAAGCTGAACAAGACAAAAGGTGCCGAATTTCGGTAATACGGAATGTCAAACGAACTTCAGCCGATCCTTAGTAATCATTCATATTCTTTAATTATGAATACTACTTACAGTAGTTATAAACCTAAAATTTAGAGTATTGAATATTTTAGTACCCACCAAAAATGTTGTATAAATTGTAGCTATTACTTACTAAGTTTACTAGAATACATTTCTATAAGAATTCGAAAAACTACAAAAAAATAATTATCTCCGAAAATAATTGAAAGAATAATAATGGAAGAATCATGCTAATAGACAATTGTAAAAACACAGAAAAAATAAAGTGGTCTAAAACATTCTGATTATCGAAATATTAAAAAACTAAAAAAATTTATATGCTTTCTAGCATATACAATGAGGCACGTTTTTCAAAAATTTTAACCCGGAAACGTCATCAATCAATCCTTCGGATCTACTCGTTTTAAAATCATAGAATTGGTGGTACGCTCGGAAACGAATCTAAACAGTAATGTATGGTACACATGTGAAGCGTGATATAAAGTAAGGACAACGAAACAACGGTGATAAATATGCAACTGAGGCATGCTAAAACTTTACGACTGCATTGTTTCAACGTGAAAACAAAACAAAAGTAACTAAAGAAAAACAAAAGAAAATGCTATCCTTGACACATTTGCGATAGCCCTTTGCCCTGATTGTGGAGTTACGGAGTTAACGAACTACTTTTAAATTTTTTTTTGTTCTGTTTCGGACAGCTGAATCTGAAACAAGTTGGTTGGTGAGCGCGCGCGCCGAAGTCGCGTGCCCGTAAACGCACGAGTGCAGCCGAAAGCGCACGAGTCAGTCAACGGCTGCAAGCTCGCCAGATCGTCCTAGCTCGGCTTTCTTCGTGTTCCGATCATTGGTCACTTTGGTTACATTGTTAATTGTCAAGTTTTTTATTTTTTTATTTAGACCACTTGATTGGCGAAGTCTTTAATAAAGTAATACGTACGGAGATAAGGCTTAGAAAAGATAAGTTTTTAGAAAAGCTTAGAATTAAAAGCTCACATATTTTACTTTACAATAAATCAATTAAAGTAATAGCTTTATAGACAAAATTAACGCAAGTTTTCGTCTTTTTTGACGGATGCAGTTCATCAGATCTGCTCCCAGAACAAGTTGGCCGCTAACTAAAACATGAAGCAGCATCAACCAGTTCTGGACAAGAGGCCGCCAGACAGCATAATGAGCCGCAATTTTGAACGGATGCAGTGTCACATAGTAACCAACAATTAATATAAAAAGAATTAATAGCAAGACAAACATGGTGTATGAGTATAAAACTGCTCGAAACTTCACAGGTGTGCACGAACTTCCGGCGCATCTAGTCGATCTCGTTTGAAACATAACTTGCATCCAGTCTCAACAATTAATAACTTCGGCGGAAACATCCACCCATAATGGCTAACATCCTCAAAAATTACAATTTGATTTCGTTGGGGCGGGGCCACGACGTGATCACGTTGCAGCGAATTGTCTTTTTCAAATTAAATCCCTACTCCCCGTGTTTAAAACCCCCTATTTTTCTGATTTTGCCGCAGTTATTACATTCTTTTTGCGAAATGTAATCTGAGATGAAGCACGTGTAGAAAAAGCACCTTTGTTATTGTAATTTCGCAACGTGGCGTACTTTACAAAAGTAATAAAACCTATATGAAAAAGCATTATGAGGATGTGCTATTGATATTTTGTGTAATGAAAATTGTAAGGTGTTTTAAATTAATGACTATACAATTATTCAGTCTGCAATACGCTGTATTTTTTGGTACATGCTTGTTCATTCGTTCATTGTTCAAAAATACAATTTTCCGGTGGCTGTATTTATTTGTGAGTCTATCTTAGCTTACGTTGTATTTTTTTTAAAGAAATGATTTTTGAAATGTCTTGAAATAATATTTTAATAGCTACTGAGCAAACTGTCCTAAATAAACAAAATATATAATTTAAATTTTTGAAAGGCAAAGTTTTTGGGATCTTCATGAAAAATAAAATCGGGTTCAAGTGTAGTGATGGTTTTTGCAACTAGATGTAAGCTATCGTAGGGACATAGGGATTACGCACATAATATTATAATAAAGAATTTCGTTTAGTACAATACGACGTCCTAGTCCTCTAAAAAGGCCGTTTTGGATGAATCATATTATGATTCCGTTCTAATGCCGTCACTTTTGCAAGCGTGAAAAAACTCTGTCTCTATCCTATTTTCAAATCATTTTATAATTCACCCGAGGCGGCCTTTTTAGATCCCCTGCCTAACTTACAATCATTTTATTAATTGTACTAAAACTTTAACGTTTTCCTGTTAGTATTGGTTGCTGAAAAGAAAACTTAGTGATTTCGTACACAATATTAAGTATTGTTTGAGTATCTATAAAACTGCTAGCAAATTTAAAGTAAAAGGAATATGAATATTACCGATTTGCAGAGTTTTTCCAGGTTTCGTGTATTCTAGACAATTTTTGCGCACAAATCGGGAGAGTCACTTGAAATATGTTTTTTTTTTTCTTTCTGATATTCTGAAATTCTGAAGGGTACTTAAAAGCGGTGGCAGCTCAGGGGTAGAACGCTGGTCTCTCAATTTTGAGATCCAGGTTCGATCACCGGTCGGGGATGCGCCAATGAGTTTTTCGGAATTATGTGCATAGTATTTGTTCTTACTTACCTCTTGCTGAACGGCGAAGGAAGACATCGTAAGGATAAAAAGCGTAGGTATATTTGTGCCCGAAGTTACGGCAATAGGGCTCACCAACTGTTTATTTAAGTAGTTAAGAGGAACGGGGTGCACGGATAAACCCCCACAGATTTTTGTTGCACTCTTGTATTGTTTAGTATCTTTTGTACATACAAATAAATATAAATAATTAAATAATAATAAATAACTGACCACCTATTACGTTTGGACGTAATAATCGTCGTTGAAACGCGAATGTACCGAGTATGGACTGTGACTTGCATTTCCTCTCCTAGGGGATTCATGCCGTGGCATGGGGATATATTATTTTTTTATTTGTAATTTATAAAATTATGATAACGAAACTTGGCAATACTTAGTTTTATATTATTGTTCGTTGATATAATATTTTCTTAATTAAAATTGTCTGTTGGTGTTGACATGAAGCCAAAACATACTGCATCTATTTCCATACTTACAATAAGCTAATTAAAACATCAAAAACAGTTTAATTTGTACAAAGGAGATCACATCAAGTTATACACTTACAGTACTAAATTAGGCCACATCTCCACTGTACCTACGTTGTTTGACAGTACCGTAAGAGCCGATCTAACAATATACCTCTAATATAATAAAGTACCTGTATGCGTTTCTGCACCAAACCAATTTATTGTCACACCGTTTAGATAACTAATCAGGAAATAATATTTTCTCTTTTAATTTTACCTAGGCAAAGAGTATCTCTGCCATGCAGCCACGAATGCTCTCACAGATGTCCGCAAATTACCGACAATTAGGCTGAACAGCTGAGATCTTTGCCTAAGCATATACGGAACAAATAAAAAAAGAAGGAACCCGCACTTTTTTCGTTTTAGGTTTCCGTTTCTCAAAATGAAAAAACTAATCACTTTGTTGTCCGTCTGTCTGTCTGTCTGTCTATCAAGACCCTTTCGCTCGGGCCCCGTATGAGATATCAGGTTGAAACTGATACGTTCTACAGAAGTCTATGGCCCATAGTGCTAGAAAATAAAGAAATCAAGCTTCTAACTTGGCGCGAAAAAAAGGTATTGCACTTTACATAATCAATTTAATCCAAATTTTTGACACTTACGAAAGGAATCAAAACCTATAGGGCAGAGGGCACTTCCAGTTGACTTAGATACTTGAAATTTCGGTAACAGATACGTCTCATGTTATGGCATACACATAGGCAAACATCTGAAAATTAAAAATATTTAATAATTTAGGAAGTTATCATGACCACCTTAATTAGACGTTTTAGATACATATAAGGTTAAATAATATTAGTTGGCGATACTCAAAACATAGGTAGTACTAGTTTATATGAACAACTGCTTGTATGGGAGCTAAGCGAAATTCGCAACTTTTTTTCTCTTCCTCCCATACAAATTGCCCCGATCAGCTGACTGGTCCAGTATGGAAAAGTGAAAACAAATTTTAAGAATTTCGCTTAGCTCCCATATAAACAATTATTCATATAGACTATTACTACCTATGTTTTGAGTTTCGCCAACTAAAATTATTTAACCTTGTAGAATTGTGGAATAGAATTAACTGCAAGTGGAAATGTTTTAAGGGTTCCGTACTCGTATTTTGTGTCGTTACGCAAACCTAGGTCCCGAGTCCGACTCGCACTTGGCCGGTTTTCATGAAATTGTTAGTTGAAAAGATAACTAGCGGGCGCCCGCAGCGTCACTCACGTTGATTCTGTTTCTTGGCCCCGTGGGAATTCCCTAAAATTGAAAAATTTCCAAACCTCAAACCTACAGACCAAATGACATTTTTCTAGGATCAGCCGTTTGGCCTGGACGTTGACAGTCAGCCAGGAGATAATTTAACCAGCTTTTAAATAATAATAAGTCTTACATATGAAATTGCCGAAATTTTCTTACAGATTCATGAGTTCATAAATCCTGTAATTCAATAGCTATTTCTATTATTTGTTTTGTCTTTGAAAGTTGATTTCAAGGTTTTACATCTACGTATTAAATTTTGTTTTTATTTTCAGTTTGATTATAAAAATTAAATCTTCAAAAAAAATCGTCCTAAATGCCATCAATTTCAATGAAACGGTAATAATTTTTTACGGCTGGCACTTTTCAAAAACTTAATTAATGTTGCTGTTAGCTTAATGTTGTCTCATTCATACACAAAAGAAATTATATAATTTATATTTGTCACACCTTGAAAAAAAAATCAAAAATATTGGTACTGAAAATTGAGTTTCCTTCAAATTGTCTATTGAAAACGGCAATTTTTTGTGTAAAGACTAGCTTTTTCCCGCGGTATCACCAGTGTAGATATCGTTTTATGACTGAATTTTTTTCAAAAGAGATAGATGTGACGGTATGTGTGATAGATAGAAAAACCGGTCAAGTGCGAGTAGGACTCCTGCTCTAAGGGTTTTGTACCATTCAAATAAATTAATAGATTTAAATAATGTGAACAAAAATCAAAACTTCTCATTACCTACAAAATGTATTTAAAATTAAGTTTGTAACTTTATTGAAATTTAATCATGTCTACTAAATATTGGAATGCTAATAGATAACAACTTTAATATTATTTTAGATTTTCTGAAGAAAGCCATTTAAATAAAATTCTATAAGTAATCATAATTGAACTTTATTTATTTACACAATGACATGCGACGTCAAAGCTTATTAATTCATATCCTTTATTTTTAACAGTTCTTTTCAATACAAACTTAACTTAATAGGAATCTGTCTTATGGTACTAAATATTCCTGAAGCAAGGTTTACATTTTAGCTAGTTACAAGTAGAGTAACTAGCGTACAATTTAGCCGACTACTTTACCACAAGCTTTATCCACTTTACTCTCCCAACTATCTTTATTTTGTAACTGAGTAATGTTTTTATCCATAGTACTCTACCAGTTACTCTACCTGTGTAAACTGGGCTTTAAAGACGCCTTTAATTATTTACTTGAAATATTGGGAAAAAGAGTTTTAATTTTCCGATGAAATTATTATTTTATGAAACCTATAAACTAAGTTTATGTACACGATAAACTATTCTTATACCTAGTGACTAGATAACAATAATAAAGATTTATTATAAACTAAGCCCTATTTGGAAGTCATACGTAAGGCTTTATTTTTAAGGCACAGCGGTTTGATGAATCACTATTTCTTATAGATACATCTAAATGCGTGTTGGGAACATTATGATATGATCAGTCTTGGTATTGCTATTCCATCGATGTACGAAATGTACCGACATTTCGGTGGCTTAAGTCTCCTGACAGCTGGAATGCATCGATGGGGCCGTTATAGGCCACCATTATCCCCCTCATTAGGAATATACTGATTGCGGTTAATTAGAGTTCCTTCGGAAGACTCGCGCTTCGGACTCGTTCGGGTCTTCTCGAGGCGAATACTCGTTTTTTCACAATCGGCGAGCCGCTCAATGGCCGCACTTTGATCTCCGTAATGCACGGTTCCTGAGAAAAGAGAAAAAACGATCAGAATGCTGTCTTGAGATGTTATTTAACTTGTCATCATTGATGGTCGATAGTAATTTCCTTCAGGGCTTTGATATTTTTTATCGAGTGAGAAATATTATTTGTAGCGACGACTACGATTCTCATAATACTAAACATTAGTATCACCAGATGTTTGCTTAGAGCTTAGCAAATATTGTAACACGTGCGCTTCGTTCGCCGCCCTTCTATTTCCTCTTGAGATTTCGTCTTCCGGCACAATAAATTAATAATACATGGTGAAGCGACTCCAAAACGTTTTTTGCGATTTTGATTTAATGTGCTACCGGTGGTGAGGTGGAACGGGCTCTTAATCCATCAAGGTTGACCATATGTTGTAGCCATGTGGCTCAAACTCTGCCGAAAGCTTTGGATGACCGGATGAATCCTTGTTTGTGCTAAAAGTCTTAACAAAAACGAGTCCGTATTAGAACCTGTCTCCACTTAGTGGAATCATAGCAGACTATGATGACTGCTTATTATTAGAATAGTACATTTTTAAATGTAATTTTCTCACTCCATGCGGGCGCCGCAAGATTGTTAGAAGTAATTGCTGAAGGGTTATTGGAACAAATAACCTTCCTTGGAAGAGACTTATTTCATCCAGCTAGATAAAACCTGATTTAGATGGCAGTGTTTTTTTTATCATAGATAAAAAAATCTTACCTAGCCATGATAAAGGGACATATTTTAAGATTCGCCATTGTTGAAGACAGGGTATTGTGTCGTCCTAATTCAACAATGAAATCCACCTACACATAGACAGAGTCTATCCGATGGTTCAATGCGTAGACACAATAGTTATATGTGTTTGCTTTTTGCCAGGAGGATAAATCGTGAGTCCCCATTCAAATTGCGCAATATAAAGGAGCAGGGTCCTGGTAGGTAACCGTGACTAACGGATCAGACGAAAAGTCTATAACTCCAAAGGCGGCATTGAAATTTTAACGATGTTTAGGCCTACCTGACTTTTTGTTAGTCATCTGACTGGAAGATCTTTTTGGATATGAAAGAAATTAATATGTTCTTTTATTATAATCGGCTAGATAAACATTATAAATAACTGTAATACCAAAGGCGGTTCAGAATATAAACCGATATAAAGAAAGACCTACTAAATATCCACTAATGTGACGACAAAACAAACAACTCTAGTGATAAGAATTATCAAAGCACTGATACTAATGTAAACAAAATTTAAGAATTCATTCATAAAGCTTCTCAGGGTCATAAAAAGCACGAGAGATAGCTTATCGTTATCCTAAGAAATAACGTACAACGTTTTGTTATGTATAACGTTATTTTTAAACTTGGAATCTAACGCCAGAATAAAAAAATAATAATTACCTGTTGTCATTGTTGTTGCCACCATGAAATGACGTCTAACAGTTCTTCATCTTCAGGGCTCATAGGTTCATAGGAGTCGTAGGCATCTTGACAGGTGGGACCCGCGGATCTCTCAGAGATCAGCGAAGGTGCAGGTGAATGAGAGGCTTCCGAGGATGGAGGCGTTTGGGGACCCGTCGTAGTATAACCCAATTCAGTTTGTGTGTCCGAACAGCCGTCTTCACTTTCATCAAGTAATCGTTTCAGGCTTCTGATATATTCCACGGCCAGTCTAAGAGTGTCAACCTTGCTCAACTTTCGGGAGGCTCCTCTGCCACCTGCCAGTGCAGATGCAACAGTTGATGGAATATGTTGACGAAGAACGGCGAATCCATTGTTGACTTGCTTCACCCTATTCCTCTCCCGGGCGTTCCGCCTGGCCACAGAAGCAGGTTGAGCCGGGTACTGCTGGTGGATATAGGACTTCTTCTTGCACCGGTTCGGATCGACCAAGGCAGGTGCTAATCTTCTCTGTGCTTGCGACTGGTGTTGTACCAGTTTCTGGACACCGATCGTCTGATAAGTATGTACCGCCGCCATCGGCATCGCGAGAGTAAACTTGTGTCGTTAAGAGAGCGCGTGCGCGTGCGTGCGTCGCAGAGGTTACCGGTGGATTGGCGGAGGCGGCGCGCACCCCCGGCACTAAGTAGCGCGCGATGCGCGAGGCGGTGGGGCGCGTGCCCGGCGCGCGCGCAGCCTCGCCCCGCTCCGCCCGCCCGCCCTGCCGCCACTAGTTGCGCGCCGATCAAAATACGCCGGCGCTTATTACGCTATAGAAGCGGTTCAGTAAGCTCGCGCGGCTATTGTTGCACGTCGTTGCGCATAATTATCCTGTCCATTACCTTTTTCTGTAGACAAGCTTTACTTGTATCACCTATTTAGAAGTTGTTGGCTTTATAGGAGCTGTTAAGTTCGTTATTGTCTTATAAACACTGTTCTGGCGCTGTTACACTGTGATAATGACTAAACCATTATTGTTCTTTCGATAGAAACAGCTTTTCTTATCTGATTTACTTCAAATGCTCTTGCACAAAACTGAAACTATACTATTCCAGTTTTTTTGTAAGGCTGACCTTCTATTGAGTAGTCTGAAATCATATATTTTGTGTAAAAAATCTTGCGGTAAAAATCTAAAAAAACAAGTCGCAGGAAACGCTGAAATCTGATGATAATTTACTCTTCTATAAAAAAGCTTTAACATAAACATAGTATGCTGTATTGCTCTTAACAGAAGTGAAAACTTTTCTGTCAAAATAGCATGTCGGTAACGGTGACGCAATCCCCTACCAAAAATCGCGTAAAGAATTTTCAATTTATAAAACAACTGTTCCATACATCTAGGATAAGTAGGTATATAAAGTTAAATAATATTAGTTGGTGAAACTCAAAACATAAGTAGTACTAGTCTATGTGCACAATTGTTTGTATGGGAGCTAAGCGAAACTCTTAAAATTTGTTTTTACCTTTCCATACTGAACCAGTCAGCTGATCGGGGCAATTTGTATGGGAGGAAGAGAAAAGAAGTTGCGAATCTCGCTTAGCTCCCATAAAAACAGTTGTTCATAAAAACTAGTACTACCTATGATTTGAGTTTCGCCAACTAATATTATTTAACCATATACAAGGTGACTTTTTGATCATCGTCCAAATTCATACTGGAGGCTTGATAAGTGATCAGTATCTTGGATCAGTAACAATTTTTGTGAAATTCGTATAATGAAACTTCGGCTTCCCATATAAATTCAGTTCCAGCCCCGAGTGAATCACTATGGGGAGTCGAAATTTCATTTTACGAATTTCACCAAAATTGTTACTGATGCATGATACTGATCACTTACCAAGCCACCAGTATGAATTTGGACGATGATCAAAAAGTCACCTTGTATAGGTACCTTTTCTATGTAAGAGCTGCGGGTCTACCGCGTAACTCTCATTTACATCAACATCCGCTTCATTTTGACGTTTGAAACCAATATATCTTTCCGCCGTACCGCGTGATTCAATTTTAATGCCTATCAGCTTCAAGCCAATATCAAACTATTGAGTGAATGATTTCCCTACTGATTTGACGTTTTAAGCAAATAAATTGGTATTGCATATAAATTAAAAAAAAAAAAAAACAAGTTGATGTAAATACTTAATTGTCAAATGAACGTGGGGGCAACAGAGCTCTCAACATCAGCGAGAAAGTATCATAATAATCACTATTTTCGACTGATTTTTTTCGCGATTTCTGTGTTCGCTTTATACTTTTCGTTCGTTAGTTTTCGGCTTTTAGCGCCAAAAATTGATCTAGTATTTGTGGTGTATCTTACGGAATTCTACGTGCACTGTCATAGTTACCAATCCAATATTGTCCCGCACCCCTAGATTGTCCTCTAAAGGAGATCCCGTCGGCACTATAAGGGCAGGTGCACACATTCTACATGCACTGTCATAGTTACCAATCCAATATTGTCTCGCACCCCTAGATTGTCCTCTAAAGGAGATCCCGTCGGCACTATAAGGGCAGGTGCACACATTCTACATGCACTGTCATAGTTACCAATCCAATATTGTCTCGCACCCCTAGATTGTCCTCTAAAGGAGATCCCGTCGGCACTATAAGGGCAGGTGCACACATTCTACATGCACTGTCATAGTTACCAATCCAATATTGTCTCGCACCCCTAGATTGTCCTCTAAAGGAGATCCCGTCGGCACTATAAGGGCAGGTGCACACATTCTACATGCACTGTCATAGTTACCAATCCAATATTGTCTCGCACCCCTAGATTGTCCTCTAAAGGAGATCCCGTCGGCACTATAAGGGCAGGTGCACACATTCTACATGCACTGTCATAGTTACCAATCCAATATTGTCTCGCACCCCTAGATTGTCCTCTAAAGGAGATCCCGTCGGCACTATAAGGGCAGGTGCACACATTCTACATGCACTGTCATAGTTACCAATCCAATATTGTCCCGCACCCCTAGATTGTCCTCTAAAGGAGATCCCGTCGGCACTATAAGGGCAGGTGCACACATTCTACATGCACTGTCATAGTTACCAATCCAATATTGTCTCGCACCCCTAGATTGTCCTCTAAAGGAGATCCCGTCGGCACTATAAGGGCAGGTGCACACATTCTACATGCACTGTCATAGTTACCAATCCAATATTGTCTCGCACCCCTAGATTGTCCTCTAAAGGAGATCCCGTCGGCACTATAAGGGCAGGTGCACACATTCCGCGACAACCTGTGAGCGAACCGCCACTGGCTCATGATTGAAGTGTGTAATCTACCAGATGAATCGCACCTGATGTTAGATTTACATTAGTGGACTATAATCTTCATTATGATTATTTTAGCTCAGGTTATTAGACTTCATTTTTGCGCAGGTGCCAGGTTACAGGTTATTCGATTAACAGGTTAGTCAAAGCTCTGTACTCTAAAGCTCTGAAACAAATAAAAGGTAAGGGATGTACCCGGGATATTATGATAATTGAACGAAAATATTATCAACTAGCTTCTGCCCTTGGCTTCGCCCGCAATCTCACTCCGTAACAATTGAATATACAAACTGACAATATCCCAAACAAAGCTAGAGGCCGAAAAACTCACATGTTCGGACTACGAACGCATACATATGGAACAAACCCTAACTTCGCGGCAAAATAAATCAGCTATTCCATCAAAAAGTTATGCGCACTAATCGACCAAAACAACTAATTTTTTGTCACTATTTCTCGTTTTTATTTTTTTCAAAAATGTTGGTCTTTTGGACGGGTACTATCGCCAGTTTCCAGCTTTTGCAACATCATATTAATACCCTGTACACGGAACCCTCAGGACACAAGTCTTTCTCGCACTTGACCGGTTTTCTTCTATATAAATATGCTGACATGCCATAGTAAATACTGCTCAAATTCAAAACCTCCTTCTTTGCAGTCGGTTATTTATTTATTATATTAAAGTGTTAAGTCATAAAGCTAAAGTTAAATATATTAAAATAGTATAATAATTTAACAATTTCGTCGTCTGACTTTCAAAAAATCACTACAGTGTCGACATATTTCTAAAATGTTCTGAAACTTTAACTTAAATGAATAGCATCAAATTTTATTTCATCCCTAAAACTACCCCTATAAGCCTCAGTGCTGCCATCTATCAGCCCTTAGAGCTTAAAATAGAACATTTCAATCGATTTTAGTTCCCTTCTTTAGGGGTTGATACCAGAGGGCGCGCTACGGTAGAGTTACATTTAAATTTGTACAGATGTCGCTAGAATTGCCTATAAATATTCTAAATGGATGTATTTTGACATTTAGAAGATCACTAAGAATCTTAGTAGAATATTTTTAAATAAAATCTCTGCAAATAAGTAGCAGTATTTTCCAATAGCGTACTATCAAGGGTTATGGGTTTATGACCAGTAGCAACTAACGACCAATTAGCGAAGAACAATCGGGAGGTGCCAGGGTTTGTGTTCGCAGAACATGTCTGGGGTATGGTACGGACTACAGACCCGTTAATTAAAAATACAATAAAACCAACGTGCATTGCTTATTATCTCTTACCGCCTGGCATCTTCCTTACATGAAAATATCGTGTCGACATTTACGAGGTTATCGCCATTAGACTTCATCCAATCATGCTACTCTTTTGTGGGCCATTTTAGAGCTGTTCCAATAAATTGATCGATATTCTCTCCATACAATTAAACGGAGGCACATAAAATGACTCTATGCTCCAAGGCCAATTTACTCCCTCCCATAACTCAGAGAATGGCACTTAAAGTAATAGTTGGTACTTTTTCTGGACCATGAAATTTGCTGTCAAGGAAGATGACGAGGAATACTGAGGATGCCTTAATTAAGGTACTTGTACGACAATTTAATTCGATCATAACGCCTTTAACGTTAATGGAATCAGAACGAGACGCACCGCCTTCGAATTTTGCACGTAATATTTAAAATATTACCTGTCGCAGGAACCTAATTAACTTGTCCTTTAACGAATGATTTCTCATTTTAACGATCACTTCAGTTTCACATTACATTAAGGTGCCAACCGACGCAGAGAGCTGAAACTAGAAACCGTATTTCTCGAAGTTTTTTAAAGTATTTTATTGTACTTCAATTACAGTGAATTTACACGTATCATACTTTTTTATGAACAGAGGATCACTTTGTCTGTGCTTTTTTTTTTTTTTTAGATTTTTTATTTATTAGGAACACCAACATCTAGTACATAAGTAAATACATTGTAAAATTAAATATACATTTTTAGTTATATGCCTAGACAATTAAAGGTGAACACAGCATGCAATACAATCAGGATACATAGGAAAATTTGTTATAATATGTGTATACCGCAAATTACTTAAAATTGGCGTTACAAATTATTGGTTGAATTTATAAGAAAATATTAATCTGGGGGCACGGCAGTGCCCCCGCAAAGTCTCGCAGAAAAAACGCGGAACGGCCGTACCATCCTTTTCTCGAAGCAACTCACGGCACTTTCAACCCCCCTGTATCTTCGTTGTGGGTGAAGCTAGAAGTCTGAAATTTGAGGAACCAAGAGTACTTACTGATCCTACTTCTGACCCCAAATTACAACTTTGTACCTATATTTGATTACGAAATATCTCAAGTCAAAGTTCCCTTATTTCGTCACTGACTGACTGACACATCATCAAAAGTCTAAAGGTGTTCTAGCAGGCCTACAAACTTGAAATTTTGTATGCGGCAAGTGTTAAGTGTACATTGCAACAAAAAAATATAAAAATGTTATTTGCGGTTGGTAATTTAATATTTCCATACAAAGTCTATACAAAATGTATGTTTCCAGCTGCATCTATAAATTTGTATGGCACTAGATGACGTTGGTGGTATGCTGCTTTGCATTAAAGACGCCTAAAACGAAAAATTCTACGTTAAAGTTAAAGTGCGAAAACTAAAAAATAAAACCGGTAAAGTGCGAATCTGACTCGTCCATAAAGAGTTTCGTACCCCTACACAATACGGGTACGGAACCCTAAAAGTAAATAACAACAATATAGATGCCATAGCAACATTAAGGCGACAAAAAACAAAGCGATAAAACGGTAGCGCCTGATAAACAATTCGGTACCTTTTTAGTACGGAACCCAAATTTTCATTATTTTACTTTAAAGTATTTACTACAGACTGCCCAAAGTTTAAACTTTTACTTGTATGTTGTATTACCGTTCTAAAGATAGAGCCTTTGTTATAATAATCTGTTCCTTGGGTAAGGCACCCTAAAAAGGGTGGTTTATAATGTTCCACATATTCACAATATTAGTCTATTTAAGAAGAAAATATCAACATTTCGTAATTAAGTCACTAAAAAAACGGTAGTGTGCGAATCCGACTCGCGCATAAAGGGTTCCGTACCCCTACACAATACGGGTATGGAACCCTAAAAGTAAATTACAACAACATAGATGCCATAGCACCATCAAGGCGACAAAAAACAAAGCGATAAAACGGTAGCGCCTGACAAACAATTCGGTACCTTTTTAGGAAGGAACCCTAATTTTTATTATTTCTTATTTTACTTTAAAGTAGTCTGCCTAAATTTTCAACTTGTAGGTACTTGTATGTATAACCGTTCTAACGATAGAGCCTTTGTTATAATAATTTGTGCTTTGGGTAAGGAACCCTAAAACACATTTAGTCTATTTAAGAAGATAAATATCAACATTTCGTAATTAAGTCGCTATTAAACCGGCTAAGTGCAAGTCAGACTCGCTCACGAAGGGTTCCGTACTACCATCACACAATATGGGTACGAAACCCCAAATCATTATGGTAAATACCAACAATAAAGATGACATAGCAACATCAAGGCGACAAAAAACAAGGCGCTAAAATGGTAGCGCCTGACAAACAAATCAGCACCTTTTGAATACGGAACTCTAATATTTATATGCCCAAAATTGTTGTTTTATAAAGATAGAGCTGAAACAAATAACATCGAATAATTGGACCCCCCTTGGATTTCCATTTATTGAACTTTTTATGCTGTGATAGGGGCCATATTATTATTTGCCGTGATAGAAGACAATATAGCCGATTCTGAAGGCTTTAATTTTAGTTTTAGTGCTGTCAAAACTTAATTTTTTCCAAAGCAATTTAGCTTCTAGTCCTTACATTAAAGGACTATTTTGCAATGAAGAAAATTTAGTTTTGACAGCACTAAAACTAAAATTAAAGCCTTCAGAATCGGCTATATAGTAACATATATTATGTGAAAATATTTACGCGCTACCTATAACGGCTGAAGCTATGTGATAGATGGATAGACAGCGGAGGATTAGTAATAGGGTCACGGAACCCTAAAAATCAAGGTAAAAGGTTATTTATCAAGTAAAGCTTTAAATATATTAAAGGAAAAATAGAGCGGCTAATGTTGTTTTATTTGTATATGCATCCTCTATGATGTAGGTATATTGAAATGTCTATGTACTCGTGTGTCATTCAAAAAAGACCAGGTTTAGCTCATTATTCTGAGAGGTTTAGACATAATAATGTACTCTGTGGTTTAGACTGATAAGCTTGCCTTTCACTTCATGGTCAAAAGAAATTTTAACCTGCCTGTTGCATCTAATTGTGGATAATAGTAATAATAACTTACCGTAAAAATTAATATTGCAATGGAACCTGAAATATTGTACATAAATGAAAATCCTTGTCCACACCTAGTTGTCCCTATACCTAGAGATGGTTCATGTTTGTTCCATTCTTTGTCATTCTCTATGTATGGGAACATTGAGTCGTCATATGACATTAGGTGTGCGGTAGTCGAGTATGTGGTAGCGCATTGGGATCAAATGCAACTTTATACGTGTGACGAGCGTGGAGACACATGTACTCGACAGCAATGATGAAAACTACCACCTACGGTTCCGTATCCGAACTTATGGCAGCCACCGCTTTGTATCCATTTACGTTCGAGGTTTACGAAAATGGCCGTTTGAGAGGATCATTCGGTAGCGATCCTGGGATGCCAGTGAAACGTTTACGATTCTCTGATAGTTTCTTAGGTGGTCATTATGAAATGCTCCTTCCCGATACTAGTTTCTCAGGAGTATGTCCTAATGATCAGTTAAAGGGAGTGGGTTTTAAGAAAATCCGCAGCTGACGTGCAAGAAATATTACCCGAGAAGAAAAAAAGGACGACTACCTACAAAAAGAAATGAGATCCCATCAAAACATAAAATGTACAAAAATGGCAAGTCTCGCAACGCAATCCTTCCACCGTAAAAAGTTGTGAGATCTTATGTAAAGCCAAGTCTGCTATTTTAGTTTTTATGGAAGCACCTTTTCATTTAAGTTAGTATGGGAGCACCTATTTACCAAATTATTATTAATTGTTTCCTATTTAGTTACCTACCAACATTAAGTGACTGTATTAATATTAGTCATCTTTATTTCCTAATAAAATATGGTGACTTTGCAATCGCAGAGCACAAATAAAGCACTGATGCGTAGAAATATCTTCTCAAATCGCTAATAAATTGGTATTAGGTAGCTGATATGTTGTATATGTTGCTGTGCGATTGCGAAGTCACTATATTTTATTAGAGAAATAAAGATGACTAATATTAATACAGTCACTTAATGTTGGTAGGTAACTAAATAGGAAACAATTAATGATAAATTTGTTAAATAGGTGCTCCCATACTAACTTAAATGAAAAGGTGCTTCCATAAAAACTAAAATAGCAGACTTGGCTTTACATAAGATCTCACAACTTTTTACGGTGGAAGGATTGCGTTGCGAGACTTGCCATTTTTGTACATTTTATGTTTTGATGGGATTATATTTACATCAAATTAATCAAAATTTATGAAATAAAATAATTTACAATAATAATACAATAATACAATAATAATCAAATTAACAGAAACTTATACTAACAATTGAAGTAAAATTATTTACAATAGATATTTACAAAGTGAAGGTCATTCAATTAAAATAATATTATTTAATTAAAACGAAAATTAAAAATTAAATTAAATTAAAACGAAAATAAAAATAAAATAAACATTAAAGCTAAATTTTATGTGACATGTTTTTGTTGACCAAGTGTTTGTGTACTGTTATAGTTAAAATGAGAAGGTTTATACTTTTTACGAGTATGTTTGAGTGTGTCTATGTTTTTACGCGACCAGTGGGTCTACCGCGTAATTCTTATTTTCATCAACATCAACTTGAGATTGAAATTTGTCGTGCGTGCGACGACGCCCGCCTAACATGCCATCTCTTTTGCACGCGTTGAATTTCGCATGCATTTGCTTGAAGTAGATACAAATGAGAATTACGCGGTAGAGCCCCTGTATCTCTTAAACCAACAGATTGTTTCGAAAGCGGTTTCTTTCATGGTAAAGTATTTTTATATATGTTTGTATGTATCAGCACCCTAGCTCAAAAAATACCGTAAGCTGTGGGTTCTTAACTAGAACTAGTAATTGCATATCAAAGCCAGGATGAGGGCCAGTACCAAAAGTGCCAGGCTAAAGGCCAAGCTCCGCATAAGGAGTGTCCAGAGCGTCACTAAATTCCATAACTATATTTCAATAGGAATCTATGAAATTTGCAAACCTCTCAGACGGTCTAAAAGTGTGGGCTTAAAAAAACATAAAATAAAAGAAAAATAAAACGATATTTAATGTAGTAGAACAACTCATCATTGCGAGTGAGATATGAGACTCAATGTCAAAGTGAATTATTCCTAATTATCTTACTACCGGAAATGCATAAGTTTGTATTTTTATGTAACATCCCTACCTCTTTTATTTCTCCCACCAGTAATTATAAAATTATTTATAAAATATTGTACATTTAAAGTTCCTCGGGCTTTTTCGGAGGTTCGTAATTTATTGAATTTTCTTTTACATAGGTACTAAATAGTACGTTGATAGTAGTACCAGAGAATATAAAGTATGGTAGTACGCTCAAAGGAATTTCAGTATTTTATTTAGTGTTAGTAGTCGCCTTAATGAAGCTTTAATGTATGATTGACGAGCAAAGTATTCTCTATAAAACGCAAAAACAAACTTCACTTCATTCTGTGACCTGTAACCCCGTATCGTATGCACGTATGTCATAGCTTGGTTTATTTAATACCACCGTGGTAGGTCTTCACAAGGAAATAAATAACTTGCAGAAACTTGGATTAATTTGCATCTTGAGTTTCTGACTAGTTAAGTTCTTCTGAAACAACCATAGTTGAAGAACAATAACAATTACGTACAAGTATCTGTTAAGTATAAACCAAACAGTTTATATTGTCATTTTGTGTCGTATCAATCTGCCACTAGGTGGCGTCACATCTGCAACTTGGTCGTGTTATACTCTCACTAATGTCTGCCTGTGTTTCCTGTATTACGATAATTAATAAATCGACTGTTGTTTATTCAATCCTGTATTGATTTGCCCAAAATCCATCAGGTTATGGGCCCAGTATACGCGATTAGTTGGAGTAAAGTAATATTAGTACGCAAAAACAACGATAAGTCAAAATGCCTAAAGACGGAAGCGGTGTCAAGCCACAAGGAGCAACGTCGGCAACGAGCTCTGGAATTTCTATCAACTTTGAAAAACTAAGTGGTATATCAAACTACGGAAACTGGAAATTCCTGATGCGCATGTATTTGATACACGAGGACCTGTGGGATTGTATCGAAGAGTCGACGCCGGGTGTACCCAAGGTCAACGACCCTCGTAAACAACAAAGGGCGCTGGCGAAAATATGTCTGATGGTTCAGCCGTCGTCATTTTCACATGTTCGGAATGCAGAAACCGGGCATGCAGCCTGGGTTAACCTAAAAAAGGCATACGAAGACAGAGGCCTGTGTAGAAGGTTGGGACTACTGCGTACATTATTTGGATTGAAATTGGAACAGTTCAGTGACATGGAAGCCTATCTCCTGAAGATCTGCGATTTAGATCAACAATTACGTGATATTAGTGCTCCATTGGACGATGATTTCTTGTCAGTTTTGATGCTGAGTGGGTTGCCATCTAATTATGACCCATTGATTATGGCATTAGAAAATTCGAACATTAAACTGTGCAGTGAAACCGTGAAAAGCAAACTTTTACAAGAAAATTTACGCAGAGACTTTGAAAAGAGTGAAGAAAGTGCATTGATGTCAAACCGGCCATATAAATCAACAAACAAAAGTTCTACAAAAATAATTAAGTGTTTTATTTGCAAAAAACCGGGTCACTTCGCGAAAAACTGTCGAAAAAGTGATAGAAAGAGTGAGAAAAGTGAAAAAGCATGGAACGGAACGTTACTTACAGCTTTGGCAGTGGACATTGACTCAGATGCTTGGTATGTAGATTCCGGTGCGACTTGTCACATGACAAACAACAAAAACATTCTAAAAAACTATGTTGTGGACACTCCGCGGTTGGTTACAGTGGCGAACAATCAAAAAATATATAGTGAGGGACACGGTGATGTAGAATTGTTGCTGAAAGGACAAAAACAAACTTTAAAAATAAGTGAAGTTATTTTTGTGCCGGACTTGTCTACAAATCTACTTTCTGTTAATAAAATGACAGAGAAGGGACTGCAAGTGCGCTTTGACACACAAGTGTGTAGAATTTGCCATGGTGAGATGACAGTTGCAAGGGCTACGAAGGTGAATGGTGTCTATCAACTACAGACAGCGACAGATGGAAACGCGCTGGCTGCTGCTTGTCAGACAATGATGACAAGTCCGTCATTGACAGAGAATCAGTCTACAAGTCCTACAACTGAAGGACAAGGAACAGAAGCTGCAAATCTATGCGGAGCGAACTCATCACAGGAGTTATGGCATCGCAGACTCGGGCACCTTAATCTAAGGAGTATGGGCCTACTTAAGAAAGATATTCCTGAGAGAGCATGGCATCGAGCATCAAACAACAGTGCCATACTCGCCACAACAGAACGGTGTGGCAGAACGGGCGAACCGCACCATCATGGAAGCGGCTCGCTGTATGCTTCAAGACGCAGGAATGGACAAGAGATTCTGGGCGGAGGCAGTCAACACAGCAATCTTCATTAAGAACAAGTCACCAAGCAAGGCAGTGAGAGATACAACACCGGAAGAAAAATGGACTGGTAATAAAGTAAATCTGTCTTATTTAAGAGTCTTTGGCTGTATTGGTTACGTAATGATACCTAATGAAAAGCGTAAGAAACTAGATGCAAAGAGTAAGAAGCTCATCTTTGTCGGATATTGTGGTGAATCGAAAGGTTATCGATTTGTGGATCCAGAGAATCCGTCGAAATGCATTAAAGCCAGAGATGTACAATTTTTAGAAGACAAAATGTACAAAGACTCTGAACATAATCAGAACAATACTACTGATTATTGTCAGTTAGATCTCAACAGTGGCAGTAATAAAACCATAGACGAACCGAGCTCAAGTAATGATAATGCAGAGGAACATTCACCGCCACAACCTGTGATAGAATTATCTGATTTGAGTTCTTGTTCTGATCATTCTTCAGATGTTACATGGACTCCTGACATGGTTTCGGATGTATCAAGGAGCGACTATGAGGACACCACGGCTGATGAAACTGTGATGACAGCAATGAACCACAGCAATGAAACATTGACCATAGAAGAAGCGTTGTCAGGACCTGAGAAAGAGCACTGGAAGAAAGCGATTATAGATGAATATGAATCATTCGAAAAGAATAAAGCTTGGAGTTTGACTTTACTACCTTCTGGGAAGAAAGCGGTGAAATGTAAATGGGTATTCAAGAAAAAGGTAGGAACAGACGGTGAGTTACTACGTTACAAAGCTCGTCTTGTTGCGAAAGGGTTTACCCAGAAGCTTGGAATAGACTACCAAGAAACCTACTCACCCGTGGTAAGATATTCTACCATACGTACCTTACTTGCCCTGGCAGTGCACATGGACATGCACGTCGATCACATGGATGTTAAAACGGCATTTCTCAACGGTGATTTGATGGAATCCGTGTATATGGAACAGCCAGATGGGTATAAAGTAAAAGGAAAAGAAAATTATGTTTTTAAATTAAACAAAGCAATATATGGACTCAAGCAAGCATCGAAGGCCTGGTATGACAAGATCAACAAAGCTCTAACAGATCTGCAGTTCAGAAAATCACTCAGTGAGCCATGTGTTTACATAAAGTCAGATAACAATGGAAACCTCATCATATTGGCTCTCTATGTTGATGACGTTTTAATATTCAGTAAAGAAACACCTGAAAAGAGAAAGCTGAAAGAAGAACTAATGAAGATGTTTGAAATGAAAGATCTTGGCCGAGCTACACATATATTAGGAATGCGTTTGAGACAAGAAAACAATAAAATTATTCTTGATCAAAGAAATTACATTCAAAAAGTTTTGGAACAATTTAAAATGGCTGAGTGTAAGCCAGCAAGTACGCCATTGGAAAATGGCATGAAATTTGAAAAAGGAGATAAAAGTGATCCCGATTCAAGATATAGAAGTCTTATAGGATGTATTATGTACATAGCAGTATGCACAAGGCCAGATATCGCGTTCGCAGCAAGTTCATTAAGTCAATTCAATAACTGCTACTCTGAAGAACATTGCAAGGCTGCGAAACGAATTTTGCGATATTTAAAAAATACTATGAATTATAGTATAGTGTATGAAAAATCTACATTCTCTGTTCAAGGCTATGTTGATGCAGATTGGGCATCAAATCAATTAGATCGCCGTTCTTATACAGGCTATGTATTTCAAATAGGTAGTTCAGCTATATCATGGGAAAGTCGAAAGCAGAGAACTGTGGCTCTTTCAAGCACAGAAGCAGAGTACATGGCTTTGTGTGAAGGTGCAAAAGAAGCAAAATTTCTCAGAAGTTTTTTATATGAATGTTTAGGAAAATACTTTGCTGTAACATTGTATAATGATAGTCAATCTGCTCAAAAATTGTGTAATAGTCACATACATCATAGTAGAAGTAAACACATAGATATAAGGCATCATTTTGTACAACAAGTTGTTAAAGATAAAGTTGTAAATTTAGAATACCTGTCCACAGAACATATGCCTGCAGATGTACTAACTAAATCTTTAGGTAAAGAAAAGCATCTCAATTGTGTTTCTAATCTTGGATTAAAAACTGTTTAGTTTAAGGGTAGGTGTTAAGTATAAACCAAACAGTTTATATTGTCATTTTGTGTCGTATCAATCTGCCACTAGGTGGCGTCACATCTGCAACTTGGTCGTGTTATACTCTCACTAATGTCTGCCTGTGTTTCCTGTATTACGATAATTAATAAATCGACTGTTGTTTATTCAATCCTGTATTGATTTGCCCAAAATCCATCAGTATCAAGTATGTTACATGAAAATAAATTTTCATAAATTACGAAGTAAATAGATCAAAATAACTAAAAAAACACAACAATGACTATTCCAACAAAAATGAGCCAAAAAAAAATTATGACAGACAAATACGCAGCAAATATGATATTCTTTTTCTTTTCTTGAGATCTATATTATATTTCCTTTCACTGGTCATGAGCAGTGTGACCATCTTGAAATTTGAAATCATGCCATGCTTAGGATGAACTGCCAAATAGTTGCCAAAAAAAATGCCGAAAAAAGCCAACTTTTCAAAGATAGGTAGGGGCTCAAAAATAATACACATATATTTTTTACCTTTTAATAACACACACATCACCCGTTTATTTGTTAACCCAATAAAATAAAAATATAAGAACTTAATACAATTAAAAGTCTATCTAAAAACTCAAACATTTATATATTTATTTATTTACAATTCCCTATCATCTAAGGTAACATAAGCATGTGAATGTGACTTAAAAACTTTTTACAAAGACCTTTATGCCAAGATGAACTAAAGTGGATGCTCAAGGTAGCCATTTCAGAATTGGGTAAATTTTTCCCCGATATTAGAAATACATATTAATTTCGTGAAATACTGCCAAAAACTGTCAGTTTCATAAAACGTCAACATAATCTGCTAGAGGTTAAATTACTAGACTAATACTGCCAAAAAGGCAGGAAACTGCCACATATGGTCACACTGGTCATGAGTTATAGCCACGTCAAAAAATTCAGGTTCGGTTTAAAAGTTATTCCCAGATAGGGAATTTCCGACTTATTCATTTTAGGTATAGTTTCGATCTGTGGCATTTTTAGTAAAGGTTGAGTATATTTAGACGAAAAATTCACTATTTTCGTTCGGTTCGAGAACCGAAAAGAATTTCCGATTGATTTCCGATCTCCAGGTGAATTTAACCAAGACCTTTTATTTGATCTACAAACGTGTCTATAGTGTTTGTAGGTCATAGTGTAGTGGCTAAAACTGGTACCTGATAGTTAACTTGGATGCCTGCATTTTCCTTGTTATATAGTTTTGTTTGGAGTACGCAAAATTCGTCAATCAAAAAATTCCTTAGTATGAAATTTTGCTGACCAAAAAGTCCGTTTTTTTTGGTTATTTATTTCTAACTATAGGTGATTTGTGACATTGGCGGCAAGCTTAATTATTCAAACCTTCTGTTCTATCCCTGTTCAAAAAAGGTAAACTCAGCCCACTTTATTTATACCTTAAATACAAACGCGGGGTGATCACAGTCGGAAAGCATATAATTTCGCGTCCGATGACACAGATGCACTTACTGCGGCGTCTGCGCAATTGCACAATATATCACGAGCTCGCGTTCTCTGTTACACCGTATAATTCGAGTAATTTATCGGCAAAACGACCAAAGGTGGTGCTGTTTCAAAACTCCTTATCGCTTTTGTTATAGATACTAAAATTCCATAATCCATGGGACTATTAAGTGGCGTAATGCCTAGTAGCAGGGCAGAAGTTGTTGGACGGTAATGGTAGGTACCCACGCGACACACGCATTTGCCGCGCATGCGTTGCTGCCCCCAGGCTAGACCAGCTATTTGATCTTACGTCAAGCTTGAATTTTAATGGACAATTCTATCTACAAGAAAATCTATTTCACTTTATTCGTATATGACGTATTTATTATCATCCCCATTATAATGGTAGCCTCTGGATTGCAATTAGAATAATTATTTTATCGTTTTTATTGGCTTAAATTGAATCATTTATTGATTGTTGGATACACTTAATAATTCACTTCATTATTTATTGAGATTATCTTTTATTAAAGAAATGCACAGATTGTTTTTTCTGGTTTTCTTCGTGAAATCAACAAAGTTTATCCAAAGTGCTTGTGTTGCATACAAAGCTCTTGGTAATTTATAGGCATAGCATAAATTCCTTGCTGGACATTGCATTTCTCTATTTTTAGCATCCCATGTTTAAGTGTACAAAAGATGTTAATTTCACTTTCAAGAAAGTATTTTAAGATATTGCCTTTAGCAAAATATACGACAGTAAGTCCTTTATCAATTTAATACCATTGCTGTTTGTTACATGATCTCTACATAACTCAGCGTCGAACGTTTTTGCGCAGTTGTTTTCTTCGATCACCTCCAATTCTTCATATATCTCATAAATGGCTAAACTCCATCAAACATATATCTGTTCGATCTAAGACCTCGGCAATATTTTACATTAATTATTGAATTTATTCCAAGGTGCCGATAGGGTCGGTATTCGCTCAATATAAATATTGCTTGTCGAGTATTTATGAACATTTTTGCGGCGCGTAATGAATGTTGTGGGGCACAAGTACATTTACCAACGCAGCATGTGAACCATTACTGCTATTGTAACGCATAATAATTATTTGAAGCAAACATAGGTGCTACGTCAGACTTTTTAAAACATTACAGACGGAACATAGACTGTTTGTATTATTTCAATGCAAGTGCTCGTAAAGGCCCACTTTTTATGCATCAAAACTGAACAGAAAGTCGATTATTTTGCCCTAGGGCTTTATTATTATTATTATTTTTAATTTATTTACAATGGTTAGCTAACCTGCAACCTTTCCTGTGTACCATAATTTTTTTTCCACTGGTTAACGGCTCTGGATACAGTCCTTTTGAGCCAATCATAATTTAAAGTTCACAAGATCATATTTGTTTTATTTCCTCACACTATGCATTGAAAAACGTAGTATGAAACACGGGCGTAAGAGCAATAAATTACTCGGTTACGTTTAAAACACTCGCTATGCTCGTGTTTTAAATCGTCCTCGTAATTTATTCCTTTGCGCCCTTGTAGCATAAACTACTATTAAATGTTTACGGGCCCTAAAAAGAGCTTTACGCCGCTGTCACCCGCACTCTTGAAAACATTTTCTTTACTGGAAACGTTATTTATTTACTTTAAAGCAAACTGAAGTTTAGGCTGAATGGACTAGTATCCAAAGCCGTAAAACATATAAAATAAAATAAAATAGTTTAGATTAGTACGTAGCTCACTTTTTAATTCATTTCCACTCAAAGATTGTCTGGACGAAATCGCTATAATAAGTGATAAGGCCGCCAATTGTTACCTTCTTTTCGAAGTTTGCTCTTTTACCTGTTTTATTTATGTGGCAATGTTCAACTATAACCTCCACCAATGGAATATCGCTGACTCACCTCGCTGCGACTGTGGAGCCTCAGATCAGGCTATCCATCACATCGTGGAGGAATGCCCCATCAGAAAGTTTTTTGGCGGGCTGGAGCAGCTACACCAACTAACACCTGACGTGAAAACATGGCTATCAAACCTGGATCTAGAATTATAGCTTTGTAGAAAAACAATGCTGGACACAAAGGCCATACGATGATGATGATGATTTACTTTAGTGTGCAATAAAGAGTATTTGTTTTGTTTTGTTATATGACGCCTGACTCGCAATCTCGAAACCCGGGTTCGGTTTTTGCTGGTCGAGCAGGCACCAATGAATTTTTCGGAATTTATATGTACTCGATATAGTTGATATAAGGGTCTTTGCGGCCTGATAGAAGATATAGTGACTAGAATAGAAAAAGGAATGCTTCGGTGGTTTGGACATTTAGAGAGGATGAATGAAAGTAGAGTGACGAAAGAAATTTATGGTGTGCAAGTCGAAGGTAGAACTTGACCAGGTCGCCCTAGAAGCACGTATGCTTACTATTCCTGACTGAATTGGCGACATATTGAAGAAGAGCAATGTCAAAAGTTCCCGGAATATAAGAGCTTGTATGACTAGATTGATGGTAGTGGAAGAGACGAAAGAGATGTGTTGGGAAGACGAAGGAAAACACAAAGGTAAACGAGCATCCCTGAAAAGGCGTGTATTGAGAAATGGTTGGTGAAATGTGGGTGTACGAGAGTGTGGACTGTAACTTGTACACTCAGGAACACCTCTGACAGCCCTTCGGGGATTCGTGTCATGATTATGTATTTTTATCTGATGACGAATAGTTCAAGAGTTCAAGACGGAAATATGAATGAAGCTATGTAACAATATAACTTAATTTATTGTGATGTTGCTCTTTCAAAACTCAAATGTATCTAAATTGATTTTTATGCAAATTCTGAGTACAATTGACAGCTCTTATTACCTAAGCAATATGTACTATAATGGAATGTAACATTTTAATGTCTACAAAAGTTACTTGGTAAATTGATTTATGATGAGATGTCCAAATTAGAGGGCGCAAAACAGACAAGTGTTTTAAATGTCGGTGTAATTTGCTTTAATTGACGGTCTAAAGCAACTGTAGCCGCTGGCAAAACATAATCAAGTGTGATACGTCAGTCAGTGTCTGTACCTCCCAATATAATAATAACCCTTCATACCATTTTAATCACTTGAAATAAATGTCGGTTTATCTTGACTGCAAGCACAAATAAGTTTGTCGAGTCTTATGACTATTTGAGTCATTTAATTAATTGTTTCTCTCTGCTATTATGAACCATCTTATAAAGCATAAAGCATTAACAGTTATCAAAGTATTAATTGCCTTTGTAATGTGGGATTAATTCACTTTGATTTATTTAGTTCACATGCCTCCAAATAATAAATTTGAGTTACTCAACAATTATCATCTCGTTGTTTTTTTTTTGGTATTTATGTCCTCTTTTCAAGTTGGCTGCATTAAAATTGTAAAATGCAAAATTTGCGTAGATCCAGCTTTTTAAGGCGTATGACCACGCTAAATAAGCAACTCGATGTGTGTCGGTACAAATATCAACGGAAACGAAATTGAAATAATGTTCATTTCAGCGTGCCTTGAAAAGTGGCTGTTACGACAACCTTAGCGCAAAATACGAGAAAATAATACTTTTCACATGGACGCCATGAACGCTCCGTGAGTCGAGCCGTGCTCCTCCAGAGTAGAGCCGCGCACCAAAGGACATGTCCATAGTCATGGAAATCGGAAGAGTCCTCAGTCAGGGGGCACCCGCCCCAACACTGAGTCCCCACGCCCCAGAATGGGGTTTGTGAGAAAATCAATAACCATGAACGAAAAAAAAAAATTTTAACTTAAATTTTTTAGACCTAAAAATTTCCTATTATTTGGTGAAATAATGATAAAAATCGCTTTAGACGTTTGGAAGGAGTAAGAGAATTCTTGTGTTAATCATGTGAAACTTTCGATGACTTTCGATTTTTTTTTTGTCAAAACTTACAATAGAAAAACAGTTTATGAAACTTAAAATTTATTTTTGACTCTATATGCCTATTATATATTTTTATGACAGTTTTTGGACCACCCGTGTGGGAGGAGTAGGCCTTCAAAGACAGGTCCAAATTGCAGTTGGCGTATCCATTCGCCTTAAGGTCATAAAGTGAACTCGTAGATATTTGTAATTATCCTACACCTATCAGGAAGACGTTGGTGACTGAATTACAATCTATATTAGCACATTGTTGTTCCAATTTACAAACAATTTGTTTGTTTGACTTACAACTTACGTCAGTCGCTTAGCACAAAGTGCATGACTTAACTTTGTATTTCTTGTTAAGAAATTTAAAATTAAAAAACATTTTAGTATGTGGCAGTTCACACCAATAGTTTAGTATTAGTGAGGTTAATAAAGCATGAGTTTGAAATTGAATGCACATTTAGTCATGAACAGGTCCAAACAAAGTTAAAACAGCATTTAAAGTTGGTTTTGAGAAGACCATGACTAATTGTGTATTGTATACAATTTGAAACTCTTGCTTTATAAACCTCACTAATACTGAACTATTGGCCTCAAATGGCACAGATCAAACTGCTTTTCAATTTTAAATTTCTAAACAAGAAAAAAAAAGTTAAGTTATACACTTTACGCTAAGCTACTGATCTTTTAATCTTAAGTTATAAATTTAAGATTACAAAGTCGCAATTGGTGTAAACCTATGAATTGCCCGTTTTGTTTGGAGTTTTTGAAGAAAACTAAATTTTCATTACTAACGTTTTTGCATTTTTGAACTGGAATTATAAATCAAAATTTTATATTTTTTGTGTGTTAATAAATAATAAGACAACATTAAGCTAATAGGAAAATCCATTTGATTCTTCCAAAGAAACAGCGTTAAAAAATATTACGAAGTTTATCATGGAAATGGGTGGCATTTAGGACGAAATGTATTTGAAGATTAAATTTTAAGTATCAAACCGACAATAGAAGTTTATACTCATGAATCTGTAAGAAAATTTCGACAAATAAATAGGTTTGTATTCAATACGTTTGAACATTTAGCTCGGGCGATAGATAAACTTATTTTTATTCGACTTTATGCATTATCGTACAAATAAGACGATAAATATTTTTGTATGGCATCAAAATCTGATACTCCTCTCTTACGGCGATTACCGTCGCCAAATTAACAGCTCAATATTTGTCGGCACGAATATCGACAGAAATGACATTGAAATAACGTTCATATCAGTGCGCAATGCATAATGGATGTTACGACAGGGCGAAATAGGAGTAAATAATACTGTTCACATGGACGTGATTGTTCGATTTAATAATCCTATGTTATGTTTATAGCTATCAAGTTTATCTATTTATCAAAGCATAACTAAGTGAATTAAATCGACAAAGCTGCTTGGAGCAGTAGGGAATTCAAATCAAAAAACCCCATTCGGTTGAAATTTTTTTTTCATATAGAAGTTTGGTGGCATGAAAAATTAATTTTTGGTTTTGCCATAAACGAGGCGTAGGCTATAGAAAGTACCTATTTGGCGATACTAAGCCCCTTTACATTTTGCTGTATCACATGAGTAGATGTAATTACTTTTGGTTGTTTATTGCTTCACCGTAAAACCAGGCTTTTTTCTCTGCTTTATACAGACTTTATTACACGCTTGCTAAACTGCTGCCGTTAATTCGAGAGAATGATGACAGATGGGGTGTGGCGATATCTCGAAAAAATACTAAAAGTCAACAAGAGCTTCTTCACGACAAAAATAAATAAAGGAACGTTAAAAAAATATCAACGGTACAACAAATGGGACGAAATAAATCCAAATCATGATTATTTAAACTTTTTTTATAAATAAAAACCAGGTTATAGAATATATATACGATCTTATTATTTGGTAAGGTATATCAGTTTTATAATACGACAACACTGCCTTACACCGCAGATATTATAAACCTTTTTCTGAAATGTCGATTCAAAAAGTCGAGGATTCATACTGCAGGCATTATGATTGCTGATTTGACAGAAATAATGAGCAGAAGGAAATTTTAGTTATAGCACGAGCTCTTTGAAAGGTTACATTTATTTATACAGCCAAACTACCATATTGGCAAGTAATAATAATAAATCAGCAACACGGATCGTAATACTTTTTGCTAATTTTGCCAAATAAAATGTTGACTTCCTATAGTAACTGACTCGGAGCTGGACTCGGGAAAACGATAAAAACAAATTAACGAGTTTCAAATTCAAATTCAAACAGTTTATTTTGCAAAGCAGGTATAGATTATACACTTTTTATACGTCAAATTTAATCTAATAAAGAAAATATATGTAATAAAATAATAAATGTACATGAACTAAATTAAAGGTTTATTTAATTTATGTAGCAATATATTTACGATTAAAATGATAGGTAAAATATATATTATACAAGGTAAAATCCAATCAGCCGCCCGAACTCATACCGGAGACCCGGCCAGGGACCAGGAACAAGGTTCAATGATCACCAACCGAGCCCCCAGCACGAATCCAGGCGGCCGACCAAATCCCATCCTATATACTACACACTAATAGGTTACATATATAAATACATGCCTACCTCCGCCCATTCGATTAGTCTTGCTAAGAAGAAGGGCAAGAAACTTAGCAAGATCATGTCTTTTTTTTCAACATAAAACTTATACTATACAATATATGACTTATATCTACTTTAACCAAGGGATAAGAAAATACAAGACAGCAGGAATTCAGGTTAATGAAAAAAAAGAAAAACATATATATCTTTGTCTACCTGTCTCATATAGTCCTTTTCCTTTTACAGTCTGTAATCAATTAATGTTTACACCTTAGAGGAATCATAAGTTAAGAAATTATACTATTTAATTAAATTATAACTTACTATCATTATCACTGTAACACCATGCTTCACCATCATCCAAATATTCATTTATTTTATAATATGCCTTTTTCAATAGGCCCTGCTTAATATACAGTTTAAACTTATTCTCTGACAAAGTAAGGACCTCCTTTGGAAGTTTATTGTAAAATCTTATACCACGACTTCTTTCGTAGAAAACCTTTTACGACCTTTTACGATATACAATCTACCCTAAAATCATCATGATAAATATAAAATATTGAAATGCAAAACAGTAAAAAAAAGGTTTTATCCCCTGACTTTTGCAAACGTCACCATTCTCTCGAATGAACGGCCGGAGTTTAGTGTGGCCGACGCATTCTGGGTACATCAATGGCGCGACGTCAACTGTTAAGCGAACTTCATTTCCTTACTTTTAATTTACTGGTGCGGTCACGTGGGTCAGCAAAGGCCTTACCGCATACAGCCAAAATAATACGCACATTCTGCACGTCGAGCGCTCGAGGTTTAAAAGCAATTGCGATTGGTCAACGAGATGTCAAAACCTGCAGCGCTTGATGCTCTGTATGTGTGATAAACGTAAGATAACCCTTGTTTTAATTTGAACGTTGGTTAAGAATTTTGTACTTTATAGTACCTATTTTATGTGCTGAATTTTTTTTTTCTTCTGGCCGTGCGTCCTTCCCCAATGTAACTTCGGACCTCTTCTCAAAATAAGGTATTTTAGGGTACTTAATTTGCAAATAACACTGGCGGTATTTGTAAGAGATTTCGAGAAAAAAGTATTATTTATGAGTGACAAAAGAAATATATTGATCCAAAATTATGAAGACTCTATTCATAAACACCCTGGAGTCAAAGAGCCCAAACTTGTAGAATGATAGCAGGTCCGATCGGACCTCCTAAGACAAGATCGTGGCAAATGCAAAGTATGAGTAGTAATTATATTATTTTATATACAATATGGGTGTCGTTGGAAAGCTAGAAAGACAAGCTAAAAATATTAAATAAATTAAAAAAATAATAATAATAAAAAAAATGTGGGTAGTTTTTCTTGAACCTATATCTACGCCTACCCTAAAAAAATGTCATGTTTTTTTGTTATTACTATATTTATTATATATTTTTATTATTGTAGTTAATTTATTTTTAAAATAATGTTATATTTGTATAGACATATATATATGGTACTTTAGCCCGTAAATATAAAAAAAGATTTTTGTTTATTTTTAGACATATAGAAAACTTAATATAATTTTAGAAAAAGAAAATCGCATTAGATTCTGATAACTATTTGCAGAGATATAGTGAAAAAATACTGTAACCGGCCAGTTGTTTTTAGGGTTAATTTGACGAATGTACAGGAAACAAAAGAGGTTTGTCAAGATCGAAGCAAATGAATATTCGAGTCTCTACCAACCCAACTGGGAGGTGTGAATTTCGGCTTCCCATAGAAATTCAGTTCCACTCCCGAGTGAATCACTATGGGGAGTCGAAATTTCATTTTACGAATTTCACCAAAATTGTTATTGATCCATGATACTGATCACTTACCACGTCACCAGTATGAATTTGGACGATGATCAAAAATTCACCTGGTATATAGGTATACGTATGCAAGTTTCTTATAACTAAAACATTATTATAATTTCCCTCACCGCTAACCAGAATCCAACTAAATCAATAAGAAATCTATTCCAGTCAGTCTATCTCTACACTCTTTCAATAAGTTAGCAAAGCAACCTCCTCTAAGTATTCTAAGTACATTCAAGTTACCGTTACGGGCGTCTCTAAGCAAAGCCTATTGTAGCGACGCAACGTCTTATTGGCCGTCGTCTGAAATTACCTACTGGTCTCCTCCAATCACAGCACTGTTTTAGCTAGTGAAAGGCTACGTATAGATTTGGGACATTTCGTGGGATGTTAGGTATTAGAAAGGAGAACGCAAACAAGGAATTAGAATGCTACTATTTAGAAAATGTAATACATTTTTAAAAGTGTGGTTTGGTCTAAGGTCTGAGATCTCCAAATATCGTGTACTCTTCTTTGATTGAAATTCTAGCACAATTTTAAGTTGTTTTGTCTTTATACTTGTCTTAATTAAACACTTTAGTCGTATATTTGCAATTTTATATTATGACAAACTTTGAATTTAAAAATAACGTATCGCAATCTAAATGAATTACTTTTTATAAATTGCATTTTGTTTATAACACTCGGTCTGAAGCAATCAGCTACTTACCAATCTTAACTCGAATTTATTTAATCACATCTTATCGTGTCTGTAGATGTGAAGATGGGCCGAAATAAATGAGTCAATTAAATGTTCTCATTAAAAATATTAAATTTTGCATCTGAAGGAGGTGTTATATAAAGATAAAGTACAAGAATTAAAAGTGCTTTCAAGGCTATACAAGTAATTGACTGATGTATGGACCTTGTATGACTTCGAATGATACTGAATTTAAACTCGCTTAAAGTAATGGAATTATTTCACAGGAGTGAGCTCTTGTTTTATTGTACATTAAAATTAGTAGATAGAATAGTAGTTCTACAAAAAAAGTCATGAAATAGTACTTAGAAGTGGTAGAGCTGATGGCGGGCTCGACTTTGGAGTTACCACCATCTTACTTGGAGACCCTCTCGAAGTAATTCGGGGGAGAGTAAGAGGACAGCTCACAGGCAAAATACCAGGAGGCCCACCAAGCCTGGGACCGATGGATGGCGGTATATCCATCCCTAATAGCCGGGCCTTATATGGAACAGACTGGTGCGAGGGTTCCGGCACCGCGCTCACCAACCCGCCTGCCCAGCGTGTGTGAGTATGGGGAATTCTTCCTGGATGACCGCCGCGAGTGGCAAAGTCCTGGAAAGGCTTATGTCCAGCAGTGGACGAACTTGGCTGATGGATGGATGGATGAATGAGTACCTACTCTAAGGATAATTGATTTTGTCAATGACTAAATTGAGGTGAGTTTAGTAATATCACCTCTCCGTGACTTAGTTTATGATGTATTATTATTTATATAACTTTATAACTATCTAGCATACCTATATTTTATGTGTAAACCGCCTCTTCTGAAATCCTTTCGTACAATTTCTTCCACCCAAAGGTTGTCTCGATGAATGGCCAAACCAATTATTTTGCCAAAGCATTCCTTTGATTTATAGTTAATGTTAGATGAGGCTAAGTCACTCTACTTTATATCGCATGGTGTTTAACTGAAAACAAAAGTCAATTTTGCAAACGAAAAATAATAATGCCAGAATAGCCATCCAACAGTGGCGAAGGCTCCATAGAAGCAGATTCCCACCGGCTTAACTTTCAGAAATACCTTCAACTACAACCAATCCACCATTCCACTTTAAAATAAAAGTTAAGTAAAATTGTTAACCACTGCATGAATAAATAAATTTAATTAACTATATAAATTAATATACCTATTAGAATAAATTTTTTGCATGGAAATAGCAAAGATTAGATTATTTGTACATACCTTATTTAATAATTATTATGCTTAAAGTTATATTTGAATACTAAAATTAACCCAATGGGTAAAATTACATTGAGCCATAATTATGTACATACTTATAACATCTAAAACTGACATGTAATTTAATGCAATAAATATATTGATTGATTGATTCATTATTTTTATGTAAATTATTTTTGTGTGCTTCTACTAACAAATTTCAAATCTTCCGTACACATTATTTCAACTCATTAGGGCCCGCAGCGCTATGTTTGCACAAAATTGGGGGGTTAGGCCCGGCCGGTCCATTTTAGCTAACCTTGCAACGTTGCCACGTTGGGCACTATTGGGCAGGCTCCCATAGTGAGCAATGTTTGGATCGGCTTACCAACGTCATAATTCCACCCCCCGCCACTGCCATCCAATTGTATCCCAGTGTATGCAGTGAACGAATTTTTCATTCGCCGAGTGCATACCATTCGCAGAGAATCTTTTCATATACCTGAAAATTCTTCATCCAATCATATTTTTGCTAGGTGGTGTTGCTAAGCGTAAAGTTTTTTTTTTTATGAATCCATCATAGCAATCGAAAGTCTCCATAAATTCACAAATTTTTTTAAAACTACAAACATAAGTTTTTTTTTTCAGTCGCTTAGCGCAAATTGCATAACTTAACTTTCTTTTTCTTGTTTAGAAATTTAAAATCAAAAGGCATTTTGTGTGTGCCATTTGACGCCAATAGTTCATTATTAGTGAGGTTTATAGAGCAAGAGTTTGAAATTGTATACACAATTAGTCATGATCTTCTCAAAACCAACTTAAAATTGTTTGGACAAGATCACGACTAATTGTGCATTAAATTTCAAACTTATGCTTTATAAACCTCACTTATACTGAACTATTGGCGCCAAATGCCAACATACCAAAAAGTAATTCAATTTTTATTTCTAAACAAAAAATACAAAGTTAAGTTATGCACTTTGCGCTAAGCGACTGACGTTTAACCTTAAAAATGACGTTTACTAGGAACTTATTTCACATTCATAACGTGAAACCTATTAGCTCTGTAATAAAGGCTCATTCTCATTCAACTGACACACAGCTTCCGAAATATGAGTGGTGACAAACACTGAATAAAATCAGAACTCTTACTTTTATATATAAAAAAAGCAACAGTGTAAGTTACTTTTTTGCATTAAGGTTCCGTTGGGATGAAATAATTTTATTTTAGAACTTCTTTTTTCCTGTAATAATACATATTTAAAACCGCCTCTTTTTTCTTACATTCATAATTATATATATTTTTAGTTGTGTATTATTTTATTAAATTTAAGTACGTTATGTTTAACTTAATTAATTGTATTTCCCCGTATTTTATTTCATTTTTCTTTGTTTTTCAATATTAAAATTGACGTGATTATCGTTTAAGATCGACAATTTTTTTTTATTTGCCTTTACTTATTTTGTAACAACTACGTTACATTGCAGTAGCAGCCGTTCAAATTCAAATAGTTTATATTGCAAAGTATATATATAATACACGTTCGACAAACAATTTCTCTCGTCATCTATTGTATAATTATAATATATATGCAGGTAGCTATCATATTTATTTGTTTCTACTTTTGTGGGCATAATCTCATGCACGAATATGAGTATTATTCACGAATTGTAGTATCAGGGCAAACTGATGTGAGTTTATTGATACTAATAAATTATGAATAAATAAATTAAAAAAAAATTGGTTTGATTTTATTATTCAAACACTGGAACTCTAGAAACTGGAGGGTAACTCACGTTTTGATAATTCCACCATCATTATTGTATACGTGCTCAAAGCGACGCGGAGATGGCGCCAAATTTTTATTGTACCATACGACCATCCTGATGCCAGCATTATGTAGACTCTATCTGTTTAGATATACGTGTTATTTTGGGTGAACTTTAGTTTATGATTATCGTGGTCCGTAATGATTGTTTGACGCGGTGGCCGCACACTATATTCGTAGACATACGAACGTGACTTGAGTTCAAATGTCCATGGTCCATTCATGAAATCATGTCGCGTTGAGATATTTTTTAAATGGTAAGAAAATTAATTTTTGTTAAGAGGATGGCTTGCCCTAGCAGCTTTTTTTATTACCCGTCCAGCAGAATAAGTATCATGGCATAGACCTTATTTGCTTTTCAAAGAGGCGATTATATGTTGGCTCTTTGGCCTATTGTTCTTGGATGCGTAATACTAGTGATCACGCAGCAAAACAACAAATTAGTGTGTTTTTAGCTAATACTGAAATATTTTATAGGAAAAAAATATGGGATTTAGGTAAAATCCCTTCATATTTCTATTGCCTATTTTATAAAAAAATATCAAGTTGATCTCTTAACCGCGCTTTGAAATGAACGTTTGTAAACGAGAGTGGAAAAAAAAGAGAGTGGAAAACATTTTATTTTTGACAAAAGTATAAATCTTAAAACATTGTTTATAGGTAGAATCCTTAGATAAAAGATCGATAAGTCAAATACATTTTCTTCAATATGAGGACAGACCTCGTTTCTTCCAATGAACCCTTGAAAACCTGGTGTTGTTGATGTTCTAGCGTCAGGTGTCCCGTTAAGTAAAAGAGGCATAAGATTAAAATTTTAGTTCGAAAAAGTATGTAAAATTATAAAACGTAACTTGTTTCGCCAAATCGTATTTTATTTGTCGATGCTATATAAATATATCTATATATTTACTCTGCTACAGTGTTGTGGCCTCCCTGCAACATAATTTATCTTACACGAAGACAATTATGACGTAATATAAACGAAAGACACTCGCCCTACCTTGTTAAAGATTCTAACCACACAGTCGCAATAAAACGGAAATTGAACCATAATTAATATGGCACAATCAAAGCCCCATTACATCAGGCACTTCACAATTTGACCGTTTTGACAATAATGTAACTGACCACGTGATTTTATTCATTATATTGTTATTGTTTGATTGTCGATGCCGACAGCAAGTTGGGTCGATGAGCCATCTGGCCTCTACCGGCGAATTTTTTGTGAAAATATTTGTTTAATTTAGGGCGCTACGGGAAAAATCGTCATTTTTAGAACTTGCATATCAACTTCAGTAAAGAATGTATTATATTGATAATAGTAGTTTATGCTACAAGGGCGCAAAGGAATAGATTACGAGGACGATTTAAAACACGAGCGTAGCGAGTGTTTTAAACGTAACCGAGTAATTTATTGCTCTTACGCCCGTGTATCATACTACGTTTTTCAATGCATAGTGTGAGGAAATAAAACAAATATAATTTTGTGAACTTTAAATTGTAATTGGCTCAAAAGGACTGTATCCAGAGCCGTTAAACAGTGGAAAACAAAAGGATGACTTTGATGGTACACAGGAAAGGCTGCAGGTTAGCCAACCATTATAAATAAATTTAAAAAAATAATAATATTAAAGCCCTAGGCCAAAATAATCGACTTTCTGTTCGGTTTTGATGCATAAAAAGTGGGCCTTTACGAGCACATGCATTGAAAAATAGTTTATTACTTTTGGGATCTGTTAAAAAGAAACGCGATTGGAAAAATTCGGCTCGATAAAAGTATTTATTGAAATAAGGTCTTTTTCGACACCAATTCTCCTGGTTTGACATTTTGGAACAACTTATGGACTTCAGTTATATTTTATTAGATGCGTTTTAACAATATGTAGGACCTGATTAAATGAAATATTGATAGCAACTTTAGTACATTTTATATTAATAAAAAACTGACTTTTTGATAATTTTCCTCAAATCCGTCCTTCTCGCACTGAGGGTTTTTTCGCATATAGAGTAACAGAGACGCTAAAACTTTTGCATATCGCCTTAACAGTCGATTCTCCGGATTTGTAACAAAATTTTAAGAAAATAATTAAAACGGCCAAAATACAACTTTTAGCACGAGTACAATGAAGTATACCAATTGCTTACTCTGTTCTGTTCTGTCCTGGTGACTCATCCAGCCAGCAGTTCTGCTGCAAGGGTGCGAAGACCCGAGACACTGGTGAGCCACGTAGTATACAGGAGGGGGCTGTAGAGTGGCAGCTGCAGGATCGAGGAGTGAAGGGAGATTGTAGGCCCATCCGAATTCAGGCATCGTAAAGTGAGCATTTAAGGATTAAGGTAATATACCGTGCTAGCAAAGGTCCCCGTTACTCCAGGCAGAAAGACCCGCAGTGCGAAAGGGACGGAATCGGGGAAAATTGTCAAAAAGTCGGTTTTAAATTAATTCAAAATTAACTAAAATAGCTACAAGAAATTCCAAAACCAGTAATTTAGGTGTAGTTAAAACCCATCTAAATAAATATTTTTCAAGTCTGTATGCTATCCTAATTTGTCAGAATATCAAAAAAAATGTAAATTTAGACCTGATTTCAATAATTATTTCTATTGAATGAAATTCCTCCTATCGCATTTATGATAGACCAAAATCTAGTAAAAGGTCCCAAAATTGTTATACTAATTTATTTTACTTGGAACTTCATTAAAAGAGCAGATAAATAACTTCAAAAAGTGTCAATTTTCACGGTATAGCCCCTTAAATAGATACAATAATTTGTGTGTTACAAATATGGATATACTGGAGGCTGCTTGTGGATAATGTGGATAATGTGGATATGCTTGGAGACAAATGCGAGACTACTACTACATGTTCATAAATCGTCTGCTGCAATCCAGGCCCTGTTTGTTATTTGGGTTCCGATTCTGGTAGTTTGTAGGTTTCTTCTGCTGTCTTCGTACAGGGAGCCTGTCTCCGGAAATGTTTCGGGTAGTTTGTAGGTTTCTTCTGCTGTCTTCTCACAGGGAGCCTGTCTCCGGAAATGTTTCGGGTAGTTTGTAGGTTTCTTTTGCTGTCTTCTTACAGGAAGCCTGCCTCCAGAAATGTTTGGGTAGTTTGTAGGTTTCTTCTGCTGTCTTCTTACAGGGAGCCTGTCTCCGGAAATGTTTCGGGTAGTTTGTAGGTTTCTTCTGATGTCTTCTTACAGGGAGCCTGTCTCCGAAAATTTTTTGGGTAGTTTGTAGGTTTCTTCTGCTGTCTTCTTACAGGGAGCCTGTCTCCGGAAATGTTTCGGGTAGTTTGTAGGTTTCTTTTGCTGTCTTCTTACAGGAAGCCTGTCTCCAGAAATGTTTTGGGTAGTTTGTAGGTTTCTTCTGCTGTCTTCTTAGAGGTAGCCTGTCTCCGGAAATGTTTCGGGTAGTTTGTAGGTTTCTTTTGCTGTCTTCTTACAGGAAGCCTGTCTCCGGAAATGTTTTGGGTAGTTTGTAGGTTTCTTCTGCTGTCTTCTTAGAGGTAGCCTGTCTCCGGAAATGTTTCGGGTAGTTTGTAGGTTTCTTTTGCTGTCTTCTTACAGGAAGCCTGTCTCCGGAAATGTTTTGGGTAGTTTGTAGGTTTCTTCTGCTGTCTTCTTACAGGAAGCCTGTCTCCGGAAATGTTTCGGGTAGTTTGTAGGTTTCTTCTGCTGTTTTTTTACAGGGAGCCTGTCTCCGGAAATGTTTCGGGTAGTTTGTAGGTTTCTTCTGCTGTTTTCTTACAGGGAGCCTGTCTCCGGAAATGTTTCGGGTAGTTTGTAGGTTTCTTCTGCTGTCTTCTTACAGGGAGCCTACCAATTGCTTACTTTATGAAAAAAGGCATTTTTAATACTAATATGGTAGCTTCAAAATAATTGCATGTTCCATAAGAGTGAAGTCAGGAAAATGAAATTAAAAACTTGTTTTTTTTTTCTTTATAGTATATATAGCCTTTACCCGCGGCTCCGCCCGCGCGAGATTTGTTTTCACGTTTTCCCAAGAGAAAATTTTTTTCGTTTTTTTTTCGGGATAAAATGTAGCCTATTTGTTAATTTAGGGTATAAACTATCTCCATTCCAAATTTCATCCAAATCCGTTCCGCGGTTTCAGCGTGAAGAAGTAACAAACATACTAACTCACACACGCACACACACACACACACACACACAAACTTTCGCATTTATAATATTAGTGGGATAATAATTTGAACACATTTGAAATTTTTAGGTATTAAGCTGCAACAAATAACGTTAAAAATTCCTGCTTTTCGAGGTTTTTTTAGGGGCTCACCTGGGTTTCATATTTTTTACTTGCAATTATAATTAACATAATTAACATGTAGTCTGTGAAAATTTTAACTGGCTACCCATAACGGCTAAAGCTGTATACCCCTATGACTGACATACAGATAGCAGAGGCTTAGTAACTAGGGTCCTTCGGGTAAGGAATCCTAAAAACTAGATACCCATATACAAATGCGATCATAGGATCTACGTAACCTTGCCACCTGCATCTCAATACAAAAGCCATAAGACTAATTAGCAATCCAAAACTTTACAGTGCAATAAATAAATAAACTGTCCATCCGTCCGTTAACAGGAGACTTTCCCAAAAAGTTTTTGTTCCAACCAACTCATTAACCAACAACCTTCGCTCATTAAGCGACTTAAAAACAAATTTCCAATGCATATACATGAATATACATGCTTTGACAAACACCACGGAATATATCTTTTACTTTACGATACTTTATAACAGAACGATAATAATAATTACCTGCCTTTAAGAGGCTATGTGAGTTTTATTTTTGTCAAATTTGTCAGTGAATGCAGTATCTTACAGTAAGGAAGCTGTTTATTCTTAGAGCTACACTAATGCAACACAGAAAAATCATTAAGAGGCTATGCGAATTTTATTTTTGTCAAATTTGTCAGTGAATGCAGTATCTTACAGTAAGGAAGCTGTTTATTCTTAGAGCTACACTAATGCAACACAGAAAAATCATTAAGAGGCTATGCGTATTTTATTTTTGTCAAATTTGTCAGTGAATGCAGTATCTTACAGTAAGGAAGCTGTTTATTCTTAGAGCTACACTAATGCAACACAGAAAAATCATTAAGAGGCTATGCGTATTTTTGTCAAATTTGTCAGTGAATGCAGTATCTTACAGTAAGGAAGCTGTTTATTCTTAGAGCTACACTAATGCAACACAGAAAAATCATGAAGAGGCTTTGCGAATTTTATTTTTGTCACTGTCACTCTAAGCAAAAACACGCTCAGTGCGAGAAGGGCGGATTCAGAGCGAAAGCGAAAAATGTTAGATTTATAGTTGTTATAAAAACTAAAATAGCTAGCATATTTTCAAATATCAAACCTCTAGATACTGTGAAAAAACACCTAATAAAATATTTTTGAGTTCTATATATGGTTCGTATTCGTCAAACGAGGAGAAAAAGTGTGTTTGAAGACCTCATTTCAACAATTATTTCTATCGAGGAAAATTTATCCAAACATGATTTCCAATTATTTCAAAACCCTATATTTTATAGTCAAAATGCATATACCAGAAATTTATTAAAACTTTCCGTGTCTTTCATGAAGTACACAGAAAAGAAACACCCGTATTTTTTTCGCATATCGCCTGTACAACATGCGAAGGTGCTGACTGCTGACACTTCAGAAAAAAAAATGTTTTACTTACTAGAATTATTATTAAAAATCTGCTCAATTAAATTGTTTAGAAACAATAGCAATGAACTTTTTTAAAATAGCCTTCTTTTGATAGACAACGTCTTCGATGAGCTAAAATTAAAATTTTACTAAAAACGGCCGCTTTTGGCATAAGTTAAAATTCTAAATACAAAACGGTTTAGATAATATTTTTTATTTATTATAATGTTTTATTTAGTATAAGGTTTTATTTAGTATAAGGTTTTAGAGCTTTTTCTTTTTTTTTTCTTACGATTATTTAGTTTTCATATATAATTGTTCATTAGGTTAAATTTCATTATAAAAATATATTTTATAGTAGTTTGAGTTTCATTCATTAATATTTTTAAATATAAATCGTGACATTAATGTAATTACATGTGATTTACGGCAATTAACCATAATATATTAATAATAATAACACCGATTCGGCGCAACAAAACTTGACTTAATTGACAGAACTAAACTTAATTTAAGTGTTCTGTCCTTTTCTTTCTGTATCGAAAAGAGAAAGACGGGACGCTCAAAATAAGGTTAGTCTTGTCAGTTGTGTTGCGCCGAATCGGTACCATTGTAATAGGTACATAATATATAAACATAATAAGCTACAAAAAGACATTGTTTCTGAAAACTTTGCTACGTGAAAATAGGTCTTTGCTATTTCTAGACGTTTACTTGAGCAGATTTTCAATAGTTATTTTAGCAAGTAACATAAGTTTTTTTTTTAAAGTGGGAGCAGTTTCACATGTTGTAACGCCTTAATTTAAACACTTCTTAAAAATAAAAACTTAAGACTGTGATCATAACAATAAGGATTTGATGAAATGCGGATTAATTATCATGATCCCACGGTGGGGTGCCCATCTTTAAAGTGATGCATAAATAACGCATTTGCCCCCCGAAACGGCAAAAAGCCATTTGCCGCTGGGTTTGCCCACCCCACGACACCGGCCTCGAGTCAGCGGGGTGTGTTGGACTGGTTGTAGTGTGAATTCGCCTTAATTCGAGGGAAATAGAGAAAGGATTCTTAGCATACAATGGATGAAGAAGCTATTATGGAGAAACTTTTAATTTAGGTTTAGTAAATATCTGCCGAGCGCTAGCTCAACGCGTAAAATAAAAATAAACTGTAGGTAAAATTGATTTGAAAGTACTTATGCCAAATAAATGTTCGACGGTTGGTTTTGCTTCTTTGTTTGTTTAAAATCATAATGATAAACATTTAATTTAATAATTATGAACACAACAAAAATAACTGTTTTAAGTATTTTCGAGATACATTTCGGCCCACTTTGGGGCCGGCATCAGTCGAAGAATACAGAATGACATGAAATAAATATAATAAAATAACGTGTAACAGAAAGGTGTAACCATATTTGAAGAGCTTAATCAGTCAATGGTAAAGAACAACTTTTACTATGGAACCTACCAGTTAAATCTCAAAAAAAAATCTGCCCTTCCATACATTTCGGACGAGCGGCATTCCATTTTTCTATGAAACAGTTAATATTTTTTTCGAGATTTAGGATGTGTTCCATAGTAAAAGTTGTTTTATACCATTAACCGAATAAGCTCTTCAAATATGGTTACACCTTTCTGTTACACGTTGTATACAGGGCGTCCCACGGCTATGTCACATGGAGGGAAAGTATCTTAAATACTGTAAATGGAACATTTTACTGAAAGAAGACATTATTTTAATTAAAAAAAAATTTAAATTGCATTCATAGATTTTTTAAATAGTTACATGGTTGAACTGGGAATCGTACCCGTTACATGAGAAAAATAATTACCCTGTAGCTTTATCATACTGATTGAAATGCTACATAAGGATTATTTTTTGCTAAATAACATAGTGTCAGAAATAAAAGGAAGACCATGAATTTTAACATTTTTAATACAAAATTAATCAATTTTTCTGGTGTAGCGAGTTCGATTCCCGGTTTAACCATGTAACTATTTAAAAATCTATGAATGCAGTTTAAATTGTTTTTTGAATTAAAATAATATCTTCTTTCAGTAAAATGTTCCATCTACAATTAAGGTACTTTCCCTCTATGTGGCATAGCCTTGGGACGCCCTGTATAACCTTATGGCTTCATGTCATTCTATATTCAAATCTTTCACTCATTCGACTGATACCGGCCCCAAAGTGGGCCGAAATATTATCTCGAAATTACTTTAAATTGTTATTTTTGTTGTGTTCATAATTACTAAATTAAATGAAAAGCCAATACCCCTATTGTGTGTTTATTTTGAAAGTGTAAACTAAAACTTAAATAACAATTTATATCTAAACTAAACACATTCAAAATTAAAATCAAGTACCTAACATAAAAATATTATATTATAAAAATAAAATTAAATATACCTAAAATATAAATATTACTAACAAATAATAAGAAAAAAAGAAAATGTTCGGCACCCATTAAAAAATCAAGTTAAATAAAATATGCTGCCCAGATCGCCGCCATCATTAGGAAAAGTACCAAAGAGGCTGGCGGCGTTGCCTGCTGGATCGATAATAAAGCCTATTATAGGCAAATATTAATGTTTTTTTAAACATAAACATAATAATAATAACAAGTTTTTATCAAGATTTTGCAATAACGCCGAAAAACATGTGTGCTCTAGTGGTTCGACCGTCCGGAGGTCACGGGGTCAAATCCAGTAGGGGCATGCTTATGTTTGGTCTACGTGCTTCAGAAGACCAGTTAAACTGTGGGTTGTAGTACGGCGATACTATCGATAAATTTAAATAACACTTTGAAAAAAAAAGTTTGTATGACGCCAGGGTAGGCACTGCCTACCCTAGGGTGAACATTTTCATACAAACTTTATTTTTTTTCAAAGTGTTATTTAAATATTTTGATATTTTTTCGATTGTCGAACTTGACCTTCTGATTGCTTTTCCGGAAAAAAGTTCTATGCACGCCACCCATCACGCTGGATTGTAATAACCATCAGTGAAACGTGGTTTTACGAGTGTAACAGAGACAACCCCTGGCAACCCTTCGCAGGTTCATGTCCTGACGATGTATGTATGTAAAAAACAAATGTATTTTCATGAAAACCCGTTAATTCATGGGGTTTTACCTTTTAATTAACTCATAACTCTGGTATCCTGAAACCTAGTACAATTTTTGTTACTCAGTTAGAATCACACACACACCCTCATACAGACTTTGTCACGCTTATTCATATATAACACACACCTCTTTATACATCCTTCACTGTGTTGGTGAGTCTTGTGTTTTTGTCATTGTATGTTATAAAATGAAATAATTATCCTGTTGTTAGTAGCTATTAATACATATGTAATTAGCATAGTAAAATCCCTTATTGGCAGTATATACAAATAAAATTTTCAAGTTACCACGCTTTGCATTGCTGTGGATTTTTGTTAGTAAATAAATTTAATTAAGTATAAGAATTCCTCAGACATAATAATTTAAAAATTTGGCAAAAATAACTTCATAGTGCTTCCGTGTTATGGAGAATTCTAGTATCGGAGCACACATATTCGAAATTATTATTATGTGCTAGGTTGTGCTATGTTGTGCTATGTGCTAGTCTAAGAAAGAATCTGTTAATGTGTCGGAAGCCTGCTTTGGGTATTATTAGTCCCAACATTTTTTTTCTCTATTTTTGTATTTTACTAACCTTAGGATAGGCCTAATTAAGTTTTTTCTGTAATACTAACCATTTAAGTAAATAAATAAATAAAATGTAACTGAAAAACCGGCCAAGTGCGAGTCGGACTCGCACACGAAGGCTTCCGTACCATTATCTATAAAAACGGCAAAAAAATCAATTCGGTTGTATGGGAGCCCCCTTAAATATTTATTTTATTCTGTTTTTTCGTATTTTTTGTTAAAGCGGCAGCAAAAATACATCATCTATGAAAATTTCAACTGTTTAACTATCACGTTTCATGAGATACAGCCTGGTGACAGACGGACGGACAGCGGAGTCTTAGTAATAGGGTCCCGACCCTTACCCTTTGGGTACGGAACCCTAAAAAACAATCTATCTACTGAGTGTTGACCGTGTTCTTCATTATGATTACCGATTCTTAGGTTAGTGATTAAAAAGATACAGACATCATCCCGGTTAAACATTGGTGTTGCACTAAAAATGGTCACTCCATATTCAACTTCTGCTTTTAAGAGGCCTCTGTTCACGGAGCTACATAACAGACTTACTTCCAGTAGAGTTATAGGAGTAGATGGAGCTGGGGCTCTACCGCGTAATTCTCAATTTAAAGCTTTTCCGTAGTATTTTATAATGAATAATTAAAATAAATACTAAAAACACCACGGAAAATCCTTAACATGAATTACAAAAACGCTTAGATTAAATTATGTTAAGGTGTGTTAATTCGAAAACCATTTCGAGTATTTTAGACCTTTTGGTCTAAAAAACCTCATGATGATGGATATTTCCACAAAAAAGCTGCTACTTCCATTTACCTTCGTGTGACATCACTTGAGAAATGGCTGTTTAGAAATGTGTCCTTTGCTATCAAGATAAATGTATAATAATTTGCTTCCGACTTATTTGACAGCTGGATGACAGATGAGTAGACATACAAAGTCAAACCACTTTTTTATAAGCAATCACACATCAATGTCTAAAATTCTCAAGTGACGTCATATCGGACAATTCTTTAAAAAATCATAAAAAAATTATGGTTAATTTGTATACCAAAATAATGACAACTATGTCCTAAAATTACGTAAATTCTCTGAATTTAAAAAAAATATATGGTTTAAAAATTAAGCCATGGGAATTATGGTGAAACAAAATACAAGTGATTATTGTTAAAAATCACTTTACAATATCAATGGTGAACTTAAATCATTTTACAACTATTCGCCATATAAATGGTGAATCCTGAATGGTATTACTACAATTCAAGTTTCACCAAGTGATGACAAATGCAAGATAATATTTGTAGGAGTTATAAATTATTTGAAATTACGATATAAACTCAAATAAATATGTACACTGGAAGTAGGTTTGTTGGAGAGCAATTGTGGCTAGCGAAACCTTAATAAATGACTTCAGTTTTACAAACCAGAAATGCAACATATCGTGCGAGACCTGTTCCAAATAATCGCCAGCAAGAATTTATATACGGCGCCAATTAGAAGGAGGTAGCTCGGAACGAGGCATTCCTTTCGGAGCTTTTAATAATTTTATCAAAATAAGGTTAACGCTTTGAAGTTTATTACTTAATAATAAAATCCTGTAGCTCGTTTTTTGAAGACATAAAATTGTCGCATGTGTCTGGGAGAATGCCCAAAGCGATTTTTTCAACTTTCCGCCACACATAATAATATTTAAATTTGGGCATCTTTTCTTAATGACCCGACTGCATATTTATAGTAGTTTCTAAAGGCAGCTAATGAAAAATTATTCTTATTTTACCTCCTCCAATTAATTAAGTAATCAACAAATGTAGAATTTAATGAATTTCATGATCTGCTACAACAACAAAACCTCAACAAAATTAGTGACTGATTAATCCTTCAGTATTATTGTCGGCTTAAATTAGTTTGTATTTGTGTGTGATCTAAATATGTATGTCATAATTATTATTTCAACATATTTATTATACTTAATAAAACAATTTCGCAAAGTAATTTTCGAATTCAAGGTTACTATTCAAGGTTTAAAATCATTAAATTATAAACTTATTTCTTTAACAACGTAATTCTTGAAATTTTCCGGCAGCCAATGTTGATATTTTAATGAAATTTGCATACGCCGAGCAGTGGAGGCTCGATGCGTGTGGCATGAAGGGGGCAAAAAGTAACTTTTGAAACCTGAAACAATAAATCAAAGTACAAAAACACGTGTTACCAAGGTCCGTTGTTTACACATAGCTCTCGACATTGTCGTGGAACCTAAAAACACTTACGATACGAATCCGAGGACCTTAAGGTCAAGATTCGAGTTGTGTACGTACTAAGGTGTTTGACTGTTACTTTTTTGTTTTTGATGTAATAAAAACGTATCAATCATACCAAAATAGATACATGAAATTTTCAGATTTCAACTGTTTGTAAACATACAGATTCTTACAGAATTTATTTATACGAATTACTCGCAATTTATAGTTTCATACACAACTTGAGACACGTTTTCGGCAGCAACGTTAGTTCTACATCAAACAAAAACTTGTGTGTTTCCATAGTTAAAATTTTTGTCACGTATAAATATTTAAATGAAAATAAAAAAAAATAAAAGTAAAAAAAGTAAAAGTGCCAAAAAAATACTTATAACTAAACACATTAAAATTATACATAGGTTTAAATAGAAGAAAAAAAGAATTTTAATCATTTCTGGCAAATAGTAGCATGCTCAGCAAACTGCCGATCTCATAGAAATCGAGCAGCGCTGATTTTCAGCATATCCCAGACAGAGGACATAATTTAAGAAAAAAATCAAATAAAGGCGCAGAAGGACGTGTAAAATTCAACACAAAAAATAAAAGTGAGAAAAGGAATAATAATATTAAAACAGTAGGTACATTTTAAATTTATTAGTACAGAGGTATTTAAGTAGTGTATAAATTCTAATGTGATATTAACGTAACTAGAACCATACATCAAATTATTTTCCTTTTTGTTTGCCATTTTTCTTCACAAAAAATGCGCAGCCACACTACTACATGCATACTACATCGTACACAAAGCTCATTAAAAAAAATTAGACTTATAATAGAATTTTCATTGAATCTAAAACTCAATAAAACTTTATTTTCATTTGCAATTTATATAATGCTAAGAAACGTAGCGCCTAATATCTATCTATGTATATTAACTTTGACAAAAACCACGACGTAGCGATTCTACTTTCCATGCTTTTTATTGCTACGACAAAGCTTAGTATTGCTAGAACGTATTAGTTAATCTGTACGTAGTTCTCACTCTTTGCAAAAATGTTAAACCAAAAGTACTTCCCCTTAACACTGTACACTGTAATATATACCGCTCCTTCCTCATTACCCTGCGACGACATGGCTGCAAACAAAAACCGAAAATGACATACAACAATATTATGTACATATCCCAAGCGAATCACTTAGCGAAATTGAGAAGTAAAGAGTATTAAGGGTTCCGTAAAACCACTGACATGCTGTTATCGCAGTCTCTCTGTAGCATTGTAGTTGGTGATCATTGAACCTTGTTCCTGGTCCCTGGCCGGGTCTCCGGTGTGGGTTCGGGCGGTTGATTGGATTTCACCTTGTATAATATATATTTTATCTATAATTTTAATCGTATATATATTGCTACATAAATTAAATAAACCTTTAATCTAGTTCATGTACATTTATTATTTTATTACATATATTTTTATGAGATTAATTTTGACTTGTGAAACGTGTATTATATATAACTACTTTGCAAAATAAACTACCTATTTGAATTTGAATTCATAGCAATTTGAACTGAAATTTGGTATCGAACAGTATCTCGAGAAAATTGGTAGTTTACTTTTGTAAAAAGTGTGTTAACCAGTTTTTTATTTTTAAATTTGAACTAATACGACATGACTATTGATAGAAGCAAAACAGATTCATTGGGCAGAGCAGCGATAGTTCAGTCGTTTGGACGCCAGACTCACAACCTTGACAACGAGATTCGAAACCTGGTGGCAGATTTTAGGAATTTATGTGCATAGTATTTATTTACATACCACTTTCTGAACTTGGTAAAGGAAAAAAACTGTGAGGTAGGCTTTGATTAATTTAGTGGAGGTAGGTAATTCTGCATGCTCCAAAAAGAGCATATTTGTGCCTGAAGAACGGTAATAAGGCTCAACCTCTATCACGTTGGGACGTTAAAATCGTCGGTAAAAAAAGGATGTTACAATTGTTATCTGTTTTGGTGTCCTATTGGAGACACCTCCGATATCTATAAGTATGCAGGTTGTATGGTATGACGATATGATTGTGGTATTGACAGAACCCACGCACTGTCAACGGTGTGTACTTGACGGACCTTTTTGCATAAAACCTCCCTAATTGATATCTCATCCAACGCTCTTTGGGTGGCGGCGCATTAAAATATCAATATTGAAATGACACCAACGATGCTACTGCAGCTTTTATGTTTCCAACAAAGTAGTTTTTTGGAAGAAAGGAATTAATTTTTTATGTGAGTACTTAATATATTTCAATGTGTTTCGATTTTCTTAATCAATGTTATTTCTTCAGTAACATAAAATCTGCAAGCGGAAGTTTAATTAAATAGCTCACGACTTTACCCAGGAGGTTGCCAAAAACTACAAATTGGGTTCTACTGCGATCCTGGCATACGTCATCGCTTCTTCCATGCATAATTTGAGTCATACGAGCCCTATTCTCTCCTCTTCTATTGATATAATAAATATCGAATGCCAAAATAGAGTCTTATTATATTTCAATATTACCGATTTATTTAGTGGTTTGAATTGTGAAAAACCCGTCTTTTTCTAATTAATCGAAACATAACACTTAAATTCAAAATTCACTCAATAGCTATTCAACAAAACCTTATTATATTTGTATTGTGTATACTGCCATCTCAAAGTTTCCAGTAGTTTTTTCACAGTAAAATAAAAAAAAATGGAGTTTTAAAAAGATTTGAAATCTAATTTACAGAAACCAATGGAAACTTTGCCATGGCAGCATATACAATACATAGATAATAAGATTTTGTTGAATAACTTTTGAATGAATTTTGAATTTAAGTGTTCTGTTTCGATTAATTAGAAAAAGGCGGGTATTTCACAATCCGGCTGCGATACCGCTCTTAACATGCCACAAACCAACCAAAGAACCATTCACCCAAAACAAATAGAAGCAGATGTTACATAACTAGACCAATTAAAAATAATATCGGTGATTGATCTCTATACAAAACAACCCTTTCTGTCAAAACAACTAATATTAGGATGATGTCTTATTTTTACACAAATTAGACGTTCTGATACACAGAAGTTTCTCTATCGATTGCGTGCATAGATTTAGTATATACTATTATATTTATGATTGCGTGAGGCAAGGGCGGGGGCGGATCCAGGATTAATTTCTGGGAGGGGCACAAGTGCCAGATAGGTAAGGAGTGTCCCCCATAGTAATGCATCATATTTTTGGGATTATTTCTTAATAAATGACACAAAAATAGATATAATAACTTAATAATAATAACTTTATTGATTAAAAAGTTACTAAAAATAAGTCACAAAGATTTAAACATTTAAAATTTCACAAACATAAATCAAATCTTTGACACCTGAGCTAAATCGAAGGATCTTATACTTTTATATATAATAATAATAATATATAATACTAAATAATACTTTTATAGAATTAAATGAAATTTGATGATAATTCTTGATTTAAACAAAACGACAGATGATGGCAGTCTGAATCTACTGAAACTGGTCGGCTATTCCGATCATAATATGTATCGAGGTGAGTCGTTTTAATTAAATTATAAATCCTAAAATAATACTTTTAATAAACGTTTTATTATGTGAAATTAGATGTTTCATGTTTTGTGAATAGCAACTTGTGGTAGTAGAAACGAATTTTAAGTTAATCTCAGCGCTTTGTTTTATTTGAACCGCCTGAGGGGGGGCATGCCCCTGTGCCTACAGGCTCCTGAGTCCGCCCCTGCCGTGACGTATTCTAAGGACAGTTTTTATTCCAAATTACTTTTAAGACGATGTATCTCAATAATAGGAGCCTACAAATTAAAAAGTCCCTACTATTTTTAATTCCAACAAAGAGACTAACAAAAAATTACCAACCCTTTTTTAGTTGAAACTTTTTATTAACAAAATGTTTCGATTCAATCAGTTGAACAGTGACAAAATACTTGAGGTTTCGTTCTTTTGTCTTGTCTTCCTCTGTTTGTGTAGAGATTTTGTCTCATGATATTATTTCAAACTAGCTTTCGCCCGCGGATAAGCCTGCGTTTACTCAAGCGTTTTCGGCTTGGCGGTTATGTAACCGACACCCCAATAGCCTATATAATGTTGACCGGGGTTACTACGGTGATAATAAATAAAACCGTATCCAAATCCGACGAATGGTTCTCAAGTTAAAACGGATAATACATAATTATCTACATACAGACAGACAGACTAAAATTGTTAGAACTGTACAGTTTCAGTATAACACTAATATACCATCTCATTTTAAAAAAATCGCAAAAAATTTCATGGGTAGACAGAACTCTTTTATTAATTATTATTAGAAAATATTTAAGTTGTACTCATTATTAAGACATCACTATCTTGGTGGCTCCGGGGATCTTGGCTGGGATAAGAAACGTTTATTATAAAAAAAAACTTTAAATGAAGATAAGATGCAAACGGATTCGTTTGCATAAGAGAATATTTTAATTATGTCAGTTTTGCTCCAGGTTTCTGAGGTGAAATATTTGGTTTATAGTGCAGTACAAGGCTGGATAAAGCATTAAGATATGCATTTGCCGATAAAAAAAACTTCAAGACTGTATAACTGTTACGCATACTTGTAATGTGACCATTTAAATTATAGATGAATGAATGAATTTATTTCGGAAAAGTACATAATGGAGTATTTTTGTACGTTGCATTATTATATTACTTAGGGCTATCTTACTTAGAGACCCCCTCGAAGTAATTCGGGGGAGAGTAAGAGGACAGCTCACAGGTAAAAAACCAGGAGGCCCACCATGCCTGGGACCGATGGATGGCGATATATCCATCCCTAATAGCCAGGCCTTATATGGAACAGACTGGTAACGGGCAGCGGCATCACTGGTGCGAGAGTTGCGGCACAGCGCTCACCAACAGCGCCCAGCATGTGTGAGTATGGGCAATTCTTCCAGGATGACCACCGGGAGTGGCAAAGTCCTGGAAACGCTTATGTCCAGCAGTGGAAGAACTAGGCTGATGGATGGATGAGTTAAGATAACTTAATTTAAATGCATTTAATTTGCTAACCTAGATAATATACTTCAACTAGCGACCCGCCCCGGCTTTGCACGGGTTTGTTTTATACGTATAAACCTTCCTCTTGAATCACTCTATCTATAAAAAAAACCGCATCAAAATCCGTTGCGTAGTTTTAAAGATCTAAGCATACTTAGGGACAGACAGTGGCAAGTGACTTTGTTTTATACTATGTAGTGATGATATATGAGACATTAATGCACATAATTATTAATGGGTAGCAAGGGTCAACAACTACACACCGTGCTAGTAAAAACTTTTTGACGGTCGTGTAGTTCGCCGTTCATAACCTTCAGTTGATTTGCAAGTAGTGTTCAGAGCATTTGAAATAAATAAATAAATATACCTAATAAATAGATGATAAACAAGTCGGTACATGATAATTTATTAATAAGGCAAATATTCGATATATTCGACTATTTGATGCTTTTGATTCTTCGTCCATCCATTCATCAGCCTAGTTCATCCACTGCTGGACATATTAAGCCTTTCCAGGACTTTGCCACTCCCGGCGGTCATCCTGGAAGAATTGCCCATACTCACACACGCTGGGCAGGCGGGTTGGTGAGTGCGGTGCCGGAACCCTGGCACCAGTGACGCCGCTGCCCGTCACCAGTCTGTTCCATATAAGGCCCAGCTATTAGGGATGGATATACCACAATCCATCGGTCCCAGGCATGGTGTGCCTCCTGGTTTTTGCCTGTGAGCTGTCCTCTTACTCTCCCCCGAATTTCTTCGAGGGGATTTCCAAGTAAGATGGTGGTATCTTCACAGTCGAGCCCGGCATCAGCTCTACCACCTGATATTTTTGATTCTTAGTATTATACGTGTTTTCAAATTGTCGTTTCAATATTTATTTCCATGACACCAACGAAAAAACAACCAAACTCAATCGAAGAGACAAAATTTCAATCGGTTCGTTACACCCAACAAAACGCTCACTGTGTGAAATATTATTAATGACCGACTTTTTGTCTGTCCTTAATTAAATTGTAACGTCTGAGCGAATTTCCCGAACCGTCCACCGAGGTGGTCCTTAACAGCGACAAGCGATGTTAGAACTTTATAATGTCTCGTAAAAGTAACATTTTAATGATTTTTAATTAAAAAGTACTCTTCTCATGGATTACGGCAACATTAAAGCCAGACCGTAAAATTTCGTAAGCGCGACATTTTTATTTATCGTCTTGGGAATTCTGGACACGTTCCGTTCTCGGCTATCTCTGAAATTGGGGTAATATTGTCGTTCCTCATTTAAATTATACTCTCGTCAAGTTGGTACCTTGTTAGTGCCTTCTAAGGTTGCGTAAGTGTCGCCAAATTGGCAGTTTCATTCACGAATTCACGAAGAAATTTGCCAAAGGCATAATTTTCACTTCTCTTGGAACACGCCGCTCATAAAGTATCATACTTAGAAAAATCCAAATTATTAAATTGAATATCTAAATTAGTGCTATTTTACTCTAAAATCCAGTTACGTAGTTTTTAAAACATTGGGGCAAACCATATAAAATCTAAATTAATTTCTTAATAGTCACAATGATTCGGCCACAATGCACAGAAGGACCATAAAGAACAAAAATAAGTCATTAAATTGATGATCGGCCATATCCTTCCACAAAAGGGCGTTAATAAGGAGAATTAATTCATATTTGTTGGTAATTAAGTAATTTTCATGCTAGAGCGGCAAGGCTTCTATGGTTGTTTTATATTGATGTTAATAAACTAGTATTTAAGAAAAACACCACACTACCGTATACAAGATGACATTTTGATCATCGTCCAAATTCGTACTGGAAGGCTTGGTAAGTGATCAGCATCATGAATCGATAACAATTTTTGTGAAATTCGTTTAATGAAATTTCGAATCCCCATAGTAATTCACTCCCAGTCCTGAGTGAATCACTATGGGCAGTCGAAATTTCATTTTATGAATTTTACAAAAATTGTTGTTTGTTCATGATGCTGATCATTTACCAAGGCTCAAGTATGAATTTGGACGATGTTCACAAGTTTACCTTGTATATATTCAATACGGAGAATCGACCCTTAAATGGCTTAAAGAGCAAAAACCTTTTTTTTTTAAATATATTTTGATTGAAAATTATGTCGCGATGGCAGCAAAAATTTTAGATGTAGGCGCAACTATTTCTAATTTTGAAGAATAGTATGTTTCATGAAGTGAAAAGTGTAAACCAAATGCAAAGTTACGTATAGAAAGTTGTACAAAGAAAACACGAGATCCCACCACACTGACTCAATTTTTTACCGCAACCTAGACTCCCCATGAGCCCCATACAAAGACGGTCTGAGTCTAATTTCGCAGCAAGACGTCTTCGGCTGCCATCTATATATCTATAGGTAGGAATCATTAATCAAGGTCACATTAAGCGCTTGGTATCTCTCATTAACTTGATTCGATTCACTTGATTTGCTCCTGAATAGCCTTTTTAAGAATTGAGTGAACTGATGTAAAAGTGGTTTAATTTATATGGAGCCATGTCAATTTAAAACCTCAAATTTGCTGGATAAACATAGCAGAAATATATTACTTTCCTTTCCTTTATTTAGGTATTTATTATAATTATTCTTGCTTTATATTTCACTATTTTAAACAAATCTCGAATAGTAATATTTATATTTTACTAACGACCCGCTCCGGCTTTGCACGGGCATGTATTATACATAAAAACCTCCATCTTAAATCATTCTATCTGTAAAAAAACCGCATCAAAATCCGTTGCGTAGTTTTAAAGATATAAGCAAACATAGGGACAGACAGACAGCGGGAAGCGACTTTGTTTTATACTATGTAGTGATAGTGATTATATAGTATAATAAAAGAGCTTATATGACTAGATTGATGGATGTGCACGAGACGAAACAGGTGTGTCAGGATCGTAATAGATGGAAATCTGTAGTCGTTTCCTACCCCTCTGGTATGTATGTATGTATATATAATATATTCGATACATGAACAAATTTTAGTGTTCTGTTTTACTGCAATGGGTTGAAAATTTACGCGTTTAAATTTTCAAATGAAGCGTTTTTTAATCAAAGGGTCGAAAAGGAATATAATAATGCTGCTTTGATGAGATACCGTTGTCCGTCCGTCCGTTTTTATATCGGTTGTAAATGAAAAAATAAATTACCTGCCCATACTTTTAAAATAGGTTTTCAAAATTAAAAAGAAATTAACATTATATCATTGCAGTAAAGAAACACAGAAAGATCCAGGTTCAGAGCTCCTCACATCCAGATTTACTTTCCTTTCTGCGTTTCTATACTGCAATGATATAATGTGAATGTATATCTCCTTACGATGGATAAATCGCCAAGTATTCAAACATAGGAAGTGATTTCTAATAAAAAGTTTATAACAAGAAATGTTAAAATAATTTTTGGCTTTTTAAACCCTCAGCTTTAAAACTTTTATTTGTTATGTTGTATTCATTTCTCCGCAAAAGATAGAACGAAATTAGGAAAAAAATCTCAAAACATTTACCTATTTGATAAAAATATTTTTCGAATATCGAAAAAAAACATTTGATCTTTATAGTATTATTTGTTTTTGAATGAAATTGCATATATTGAAAACCTGATTTAAAAGATAGATAGTCGTGCTATATCAAATAATATAGATAAAATCTTTAAAGAAATGAAAAAAAAATGTATGTCCTCCCCTTACCCCCTTACCTCCGAAATTTAAAAAAAATATCACAAATTTTGTAAACGTTTCAGGAAAAAATAATACGGCAATAGAAAAGATAAAATTTTTAATCCATAATAAGTTTTTATTATTTATTTATCCAGAGATATAATAATATATTATTTTCGTCTCTACATCTTTACAACAGAGTGTTTGTTCAACACAGCTACAGGTTGCTCGCCCTTCGTGTTGCGAATACTAATGAATAATGAACTATTTTACTTCTTCTTTATTTTTATTTAGTTACCCATTAAATACGGTGTAATGTAACTGCATTGTTACCTACAAGCATTTAGTTAAATGTAGAAGCAAACAAGAGTTTCAAAGAAGAAATTATAGTAAAAGATTCAGCTGAAAATTTACTTGGCTCTTCCGAGTTTTGTAACTATTTGATACACCGACTAGTAATGAATATATGAAGATTCACGAGGACGTCGTTTTTCATATATTGAATAATAATAACAACATGCAGAAGATTTTAGTAGATCTTGGTGGAAAAAACTCAATAAGTAGCTGGCCCGTGCTAGGCAGTTATACGGGTTTGACACAAAGATTTCAAAAGTAAAGATAAGCCCTTACCGTACTATGACAGCATCAATATGATTCCACCTTTAAATGGGTGATGCTCACCCGTTTGGAATCAGTGCTCATCTGAACACAGTGATAGTTGGACGCCTTAAGTGCACTTAAAGTTAATCATTTTAACAACTTTAGTAGTCTGATCAGTTTGCTGACCGTAGGTAGACAGATTGCGCACTCATAAGTGTGCACGCGTCGGCATTATGTTAAAGCACACATTCAAAAACAATGCAATAGATTTTAGGTGCCAGGGCTCATCTAAACTTTTGAAATCTTTGGTTTGACATATAAGATTTATTTTTTCATCTTGTAATGCCTTCTAATAATTTTTGATTTTCTTAAGCGATTATTTCTCTATAAATCATACAAACTTATTGTAGAAGAAATTAAGAAATCTATACTTTTAGAGATGTATATCTGCTTCTGTTACGATCATGGGACACTATTTTCGCTTCCATCACGTTTTTTAATTGCCGTTCGTTGCTCTTTACTTGGCTTTTTATTCAGGTTGTCTTAAGGCGATACGTAAAAGTTTTAGCGTCCCTGTTTACTCCATATGCGAAAAAACCCTCAGTGCGAGTGGGACGGATTCGTGGAAAAGTCGCAAAAAGTCGTTTTTTTTATTAAAATAAAATGTACTAAGCTATTTTGTCAAAAAGATTTCCAAGGAGACTTTACAAATACATAATATCTACATTTTGAATGCAATTTCACAATGAAATTAGTTAGGATTTCAGAATTACAGGAAAAAATAGAACAATTTAGAGGTCCTTTCGGAATTAAATTCGATCGAGAAAATTTCATCCAATCGCGTTTTCGTTTAGTGAGAATCTTAATCAAATACTCAATAAAAATTTACCCAAAAATGAAATACGTAGATGACGTTATAGTGGAGTAAATGGATTCGAAAAAAACCCATTTTTATTTTGGTATCGCCTTAAGATGGAAAAAAACTGAATGTAAACGTCATATTTACACATTTGAAATGGATTCCGTACAATTTTAAGATTGAAAATCTGCTTGACGTAGAAACAATAATATTAAAGCTATTTTTTATAGTTACAAATTGATGAGAGCCTAAGCTAGTATGGAGACATTTTGGGGGGGTTATAACATAAATCTAAAAGTAAACCACGAATGAAAAAGAAGAAAATATATTACTTTATGAGCCAGTAAAGGAAGGAAAACCGTTGGGGCAGGTGCCGCAGGACATCTGCGCAGCAGACACACTGCTCGGCACGTGACCAGCCCCATTGCAATTCTTAGAAAGTATATTCACCTCTGTCACCACTCCTTATGAGCTATGTTTGATCATCAACATAAATCTGGAAGGCGCCAACCTGAAAACTTCGTGATCCGCTTCGGAATAGGGTTGAAATTAAATGTAATAAGAAGGTCTTATATAAACCCCAAAGAATTTTAATGTATACTACCAAACACGCTGTTTGCAATCAAAACTATGGTGAAGCAATAGAACCCTAGACTCACGGTAGACCTATTGCCTCGCTCACAATCAGTGCGCAACTATTCGGTGCGGTACAGCTTGTCCATACATATTTCGTGGGCAGATCGTAGAATTGGACCAATCATAAAGTATGAAATCCAAATATTTCATCAAAAGTCAAAAATAAGTGCGACGACGAGCGCTCCGTGTTGGGTTAACATTGAAATAAATTTGGGGAGCCGAGCGAAGCGGGGCGAGCCGGGCGGAGCGGGGCGACCCTCCTAGGTTGAACAAAAATATGATCTGCCTTGGCAGATCAGGCAGATCATGATATGCCCAATTCTACGACGTGCCGATGACCATACAAGTCTTTAGTAAAATCCAATTTCGTTCGGTCTTCTAAATAAAGTGTACTTGATATGTGAAGTTGGAAAGCAGGATAGAATTTTGCTTGCGGGACATATTAATGACGAACTTTTTTGGCAAGCAGCGATAGCTCAGTCGGTAAAACTCTCAATCTTAAGAACCACGATTCGTATTCTGCCCGGTAAAGCACGACCAATGATTTTTATGCAATCTTTTTGTATTTGTATTCTTATCACTTACGATAAGGCTCACGTTGGGACATGAAAACCGTCGTTGAAAAGAGGGTTTATGAGTTTCGACTTGGTAGGTAAAGGTCGTGACAATAAGTCATATTGTTTTTGACTAAGTAATATGCAGGAGCATGCGCGCACGCACCAATTTCTTGAAACAATTTTCGCGAACGCCAATCTTGACGCACGCGCGACAGGTTATTTTCAATAATAAATCGACGTTCTGAACACACCCGGCCTCTCGGGGTTTGTTCGGTAGATAGCCTGAAATTATCGAAGAAAGGGCGTGTTTGGAACAACGGTTTTTCGGAGCGACTCTTGAATTTTTATTGCAGTAGCAGGAAGGATCGAATATGACCGTTATTAAGCTTTTGTCTGACGATTGCGCTGCCCGTTTTGAAACATTTTAGTGAGTTTCCTGTGCTGCATAATGTTCAAAAAAGGAACGTCAGTTTTAAGAGCATTGTGCTCGCCCAAACTCCCAAATATGCGCTGAATTTGAATTTTGTAACTTATCCCGTACAAAATCCATGACTTGAATCTAATACATTTACTAAAATCAAATACACACAAAAGATTTTACGTTTTAAAGGAAATGATGGTAACCATGTACTTCCATACTGCAATAAGGTAAAATATTGCAACATCAAAATCAGTTCTATAAGTACTAGTTTATCCGATGTTATAATGTTACATTATATCACCGCGATTCTGCGCTGCAATTGGCCCAATTTATTATAAAACAGCTAGAGAGCCACACAAAAACAGAGAGGAGAAATAAGTCCCGACCTTATTTATAAAGTCACGCCCTTTTTAAAAGCAGCATTAGCGGACGACGCACCCGATGTTCATGAACGAGTGTTCTTCTTCTCATTTTTCGTGAAATTGTTAGTCGTAGATAAAATATTGTGTGCATAATTAAACATTATTTAGGCACTCGTGCAAAACTATTACGAAACTCACTTTAAACAAGCACTCGTGTCCCAATATCTCAAATTATGTTACAGTTGCATAAAATAGTAAAATATTACACTCCAGGGGCTCTACCGCGTAATTCTCATTTGTATCAACTTCAAGCAAATGCATGCGAAATCCAACGCGTGCAAAAGAGATGGCACGTTAGGCGCGCGTCGTCGCACGCACGTCAAATTTCAATCTCAAGTTGATGTTGATGAAAATGAGAATTACGCGGTAGACCCACAGGACTTTTAAACGCTTGTAACTTTTGTGTGTATTTAATTTTGGTAAATTAATTTGAAAGTCATGGACATTAATGTACGAGATAAGTTACATAAATTTAAAATCATCAGCGAACAAAGAGCTTCGGAGTTTTGGTGAACACGGTTCCTTTAAGGGCCTTACTATTGCCAAATGGGTACTTTCTAAAGCCTACTCCTCGTTTATGGCCAAACCAAAAATAATGAAAAAATCTATTATGAATAATCAACTCTTAGACAACATATGCAACATTTTGCTTTTTCATACCACCAAAACTTCTACATGAATTTTTTTTTTACTGAATGGTGTTTTTTGACTTCAAATTCCCTACTGCTCCTGAGTGGCTTGGTCGATTGAATTCATATATACTTTGATAAATAGATAAACTTGATTGCTATAAACATAACATAAGATTATTCAATCGAGTAATCACGTCCAAGTGAAAAGTATAATTTTCTCCTATTTCGCCCTATCAAGGACGCAGCGAGCGTCGTAACAGCCACTATGCATTGCGCGCTGATATGAACGTTATTTCAATGTCGTTTCCGTTGATATTTGTAGTGACAAATATCGAGCTGCTAATTTGGCGAAGGTAATCGCCTTAAGGACGCGATGTCAAATTTCACACCATTATATGGAACCGTTTTGAGTAACGATAAGCAGATCTGCAAAATATCATTCCTCCATATCAGCTATGGGATTTTTTTATAAAATCGGGTTATCTTGTGGACAAAATTTATGCTGTCACTTAGCAAAACCCCTTTTTTGTCGGAGACTGAAATCACACGTCGCCGCAAACCACGCATTAACATCTATCAACACCTCAACCGAATATTATCGCCGAATATTGAAATAATTGAATAACAATTTTCCCTGGAATATATGCATTCCATAAATAAGCGTTCAGCAAAAAAAGTTGCAAAAAAAAAACATAATGTTTAAAATGAGGCGTCGGCTTGTTAAAAAGCTATTAATAAAAAGTTTCAAATGATTCCAATAAACGTTTTAACACCTTTTCTCTAAAGGTATCATTAGCCTCATTATTGCGTGTTCAAAGCGTCCTTTTCACTTCGATTCCTTAATTTTAATTGAGCCCAAATCGGGTTCGTTTTTGTATAAATATTGATGGTGTAGGACCGTTATTGACAATATTTACAGTTATTTCTTAATTTGCAGTCAGTGGGGAAGTCGACGTGCGGTTACAATGTACGAGTGGAAAAGCGAACATTAATGTCGAATTGAATTAATTCATGCGAGGTTTAATAAAGCAATCAAGGAGTTCATTAAAGTTTTTTTTTATCCGTGCACTTTATGTCAACCACCAACCGCGAGTCCATCGCCGCACAGTGCAAGTCCGGAACCACGCCACTGGACAAATATTTAAGGCCCTTACCTTTGCCAAATGGGTACTTTCTAAAGCCTACTCCTCGTTTATGGCCAAACCAAAAATAATGAAAAAATCTATTATGAATAATCAACTCTTAGACAACATATGCAACAGTTTTCTTTTTCATACCACCAAAACTTCTACATTAATTTTTTTTTTACTGAATGGTGTTTTTTGACCTCAAATTCCCTACTGCTCCTGAGTTGCTTGGCCGATTGAATTCATCTATGCTTTGATAAATAGATAAACTTTATAGCTATAAACATAACATAAGATTATTCAATCGAGTAATCACGTCCGAGTGAAAAGTATAATTTTCTCCTATTTCGCCCTCTCAAGGACGCAGCGAGCGTCGTAACAGCCGCTTTGCATTGCGCGCTGATATGAACGTTATTTCAATGTCGTTTCCGTTGATATTCGTGGTGACAAATATCGAGCTGCTAATTTGGCGAAGGTAATCGCCTTAACAACATCACGACGCAGATATCCGCTAACCCTCTTATTTCTCATCATCGCTAAAACAATAAATCGCAGTCATATTAAAAAGGATATTATGATAATACAGAATGTTTAAGTTTGATACTCCTTTGGCACGAGTATTGTGGGCAAAAAATATTGAGAAGCCTCTTTGGTTAAAAGAGCACTAGTTCTCTTTGTCTTAAAGTAGGTAAGTTAATTATATTTAGTTAATAATTTGTAAAGATTATTAGGAAAGTTACTTTTTATTATTGAATTTACTAATTGATTTGTGTTTGTGTATGTTATATATTTTGTTGATTGTTTATTTTTATATAAAATTCTCTTTTCCGCTAAGGTTTGCTGAAAGAAATATCTTTTGAAAGATATAAGTGCGCCTGTGTACGTAGCTTTGAATCACCTATGTGTCATTATATTTTTTGTGTGTACAATAAAGAATAAAGAATAATGCTACTCTTAATAGTAGTTCCGTAACAAGGTGATCCTGTCAGGTTTTATTTTCCCATATGTTAGATTATACTTGTAAGGAATTGAAGTTTCATAAGAGAAACCCTTATTTGTTCAAGAAAATCCTCTTTAACTTTCAAATATCCAGTGCTCATTAAAAAAGTTTACCGTGTCATATTTTAAATGGTATTGTTTATCATCAAGCCGATTTAATTCGGAACGAGGTAAATATGGGCTATAAAATTAGGGTTGACCAATTTCGATCGATTATTATTATGCTTTTGTTTCAAATTTAGAAGTGGAACACGTTTTTAAACTACAAGTTAAATCTCAGGATATTAATTGAAAGCAGGCAACGAAAGTCAAACAATTTAAACACTGTGCGCGGAGAGCGTACGCGCATATATCGATTCAATAATCGATACGTACTAATTGGAACTCTGTTTTAACTAATTAGAATAACTTGTGGATTTCCTTTCTCGATTTATTTCGGTGGTGCACCTCGATAGAGCGGGGCTGTCTTTATCTTTTTGATACATTATTGAAAACAGAATAATTAAAGTAATTATTTGTTTACTAAGCCGTGACAGTGAATTTACGCAATTTTTATGTGCTCGGAGCATTTGACATACCAACTATACACTATGTACGGGCGCCAGCATGACAGGCTATCTTTTGGCAGTTCTTATTACGAAGTTATAGCCATTCAAATCGTTTTCAAATAGGAAGCTTAAACTGCAGGCGCCTGTGCATAACGCACTAAATTATAATTTATTACAAAATTAACAGAAATTTCTGATTAAAAAAGTCAATTTTTACTGCATTGATTCCTGGGGTGGTGCTGCCAAAACAAAAATTTTACAGCTGGAAAGAGCTCAGCGTATGGTTATTAAAGTAATGTTGAAGAAACCATTTCGGTCTGACACAGACCTTCTTCATCAAGAAAGTGGAATACTAAGTGTTCGTAGACTTTCTATCTCCAATATTCTAACAAAATTGTCATTTCAAGAGGTGGCATCAACCGCCAATGAAAACAAAGGCAGCAGGTCAGTTAGACTTGAGGGTAAACTTAAAGTCCCCAGAGTAAGCTCTGCATTTGCTAACCGTTTTAAAAACTTTTTGGGTCCATTCATTTACAATCAAATTAACAAAGAAATACCTCTAGAAAATAAAACTAAATTAAAACATAATTTAATAAGAAAACTCCGTACTTGGCTTTTATCAAAATCTTATGATAGCATTGAAAAACTTTTGCATATCGAATCTTAGCATTAAATAAACTTTTCATTCCCCCCTTCCTGCCCATATATATATATAAAATATATATATATATATATTATTTTTTCTAGTGATTTACATGTTATACATTGCTCACGGACACTTCTTTCTATAGGTACCCACATACATATAAGCGAAAACTTCATTTATCACTTATAGAAAAACTATTTCCCATTAGGTAACACATTTACACTTAATCGTATATTTATATATGATATCATAAACTAATCATACACTTAGGTACAATTTACAAAATAAAACAACTGTTTATATTACTTATAGCACTGGGCGCCCTTTGGCGAAAATAACTTCATAGTGCTTCCGTGTTACGGAGAACTCTAGTATCGGAGCACACATATTCGAAACTATTATTATGTGCTAGGTTGTTAGTTTTACAGTCTGAGAAAGAATCTGTTAATGTGTCGGAAGCCTGCTTTGGGTATTATTAGTCCCAAATTCTTTTTTTTCTCTATTTTTGTATTTTACTAACCCTAGGATAGGCCTAATTAAGTTTTTCTGTAATACTAACCATTTAAGTAAATAAATAAAAAAAAAAAAAAATTATTTGCCTAGTATTGTATCATCTAAGCAAGAGTTATTGTAAAATAAAAATGCATTAAGGTTAAACGTCAGTTGCTCGGTAAAAAGTGCACAACCTGATTTTGTTTTCCTTGTTTAGAAATTATAACTGAAAAAGATTGGTCTATGGCAATGCACGCCAATAGTTTAATATAAGTTGGAGTTATGACTCAACAGCTTGAAATTGAATGCACAATTAGCTATGACTTTGTCAAAACAAAGTTAAAACATAATTTTAAGCTTGTTTAGACTAAATCATGACAAATTGTGTTTTTACTTAGAACTGCTGATTTATAAACCTAACTTATACTGAACTATTGGCGTGAATTGCCACAAACCAATATATTTTTCACTTTTAACTTCTTTACCAGAAAAACAAAGTTAGGTTGTGCACTTTTTACCGAGCGACTGGCGTTTAACTTTAAAGGCTATTTTGTAAACTAATACTTTAAAAATTACCACTTTTTAGGCATCTTTGAATGCGTCGTAAAATAAGCGTTTAAAACCGCAATCTAAATATCGAAGCCTGACTGATGTGCAAAAAAGTAAAATTCCAGACGCGTATACAATAGTATACATGACATCGAGTGGTGTAAACAATGCAAATAAATGTATACGATGTCAATTTAAATAAACATTTAATAAATTCGTATGCTCCGTGCAACGCCGAAGGTGACTTATAGACAGCATTAAAATCATCGCGGACTGAATAAAAATGCTTTATTTAAATATCGAGCATCTTGGGCGATAATACACTAATAAATAAGAGGTTTTATTACTTAGTTACGATAAAGTTGTACATTTTTCACTGCATGTTTTAAAATGGTAGTGGCGCATTAATTCGGTCTTTTGGCTCCCGGACGAAACGAGAAAAAATTGTATTTAATTTAATAAATTTATTTAAGACACAAGATTGGCATGTAAAACATGAATTATTATAAACCTTTTACTTACTCATAATGTTAGTTTAACCCATTTATTACACTAAATATTATTAGAGTGCAATACAAACTAGAAAAGATCAATCAGAAACAAACCGAAAGACAAGAATATGAAAAAATTCCCCGGGCCAGGATTCGAACTTTTCAAATCTTGTCTAGTTTGTATTGCACTCTAATAATATTTAGAGGATTCATAGCGATGGATTTCGCAAAAATAAACATAATCTCATTTATTACTCATTTGTTACTCTTTTGATAACAAAAAACACACCAACAACAAAAAACAACAAGTGGTTACTCTACAGGTGAGTTTTTGTAATTACCATGCACTATTAAGACTGTACCTGAGCCTAGAGCATGACCAACGCCAGGCTATCTAGGATTCGTTTGAAGAAATTCGGACTCTCCTTGTATTGAAAAAAATATATTTGGTTTATTAATCTTTTCTCTAGGGATCTTACGTATAACCAATGTTCTAAGATTTAAACTTTTGTCAAAAAAAAATGTTTTGCACCCTCGTTATTTTTGGTTTTCAAACGTTCGCTTCAAGAACGCGGTTAAGAGATCAACTAGATTTTTTTTTCATAAAATAGGTAATAGAAATATGAAGGTATACAAAATATTTCAGTATTAGCTAAAAACACACCAATTTGTTGTTTCGCTGCGTGATCACTAGTATTACGCGTCCAAGAAAAAAAGTGCAAAGAGCCAACATATAATCGCCTCTATGAAAAGCAAATAAAGTCTTTGCCATTAGACTTATTGTGCTGGACGGGTAATAAAAAAAGTTGCTAGGGTATGCCATCCTCTTAAAATCAAAAGCGGCGGTAGCTCAGGGGTAGAACGCTGGACTCCCAATCTTGAGATCCAGGTTCGATCCTCGCTCGGGCATGCACCAATGAGTTTTTTGGAATTTATATTGTGTTAACACTTGCTGACCAATGAAGGAAAACTTCGTGAGGAAACCTGCATGCCCTAAAAAGATTGTATTTGTGCCCGAAGAACGGCGATAAGGGTCACCATGTTTTAACGTAATAATCGTCAGTGAAACGCGGGTGTACCGAGTGTGGACTGTCTTACATTTCACAGTTAACACTGGGAACACATCTGATACCTCTCGGGGAGTCATGTAATGAGTTCGTGACGATGTATTATAAAATTTATAAACCAAGAAAAAAAATAGGTTATGTCAATGAAGTGAAACAACAAAGGCGAGAGCGGACATGAAGTTCCTACTGCAATTACTTCTTCATATATCCAAGCTCATTTAGATGTTTTCAAATTGTTAATGATAATTCAATACATAAAATTATATTAATAAGATATTTATGATACGAAAACCGTTTCGAGGAATAGCTGTCCTTAAATGTTTCTATATAAAAAAAAATTAGTAGACAGATTTTAAAATAAGCGTGTTTATTTTAATACATGAAAAAAAAAGCCATGTCTTTCATTTAACCTTCAGTGACGTCATCACTACACATTCCTTACGAAAAAAAAAAACTTGAACGCATCCTAAGTCTGACAAGGATCCAACCAATCAACCTTTAATTATGACATCTTTCTCTAAATACTTTTTTTACTGTTTTAATATATATATATATATATATACAGATTTTTATGAATGTTATAGTTGAAATTAAATAAAAAATAAAACTTTCGATATATATTTCGACCCACTTGGGGCCGTCGTCAGTCGAATATGGAATAAATAGATAAAATAGAGTTAACAATAAAATTAAAAAAGAAAAAAACTTAACCTATTTTCTTAACCTATTTCATTCACCTTTTTGCTCTCATCTGGTGAAGGTAGAGAAGGGTGTGTCTGTCGGTCAGTGTTGTCTGTTTAGTCCGGCTCCGTAGTGGGCACCAAGTGACCAAATGTAAGACGATTCCCAAGTTCTCAGTTCAATGTCAGTCAAAGGGGGGTGAATATTCTCTAAATACTAAAATACTTATAAAATCGGTTAAAAAACCACGAAAAACATCGTCATTGAATGACGTCACTGAAGGTTAAATGAAATACATCAATTTTTTTCATTTATTAAAAGAAACACGCTTATTTTAAAATCTTTCTACAATTTTATTTATATAGAAACATTTAAGGATTACTTAGATATAAAATATTACGTACATTCCCTTTACTTCAAATACCACTTGCACACACACAATTTTGCACGTTTACGGCAAAAAAGGATCGTAACTATTCAAACATTTAACATTTAAAACTTAATTATACTCTAAATATTACTCGTATTAGAGTGCATTACAAACTAGAAGATATCAATCAGAAACAAATCCAAAGACATGAATTTGAATAAATTCCCTGGGCAATCTTAGTTAATGAGAACTGTGAATTTCTTAACTGTCTGAAGCAATAATATTGTAGCGATGACAGCGCCATCTGTTTCTTAAGAACAAGTCGTGAAATCACATAACGCCCTCGTGAGCGTTCTGTATGTGCAGTACAAGCTAGTATATCAAGCAGATGCAAAAATAACAGTGGACAAGTATGATGGAAGAATTCGCCGGTCTACGTAAGAACCTCGGTGGCGCAATTGGTAGCGCGCTTGTCTTGATAACAAGGGGTCGCAGGTTCGAATCCTGGCCCGGGGAATATTTGTCAAATTCTTGTCTTTGGATTTGTTCCTGATTGATATTTTCTAGTTTGTAATGCACTCTAATAATATTTAGAGTATTCATAGCGATAGATTTCGCAAAATAAACATAATCTTACTTATATTCATTAATTATTACTTTACACAAAATACTAGGTACCTAAATATAAAGGTACAAGTTTTAGTGGTACTATTGCTATTTAAATAGCTATTCCCATGATTATTGTCAACCATTAAGTGATTAACACCACAAACAACACGGAAGTGTGATTGTTCACGCACCATGTTTACCGCACCATGTTAACGCAGATTGCTCGCGCCCCTGTTATTTAGCCATGTTTTTTACAAAATACCCACAATTAAACTGAAGGGGTGTACCTTGTCAACCATGGCTATTTCCCACCACCTGACATATCGTCACATCAATAGATATGAGTAGGTGTCTAAATGCTTAATGTTTGTCAAATTACACCGCCAGCGAAATAGTTTTTGATTTGTTGAATGTTCTCACGCATTACTAAACAATTTTAACGGCTATGACACCCCTACAGGAACTGCTATAGGTATATATACAACATAATTGAAAGCTGGGACAAAGACGGTTTGCGGGGCGAGAGAGTACAGATGAGTACCAAAGTGTTAATTGGACCACTAAGATTATGACATAAATATCCTATTACAATCAATTGATAAGTTGAGTTGATAACTGGCTAATTGACCTATTTTTTAACCGTGACATCTAATTTTGAAATCTCTCATAAATAATAACAATTCATTGTTTTTCTTATTTGAATCTGAATCTAGTCAGATTTTACAGATTTTGAGTCCAAGTGACGTATTTTAGTATAGTGTTCAGTGTATGTACTAACTATATAATATGTATTAAAAAACAAACGGTTCACGTTACGTTACAACTTTACTAAAAACCGTTCGATTTCAGTTAGATTTGTCGTTCAACTTGTCACAAGTAGTTTGAAAATGGAGAGGGTCACACGTGTCATGCGTTCGTAGAGTAAATATGGCGGAAGCTATTTATTGGAATGATTTAAATTTATGTCAAGTTAATACATGGACATCGTTCTGTCTGTCACCTTTGCTATCTCTCCGCACCTCATAGCTACCCCGGCTCTCAGTTAAGTTGTATTCCTATGCTAAGAATCCTGTCGTGCTGGTATCCGAACAGAAAAGTTTTGATCAGTAATCAATTTGATCAATAATTTTACTTCAATTGTTAGTATAAGTTTCTGTTAATTTAAATATATATTATTATTGTAAATTATTTTTTTTCATAAATTTTGATTAATTTGATGTAAACATAACTAATATTTTCTTATAAATTCAACCAATAATTTGTAACGCAAATTTTAAGTCATTTGTGGTATACACATATTATAACAAAATTTTCCTATGTATCCTGATTGTATTGCATGCTGTGTTCACCTTTAATTGTCTAGGCATATAACTAAAAATGTATATTTAATTTTACAATGTATTTACTTATGTACAGGTGTTCCTAATAAATAAAAATCTAAAAAAAAAATAATCTAAAAATCAGTCAAGGAACTCAAAATGAAGTAAGATTCGCGAATCTATCTGACTGTAATGTAATACTAAAACGATTAACGTTATAAAAAATAATAATGCAACGATCGTAGCCGTGTGTAAAACAAGTCTTGTCTTAAATAACTTAACATGTTTTTGGTGCTCCTTAAAATAATTACGTTGATTTGAACGATTTAGCGCCGCCGTATTCGCTTAATTAAAAAGCATGTTTATTCAACCCTACTGAGTTGTTTTGCGTACTTGCAATAAACTGATAGAATAACCGAGCTCCCAAGCTTAACTAATAACGAAGCCTGAAGGCCTTCTTTCTCGTACGAGTAATGAGACTTAAGGCACTACACACAGTGGCGTGCACAGAACTTTTTTCCGGAAAAGCAATCAGAAGGTCAAGTACGACAATAAAAAAAAATTGAAAAAATTTAAATAACACTTTGGAAAAAAAAAGTTTGTATGAAAATGTTCACTCTAGGAAAGGCAGTGCCTACCCTGGCGTCATACAAACTTTTTTTTTTCAAAGTTATATTAAAAATATTTCATATTTTTTTATTGTCGTACTTGACCTTCTGATTGCTTTTCCGGAAAAAAGTTCTGTGCACGCCACTGACTACACAAGTATATTCTCAGAAAGGCTATATTAGGTTAGAATACTCACTTCGTGCGGGCTCCTATACAACAGACGTGTTTTTTTTTGCCGCTTTTATAGATAATGGTACGGAACCCTTCGTGCGCGATTCCGACTCGCACTTGACCGGTATTTTATGTAATGTAGGTATATCAGATACACTTGTTACAGGTCGGTTTTAACGTAATATAATTACATAATCTGTCTATTGGTAATAGTTTCATACAATGAATAATAATATGCGGAAATACACAAAGAAAAAATAAAGGTAAGGTCTACTTAAATTGAATTAAAAAATGCACTTGAATAAAATGAAAAATATAGGAATAAGGAATAAATATTATTATAAATATATGCAATACTCCGCGCCCATTCGATTAGTCTTGCTAAGCAGAAGGGCAAGAAATTTAGCAAGGTCATGTCTTTTTTACGGTTCCGTAATACCTACAAGGTACAAACGGAACCTTTGTGATGAGACTCCGTTGTCCGTCCGTCCGTATAGCCTCATAACTTTAGCACCGTTAAATATAAAGACATGAAATTTGGCACAATAATAGCAATAATTTGCCCATATATCACGGTGTAAAAAAAATACATATGCAAAAATTTTAAATTGTTCAAATTATTTCCAAAATAAAAGTGAGAAAAATAAAAAATATTATCCTAAAAATACAATATGGGTATCAAATTGTAGATATAATATTAAAAAGTTGATAGTAAAAATATGTACTTTTACTATATAATTACTGACACTGGTTTCGAGAAATCTTTAAAAAACCACAAAAAATGTATGTCCCCCCCTTATCTCCAAAAATGGTGGACCAAAAAATATGATAAAATCATGGTAATATGTGTTTACGTAAAGATTACAGGAAAAATAAAGCGGTTGAGAAATTCACGAAAAAAATGACAAATTAAATTTATCATCCACAATACTACCTACCCTAGGTACGCGAGTCGACTCGCACTGACTGACTGACTCGCACTTGGCCGGTTTTTTTTTCATAATGTTAGTTACTGACAAACAACTAAATGTAAAACGTAAATTAAATTAAATTAAATAATGAGATAAAACATACAAGACAGGAGAACTTTGTCTACCTGTCCCATATAGTCCATCTGCTTTTACAGTCATTTCATCTATTAACTAACTAACGTTAATTCTAGAGACATCAAAACGTAAGTAAATAAATTATATATAATATATAACTAACTACTTTTATGACAAAGATCACTATCATAACCCCATGCTTTATTATTGTCTAAGCAATTATTAATTTTATAATATGCCTTATTCAATAAAACATTATAAACAATTTAAACTTATTCTCTGACAAAGTAAGGACCTCCTTTAGAAGTTCTTGTAAAATCTTATACCACGTCCTACGAAAGAGGTACCATGGAGACTTCAAAAATATTTATTTAGATGGGTTTTAACATTACCTAAATTACTGATTATGGAATTTTTATAGCTATATTAGATAATTTTTTATTAAATAAAAAACCAATTTTTTTGTCAATTTCCCCAATTCCGTCCCTCTCGCACTGCGGGTTTTTCTGCCTGGAGTAACGGGGACCTTTGCGAGGAGCTTACTTTACAATTTTTCTATAACCTTTTCAAATCGGCGAATGTCTAGACTAGAGTATATCCTCTACTGTGACATATATTATTCCTTAAACGCTTAACATTTTATTTTTGTGTGAAATTTAAGAAAGTGATAGAAAAATACCAAAAAATATGAAAAGAAATATATATTCAAAAGGGTTTTTATAAGAAAAATTACTTTTTTTAAGTAAGTACATATTTATTAGATTTTGTTCCAAAAGCTCTCTTTATCAATGTTCCCGTCAAAATGCCAGAAAATACAAAAAAAAAACAAAGAAAAATAAATAAATACATTTTAAATTTATATTGTTTATATGAGCTAAAAATATAATTATAATTACAAATTCTTGTATCATTTTTGATACGCTGTGCATTTAAGGGTTATACTTGTATTTGAAAAGTCATAATGAACTAACAATAAAACGTTATTCTATAGTGGAAGGGCCTTAACGGTGTATCATGCATGACAGTTCTTGTTACGTTAATATAAAGGTTATAATCAAATAAATGTAACATTGATTGTTCGAATGTACACACCATTTTATAACAGTACTAGCTTTTGCCCGCGGCTTCACCCGCGTTGTTTAAGTTTTTCTATGGTCGTATCGAATCTGAAAATATTTTTCAGCTCATTATTTTTTAGTACGTAGTTCACCTGACTCTGGTTTGGAGCTATGGAGTGTTTTGGATTCTCATCATCTTTAATTTGGTGTAAAGTGTCTTTGGCCGAGGCGCTTTTCTGATCGACATAATTTTTTGTTCTCTGAATTAATCTTCTGCTAATGTGTCTTTGGCGGTCTTTGATAACTGATTTAATCCCCTAGTAGTATGTTTGACAAGGCTGAAAGCTAAGCCGCGTGTCTGAACGACAATTCCAGGTCTCGAACTACAATTGTGCAAAATTTCAGCCCAATCGGTTCAGTAGTTACGGCGTGAAGGAGAAACAAACATCGATGCCTCTATTGGCCTTTTATTTGCAATTATACATATATATAAGTCTATATATATATATACATATATATATGAATAAATATAATTTTAGCTGTATTAGCTTTTTATTTGTAGTTTTAGCAATTATATGATAATAATTTAAAAAATAATAAACTTTATATTTTTTTGATATATTTCGGCCTCATCAGTGAGGCCGTCATCAGTCGAGTGGTTGACAGGTAAAAATGATAAAAAATATATATGAAAACAAGTTGATACAGTCTGAAAAGGTTATGATAGGAACTAATTACATAAAAAAAAAAAATGATGAAAGAAAGGTGGTAAAATAAAAAAAGAAACAGTTTGGAGGAGAGTACTTGCTGATTGGGTCAGTTGGTCGAGTCTGACAGCACATAAAGTTTATTATTTTTTAAATTATTATCATATAATTGCTAAAACTACACATATATATATATATATATATATATATATATATATATATATATATATATATATATATATATAACATATAAGTCTAAGAGAAAACAATGCAAAGTGTTGATTGTTTTATTATAAATCGCACTCTTAAAACTTACAACAATAGTGGCATTTTCAATTTAAAAAATATTCAGTACCGAAAAAGGTTTTTCAGTCATTAATAATATTTACAATTTAACATCATATGTTAATACAATTCGAGAATGTCGCACTATCTCTCCTCTTTCAAAAAGAAACTGAAAGAGCACTATTCAGCAAATCCTTAAACTAAAGTAACTTATGTATAATTATTTATTACTTACTGTATTATTATGAATCCTTATGTATTAAGACATAATATATATATTTGATATGTATATATAGCCACGTATATATAAAGTTATTTATGTATATGTAGAAATTTCAAGTTATGTAATTTAGTTTATCTATATGTATCAGTATTTCAGTATGTAGTTGGTTAAGTTTTGTATTTTAAGTACACACATGGTTATCGATTTTTTTTAAGCACTCCCATATTCAATCGGTTGGCTATAAGAATCTCTTAGAGAGATAAGCTCGCCAATGTACTAAAATTTTTACTTTCAAAGTTTATATTACCTTTTATGTGTACAATAAAAAATAAGAATTAGTAATATAGAATTATTATTAAAATAGTAACTATTTTGTTTTATTTTTTTGTATTTTCACATTTGCATTTGGGTGACTTCACTTGCACAGTTTGATCTTTACAAACGAAAACAGTGTTTAAGACATCCTCTGATAATGTTGAGCAGCAGTAAAGCAGTATTTATGTATAGCAGTATGAAGGGCAGCCATTGTGATCTCTCATCACTCCATCAACCTCCTCTGATTGAATGTCAGTAAACGTCATTTAATGATCGTTATCCACGCTCGAGGCTCGAATCAATTGGCACGGAGTAATAAACTTTTGATTACGTTTGCGAAAACCGTGTCTTCCAGACATTTTACTTTTTGTGGGAGTTGTAAAGTAATTGACACGACTAGAACCCAAGTGTTGGTCTTGTTTTGAGAATGGTTATAATAAAACCGGCCAAGAGCGAGTCAGTCTTGCATAGTTAGGGCACAAAATAACCACTTACAGAAGGTTTTCTCCGCATAACTAGCGAAAACAGGCGTACGCACACATAGACCCGTACGTACGACGATCTCGGATGAAGTCGGACGAATGCCAATACGAAATTCTGCCGAGTTCATCATACGTACGCGTCTATGTTTATGTGCGTCTGTTTTCGCTTCGTCGTCGAGTCGACATTCTGGTAGTCTATTGGTATCGATTCGACATAACACGTCTTAACTTATTTGACAGAACTAACCTTATTTTAAGAGTCCTGTCTTTTTCTTTCTTTATCGAAAAGAAAAGGGCAGAACGCTTAAATTAAGTTTAGTCCTGTCAAGTAAGTTAAGATGTGCTTTACCGAATCGGTACCATTTTGTGGTTAGGGTTCCATAAAAATGCTATAGTGAGCCGTCAATGGGTCAAATTTGTTTTTTTTTTTTTGGTAGGATTGACCTGGCAAAATACCTGCAGTTTTCCAGTAATAAATGAGTCAATTGCTACGATTCGGTGAAACACATCTTAACTTATTTGACAGGACTAAACTTATTATAAGCGTCATGTCTTTGTTTTTTTTTTGATACAGAAAGAAAGAGACAGAACGTTTAAATTAAGTCTTGTTAAATCGTGTGATACCGAATCGACACCAATATACTCGTATAAGTATATCAAAATCTAAATTTTAGCATTAGAAACCTAAGAGATAACTTAGGGAATAAAAATATTTGTATAAGAAAATATTGTACTACAATTATTAAGGTCCTAAGCAAAAATTATAAAAAAATATTTTTAGAATCCTTAAAAGTATCTCTTTCAAATGACACCTCACACAATAGGTATATTACGAGTATAATTAAAACTCTTTTTTTGTTGGACCAACCTTATGGGTGGCCATTGTAATCCATTTTTTAGGATTTCGTACCCAAAGGGCAAATCAGAGCCCTATTAGCCGTATGTCACGGGTCTCTAGCTCTTAGACAGAATGAGATAGAAACCTGATATTTTTATATGTTGTGTAAAATGTTGACCCAAAACCAAATTTTTTATTTAAAATGTAACTAAATAACTTTTCAGGGGGTCCTCATACATGAAAATGGAGCCGAATTTTTTTTTTCTTACCCTAGCATATGGGGTGTCATTTTCTAGTGCTCATTGAGAGTATACATGTATTTTTTTTTAATTTAAAAAATTAAGAAATGGAGGCATATCAAAGTTGCAATTTTTTGACCATTTTTGTTACGAGGTCTATCTAAAAGGCCAAAACAGTTAGGGATTTGAAATTTCTGTATGTTATGTACCATATAAGGCATTTAAACAACAAATACTTCCCCTAAAAACGCTGATTTATAATGTAGTTTTTGGGTTACGGCACCGAATACTCAACCAGCTTAATGTTGCAGCTTTTATGTCTGACAGAATTAGAGCATTACCTAAAATTAAATAAATATCTACTTTGAAATAATTGGTCATATGAACGGAACTCTAAATGAGCGAGGCCCGACTCGCACTTGGCTGGTTTTTCATTTAGTTATAATAGTTGACTGCTGCTATTTGTGCGTGTCATCAAGACCTAACATTATTCCTTTCAAATTCCTATTATTTGTTATATAGTTTAAAAAAAAACATGTGACAGACGGACGGACACGAGAGTGTTCTAATAAAAGTCCCACTTTTCCTTTTGGGGAACCGAACCATAAAAGCTCGCGTTTTACTATTCTGTCTCTCTATTTCCCGAAGCTGCTTTTCTTTTCTGAAAACCAAACCTTAAAAGCTCGTGTTTTACTATCCTTTCTCTCTCTCTATTTCCCGAAGCTTCTTTAATCGTTTCTGTTAAGGGGATCGAAAATACAAACAGAAATAAAATGTCAGCTTTCGGATGATTTTGTTGCAATAATTAGGTTACGTATAGCCATAAAAAAAATACATGTTTTTGGTTGAACTTTAAGGTATTCATTTTCCACAAACCACGTTAATCGATTCATATTTGTACTGTCAATGAATTTTTTTGTAACCCTCTATTGCACACTTTTTATCGATTTTGTTTCAGGTATCGCTTTCGCGATTTTGTTGGTTTTTTTTTAAATAAAATTAGTGTGAATGATATCTATTCATTTTCCAAATACCACGTTATTCGGGTCAAAAAAAGCACCCCCTTTTTCCAAAAATACGTAAATCCACTGATGCAGTCAGCGGCAGCAAGATATTGTCAGTCTACGCCTAGCGTTGGCGCCCGTAAGACGTGGAACCTGTGCCCTTTTTTGCAAGCTATAAATATCTCCCAAAACTACTTCAAAACACATTGAAATTAATTTTATAAAGTAATATTTCGAGGAGCATCATATTCCTGCCGTTAAAAACTCAACAAAATATGCGTATGAGTGATTTAGCTACATCGTGCCATAGTCATAACAACAAAACTGAATGAATTTGGAATGAATTCATACTTTTATGCGGGAAAATAATATATGTTACTCTAAAAGAATAATTTTGTAATCGTTATTGAAACCCAAATTAATTTACTTATACTTACTGAGATCTGTAACAAAGGTCAATGACCTTTTCGTGAAATTACCCTGTAGTATTGGCTCACCATTTCAGGTCCAAATAAGTGAAGTTTTTTGCAAATTATATAGGTACACTTACTTGGGATAAATCGCCAAGCATTTAAAATATAGAAATTTATTTTGAAATATTTACAGTGCATGGCAAAATTACTACATCGTAGATAATCCTGTCGGTACATGTTCAGGTTCTGTTACGCAAAATGAAAACAATGAAACTCTTTTAGGATTAATTTGTTATCCCTATGTTTGTCTGTCTGTCCGTTTGTCTAGACAATTTTTTCTGGGTAAAATTAATAAATACCAATATAAACGGCCCTCTATAGAGCTGTAAAAACATACTTTTGACGTTTTTATTTATATTACGTTTTAGGTTTTTACGTTTTTTTTTTACGTTTTTCATACAAATTTTCTCACTATGAAAATGTAGGGATGAACACTTGAGATAATATTTTGCATTTAAAAGTCAACACAGAAAGGAATTGTTGAACAAATAATGTAAAAAATATGAAAACCATGTTGTTCTATTCTAAAGGGATTAATTATCTACTGTTCAATGTGGCGATAGCTTTGTTTATTTTTTTCCTTGAATTATTTTTTACTAAGATAACAAATAGTTTAATACAAGGTTTTCCTTAAGAGGTCCCTTTACCCCTGTATTTTTCTTAAAATTCATACAATAGTTATAAACCGAATGTGAAGTCTACAGCTTATTTTCTTCATATCTTTTTTCATGAGTATATTCTAGTGACATCTAACTACGTCTCTATACAGCCCAAAAAGCAAAATTTGGTAAAACACCATCATAATAGCTGTCAGGATATCGTCAATATTGCCTCGTTTTTACGCAAAGTTTAACAAGTTTGTATATTTTTATCTATACCGGAAATAAAAAAGACAGAAATACAGGCGTCGTTCATGTTAAGATGACTAAGTTTACACACTTTGCTAAGTATAAACAATTACCGTTTCATGGAAAACTGTTTTGACCTGAAACCATTTCACAAATTCAATTAACTTATTTTGAATATCTTGTCATTTTGCACTTCTTGATGAGAAATACAATTTCAATAAGTAAAAATACAACTTTTAGTTAAGAAAACTTATAGTTAAAAGTCTGCTGTATGCATTAACATATTTTTAATTATAGTACAATAGTAATAAAATAATTGGCTTATCCGTCGTCGTGATACCAGCCGTAAATTTCTTAAATAATCTGATATCACGCTTATGGAAAACCCAATTATTTTGAAGATACCATAATATCATTAAAATATGTTTATGCATATAGCAAACTTTTAACAATAAATTGTCTTAGCTAAAAGTTGTACTTTACCGTTATAATTATTTCTTAATATTTTGTTACAAATTCGGAGAAATAGCCCTTAAGGAAAACGTTGTATGAAAATATTTGTTATCTTTGTAACAAAGAAAGAAAAAAATAATAAACAAAGCTATCGCCACATTGAACAAACAGTAAATTATTAATCCCTTTAGAATAGAAAGATATGGTTTAATATTTTTTACATTATTTGTTCTAGAGTTCCTTTCTGTGCTTTCTTTCAAACGCAAAATATTATGTAAAGTGTTGATCTCTATATTTTCATAAGGAGAAAATTTGTATGAAAAAGTTAAACAAAAGGCCATAAAAACGTTATAATATGTATATTTTACAGGGCTGTAAATATTAGCATTTATTGATTTTACCCAGAAAAATTGCCTAGACAAACGGACAAACAGACAAACATAGGGACAACAAATTAATCCTAAAAGAGTTTTGTTTTTTCATTTTGCGTAAAGAGACCTGAACATTTCAAACACTTGGCGATTTATCGCAAGGGTAAACAGGTGTCCCAAAAGTCAACTCTTTCCCTTGGAAGGCTGGTAGGCCAGCTCATGACTGACCAGAATATCAAATTATGACCTCAGCAAAAAGTAGATAGTCTTCGAGTTGATGGTACTTTTATAAATTCGAATAGATTTTTGAGAGTCAAAGCTAACCAGTTCTAAATTCTAAGAATAAAATTTTTGTTGCGCAACTCTGAATAGTCATGCTATTGATAAAGTCAAAAATAAACCTTGAAATGCTGTTACATCAGGAAGAAAAATAAAAACCCAATTTATGAGCAATTTTTTGTAATTAGGTTAGTTCGATACCACACCCTGAAAAAAAATGTCCTATGTTAGTTTTGCAAATTGTCTTAAATAACGGCTCATCAAATATTGTTTTTCAAATGATCTGGCAATTTCTGTGTATTACTTTTGAAAAAAAAGTTATTGCTATTTTACTACCAAAGGAGCTGCGTATTTTTTAAAATAATTAGAATTTAGAATGAAAGAGTGGCGGGCAGTAAAAATATTTGACGTTCATTAGAAATGCCATTTAACACGCGTTAGAGTGAGATAAATAGTGACGCTATTTAAAATGAGTTGGAATGAGATAGGAACGCAGTTAAACGTGGTTGAATGAGAGAGGCATAATTGATATAGGCTACAGTGAGATAGGTAGTGACGTGGTGCATTCCTTCCGAGAATATTTGTTAGTTTCCACTTTTTGTAATAACAACTTTAGTAAAAATTTTTTGTAAAGAAATTTTTGGTCCAATTTATTTTCCCGCAAGTGTAAAACCAGCTCAACGGGCGAAAAATATTTAAAGAATGGGTAATGGTGACAATTAACCGCCACAATATTATTATGTATCTCTAAAGGAGTGTCTGAAATGTTCCGAGGGTCAACTGATAAATCAAACACTCAAAAAACCACTTTTAGCCGACCATAATAAATTTACGTCCCGACGTGATAGCAAGTAGGATCAATGCCGTGTGACGATGATCGAAATACAGTAATAAATTAGATAAAATAAAATACGTATTACTTTTGACCCTGCCTCGTCCACTCTATTCGTATTTTTGCTATGGTGACGCGAACTTAGAGACCGGGACGAATTTCCCCCCACGCGCTATCGTAAAATAGAATAAGCCACGCCCGGAACTGGTTTTTGTTTTGGCTATGTCATATTCTTAATAATAAGCACCGACACTCTCAATATATCACTGTGGAGAGACAATTACTTTGGTCAAGGTGTCGTCAAAAGGTTAATGTGACGATTTCATGGTTTCAATTTACAGACCGTGAAGGTCGTGTGTTAAAGAGGCTCTTAGCTTTTGTCTTTCGAGTAACTGGCGACCAACGTATAACCCTTTTGTTGTAAGAGCTCCATTACTATATAAGGTGAACCATCCATAGAAATTCAGGCGGTTGAATAAAAGCATAAAAAAGTATTTGTCCCCCCCCTTATCTCCAAAACTGGTGGGCCAAAAAATATGAAAAAAATCATGGTAATATGTGTTTACGTAAAGATTACAGGAAAAATATAGCGATTGAGAAATTCACGAAAAAAAAAATGACAAAATTAAGTTTATCACCCATAACACCTACCACAGAACCTAGGTACGCAAGTCTGACTCGCACTTGGCCGGTTTTTTATTTTGGTGGTGCTTGATGGGTACTTAATTTAATAAGTTTATGATGCTATTTGATAAGGTTTTTAATTCAGATATGACAACTTTAAATATACATAAATAAAAGAATATTGGGGAATTTAAATATATTTCAGCCCTTGATGGAATGATGACAGCCCACTAAGGGCCTAAATATATTGCAAATCCTCAACATTCTTTTATTTAAGTATATTTAAAGTTATATGATTACGTTTGTTAAAATTCAAGACCTCTGTGTCAAAGAAACATGAACTAACATCAATAAACTAACGAAGTTCCTGTGTGGTGTCAACTACATCGCAGCACGATTTTTGACTGCTCGGCGAAAGTGGTGGGGGACTAGCGCATGTGTTCATTCGTGCACAAAATTACGAAGTGGAATAGAGAAAAAATTACTAGCGCAGTCAAGGTCAGACGTCATAAGCCGTGCCGCTACCTGTTAACAAATTTAATTTTACGTTCATCACGTAATGTGATAGAGTTCATTACGTGTGGAGAATGTCCCGGGTTGCATATTAATTAGGCACCCCTACTGAAGAAGGGTTGTGGACCGCCTGCAAAGAGCCGGTTGTAAAATAACACACTCATTAGTTCTACGGATGTCTTTTTTGTTGTTTTATGGCTATTTGGTGGCGCCGGCGCAGCGACGAAACTGACAACATTAGTCACAGTCAAAACAATATTAATAGGGAAACGAAAAATGAATTGATTTAATTCGGTGTTTTTGTAAATATTGTGTTGATTTGAGACATGTAGCTGTCGCAGCCGAATTAAACGTATGAGGTATTATTACAAATTATATGAACTGTTGCGCTTAGCCGATTTACAATTGGCATAGATTAAATTATGTTAAGGTGTGTTAATTTGAAAACCATTTCGAGATTTAGGTTTAACAAACCTCATGATGATGAATATTTTTACGAAAAGGCTGCAACTTCCATTTGCCCTCGTGTGACGTCACTTGAGTAATGTCTGTTTAGAAATGTGTCCTTTGCTATCAAGATAAATTTTATAACAATTTGCTTCAGACTAATTTGACAGCTAGATGACAGATGAGTAGACAGACAGAGACAGACCACTTTTTTATAAGCAGTCGCACATCACAATCAGTATAATGTCTGAAATTCTCAAGTTACAAGGTCCTCGGACAATTCTTTAAGAAATCATAAAAAAATAATGGTTAATGTGTATACCAAAATAATGAAAACTATGTCCTAAAATGGCTTATCCTACTCTGAAAAAAAAAATACAAAAACCTTTTAAAAATTAAACTATGGGAATTATATTATTTTATATATCCCCATACTACTACAAAAGATCAAGATTCGTTTAACGCAACAAAAAGATAAGGCCTTTCAAAGCGTAATTTCGTACAAATAACCCTTTCATCAAAACATAAAAGGTACTTTCCACTGACTTACAATCTTGAAATTTGGCACAAATTTTGGCCTTTTGGCATAAGTGAAGGAATAAATCTTTAAATCTCAAATTCTATGTGGTATATATTTTTTTGTTTATTTATTAGTATTATAACAATTAAAAAAATATTACTCGATTTATGGAGCTGTCATCAGTCGAATATCGAGGGCCGAAATATATCGAGTAATAATTTTGTTGTTGTTTTAATACTAATAAATAAACAAAACAAATAAATTAAGCTTATAAAAGCAAAATATGATATATTTATTAATATGTGGTTTAATTATTAGATATGATTGATGGTTCTTGATGGACCTCCATTATAGTAATGAAAAAAACCTTGTATTATTTCCACAATATTTCTATGTCCAAAGCAAAGTGCGACGCATTATCCAGCCACAATGGAGAGCGCAAAGCGTTATTTACAATCTGCCATACATAATCTGTATTATAATCGCCGTTATACAAAACGACTCTGTTTTTCAATGTGGCTTAGTACTTGCAGGTTCTCCACTGGAATTAAAACCAGGAGTGTTTCCCAATCAAGCTGATTCAAGTCTGTCGACGCACAAAATTTTTAATATCATGTGTAAACTGCGGTTTGCTAGTATGTATGTTGTTTCAATTCCAACTTGTGCATTACCATGACCATTATTATCCATGGCCAGAATTAGCAACTCGATTTATGACGGTCCAAATATCGACGTAAATGACATTGAAATAACGTTCATATCAGCGCGCATTGCAAAGTGGCTGTTATCATATGACGATCGACGACGACGCAATTGTAATTCGATTTTTTTTTGTGTAAAATTTAGTTATCAAATTATCTAACAATTAGTATATCGCTTGAAAATAAATAATGCCAATGTGAAAAGTAGATGCATAAAATCAGTAATTATTTCTAACTTAATTTGAAAGCTGATATCGAAAATACAGAAGGTATTATACAGAATTTGTAAGATAAAAAAATATTTGATTTGTGGACCATTACAGCGAAATAATGGAGATAGAAGTAATATATTTTATTTTCTATCCAATAACGAGTTAAAAGGAAGCAAGAAACGGCCTAGCATGCAGCATTTTGTTGGGGGAAAGAACCTTAACATACTCACTACTCAATAATTTTATTGCAAGCATAATTTACATTATAGATGTTACATAAAAATTTTAGATCACCATGCATTATGAAATGAACAACAATCTGTTTTTTTTTTTTTTTTAGTATTTTTATTATTTTTTATATAAATATACAAGGTGACTCTTTGATCATCGTCCAAATTCATACTGGAGGCTTGGTAAGTGATCAGCATCATGAATCGGTAACAATTTTTGTGAAATTCGTATAATGAAATTTCGACTTCCCATAGTAATTCACTCCCAGTCCTGAGTGAATCAATATGGGGAGTCGAAATTTCATTTTATGAATTTTACAAAAATCGTTATTGGTTCATGATGCTGGTCACATAGCAAGGCTCAAGTATGAATTTGGACGATGTTCACAAATTCACCATGTATATATATTAAAGTAGTATATTAAAAAGCCTAATTCCAAAATTAAATTCCGATTGTCGCTTAAGGAGTTAAAAGCAATTAAGCAACAATTTCTCATCCCAGCGACACAGGTCAACTTGTCGCAACGTTCTGTTGGAACTCTCCGTCGCAGACATCGACAGATGAATAAGTGCGTGTTAATTGGTATTTAAACGTGCATTAATGGAAGGACAATGACGGAATCGTCGTCGCTGATCTTATCCTGTGTATAGATAAGAGGAAGATAATATGTCGATTGTGTCGAATCGGCGGCAGCCTCAAAGGCAAATTGCGGACTGACAGTGATGTTGCGGACTGGACCTCCTCTGGAGCCGGCTGGATCTATGTATGTCATGTTTTTCTACGTTTTTCAGGGTTCCGTATCCAAAGGGTAGCCAACGGGACCCTACTACTTAGACTCCGCTGCCAGTCTGTCTGTCCGTCTGTCCGTCTGTCACCAGGCTGTATCTCATGAACCGTGATAGTTAGATAGTTTAAATTTTCACAGATGATGTATTTCTGTTGCCGTTATAACAAATAATACTTAAAAAAAAATATAATAAATATTTAAGGGGGCTCCCATACAACAAACGTGATTTTTTTGCCGTTTTTATAGATAAGGGTACGGAACCCTTCGTGCGCGAGTCCGACTCGCACTTGGCCGGTTCTTAACAGTGTCAGAGAATTTTCTTAAAATTAAACGAAATGATTTTTTCTACTTTTTCTACTTTCGACTTGAGCACCACTTTTTTTATATGTTTAAAACAAGCGTGTGTCTATTTATGAATAGACTAGTAGACAAACATGCAACCTTTAGGGACAACGCAAATTTCATTACAAAAGGTTTACCACGACTTTAATCGTTTTAAATTTGATCAGAAATGTATTGTTACGTCCACATCTTTACTTGTTCAGACGATGGTAGTCTGACCTACCGAAACTGGTCGGCTAATCTGATCGAACTGGGTATTGAGGTGATCCGTTTGTTTACTTCAAATCTACCTAAATTCAATTTCATAATCAAGAATGTATTTTACCAATCAAGCCATCTCATTACAAAATAAAGAATCCCTGACCCATCAAACACTTCAAAGTCATCGGTCGTCAGGAGAAGCCATTCTCCATGTCACGTCAGCGCTGGTGTCGTTCTGAAGAGTTGGAGACGGCAATGCGTTAACAAGCTCTTGATGCAAATTCCGAGCCCCTCGCACTAACAATGTCCTCGGCTGTACCTTGTGAAAAGTCTTGCTGGGACGATTTCTTTTATTTAGTTTTCCGGGCGGAAATCTTTACGAATTTCTGTTGTAACAAAAACTCTGTAACAATTACTTGGGTTGACAAAATGTGCAATTTTTAAGGCTTAGAATCTGAGCTTTTATGTGTTATTGATTAAAAAAGTGTGAATTCATTTAGATTATTGTGCTAAAATATAAGATTTTTATAAAAAGTAACACCAACTGTACAATTTGAGGTCTTTTTATTCTATTAAATAACAGCTGAAATGAAAAACCTAATAGTTATATTTATTATAAGCCCCATTGTGTCCCATCTCTTCTGGATTTAATTATTGTCTCTAATCCCCCAAAAGTAGCCACTCATGGTCAGTTCACATCTCCTTTCTCATATCATGATTTAATTTTCCTTTCGTATAAAGTACGCCCCCCCAAACATAAGCCCAAGTTTCTTCTTCTGCGGAGTTTCAAAGGGATAAATCTGGAGGCGCTTAGAGCGGAGGCATTGGCCATAGACTGGACTCCTGTTTTATGTTCTCAAACTGTAGATGCCAAGGTGCATAACTTTAATCAAATACTTATTTCTTTATTTGACAAACACGCACCAATTAAAAGAATTAAAGTCAAGCATCTGCCAGCTCCATGGCTCACACAGAACATACGAGATGCTATGGCGTTGCGAGACAAGGCCAAGCGTAATTATAAAAAATGTCCTAGTGAAATTAATTTTGAAATTTACAAACAGTTGCGCAATCGCTGTACAAAGATGTGTAGAAACGCAAAGAGGCACCATATTCACAAATCTGTCAATAATTACAGCCCTGCTCAGGTCTGGAAATTCTTAAAAACGCTCGGAATTGGCAAATCATCCGAAACCCATCCAGGGACTATTGATTTGAATGCACTTAATCAGCATTTTTCTAAACCGCCTGTCTCCTTAGAAGACAAATTAAAAAACAAAACTCTCCTAAACCTTCGTAATAAGCCCAAACCCGACTGCGATCATTTTACCTTCAAGACTGTTTCTGAGTGTGACGTTAAGAGAGCAATTCTTTCTATTACTTCAAAGGCTGTGGGTGATGACAAAATTTGCTCTCAAATGCTGCATCTTATACTAGATGAACTTTTACCTGTCCTAGCTGACGTTATCAACTGCTCCCTTGTCACCAGCTCATTCCCCACAGCCTGGAAAAATGCACATGTCATCCCTCTTCCAAAGACTACAAACCCTTCATCGTTTTCTGAGTATCGTCCAATTTCCATTCTTCCTATCCTTTCTAAAGTTCTTGAGTCTTTAGTCCACAACCAACTTTCCTATTTCCTATCTAAAAATAGTTTACTCAATCACTTTCAATCTGGATTTCGCCCAGGGCATAGCACCGTCACGGCACTCCTGAAAGTCTCCGATGATATAAGATTAGCTATTGACAATAAGAAACTGACTATACTCACACTATTGGATTTCAGTAGTGCATTTAACTGTGTAGACTTTGATGTACTCCTTAGCATTCTTAGCTCTCTTAACGTATCTCCTCTTGTCACAGAATGGTTTGATACTTATTTAAGGGGTCGCCTGCAGTGCATACGCTCGGACGAGGTTTCCTCGGAGTGGTGCCAACTAACTGCTGGCGTACCTCAAGGTGGTGTCCTCTCTCCTCTCCTTTTTTCAATTTTTATAAATTCTGTTTCCAATGTTCTTTCTTCGAACTACCATCTTTACGCAGACGATTTACAACTCTACCGCCACTTTGACGTAACTGAGGCAAATATTGCTGTCTCAGAAATGAACAGCGATCTTTCAAACATTCACAGGTGGGCGGAGGCTTTCGGACTTTTGGTTAATCCCAAAAAATCTCAAGCCATTATTTTGGGTAGCAGATATATGACTAGCCTTCTCAATCAAACGGTAATTCCACAAGTAGTTTATAACGATATCCCTATTGCCTACACTAAATCTGCAAAAAATTTGGGTGTCATATTTGATTGTAATCTGACGTGGGCTGCGCATATTAATGAGGTCAGCAGGAAAGTCTTTGCCACATTTCATTCTCTTAAGCGTCTCCAGAAATTTCTCCCCTTTGAAACTGAAGTTACTCTCGCACAATCTCTACTTTTGCCGATCATCAACTACGCTGATGTCTGTTTTTTAGATGCCAGTCAGGAGCTGCTTGGTAAACTTGAACGTTTACAAAATCTGGGAATCAGGTTTATCTATGGACTAAGAAAATATGATCATGTATCTCAGTACCGTGAACAATTAAAATGGCTTCCCATTAAACAGCTTCAGTATGTTCATATCCTCTGTTGCCTTTTCAACATTTTAAAGAGTCCCACTTCACCTCCATACCTCCGCGATCGTTATGAGTATATTTTCCTTAGAGACAAGCAAGTCAGGTCTCATACAGTCTCACTTTTAAAAACACCTTCTCATAACACCGGGGCGTATGGAAACTCTTTCACTGTTAAGTCCATCAAACTGTGGAACTCCCTTCCTCACACTATCAGGGATAGCCCCTCCATTGGTGTATTCAAAAGGAAAATAAAAGAGCACTATCTTCGACAACCTATCGTGTAGGTGTATGTATATATATCATTTATTGTGTATTTATTTACTGAATATGTATTGTTATATTTATTTATACTATGTAGGCATGTAAATTTTATGTAGTTTGTTATTATTTTTAACTAATTAGGTATCTACTATTAATTTAATCTTATTTCTGTATAAATATTATCGTGCACAATATGAATATCTTATTTATTTCAAATATCCTTATCACCCTTGGTTTGCTGGAAGAAATCTCATTATTGAGATAAGCACGCCATTGTACATAACTTTTATTATATAATTTAGAATTAAGTTTTCTGTGTGCAACAAGAATAAATATAAATATATAGTTTGCACACAGCATAAGAGTTCAACACAGGAAAACCGCACCGTATAGCAATTTGTAGTCTCAGATCTCTAGGAAAATTTAAATTTGATCCGAACGTACGCAAATCCTCGCAAATTGTTCGCACAGACCCCACTAGGTCTCGGATTGCACAGTACGCCTCGGCTCGGACACACGTCAATGTTTAACAAGCAACAAACACGACAAGGTACAAATGTCGACTCATGCAAATTTGAATACGCGTGAGAATTTCTTGATCTGAAGAAAGGATCATTCGTGTTTATTAACATAAATATCTCTTGAAGTAGCAGCAGGATATTATAATGGTTGTTAAGATGGTATTGCGGAAGCCGGAAACTGGCGATAATACTCGTCCTTACAACTTTTACTATGGTAACAAACATCAAAAGGTAAGGTAAAAAAGAATAGAGTAAACTACAAAAATGCGTGATATTCATAATTATTTAATCTTTACCTAGACGAAAGCTCAACCATTCATTGTATTATACGAGTATTGCGAAGATAAAATCTGTCTGGGAATTAAATGAATACGACTAGACGCCATCGAATTAAGACATAAAGTTTTATTGTCACTCAATGAACAGATCGATCTAAGCAGCTACTGCCATTGACAATGATCTTTGAACAACCCCTTCAGATTCTTCAAATAACTTTTGTACAAAGTTGGTAATCAATAAAAACCACAGCGGGCGTTTTGATCTTATTTGTTTCATATCGCGATAAATAATATCAGATAAATTCCTAACTCTACGTGATCCTGGGACTCCATCGCTAAAGTTTCCGATAAAAATGATAAATGTCAGTCGGTCGGTTCTTTTATTGTGGAGAATTATGACGTAGATGCTTTCAAAGCGTGCGCACAGTAGGAGCGTAGTGCGCGTATAAAGTTTGTCACTGCGTTTTAGACGTAAAGATGTTAAGGCGATATGTAAAAGTTTTAGCGTCCCTGTTACTCCATATGCGAAAAAAACCTCAGTGCGAGAGGGACGGATTCTTGGAAAAGTGGCAAAAAGTCGGTTTTTATTAATATAAATTGTACTAAAGTTGCTATCAAAATTTCGTTTAACCAGGTCCTAGATACCGTTAAAACCCATCTAATAAAATATAATTGCAGTCTATATGTCATTCTAAATTGTCAAACCAGGAGAATTGGTGTCGAAAAGGACCTCATTTCAATAAATATTTCTATCGAGCCGAATTTCTCCAATCGCGTTTCTGTTTTAATAGATCCCTAGAAAAAGAATCCAAAAATATTGTACTATTTTATCAAAATAATACATTATTTACTGAAGTAGATATGCAAGTCCTTAAAGTGTCGTTTTTTTCCGTAGCGCCTTAAACATGGTTTTATTGTAGTATTGAGGTAAAATGCTGGTCTCTTAATCTTGAGATCCAGGTTCGATCCCCAGTCGGGCATGCACCAATGAGTTTTTCGGAATTTATAGCATAGTATTTGTTCTTAATTGCCACTTGCTGAACGGTGAAGGAAAACATCGTAAAGAAACCTGCATGCTCTAAAAAGCGTGTACTCGTATTTGTGCCTGATGAATGACGATAGGGTTCACCTTTCATCACGAACGTTGGGACTTAATAATCGTCGGTGAAACGCGGGATGACTGAGTGTGTACTGTGACTTACATTTCACAGTTCACACATTGAACACCTCTGACACCCCCTCGGGGATTCATGTCGTAACGATTATATATGTATATTTTTATTTTATATTTATTGTTGTTTAGCCAGTTTTTTTTTATTAGTGGCATTCGCAGCTATAACATATATCCAGAATATTAAAACAGCATTTTAAGTTGGTTTTGAAAAGATCATGACTAATCCTATATATATATATATGTATTTGATTATAAGTTACAGATTTATGTATTTAACCTATATAATAATTTTGGTTAAAATTAATTATATATTAATATACCTAGTCATAATACTTTTTCCCCATCGAGGCACTACACTTGACAAGTTCTACATCGCCAAAGGTTAGCTGGAAGAAAATGCTAATTAGCATTAAGCTCGCCTATGTACATGTTTTTATTTGTGCAATAAAGAATTTTTAATAATAATAATCGTGTATACAATTTCAAACTCTTGTTTTATAAACCTCACTAATACTGAATGCTTGGCGTCAATTGCCACGAACCAAAATGCTTTTCAATTTTTATTTCTTAACATAAAACAATTTTTTTTTTGCGCTAAGCAACTGACGTTTAATAACATAAAACATCCTGACACATGCTTTCGTTTCTTAGCACCTCTATTCCGAGATCTTCTGCCTTACAAACATGGTCATGTCATGTCATGAATCCCCGAGGGGGTATCAGAAGTGTTTACGAGTATGGACTGCAATGCAAATGCAGCTTACAGTCCACACTTGCACACCCACGTCTCATGTTGATGGTGAGCAATATCACCGGATTACCATACTTTGGGCACTAATAGATCCGTTTGCATCCAATACGTCAATGATTTGGTCAACATAAGTTATTCTGTAACCGCCTCAGCTAAACATAAATAAAAAAAGTTTTTTTTTCAACCACTTACGTTAACTAAGATATATAATAAGACCCTGGTTTAAGAGGAGGTCTTCCTTTTTCAACAGTTTTTGAACGATTGTACTGAATCTACCACAGACGCAATCAATATGAAACTTATACATATGTTTTTAATGTTAATTTTAATGTTAAGTAAAATATTTTGACTGTAAAGCTAACCTTTAACACATATATAATCATAACATAATATAAGATTACTAATAATGTAAATTAATTGACGTGTAAATACTTTTATTTATCAATAAATTGAGTTTGAGTTTGAGTTTGAAACCTTTATTTTTACGTTGTAAGTAGCGTTACCTAATTGGAAAACTTTCGCTCGATAGATTTTATTTTTTGAAAATAGTCGCTTTTTGAGTGTTTTTTTGGTTTTGCGTTTAATCCATTTGATTTGTATGTGTCATATTTTACTATCAATACGAAAATCTTGTTTATCAACGAATGTAAGTTGGAAATTAACGTAAATGCAATATTGTAATTTTAGTCGATTTTAATCTTAAAATTATCGTTTTGAATCGTTTAGCGCGCATTTTGGCGCACGCGATTTTCAGCTTTATGAAATTTAGTCTACGGGCTATAATTGCAAAGCCACTGTGCGCCTCAGGAATGCCTCGTCTTAAGTTAAAGGTAACCTGAGAAACAGTATAAGGAAGTAGACGGTAGTTTAACTTGGCGGTGTCCTTGAAATCAATACCTACGGCCACTCGGTGCCTAAACACGCGCTAGGGCTGCCAACGTATTTGATAATTCTATATTAAATTGTCGCATTATTTGATTTAAACAGCCATACAATGCACAACATATTCTATAATTTCGTGCCATAATTTATGAAAATGCGCGGGAGCGGCTTACAGCGTCAACGCGGCGACGACTGAGGCACAACTGCGACTGCCGCCCTCTGGCCTTGTTCCTGATACGGCAATTGCCGTAATATACGGCATTCAGGCATCCTAGGCATCATTAATACGGTATACGGCAGCTCTTTGACTACCGTATTAAATCGTGTTGTCGTGTTGAACAAACACGCATCGCCGCAGCGATGCGCTTGCATCGGGATTTCGAATGACATGACAAGCACCGAACATCGCAAATAATTTCGCCATAAACTTATCTGTTCTAGTGGTGAAAACTGTCACACACTTAATATAGAAGCCATTTTAGTTTGGCACTGTGGTTTACCACTGGAACAGACAAAATCAGAAGTACTAGAAACTATTCAAAACCTATATGGTGAAGAATAAAATAAGTAAGTTTAAAATTAGTACATACAACACTTGTATTTTTAACCTTCCAAATAAACATTTTGTAAAAAACGGCATTTTTCTTAGTTTTCCCTAAAAATCCGGCAATTTTAGAATTAGAATACGGCAGCCCTAAATTTGTCAGGAACAACACTTGACAGCTCCCGAGATTTCGAAGTGCATCGTTTCGGGCCGTTTCTATGAAGACATAATACTGCATCCTTTTCCTTATACTGTGCCTGAGATTCAGGGCTCTGGCGCTTCCTCCCGGAAAGTCTTTACAATTTATCTTGTTCAACAAATAAAACCAAGATCCAACAGAGACGCTGTAGGAACGAAATAAGTTTTTCTTTTGAAAAAATATATGCAATTAAGACTAAAAAAAATTACGTCATTAACAATATTAAAACAATTGTTAAATATAATCAATTATCTAAAACTTAGTGACTAAGTAGAACATTAATTATGCTTATTAGATCTTGTTATAAAAGCATTGTTAGCTTGTAACTATAGTTACTAATTAATATATTTACTTGTTTTAATAGTTTTAGACTTTAGAATACATATCTGTTGTGTTTGAGCACTATAATATGTCAGCTTGCACTGGACCCACTGGTCGTGTAACATATTTAACTTTTGTGAGATATTATTAAGTTCTCATTTTAAGTGAATATGTAAATGTTCTTATGAGAAATAAAAAATCTTAAACCCTATGGCTGTGTGTGTGAGTGTATGTATGATACTTGCGCTCCATTGTACGTTTCAACTGTAGTTTCATTCTTATTCTATAAAACGTTCGAATCAAAGTTACTCTAAGTATAAACTAAAGCCACCGCCGGTTATTATTGTGAACAGAAGCTATTTAATATTTAAATTTGAAACTGAACTTGTCGAGCGTAGTTCTAAATATTGAAATCAGCTAAACCAGTTATTCTGCTCTAAATAATATTTTACATGTAAGAAGGACGTATGATGACCAAATTGGCGAAATACTGAAGAAGGGCCATGTCAAAAGTACCCGGAATAGAAGAGCTTGTATGACTAGATCGATGGATGTGGAAGAGGCAAAAGAGATATGTCTGGATCGTAGCAGATGAAAATCTGTGGACTCTGCCGACCCCTCTGGGAGACAGGCATGAGCATATATATGTATGTAAGTTATAATTTTGAGCTGTTACTTCTGAAAGTTATGCCGCGCATCTCGAGAACATTATGAATACAGACATGCGCAAAAAGAGTCAAGTTTAATCGGCAGTCACAAAAGCAACAACCCGCCTCTATTGTAAATGATGATATGAAAGAAAAAATCGCGATCTACTGCATAATTTTGCGCGAGGCAATATATATGAGGAACAATAAATATTTATAGAACCTCCTTCCCAACTCGGGCAAATTGCGGTGTAATCGAGTCAGTGTTTATAACAACAATGTTTTTGCATCAATTGCTAGGGTTCTTGTTCGACAACTCTCGAAGTGACTCCACAAAGTACGTCGTGTAGTTGAAGCCGTCTTTTTAGTGAATAAAAGCCCAATTAAGCTCCAGCAAATTATTTTATTGTTCCATTTCGAATCGCTCGTAAAGCTTTAAGTGGAACAGAAGCTGAAGATTTGCAGCTAAACAATGCCAATAAAGCTTACCATAATCGTGTTCTTAAAACTTGAGCTCCAGTAGAATATATACAAACGATGCCGCAATAAACACATAATGCGGTTAAGGAAAACAAAGATATCTGACGCCATTTATATTTTTAGGCGTGTTTATTTTTCCCTTTTTAAATAATAACCTATTACCACATGTTTAACAATCGACATACTCACCCTTATTGTTTAAAATTTTTAAACTCAAATAAATGCAAACAGATACAAAATTATACAAAAAGACTTGAAGAAACTCTCTGGCAATTATTTTATTAGAATATAAAATGTCAAATAAATCGCCTGAAGAAAATGATAAAAACTTTGCTCCCTGTTTGAAATTGTAAAACGCTTACAAATCGATAGAATCTTGGCTATAAAATAAATTTACTTCACACGTATACCCTTCGACGTTTATGCGAAATAGATATAAATTTAAGTTATCGTCATTAATGAACCAGTTTTAATTTACGATTAAAACTGAAGATAAATAATCTACTTGAGAAGATGTAAAGTGTAACAAATGGTAAAGTGAGCTCAATATTAAATAACGAGGGCAAAGTTTTGCGTTTTTTAACTTTATCATACATGCATCACATCGTTTTCTTGTAAGATATAGTATTTAACAAGTTTAGACATACTGTTCTAACCAGAGAGCTAGAATATAGTAAAATATTAAATCCACTGAATTTAACAGGCTCTATAGAATCGACAAGTTGAAAAATTAATAAGATGAAGTTGGGAGCGACATTCCGGCCCACTGATCCAGTCAGACAAGGAATTTCTTTTTGCAAACTGCGGTTAGTCTTATAGGGCACGCGAAACAGTTTAATGTTAATTTAAATGTCATAAATGAAGATTATTTAAACGTTAAGGAGCATTGGCTTTATAGTCTTTCGGTGGTTTTAATGGCGCTATCGATTTATTAATTTCGGAGTCTCAAACTTGACGCATTTTTATTGATTCTATTTCTTGAATTAAGAAAAGACGTAGAATAATATTAAGATTAAGGTTACACTGTTAAAGAAGTTTATAGCATCAAAAAAGTATACGTTTATCAAATCCTATAAAATCATGGATTTATAGAGTGCCGTGAATATTATTTTCCTTCTTTGTCACGTTGAATAAAAAATCAAGACCACAACTGATCATATCAATTTCAGCATGTACTTAACTGATGAATGAACAACAATTTTAATCATGAACAAACAACAAAAAAATCGAGTGCAGAATAATCTACCGTGTTAATGAACAGATCGAACAGGATGTTTGTATGTCTGTGTGTTGTTATTAATCACTTGATTTTCGATTTCCGAAGGTTACTGAGTGAAGTGAGACAGTGTGAGTGACCTGTCAGCCGGGTGCGCGGGCGCACGCGTCGTGCTTGCGCCGCGCTGGGTCTACACCCGTTTGACCCTCAGTTTCGTTGTCAGTCACTAGACATTTAGACATTATATAATTTGACAAAAAATACAAAATTTAAAAACCGGCCCAGTGCGAGTCGGACTCGCGCACGAAGGATTCCGTACCATTATCTATAGAAACGGCAAAAAAACATGTCTGTTGTATGGGAGCCCCCTTAAATATTTATTTTATTCTATTTTTTAGTGTTTGTTGTTATAGCGGCAACAGAAATACATCATCTGTGAAAATTTCAACTGTCTTAATATCACGGTTCATGAGATACAGTCTGGTGACAGACGGACAGACGGACAGCGGAGTCTTAGTAAAATAGGGTCCCGTTGGTTACTCTTTGAGTACGGAACCCTAAAAATTCAATAAAACACAAGTACATATTAAAAAAAATATTAGCATTTTTTTGATAACAATATTAAGGCTTGCATCTTGCTGTGCAAAACATTGGGTTTGAATTTTTAAGCTATCAGCGGAGCGAGAGCAGAAAGAAAAGAGGACCGTGCTAGAAAGTGAGAATACATAAAAATGAACTATATCCACATGTCCATGTCCAATCACTTCGCTCACTTGAGGGGCACTGAGGAAAATGGCGACGTGTTTTCCATTATAAACGTAAAAATTCGTCATTTATTGAGGCTATTAAATTATTGCTTAAAATTTAGATCAAGTAAAACCTTTAGTTATTTTAGATAGACAGATAGATATATATAATCTTTATTTACTCAGCACTATCAACAAATTAATTGAAACACATTTTAGATACAAAACAAAATGAAGTGCTGGGTATAAAAAGGCCATGATTCAGCATGTGTTGCAGCCAGTAAGTAGACTACAATGCTGTTATTATGCCATTACATTTTATTACAAAACCCTTTGTCTTATAATATTTAATCTGGTCCATAATTTGCCGACATCGAGGTTTATTAGTGAAATTGAAATTGAAATTATTTATTTGTCTTCCAAACATAATTATTATAACACAGAAATTGGTTTCTAAACAGAATGTGACAAAAAGGAACAAGCTCAGCTTTATGCCGTGGTAGAAAAATAAAATTATCTTCACAGAGCGCTGATTAAAAGTGGTCAAATTATTAGAAATTTTCACAAATTGCGACATCAATAGGACATTTTGAATTTAAAGTATGAAGACAAATCCCGTGGCCGACAATATGGCCGTGAAGAATTTTCAGTTTATTTTTTATTTTTCATGTACTGGATGTTCAAACCACAGACCACTTAGCCATTAATTAGATACCCTATCAAACACGGTCAAGAGAGAATTTTTTCCGCCACTACAGTGGTATTGCGGGGTAATGCGGGGCTGCTACTAAGCAAGGAAATAGTGATGGGGTAGTATGGAATAACATTTTGTATAGTGCTATTGCACTGATGTGTTGGTGAAAAAGGTTTGCTTTGCTTACGACGTCGTATGTCTATGGTCTGTGGTTCAAACATAACAGTCATCATAAAAATTTACTTTTATTCTATGGGTCATTTCCTAAAGTCCAATAGGGTAATAAACGCAATTACGATGAAATCAAGTTACTGACATTGTTAACTTCAGAGCAACCTAAAAACCGACATTAATAAAGCTATATATGTACCAATTGAAATATAAATATAGCTATATGTAATAATTACTTAACTAGGTACGAGTACATGCTTTTATTTTACATTTAAACTTCTTGGCGCTATAGATAGTTTAGCTAATAAACAGTGGTCTGCTAGTTTTTGAATTTACCACTAAAAAGGTGCTGACCATTTTATCCAGCAAATAAAGCATGAGCTAACCAATTCGTCAACCCCATTGAAGGAGGCTTTATATCGATGACCTGTCAACGCTCCGTCATCTACGTCATCTCTGATGCTGAGCGATGACAGCGATCACTTGATGACAAATGATAGCATCGACGTCATCGAGGGACCCTCAGCAAGATGATGATAAGAGAATAAATAATCTATATTTAGTATAATATATAAAATGTCTTGCTATATATATAATTGTAAAGAAATAGTAATTGATAATGTTTTGTTGATTTTACGGTTTCGGAACCGGAAGTGTAGTCAACTTGGTTCGATAAGCGATTGATTGTATAACTTTTTTTAGTTAATTTTTCAAAATAAAATAAATAATAAAAAACAACTTACAGGAAATACCAATGAACATCCACTGCTGCCCGAATTTTTTTTTTTTTATTGTAGCCGTTGACCGAAGTGTTGCAAAAAGTATTTATTTCATTTACTCTCATAATAAGGTAAGTTTTTGAGTTTTGTAATGGATATATGAAGCTTAGAAAAGAAACAAAAAAAGAACTAGACAGACTCGAACCGTTAGAATACACCTAGTAAATATCGTTTTCAAAATTACTTGTAAACAGTCTAAAAATACTGAATGACTCTGCCAATGAGTTTTGTATTCGGGCAAATGAAATATTATGGCGGACACTTGTACAGACACTGAAAAAGTTAAATGTTTGCGCGAAAACTTAAGTCTAAAATAAAGCCTTTATTGAAGTATTCGAATGATTACCAGAGCATTCTGTGAAAGCAAATGTTAACATCTTTTTAACAGTATTTCAAAGATAAATTGACTACTATTCCTAAATTTAATTTAATAAACACATGACAAATTTCCCACGGTTTGTAATGGATAGTAAACCAGCTCGGCTAATCACTACAAAGTATCGCCAATTTCGCAATCCGGCTCGATGGACCATAAACACCGGCGCGCCGCGACAGGGATATCTGTTAATGTAAACGGACGTCATCAATAAACACAATTATCATATCATCTACATACATACACATGACGTTGAAGCATCGGATTGAAAACCGTTTAGTTAAATTAATCGACGGAGAGGAGATTTAGCCGAGTCGTTGAGAATGCTTATTTATTTATATTTAGTTTATTCAGGAAATTAACAGCGTTATATTTACTCTAAACAATATTTCAAAAGTTAAACTAAGGCCAATAACTAATTTCTCCAACTGTTAAAATAATAATCAAAACTTAACATATTCGTTACTCCGTAATTGAGAATCGTTACGCGTTTGACTTAGATTTGTGGTAGAAAATATTCATAGACTAAATACTACATTATACTAAACTAGCTTCTGCCCACGGCTTCGTCCGCGTTGCCTACAGGAAACAAACAACACCGACATATGTTGCATTAGTTTTCAACCATAATAATAAATAAATAATTAATTTAGTGATTTTTACTGTGAAAAAGGAGGACTTTACACAATACACAATTTTATCTCCCTTTTCACCCCTTCAGGGGTGGAATCATCAAAAACGCTTAACACGTGTAAATTATTTTCTATTATCAGCCTAAACAAAAAATTTGATGATCCTAACTTCAAAACTGACGGACTTTCATACAAACTTTCACCCCCTATTTTACCCCTTTAGGGGTAGAATTTCGAAAAACTATTTCTTAATGGATATTTACACTTTACAAAGAACACACCCTGAAAATTTCAAGTCTCTAAGACCAGCGGTTTAGGCTGTGCGTTGATATATTAGTCAGTCAGTCAGTCAGTAAGTCAGAACTTTGGATTTTATATATACAGATGATATGTCATGTCAAATTAAACCTTTTCATGTTCAAAGTTGAGTAAATGTTGCCAATTTTGATGTTTTTAAAGTTTCAATATACATTTCCCATAATTTTGTAACTTATATAAATATTATTTTATTTATTAAAACTATTTTATTTTTATTAAAAACGTTCACACTTTTTTTTTCCATCTGGATACAAGAACAAAAGCCTCTCACGGAGCAGCGATGTGAAACAAATCTTTGAATTTCATTTCAGTTATAATGTTTATCTTTTGTTATTTAAGTTTAATACGTATTTTGATAAATCTTCATTTAGCATTTCCAGCATACTACTTGTTTTTAAGGTAACTTGTTTACGGTAGAAGATATACGTCAATGGAATGCCCTTCCTCTCGCAATAAGACAAGCTTCATCCTTACAAGTTTTCAAAACTCTGGTTAAAGAACATTATAGGTATATCAAGCGATAAAACTTTCATACACACATTTAGTCATTTATTTGAGATAGGGAATCCTTTGCTGATTGAAGAACTTCTTAATTAAGTCTGTCGAAAACATGTCCCTTTCTTAATGCGATTGTTATTACCCATTTAACGAAAATCATTACCAACTAGTGCGAATAAAGCAAGTTTTATTGGGGGGCTATAAAATTAACACTGATTTATTTGACAAGCAATGGTTGTTATTGAACAAATTGAAACTACGTTTTTATTGTTGCAGTTTGTCAATAAAACATTATCGCCTTAACTGTTTCCTGGAAATTGCAACTGCGGTAAAATAAAAAAAATCATGTTATTCTTGAAAAAACGCATACATATTTTATTATTTGTAAAGAATAATTGGGCATTATAATTATTTATTAAGGAAAGTGCAAAAGAAAGCCACAATGTAAAAACAGTTTCTTTTTTCTATAAATAATTAAAATTACATTTGATCACAAACAAAATGCTATTTATTGTTACATACGGCTTGAACAATCACGTGTGATTGTTGCTGACTATATGCTAACCGTTTCACCGATACAATTTCGGCATTATCAAGGCGAGTGTCACTCGCCGAAATTTTATCGGTGAAATGGTTGGCATATAGTCAACAACAATCACACGTGAGTGTTCAAGGCGTATGTAATAATAATTTAGTATGTCAGCTGACGCGAGTTTTAATAATATTAAAACGTTATTTTATTATTTTATAATAATTTCATTTTTATTGTTTAAGGCGCTCTTATCCCAAAATCAGTAATTTCAAAGTCAAATAGAACTTTCAAATATCGTCTAAAACTTCCAAAAAAAAAATACGCAATATAGTTCGAACCTTTATCTAGGTCTTCCACGCATGTGTAACACGATCAAAAAAACTTTGCTCGATAGAAATAATTCACGAACACAGCATGTAATAAGACCTTTCAAATCATGCCATTTCCATAATTCCACTCTTTTATTAACGAAACATATCTGGTAATATTGCTCTTTAAATTTTCTAGGTCGACTACGTAAGTGGGTTTTAATAAACATATCCCTTATTTTTAAACAATTTAAAAACCGATAAAAACAACGTAAAAGTACAAAAGTGTGGTTATTTTCTTTACTCCTTACACGTAAAGAAAAAGACAGAGAGTCACTCTTCTGGGATAAGAGCGCCTTAATTAAATATCTTTTCCAAGCCCCCGATAAAATACATGATATTTAGGTGTCTTCCAAAAACTGTGGTTTTGTTTCAAAATATTGTTTGTATATAAATAGGCGCCAGGCATATTAGGAGACAACAGTGATTTTCGGGGGGCACATTTCATGCACCCCAAAATAATAATTGCTACTGCAATATTTAATGGTTAGGTTATACCTTAAATTGATACAGATTTTTTTTATGTAAATAAATTTTCCAGTGGTTGTTTCTGCATTGTGATTTAACTTGTACTTGTCGACTGTTTTCTTATTTTTATTTACCTAACTGGTGTCGCTATTATTATATTTTCAAAGGTTTGGTTTTTCTATTAAGAGTCCGGCGGAGGATGCATAAGTCATACAAACGGAATATCAAAATCATGTTGTGTAAATTGTACATATTCTTCAGGTAGTGTGTGTTTATTCCGATTGGGTTACAGGATATCGAGGTTTCCAAATATCTATTTTGTATGAACACTGATTTAAACATAAAATATTAGAAAAAAATTGTTATCTATGGAAATTAGAAATTCTTTATATTTCATCTGTTCATATAAAATAGTCATTTAATATGTATAATTTACACATTATTTTGGTATTCCGTTTGTATCAACTATACATCCTCTACCGGAGTCTTAATGTGATTGCTGTGAGTTTGTGTTTATTTACCTGCATATTGAATATTTTTGTAGTGTAGGTAGGTCTCTATAACTTTGAATCACAATGTATCGTAAGTTGCATCAACTGCCAAAATCACAATCATCAACTTCAATAAATTACATATCACTACAGAAGGTTCAAAATATACCAGGGACTGTATCATAGTGTTTAACCGCGCGCGACGCCACAGATTAAATCACAAGTGCAAGGAGCGTGACGTACTGTTTAATCGCAATAACATCGTGTCACATCCTCGCACTTGTGATTCAACTAAGTCGCATCGCGCGCGATTATACACTGTGCTACGGGCCCAGGAGCTTTGTTATTTTGCAATAATTGTTAAAAGATTTTTTCTGGTTTCATGCATGACTTAAATTACTGCTTTTGTTTTAAATTAATATGAAATGTTTGTTTGATCCGTATAAATATAGAACTAGGCAGCTTTATTTTCGAATTTTGTGTTTGTAGCTTCGATACGCTAGACATGATTCTCTTTATTTCAGGTTCAATGTCTTTATCTTTCACGGAAATAAGACAACCTAAGACAGGCACCTTTTGAAGATGGTGTTGAAATTTCGACCACAATTCGTCAGATGTAAGTAGGGTTGCCAACCGTACTTTAAAATAAAGTATCGTACGTTATTTTGGGTCTCTGTACTTTATACTTTTGAATATCGATAAACTACGCGAAAATACTTTATTTCAACCTCTATGTAAAATTAGACGTAAACTAACAACACCAGCCAGCGCAAACACAGACGGAAACAAATTTGAAAGAAAACTTGACTTGTGCGCAGTTGTGTTTGTGAAAAGAGCCCAAAAAATACAGTTTCACAAAAGGATTTGAAGATGTTAGTATGGAACCTGCTCTACCTACCCTTCGCTGCCTTAATATTTAATTCTTATTAAAATTGATAGTTGACATAAATACAAATTTATAAAATACAACTATATACAGGGTGTAATCGTTAAGTGTGACCAGGCGATTATTCCGTAACTATTACAGATATCATTTTTTTTTAACTGATCTTGAAAGTACTTTGTTAGGTAAAAAAATAGTTTCCTTTAATATCAGTACTAAGCTAAAATAACCTTTTAAAATAAAGAAACTAAAACTTTTCTACCAATAAATGTAAAATAAATGTATGGAAATGTTTAATGTCAAAATTTTAGATAGGTACGTTTCTTTTGATTTTCAAAAAGTTATTGATGTCATTTTACTAATTAGATAACGTACTTTCGATATCAGTTTAATTTTTTTTGATATCTGTAATAATTACGGAATAATAGCCTGGTCACACTTAGCGATTACACCCTGTTTGTGGTGAATAATAACGTATTTACAATACGTATAAATACATTTTTATTTACCTTCCCTGAAATCAGATGAACGTTATTTCTTCTAAAAAAAGTTGGCAACCCTAGAAGTAAGTCGCATTACATTAAACTTAATTATACATTTCGTATGGTTCCAACCCAATATGGAATGCACAAAGCATTAGGCATGCTTGTTCGTATTATGATGTTGTTAGCTACAAAACTTTTTGTCTGATGTTTGATTTGAAAGCTTGAATTTGATTTCTTTTCAGTTAAAATGAAATGAAGTGTTTCGTCTCAGTACGTATGCAAATTCTGCGTTAACGACTTTCCATTTGAGTTTGCCGACTTTCGTTATTCTTTCTTTCATCTTTAGAATTAAGTAAGTAAATATTTTAATACATTACTCACAACATTACCATCAATTTTTTAACAGATTTGGACCTTAAAATAAAATAAAAAAAATATATCCTCAAGACTTAAAATTTAAACTTAAAATTTAAACCTTTATAATCAAATGGTTGTGTCCCTATTTTTACATAAACTTGAAATAAATATTTATGTAGCTTTTCATTTAATTTGATACTTGTAAAGAAAAATAACAATATTGTAACGAAGATGCGGAATAATAAACTTGATATAGAAAATCAATTATTTTCTCTTTATTGTTCCAATTGTCAGTTTTATATCCATAGATTTTGAATGTCAAAAAAAGAAAAGAGTCCACTAAACAGATAACAAAAACATGTCACCACAGACGACTTTAACACTTCTCCACAGACAACCCAACTCTCCTCTCCTCACCGACGCTCACGCCACCTCGCCTCGCCTCTCCCTAGTCCTCTCCTCTGCTCTTGTTACAATATAAATATATCTCGAAAATACCTAAATTGTTATTTTTCTTGTGTATAAGTACCAAATTAAATGAAAAGCTTATTTTTACATAAATAACTAGAGTTGCCTGTTACAAAATGTTGCGTGTGTAGTACTAAACGAGGATTAATTTGGACTATCACGCGAGGATAGTACAACTAGAGAGGTCCACGTGTTAGATCCGTATAATTAAGTGACTCTGAACTGATAAAGTGGATGATTCATTTTACTATTAACTAGCTGAGCTACTGATTTAATTGTGTCAATTGTGTGGATGTGAGCAATAATCTGCTCTGTGATCTATTTATTGTTTTAGTCAGAAGAATTCAGCAGATAAAACTAAACTTAGTATTTCTTCAATTAGTTCGAAAGTATTTTCCTCATAACCATAACCCTCTTAATTATCTTTTTCACACAATATTAAATTAATGTTCATTTGGTAGCCTCTGTAACTGAATGTCGGATTATTAATCTGAAGGTCGCCACGGCTTCAAATTCCGTAACACATATCCGGTTTGAATACCTAGGCGGTATTCTCTCGTTTTGACTGTTTTCGAATTCATTTTTAACAGCAAAATTGAGATAATGAAATGAAAAAATATATATATATTATTTTACCTAACCTAAATATATATATATTTTTATTTTTGATCTTAATATTTTAGCCGTTTGATACTTGCATTCCCCTGGCAATAAAATCGCCAAGATAGGTCTTAACCATAAAACAGATCATCAAAACCTATAGGGTACCGTGGTGCTGCACCGCAACGGCGGAGCAATACAAGCGAAACACCAAAACCATTTGTAAATTATAGATATTCTTAAGGGAGTGTGTATTTATTCCGATTGCATTACAGAATATCTAGGTTCCCAAATATTATGCTTATTATATTTGCTTATTATGTCGTCTTTAAATCAGTGTCCTTTCAAAATAAAATATATTTGGGAACCTAAATATTCTGTAATGCAATTGGAATAAATACACACTAACTTAAGAATATCTATGATTTACAAATGGTTTTGGTATTTCATTTGTATGAACTAGGATTGCTCCGCAGGCCTCTTAAGTCCTGATAGTACAATGAAAATAGCCATTTGAGAAACAAAAATATACTAATAGGTATGTACTTATTCAAATTGTATTGGTGAGATTTATAAAGAAAGAAAGAAAGAAAGAAAATATTTATTTCAGACCGAAATCCATATCTTAGTTAGTAACACAAAAATAAAAACACAGAAAAGCAGCAGAAGTCGCTGTTGCAGACATCACACAACTAAATGGAGTGATGCCTACAACAACATCCTCCTGGTGAAGCACTGTGACTCCACGTGAACTCTGTTCCAGAATCCCAGAACGGGACTGTCCCAACGATCAACAATGCCCTCCAAGATGCTGTTGGAGCTGCCCCTTAAACGACTCATAACGGAAGCCACACGTTTTCGGACTATTGCTGTGAAGCTATCAGTCTGTGCCTCCGCGAACATTCCTGATGCGCTGCAGTATCGTGGCAGCCCCAACAAACAAGAGCTTGAAATTGTATACACTATCACTCATGATCTTCTCAAAACCAACTTAAAGTGCTGTTTTAACTTTGTTTGGACCATATCATGACTAATTATGCATTAAATTTCAAACTCATGCTTTATAGACCTCACTAATACTAAAATATTGGTGTTAACTCCCCCATACCAAAACGTTTTTCAAATTTTAACTTCTAAACTAGAAATACAAAGTTAAGTTATGCACTTTGTGCTAAGTTACTGACGTTTAACCTAAGCATTGTATTATTCCAGTATAGAAACGCAGAAAGAAAAGTAAATCTGGATGTGAGGAGCTCTGAACCGGGATTCGAACCCGGGACCTCTCGCTTACCGGGCGATTGCTCTACCAACTGAGCTATCCAGGCCTCAACACAACTCGTGAATTTACTGATGTGCTTTCCTATTCTGCAATGATATTTATAGATACCCACTTTACAGTGAGCTACTTGGCGCCTAGAGAACGCTAGTGTATTCAAAACTAGTCAAAGACCATTATGCCCTACCATCACCTTACAGCATCAGGTAGTGAAGAATACACATTACTCTTACCGAAACTATGATATAAATAAATGTCTGTATTTGAACACTTGGCGATTTATCCATGGCAAAGAGATATAAATTAACATTATATCATTGCAGTATAAAAACGCAGAAAGAAAAGATCTGGATGTGAGGAGCTCCGAACCGGGATTCGAACCCGGGACCTCTCGCTTACCGGACGATTGCTCTACCAATTTATATATTTTATATATAACATCCCATCCCATCACCCCATCACGTTAGGAATTTAATGACCAATCGCTCGCAAAAATAAAACTACAAGAATATAGCTTCGTTCATACATAAAAGTAAAAATTTTTTTCGGCAAATGTTGATTATGTTTTCTGAGGCCTGATACTCCATTACATCTACATAAAAGTTTCCAGAACCAGGTTTTAATTTGAAACAAATAACTTGTTCTCTCAGATCTAAATGATAAACTCATAATCATTGAGGCTTTAACCTTTCCATACCTGTAATTTACGGACAAAACTTGCTTTTGCTCAATAATTACATCTCACTAAGAGAATCTCTCTGATTTCTCGAGACAACAGCCATTAAAAACAAAATAGAGCTTTTATTTAGCGTATTTAAATCTAGTCAGAAATCATCAAAGCGCTTTCTTTTACATTTATGATTTCAAAATCAAATTCAATCACACATTAACCTTCATTACGAACCACATAAAGTTGTTCGACTTCGTTACAGAAGATATGATATAAAGACGTAATTAAAAATAATGCTCCTTGGATCAGCAGTCCGACCTTGTTATTAAAGAAACAATCATGCACCGGCATAAAGGAAATGGTTATGTGTACTTGTTGTGTAATAAGTAATAACTCACACCGAAACGAGAAATGTTATGAAGTTCCATACTTTATCAGATAGCTATGTAGAATTCAATTTCCGGGAAGGCTGTTGACTTTCCTTAGCGCTTCTAATTGCCCATGCTAGCCGAGTTTAAGCACCGACTTGGGATCGTTACTATCAAACGACTTTCTTCGCGTTATTGTCATTGCAATCAAACTTTAACAAGTAACTTCATAAGAAATGTAAATCTTGCAAAATTTTTTGTTTACTCCTTTTTGTATTCAGCCCCTGTATATTACAAAATTTAATCATAAGCAAAATTATAAATTAATATTCATACAAATTAATTTATTCTTGAAAATTATTTGTTAAAATAGATAAATATTATTTTTGACATCAATAAATCATCAACAACCCATAACAGTCCACTGCTCGATATAAGCCCATCCCATGGAAAGATATTTATGTGATCTCCATGAACGCTTGGTATGTGGGTTGGCGATCGCAGTGATGCAAAACACATAATGCTTGTACCGATTCTCTGGTCTACGGAGGCACTAGCTGGTACTGTCTCAGAGCCGAATCCCACTAACCTATTAAACTCATAAAATTCATAGGCTAGTGCGATTCTACTCTACCAAACACCACACGGCTTTATTATTTTTAAATTTTTGGCAGTTTTAAGGCGAAACAAACATTGACGCATTTTTTCAGGTGGTTACGCCAAGTTTTGCTCACCAGAAGAGAGTAATGCGAGTATTCATTCGATCACTTTATCAGTCAACGTGGATCACGCAGCGTTTATTACCTCCGCGTAAAATAACTGTGCATGTGTAGTTGTTGTGGCCAAATCGTAAAGTTGGAAATATTATGAAGTATAAAATAAGAAATTCACAACAGTCTTCCAACAAAAAAATAGATGCGACGACGATCAAAGCGAGGAAGAGCGTACTAGGTTGCTGGTGATCATAAATTCGGGAGCCGAGCGAAGCGGAGCGGCCCCTTCAGTTTTAACACATTGGCCGATCAGTTCGTGAAATGGTAAGTTTTACACATGTTCCATGCAACATGCGTGCACCATGTGCTCGTTCGGTTTGCGGTGTCTGTGGAACGTTCAGACGAGTAAAACAATGCGCGAAAAATTAAACATCGTTCTTGTAAAGAAACACTGAATATTATATGCCGGTTGAATTCACTTCAATGTGATATGGAAGGAAGGTATGCTCGAATTTTGAAATTTTATGGAACTTCAGCCACTGAGATTAGATTTAATATTAGGAATAATTTTTCCTTTACGTTTCTTGTTTTGAAGATCTATCATTAAATAAACGGTGAAAAATCAAGTAATATTTTTTGCAAGTTCAAATGTAAAGCGAATCAAGTGAACAAACATAGCGTCATCAACAAGAAGACACCTACACGGTACAGAAGTGTTCGGGGCGCCAACAGCGACACGATCAAAGAGGCAGCGATGGCCGCCCGTGTCAATCCTACCAAGATGCCGCTATAAAGTATAAAGATATGTAATTCAGTGCATATTTACGCTCATCGCGCCTTAATTGATGTCGGTTTTTGAGGCAAGAGCCGCCGCTGGACGTCGTTCCCGCGCCTTTACAACTTATGGAATTTGTTTTCAATATATAACGTCATCGATTGATTGGTTTTACTGATTTCGGTGGAGGTTTTAACCTCATTTTTAAGCTGTGTTTATGGCCTTTCGCTTCACAGTACTTAATCACTTGATTGAAAATTCTTTCTTTATAGAATGTTAGTCTAATTGTTTGTTCAGACCGCTACGACAAGAATATGGGTACCAGAAAAGTGACGTTTTAAGTGTCTCAGAATTTTGTGACTTCTAAGTAAGTTTAAGTGTTCTTACAGGGTGACCGAGAAAGCGGCAATTAAGGTCGGGTTTTACACACATGTTAATTAAGCAAAAAATTTGAAAATAGTATATGACATACTACAGTGCATTTGAATTGCAAATGATGTGCAATTCAAATTCAAATAGTTTATTTTGCAAAGTTGGTATATATAATACACTCTTTACAGATCAAATTTAATCTTATAAAAATATATGTAATAAAAAAATAAATGTACATGAACTAGATTAAAGGTTTATTTAATTTATGTAGCAATATATAAACGATTAAAATGATAGGTAAAATATATATTACACAAGGTGAAATCTAATCAAACCCATACCGGAGACCCGGCCAGGGACCAGGAACAAGGTTCAATGATCACCAACCGAGCCCCCAGCACGAATCCAGGCGGCCGACCAAATCCCATCCTATATACTACATAGTAATAGGTAACATATATAAATACATGCCTACCTCCACCCATTCGATTAGTCTTGCTAAGAAGAAGGACAAGAAACTTAGCTAGATCATGTCTTTTTTTAACATGAAACTTATACTATGTAGGTACAAATGACTTATATCTACTTTTACAAAGAGATAAGAAAATACAAGACAGCAGGAATTCAGCTCAATGCATGGATTAGAATTTGAAATTTTTATGTAAAATTTAACAAAATAAATACCAAAACAGACTCCAATTTAATACTAAAGTCTGATTTTATTAAATAACCATGTAAAGAAATTAATTATAACTTGGTCAACGTGATGGTTTTATAACAGCAAATGATTTCCATTAATTATTTTTGAAGCTGCATAGCAATTTTAGCTTCAAACTTTTTTATACATTTTAAAGTAATTTTAAGTGCCTATTTTGCGCTATATGAACGTTATTTCAATATACGAGTAGTTTCTGTCGATATTTGTCCCGACACAGGTCGACTCAAGGTCGTTGGTAGCTAAAAGTTGGTAGCTGGCCCTTAAAGCCATGCTTGATGGATGACCCAAAAACAAAATCTACCCCTGTATCGATACTTTTTTTCCCATCCCCATCCTGGCTTTGTCCATACGTTATTGTTTCTGGTGAATAAATCAGGTGGTGTCAGAACTTCGTCAGCCGGACGCAGGTGGGCTACTGAAGACAGCAGAGTTTTACTTAAGACAACATTTAAATAAAGGGTTTAAAAAGACTGCCAATTTGCTGTACTATTTTTAATTATACAATTACTACAATTTATAGTAGTAAATGTAATTTATATTAAGTAAATATAATTTTAAAAATATTCTCAATAATAGTCTCAACAATAGTCTCAATAAAAAATATATATATTAAGTAGTTTTACAAATAAAAACCTTGAAAAATAACGGCTTTTTTCTAGAGTCCAATTGATTTTAATTTTCTTGTTTTGTAAATTCAGCAAAGTTATCTATTAAAATCAATAAATAACGTGTTGTCTAAAAATTTAAATAGATAAATTACAAAACATAAATATATAGATATACTACGGTTAATACCCGGTAGATGGATAAAGCTAGCACTATCCAAAGGCTTTGTATAAACTACGAGATTTACCATAACATTATCACACTTCGGGCACTATCCACCTATTTTTGGATAACCTTAACATTATCCAAATAATAAGCTTAAAAAGACATCGGAAATCAGTTTATTCTAACTCCTGCTAAATGTGTTAAGTACATACTGCGAAAAAAATCACCTTTTTTAATTTTTTTGATACTCCATATTATATACAACAGTTGAAAACCAAATGGATATGTGCATTTTATATATATAGTATAATACGATAACAAGTAACTCAATATTTTTAAACCCAATGAAATTCTGACCTAAATAAAAACGGACGCAGGTGTAAGACAAACACGGATGCCCGTCCTCCTCCAAATCTTAATTTGCATAAGAAAATAAACAGTGAAAAATAAAAAATACCAGGTTCTTTATTTGCTGAAAAAGTAGTTTAAAGTAAAACACTATTTTGTCACATGAAAAGAAAGTATTACGGCAAAAGATAACAGTAGCGATTTTGTCACAAGACTGGGTGGGCCAATTCTTCACGAATTAAATCAGATTTTTTTGATCAGATTTCCAGCCTTTTCTACCACATTTGGCAGCGCAAATATTTATCTTTCTTCGCATTTCACAAATTCCACTTTCAATATGTATATGTCCTAATTTCAGGAATTATACTCAAAAAGTTGATGTTCGATTCTTAGTCTAATTATCGTTTACTCATCCGTCACAGCCCTTGTGGTACATTTATTCATTCATTCTTAGTCTAATTATATCGTTCACTCATCCGTCAGAGCCCTCGTGGTATATTCATTCATTCATTCTTAGTCTAATTATCGTTCATGGCCCATTTATTATTACAGTCTCTTACAGTTAATTCAAATTCATGCTATCCTTTTTGCACTTACTATAAAAATAATATATAATTATTTCAGTTTGACTGTTAGCCATTTGCCACCGCCAATTAGCCAAAAAATAATGTTTTCAAACAAGTACATATTTTCTCTTCAAATTTTTTTGCTAAATTTGATAAAAATATATTTTTATATTAAGCGTACTATGAATAAATTAAGGAGCAGATAAAAAATTATGTTTTTTTGGTACTCATTGGGTAGATAGATTCAAATAATTGGAATAATTTTAAAAATATTCAACTCAAGCCTCGTAATTCTCAATACCGCTTAGAGTCCAAGCTTTAGACCAGCGTTTCTTAACCTTTTTTGTCCACGGACCCCTTAGGAAATCAAGCACAATTTTAAGGACCCCCTTAATAAAAAAGCAGCAATAAATTTCGGACCATTTATTTTACTTCTACAAATTACAAAAAATATATACTTTTTCATATAAAATACGTTAATGAGAAAGTTTTTGCTGCTTTTTTGCAACTAAATTAGTGATATTTGGGTTGATATTACTACCAAGTTGTAGTCTCAAATCAGATTCCACTTTTAAACTATTTTTGTATTTATTAAGAGCAGAGAATGCCTTTTCGAAGAGGTATGTCGTTAAGAAAAGCAGTAAATGTCTCAGTTCATAGATTAGGCTACGGACCATCACACATATGCTCGGGGACCCCTAGAGGTCCGCGGACCACAGGTTAAGAAACGCTGCCTTAGACAATAGTAAAAAGTTTTGGTCCAGAAATAAAAAACGATTTTTATAACTAATATATTCTTTTTCATTAGTCTTTTTACCAATCCTACAGGTGAAGTAGATCTCGTACTTCTTAGTGTAAGAAAGGATGAAAACAATAAAATTGTATTATTTCTTAAAGAAATAAAAAAGCAGCATTTTTTGTAAAACTCGTCACCGGGAAAAAAGTGTAATTTTGCATTTTAATCCGAAACTAATCGCCACAATTTCTTAGGGTCTGCGGCTCAAGACAACCTTTTAGTTTTGGTCAAAATATGGGTTTACACAAATTGTTATTAGTTAATAAATGACTTTATGAGAAGCAGCTCTGTATATTTTGGAACCCTTTTTAAAAGATTTACCTTATATTTGCGTTAAGTTAAATTTTAATGTCATCTGTCATCTATGATGGGTTTTTAATTTAGTAACTGAACATTTCTCCTCGATTAGCTTTAAAAAAGTATGAGATGGTGTATACAAATACAGACATTTATATATTACATATATTAATTACAATTACAATTGGTAGTTTTGATTCCTAACCAACCACTACCGTTGTTATGGTACACAGCAAATTGAGTAATTTTTGATAAATATTTTTTCCTTTTTATTAAAATTTTTTACAAAAATTTATTTAATCTTTGATAGGAATAAACTTTTAAATTTAAACACTTGGCGATATATACATCGCAAGGAGATATAAATTGACAATATATCATTGAAGTATAGAAACGCGGAAAGAAAAGTACATCTGGATGTGAGGAGCTCTGAACCGGGACTCGAACCCGGTACCTCTCGCTTACCTAATACTTGTGTTAGGTTCTCAATTAAAAACAAAACATCTACCTATACTAAAATAACATTCAAGTGGTAATTTAACCGCCCCTTAGGTAAACAAAATGCTACTAATCACCAAATGGAGAAACATTTGTAAAATTCAATTTTAAAACGATTCATACTTGCAGCGTTTTCATCTTCCATCAATCAAAGATCCGTAACATTCCGTCTCTTTCTCACCACTAAATTTAAACTTCTGAGTGATTGACAGAATGGAATTGTTCTTTGAAATTGTTCTCTAGATTCACATGGGTGCCTCAAGGGTCGGACTCTGACTTGATAGAAGTATATAAATAATCAATCGGATACAGAGAATTCGTTAATTGTTTTTTTTTCGCATTGCTAATGGTTTGCCTAACGACCAAATGGCATACACGTGTTTTAATCCATACTTTTAAAACACTTGGAGTGTTTTAAAAATGCTTATGATAAAACAAAAACGTATGGACGAAAATCATAATATGTAGCAAACGTTTTTGAAAAATATACACGATCTACAAATTTGGATTGGCCGTGACATTGTATATCTTTTACATCAGAAAGGTTTAAGAGAGTCAGGGTAGTTTTATTATCACATTCTATATCATGCAAAAACCCTAACCTATAATTACATTAATAAAACACCCTACCGATAAGAAAGCTTAACGAAATTTATGCAATTTAACATCCCGTTACAATGATTTACCTCCTCGTAGATGCGACGTGAAGGCGTAAATTAAAACATAAAATTAGTGATCGCAAGATACGGGCTCCTGTTTCATTAAAAAGTAATGAAAACTTCCTTCAGCTTGGAACATGTTAAATTATGGTTTTATCGCAACGGTTTTATTCCAACACAGTGTTGCATAAAGAAATAGTTACCAATAGCGTATACAACATAGTGCTCGGAAAACATGACAGATACGAGTAAAGGGCGTATTAGAGAAGTGACATAAATTTTAAATATGTTCATTCTAAATTATTATTACATACGGCTTGAACACTCTCGTGTGATTGTTGTTGACTATATGCCAACTGTTTCACCGATACCATTTCGGCGTTATCAAGGCGAGTGTCGTTCTTAGGACGACGTTGTCAATGACAACGACGGTGAACGCCGCGTCGTCGTCCTAAGAACGACACTCGCCTTGTTAATGCCGAAATTGTGTCAGTGAAACGGTTGGCATATAGTCAACAACAATAATTTAGTATGTCCTTTCTCGTATTTAAACAATTTTTTTAAGGTTTTACGAAATAACAATTGATAGTTTCTCTTTGCCTTATAAACTGACCAGTTGGAATTATTAAGGGTTTCCAAAGACACTTACAATTTTTTTTTATGAGTTATTGAGATCTCGTTCCTAAACGCCCAACTTGCCATTGTATTATTGTATGCATTACTTTATTAATTATCCTGTTTATAGTTGTTGTGTAGGACCATATACAAATAAATGCAAAAAATAACACAATTATTGCTAAAAAAGCCTAATTGACATTAAACTATGGTCGCGTAATGCCATAAATTAAGTTTACTAAATACTTTATATTCAAAAATAAGAAAAGCAATCTTGAATTTTTTTCGTTTGGAAACAAAACCCGTCGCATTTACCTTAAATTATTTGTTTAGGCGTCAAATTTGTAGATCACGAGGAATTAGCTTTGTAGTAAGTCACTGATGCCCAGTAGAAAAGACTTCAACGCGGTGTCGAACTTTATTATTTTACCCAGAATCCGTCAAAAAGATAGGTCAGACCGCCGGGAGTTTTTTTACGTGAACACGACTTCAAGTTTGCTTCCTTAGGCCCAATTGCAACATGTTATTAACTCGATTTTTACTCGGGTTAAGTCAAAAATGGAGGGTTAAGAAAAAGCTCTCTTGCACCAATCAAAATCTCGGTTTAAACCAGGGTTAAACTAAGAGAAGGTCATCAGAATTTAACCCGACTAAACTCGGGTTAGCGAAGTAATATAACCAGTTTAAATTTAATTGTGTTGTTTCCAATGACATTATATAGATACTATACCTCATTAGTTGCAACCAACTACTTTATGGTAACATTCTAAATAAATGTCAAATGTAGAACAATCGCTTAGCTCGGGTTTACTTACCCGCTTCAATATTATCATGGTGCAATAGGACTAATGAAATGTCGGGTTAGTTGACTCTTCCCTTAGGTTAGTAAACCCGAGGGTTAAGGATTTTTTCTCGATCATGGTGCAAGTGTGCCTTAGTGGGAGGCAATTCAGAAAACTGATGACAACAAAATCGGGGGATACAGTTTGGTAATCAACACCCAAAATTTTATTACACAACTCGATAGCTAAAGGATCAAAGAATCCGAAGAACTTCTTAGTGTTTAAAAACAAAAATATTACCCGTTACCTACATCGTACACGTATTCACGTAAAACACACGGCCATGTCCACGATACAGCCTTAACCCGTTTTTAGGGTTCCGTAGTCGACAACAAGGAACCCTTATAGTTTCGCCATGTCCGTCTGTCTGTCTGTCTGTCTGTCTGTCCGCGGCTTAGCTTAGAGACTATAAGTACTAGAAAGCTGTAATTTAGCATGGATATACATATTTTTTACGCCGATAAAGTGGTAAAGTAAAATTTTGAAAACAATTTTTTTTTATGGTAAAGTGGGGATGATTTTTTTTTCTCGTCTATCCCCTAGTGTGGGATGTTGTTGAATAGGTAATTTAAAAATATTGGGGGTGTGAGAGGACCATTTTTCGATCCAGGGTTCCGTTTGCGAAATATTAAGCTTAAAAGTGTTAATTTTTGTTAGAGTCAAGTGTCCCCCCTCCATGCCAGCGAAACGGTTGTATTTGGAGACGTGAAAAAAATCACGACAGTAGTATACATAACGAAATTAAAAGGAAAACTATTACAGTTAAGTAGGCTTTACAAGTTAACGAGTACAGATCGCGCCAAACTTTTAGTCCTCTCTTAACTTGGGGCGATTCGCATCAGCAGGAACAAAATGTATGGGCCGTTCTTGGGAAGAGCAACTTCCAAGCGTACTAGAAGTTTGGCGCTATCTGTATTAGTCGACAAACTTATAAAATGCACTTGGAGAAGAAGTCCGCATATTGTGCAGGGCAAATACGGAACCCTACACTGCGCGTGGCCCGACACGCACTTGGCCGGTTTTTTTTTGCACTTCTACTAAGACACTAAAGATACATTGAACGTTTCATCTAAGAGGTTTCAACTTTGTATCAAGCTCGCCAAGGACCTGTTACAGAAAACTGTTTTTAAATCTGCATACTTATTTTAACTGCGACTAAAAATACATCGAACCATGCAATTGTCCTCTCAATAAATATGGGTAGTTATTAGACATGAAAACATTTTATGTTGACGTCCTCATACAAAATGCAAACAAACCCATTCAATTTGTAATTATAAGTCAGAATTCTGAAAAGACTTGATTATAGCAGTGGCACGCGTCATTTGGAAAAGTATACATATTTGCAAAATACAAATTAATGACAGCGTCCATGCAAAGGTGAATATTAAATACGTACTACACACAGAAAAAAACATTTTTAACAACAAAATGAAGCTTGTTTAATGTCCTCCTCTACTAGATAATGTTATAGTACAAGGAATACGGTTTGTACTTGAGCGCTCAGATGTTTATTCTTTTTTTTAATGTACAAAAAAAGGACCTGATTTATCAGGACTCCCGCTATTCTTGTTTACGAAACAGTTGAAAAACACAAAGCGGAGAGATCTGTATCGCTTCACCTAAATGCGTTCAGCATGATGCGAGAATTTTGACACCAAACATCTACGATAACATCTTAAAACATCTAATGTTTTAAACAAACTCTATTATGTGGGCTAACTTAATTTTGTGAGAATAAAAGAGATATTTGCCTCGCATCGTTTGATGTATGGATGGATTTTTTATTGGTGGTCATAGGGGTGAATTAACCTCTGTTTCATAAAAAAAACTATCATCTTTGATATATTGCTTCATAGATGTTTTGTTAATTTTTTTTTTCTCATTTATTGATTTTTTGATAAGCCCGTGGTACTTTGAACCTGAGCTCTTGGTAAATTCAACGAAATTTTTCTGAGAAATTTAAGAGACGGCAATATTTTAAGATTGACGTAAAACTAATATTGGTATCGTGCAAATTAAGTTACTATATACATATTTTCAACTGAAAAATTCGCTAAAAAGATGTGTTAATTTGATTCGTTTAGAAGAATATACGGTTTGATATGTTTCACAATCAATCCTCAGTCGATAATATTCATTACGTGGGAAAAATGTTGACTACCGCCATTTGGACTTTAAGATGGATCCGAGCTATGATCTGGACTGCTTTCTTTTATTTTACCGATTATGAAATTGAAAGGTTTACCTACAGATATAGATCTAAATAGATGACGCAAGTGAATGTATTTCGCATGCCAAGAAAGCGCGACAAAAAGAATAGCAATTTTTTTTCTTCACAGACATTGACTCCTACAAATTTGTCTCTACAATTCCTTCTAAAATTCAACACGCTGTCAACAGCCATCATTGTAAAATGTGTCTTCTATTTAAACCAATTTCTGTGGGTTTACCATCTTTAGGAGGATCGTGGCTCGGAACCATTATAAATTAAGGTGGTTTTTGCAACAGACAACATATTTAATTAAACCGATAGAATCATCATAACTACAATGGTGTGCCTTTGCGGCATGTTGGAGATTTTTATTTGTTTGTTTGTTGATGTACGATCCAACAACTTCAATAGATCTTGATAAAACATTACAAAGATTGAAGGACAGTTTATGATTCAAAAGCAACTTTTTGTCCCACAATAAAAAACACTTGATAGATAAAATTGTACAAGAACCAAAACCACTGTTGACACTGTGGTAACATTTTACTATCTGCCAACTAAGTATACATAAGTTAGTCTCCGAAGGTAAAAAATATCCCTCTAATCAAGTTTTATTTGGTTTTATCGTTTCTGGAACCCATATGCAAATCTTGTTGATAAAATGTAGTCACTAGAAAACGAACACGTACTGCAGTTGTCCATTTATAGCAGCTATAGGTGAATACTATCGAGAAATAAATATTGTGGATATCGATACTTGATATGATTGATTGCCTTGAAGCGTTTATTGCAAAATTTTGCTTTTTTAAATTAACAGAGAACAGCAAAGTCATTCTGTGTTCGACAACAATTTAAGGCTTGTTACATAGTGTGTTCATCCTTTAAGAGGTGGGTATCCAGATCTAGTGGGGTGGGGATCGGTTTTCACAAAAATAAGGCAAGTAAGTAAATAAATCATACAAATTAACTCCCTTGTACTAAGCGTTGCCAAGAGTAAGAGTAGTAGAAGAAAACTGTTTTTTTTTAGCCTTTGTTTTGGCTTTTATAATTTTACCATTATTTAGAGGGGATTAGAGAGTAACGGCCTCTTTAGAGGACAAGCGAGAGGACATACATTGTGACAAGAGGCAAACGATATCGCGATTCAATCTACTAGTGCTGCCATCTAGTGTAGAGAAGTGGAAGCTTAATAATACAAACAAAGTGCTTCCTTCTGAGGGTTATTGTGTGGCTCACTTTGCCCTGGTTTAGTCCGTGTTTTGTCACAATGAAACCTAACTAACCTATCTTTAGTTTTTGCGATGACGAGACCAATTACATACTCACCTTAAATGTTACTAGAACATGAGATAAATCAACTATGACTGTAAAATCCTGACCATCAACTTTAAATAAATAAACACATGAAAATTAAACTTTCATTCATAAGTAGAGGTATAGCTAAGAACGGCAGCAAATTAATAAAATCTATAAATTAATTGGCCTTAAAATTGGCTACTAGCGGCAAGGATTTGCAAGGCAACTGTTCCAAAAATGTGCCTCTTAAGTCCCTGATGTACCTATTTTCTTTCTAGAACGACAAAATGTAAGAGTAGAAACAGATACAGTATCTTGGTTCACTGTTATTATTATGTCGTAGGTAGTTAGCATATATCAGACAGAAAACTGGAAAAGTAATAAAATTTTATAATTCACCATGAAAGTGAATTACATGCAGCAAACAATTTGAAAGGTAATATCCTAACCTATAATGGCAAGACTAGATGCGGGCATCCATAATAAAAATTAATTTTCCAACTCGTAATAAGTATTTTAAAACAAAATTTACTAGGGTTTTGTACTAATTATGTGTAAATTGTTTATCATAAAAAGTGTAATAATACTCTAACAATCATCATTAAAGAATTCTTACATGTAACTATTTCTGCAAGACTATATTATGATTTTCTATTATCTCAGAGCTTCATTATAACTTAGAATAGAATGCGGGCCCAAGTAGGCGTCCCTGGGTTACCTACCCTACCTGCATATATTAGGATTCCGCATGGCACTTAGACGCTCACCTACAGACCCGTTGCCCGTATTCCCATTTGAGGCATAAAAAATAGAAGGAGCCATGATAATGTTAGGATCTAGTCGTGGGGTGTTAGCGAAAGATGTGGAGTAGAATTTTCTTAAAACATGCAGTATATTTTTACTAACGTCAGGATACATTTTTCTTAAAAACTTTGTGATTTTATAAATAGATAAATATCTAATAGAATAGTAGTCTCTTAGTATCAGCAAATTAGCCATATGAGCAAATTAAATTAGATTTCAGGAGGCAAACAAATATAAGGAATTCGGAATATAAGGGCATAACTTTTTAAACTTGCGACTTGCTAAACAGCAAAAGAAAACAACGTAAGCATGTCCTAAAAAGGGTGCATTCGAGCCCAAAGTATGGCGATAATGATTCTTGTAAAAAACGTGATAAAAAGAGAAAAAATAATTTAGTGACAGTACACTTCTGATGTGGTTTTCTGATGTCTGACTCAGGTGTACATATTATAACGTGACAATATGTTTTTAAAAATTGTACAGATTTATTTGTCTTCATTTGTTTGTAAGAGTACCTTACAAGACCTTCCTCCATAGACGAAATCTTATTTTTGATATCATAAGAAGCCGTCAAATATTTTCGTCCATCTCTACATCTCCCTTGTTCTGCCATAAAGTGAGGTGCATATTAGTGGTCGGTGTGGTCAAGCGACGGGACGTATGCAAAACTGAACCAGTTGTAGCAGATGTGTGCTTAGATGTCTATTACTTGAGAAGACATCTACATATAAATTGTTTTGATCCTGACGTTCTGTTTAATGAACGTATTATGTATTAATACCTCGAGTCGGTTATAATTGTGACTTTAAATGAAGCCATTATGTAAGAAAGTTTATTATAAACTGATTTGGAAGTGTTTCTAGAAGGAATTGTACCATTTATAAGCAAGAAGTAATTATTTTTCTGATAGATTTTTTATCACGCCATAAAATTAAATTGAAGTCGTTGAGGGTGTCATATTAGAAAATCTTGAACGGTCTATTCCTTTCAAGATAGATATTGTAATTTATTTAATGTCTACTTAAGTTTTTTTTAGTTTTATTACATGAAGAGCGCTAACTGGCATTATCTTCTTATAACCAGATGAGATTTTTTTCTCTAGTTACTACATTTTAATGCGCAGGTATGACGTCCCTTCGTAGGACACGGCCACAATTAGCTCGCCCTATAAAGGAATTGCACCTGCTAAAACTTAATTGTTGATTAATGCAAATCTAGTGTCTATATGTAGGTAATTGTTTTTTTATCAAAAACATTTTATCAGAATTATCTTTGAGCAGTTTTTTTCGCCATTAATAACAAATTAAACATCACTATTACACCGAGACAAAATATTTCAACAATACTACCAGATTGTATTGTAAATAACCGCCTGGTTAATAAAAACATAATTAAATCAAGTTTACTTGAATTGTTTAAAACAACACCATGCTGTTTTTTTATCAATGCTAAAATATTCTGTTTAATGTTTTTTAGTAAGCAACACATAAAACTATTTATCAATACATTTTATTAATGTAAGGCCAAATATGTTTTTTTGATATTATCTAACCTTAAAATAGTGATATGTACTTCAACACGATACGTAAGTAATGTTTAAAAAAAACGCAAGTATAAACAAAATTATTTTGCATGGTAAATTTATACTACATTTATATTTTCACTTAACTAACCAACGTAACCATGTTACTATAAATATTATTACAATAAATTAACTAAGCGTATTGAATGGGTTTATGTACATTATACGAAAATATTTATGAAGTATAGCAAAAATATGTTTAATTATACCTGATTTATTATTAAGATATAACTAGATTATACAAGTAATCTGAACAATAAATATAGACGTCACATAAAGTACAATGTTTTCTGTTTAAATTAACTATATTCAGGTTAACGCAACCAGAATTTTTTCTCGATGTAGTAATAAAAAAATAGAAGAGATTTTTTCTTGTGACTATCTTTTTAAACGCCTTTCAATTTGGCTTTTACAAAGTTTTAAGTGATTTCTCAGATTATAGTTTTTGTTTTATAAATTTTAAGAGCACAATATTTCTATGAGCTCAAGTAAACATCATTCCTAGAGCTCATGCTCAGATTCTGGCATAGAGCTGGTAACTATTTATAAATAAAACACTTTCGTAATTTATGAGAACACGACAAAGAGAGCAAACGCTATTGAATAACCGATCTCCGTGAAGGCCGCGTGGAGTGCGTGTGACGGTGTGAGTGACCTGTCAACCAGCCCCGCGGCGCGCGCGCAAGCCATGCGCCATGTTAATTACTGCGACCAATAAGGCGTCCTGTCAACATATTTATTTTTTAATTTATGGATTGTTCGCAAACCTACTTCGTTATAGCTGCAGAAGTACGTACCGAACCTTTTTTTCAGGCGCGAGCTTAAGGCGAGATGACCTTGATCAAAATGCCAAGAAATTAATTCGCGACAGGTTATCCTATAAGTTACATACGTGCTGCTGCTTCGGCACGAGTTCTCTGTACGAACGCCTTTTTAGGTGGAAGACATGTTGGTATTCAGTCAGACGGTATGTATTTAAAATAAAAATCCTAGACTTGTTAACCAGTTGGCTACCGAATTCTTGCCCCCTAAATGGGATGGCACTTGCAAGTATTGTAATAATAGGTATAAAAAGTAGTTCTGTTCATGCATATCTTTACTTACTTACTCAACAGTTATACTATTTGCGATCACGTATTGTACTACAATTATTTAATTGCTTTTAATTTAGACCGTGTGTACTGGTGTAATTAAGGCCCTTACTATTGCCAAATGGGTACTTTCTAAAGCCTACTCCTCGTTTATGGCCAAACCAAAAATAATGAAAAAATGTATTATGAATAATCAACTCTTAGACAACATATGCAACAGTTTCCTCTTTCATACCACCAAAACTTCTACATGAATTTTTTTTTTTACTGAATGGTGTTTTTTGACCTCAAATTCCCTACTGCTCCTGAGTGGCTTAGCCGATTGAATTCATCTATGCTTTGATAAATAGATAAACTTTATAGCTATAAACATAACATAAGATTATTCAATCGAGTAATCACGTCCAAGTGAAAAGTATAATTTTCCCCTATTTCGCTCTTTCAAGGACGCAGCGAGCGTCGTAACAGCTACTATGCATTGCGCGCTGATAAGAACGTTATTTCAATGTCGTTTCCGTTGATATTTGTAGTGACAAATATCGAGCTGCTAATTTGGCGATGGCAATCGCCTTAATTGCTTTTAATTTAGACCGTGTGTACTGGTGTAATTAAGAAGCGGCTAGTGTTAAAAGTAAATGCACTAAAGCAGTTTTCTCGGGAATGTTACATATTTTTATATGAATACAGAAAAATGTTTCCCACAAATATTTGATTGGCCGTCGAGTCATCAGGACGGGAGATCAAAGCCCGCCGCCTGCCGTCGCCTGCGCATATCGTCAGTTGAATCTTTGTCATTCGCGCTCGAGTCCCGGATCGACGTGGTCGTCACAGGCGCCGCCGCTGTTGGCAATTAGTGTTACTGAAGATCATCAATAAGCTCTTTTATCGCTTCATCGCTTGTGACACCTCAGTTATTTTAAATTTCAACCGTATAGTAAATCTTAGTCTGTTTGAACCGTGAATAATTATTATGATACTAGCTGATGCCCGCGACTTCGTCCGCGTGGAAGAAGATAATGATGCTACAGTGTAACTGTAAACCCTTGGGATTCCCGCAATATAAAGTATTCCAGTTTTTAAGTTGGATACTAAGGTTTTCGAACAGTGATCTCCCTTCCTTCTTTCTTTTTAATACATGTCTCACTGCTGAAGATCGCACAGTGGTAACCGCATCAAAACCTGTTCAGTAGTTATAACGTGATGCATGAAATACAAAAAAAAAAACGTTTTTTTTTTGTATCATTATCCTTCACCGCAATTTTTTTGGAATATCATTAATGGACAGACGGACACAACTCTTTTCTTTTTCATTCATTAATATAAACAACTTTTACCACGGGGCGAAAAATGAATTAGCTATTTCATACATTTCGGTCGAATAGGTACTTTTCTATGGAACAGGTGATTTGTTTTCGCGATTTTAGGGTTGGTAAAAGTTGATCATGTTAATGAGTAGAACAACCTGTTTGAAGGAAAAAGGTTATCATATTAACACCCAATATAATAATAGGTATTTACCTATGAAGTTGCCGTTCTGCAGTACTGGCCATTTCAAATCAAAATTATTTTTGTTTGGCTAAGAATTCCAATTTCAAATAAATTTTAATTTAAAAAAGAAGAATTCTTTTTTCAAAATTTGTCATTTGTTTATTGATTAGCGTTATGTTTTCATCGCATTTGAATCTTTTTTGTCATCATGGATATGTTAAAATTTCGAGTGGAATATGAGTACCGTCGTGGCAGCAACGTGGCACAAGCGGCACGCAACATCAGCGACGTTTACGGAGCGAACACAACAAACGAACGCACCATCTGTTATTGGTTTGCCCGCTTCCGTTCTGGAAATTTCGACCTGAAAAATGAACCCCGTGGTCGTCCGAAAAAGTTGACAATGGCGTATTAAAGCGATTGTGGAAGCTACTGATACTCAATCTACGGCTGAATTAGCAGCAGCTTTCGACGTTAGCATCAAAATAATATTGGTCCATTTGCGTCAAATTGGCAAGACAAAAAAACTTTAAAAATTGGTGCCCCATGAACTCAATGATCACCAGTGCAAAGTACGCGTCAAGGTGTGCCTTGCACAGCTCAAAAGGCATACAAACGAAGGAATTTTCTTTTTGACAATTGCAAGCGCTCAGCAAGTTGGTTGGATCCTGGTTCGGCACCTAAACAATGCTGTAAACGAAAACTTACCCCTAGAAAAGTGACGTTTTGTGGTCTAGCGCCGCCGGTCACAGGACATCACAGTCATCACAGCTTCTTAAACTATAGCCTATGTACACGTCAAGAGTCTAACCATTACAACAGTGAAAGAATTTTCAAAATCAGGTTCAGTCGTTCGTTACAGAGATTACCCCTAAATACCAAAGATTTCAAAAAGAAAAGATAAGCCCTTACCGTACTATGACAGCACCAAAATGTTTCCACCTTTAAATGGGTGACGCTCACACGTTTGGCATCAGTGCTCATCTGAACACAGTGGTAGTTGGACGCCTTAAGTGCACTTAAAGTTAATCATTTTAACAAGTTTAGTAGTCTGATCAGTTAGCTGACCGTAGATAGACAGATTGCGCACTCATAAGTGTGCGGGCGTCGACATTATGTTAACACACGCATTCAAAAACAATGCAATAGATTTTAGGTGCCAGGGCTTATCTAAACTTTTGAAATCTTTGCTAAATACAAACAAATATTACCTCTTTATATTATTATCTTTTACTCGCGCGTTCGCTCGCTTGGAAGTGTCTTTTAATCAATATATTATAGTCAGTTTTCGGATTGACGGTTACTCTATCAACATCCCTTATAGCCTTTATACGGACCTGGGTCACTACGATGATACCTAATAAAGAAAACCATATCAAAATCCGTTGAGTGGATCTCGAGTTACAACGGAACAGCCAGACAAAAATGGAAAAAATATGTATATTTTGGCCTCATTTTAAATTTCGCAAAAATATTCAATGTCCTGACACGAATTTTTTACATCTTTATATAGGTAGTATAAATTGTATCATAGGTATAATATACCTATATAGTGGTGGTATAGGTGACTTATTCATCCAGCCAAATTCATACTCGAAACTAGGCCAGTGATCAGTAACAAGCATTAATTTATGCGAATTTCGCAGTACATAAGCTTTTAATTTGCTTCCCATACTGCTTGATTGGGCTTGAACAAATATTTTTTTTTTTGCAAATAAGGTCATTGAACCTTATTACTGATAGATTACTTACAGAGTCTCAAGATAAATATGGCTTTTTCATTCCAAGTAACCTTATACAGGGTGTTTGGGACATCGATATAAATATTTTGAGGGATGAGAAAAATGATTTTGAACATCTCTGACTGAATTTACTATTATGCAAAGTTTTTTAGTTTTTGAGATATATAAGTTTTTCAGTTTTGTTTTCTTAAAATTAGTTAAATGCATTTAAAAAATAATAAAACACTTTTTATGGTTAAAAATAATTATTTCGGTTTTTACTCAAATTTAAGTAAAAATCTGTTTCTTTGTACCGTATTTAGTTCACACCTATCTTCAAAATGGGAAGCTATAGTCTGCCGATCTCAATTTGCTACGATCCTGAAAAACCTCTAATTTCTTTCACATTCATGTATCAAGTCATACTCGTACAGGTGCAATTTTATTCAATTTACTTTTATTTGGCCTTTCTAGTACGTCGTAGGGGACTGGCCCCTTAAGAGTATGACATAGCCAAAACAAAAACCAGTTCCGGGCGTGGCTTATTCTATTTTACGATAGCGCGCGGGGGGAAATTCGTCCCGGTCTCTAAGCTCGCGTCACCATAGCAAAAATACGAATAGAGTGGACGAGGCAGGGTCAAAAGTAATACGTATTTTATTTTATCTAATTTATTAGTGTATTTCGAACATCGTCACACGGCATTGATCCTACTTGCTATCACGTCGGGACGTAAATTTATTATGGTCGGCTAAAAGTGGTTTTTTGAGTGTTTGATTTATCAGTTGACCCTCGGAACATTTCAGACACTCCTTTAGAGATACATAATAATATTGTGACGTTTAATTGTCACCATTACCCATTCTTTAAATATTTTTCGCCCGTTGAGCTGGTTTTACACTTGCGGGAAAATAAATTGGACCAAAAATTTCTTTACAAAAAATTTTACTAAAGTTGTTATTACAAAAAGTGGAAACTAACAAATATTCTCAGAAGGAATGCACCACGTCACTATCTATCTCACTGTAGCCTATATCAATTATGCCTCTCTCATTCAACCACGTTTAACTGCGTTACTATCTCATTCCAACTCATTTTAAATAGCGTCACTATTTATCTCACTCTAACGCGTGTTAAATGGCATTTCTAATGAACGTCAAATATTTTTACTGCCCGCCACTCTTTCATTCTAAATTCTAATTATTTAAAAAAAAACGCAGCTCCTTTGGTAGTAAAATAGCAATAACTTTTTTTTCAAAAGTAATACACAGAAATTGCCAGATCATTTGAAAAACAATATTTGATGAGCCGTTATTTAAGACAATTTGCAAAACTAACATAGGACATTTTTTTTCAGGGTGTGGTATCGAACTAACCTAATTACAAAAAATTGCTCATAAATTGGGTTTTTATTTTTCTTTCTGATGTAACAGCATTTCAAGGTTTATTTTTGACTTTATCAATAGCATGACTATTCAGAGTTGCGCAACAAAAACTTTATTCTTAGAATTTAGAACTGGTTAGCTTTGACTCTCAAAAATCTATTCGAATTTATAAAAGTACCATCAACTCGAAGACTATCTACTTTTTTCTGAGGTCATAATTTGATATTCTGGTCAGTCATGAGCTGGCCTACCAGCCTTCCAAGGGAAAGCGTTGACTTTTGGGACACCTGTTTACCCTTGGGATAAATTGCCAAGTGTTTAAAATATAGAAATTAATTTGTATCATAGTTTGAAATGTTCAGGTCCCTTTACGCAAAATGAAAAAACAAAACTCTTTTAGGATTAATTTGTTGTCACTATGTTTGTCCGTTTGTCCGTTTGTCTAGGCAATTTTTCTGGGTAAAATCAATAAATGCTAATATTTACAGCCCTGTAAAACATACATATTATAACGTTTTTATGGCCTTTTGTTTAACTTTTTCATACAAATTTTCTCCTTATGTAAATATAGAGATCAACACTTCACTTAAAATTTTGCATTTGAAAGAAAGCACAGAAAGGAACTGTAGAACAAATAATTAAAAAAATATAAAACCATATCTTTCTATTCTAAAGGGATTAATAATTTACTGTTTGTTCAATGTGGCAATAGCTTTGTTTATAATTTTTTTTTCTTTGTTACAAAGATAACAAATATTTTCATACAAGGTTTTCCTTAAGGGCTATTTCTCCGAATTTGTAACAAAATATTAAGAAATAATTATAACGGTAAAGTACAACTTTTAGCTAAGACAATTTATTGTTAAAAGTTTGCTATATGCATAAACATATTTTAATGATATTATGGTATCTTCAAAATAATTGGGTTTTCCATAAGCGTGATATCAGATTATTTAAGAAAATTACGGCTGGTATCACGACGACGGATAAGCCAATTATTTTATTACTATTGTTATTACAAATATTGTTATTATAAAAATATGTTAATGCATACAACAGACTTTTAACTATAAGTTTTCTTAACTAAAAGTTGTATTTTTACTTATTGAAATTGTATTTCTCATCAAGAAGCGCAAGATGACAAGATATTCAAAATAAGTTAATTGAATTTGTGAAATGGTTTCAAGTCAAAACAGTTTTCCATGAAACGGTAATTGTTTATACTTAGCAAAGTGTGTAAACTTAGTCATCTTAACATGAACGACGCCTGTATTTCTCTCTTTTTTATTTCCAGTATAGATAAAAATATACAAACTTGTTAAACTTTGCGTAAAAACGAGGCAATATTGACGATATCCTGACAGCTATTATGATGGTGTTTTATCAAATTTTGCTTTTTGGGCTGTATAGAGACGTAGTTAGATGTCACTATAATATACTCATGAAAAAAGATATGAAGAAAATAAGCTGTAGACTTCACATTCGGTTTATACCTATTGTATTAATTTTAAGAAAAATACAGGGGTAAAGGGACCTCTTAAGTAAAACCTTGTATGAAACTATTTGTTATCTTAGTAAAAAATAATTCAAGGAAAAAAATAAACAAAGCTATCGCCACATTGAACAGTAGATAATTAATCCCTGTTCGCGCCACTTCTTGTGGCTCTCATACTGCGGGGTAGTTGTGAATTAATATTTTCAACTGTCATTTTCGCTGCATCTCCACCCGCTTAGTTTTGGACGCAAATCAATCAGTCGTCAATCAGAAGCCTTTCACGCCGGAGGTATACGCTGATTGTCATTCGACTAGGTCCTACCTCGACCCTACCGCCCGCCATTTTGAGATCGCACCCGCTGTGCGCCTCATTTTCATCTATTACTATTACGAAGAAGATTAGCCGAGAAGAGCGCAACCAGGCACGAAGAGGAAGAAGAAAACCATCTTGGAGAACACCAGAGACTTGGTGGCTCAGGCGAAGCGTGGTTTGTGGTGCATGCAGCTCCTTCCCAAGGTCAGATCTTTCATCTTCGTAATTATTTCTCTTCACTTCCCGCTATTTTTAAAACCTATGGTGATACAAAGCACTGCCGTCATATCGCGTGCTCATTTTTTGGCCATTCGAGCCGGATCTAGATCCATTTTAGGCCCTTTGATCTGCGATCTATAACCATTTTTTGGTATTTCCAACCGCTATCTTCATGTTCTTTGTCTAAAGAACACGTGAATTCCGCTCTAATTTTCACTCTGCCCGCAGTATTACCCCGCATTCCCGCTCTTATTTGCATTATCTATGCATTAAAACCCCGCATTCGTCAAAATATTAGTGATTCCATTTCCTATATACTGGAAATTATAAATTATCTACAGTGAAATACGCCATTCTGTTAATTTATCCGCTGCGATTATACCATTTGATCATTTCACAGAAAATATTATCTGCCTACCTGCTAATTCTTAATATTATCGAGAGGTACTCGTACACAGGTTCGTCCGCCGCCCGTGTTATCTCTAACTCATTAGCATTATTCTATGTTGTAGTCAGTATAAAACTTTCAATAGTTCTGGTACTTGCCTAACTTTGTACTATATAACATGCCAAATTCCGCAGAAGCTGCAAAATTAAAGATGTCGTATAGTTTAAAGAAGCTTAAAAATAAAAGGCAAGAATTGTTTAATCGCCTTCAGAGAGTTTATGACTTTTCTAAAACCGCTTTAGAGGATGTTTCTTCGGCAGAATTGTTTATGGCCAATGTCGAAACTTTGGATACTGTACGCTCAGAAATTCATGTAATCATAGATGAAATTAATGACACAGAGGTATTGATAAATCCTAATTTTGAACCAAATTATCAAAGTTGGTCAGCTTTTGAGGATCTTTACTCCCATTGCCCCAATACATCAACCGGAAGTTATCACATTCTTCGAAATCGGCTGACTCTAAAGTTAAAGCTCCACTTGACATGGAATGTCCCAAAAAACCTACTATCAAGCTTCCAAAACTGGAACTCGTTGGTTTTTCTGGTGAAGCTACTATGTGGCCAACATTCTATGAAACATTTAAAACCACGATTCACGATAATCCGGACTTGACCGACAACGAACGAGTACAATACCTGATGGGTAAACTTTCTGGCCGGGCACTTTCGATTTGTTCTGGAATCACACCGAACGCAACTAACTACGACATAATCTGGAAAACACTCGTTTCTACTTTTCAAGACTCGCGTAGTTTAGCCACTACTTATTTGGATCAAATGTTTGAATTTCGCCCTTTAACTACCGCTAGTTCAAAAAACTTGGACTTGTTTTTAGACAAGTTCTGTTCCGCTGTTTCGTGTTTAAAATCGCTGAATATTAAAGATCTTTCGGATTTTATCCTTATGTATTTGGCCCTTAAAAAACTTGATGTTGAAACCGCTCGTTCATTTGAAATGTTTAAACGTGGTTCCGATTTACCCCATTATGATGAATTAATATCATTTTTACGGGAACAAACTAAGATACTGAACCGCACTGCACCCGCAATTACCGCTCCCGCTCCGAACCGCTCCGTTAATAATAATAACAACAAAACCGGGTACAGTACCAAGTCAACCCATGCTTTTGTCTCCGCTTCGACCAATAATAATTGTTGTCCGCTATGTAAACAATTAAAACACTATAATTTATATAAGTGTCCCGAATTTGTGAAACTAGATATCGAGAAAAGATTTCAGTTCATCAAATCTAATAACGGTTGCACCAATTGTTTAAGTATTACGCATAACAATTCCGCTTGTAAATCGTCTTATAATTGCCGCCATTGTAATTGTAAACACCATTCGATGTTGTGCCGCAAACAAAATGTGATGAATACTCACACCGCGCTTGGTCAAAATATTACCGTGTCTCCACGCACACATACGCAATCTTCGAGGTTGGTGGATCCTGCCGTATCGGCGACTAACACAGAACATATGACTAATGATTCTCAATCCGTACCAACTGCGAGTAATAATATTTCTTTATGTAACTTACAGCCTAACTCGCAGCGTAATGAAACATGCCTTTTAGGTACAATTCAAGTGATCGTGAAAGATTCTAACGGTATGTCTGTCCGTCTACGTGCGCTCTGCGACCCTGCGTCACAATCCAGTTTTTCGACGGTTTCCTGTTGTGAGAAGCTTAACTTAAAATATGAGAAAATTCCCCGCGCTTTTGTTAAGGGCATCGGCTCTTCATCAAACCCAATTAAGGGTGCGACAAACCTTAAATTGTTTTCACGATTTGATGATTCGGTTTCAATTTCGCTTGACACTTATGTAATCGACCGTATTACCGACAACTTACCATCGGTGTAGGTGGATTTGTCTACGCTTTCGTATTTAAAATATATCACACTTGCTGATGAAACATTTTACTTACCGGGTGAGATTGATATTCTTATCGGTGCATCTTTATTCGCGGATATCTTGTTATCAGGCCGCGTCTCTGGTCCCCCGGGTACGCCGACGGGATTTCAGACCATCTTCGGTTTTACGCTAATTGGTAATACGCCTGTTTACCAAAATACCGCATGTTCAATTTCGTTATGCTCTTATATGGAGATTGAACCGCCAATAGATTTTATTTTACAAAAATTTTGGCAATTAGAAGAGGTGCATTGTGAACCTGCTTCTAGTCCCGCAAATGATGAATGTGAAAAATTATTTATTAACAATGTGTCACGTGACCCCGCTGGTCGCTATTCGGTTTCTTTACCGTTCGCACGGAATCCTAACATACTAGGAAACTCGTACCATCACGCAAAAAAGTGTTTTATGTCTCTTGAGCGTAGGTTTGTTTCTAACGCAGATTTACGTTCCGAGTATAACAATATAATAAATGAATACCTAACTAAAGGTTACATATCCCCGCTTCATAATGATGACCAATTATCTCTTGGTTATTATATTCCGCATCATCCCGTAGTGCGTGTTGATAAATCAACGACAAAGGTGCGTATTTGTATGAATGCCAGTACTAAGACTGACTCCGCTGATGGTACTCGTGTCTCATTAAATGACACGCTGCACACAGGTGCTAATTTGCAAAACGATTTGTTTTTAATTTTACTTGACTTCCGCTTGTATGAAATCGCTTTTACCTCGGATATCAAACAAATGTTCTTACAAGTTTTGGTTAACGCCGATGATCGCAAATTTCAAAAGTTTTTATACCGCTTTGACACGTGTTCACCGCTTATCGCTTATCAGTTCAATCGCGTCTGCTTTGGACTACGTAGTAGCCCTTTCCTTGCGATGAGAGTAGTCAGGAAACTCTGTGAGGATGGGAGTTCAGCGTACCCGCTCGCCGCTACTGTAGCCGCACGAAACTGTTACATGGACGACATCTGCTATAGCACGCCCACCGTGCAGGGCTCCTTACAGCTCAGAGATGAGCTGGTAGGATTGCTTAAGGCCGGTGGCTTTGAGCTCGTCAAGTGGTCTAGTAACTGTCAACAGTTACTTGATACACTGCCTGATACTCACCGCTTAAATTCTAGTAAGAATTTTGAAGAACAAACTCAAACTCTTAAAGTTCTTGGCTTACAGTGGTCGCCTGATTCTGACGAGTTCTCTTTTACTGTATCGCTAGATAGTCGCCCATGTACTAAACGCAATGTTTTGTCCGTGATAGCACGTCAGTACGACGTCCTCGGCTTTACCGCTCCTGTGATCTTGTACGCAAAATTACTCTTGCAGAAAATCTGTATTTTAAAATTAGACTGGGATGAAACACTACCCTCTGATATTGCGCAGATTTGGCAAAACTATTTGAAGGAGCTACCTGTTTTGCGGGATTTACGTATTAAACGCCACTTAGACGTGTTCCAAAATTCGAAAATTTCGATAATATCATTTGCAGACGCAAGTGAACGTGGATACGGATGTGTCGTATATATTAGAGTACAAGATGACTCAGACACTTGCACTAGCATTCGGCTGGTATGCGCAAAGTCAAAAGTCTGTCCGCTCAAGACCGTCAGTGTCGCCCGCCTTGAGCTTTGTGCCTCGTTACTCATGTCGAAATTAACTCGTCGTGTAGTTGACGCTTATAAAATACGTCACAATATTGAACGTATTTACTGTTTTACCGATTCTATGGTAACTTTACACTGGATACATTCCTCACCGCACAGGTTTAAAACCTTTGTCGCGACGCGTATAACAAAAATAATATCCGCTATTCCCGCTGAATGTTTTTACCATACAGCTGGTTCTCAAAACCCGAGCGACTGTCTTTCCCGTGGTCTCACTCCCACGCAGTTGATGAGTCACCCGCTCTGGTTCACTGGACCTGCTTGGCTTTATCTGGACGCTAAAGAGTGGCCAATCAAAACAATAGAATCAGCTTCTATTGAAGAAAACTTGCCGGAATCAAAAACAATTTCTCTTCCCGCTTTTAGTAATGAAGAACCGCATCCACTTCTTTCTCTTTCGGAAAGAATTTCGTCATGGCTTGTGCTTTTACACACAATCATTTACATCTACCGATTTTTACGTATTTTACCGCGCTCTAATATTTTTACCGCTACCGATATGGATTTCGCTGAAGTTGCATTGATTAAAGCTCTTCAAGCATTTTATTTTCTTGATGAAATAAAAAGATTAAAGTCAAATAAACTTTGTTCTCCCGCTTTAAATCGACTATCGCCATTTTTAGATAAAAATGGATTGTTACGCGTTGGTGGTCGACTTCGCAACACAGACATGACGTTCGATCAACAACACCCTGTGTTGTTACCTCGTAAAAATCATATTGTCGAATTGATTATCATTCATTATCATCGCAAAAATTGTCACACTGGACCAGTGGCTTTAATGTCAATAATCCGCCAAAAATTTTGGATACTTTCCTGTCGAAATATTGTTCGTCGCGTAATACATAGCTGCAATTATTGTTTTAAGGCGAAGCCGAGACAAACCTTCCCTTTCATGGCAGATTTACCATCATGCCGCGTTAATGAGGCTAAAGCTTTTGTCCACTGCGCTGTGGATTATTGTGGTCCTATCAGTATCACTCCGTATCGAAAACGTGGAGTCCGTCCCGTCAAATGTTACCTCTGCATATTTGTATGCCTGGTGACTCGTGCAGTTCACGTTGAATTGGCAACTGATCTTAGCACGAACACTTTTCTTTCCGCGTTCAAACGTTTTTTATCTAGACGTGGAGCAGTGTCTTTCGTATATTCAGATAATGCTACGAACTTTGTAGGCGCTAGAAATGCCCTCTCAGAAATTTACAATTTGACAAACTCCGAAGAATTTAAAACGTCTTTCGCGAATGAACTTGCCGATCATAGAATACAATGGAAATTTAATATTCCACGTAGCCCACATTTTGGGGGACATTATGAGATATATGTCAAAGGATTTAAGACGCATTTGCATAGAGTAGTAGGTACTCAACTGTTGACCTACGAAGAATTATTAACTGTAGTTACGCAAATAGAATGTGTCATAAATTCTCGTCCGCTTACGCTGCTGAGTGAAGATCCATCTGAACTTAGCGCGTTAACTCCTGCACATTTTCTGATGTCAACTCCTTTAAAAGAATTACCCGCTTGTAAGGTGGCTGATGAGCCAGTTAATTTATTACGTCGCTACGCGTTGCTTGATCAAATGGTAGAATCGTTCGCAAGGCGATGGAAGAATGATTATCTCCATCTTCTCCAGTCTAGAGGAAAATGGAATACACCTTCCAACCCAATCAAAATTGGATCTGTTGTCGTTGTAGTTACCGATAACACTCCACCGCTTCAATGGCCGCTCGGTGTTATTGTAGCTGTATACCCTGGCAAAGATAATGTCATTAGGGTAGCTTCTGTCAAAACGACGACAGGTGTTTACAAACGACCTGTCGTGCGTCTTTGCCCTCTCCCATCTCAATAACTCCTTTCTTTGCCCCCGCTTCAAAATTTCGTTATTCTCTGTCTTATTTTTACTTTTCTATTCTTATTTTAAAACAAATGGTTTTAACGCCGGGGGCAAATGTTCGCGCCACTTCTTGTGGCTCTCATACTGCGGGGTAGTTGTGAATTAATATTTTCAACTGTCATTTTCGCTGCATCTCCACCCGCTTAGTTTTGGACGCAAATCAATCAGTCGTCAATCAGAAGCCTTTCACGCCGGAGGTATACGCTGATTGTCATTCGACTAGGTCCTACCTCGACCCTACCGCCCGCCATTTTGAGATCGCACCCGCTGTGCGCCTCATTTTCATCTATTACTATTACGAAGAAGATTAGCCGAGAAGAGCGCAACCAGGCACGAAGAGGAAGAAGAAAACCATCTTGGAGAACACCAGAGACTTGGTGGCTCAGGCGAAGCGTGGTTTGTGGTGCATGCAGCTCCTTCCCAAGGTCAGATCTTTCATCTTCGTAATTATTTCTCTTCACTTCCCGCTATTTTTAAAACCTATGGTGATACAAAGCACTGCCGTCATATCGCGTGCTCAATCCCTTTAGAATAGAACAACATGGTTTTCATATTTTTTACATTATTTGTTCAACAATTCCTTTCTGTGTTGACTTTTAAATGCAAAATATTATCTCAAGTGTTCATCCCTACATTTTCATAGTGAGAAAATTTGTATGAAAAACGTAAAAAAAAAAACGTAAAAACCTAAAACGTAATATAAATAAAAACGTCAAAAGTATGTTTTTACAGCTCTATAGAGGGCCGTTTATATTAGTATTTATTAATTTTACCCAGAAAAAATTGTCTAGACAAACGGACAGACAGACAAACATAGGGATAACAAATTAATCCTAAAAGAGTTTCATTGTTTTCATTTTGTGTAACAGAACCTGAACATGTACCGACAGGATTATCTACGATCTAATAATTTTGCCATGCACTGTAAATATTTCAAAACAAATTTCTATATTTTAAATGCTTGGCGATTTATCCCAAGTAAGTGTACCTATATAATTTGCAAAAAACTTCACTTATTGGACCTGAAATGGTGAGCCAATACTAGAGGGTAATTTCACGAAAAGGTCATTGACCTTTGTTACAGATCTCAGTAAGTATAAGTAAATTAATTTGGGTTTCAATAACGATCACAAAATTATTCTTTTAGAGTAACATATATTATTTTCCCGCATAAAAGTATGAATTCATTCCAAATTCATTCAGTTTTGTTGTTATGACTATGGCACGATGTAGCTAAATCACTCATACGCATATTTTGTTGAGTTTTTAACGGCAAGAATATGATGCTCCTCGAAATATTACTTTATAAAATTAATTTCAATGTGTTTTGAAGTAGTTTTGGGAGATATTTATAGCTTGCAAAAAAGGGCACAGGTTCCACGTCTTACGGGCGCCAACGCTAGGCGTAGACTGACAATATCTTGCTGCCGCTGACTGCATCAGTGGATTTACGTATTTTTGGAAAAAGGGGGTGCTTTTTTGACCCGAATAACGTGGTATTTGGAAAATGAATAGATATCATTCACACTAATTTTATTAAAAAAAAACCAACCAAATCGCGAAAGCGATACCTGAAACAAAATCGATAAGAAGTGTGCAATAGAGGGTTACAAAAAAATTCATTGACAGTACAAATATGAATCGATTAACGTGGTTTGTGGAAAATGAATACCTTAAAGTTCAACCAAAAACATGTATTTTTTTTATGGCTATACGTAATCTAATTATTGCAACAAAATTATCCGAAAGCTGACATTTTATTTCCGTTTGTATTTTCGTTCCCCTTAGAGCAGGGGATAGCTTTTAGGAAGGCCCTTCGGAAGTCTATCGTTAATTCCTTTTATCACTTTTCTAATGCATCGTTTCTATAAATAAATCAATTAAGAGAACCAACATTACTGTACGCAACCGATCCAAGTTTGGTCTCAAGCGCAGCCTAAAGCTATGTTCTAATGACCGAGTGCTGTATTTTATAAAGCTCCCTTGACCAATTATGACCATTTAAACGGATGATCGGAGCGTATGATGAACCGCTTCTTCTAGCCGTCATGCCATCTACGGTAATCCTACCTTCGATCAACGCCGCTACCTAGATATTGTCCTTCTTGGTGGCTTAGACGCAATTCCATACGAAATAATGATTTAATGATACACGGCGTAGTTCTTGAATATGATAACGATCTTCATGCTATGATACTCTGTGTTCTGATAAATATTTATGCACTCGTTAGGAGCTTCTGTACCTTGGGTGACCTTAAAATGAATGCTATGGATGATTGTTACCGACAACGCCTTAAGGGTTTTTAATGTATCTTTATCTGATATATCTTTAATATATCTACTGTCCTTTAAAGTAGTTTATACACTTCCTTCATTTAGAAACTGGAAATTAATTATGACTCGTTTATCGTTCACGAACGGGATCTCGGGTAGCAATCCAGCGATCGATCGCGTGGTAAGATTCGAATTTCGAATCGTCTGCGCTCGCGTGTGCACTCCCGCGCAGATACAAAGAGATACGTGAGAGATGATCATGCGCACTGATACACCAATCACATATCGGTTACTAGCCGCATATCGTGGGAGTCCTCCTCGAGCTATGGCATTTCAGGCAAAAGGCTTTATCAACTAACTATAGCAGATTTTAATTCATTTGTTATTTGTGAGAGAATGACAAAAAGAATTAATAATTTTTAATGTTACACAGGTACATAATTACATTCAAATACACAAACATGTAAATTAAACTAAATAAATTTGAAACGGGAAAATACAACATAATATCAAATAATTATAAAACTTACATTTGGATTGAATGGCAGATACCAAAAGCCTCTTCAACGTTGGCTTCGGCCCCGTAAATGCCTTTCAAATGAGGTTTTTCCTTTATAATTATTAGGATTTACACCTTCCGTTTGTATGCTTCCAAAAGTTACTTGGAAGATATTAGCAATAGGTACTGCCTTTTTACACCATGTTTGATTGTTTTTTGTATATGTGCAAATGTGTTTAACGAAATATAGAGAAGAAAGGCATTGTCTTGTATATGTAGTCGAACATGAGATAGCACAAAAAATAACATAAAAGTTGACCATACTAATGCGTTTATGCTGCTGTGTTTTCTATTGGGCCTATGGGCCTATTGAATTGTATTTTTTTAAGGCGCTCTTATCCCAAAAGAGTGACTCTCTGTCTTTTTCTTTACGTGTAAGGAGTAAAGAAAATAACCACACTTTTGTACTTTTTCGTTGTTTTTATCGGTTTTTAAATTGTTTAAAAATAAGGGATATGTTTATTAAAACCCACTTACGTGGTCGCCCTAGAAAATTTAAAGAGTAAAATTACCAGATATGTTTCGTTAATAAAAGAGTGGAATTATGGAAATGGCATGATTTGAAAGGTCTTATTACATGCTGTGTTCGTGAATTATTTCTATCGAGCAAAGTTTATCTGATCGTGTAACACATGCGTGGAAGACCTAGATAAAGGTTCGAACTATACGCCGTATTTTTTTTTGGAAGTTTTAGACGATATTTGAAAGTTCTATTTGACTTTGAAATTACTGATTTTGGGATAAGAGCGCCTTAAACAGTTTAACAACATGGCATGTCACTAATTGGCTAATGAATTGACAGCACAGTAAGCAAGTTGTAGGCGAGAAAGCATAGCATAAAGGATTAAGGCGATTACCGTCGCCAAATTAGCAGCTCGATGTTTGTCTGTACGCATATCGACGGAAACGATATTGAAATAACGTTCATATCAGCGCACAATGCGTGGTGGCTGTTACGACGCTCGCTGCGTCCTTGATTGGGCGAAATAGGAGAAAATAATACTTTTCACATGGACGTGATTGTACGATTGAATAATCCTATGTTATGTTTATGGCTATCAAGTTTATCTATTTATCAAAGCATAAATGAATTAAATCAACTAAGGCATTTAGGAGCAGTAGGGAATTCAAGTCAAAAAACACCATTCAGTTAAAACAATTTTTCATATAGAAGTTTTGGTAGTACGGAAAAGAAAAATGTAGTATATGTTATCGTAGAGTTGATAATCCATAATACATTTTTCAATATTTTTGGTTTGGCTATAAAAGATGAGTAGGCTTTAGAAAGTACACATTTGGCGATATGAAGCGCCTTAAGCAGGTGAGTTGGAGGCTATCCCCCACCGTACGTCGTAGTCGTAAGCTAGGCCTTGTAGAGTTAGGGACTTAGATCTACATGAGATGTGATAATGATTCCTAATAGTGAGATTCCCAATAGTGAAAGCGTTATTAGCGGCAACCCACTTCATATGAAATGTTTTTGACAGGATTTAATTTATTTTTGTAAGGAAATTTATGTAGGTATACAGTCTTGTAAGTTGCAGGCTGCAACCTCCTTTGTGTGGGGGTTGGAAGATGAAAGTTACAGATTTTTTATTTTTTTATTTGTGTAAAATTTCATCTTTCAAAAACTTTTGGAAGTTTGGAATAGAAATTACTATATAATACAGAACCGGACCACCCCTTATGAGGGATTGAAGGGTGAAAATTACAGATTTCTCAATTTTTTTTGTCTTCACTGTGCTTATCTTAGCCAGCGTACCAAATTTCAGCTTTCTAAGACTTTTCGAAGTTCGTAGTAGAAATTATTTAATATACAGAACCGGACTCCCCTTTATCAGGGGTTGGAGGGTTAAAGTTACAATTTTTTTTATTGTTTGTGTGCTAATGCTAGCCTGCATGCCAAATTTTAGCTTTCTAGGACTTCAGGAAGTATCAGAGGTTTTGATGATTATGAGGCAGTCAGTCATTTAGTCAGTGACGAAATCGACGTAATTTAAGTATTAATAAAATACAAAATATAAAAGGTAAACAGCGTATTTCATAAGTCTGCAAACAACATCTTATCCTGATAATTTGGGCTCTCTAGTATTAACCAGACTGAAGCCTGTATTTGTGCCGAAGCTATGAGGGTTCGAAAATACGATAAAACCTATAGAGAAAAGGTATTTAGCCCTCCTTCCTTTGACTTGTCTAGGCGGAGGCACTGCCATGCTCTCAGATTGTGCAATAATTACTTGTACAGATTTCGAGTAATCTTTAAAAAACCTCGAAAAGTTGTTTGTCCCCCCGGAATCTCCAAAACTGTTTGACCTAAAAATATGAAAAATAAATCAATTATAGGTTATATTCATAGACTTTGTCTATGGTTATATTATAAGATGAACAATTCCAGGACAAATATAGCAATTTAAGAAAAATTGAATACAACTGAGAAAAATACATGAAAATAAAATAAATAAAAAAGTTAAAAAGCCATGGTAAATAAATAAATAAAATAAAATAAAAATAAATAAAAAAAGACAATAAAATCATGGAAATGTCATGGAAAAATAAATTTGTTAAAAAATTTACCAAGACAAACGAAATTATAAAATAAGTAGATATATATTATTATATATCATACTCATCCTTAATATATGTCGTTACAAAACACAATACAAACCTAACTTTTTCAATTTTTTGTAAAATCAATTCTTTATATCATAATGAACAATTTTGTTCAAGACTTTAAATACCATTTTTCTGACTTTCCACAAAGCTGTCAAAATACAGAACACCAAGCGCACGAGTCTGACTTGCACTTGACCAGTTTTTATGGAAGTAAACTAATATAAAAAACGCCCACGTTGAAAGTTACATAATTATCAAACTGGAAAAGAGTCCTAAAGAACAATTCTTTCCACAGATTTCGTGTAGACTTCACATTATTACTTATTTTATTCCCTACATTAAGTCAAATTCATCTATTAAACTCCTTCCAAAAATATTGACCGATTTGATAGGATTACATAAAATAAATTCAACACAGGCAAAGTCACGCGCAAAAGCTAGTAGCAAATAAAGTAATAAAGCTTATTAAAAAATAAATGTTTGAGTACGATAGAAAGCAACCAAGAAAGTAAATTTTACTTAGGACGAAACAATGCTGGGGCCATCTAAAAACAGGCAAACATTAAATCGAATTATATTTAGTACGTTCCAGACACGCGTAATGTGCCATTCGATAAGGTTCAGGACGAGGAATCCTCCAGCAGGCTCCTCCTCCCATTGTGTTGGACAATGAGCTGTAACTCCTTACTAACAAGAGCAAGAGGTACTGGTGTAAGTCATAAACGATAACCGTGAGCTAAGAAAATGACCATCAGAGTAATAGTCACCAATGCAGCTATGCTAAATGCCACAGATAGTCGATGGCGAACAGCGTCTTTGGTGAGAAAAAAGTCTAGAATTGCACTCACCCGATCCAATCGCTCACCGTGCTAGTCAGGGAAAACCAAAGAGTAAATTAATACAACCGGAGAAGAGAGCCCTCTTACGGTTCATTTGTACCAAGTTGGCACTGCCAATAGGTACAGCAGTGAACGGCCACCATACCTATATTAGTCCCTAATCTAAACCTTTATATGTAAGTACATGGATACCTAGAGTTATCATTAACGGATTTTCTAAATCTAGTCAAGACCGTCTCGTCTCTGAGCACTCTAAACAACAATTGGTGGTATCACTAAACTTAAATTAGTGAAGAAAAAGATATAGTGATTTAGGATACAAGTGCTGTCATCTGTTGATTGGACGGACAACCTCGTTTTCCAATTTTTGGCCGGTATGAAACTGTCCACCCTTACTCCAATAGTGGACTGCTCTTTGCAGATGATAATGATATATTTTAAAAAGTAGTTGCATAAATATTTGGAGACCAGACTCTCAACCAGTCGTTCGAGTCCATTTCTGCCATCAGGGAAATGAGATTTCCGGAATGTATAGCTATAGTATTTATAGTATTTATACTTGTAGTGTGTATATTTATCGCTAACTAAACAATGAAGGGACATACTGATGGGTGTGGAATATAAATACATTATTTGATAAACAATGCCCTTTTATTTAAAACATTACAGAAATAATAACAACGTATTTTCTTCAATAAAACTCGTGACAAGTTAGGCTTGACAGAAAGAATGTCAAAGAGCTGCTACAACCATAGAGGCTGTGCCATACCAACACATACTTCAATAATAAATAAGGCTATGTACCCAGATAGTTGCTGAAATGTGTCAGCACAAAATATGGCGATAATAAGAATAAGAATAAGATAATAAGAATTTTAATAAGATAAAAAAATGGCAAGACATCTAACCTCAGATTCCATTGAAACGTACTCGTAAGTTTGCTTTTACTGCTTTTAGCCTACCTTGAATAAAACTTTTTCTAATTTATAACTTATTCTAACAGTTTGCATTTACACAAACACATTTCAACTTGCACCAAAACTTGAAACCCCGGAGCGCACGCGCATTTGTAAAGACTATAATAAGCGCTCGCTTTTGGCATATTGTTTTGACACACGATAAATATTTGCAAGATTACGCAGTGCCGAGATTGAGGCAAAGATCGAGATGTGCTCTGCCGGGCCCAAGCCCTGGGGTATGGATAATGCATTAGTTCGATTGTAGTTGCTATGCGGGAGCTATGAGTTTCTTATCAAGAAATGATTCGTGCAAAAAGGAAATAGGCTGTCTTTGTTTGTGGTACCTACTTATGTGAACTTATTCTCGATTGCTTTGATGGCGATATCGCTTCCATTTGTTCAATATGTGTATTCCAAGATCATATGTGGGGTATCAAGTAGTTTTGTAATTCCGATGAGTCTAGAAGATTTCGGTTGATCAATTGGATAGTCACTGGCTCGCGATGGTCAGAGATACAGGTTCGAGCCTCGTCTGAGAATTATAAAAAAAATGTTTTCTCTGAGAGTTTATTTTTAGATATCCTCAAAAACTATAAATACAGAAAAAAGTAAATAAACCCCTTTAACGAAATGACCTTCTCATTTTAATCTAGGCTGCATACAATAATGTTAAAGAGTGTGCTACTTGCAACACTTCGCAAAATTAAATTAGGCATTAATTAATTAAAATAATATAATCGAAGAAAGATGCCATTTATCAATATTGTAATATCAGCGGGATAGCGAGGAGATGATGAAGAAAAGAGAATTAAACAAAACAACGAACTGAAAATACAAACAAGAAACTCGGTAGCTATTTCAATACGAAATAAAAAACTTTTGTTCTGGTGCTAAGCTAATAATCATAAAAACTTACCAAACATGAACAAATGCCTTTTAATAAATCGATGAGCAGTGAATTCATACCCATGATTTTCTTTTTTTAATTTTGTTAATGCAACTTAATATCACGGAATGTTGCGCGGGCGCGGGCACCCTTAAAAAGCCTAATTTAATTAAAAAGGCAGGCAGCTACTTTAATCATAGGCCTACCTCTAAATTACATAGTGCGTTAATAGCTTCCAAGCAATCGGCAATTCTTCATTTTGCTACCACTTTTTTGTTCTCAGAACCATCCCATAGGAAAAAGTTAAACCATCTACAAAATCACATATTATTTTATGAAGTCGTTTTGCTATTAAAACCAGGGCCCTTATTGTCTAACTTCAACCTCTTACGCTATCGCTTTGAAATGTATCATGTTTGGCTAGAAATTACATCACACATTATTTTGACCCAATCTGGAGACCTTTGAATGCGAATAACTATTGAAGTTAGAAAATAATGGCCCAGGTCTGCAAGTAAAACAGTCGCAATACGATTAAAACAAAAATAATTAGATGATAAAAAAACGGGCGTTTGAGAAAAAATAAATAATAGTAAACTTCTTACTAATTATGTAAATAATTGGTGTCCTTTCATGTGTGAGTATACCTTTATTAATTCGTTAACAAAAAAAAAATAATGAGAACGGTATAAATATGTATTTCAATACATAAATTCCTAGATGCTTGTCGATAGGTATACTGACTGTATTTATGTGAATAATGTTCATACTCGGAACGTTCTAATACAACATTTTTATTTTATGCCCAATTGTTTAAACATATTACGCGACCATAACACGTTATTTATTATATTTTCGGAAAAGCAATCGAGCTTGGACCCTTTCACAATCGAAGTACATATTTAATAGTTCCTCTATGAACGTACTTAACGTAGCATCCTTCCATGAGTCACTTTAACGCATCAAAATTCGTATTAGTGGATATTATTATGAGCATGATTTATTGTTATTGTAGACGACGCGTAATTTTTGTGACGTAACACTTACATACATAAACTGCCCTGTCTCCAAGAGCGGTAGGCAGTCTATCGATCTCTATCTACCACGATCTTGACACATCTCTTGCTTTTTCCACATCCATCAATCAAGTCATACAATTACAATCCCATGTACTTTTGACTTGGCGCTCCTACTTACACGGCTACTTACGTAGCAAATAAACAAAGAAGTTCAGGAAAAAATCTTCTAAATCTGAGCGAGATTTCAGATTAGGTTCCGAGGTTTGTACGTCTGACATAATGACATAATGAAATGATAAGGATTTTGATAAGAAACTTGCCTGTTTTTTGTACATGTATACGTGTAGGTATCTTTAAATGGAAATGGGCTTCAACTGAATATCAGCGCAGTGGTTTGCCTCTGTATTACCTCTGTATATATGCCATTGTACATAACATTATTATGTAATTTAGAATTAAGTTTTCTGTGTGCATTGGGAATAAATATTATGCTTTATTGAGGACCTTTTTTACTACCACAGCACTTACATACATTCTTTACAAGCCTTTAATAGTATGGTTTTCTTTTTTTATATTGTGAAATGTGTTATTTTTTGTCTAATGTTTTGGAAATCAAATAAGGAAGTTATCTATATATTGTCTATCTAAATGAAACCATATAATCAACTGATCATACTGACAAATTTACCAAAAAATATAACCGCATATATAAATAAAAAACCGGCCAAGTGTGAGTCAGACTCGCGTATCTAGGGTGAAATTTAATTTTGTAATCTTTTTTTCGTCAATTTCTCAACCGCTTTGTTTTTCCTGTAATCTTTACGTAAACACATAATATCATGATTTTTTTTCACGTTTTTCGGTCCACCAGTTTTGTACGTATGACTGATACTACGCAACTGCCTTCAACCATTCTCCCGGTATGGCTTCTTATGACGTCATCCTTGAACACAACGAGTCGCTTGACAGCATGGTTTCGTCATGAGTATGGTACAGGCCACGACCGAAGCCTTCCACCAGTAAAAAAGTACCTTGTTATGATGACGGGGCCAACATGCGATGACCTTATGACCCTTATTTACTACCGAGACAGATTTTTGGCTCACGTTTTTATTATCTTCTTAATTCGCTTTTACTAAGTCTTCAATTATATTTCTAACAATTTCTACCATTTTAACTACTGAGTGGTACTATGTAGCCCACAAGGCATACGGTGTCCTTTTTTGTACGACTTGAACCTTGACTTGACTATTACTAATATACCTATACTTTATAAGAAATGCTGTGTTAAACCGTGACGTAGTGAAACTCTAATAATATCTTTTGTTCCGTTGGCATCAAACTATCTTGGAAATAAACATCATATTTTTCTTCCAAAATGATTATATACCGCTAGATTAGTAAGAGTAGAAGTAACTATTCCTCATTAAAATTGAATGACAGTGCACAACTTGGAAATTATTAAAAAACATGAGAAGGGCAGCTAAGAGTTGTGATCTTCAGTAGTCATGGGGCGTTGGATATTACACAAAACTGCTCAGCACACATCGACTAAATTACAGGGGTCAGTAAAGAACTTTGCACCCCTAAGGTGTCAAAATTGCCATAATTTCCAATGGCAATCTCAACCACGCCTTTACTGCCCCTTGGTAAGACAGAATAATTTTTTTCCGATACCAAAATCCTCAAATTAGTTTTTTCATGATTTGTAGCCGCAACCGATATCCTTAAATTGGACGATTGGAAACAAAACCCAAATCGATCGTGTGAAAATAATATTGGGTTGTAATATTGGCTTCTGTACCTCTATAAAAACGAAGGTAAAGAAGAAAGCAGTTAAAGATTTTAGTATGTCAAGAAATCAGTGCCATCAATTTCGCCACTTATCTACCTCGATTGTAACATCAATTTAGTTGAGCAAAATTGATAGTACGTGATTCAAATTGAAATCAACTCCTTACAAAACATTGGGATCAATCGGTGCATCATCCAATCAAAAGAATTTTCTGACTTCCGTTCCAAGTTCATTCACTTATGATGATACGTCATGACTAGCTTCTTCTACTTGTTTGGAACAATGGTCATCACCACTTGAGATCTTAGAAATAAGACTTACTTTCAATTTACTATGGCAATGAGGTGATGACTCAGCGCATTTGTTGTTTATTTGTTTACGAGATGTGAGACGCGTCAGCTTCTTACACAGGCAGTGACCGGCGTTTAGATGTTAAATTGAAATAATAACTAGGCTGCTTATCTTGGTCTTAAAAATAAAATATTTTGCTTTTATACGTAGTAGAGCTACAGTTTACTTACCATAGCAAAGAACATCAGAGCACAAGGTCAAGTGTGAACATGATGAAGATATGAATGCGCGAAATAAACTGAATGAAGCACTGCCCTGCCAGATTATAGACAAAAAAATAATAAGATAATATAGAAGATAAAGTAACTAATACTTGTAGTTTGTGTATATATAGGGAGGTTATATTAAGGAAGACCAAGGACAGTTATACAGAATTATAAAGTGGCAGGTAGAGAGTATGATTTGGCATACCAAGAAAAGGCCTAGCCAAAAATATCTGAAATAGAAGAGCCTTTATGACTACTTATAAATGTAAAAGAAGAAAAAGAGGTGTGGCAGAATAGTACTAGATGGAGATCTGTTGACTCTGCCTACAGAATCGTAGCTACAACGGCTCACGTGGTACTTCGGGAAAATTTCATTAACTTTGTAGTTGTATTTGACCACATGAGTCGATGGGAATAACCCGATTCTGGAAGACAGGTCAGCAGACAATATATGTGTGTATTATAACGTCATAAAAAAATGGACAACGTATACTATGAGTAAAACTATAACAATAAATCGTACTTATATACTAGTACGTACAAATAGTATGATACAAAGATTCCGTGTAACTGATTGTCAGATGATGCGTAATACACTTTTTTTATTTCTCTTTTTTACTTTGTTTCTAGTATAATTCAGGAATTACGTGTCAAATGTTAGCTAAATGAGCCTGTGCTGATTGAAGCGATTGGAAATTAAAAGGTTGATAAAAAGCTCCAAATTTATATACATATATTATACACCAAAGGCATCTAAAATAGCACCCAAGATGTAAAAGATGAAAATGTGAAACTCTACTATTTCACGCCAATATTCCAGACAAAAAACAAATGTTGCCTTACTTGTGATGTGTAATGATGAAATAAATTAGTCACATGTATTCAGTGGCCTTCCAGCCATGAAATTGAGAATGTTTGAAGTGTGTCGGCAAGTGGAGCGTGTTGCGACAGCCACATTGTAGTCAACTACGCCGAATTGTGCAAAAAGGGTTCTACCTGCTGTATCAGCACAACCTCCAAAAAAAGTTTCACCTACCGTTCCTTCACATAACACCGGGTGATGAGCCAAACTTGTTAGAAGGTCCGAACGTCGCCGTCGCGCTACATTACACAATACTCAAAATAGGACCCTTCGATCTACTTAAGGACTTTTTGATTTTTTTCACGTGTTCGATTTTTTCTTGTCCGAAGTCAACAATATAGACTCAAGGGTTCTCTTGTCAAACTGCTAAACAATTGTTGCGTCACGGTCAATAGAGCACGAGGGTTTTTGTGCATATTTTTTTCCCAAAACCGTTAGTATTTCACTGCTCCTAATTAAAACGGCGCTCGAGAAAGGATTAAAGGAGGTTCGAAATGAATAAGGGGAACACAAAATAGACCACAATCAGATTAGGAGCTTTCTGCAAATTCCTTACAAGATTTATCTGTGATGAATTTGTACATTATTGGGCAATAGACATTATGCTGGATAAATTTTCCATTTTAACGCACAAACAATGCAATCGGAAATTTTTAATTTGCAGGTTGTACAACTTTATAAGTACATATTAATATAAGATAATACTGTTTGTTGGTATTAACATTAATGTTAACTGAAATTTTCAAATCAATATACAACGTGTGACAAAAAGGTGTAACCGTATTTGAAGAGCTTATTCAGTCAATGGTATAGAACAAAATCGAAAAATATTGAAAAAAAATCGACTGTTTCATAGAAAAAATTCCATACATTCTCAGCCAAAATGTATGGAAGGGCAGTTTTGTTTTTTGAGATGTCAGTTTTGGCTCCATAGTAGGCAGTTGTTCTATACCATTGACTAAATAAGCTTTTCAAATATGGTTACACCTTTCTGTAACACATTGTATAGGTATAAAATCAATTACTCTCTCGAATAAAGAACCGTAAAATTAATCAGATAAGTTTTCGCAAATCGTTTAGTATCCTATTAAACGCTTATTGTGAGACCATGTGTTTCTACAAAAGATGACTATCACGGATTATAATTTTCTCACTAGCCGTTTAATAGGAAATAACAGCAAAGTCACCAGTATTGCATTAGCAAAAGGTATTGTTAAATTAAAACCTCTAGGCTGCTACGAAGTCACGACATATTTGAAATCGTAAAACGAAATCGTTGACGTTCGAACAAAAACTAAGCGATATGTATTTATAGCACTCACGCCACTTTCCTGTGGGTCGAACACAAAACGCTCGTGCCATTAGAAAGATTTATATCGAAGCATAAAAGCAAATCGTAAATTCAATCCGACTTTACAATTTCACACAAAATACCCAATTTCCGAAGAAGGAAATAAATGGCGTAGCAATTATTCAATGTGCATCCAACCGGAAGCTTTCGAGTGGTGATCGAAATATATTTTAACACTGTATTGCTTTTAAACAAGTATGAAACATACTAACGTCCGCTTTAAGTTGGAAAGAATAGAGCTTTGGAGGATTACACAGAAATCCTGTTTTTGTTTGTTTTCTTTGCCATAATTCAGTTGTATTGAACCGATCTTGGTTTGGTTGTAAACGCACGCAGGAATTGGTCTATTTTTTCAACTTCAGAATTTCATCCTTTGCGTTTATTGAAATTACTTTTATTTCAAAGTAGTAAAGACTCCGCAGGGTTTCGTCAAATTGATAGCAATAAAAATTTATCATCTAACAATAAGATGTCACAGACTTTGTTGACTTTATGGTTGGTTTTATTACATTTGAAAAGCCCTCTTTGCTTCGTGGTATGTTAAGAGCGGTATTGCAGCTTGATTGTGAAATACCCGCCTTTTTCTAATTAATCGTAACAGAACACTTAAATTCAAAATTCACTCAATGGTTATTTAACAAAACCTTATTATCTATGTATTGTGTATACTGCATTCGCGAAGTTTCCATTGGCTTCTGTAAATTAGAATTTCAAATATTTTTCACTACAAAATATTTGAAATTCTAATTTACGGACACCAATGGAAACTTTATGATATCAACATACACAATATATCGGTAATAGAGTTTTGTTAAATAACTATTGAGTGAATTTTTAATTTAAGTGTTCTTTTGCGATTAATTATAAAAAGGCGGGTATTGCACAATCAGGCCGCGATACCGCTCTTAACCAGTTTTGTGACGGTTATCATTTTTTGTAAGTGAAGTCTAACACATGATGTAGAAGACAGACACATTACAGGAATAAAATAATTTGCTGATCAAAACTGAACATCCGTACGTATATTAGTGTAACAAAACTAAGATTGAAACTTAAAACATTAAGATACTATCGAACAATATATGGGCACATCTGAAACCAGAACGATCGACAGTCATTGACAAAAAAAGAACAGACTTCGGACAAAAAACTAACACCTTTATTGATTAGAAATTATCATTAGAGAGATGTAAGATTCATTTGTCAACATAAAATTTCTCAGCTAGATAAAGAAGTAATCAACAATGTAGCGATAGTAGCTAAAAGCATTGACTTCTGTATCTTCAGTTAGGCGTCAATGTTATCAAAATAATACTTTGAGTAATTATTCACAGTGCAGCGGTTGATAGAGATTAAAGTTTTGTTAACGAAGGTTTTCAATAAAATGAAGCACATGCTTACATAAAATACAATTTAATTTAAGTCCTTTAGTTTAATGATCTAGCTAAATGATCTATCATTTTCAGTTTATCTAGGATATTTTTCATTGGCGGCTTTTTTCATCCATGGCTTCATCTCTATCGTGGACATTAATCCATCGAGAGAAGTAATTATCGACCGTATTGGACTACATTTTAATCAAGGTACTTTATATAATTAATAAGTTGAAAGTAATTGGAGCAGTGTTTCAAAAGTCTCCGCCTACTGATGAATGAGTTTCAATTTTGTCTATCATCTAACGAATTAATTAACTACGTTTTTGAGTTGTTTTTCTAAAACCGACTTGAAAAACGATTTAAATTCATTATGTTTATATTATTTAACTATCAGAATCCTCTTAGTGTTATAAAAAACTAGCAACAAGGACTTTATAATAAAATTGTTATGTACAATAAATTGCCATTAGAAATAACTAAACTTCCACTCGCGGATTTTAAAATGAAATTAAAATGTTTTTTTGAAAAAAATCCTTTTTATTTCTATAAATGAGTACAAGGCTAAGCAATTGAATAAATGTTTGTTCTCTCTTTAATATAATTTTATAATCGACTATAAACGAATTTTCAATCATAACTAATTAAAAATTCGTATTCTATTGTAGTTTTTATAACTAATTTTAATTTAAAATATTTTATGAAACCTATCTATCATTAAGATACCTGTATAATTATGTATTAAAATATAATATTGACATGCCTAATGTCACATTCTCTGTTATAAAAGTCAATAAATGAATAACTAATTACTGAACAATAATCAAGTGCATTTATATATACATATTTTCCTTTTGTTTAGACAAGCAGCTAGTTAGCTGTTGAGGTAATTTGGCTGATAAGATTGCGGTCAACAATTTATACCGGATTTGCACCTGACTGAGGATCTCCTTGCCAAATCATCCTTCATCATTGTTTATGTCTTCAAATGGAAGTATTTTGCAGCCACATCAAAAGACACCGACAATACACCCGGATTTCAGCTTTAGCCGACCAGAGACGCGTGCCTTTAGTAATCTCTATTGATATAACGGGCCAACCGAAACTTTGTATGAACACCTTACACTTTTTATCGATACTAGTTTCAAAAGCACATCCTTATAAAGCGATCGTGCACCGCTACTATTTGTCTGATTGTCTGCCCTTTGATATAAGAGAACGGTATTGCACTGCTCCGTTATGAACAAACAAAAAAACCTTCGCCTTCAAAGTGTTACAGTTTTTTGACATAACTGTAACAGCTTAGCTTCCGAAATTTGAGCGACCAATATTTAAAGGTGGAAGGAAGCGATACATTATTTTTTTCTTGCTGATCAGCGTTATGTTATTGAATTACTTTCGAAATTGATTTTTGTAGTGCGTTGTTTGCAAAAGGTTTGCATCTGCCGGAGGGCTGATGCGTTTGCTTTTTTGCTCGATACTACAGAAGACTGTCTTGATGTGGGCGCTTAATTACTGGAGATTTATAAAGATAATGTAATATAATCCTCATTGCAAACTATTGTGACAGAACGTATTGGTGCTGTCCTAGGAGTTAACTCCAAAATGTGTTGTAACGTGATCAGGAGTCGTTTGAAAAGCCTGACTCTCTTTCAATTTTGGCACGATCCCTTAGTAAACACTTGGGTTTAAATTTTATTTTGGGGTGCACCTTGACATAATTATTGATATTTCATACTAACCTATGTTATATAGATCGAAGCGTATAGCAGATGCAGACAGAAGGGTTATTGTATCTACAGATTTATTGTTATAATTTGAATAGATCCTATGGCAAGGTGTTCTCGTACTCGAGTTTTTGTTTGGCTTGTGCCAATTGTGAAAATACATTTTGATTGTACTCATTCATTTTCTGAATATCACGCATCGGTTTAAATGTTGTCTGTGTAGGATTTTCAAGATAACACTGATTATCGGAATGCTAGACTATCTGGTGACATTTGCAGTAACTATAAATACAGGAGAATCATCGAAATTTTCGATGATGTGAATTCAGATGATGATAAAATTGTATTAAAGTTTTAATTGTAAAATGGTCAAGGTGGGGTAAAGTTCGAGACTTCAAGTTTTAGGCTGGAGCCTGAAAAGTATATATAAGGCATATAAATTAATATCAACATCACATTAATTAAATCAACAAAAATAAATTATATACCACCCCTTGAAATTAACCTTTGGTTACCAAGATCTAAGAATTTTGTGGAACATCTACAATTTATTATTGAAAAACCTCTTAGGTTTAATCTCAATCCATCTTAAATATAATCGAGCACCTTCTTAAATCTATTTTCTTTCTTCTTTCTTTCTTGGCTTCGAAGTTGTAAATCAGTTTATAGGGGTAGTATTGTAAATAGTCTGCTTTATTCTCAATTAGAGTAGTATTGGATTTAATTCTATTTTATTTATTTTCTACTGCTCAAAGCAAAAAAAATCAAGAGTTGGTAGATTTTTATAAAATCTTAATTTTATTTCGTTTGTTTTTAATCTGTTAGATGGAACCGAGCCACGATTTACTCATAGGCCAGAGGGCAAGCCCTCTTTATTCTCATTATCGCTATTTGTGCGAAGGGTATGGAGGTGGAGGGTTGTTTTTGTGTTTAATTTTGTTAATTTTTTTCCATCTGCTACGATCCAGACACACTTTTTCGCCTCTTCCACATCCATCAATCTAGTCTTACAAGCTCTTCTATTCCGAGTACTTTTGACATGGCCCTTCTTTAGTATGTTAGAAGTAACTTTACATTTTTTATTTAAATACTTTAGAATAGTCTGGACTTTCGGTTGTTTTCTTTCTAATAGCTGTTTTTTTCTTTTTAAATGGTATTCAGGTTTTAGTATTTAGTTAATTATTATTGTATAACGAATTAGTTAGCTGTAATGTTATACAATTGAGTAAATAAATAAATGTTGCCAATTTGGTCAGCATGCGTCCTTCTAGGGCGGCCTAGTTGGTTGTATTATTTATTTTCATCAAACGTTTGATTTTTATTCCACTGGAATGAAATTGAAACACGTCTATAGGTAACATTGAAGAAGCGGTGGCGGGCCTGTTTTTTTTGGACTACTTTTCATAGGGGCAAATTATTGCTGTCTCTGGAAGAAATCGTTCGAGTACAAAAATGAGGGTACTGTTGGACTCGGTAGATTTAGGTTCACCTTTTCGGACCAGATTTTATTTTTTCCCCCCACCCCTGGACTCTGGATTTCTTTTCTAGTCGCTCACGCTCGATCTGCCAGAGAGCGCGGTATCTGTAGACATATAATAATAATAATATACTTGAATCGTGCCAAGTACATATCATATCAGCAGGTTAAAGTGCAAGGTTGGGTCGCTTAACTTCTGCACCATACAACAATACATCTTTTACATTAAGGTGGGGTGAAACCTGATTATCCTACATCATCGCAAAAATAAAAGCTATATATACAAGGTGAATTTATGATCATCGTCCAAATTCATACTGGTGGCTTGGTAAGTGATCAGTATCATGGATCAATAACAATTTTTCACTCGGGAATGGAACTGAATTTCTATGGGTAGCCGAAATTTCAATTTACGAATTTCACAAAAATTGTTACTGATCCAAGATACTGATCACTTATTAAGCCTCCAGTATGAATTTGGACGATGATCAAAAAGTCACCTTGTATATCCAAAGGGGTATATCAATATTTATCCCTATATTCTCATCAATATATAAGGGTAGGTTACCAATATATAGCCTAGGTGGGGTATATTTTGATGTATGAAGTTTTGGTGTCAATCCTACAATTTGAAAAATGACTGGACCAATTTCGTCACGTAAATGGGAAAATAAGATGAGAAGTGAGTGAAAAATTTCCATTGGCCGACATTATGATAAGTGGAACAATTTTTTTATCGTTTGAAGGGTTGCTATTGTCGGCAAATGCTCAAAGTGACATCGGAACTCGATGACAGATGACGTTTCATTACACAATGCACTCCAATAAAAGGGTGGAGTGCACTGCAATGTATAGGGGTACTCCACGGTCAAATTGTGTAACCCAACACTTCGCAAAACCCACCAGGTTTCAGCACGTGTGCAAATGATCTATTGTCGGAGATGATAGATGCATTTTACAAAACACCGGTTAAGCCTGTACCTGAGCCTAGAGCATGACCAACTCCAGTCTATCTAGGATTCGTTTGAAGAAATTCGGACTCTCCTTGTATTGAAAAAAATATATTTGGTTTCTAGGGATCTTACGTATAAACAATGTACTAAGATTTATACTTATGTCAAAAAAAATGTTTTGCACCCTCTTTTTTTTTTTGGTTTTCAAACGTTCGCTTCAAGAACGCGGTTAAGAAATCCACTTGATTTTTTTTTCATAAAATAGGTAATAGACATATGAAGGTATATCACCTAAATTCAATATTTTTTTTCCCTACAAAATATTTTAGTATTAGCTAAAAACACACCAATTTGTTGTTTCGCTGCGTGATCACTAGTATCACGCGTTCAAGAAAAAGAGGCCAAAGAGCCAACATATAATCGCCTCTATGAAAAGCAAATAAAGTCTTTGCCGTAGGACTTATTGTGCTGGACGGGTAATAAAAAAAGTTGCTAGGATGTGCCATCTTCTTAAGTGCATTACCTAGACTGAATTACTCTGATTTATTGGCAACTCTCTTTTGCAAACTTTATTATTGTACTTTATCACATATTGTGCATTTTTTACAAGTTTAAATATATAAAATTTATAATGTTTACAAGTCGTGGTGGCAAACTTGCGGTGAGAGGTTCATAGAAGCAAAAAATAAACCTAAACAAATAGTGCAGTTTGCTTACTGGCGCCTGTAATCCGATATTCTCAACTAACAAACCTGTGTTAAGAAAAACCAAGTTACCACAGGAATACTGTTGTACTTTCACAATTAGTTCTAGTGTTAGAAGTATTTATACAACGTGACTTTTTGATCATGGTCCAAATTCATATTAGAGGCTTGGTAAATGATCAGCATCATGAATCAATAACAATTTTTGTGAAATTCGTATGATGAAATTTCGACTTTCAATAGTAATTCACTCCCAGTCCTGAGTGAATCATTATGGGGAGTCGAAATTTTATTTTATGAATTTTACAAAAATCGTTATTGGTTCATGATGCTGATCACTTACCAAGGCTCAAGTATGAATTTGGACGATGCACACAAATTCACCTTGTATACATTTTATGCAATTTGATTAATTAGATAGGAGGTTTCATATCTTTGCCAGGATGTTAATATTGTTAATGTATTTTTTTTTTCAGTGCAATGCTAAGCTCAATCTTAGCTCAATTGGCCTAACCAATTTTGGGTTAGAACCTTGGAACGTTGTGCCGTTTTAAGACCCTACCCAGAACCCTCCTGACTGTCCTCAGGCAGCTCGGTACAAATTACATTAAGAAGAACTCCATCAGTGTCAGATTGATCCTGGTGATAACGGCTCGTGTCACTATGAAGACATAATTTAGTCAGGGGAGAAACAAAAAGGGCAGACAGCGAAACTAGATTAACGATGACGGGTGAGAATCTTAATTAACGATTGCTTGAGAAGACGTTTTAAAGGGAAACCAAAAGGCTGGTTAGTTCGTCTGCTGTAGTGAAATATCAGCATATTTTTATGGTAACTGATTGTGATGCTGATGTATGCTAAAAAACACCTCAATGACTACATTCGACATAAAGATATTCATAGTTATTGCACCAGAAATAGAAACGGACTCGTTGTACCCTACACTCGATTAAACAAAGTATCGAAAAGCTTTAAGATGTATAACAAAATTCCCGAGACAATCCAAGGCCTTAATGAAACCAAATTTAAGAATTATATTAAGGTTAGCTTAACTAAGAAAGCCTTCTACTCAGTAGCAAACTATTTTAATGACAAGAATCTATTTCTGATTTCTTGAAAATTATTGTACATATATTTTTGTTGACTTTGTGTACTAATGTATCTTTGTGTTTTAAGTTTAATTTAAGTTTAGTTTTCAGTTTTGACTAGGTATAACTATGCTAGACATGTTATTAAAACTGTAAAAGTGTAAAAGTGTGCGATATTGTTCCTATTTACTGAATAAATGCTTTGACTTTGACTTTGACCATAGTAAAACCAGAACAGTAGATTAACTCACGCCCCGTACGAGACTTCAATACCTACTGTGTCAGGGTTGTTCCTTCTTTTATTTTCGTACCTAGCTAATACAAATTAATATTTAAATACATATATTATACATATACTACGTAGGTATGTATTATGTTTGTAAATATTAAATTCATTTACATTGGGCCTTCAACTCGATGGCAGCAGCAGCGACAGCCGGTACGAATAGCGATACGTTAAATGCACGTGTTACCAACTTATCTGTTGCCGTAGGCCAAACTAAAATGACTTCTATATTCATTAGTAACAGTCTTCGTTGCCGCGAGTCGCCGAAATAGATAAGTTTGTGGCGCTGAACTGTTCTCAAGGCGGCCCCCTTTGGTGGCACGTTTGATCTACAAAGACGCCGCCGCGCCGCTGCGCCGCGCCGTAGAGACCCGAATTGACCTTTATGTAGACCGGGAGCTCAGTACCGTATTTTAACCTTATATGAGGTAGATATTAATAAAAAGCACATTTATTTAAATACGACTTCTTTAATTTAAAATGCTTACAATTTATAATATGAAGCACGAAATTTTGAAACATTATCTGTCAAATCCTCACGTGATATTAATTGTAGCCATTGTAAGCGCCTGAAAACAACAAAATAAAAATTATGACAAATCAACTGACATTTTGAAGCCGATTATGACAAATGAGCTATCAATCGACGACGTAGTGAAACATTCAAACATACATACATTCATATCATACATAATAAACGTATAGACCTTATAACTCATAAAGAAATCTTACTTGCTTATATTAAATAAAGTAAGAAAACTTGAAAATAATCAATTATAAAATTAAAGATAAGCTCCTGAATTTACCTTAAAAACATGGGCATCGTCAAAAGGGGGAAGGGGGCAGCTGTCCCCCCCTAGAGATTTGAAAAACTTTGAGATTTTTATAATAAAGTAACCGAAAAATTCGCGAGAAACCCAAGAACATTATGTTTATAAGACAATTATTTTGTTTCTTGTAATGAACAATTAAAAACTTTACATTTGTTTATTTTACCTACAATTCATGTCATCTTGCCCCACTGGCAACGCTTTTGCTTAAAAATCTTTGTGATTGTTGACTAAATTAATCAGTTCAATTCATTTAAGTACATAATAAAATTTAAGTATCTAATCGAACATTGGCTCCTAGTCTATAATTAAAAAATCTTTGCGATTTCAACCATATCAGCTCTACATTTAAAAACACTTTGACTAACTGACAATCATAGCACAGTTATGATCATAGGTACCTATGTTAAATGTGAACAAAGAAAGTACGGTTTACATCTCTCATTATTATTTATATGTACCATAAATTGTGTACTCTCCTTTCTTTTGAGTTGGTATTGAGAAGAACGATAATTCTGGATTTGAGGAATTATTATTGAGGCATCCGAAGACAGAACAATATGTACGACAGCGTGCTGTCGACATATTTGAAGTGATCGGTGCCACGCTTGTTCGAAAGACTTGACTGAGCGCGACCGCGGCGTAACCCCGACTAGCACCGGCCTTGCATACCGAGATATTGCTGTTGTGTGCGTACTGTAGTTCGTGCGTACTAGCACGCACACATATTAGCCGCGCGATGTACCTTTGGTTGAAGATAAACTACTTTTCTGGTTTTACTATGCTTTGACTTTGATTATATACATTAGTAAATGGAAAGCACAACACTGTTTTCATTTTTGAAAGTTCCTATTATTACCGAAGTTTACCATAGCGACATTTATCACGATGATGTCACAATCAATGACGTTAAGGGGCTCCACAATGCTAAACATCAGCTTTGCATTGGATTCAGTTCCGTCAAAGTAGTGGGTAAAAATAAAAAAATTATATGACGTGTTTTTTGACTCAAGACAATTATTAATTTACACTTTATAAATTAACATACTTTCAATCTTCTTTTAATTATAATAGTTTCAAAAAAGCATGAATTTCACGAAAAAAGCGATTCAGTTTACATATTTCAACACCGATTGAAACGAAACCAACACACATTATTACATAGAAAATGATAGATAATGTCCTAATGTAGCCGCGATTTCAAAATAACTGAAGTTTTGCGTGTGCGGCATCTGATTAGAGCACGATAGACAGTTAAAAAACAAAAGCGTTGCAGCAGGACCGAATTTTAGCATTGTGCAGCCCCTTAAGCTTTCTTTGAATGCGAATAACTTCGTAATTTTTTGAGATATTATATATAGCTTTTTAGCTTTTTAAAAATTAATTGATTTTCATAAAAATCTCCATGTAGAAGACGAACTCATTCGTTATCGCGTAGAGTCAGTGCAGAATTCGTTGCCCCTTTTACGAATTTTGAATTTAAATTGTTTGAGAAATAAATAGGCTGACTGATTTGATTGTCGATAGTATAAGATACGTCCTGTGATTTGACTCACGGTAACTAGTTTTCGTGAATTTAAGTGAGAGCTTTTTTTTTTAACTAGCTTATGTACATACAGTGCTGCAAGGCACAAGGATTTACTGGCGCGTGGATTGGTTGTGTCTAAAATCGCAACTAACACCGCTACCATACTCCTTGTTTCACAGCTGCGCCCCCCTGTCACTGTCACCGACGCGCTAAAAGATGTAGCACTGTATAAATGGACGAACGAAGCTCGGCATAGAGTAAAGTATTTCAGCTTAGAAATCAGAAAACAGATTAGGTACATGTATTTTGCAATAAAATAATAAAAATTTATTAATGTACAATATTACTTTTTACGAAACTTATTATTACTGTGAACTCGCGATTAGATCTTGATTGATTTAGCTCATATTCGAACTTGAAAATTCTTTTTGTCTCGTCTACTCGCCTATCAAATTTCAAGTCGTTCCGATTAATGATACTCGAGTAATCGTCGGACAAACATTCATACATACAAAAGCCGGATTGTTCAAGTAGACTCGGAGAAATTCGTTCGCTTCGCTCACTCGTTCAACATTTAAAATTATGAACGAAATAATAGATATTTTCAGATCACGGAAAAAATAAACCCAGAGGTTTTTTTTATACAAATTTCAGAATATTTATAACAAACTTTTGTGTATCTAGCTTTTGCCCGCGGCTTCGCCCGCGTTGATTAAGTTTTTGTGTAGTCCTATCAAATCTGTCAATATTTACCTACTCTAATCACAGATTCTATGACAGGTATCAGAGAAAACTGGTTTATTTGTCCAATATATAAAGCCATTAAAAGCGCCGAATAATCTCATGGGAGCTGGTTAATGGGATTAAAAGTAGCCTCATGTCAAATATATTACATGTCAAATATGTAATATATGTTATAAGTTGTTGTTTATTATTATAAGTTACTCCTAAAAAGTAAGGAGGTTTTAATTTGTTATTATATGTTGTTGTTTATTATTATAAGTTACTCCTAAAGAGTAAAGATGTTTTAATTTGTTATTATAAGTTGTTGTTTATTATTATAAGTTACTCCTAAAAAGTAAGGAGGTTTTATTTGTTATTATATGTTGTTGTTTATTATTATAAGTTACTCCTAAAGAGTAAAGATGTTTTAATTTGTTATTATAAGTTGTTGTTCATTATTATAAGTTACTCCTAAAGAGTAAGGAGGTTTTAATTTGTTATTATATGTTGTTGTTTATTATTATAAGTTACTTCTAAAGAGTAAAGATGTTTTAATTTGTTATTATATGTTGTTGTTTATTATTATTATAAGTTACTCCTAAAGGGTAAGGATGTTTTAATTTGTTATTATAAGTTAGTCCTAAAGAGTAAGGATGTTTTTTGTTGCACTTTACCCTACCGCAAATTTAATTAACTTTTGGATTCGACATACCACAAAATCAACTTTCTGCGAATTCAACATTTTCGGATTCAACATTCTGCAAATTCAACTTTATGGAAAATTCAACTATATGCAAATTCAACATTTTGACATTCAACATGCTGCAAATTCAACATTTTGGGAACTCAACATTTTAGGAATTCAACTGTGTGAACCGGGAGGATTTTAATTTGAAGAAATCTTTCTTCCTCGAAATAGAGTTTTCATTCTTATCATTATCATTTCTTGACCGGCAGGAACTGAGCATCAGTATCAAACAAACGTATAAGATCATAAAATATTATCAAAGGGCTGCATTGTCGGCAAAAGTAAAAGCCTTCATTCGCATATCATTCAAACTGAGGCTAATGAACCGTCTCCACTTCCTGTGCCGACAATTGAGACATGTTCCTTGACCAAGAAATTGTAGGTCTCTGCTCATCAATTATGGCTTTTATGACTAGCTCTGAGAGTCTAGCCACATGTCTTTGTTAACTTGGTCGATGAATCCGGAAACTTTTTGTGATGCGAAATCGAAGCGAAAACGAAAGGGTGAATCGGAACTCTCCAAGGGATGTGATATTTGCAAAGTCTATTGAAGGTTGTGAAATGATTTCACGCGTTAGCGAATTCTTGTTGCGTTTGTAAGTCAATGTGAATAGTGAAATTGATTTGCAATTATTTCGCGCATAATTTAGAATGTATACAGTTCTTTTGGTCAACGAAATATATTCACATTTCTATAGCCTTAAGAATAATATCATCTTAAAAAAGCTTAAAGTTAATTGGCTTTCAATACTGATCGTAATTTTCTTAAATCCGATTTACAATTCAAATAGTGGTCTATAAAACTTATGACAGCCTATTGAGCATAAAACTATTTTTTGATTCAGATCCTAGCGGGTGACCGGCGCCCACCCAGAGGTGGCGACAGAATCGAACATTTCGAGTTAACTTTTGAATACTAAATCAACCAAACATGTTTGAACTTCTTTTGATCCGAGTTTACCGCACGCACGCACCATGTTCCATTTACACGCATCGATGACTAATCTACACAAAAGTGAATCAAAAGAGAAGAATTAATAGGCTTTATGTTCATAACTAAAGCGATGGGAAGTTTTAGAGAGTTGTGTGTTTATTCAGTTGTTTTCTTACAGTCCCGTTATTCAAGAAGTGCTCGATTTATCGAAATAAAAAGTATGTGTACATCTATCTCACTGCGAACTCTCATCCATCAACCTAGTTCGTCCACTGCTGGACATAAGCCGTTCCAGGACTTTGCCACTCCTGGCGGTCATCCTGGAAGAATTGCCCATACTCACACACGCTGGGCAGGCGGGTTGGTGAGCGCGGTGCCGGAACCCTCGCACCAGTGACGCCGCTGCCGTCACCAATCTGTTCCATATAAGGCCCGGCTATTAGGGATGGATAAACCGCTATCCATCGGTCCCAGGCATGGTGAGCCTCCTGGTTTTTCGCCTGTGAGCTGTCCTCTTACTCTTCCCTTCGATGGGGTCTCCAAATAAGATGGTGGTACCTCCACAGTCGAGCTTGGCATCAGCTCTACCACCTCATGACTCTCAATATAAATAATTTATGTCGCTCGATCGAGATTCAGTAACAAAAGACCAGTCAAGTGCGAGTGCTCTATGGGTTCTGTACCATTTTAGCAGATAAGTTTGAATAAAATTGGTAATATTAAAAAGAATTGAATAATTTGGAAAATATACAAACTTTTCATCGTTTACTTAAGTAAGTATATCAACGGTTACTTTAAAAAAAAGTAAAAACTCGTTTTTTGAGATAAGAGCCACGGCTTGGAGCGAACTTTTCTATAAGAATAATGAAAAGGCCTTTGCCTTTTTATAAGTCAGTTTTACTTGATGCCTTTATACAAAGTGGTTTGCTCAATGTCAGTGATGATGATGATTTGTCGGAAAAGTCGGCATTATTACGATTTTGACCTTGAATACAAATTAATGAAGTAACGAAATTACACATTAGTCTATTATTTTTAAACTATTGAAAAAAAAGCCTTGAAATTTGGTGTAAATTACTCACTTACTCAATTATAAAATTAATTACGAAAATCCCTAGTTATGAGTACATACCTACAGGTTGTTAAGTTTATAAACCTTTTCATTCAAACAAGGTGTGAATATAAATCATGTTACTATGATGCCAAATATTAAATAGCGAAAAAAAACTGCTGTTCCAGAGAAAGTCGAACAAAATGTGTGAAACAGCTAATTTTATTTCGCGTTTTCATCGTTTGCCTTCATAGTAGAAGCTACTTATATTTAAGGGAAGAGCAACCTGTTTTAACAAAAAAAATATCACCTTAACACCTTAATATATGTGTAATAAAATTAATTATTTGATAAATTTTAAAATCTAAAAAAAAAATTTATAACCATAAAAAAGTAAGTTTATGTCATTAAAAGTCTATTCAGGCTCTTGATCTCATATTATGTGTTCCGTTTGACGTCTGAAGTCCATTAGGAGAGTACGTCGTTCCTTTCCAAATACAGCCGCTAGATGTCGCTAGTTTCCGTCACGTGACCGCGCCGTTTTACCCAGAGTACCTGTCAACAGTCGCAAAGAACCCACAAGCCGCCATATTCTTCGTCATTGTTGCGTCGTTTTTCGAACCGTTCGCAGCTTGCTAGTTTATCGCGAAATAATAATCTTTTTGAGTTACCCTCTTTCGAATTTTCGAGAATAAAGTAGAAAATTCTGTTAAGATTTTAGTTTTCCGTCCGTGTTTATTCGTTTATAATTGGATAACGACATTGAAAGTGTAGCCGCGCGTCGAATACATCGAGAAAGAGACGAGCGAGTTTCTTCAGATCAAGTTCAAGAAACGAGTCTTTGAAGCACATCGAGCGCCGAGGGAGATGCATGCCATGACGCACTGCCATGCAAAGGCAGGCACCGCCCTGCCGCCGCTGTCCCGTAAGGCGTGCACTGCACCACTTTACTCGGATCAGAACTGGATCGGAGGTTTGACATTTTTCCAGCGCCTGGTGAGTCTTGTCAACTATATTTTGAGTGCAAATCATGGATCGACATAATAATCTCGTCGCACCCATGCCCTTTCATACCGATAACGTGCATCCAGGGGCCAAGCCCCGCCGGCGCTGCGTACCCATATCAAAAGAAAATGTTTTCTTGCAACTTCCATTCTGACACTTTTGCCGGATGTAGAAAATATCGCGATTCTCACGGTAATGTTTAAACAACCTTCTGTGTAAAGAAAAAATCTCGATCAAGTCGCTAAAATCACGTCCTTGCAACGTTTCGACTCGATGGATATGAATCTTCAGAGGCTCAGAAAAAGTATGTCGCGTTTCTAGGGTTCATGGAACAGAAATTGAACGAGGCATTGTAACGTTTTGAAAAATTCTTCCCTGGGTTGATTATAAATGACACGTTGTTGTGCCGCTTGATTTAACACCTTTATGGCGCAGGATAAGTTCGTGAACAGACTCTATTCATCGTTTTTCGTCTTTAGCTAACTCTGAAAGACCACTACCTCAATTTACGAAAAACAGATTTTGAATTTAAAACCGTAGCACTTTATATTCTGCAAATTATTTGTGGGAAAGGTGCTGAAGTTTTAAAAATAAATCTAGCGGTGAGGCCCTCAGAGCCCACTACTTCTGCTTATCAAGATATGTAAGTAATTTTGGCCTCTTTCAACGTAAAGAAGGCGGTTATTGTTAAAAGAAACTTGAAGAGTCTTCAAAAAGAAGAGGGAGGGGAAAAATGATGTGGAAAAAGATGACATAGTTATTCCCCAAACGCATGTTCTATAAATGATAATGGGTTGAATCCTCTTCAATCAGACACTATCGTGGATTTAACCCACAATAGATGTAATGATGAAATAACAAACCCCGGTATCATTACTAATAAAATCAAAAAATTGTTTAATTTTACCCACCGTCGCTGAATATTATATTCGCAAGTTAGCACTTTTTAATCTGATAGTCTTGAATCAAAACCTATACATGACATTCAAACATTTTTACCTGTTCACCGCCGCAAGATTGAACGAACACCGATAACACACATCGAATTTCTGGGAATAGCTTTGGACACAGACCAACTCAAAGTCCCTGCCCCCAGACAAAACAAAGAAAATTCGTCAGTATTTGTCAATCCACCTAGCTGCCGGCTGTTGGTCCCTCAGGCAGGCGCAACGCCTCCTAGGGTATTTCAACTTTGCAACCTTCATCACCCACCGGGGAAGGTTGCATTGCCGTGCACTTCACATCGAGTTTCTGGGAATAGCTTGGGACACACAAACCAACTAAGAGTCCCTGCGCCCAGACAAGACAAACAAAATTCGTCAGTATTTATCAACCCACCTAGCTGCCGGCTGTTGGTCCCTCAGGCAGGCGCAACGCCTCCTAGGGTATTTCAACTTTGCAACCTTCATCACCCACCGGGGAAGGTTGCATTGCCGTGCACTTCACATCGAGTTTCTGGGAATAGCTTGGGACACACAAACCAACTAAGAGTCCCTGCGCCCAGACAAGACAAACAAAATTCGTCAGTATTTATCAACCCACCTAGCTGCTGGCTGTTGGTCCCTTAGGCAGGCGCAACGCCTCCTAAGTAATTTCAACTTTGCAACCTTCATCACCCACTGGGGAAGGTTGCATGGCCGTGCACTTCAAATCGAATTTCTGGGAATAACTTGGGACACACAAACCAACTCAAAGTCCCTGCCCCCAGACAAGACAAACAGAATTCGTCAGTATTTGTCAACCTGCCTAGCTGCTGGCAGTTGGTCATTCAGGCAGGCGCAACGCCTCCTAGGATATTTCAACTTCGCAACTTTCATCACTCACTGGGGAAGGTTGCATTGCCATACACTTCAGCAGGACTGCAATATCAAAGAGCTCCCATTTCTATTCGGAGGAAGCACGCCTTGAACTGAAATGATGCTCAGAAAACATGAGCCGAGTAATGGAAATCCACCTTGGGGCATTACCAACGACCTACATTATAACTATAACGGACGCATCCAATGTTTAATTGGGAGTTTTAGTGGACAACAAGATTTAGTGGGCACGGGGAATCATCAACGTAGGAGGTGGCGTTGCAATGCGAAAGAAATGTACGTCATAATAGCTACGATTTCGGCAGAGGCGTTGTCAGTAGTTGGATAGGTGAAGCCTGGTGATACCACGTGTCGTTGGTTTCATTTCAAAATTATTCTTTAGAGCGACAAGACCGCAATCGCTTACATAAAGAAAGAAGGCGGAACTCTGTACAAAGTTCTGTTGTAGTTGACAAGACTGCTACTGAATCTGGCGGACAATCTTTAATGTTGTACAATTCACTCACCAACTTTCGGGAATGTACAACATGGAAGCCGACCGACTCCCGCGTAATCGTGCATGTACCGAGAGGCACCTTATGGACGAAGCGAAGCCAGCGCAGCGAATATTCAAAGTATTGCGCACCCTGACATAGGCCAATTCGCATCACGTACCACCTATGTCGTTCCAGATCATGCTAGTCTTGACTTATCCCTTATACCGACTGAGACTAAATGCTAGGTACTCCCCCCCTACCAAGTAATAGACTTGAACGCCTGTTATCACGATGCTTTCTTTAGGTTGGCTGTTTCATCCACCTTGCTTGCTAACTAAATACTATAACAGTTTAACTCAGAGTCAGGCCGTTACATAACAGTAGCAACCGAGTGAAAGAAACCCTTTTGGCGGCCAGATCGGCAGAACCGAACCTTGACAGGCCCGATAAAGATCAGAGACCTGAAAAGCATTTGTATGGCCACGATGACGAGACGTCTTCCAGCTCAGATCTACAACCGTGGCCGAGCCACCAGCTGGATGATTGGCTCATTTTGGATCGGAGTTTTAACAGTTAACTATTCCAAAAATGAATTCTTTCTTAGTGTTGGCGAGTTTCAACTCCAGGAACAGATACTCCCATTTGAAATAAGTTGCTAAAATGGTCTAAATACTGCCAATTTTTGTAGACTCGAGCCGAATATCATATCCTTATAAGTATGCACAATAATATCTGGATGAAAATATCATTTTTGTTTTCGACAGAGATAAGCAGGTTCTCGCCTGATATTCAGGTATTAGGTTCCTACTCCACAAAAATGGAGTTGGCTATACTATACATATTACTTACCAGATAAAACCTTTCTTTTGCACAAGTCTGTAATAGCTTCCATTTGTAAGACTGTTTGAAACATAGATATTTCTTCCAGCCACATTGTTAAGCACATTTTAATAGCAGTTCCGTTAGCTAAGCCATCATCATCGAAAGTATATATTTGGGATTGTAGAAAACTTATTAAGTACATTAAAGAGACCAACATGTAAATAATTTTGATGTTAACATCAGGACATAGTTTAGAGTCCACGATTTGACTCCTTTGCATTGTAATCCAGACCATTTCATGAATATTGATTATTCTATTATCCTGCATCCTTCTTTTGGATCTAAAACAGATTCTGTCTGTATCACAACGCCAGTTAAGCTGCACTTTATCAGCCTCTCCCGACCGCAATATTGAACCTATTTTTGGATGAGAACATTACTAAATCTCTCTAAAGATTTCAGAAGGTCGGTCACTAACTTGTTCGTCACTACTTGGGACCCTATCAGGCCACCTACACCAATCATAACTGGAGGTTGAGTCAAGTGCCTTCTGTCCAATGAAGGTATATAAGTTCAACCGGGAGTTATAGATTAGCCGTGTCTGTCTTCCCTAAATTGGATGCAAATTCACCCAGTAAATAAGAAATTCATGCTAAAGCAAATTCGCAAAAGAAATTACTTTGAAGAACCATAAACAGTTTATCAATTTTTACGTCAATGACATTTCTGCTAATAATCATAATATTTTGGAGAAGTTCTTGTCACAGTTTGTCTGAACTACTAATTACATTTTTTAGTTCAGGTTCAAGTGTCTATTTTTCTTGGTATTTTAAGTATGAAAAATATAGATTTTTACCTGTCATATTTTTGCGTTATTAGTACATGAAACATTACGATTTACAATCACATTGTTGCGTTCTATTTTACAAGCCACCAGGAGATAACAAACACATCTCTCATAATGGACTTCAGACGTCAAACGGAACACATAATATAAAAATTTTACCTTCCAATAAAATTGTTATTATGTTTCCTAAGACGTCTGAAGTCCAGACAATGTCTTCCTGGTGAACCATTATGAGCCGAACAATGACGAAGAATATGGCGGCTTGTGGGTTCTTTGCGACTGTTGACAGGTACTCTGGGTAAAACGGCGCGGTCACGTGACGGAAACTAGCGACATCTAGCGGCTGTATTTGGAAAGGAACGACGTACTCTCCTAATGGACTTCAGACGTCTTAGGAAACATAATAACAATTTTATTGGAAGGTAAAATTTTTATATTTTCTCTAACTAGCATTAACTATATCGTATCGTATCGTATGTAATTTCGTCAACTATCTTTCCGTTTTATCCAAAGGTTACCTGGTAGCCATTGTTGTTAGCAGTAAGCGCCGCCTTTGTACCTATAAACCATATTTGATTGTTTTTATCTGTCCTTTATTTTAATTTGTGTAAATGTACAAAAATTTCTTAAAAAACACTCTTTTGAAATTTTAATAGTGGAAGTTGTAATACGATAAGTACCATGTGTACAAGTAACCCTATAATGCCTAATACAAATTTTAATGGCTATTGAGAGAATATATTTAATAAAATTTTTCTTTAAAATTAGTTAAACAATTAACATGAATTTGAACAACATTGAAATTTATGAATAACCTGTATTCATCCAAAATTTTGGATGCTGGAATTGGAAAAATATCCAAGTAAAAAAATCTAAAACTTGAAATACCTAAATAAATTACCTTTGGATTAAGCATTGTAGGGTTAAATATTATAATAAGTTACTTAGTACCTCTATTATTACACATTCAAATGACTGTATCAAATTACCAATAACCCTTTATCACCAAATAAAAAAATATAATTTGTTTTTATAATTTAAAAATTTAATTTATAGTTAATAAATATTAAAAAATAAAAAAATAAATAAAGATTTCTTTTTTACAAAATTTCGGCTAAGTACCTATTGAGCTGCGCCAGAGACAAACTTGAGCGAGTAGAACAGCAAAAATAGTATGTAACATTTAAATGTATTTGTACCTGGCATTTCTTAAAATTAATTAAATCATCTTGTTATTTCACATCGGAACATCGAGTGGTTTTATTTACGCGACATATTTAAGCCAAGCCGCAGCCCATATGTCAGCAGTGATGAAATCGCCAAAATAAACCTTACAGTCTTCGAGATAGATGAACAATTCTTTCGAAGTCGACTCTGATCGAAGACAGGTCTTGTAAATCTATCTGATGATAGCCATCTTGACGGCAACGGATGCAAAACGGGATCCTTTGGAAGGATCCAAGTCAGTTAGATTAAGGAAACGTTGCATCTCAGATGAAACGTTCGCTGTACCTTTGTCCACCACATGAACCGGGTTATTCAACCACAAAATTGTTCTCCTAAAGATTCACTTCGAAAATGATTTCGAATATTTATGGTGGAAACCGCAGATTAAAAATATGATTTTTTGCGAAATTATTGTTTTCAAAACTCTAAATATTATTTATAATATTTATAGTGTTATTATTATTTATAGTGTTTTAATTCAAGATCTAAATATTATTACATGCTGGTTCGCGTTGATACCTTTTTACTGCACCATTAGATTTACCAATGAATACTATATTAAAGTATGCTTGTTTAGTATTACATCTGTCCGTTTAGTGGTATTCTCTTTTCAAAATATTAGAACATAATTAACTACAGTACCCGGCAGAAATTAATGCACATCGGCTATCTTCGGATTCGTAGAGCGTCGTTTCTGTCAGCGGACTGTTAGTAATTCGTGCAACAGAGATACGATGTGCATTATTTACTGCCGGGACCTGTATCAGATTGTCTATTATCAGACATGTCTAAGTGTATAGTAATGTACCAAAAGATAAATAAATTAACTGAACTGTACTGTCTGTTCGTTAGATAATTTACACCATGTAAATAAATGTGTAGTAAATACTATATAATAATATAAATATAATCTTGTCTGATGGATAGAGCTCATGTACATTTGCCTATGTTAGCTGGATAAATATGTTGTGCAAGACCTGATGAAAAAACAAAATCATATTACCTCATGTGCTCACGAATCGAGTAAAACCCGCAGCGCATAATTCTTTATCGATTCGTAATCTCGATTGTTTGATTCAAGGAGCTTTTACTTGGTTTGGTTCAATCAGTCATCGAATGATGCAAGCGCGACTGATGGGCTGCGCATTGGACATGTCTCAAAATTTGTACTCCCACGGAATTTGAATACAATGCCGCTTTTCCATGTAAATTCTTACAATAAAATTTACCGGTTTTGATCAAATAGATAGACTATCATCAGGGTTAATCTAATAAGGCTATGGTTAAACACCTAGGGAGAGGTATACATCAAAGTTATAGCGGCTTTTTCTCGCCTCATAAATTTTCAGGTTCCCGCAGTTTTGTATGCGAGTGAGAAGAGTTATAGCGGTCTAAAACAAATAAGGGCAACGTCCCACTGCGCTGCGCCCGCGCTCTCTGTAATCTGATAATGCAAATTCATCCCTTTCTTGGCCAGCTGGAAATTTTCTGTATGAAATTATTTTTTGAATCTTAAGCACAACACATTAATATCTTTTTAACTTCGTTACAGTAAAATGTTATAAATACTTCTTATACTTGGAGAAGTGTAAATACAAAGTGTAAAAAGTAAAATTAAAAAATATTGAGTTTTATTTTTTTTAATGCTAGTTCTTGGTAATGTTGGCTAGCTATTTTTAAACCTACTTGAATTTATAGTAGCACCTAATTGCAAACTCCTATCTAGATGAGAAAAATAAGAATATAGACTATCTTTATTGTAATGAACTCAGATTTTTATCCGAGAGTCAGGTTTACAACACCTAAATAGTTTTAAAACATGGGTGTTTTTATGTTTTGCTTTTATTTTGCAGCAAATATGCTCCTTAAAGAAGATGTCGTTAGTGACTAGAATTGAAAAAGGAATGCTTCGGTGGTTTGGACACGTAGAGATAAATGAAGGTAGAATGACGAAAGAAATTTATGGTGCGCAAGTGGAAGGTACAGCTCGACCAGGCCGCCCTAGAAGGACGTATGCTGACCAAATTGGCGACATATTGAAGAAGGGCAATGTTGAAAGTACCCGGAATAGAAGCACTTGTATAACTAGGTTAATTTATGTGGAAGAAGCAAAAAAGGTGTGTTAGGATCGTAGCAGATGGAAATCTGTATTCTATCCTTACTCCTTTGGAAGACAGGTGTGTTAAATTAACACATTTTGTAAAAAGTATTTTGTTATAATTTAATATGTTAAAAGAAAACTTATTTGCTTTTTATTCAGTTTTTTCAAAAAAAAATTCAAAATTCGTTTATTGTTTACGATTCACAGTTTACATGGTTTGGGACTCCCCTTTTAAATTTAGTAATCTGTAATAGGAGAAGCCCGCTCATTCTATGGATATAAATTTAAACATTTGTAAACTACGCAAACATATGACAAATAAAATTTAGAAGAAATTAAGACGAACTGTATATACTTAACTAATTTTTAAATATTTTTAACTATATAATGTAATTAATTTCATTTACTTTTTCTTACACGCAAAATTTTGAAAAAATTATATAATAATATTAATAATAAATGATAAAGGGCAGACAGATGACAAAGGAGTTATATTAGAAAGTGCATGACTCCCTAGCCCTACGACCAAGGTCTTGGGATCAGTAGTAAATTACTTCTAGGGAGTGAATACGACGTTTTATGGATTTTTAGTATTCAATGTAGTACATATAACTGTCTGAAAGTTAAGACACTTGCATCACTATATAGTTTTGATGTGTTTTTTTTTTATGTTTACATTATATATTCTTATAAAAACACTTTATTACAATTATTTCCCGATAAATTTCGACTTCTTGTCGGCATCAGTGTAACTTAATAAAATATTTATATAATATACTAAAATGTCATAAAATGGCAGAATGAAGTCAAAAATATATGTAACATATAATATATATACAAAAATACATCTTGATTGTATACAATTATAGAAAACTATTATATAGAGTGTTGAGATGAAGTTGTGTAAGCGGAGAACTGGCAATAGTACCCGTCCACACGAACAACTTTCCGCGAAAAAAAAATTAGAAGACGACAAAAAACTTTTCTATGGAACAGCTGATTTTTTTTCGTGATTCGGGGTTTAGCTCCATAGTAAAAGTTGTTCGTATGGACAAGTACTATCACCACTGGTGATTCATCAGTTTCTGGCTTCCACAACCTCATCTTAACACATCTTATATTATAAAAAATATTAAATGATTGTAACATTAATATATTTTTATTTTATTATTCTTGACGTAATTATTAAATGTTTACTATGTGACGTAAAAATAATACATAAATGTATTTTTTATTTTTCATTTCTTGTTTAAAATTTTAAATTGTAAAGCCTTTTTGCACACCTGCCTCCGTAACTTTCTTGTACTTTCTGTCGGGTTGACTGGGAGAAAATGCTTCTAGCATTAAGTCCGTCTGTCATTAAACTTTGTTATGTGCAATGAAGAATTAAGAAGAAGAAGAGAGCAGGTTAGGTTAGAAGGTTTGATATGGCGAGCCGCGGAACGTGGTGGAACGACCACCATAAATAAACTTCGTGGTTATTATTCTTATGACAAACCAGAAAATGTTATAGTGTGAAAATTAATTAATTAATAATATAATATTTAATTAATATTTATATCGATATATTTAGTTATATTTGTATTGTTTTTTGTAGTGATTTACATTTTTTATTGTTATTTCCATTATTTTTAACTGTGTCTCATTATATTAAAAATAAAAACATCAATACATCATATATATTAAATTTTATTGTGATTAAAATTGCTAAATTTACACTGGCAACTCGGTTAGTGACATGATAACCACGAAACCATGACCCTTTGCATAATTGTTTTTTATTAATGCCCCCATCCTTTTTGTAGCCCAACCCATCCCTCGCGGGCAAAGCAAGCTTAATAAATTACTTAAATTTTCGAGAAAAGGTAAACTGATAGATTACTTACAAAATCTCCAGTAAAATGTAATTGTATTTTTACATTCTGTATAAAAAGGTACTAAGCCACACATTTTGTATAAAATTCTGCCGATCTAATAAAGTATTATTATATCAACAAAGTTAGGATGGGTGTCCATCACCTTGAAGTATATAACAGCTAATTTAGACTCATTTTGATTTTTCGAGGGGAGAAAACTATAAATTTGATAGCAACTTTTCAGATAAGCGATATGTACAGAATAGATTTTTCGTTCCTAAGAAGACTGATACTGATCATAGTTCTCGTATATACGAACAACTTTTACTATGGAGCCAACACTGGAATGACTAAAAAAAATATACTGTCCCATTGAAAAAGTAAACGTCAATACTTTACCAAAATGTATCGAACAATACTATTATAACCAGTTTTCGGCTTTTCAGTTACTAAAAATCTAGCCTTTATGTGTAAGTAAAACTATTCCCTCTTTATGAGTAAGTAAAACTATACTCTCTTTATGAGTAAGTAAAACTATACTCTCTTTATGTGTAAGTAAAACTATACTGTCTTTATGAGTAAGTTAAAACTATACTCTCTCTATGAGTAAGTAAAACTATACTCTCTTTATGTGTAAGTTAAACTATACTCTCTTTATGAGTAAGTAAAACTATACTCTCTTTATGTGTAAGTAAAACTATACTCTCTTTATGTGTAAGTAAAACTATACTCTCTTTATGAGTAAGTAAAACTATACTCTCTTTATGTATAAGTAAAACTATACTCTCTTTATGTGTAAGTAAAACTATACCCTCTTTATGAGTAAGTAAAACTATACTCTCTTTATGTATAAGTAAAACTATACTCTCTTTATGTGTAAGTAAAACTATACTCTCTTTATGAGTAAGTAAAACTATACTCTCTTTATGTGTAAGTAAAACTATACCCTCTTTATGTGTAAGTAAAACTATACTCTTTTATGTGTAAGTAAAACTATACTCTCTTTATGAGTAAGTAAAACTATACTCTCTTTATGTGTAAGTTAAACTATACTCTCTTTATGAGTAAGTAAAACTATACTCTCTTTATGTGTAAGTAAAACTATACCCTCTTTATGAGTAAGTAAAACTATACTCTCTTTATGTATAAGTAAAACTATACTCTCTTTATGAGTAAGTAAAACTATACTCTCTTTATGAGTAAGTAAAACTATACTCTCTTTATGTATAAGTAAAACTATACTCTCTTTATGAGTAAGTAAAACTATACCCTCTTTATGTGTAAGTAAAACTATACTCTCTTTATGAGTAAGTAAAACTATACTCTCTTTATGTGTAAGTAAAACTATACCCTCTTTATGTGTAAGTAAAACTATACTCTTTTATGTGTAAGTAAAACTATACTCTCTTTATGAGTAAGTAAAACTATACTCTCTTTATGTGTAAGTAAAACTATACCCTCTTTATGAGTAAGTAAAACTATACTCTCTTTATGTATAAGTAAAACTATACTCTCTTTATGTGTAAGTAAAACTATACTCTCTTTATGAGTAAGTAAAACTATACTCTCTTTATGTGTAAGTAAAACTATACTCTCTTTATGTGTAAGTAAAACTATACCCTCTTTATGTGTAAGTAAAACTATACTCTCTTTATGAGTAAGTAAAACTATACCCTCTTTATGAGTAAGTAAAACTATACTCTCTCTATGAGTAAGTAAAACTATACTCTCTTTATGTGTAAGTAAAACTATAATCTCTTTATGAGTAAGTAAAACTATACTCTCTTTATGAGTAAGTAAAACTATACTCTCTTTATGTGTAAGTAAAATTATGTGTAAGTAAAACTATACCCTCTTTATGTGTCAGTAAAACTATACTCTCTTTATGAGTAAATAAAACTATACCCTCTTTATGTGTAAGTAAAACTATTCCCTCTTTATGAGTAAGTAAAACTATACTCTCTTTATGAGTAAGTAAAACTATACTCTCTTTATGTGTAAGTAAAACTATACTCTCTTTATGAGTAAGTAAAACTATACTCTCTTTATGAGTAAGTAAAACTATACTCTCTTTATGAGTAAGTAAAACTATACTCTCTTTATGTGTAAGTAAAACTATACCCTCTTTATGTGTAAGTAAAACTATACCCTCTTTATGTGTAAGTAAAACTATACCCTCTTTATGTGTAAGTAAAACTATACTCTCTTTATGTGTAAGTAAAACTATACTCTCTTTATGTGTTAGTAAAACTAAACCTTCTTTATGTGTAAATAAAACTATACTCTCTTTATGAGTAAGTAAAACTATACTCTCTTTATGAGTAAGTAAAACTATACCCCTTTCATGTGTGAGTAAACTTATACCCTCTTTATGTGTAAGTAAAACTATACCTTCTTTATGTGTAAATAAAACTATACCCTCTTTATGTGTAAGTAGAACTATACTCTCTTTATGAGTAAGTAAAACTATACTCCTTTTATGTGTGAGAAAAGCTATACCCCCTTTATGTTTCACCAAAAAACGACATACGATAAGTAATTGAATTTTGGCACGTCCCTGGTCTGTCGGCTCGTTAATATCGCAGATGTTGTGGTCATTACGGGACAAAAAATCAATTAGATACCTCAGTTTGTGTGTAAAATTGATTACCGAAGCTTCTGAAGTCAGCCGTCTAACAAAACATCAGGCAACCCGTGTGAACTCTGAAACAGGTAATTACTTGCTACATCTAATCAAGGAGACGCCATCTCTTTCTCTCAAATTATAATGCGATGGAAATGAAAGGGATGAAGCTTAGGAAGCTATGATATGCCCAGGCGCATATTGATTGATGAACAGTGAAAACGCCTCGAGTGAGTCCATCACGCCTAAATTTAATTTAGAGGAACATCAGAATACGAGCCTATTCATTATGTTGTGTTTGTTTTGAAGGAATCAGAGTCAAGAAAAAAATGCCTCAAAGAATTAACCGAACTCCTGAAAGGTAGCAATAAAATATATGTACAAAAAAGACAGATAAACGTAGATTGTTTAGATTTTGCTATGTGTAAATAAATAGATAGGCTTAAAAGAAAATGTATAAGCACTACGCCAACAAACTGCTTTGCAGTTTAGAGAACTGAGTTAAACTTTAAAAAAAGAGAACTATAAATTCGGATGATTTACAAACAAATATGCAAGTGTCATTTAAACAATTAACATCTCACATGCATTGGGCACACAATACATTAAAAACCTAACAATTTTGTAAAATTAGTTTCATTATCGGAAAAATAAAAGGTGACATAAATCTATAATTTTTTTGTCAAACGTTATAAATATTATGTTTACAAAGATATTTAAAGCGGCGTCAAACGTTTTATAAGTACCGAAATTAAGATAAACGTCTCCTATTAGATTCCTTTAATGCTAGACCGATTTTGGACTATAAACATAATGCCTTTAATGATATACACCTTAACCATTCCTTAATTTGAACAGGGAATGGATTGGAGGGTTCCATTATATTTTCCTAAAATCTGAATGAGATCTTATCTCAACTAAAACTTTGCTACTATTTACGTAATTGCTTCAAGGCGGGCCAACCCGCTCAGCTGCTTTTGGTGTTTGTGACGTCCTGATGGCTTTGATTTCAATGAAACTTTGCACACATATTTAAATATGTTTCCCTTCACCCCCACACTGCACTCCGACCCATTTCTCATCAAGAAGTGCAAGATGGCGAGATATTCAAAAAGCACCGAATTTGTGAAATGGTTTCAGGTAAAAACTGTTTTCCATGGAACGGTAATTAATTATTTATAGAAAAATGTATAAACTTAGTCTTCTTTACATGAACGACGTCTGTATTTCTTTTTTTTTCCAGTATAGATAACAATTATACAAATTGCCAATCTGCGTAAAAACGAGGCAATATTCACAATATCGTGACAGCTATTATGATGGTGTTTCATCAAATTTTCCTTTGTGGACTATAAACAGACGCGGTAAGATGTCGCTAGATAATACTTAAAAAAAAATATGAAGAAAATAGTAGTCTGTTGACTTCACAATCTGTTTTTACCTTTTGTATGAATCTTGAGAAAAACCCAAGCGTACAGGGGCCTCCTAAGTGTCAAAAACTAAACAAAATAATCGTCGATTCGTAAGTTTTGTGTGGTAATACATTGTTTTACTTAAAAATCCGAATATAATTCAAATCTTTAAGCAAACAATCAAACACATAACTAAAAGAGTGTCCAAAGATTTTCCTGTCCCAAATGATAAAATAGTTACTGTTTGATCGTTTGAAGCCGATTACGAATAAATAAATAGATAATAAAGTAAATTGAAATCCTTCCCAAATAATCGCCAGCTTGATGAAAGTCTAATAGCGATAATGACATCGGTCTTCTTTGAGCCGTTTAATTTTTTTTAACAATTTATTTGAACAAATACTCATTATAAGAAGTTTTAGATGTATAAAAAATATTTAATAAACCTACATCGGTGATAATCTGAATAGTCCACATTTATACACGTCAACTCTTGCCTACTTTAAGGGGTATAGGCAGAGACCACAAATCTCCATAGTGATCTTACACATATTTTCTGATCTAGGTGCTTTGACTTTGCCCTTGTCCAATATGGCACCAATGTGTTCAGCACATTTTTTCGTAATCAGCAAAATCGATAAAAATTCAAATTCAAATTGAAGAATTAAAATTTTAGTGGCGTAATTGGTTGTAAACACGTATAATTATAGCAAATAAAAAACCAAAAAAAACATTAAGCTGACTTAATTAATTAATTTGCCGAAATAAGTCTGCTTAAATGTTATATTAAATTAACAATTTATTTTGGAATAAGATTCAGCAATATTTTGTCAAATGGAAAACTTTTTTTGTATTACAGACATAAATGGGAACCTTTTACAAACCAGAACAAAAAGAAAACCAATATGAAAGCAAAATCTAGAAATAATTGTAGTTCTGCAAAGTTGATAATCAGGAATAAAAAGACAACAAAAGGAGCTATTACATTCAATAACTTAAGTTAAGAACTATAAAACTAACCATATCTTAGATGTTATCAGAGACAGATGTATATACGCTTACAGACTTACGTTTTTCATCCAATACCACATCTAACCCACCGACACAAGACTCAATTTAATTTTTAAATATGTCCTTACGAGATTGCAGGTCTTGTCAACTTGTTATCACATTGCGTGGGTGGAGGCACGCGTCCATGTTTGCAGAAGCACCAGTGTATGAATGGTCGCTATTGTTGGTGACCCCAGCAAAATGATTGTGATTATTTCTGACATGATTCTCGTGAACTACTTCCTTATTTGCGAACTTCGTGAACTGTTGTGTAAATATGGTTAAGTATAGATTTGTCGGTACAATAGCACACACATCTTTTGTGTCTTTTTACTGGATTTGAACGCGCAAAATGGATTCAACCCAAAATTTTGCCTTTTATCTATTATTTAACTATTATTATTTAACCAATAGTCAGAGCTCAGTACATTGAAGCACATGATATGTGTTCGCGTAACCGTTGTTCTTTGGCATTCTACAAATATAGAATAGTCAGCGCTATAGTGGCCTATCTTTTTCAGACACAATAAAATCGATGTTTAGCCATTTTTTTCCAGACACAATAATTTTCAATTATGTCTGGAAAAGATAATAAAAAAAATTCATTGTGGTCATTGAGGCGGTCAGCTTTAAAGTGGCCTGCCTTTTCCAGACACAATTGAAAATTAATTGTGCCGGGAAAAAATTTGCTAAAAATCAATTTTATTGTCTGAAAAAGATAGGCCACTTTAACGCTGACCGCCTCAATTATAAAACTGATGACGATAATGAATTTTGCTGAAGTAAGCTAAAAATACAGAACCATTCTGGCCACAGTAAAATTTTAACTGTATAAATTTTACCTCTTCATATCTTAATAAAACTCTCTATTTTACGAATTGACGTTATAAAATTATTCACAGAAGTCAGAAATCCACACATCTGCCCGAGTGATTTGTTCTTCATTTGTTTCATACTCCAATTACTTTAATTTGAACGTAAAATCGATACAGCTATAAAAGTAAAACTACAGGGCGGGTAGATGATTCATAGGTCCCCCTGTAGATTTAAATCACGATTATTGGCAGCGCATTTGTTGTGTCATCATCACTCACCAACTCCACACCTATAATTTTATTGCGTAGTATGTTTTTATTTTATTTCGTTTTACGATTTTTGTGATTGGGAATTACTTCTGAGTCGGCGGTTTATGAATTCAAAAATGGCTTGTGTCTGCTTTTGTTTTATTTACCTAAACATTTAATAGTTATAGTCACTTCTTATTCTATATGCTGCCGAATTGGCATGGCTTCCTAGAGCCGCAGGCGAGCTCTGCCTTCAACTTGCACTAATCACTCTCGTGATCTCATCTCTCTATCATCAATTCTCTCTATGTGTAATCCCCATACCCTCACTTTGAACAAGCCTTCAAAAAAGCCAAAAATGAAAATTATATCATAAATTAACAAAATAACTCTGGTACAACTAATGAATCTGATCTCCTTTTGATTGATGCGGCAGTAGTTTTCAATCACACATCGTGATTCTAAGGTAATGATAACCCACCCAAGGGTCCAAAAGGACCCCAACACAGGTAAGGGTTGAGTTTCTGAGACCGCCGGCCGCGTACCACCCTCCGTCTATAAGGAAATTACACACTCATTAGCTCTAACTAATTCTATTTGTTTTTTCTCCAACAATAAAAATATATAAAAACCCTTTTCGATGGCGCCGGCACATTGTCACGAGTTTAAATAATATTAAATGGGGCAAGTACGAGTCAGATTCATATTTTGTGTACACCATATGTAGTAACACTCCAAGAATATATGTCTTCAAAACACAGCAAAATGCGTTTGCAATCGCGATTAGGAAAACCTTTAAAGAAAAAAAAAGTACAAATCTTCAGGTTCGGAAGTTTTAATATTAAAAACTTTTATATTAATGTATAGTTAATTTATTAAGGAACTTTTATAGAAAGTTTTCATTTGACTATGAGGCCCTTAAACAATTTATACATTTGGGGCTTCAGCAAATTCATAAAGCTCAGGTTCTGAGGTGGGGAATATTTGTTATATTATAACATCGATATAGTATATCATCGACATTTCGATGTCATCGATATCATCGACATTTTATCATCGATATTGATGATAAAATTTATTAAGACTTCCTTATTGAAACTACAAAGGATACCTACATTAGAAGTAAAGCAATCGCAATACGGACAAAAATAACAATCAAGTTTATTTGTAACAACTTGACAAAATATAATAAATAAACGTGTTATATTAACGAAGTTTCTGGTAGCTTTGTGATACAAAATAGATATTATAAAACGGATTTCCACCGACACTTATATCTATATTTTGTACTACATGGAGAATGATTTGTGTGCCCTCGTATAGAATATTTAACGGGGTCATGTAGCCGAGGGCAAGAATTTCCGGTCAAACCCAATTTTATTTCCAGTTTAAAGTTCGTCACTGCCTTGCCAAGATTTTGCCACTGTTGTCCTTAGGAGGCTGATATTATTTTTAGTAGATACAATGAGTTATTAGATATCTTAGTTGAAGAATTTAATTTGGGGAAAATTTAATATAGTGTAGGACCAATTAGTCATAAGTCATCTATTATAATCCATTTTTGATACACTAATAAAGCAGTGTCTAACCACCATACGCTCGTGTCAGAAGTTTTCCTTACACCTGTCATCACAGCGGTCCTCCTGAAAGCAATGTCCATACTCATTGTCTATGATACTCATACACGCTGGGCAGTTCGGTTGGTAAAGGGAAACAATTTGCAATGTGTAAATTTCTAAAAAGTATAGTTGAATGTTAAATAGCATAAATACATGGCTAATCGTATACTGCCATCGCAACTTCAATGTATCACCGTGTTCTCAATTAATCACTATTAAAATGAGTACAAAATCACTTAAATACAATTTATAATCGCATCCGACCCTCAAGGGAAAGTGACCAGTATTTAATTTTGGCGGTGCGGTCTGTATCTCTCACGTGGCCCTTTGCCCCATGCTTGTTCTCAGTCATATTCATAGGAATGTATTATACAAAGGTAAAATATTTCCTAGCAACAGGTAAATTACTGACATACAATGCCTGTCATCTAAAAGTCAGCTTAAAAACTTGTTCACAATTTGTTGGCATTACCCCATTTTAATGATGTAGTTAATATAGTACCTATTAAAATGTAAACAATCATTAGACAAATTTAATTAGGCTCGTCTAAATCCTGCCAGCATTAGGTCCTTCAATATGTTGCTTGCTGTGGTTTATTTGCAAATATTACAACATAACAACTATATGCTAGTGGTCGGTTGACAACAACAAAACGCCGCGACGTCATCATCTTAAGAACGACACTCGCCTTAAAAATGAAGAAATTGTATAGTTTAAAGAGTTGGCATAAGTGAACTACAATAATATGCGAGTATATGTATGTACTATTATTTATATCATTTTGCTACTATTTTATATACCTTATTTAACATGTATACCGCCTTTTCAGCAATCCTATCGTACAATTTCTTCCACCTGAAGGTTATCTGGAAGAGATCGCTTTAAGCGATAAGACCGCTTATTTGTACTTACCCTTTGTACTCGTATTTTTAAGTTCAATATTGTATTGTATTGTAAAGTAAAGTAAAAGTAAAAAATATTTTATTGCTTCGAAAAAAGTTATTACAGTATTATAAAAATCATACAAATAAGTACACTGCACAGAAATAAAAACACACACAATTTGAACAGGGGTCCCCAAACTCGGCCAGGCCAGTAACGCGGGGTACCAAAAATATGTTGCGGTGACAATGGGTATCATTACTACAAATATATATATATATTTAAAAATAATAAACAAACATAAGAACATGCTTAGAATAAATCATTAAACACAAACATAATTTAGAGTTATCTATTTAAAGTTATCAAAGCCAAACTCATTATAGAGTAAAGATTCTGTCCTGTCATAATTCAAAGTAAACAACCAGTCGGCTACCTTGGATTTTGCTTCTGCTATGGAACATGACTTAATGTCACAACATTTTAGAGTTGAGTTATATATGCGCGAGCAAATGAATTGTCCAAACCTACCTGCGAAAGCTGTTCTAACTTTAGGCCCAGGAACTCTAAAAACTCTTTTACAACTCAAGTCAGCGTAGTAAGGTGAATTTAAGGTAGATTTGTGTTTATTAAGACATACCTTTTGGATAAAAAGTTGACGGACTGTAAGTAACTTAGCGTCTATGTATAAAGAAACTGTTGGATATTGAAAAGGTTTTTTAAGCATAACCTTTAAAACTGATCGTTGGGCTCTTTCCACGGTAATCATTATGGATTTAGCTGCACTACCCCAGACCGAGATACAGTAGGTTAACAGTGATTGGCAGAGTGCCGTGTAAACAATTTTGAGAGTCATTATGCAAGCGGAGTATCTGAGTCTTTTCATGATTCCAACAATTTTACGCACCCTCTTTGAAAGACCAAAGATATGCTCTTTAAAATTAAGATTTTGATCTATTACAACGCCCAGATACTTCAAGTTATTTATGCGATGGATTTGTTCACAATTACATTCCGAAGGAACGGGGTAAGACAAGCCACAGGAGTGGATTTTTATGCAACAATTATCCGGAGGTCTAGATGCAGCTGTTATGTGGAAACAAACATACTTCGTCTTCGTTTTATTTAAAGTGAGCAAGTTGTTCTCTAACCAGTTAGAGATCGATGCCATCCCTACCTCTGCAGAGAGGAAGGTACTATCCCATGTTTTGGAATGAAACAACACCACGGTGTCGTCCGCATAGCAGATAGTTTCGGCTCCACTTATTTGAAGATTGTGAATGTCATTCATGTAGATTATAAAAAGTGTTGGGCCCAAAATGCTACCCTGCGGGACACCGTACTGAATGGTTGCAGTATCACTTCTGTGTAACCCCATTTTGACCAATTGCTTCCTGTTAGTAAGGTAACTCTGGAACCAGTTCAGCGCTGTGCCTCTGACACCAAAGAGTTCGAGCTTTCTCAGAAGAATGGGAATTGAGACGGTGTCAAAGGCCTTGGCCAGGTCCAGGAAAACACCTATGCATTTCTGACCACTGTCCAGGTAAGAAGAGATGAGGTCGGTAAGAAGCGAAACTGCATCTTCTGTTGATTTGTTTCGCCTGAAACCAAATTGTCTATCCGAGAGAAAGTGATGTTTTTCGAGAAAATTAACCAACCTGGCATTTACTAACTTTTCCAATATCTTTGAAAATACACTTAGGAGTGATATCGGCCTATAATTATTTGGCATGTCTTTGGGACCATTTTTGTGTATTGGCGTGATCGAAGCTATCTTCCAACAGTCGGGGAAAGTTCCAGTACTAAGGCTTAGATTAAGTATGAAAACAAGAGGCTCCATAATAACCCCTCCAATGTGTTTAATGAGTCGGTTATTAAAGCCATCTAAGCCGGGGGCACTATCATTTTTTAATTTATTTATAATGCTCTCAACTTCTTTCAAGTCGGTAGGAGCCAAAAAGAAGGAATCCAGGGGAGATTTACAACTAGGAATTGTTCCAGACGCTAACGTTTCCTCGGTAGCACTAGTCTTATTGAGTATTTCGTCAGCTAAAATACGTCCCACCGAAGAAAAGTAGGCGTTACATAGCTGAAGTGATTCATTTGGGTCTTTTAGCACTGAGAGAAGTTCCTGGCACTGTGATTTAGGCTTTTTCAGGTTACATAATTTCTTGATAGCATTCCAGAGAGACCTGCTACTAGAACTGCTTTTTTCAAGCATTCTACTCTCATAGTCTGCTTTGAGTTTACGTAGCAAGTCATTTAAAAAGTTTCTGTAACGTCGGTAAGTTAGTTTAAGTATTTGGTCATCTGGGTTCCGTCTTAGCTTGGCATGAAGTTGATCTCGGTGTCGACTACATCTCATTAGCCCGGGAGTTATCCAAGGCTTAAGATTAAACTGAGATCTACTAACTTTTACAATTTTAGTGTGCTTTTTTACGGTCTCTGAAATTATATCCATAAAGATCTCAACAGCATTATTTATATCGGTCTGCTCAGACAATGTCGACCAGTCTGTGGATAGGAGTTCATTGACTACCCCTGAGTAGTCAGTAATATTTTTTGTTCTGTCTAATTTGATATCTGGCTTAGTTTTCATACCCAGGATTGCAATATTGTGATCTGTGACGGCAGTATTACAGACCACCCCCACAACTTCAGCCTTTGATTTTACAAAAATATGGTCTAAGCATGTTTTAATACGTGTCGGTTTAGTGATTGCAGGCAAAAGACCGTATTCAGCAGTCAAACAAAGATATTCGGAAGGATCTATTTTGGACAGATCGGTCGAGATAATATCTATATTAATATCTCCTATCACGACTAGCGAAGATTTTTTGCTGTATTGCTTAAGCGTTTTGTCTAGGGATTTTAAGAATGTATCAGTATTTTTAAATGATGGTGATCTATACAGGCAAATAAGGGTCAAGTAATTTGGAATTTCCACAATAAGACAGCAAGACTCATCAAAATCTGGTTCTGAAACTGAAGCGGTCCATATGTCTCTCACATAGGCTACAATAATAAACAACAATTGTAAACAACAATTTCTTCAATAATAAATCAGTATGTCAGTTCATGCGAGATTTAATGGTATTATAGATTTCCCAGAAATTGAGTACTTCTTTCACTTCAGTACACTGCAATAGCCTAATTATTTTACCGCTATGGCAAAAATTAACCTTTTTTGACGTAGTGGTACTTAGGTAATAAATCCTGACTATGAATACGGGCACAAGTTCACATCCCGCGATAATTAATACGAGATCACTTGGTCCGGCCCTGCACTCGTGACGGCCGCAGGTTGTCGTGACCGCGGCCCCTCTGACCTCAGATTGAGATATCAAAATTCGCATTTTGAAATTGGTATTGCTTGCGAGTTTGTTTTGTTGCGCCCCGTAGGGGGTGATTATTGATTGGTCATTAACTTCTAGAGAAGGAACATATAGAAATACTTTAATAATTTCGACGTTAATTTTAGTATCCTTTTTGATACCAATTGTTTTGTATTTGAATAGACATTAACTTTTCGCATGTCTCTGGACCCTTTATAAAAGTTAACGCTGAACTTGCTCAAAGTGAAAGAAGTTTTATTTTACATTTATTACAAATAATTTAGCTAGTAACAAAAATAAAGCCTACCATAACGTCTCACTTTAAATCTAGGTCTGAAACGATTCCCTTATCACCCATCTACGTAATGGTAACCGCGTCCGTGCTAATTGTTTTATTGAGAGTGCCACTATCAAGAAAATCAATTTTCTATGAAATGAAACCTTAAGGCTTTGGAATTAGAGCTACCAGTTGTTTTGTTTATCCATTCAAAGCTCAAGTGTGCAAGCTTCATCGATAGAGCTACCCCGATTTATAGTAACGAGATATATCGGAGACCTGGAGCATAGTGCACCGGGGATGTTCGGGAAATAACTTGGAAATCCAGAGCCTAGTCAAAATACAGTAGAAGTTTCATAATCTATGCCATATGCATCACATTTACATGATGTACTTACTATACACGATTCAGTTAATGGTGTTTGAATCAGTTTGAACAGCTTTATTGTATTAACTTTGTACTCACCATTTTTGTCGATGTGTCTCTTGGTTCCCTACTGCATGACGTTCCGAAAAATCACCACGCATTTTTTGACCTTTACAACATTCGTGCAGTGTTCCCGAAGTGATAATACCATATTTTGTACAATATGGAAAATGAATACAAATAAGCTATTGAATAGTCTCACGGTAGCACTAAAGTAAATAACATTGGTCTTAAGAAAACAGGTATTGAGTTAAATATAGTATTACAAATTATTTGCTCTAAAATTATTACAGCTTATTCATAAAAGAGAAGTTTACTTAGTTGGCTGATGAGTTCACAAAATAAGTGTTTAATATACTTATTTAATAACATACATAGCCAGCCACAGAACCTTAAATTTTTATATTTTTTCGTTTAATTTAGCAATAATCACCTAAAGTTATCTTCGGTTAACGTAACATTCCAAGTGTTAAAAATTGCAAACTCATCCGCACCGTGTATTTATTTAATCGAACAATCAGATAAACATAAAATTCACTTGTCATAAAATCTTTGTAAAAAATACTTAATTTTATTATAAAATAAAAGCTACATTAGGAGGTTATTACCGAACGTGTCGGACCTTTGTAAAGCACAGAGTCAATATTTGTTTTTGCCCGAAGCTCGGATTGAGACTTTAATATTACGGCTGAATCTAGATAAAGGAAAGAACTCAACACTTCGAGATAAAGTGTGCACGCTTTATTTAGAACAGTTTTATTGTTATACATTTTATTTCACGAGCAACTTTTATGTGCCGTAAGAAGATAAGTTTCGATTCGCTACTGATAGTCGTCCTTACACTTACATTAATTTTTATCGAATAAACTCAAGGTGAAACCACAGAAACGGAATTTCAATAAACCAGTTACATGTGTATTATAGTTTAAGTTTATTAAAAGTTAATAATAAAAACATAAAAATGAGAATTTTACTCAAGATATATTTCGGGCCCCACTGGGCCCGGCATCAGTTGAGAATCTCTATCTCTATGATGAGATCTCTATCTCTCATTTTTATGTTTTTATTTATTAACTTTTAATAAACTAAAACTACATTAAAAATCTTATAAAAGAGACAAATATATATTTATCAAAATGTGTATTATAGCAGATTCTGAAGGCTCTTGTATGCATAGGTAGGTATACAAGTATATAAACATACTCGATAGATGTACATACTGAGTGGGTACACTGAGAAAAAATTCTGGTTCCGTTAACTTGAATATAGTTCATTTAAGCAGAAAACATTGTACTATATGTGACGTCTATATTTATTGTTCATTTTACTTATTTATTGTTCAGTTTACTTGAACAATCTAATGTAGACAATAATTCAAGTAAATATAACATAACTCTGTTTTTGCTTACAAGGTTTTTTTTACAAAACGTTCTGGTAGTATTTTAAAAATATTTTTTCTCCGTGTACATACACACTAACGAATACCACCGCTTATAATATTATTTCAAACTAGATGTTCAAAAATTGACCTTTTATTTATTTTACCAACTTATGTAGCTAAATCTTAATATTTGCCTCTATTTTGTTTCGGCTTTAACACTTTTGCTTACAGAAGTAGAGAAGGGTACAGGGACAAGACATAAAATGTCACAGAAAATCCAATATCAAGTAAAATATGGCAAAGCTTAGATATTCCTGCATATATTTATCTACAATTTACAAAGCGTGCTCTCCAATACCCCGTAAGGAATGTCCATCTAGGCAAATAAATTAAAATACTAATTCTGAAAAGTTTTGTTTTTGTAACATTCCATATTTTGCCGCTGTAGCCTTCTTAACACGTTGAAGGACAGTAGTTGCCTTCATACAAGTTGTATTGTGACTTTTGTGACACATGATAGTGGAGAGGAAGGCGAAAGGGGAAACGGAAATTTAGGCCCATTGGATTGACAGTAGATCTCGTTTGAATGTTCACTTTGTGACACAATAAACAACACTTGTACTAATTTGTAGAGAAATCTCAACGCTGCTAGCCGTTCTGGCACAATTCTATAGGGAATCCATGACGTCATACGGCGTCGTGTTGAAATTGGTATATCTAATAGTACGATGTAGCTATAGAACGTTGTCCAGCGTCTCTGTCCTTTAAAGTTAACGGATTAATCTTGCGTCCACCAACGAACAATATCTTAAAAAAGTTTGCTACCAAACAACAGCAATTTAAACGTGTCCATTATGTACAACACGTGTAAAATCATTGAACGCATCTGCTTAATCATATGCAAATAAGTCTCGGAGTAGGGCATTCTGAAGAGGCTTTTAAAATTCACAGTTGCACCGTGGATGCGCCTTTACATTGGATGGACACGCTTTTTGCGAATTCAGTTGGTGCTAATTTTGGTTGAACTAACTTGCAAAAGGTCTCAAACTCAAATTCCTTTGAGGAGAAAAACTAAGTATCTAAGTTTATTTACAAAACATGCAAGTATGTCTTCTTGACAAGATTTGTTTTAATAAAATTTGCTTTTTTGCGATATCTCGAAGTACGGCAATAGGGCTCACCACCCATCACGTTGTGATGTAATAATCGTAGGTGAAACGCGGGTGTACCGAATGTCAACTGTATCTAGCATTTCACAGTTCACATTCAGAACACCTCTGACACCCCCTCGGGGATTCGTGTCGTGTTAGTATATTTATATAGCTTTTTTGAATACACCTACTGTTTCCACTGTTAAAAGTTGTTTGTTAAGTTACACATGCATATAATACACATACATACAATACTACTACTCACGCCTGTCTCTCAGACGGGTAGCCAGGGACCACACATTTCCATTTGCTACCATCCAGAAACACCTCTTTCGCTTCTTCCACTTCCATCAATCTAATAATACAAGCTCTTCTATTTCTTCTTCTAAGTAATATTATGGCAACCAAAAATTCTTTATTAATCAAATTGAAAATAAAGTCTAGCTCTTTTAGGTGAAACAGTCGGCAACAACAATCATTTCCGTTATTACCTGAAAATAAATAATTTTTGACGGGAATTTGGTTCCAGTTTTGTCTCTTTTTAAACACATTATCTTAGATTGATTGATTATTTTTATTTTTATTATTTATCAGCGATCTAATTTTTACATAAAACAATAAATAGAGATACAACACATAGAGCTAATAATAGATATCTAAATGATATTCAAAATTAACAAAGTTCAGAAACCAAGATAAAACAGACATACACAACTACGTATGAGTAAGGTAAAAATTATGTTGGTATTTACTTAGATAGTACTTGGATGTTAGCAATAGTTATCTCTTTTTGCGTTTTTCTACCTTTGTAGCATTTCATAGACCTGCTACGTCGTAGCATTCTTGTAGACAAGTGGTTCTACGAAGATACTCTCTCGTCTGTCGTTGTGTAACCATAATAACAAACGTTATCTTTAAAAGCAATGAAATAAACACTTTAATATTTTTTCATCACCGTAAAACCCAGTAATCAAGATAAGAGATAACGTTTTATACATAGAAAACCACGAATCAAAAACAATGAAAACAGGTTAAAATTACTCATGAGCAGCTGTTTTAGTTCGCATTTCGGAGGTTTTCTTTAATTATTTATATGAGTAACATAATCCTATATTGTTAAAACTCGCGTGAGCTGACATACTAAATTATTATTAAAAAACGGCTTGAACACTCGTCTTGACAACGACGGTAAACGCCGCGTCGTCGTCCTAAGAACGACACTCGCCTTGATAATGCCGAAATTGTATCGTTGAAACGGTTGGCAATCACACGTGAGTGTTCAAGCCGTTTTTCAATAATAATCTAAAACTTGAATAACAATATATATTAAATCTTGATCAATTAAAAACGAAATTATTATATTTCTTTAACTTGGACTAACAGTCTGTCTCAAGGTCTTCATTCAATTAAAAATGTTTGTCCTGTAAATAAAATAATCCGTAAACAGCCAGATCGCGCGTCGTGTTCTACAATAAAACCAGTAGTAGTAAGTCTTGCTCACCATGTTACAGTCCCGTGTTCGAATGCGTAGATCGGTATCAAAAAATCAAACTTTATGTTGAGCAGTGCGTTGAAGTGTGGAGGAGATACAATTACGCGACGGCCTACTGTTTCGCGCATATATTACATTTCAGGCGATAAAATAATCAACACTTAGAACAACGATTAAACCAGGATTAAGAATGAGATGCCATATAGGTACTACATACGAAATGACATCGTTCTTGTATATCTGTTAAAATGAGTTGATCTTTAGACAAACTAGAACTACGTGTAAGTCAATGAGGCTGTTGTTGTTGGCGGTATAGTCACTCTTAAATCTAGACTACACAGAGAGTTACAGATTTTCTATTTTACGTTCTATCTCAAGTCTGTACAAAACGCGCAACACACACAAAAATCGCGCTTGTCTGTACACGTAACTACTACAACCATAGCCAAACAGACTTCAAAAGATAGAATAACTGTGATGTGCCTGCCCGACCGTCAATTTTGGTAGACTCGCTCATCTTTACAGAAGCGTACCCAGAGTGGACTGCCTCATGTACCTATACATAAAGATGATGATATTTTATAAGCAACATGTTCAGCATTGCAATATAAACTGTGGCGTTACTAGATATCATGTCGTGCGTGAGAGGTGGCGACAGAATGAAACAAACTTACGATCTCTCTGATTCAAACAGATAATTTTGTATGTCAAATGTTCAACACGCGATATTTAAAAAGAACGAAGAAGAGACTATTTCTGCATTACACGAAAAATTGCGATTTATTAAATGTATAAATACCATTCGTTAGATGTCCGACAATGATAGTAGTCGCACAAAAAAACATTCTGTAGCAGTCCAAAAAATATTCCAAATATAGGTTATTGTGATCATAAAATGGTTATTACTTTATATTTTTATTAGGAGATTGATTTATTTCCGTTGTTGCTATGAATTACAAAATAATTGATTCCAAGTTAATTTTCTTCTGCGATAGTTTTTAATTTCAGATTACGGTTGGGTTTCGTACCTCTTCTATACCTTAGTTTTGTAACACACTATCTCCAGTTGATCTACTGTTGTTTTACGATAATCGTTGACAGCAACAACCTTTGTGTCCAGTAACACTAACTGATTTGCTCCTTTCTTTGTTGTTAAGACTTCGTTTGGACGACACTTGAAGTATTGAATAGGTATACTGATTTCAACAGCTGATTTGAGACTGAAAAATGGACACAAGTTGTCGTTACAGAATTCCACGTTTTACGTTAGTATAACTGGTTTTTTAGAACAATTGTGAATTGTATGTGTAAGTGAGCGTTGACATAATTTTTATATAAATCTTGACATAATTTGTTTGTATGCCGTGTTCTATAAATTGGTGGTTGCCAGTGGCGTGCACAAAACTTTTTGTTGGAAAAGCAAGCAAATGGTCAAGAATAACAATAAAAGAATATATAAAAAAATATATAATGTAACTTAGAAAAAAAAAAATTTTCACTCTAGGGTAGACATTGTCTACCCTGGCGTCATACAATATTTTTTTTTTTTTCAATGTGATATTTAAGTTATTGAATTTTTTTTTATTGTTATTCTTCACCAATAATTGGTTAATAATATAAGCAATTATTGCTTGCTTTTCCAGAAAAAAGCAACATTCGATAAGAGCTCTTTTGGTGTTACTACAATTTCGAGACATTTTTCTAAGAAAAGTAAATGCATGTTGTATTGAAAAAGTTTATTTAATACGGGTATATTTTTTTATTTTCTGAGAGTTCCTTTAAAGTAAGGTTTGTATTTTGAATAGGGTTTTACTTGTGAACTTATTTTATGTATCGCTTAGCTATCTGTTTTATGTTTACAGTTTTTTTTTAACGGTATGAAGGTATTTGTTGTTCAATTCGCAAACCTATAACAGCTTCGTTGATGTACATTGTGAATGAATGAATGAATGAATTAATTAATTAATTAATTAGTGAATAAACACTTTATTGCACAGAAAATTAAAAAAACACAGAATATAGAATAACAAAAGGTAAGGGCGGACTTATTCCTTAAATAAATTTCTTCCAGTCAACCGATGGTGTGGAGAAAGAAAAAATTTTACAAGTGAGCTTATATTTGTGCAAAAAGAAACATAATCTTCTTCAAGCCTAATATTCTAACACATACTACATACTAATACATACATAAATACATACATACAAATAAAGTAGCATAGCCAGTCTAGTCAGAGTCTTGTGTATTATTTTCTTAGTATCAACAATCTTTATTAATTTATAATTTATGTTAATGCTCACATTTTATAAGTAAATTAAGACGTACTTCTGTCCAGTACCACAAGTTTTTGATATCATGCATAATTTTGGGGTATAGATATAGATACAATTACAATAAAAATAAAATTTATGTATTGTATTATGTATTATTGCTCAACGGATTAGCCTCGCGATCCAGCGAGGTAACGCCGCCAGACTCTTGGGTACTTTTCCTAACGATGGCGGCGATATGGCCAGCATGTTTTATTTAACTTGATTTTTAATAGGTGCCGAACATTATTTTTGTTTTATTTGTTAGTAATATTTATATTTTAGGTGGATTTAATTTTAGTTTCATAATATTTTTATGTTAGGTACTTAATTTTAATTTTGAATGTGTTTAATTTAAATATTAATTGTTATTTAAGTTTTAGTCTACCTTTCTGGGGAATATAAGATATTGTATTGTCTGGGAAAGATCAGATTACCCAGTTCTCACTTTTCGTATCACTAAGGTAGAAAGAGTCTTAAAGCAATTTTCCCGGTACTTCTTCCAAATGATTGACATCTTCAATGAACTTTCTCTCATAAATTCCACAAATTCGTGAACAAACTGTTTGCAAGTTTCACTTATTAAGGATTCTTCTCCCGTCCACCAAGGCTCGTTGCCCCCGTCCTCCGCGCCCCTGGGACAGCTGCGCGGGAGTCGCTAAGCCTCTATTATGGTCACTCCTCTCGTAAACATGGCATCGACCTGCAAAGGCGCCGCGCGCGCCAATTTATTTTTAAAATTAACCTGTCGCGTGGTCTTAAGGCGCAGTCTGGTATATTTAAATAATAATAAAATGTGAAATTTCTCACGCGGGCTGAAGAACAAAGCGTTTTTGGATTTTAAAGTTCAATTTATTTGTACAGACATTCTTGATTCAACACTTTACTGCTAGATAAACCTGCACGACGTGCCGAGTGTAAACTGTGATGTATATTTGCGACTTGCAGCCTATTAGCACAAAATAGACACTACCAGAAGGCCGACTCGACGACGGAGCGAAAACAGACGCACACATGCATAGACGCGTACGTATGATGATCTCGGCAGAATTTCGTATTGGCATTCGACCGACTTCATCCGAAATCGTCGGCAGAATATTCTTTCATATACCCATTACCTGTTAAAAACATATAATGGAGATAAATACATATATATCGACTATTAGGATGGTCAGTATATATATATTGTTCCTATACTGTTATTACTATACACTATTATGACTATAGTGTTAGTAAAATATCATGAACGTCTATTCCAGCTCTACGCTTTATGAAGTCAGAGCAGATGGTCATAGAATTTGAGATTTTAATAGCAAATATTATAATTTACTTTGTTCCTTGAGAAAGCGGACGGTAGGTAATTATTAGGATGGCACAAAAACTAATACCACGGGGCAACAAAGTTGTAGCTAAACGACTGAACTATGCTTTTCACCCCCGAAAAAACTTTAAATAACATAATATATAAACACATATATAACTAAAAACTACCATCTAAATAATATTCTTATATAAACTTATGCCGTTTGGCGTCGAGACTTTGGGCCCGTGGGGTCCAGAGGCAAGAAAATTATTTAAAGAACTGTCATCGCGCCTGGTCAACGTCTCGGGTGACCAGAGGGCTGGTGCTTACCTCGGCCAGAGAATAAGTCTGGCCATCCAGAGAGGTAATGTAGCCAGCATTCTGGGCACTTGGTAAGCATTGGTAAGCCAAGGGACAGCGATCTGGATCCAGTTTTTTATTTGTAATAGGTCTATTTTATTTATAGGATAGTTTTAAGTTGTTATTATCTTATATAAGTTTTTGTGTTTTGAATAAATATATATTATTTTATTTATTTACTATATTATACAAAAAACAAAATTCATTAAACTTATACAATATTAAATTATTCTAAACTAAAATACCTAATAAAGCTTTAGTTAAAATGTTGGGCAATAGTTACGTGTACTGCTATGAGCTAATATTACATAAATCAAGTTCTTCATTGGCTGACAAACTTCCCCTTAAATCTGCACATCAAGTTGCAAATGCGCAATTAGCTTGTTTGGTTTGAAGTGCGTTCCTTTAAAAGTGATGAAAAATTGAACCATTTTTAAACACACATCAACAACTCACTATCTCACATGGAAATCTATGTGGGTTATGCAAATTGGCATGAAACAAATAAAACGTGAATTAATACAATGCATAAGACGTTTTTACTAGTGTCCAACACAAGCTCCGGCTTCGGCCAAAATTAGGCTGAATTTTTGGCCGAAGTCAAATGATAGTTATTGTTAAAATATATATAGAAGCAGCTTTCCCTTAATACTACTTAATAAATTTTATTTTGCTCACAGGGATCTAGCAAAATTTTCAAGCTTTTTTAGACTGCATGCAAGGGTAAAGATGACATAATTATTATGTTAATAAACATATATTTTGCTGTTTTAAGCCTTGTTTATTTCTTTGGCTTACTTATTTATAATAGAACAATAAAAATGTGTTTTTACTCGATATATTTCGGCCCACGGTATGGGGCCGTCATCAGTCGAATGGAACAAAATATTAACAATTAAGTATAGTATAATACAAGATCATTGCAAATAAGTTACTTAAAACAAAAAAGTAAAAGTGACACCTGTTTACAATATAAGTAACTGTTTACTGAATAAATAGATTTCTCTACAGATGGTGCTGATTACTTCTGATATTATCTAATTACTGCTCTTGTTGTGTTAAATACAGTGTGTCCCTCGTACAAGTGCACATCCGAAAGAGGGTGAAACTAGATCTAAATATATCAACAAAAACAAAGGAAAAATTTTTTTTGAATTTTTTTTTTATCTTGAAAAAATACTTTTGGGTATCTTTGAATGGGACGCGAGCGCAGTGCCTTTAGTTAACCGCTCGTAGAAAATATTGTATTTATGATAGAACGTTGTATTTTTTTTGTTAGAAAGATAATGGAATAGGCAATGATAAATAGGAATAAAAGTATAGTGAAACGGGGACATTCTTTTGAAAAAATTTACTATTACTGAAAAAAAGACGGAAAATTTCAAGAAATAATCTTTTAGGATATTATTTCTATGGTAATGTTAGTTGATTATGTTTTGTTTTTGATTTGGTATGCAACGTCTATTCTTAAGGATTATAACAATTTTATTTCATTGCATTACTTGTGATAGATCAAAAGTTATGACATATTTTATACATATTCTCCATGATAGACAGAAAAATTTTTTAAAACGTAAATTTATAAAACAAATATAAAAAAAAAAAAAACGTTTTTTTATCGATAAAATAAGGTCTAGTTTCACCCCTTTTTGGATGTGCACTTGTACGAGGGACACACTGTATGTTGGTAATGAATGATGGTGGTTGTATAGTTGTGCGATGTTGTTGTTGCTATTACTCGTACTTGAGTGGTCTAGTTTGTCGGTCGGTCAGGACATGTCTGTCAGTGCTGTCTGTTAAGTCCAGGTTCATAATGAGCACCAAGTGACCATACATATGACGTCTCCCAGGTTCTTTTGATATTGTTATGTATTAAATTTATTATTAGTTATTATGATGTTGTAAACTGTTTTTCGATATCACATGTCAAAATGTAGAAAATTGTCTTTCTTATTTTACGTTCTCAACGTACCTAATAAAGCATGAGAAGATCACACTTTTTGGTTCAGCTTCAGCATCGGATTCAGCCAAAGAAAAAAAGCCGAAATTCGGCTTCGGCCAAAAATCTGTTTTCGGTTGGACACCAGTTTTTACATGTTAAATGGTTTCATACCATAACTGTCAGTATTAACAAAGCTGAAGTTGATAAGGCTTTGCCTTAAGTGGGTATACTTAAGTAAAAATGGCCACGTGACCAAGTGGATCCTTACATGAATATGATGCGATCTATCTTTAGCTTGATATATTATTCATACAATAGCAAATATTACAACCATACTTAATAATCATACTAGCTTCATTGTATAGTTTCATCAATATGTATAAAACTTTGTCTACACATCGTTGTATTACCGACATTGATTGACTTTAGTCTCAATTTAGTTTTTTATACATTTGGCTGGATGAGACCAACGATTTCAAAAGTAAAGATAAGCCCTTACCGTACTATGAGAGCACCAAACACACTCACTGCTCACACGTTTGGAATCAGTGATCATCTGAACACAGTGGTAGTTGGACGCCTTAAGTGCATATAAAGTTAATCATTTTAACAACTTAAGTACTCTGATCAGTTTGCTGACCGTAGGTAGACAGATTTTTATAAGTGTGCGCGCGTTGGCATTATGTTAACGCACGCATTCAAAAACAATGCAATAGATTTTAGGTGCCAGGGCTCATCTAAACTTTTGAAATCTTTAGATGAGACGAGAAAAGAAAGATAAAATTAATTTGATGTTCAGAAATTTTGTTAGATAGCTGATTTATGGAAGATTGTGTCAAAGTTTTAGATCCAAAAACAGTCTTTTTTTTTAATGCAGAAACATTAAGAACGCGTTACTAGAACCACAAAATAAAAAATATTTAACATATACATAGTAGTTTAGTAGTCCGGTAATTAATAGCCTTTTTGTCATTTAGATACTGTTACTTTGGGTACAATATAACACCGTTTATTCGGCAAAACAGTTATTTGAAATGAAATTAAATATATTTGATATATTAATTTATAATATTTATATAATATTTGTTATTTGTTACTCACATATATATTTATATAATATTTGTTATATAATTTTTGTTACTCACGGGTCTCATTCCTGCAGTCAAACTGTTTATACAGTTTTGCAGGGCATTGTTTTAAAATATAAGACTTGTTTCCTGTTTAATCATTTAAATAAATAATAAAAAATAATTTAATGTAAGTATATCAAATACACTTGTTAAAGGTCAGTTTTAATGTTATTCAATTAAATAATCTATGTTTTATATAATAAACAGTAAAATGGGGAAATACACAAAAAAATAATAAAGGTTAGGTTCACTTAAATTAATAAAATAATATACTTGAATAAAATAAAAAATATACGAATAAATAATATTTTAATTTCCATATAAAATATTTTGATAATATCAAATATTTGATCAGTTATTTTAACAAGCTGTTAACAAATAAAATCTTTGAAACCAAATTGTTAATTCAAATCGATTTTATTACGTAGTAAACAAAATTAATCCTATGAAAAATGTTTCCGCAGTAAAATCACGTAGGTACTACTAACACAGTAGACATGACTATTACCATAAATAAAATTTAACATCGTTAATAAAATTTCTAGAAAATGTAAGAGGTGTGGAGGGGGGGCACGTGCGCACGGGCAGATGTACCCTTTTACCAACATGTTGTTAAATGAAAAAAACCCTTGTTTCTTAATCCTAAGAACAATTTTCCTTTGGTTTAGCGTTATAGATCATTTGGTCGGTTATCGAGCTTGTGACACCTGCCCTAGAAGATTTAGACCTCTCATTCTTTTTCCTTACTCATTCTATTACTGTCTCTATCTGACTACCTTAGAAACCCTCTGTTTAATTAATATATTCCAAGTATTACGACATTGTGTTAATTATAATCTATTGCTGTGGCCACGATTAAAGAATTATCAAAATATTTGATTTAGAATATACGAACCAAACTTGAACTTTTTGGCAGCCATTTGTGGTTGTTTGCGTAATTATTATAACGGACTATTATGAAATATGTACCTTAACCATTAAAAACGTGTGCTGTAAAATTGGCACCTTTAGAAATTCCATTTTTCCGATACTTATGTTAGGATATAGGTATTCCAGTAAAATGAAATAATATACTATTAATTCAAAATTTGGACTTAATTTATTAATTTCTAATATATAATTTTTACTATTTTAGGTCATCTTTAGGTTTTGAATGTTATTTAAGTTTTTAGTTAAGTTTCTTGTTTCCAGTTAATTAAAGTTTAGATTTTAGTATTTTTTAATTTTAAGTATTGTATCTGTCATTTAAGTTTGTGGTTTAATAAAGACTTTCTACCCACATTTATTCATCGTTATTTCATCAGGAAAGGTGTGTCACGTATAGCTCGCTGAAGAAGCAGGCAGTAATTAAGAAACTATCCAAGGGACTTTTAGTCAAGTGGCTGAAGTGGCTTGTTCATAAAAACAGATATTAAGGCGATTACCATCGCCAAATTAGCAGCTCGATATTTGTCAGAACGAATATCAACGGAAGCGACATTGAAATAACGTTCATATCAGCGCGCAATGCATAGTGGCTGTTACGACGCTCGCTGCGTCCTTGATAGGGCAAAATAGGAGAAAATTATACTTTTCACGTGGACGTGATTGTTTGATTGAATAGTCCTATGTTTCGTTTATAGCTATCAAATTTATCTATTTATCAAAGCATAAATGAATTCAATCGGCCAAGCCACGTAGGAGCAGTAGGAAATTCAAGCCAAAAAACACCATTTAGTTAGTATTTTTTTTCATGCAGAAGTTTTGGTGGTATGAAAAAGAAAAATGTTGCATATGTTGTCTAAAAGCTGATTATTCATAATACATTTTTTCATTATTTTTGGTTTGGCCGTAAACGAGGGGTAGGCTTTAGAAAGTACCCATTTGGCAATAGTAAGGCCCTTAACAAGTAAGAAAGAGACAGAATGTAGTGTTGAAATGATATTGAAGTATTTGTACATCCAAAACTTCAAAAGCTGCTAACTACCTGCTACGAACTGCTGAAAGATTAGTATAAGGAGAAAGATATTATGATTAGAATAGCATTTTTTTACTTTATGACATTATATTAATTTTTACTGCAGTTTTGACATGTTATATTATATCATTTTAATTTATTATAAATTGTTGACATTAAGATTTAATTTATTTATTTCTAAGAAAATATTGTACTTATTACTATCATTAATGATGCAAAATTATTAATTATTTTGTTTTTAACTACTTAATGTGGTAAAATGTTTGGACGTATAATAACCTTTTATTGATAAAAATGTCTTTATGTCTTTACCAATTGAAAATTATTTATTTTGAACAAGTAGTTTGCTTTTCTAAGAAGTAAAAAGCCCTTGAAAATTTGTTATTGTTCGAAACCGGTTAGATGTAAAGTGGTAATTCATTAATAATATATTGTGAAACAGTGTTTTCTTGAAGATGCTAATTTCAATAATATTTTGCTAATGTTACTGTTGTTGACAAAGATAGGTTTCTAATGCCTTGAATCGGTTTTTCTCATGACTTGGCAAATTTATTGCGTACTTTGCCTGTGCATACAAAAATTTATTTTACTTACACGGTATCCCTCCGCTTCTTTATGAGATTTATAATTGAAATACTTTAAATATAATTACTAACATAAAATATGTGCCATTCAGACAGGTGTTTTTTCTTTAAATATTTAAGATAAAGGTGTACATATGTTATTAGGTCTTGTCAACGTAAATTTAAATCAGAGACTCGTATTAGACAAATAATAGTGATATTTTATACTTACCTATAACGTAATTAAAATAACTTTTAATAATTTATAAGCTTTGGCTTTACTTTTTTATCTTGTTCTATGTAATATTATTTAATATTAAAAAGTTAAATAAAAATATCAAGTTAAAGCTAACCTAACAAATTTATGTCTTATCAATTAAACTAATAGGTTTTTTATAAAACCAGAATTAAGGTCTGAAATTGCATCGATGGAAATATGCTTGTTAAATATATTATTAAAACCTTTTTTTGATACAATTAATGATTCACAGTAAATTTCATGGAGTAGTTTTTGATATTATTTGATAATCTATCTTCACATTTTTTAATTTCAATTGAGTTATTCCATAGTTCGGTATTATAAACGAGGTTTTAGAATTATAGAATTAAATGAGACTTGAGGATAATTCATGATTTATATAAAAACGGCTCACCTCAATACGTGGTATGGTTGGAAAAGCCGACCAGTTTCAGCAGATTTAGACTGCCTTCATCTGGGCGAGTGAAGACGTTTACGCGACAACGTCTAAAGGCAGTCTAAATCTGCTGAAACTGGTCGGCTTTCCCGACCATAACACGTACTGAAGTGAGCCTTTTTTTTATAAATCGGGTTTTAGAATGTCAGAATAGAGGTACTTACATTGTTACACATTAAAATTTGTACGCTTTTTTAAACATAACAAATAAAAGAGATAAAATTATTATTACATGCGGCTTTAACACTCTTTTAAGATTGTTGTTGACTATATGCCAACCGTTTCACCGGTACAATTTCGGCATTATCAAGACGCGTGTTGTTCTTAGGACGACGACGCGGCGTTCGCCGTCATTGTCAAACGCGGACTGTTAAAGCTGCATTTAATAATAATTTAGTATGTCAGCTCACGCGAGTTTTAAAAATGTTATAAAAGAGATTGTCTTGAATAGTAAATGTGAATGGCTAAACTTTTCTTCTAGAAACAGGCGTGGTTAACACACAAAGAAATCCTACAAAATTGATTTTGCTTTTACTCATTAGAGATAGATACGTACGTTACTTTTTAGTATAGAAATTTACATTTTCACTAGTAAAAATAAATTTATCAATCTTTAAAATGCGTTCAACATGGGTGCAGTACAACTAGCACATTTTTTTTCCACTTGTTCCAATAATTTATTTTTATTGAATAGTTTCAATTATTCGCCATCAGGATTTTAGTTTTTTAAATTTTTAACTTCTAATGCAATGGCGATACTGTTCTTTGTTTGTCCTTGTCAAAAATGTTTGTCATTTGTAACTACGAGCATTATGTTCAGTTAAGAACCCAATATGATGTTTTAAATAGCGTTTAATTATTAAGTTATTATATTTTTAGAAGGTGCATTCAGCCTGGTAAAGATGCTATAATGTCTAGAGTTATTGTTGCCTAATTGTTACATATATTATACTTTAGGTTACAAATGTATTGTTTATGTCAATAAAGAATTCTGAAAATTAATCAATCGTCAGACAAGAAAAGTTTAAATTGTAAAGCGGCAACTCCACAGCTTTCCGAATCCGGTCAGTTTGCAGTGCGGTGACGGGTCGGGCAGGTGCGGGTCCGGTGCACACTTCTTTCATTAAAATTAATACCAATGTCGCGTGTGCACATTCTTACCCGATAACGCCTCGCCGTAATTAAGGTACAGCTCAAAATAAGCGCACAAACCCGTCTTGGCCGGCGCACGTCTGCCACGCGCCCAAACGGTACTTCATCAGACCGCTGCCGATCTCATCTTGACAAAACTCTTGGTAGATTTTTCAGAGTTTCATACTACCAGTAACTTGCACTTATTGAAACATATCTGTTTTAGTCTGTATATTGTCACTAGTTTTTTATTTGTAAACCATAGACTTATTTCTCATCTCTGTTGTTGATTCAATCAACAACAGAGATGAGAAATAAGTCTATGGTTTACAAATAAAAACCCAATTTGGGTCTCTAGCGGTTTAATAATAAAATGAGCCAATCGAAGCGCAGAATCGCGGTGTTATAATGTTATAATCGTTATTATAAATTATGGTGTTATAATCGTCGTTGAAACACGGGTGGACCGAATATGGACTGTGACTTGCATTTAACAGTTCACACTCGGAACACTTTTGACGCCCCTTTGGGTTTTATGTCGTGACGATATATTTTATACATCGGATTAACAATCTAGGTACTTATAAAACTGCTTTTGAAGTTGCAATTCGCTTAGATTAAATTATGTTAAGGTGTGTTAATTCGAAAACCATTTCGAGTTTTAGGTTTAATAAGCCGTATTTTAGAACGTGTGGTCTAAAAAACCTCTTGATGATGAATATTTCATCGAAAATGCTGCAACTTCCATTTGCCTTCGTGTGACGTCACTTGAGAAATGGCTGTTTAGAAATGTGTCCTTTGCTATCAAGATAAATTTATAATAAATTGTTTCCGACTGATTTGACAGATAGATGACAGGAGAGTAGACAGACACAGACCACTTTTTTTATAAACAATCACACATCACAATCAGTATAATGTCTAAAATTCTCAAGTGACGTCATATCGGACAATTCCTTGTAAAACCATAAAAGAGTAATTGTTAATTTATAAACCAAAATAATGAAAGCTATGTCCTAAAATTGCGTTAATTCTCTGAAAGATAATAAAAAAAAACTTTTAGAAATTAAGCTATGGGAATTGCCTTATTGCAGTGTGGGAGTAGATAAAAAGATTTTCAAATAAATATGACTTGGAACACTCAATGCGCGAGCCCGACTCGCTTTTAACCTGTTTACTTGTGCATCGTTTCATAAAACACTTGTATCGAATACGTTTATTGCCAATCGGCAGCGATTTGTAACGTTTATTTATGCGGTATCATTATTTTGTTTGAAATCGACGCGCGAACGCAGCAGTAAAACCTTCGTATACGACTCTCACATTTTAAAATTTGGGATATCCTAAAAAATAAGTAGTAAACTACCAATGATCTTCTGGAAGATCATTGTAAACTACAGTCAAAACACAATAGAACGGCCGGGAAAACATTACTAATTATCTATTTAAGGCTGCCTTATCATACCCTAACGAGGTATCATAAACCTATAAAAGAATCGTACAAGCCCTGCTTGTCGACGCCGAAATTCTCAAACTAGCCTTTAATTTATGAGCATTTAAAATCCCTTATAAAATAAAGGGCTAAAAGTAGACAGGTGAAATACAAGGTACTAAATGCGACACGTTTACCTGACACGAATTCTTTTATTCTATCAAGTAAACTTAATTAAAGAACTATTAAATAACCTTCTGTTACAGCAAGACCTTATAAAACAAATATAAAGAACAATTTATTCTTAAGAGCGGTATCGCAGCCGGTTTGTGAAAAACCCGCCTTTTTCTGATTAATCGAAACAGAACACTTAAATTCAAAATTCACTCAATAGTGATTCAACAAAACCATATTACCTATGTATTGTGTATCTTGCCATCGCAAAGTTTCTATTGGTTTCTGTAAATTAGAACTTCGAAAATACTGAATAAAAAAAATTTCGACATTCCTATTTACAGAAAGCATTGGAAACTTTGCAATGGCAGCATACACAGTACACAGATAATAAGGTTTTGTTGAACAACTATTGAGTGAATTTTGAATTTAAGTGTTCTGTTTCGATTAATTAGAAAATGGTGGGTTTTTCACCTATGAAAAACCTTACCTTTTTACCTATGTATTGTGCATGTTGCCATCACAAAGTTTCTATTAGTTTCTGTAAATTAGAATTTCCTAATTCTGAATTTAAAAAATGTTGAAATTCTTATTTACAGAAAGCATTGGAAACTTTGCAATGGCAGCATACACAGTACATACGAGGGAGGCTGAAAAGTAATCTACCTAACTATGAAAGAAAAGACGTAATTGGATAATTTATTTTTATTTTTCTATATAGTCCCCTGCTAATAAAATGCACTTATTAAATTTTTCAAATATTGAATTTAAGCCATTAAAAAAAAAAAAAACGGTTTGTCGTCAAAATAGTCAGAAACCGCTGCCTTCATTTCGTCATCGGTCATAAACCTTCGTCCCCTGAGGTCTTTCTTGAGAAGTCTAAACAGAAAATAGTCACAGGGGGCTAGATCTGGACTATAAGGGGGGTGGTTAATGGTTTCGAAGCCATTGTCTTTAATTGCTAGCTTTGTTGTGCGTGCGGTATGCACTGGTGCGTTATCGTGCAAAATCAGAATTCCTTTGCTTAGTTTACCTCGCCGTTTTTCTTTTATTGTCTCTCTTAGTTGATATAATAAGTTTGAGTAATAATCAGCATTCATTGTAGTTTTCTTCGGTAAATAATCTATGAGCAAAATCCCTTCTGTGTCCCAAAATATTGTAGCCATAAGTTTACCGGCCGATGGACAGACCTTGAATTTCCGAGGCGGCTTCTCATCCTTAAATTTCCACTGTAACGACTCTTGCTTACTTTCCGGGTCCCATTGTCGAATCCAAGTCTCATCACATGTTACAATTCTAGAAATTATTTCTTCCTCTTTCCCTCGACTCATGTCCAAAAACTCTCCGCAACATTTGACACACCTCTCCATGTCAAATGCAGTCAACATTCTAGGGACCCAACGTGCACTAACCTTGGACATGTTCAAATGCTCATGAATTATTTCATTGACTCGCTCTTTACTGACGCCCACATCTCTAGCTATCTCCAACTGCTTCACTCGTCGGTCCTCTAATATAATTTTTTTCACTCTGGCTACATTTTCATCGGTGACGGCCGAAACTGGTCTTCCGCTACGAGGATCATCTTCGAGGCTCTCACGACCTAATTTAAACTGCCTTGACCAAAACTTTATAACAAATTCGGAAGAACACGAACTGCCAAACACACGTAATAGTGAGGCAGATTCACTTGATGATGTGGACACGCTGGACAAAAGCACCAATTTTTGTCAAGGTACTAGTTAGGTACACAGCTTTAAGTTTTTGATAGGAACCAACACCTCCGTCGGCCATCTTGGATTTTACGGCGGCCATTTTGAATTATAAGTATATTATTGATATTTCGAGTTCTAAATCACTTAGAATCACAAACTTGGTGTCTAAATATACATATTTAGGGTCAGGAAATTCAAATAAATATTTTTTAGGGTCGAGTTTCCAAAGGATACCAAACGGAACACTGTTACTAAGCCTCCGCTGTCCGTCCGTCTGTCAGCGTGTCAGTAATAGCTAGACTGTTAAAATTTTCGCAGAGTTTGTATTTTTATTACTGCTGTAACAAAAATTAATAAAAATAAGTATAAATGAAAAATTAAACAGTGCCCCCCATACATGAAACGTAATTTTATGGCGTTTTTTTACCGTAATAAAACTACAACACTTGAAATTTCCGCAGATTATGGTAGTACTTTAGCCTCTATAATAACAAAAAATAAATGTAAAATATAGTTAATAATATTAATAAATATATATTAATTAATTGTTTTCTTAAAATAACTTTAACCAACTCTAAGAACAAAGATGTTTAAGTATTAAATACATAGTGGCAGTGAAAACTTTAATTAAAACAAGACTGGCTTTGAACATTCTGGACAAGGATTCCCCGAATGATCCTCTCGATTATGTTGATGTGATGCTTCTCGATGGAGCCGCTGTTGTGCATATTTTGACCCCAACTACCAACATCGTCACATTTGATGATTATGCTGATAACGTTTTCATTCCTCACATCGTTAAAAAATTAGAAAGCTGCAAGCAAGTAGATGTAGTGTGGGACAAATACAATCCTACAAGCCTCAAGGAAATCACTAGATAAAAGCGAGGTAAGGGTGTTAGGAGAAAGTGTGAAGGAAAGAACAAAGTCCCACCTAAGTGGGCCGATTTCTTAAAAGACTCCACCAACAAACAGGACCTTTTTGCATTCCTTTTAAAACAAGATTATTGTCATTACATGCGATGCTGAAGTTGTTCTATGAGGAACTGATAAATCTATGTTGCCATGTGATCACGAGGAAGCAGATACCAGGCTGATTGTCCACTTACAGGATGCATTTTTGAATGGCTGTAGTAACTGTGTGGTGCGTACTGTTGATACGGACGTAGTGGTAATTCTCATTGGCAAGTTCCATCAACTCATGACGCTATGTACAATAAAAGTGAAAATGAAGTGAAAATTTCTGTTGCTTTTGGTACAGGAAAATCATTCACTTATATAAACATAAATGCTATCTACGAGAAACTGTGTTTAGAGAAATCCCAAGCCCTTCCTATATTCCATAGTTCCACGGGGAGTGACACAACATCAATATTTGTTGGACGAGGAAAAAAATCTGCGTGGGAGGCGTGGAATTATTATCCCCAAGTGACACATGCCTTTACCTACACGGCACTTCATCCATACACTGAACTTGAGTTTGAAAATGTAAATTTCAAACTAATAGAACGGTTCTCTGTCATCATGTACGATAAGAACTGTGAATTAGACGATGTAAATAAAGCCCGAAAAGAATCGTTTTGTCAAAAGAATAAGGCCACGGATAATCTTCCCCCAACAAAAGACGCACTATTCCAACACTGCAAGCGCGCTGCATATCAGGCAGGAGTATGGTGTACTAGTGAGCATAGCTAACAGCATACACCTAGTCCAGAAGTCTGGGGCTGGACTCAAAAAAAATAAGGTGCTTCATGGGTTCCAGTTTGGACCACCATACCTATTGCTTCAAAGGCCTGTAATGAGTTGGTTAAATGTAATTGTCAGGGTCAAAGAGGCTGCACCGGTAGATGCATTTGCAAAACTGCTCCTTGGAATTGTACTGAGCTTTGCAAATGTAAATGTATTAAAACGATGTAAGCAAGTATCGATCCAGACAATTTTCTAATCGAGTAGGCAAAAAGTGACCTGGAAACAAATTGTGCATACATGTTAAAATAATAATGTCTATTAGAGCGGTCATATGACTGTTCATTATTATTAAAGAATATAATAATAGTAAGTTCATTATTATTAAAGATTAAAATAATAGTAATGTCGCCCGTAATTACAATATTTTTGCATGACTTGATGGTTTTTAAATGTAAATCTAAAGATTTTGTAAAATCATCTGCATTTTTGTTTGAGGGACCTGGCTTCGCCAAAGACAGCAGGTAATTAATTCAGAGAACAAAGAATAGTGTCGATCCGCTGACATTTTACATGGGGATCAAATTCGAGATGATGAGAACCAGAAGCACTTCAAACCAGAGTTAGGTACATATAAAAAGTATTTACCGATTTGATAGGACTACACAAAACCTTAATCAACGCTTGCGAAGCCGCAGACAAAAGCTAGCATACGCGTATAAATATTTCGACACCAATTTCGTGTTTTTAAGTATATTAGAGACTTAGATATCAGTAACAAACTTATATTTAAAAATGGCTGCCGTAAAATCCAAGATGGCCGACGAGGTGCTGGTTCCTATCAAAAATTTAAAGCTTAGTACTTAACTAGCACCTGGAAAAAATTTGGTACTTTTGTCCGGTCAGTCCACATTTACGACAATTTGTTCCAGCAATCTGCCCCACTATAACATACGCTGTCTGATCTCCGAAGGCGTATTCCCTTCTTTAGTCAAAAACTTAATCACCGCACGCTGCTCGATTTTATCCATTTTCACTTTTTCTACCGACATGTTCGAAACAATTGTAGGAGACAAATAAACGTGATGCAATACACAAATGAATGTAATACATTTTGAAAATAGAATAACAAACGAATATAAATCCATACCAGCCAGCATTATTTTTGTATATATTTCTGACCAAGAAGATTACATGTCAGCCGCCCTACGTAGATAATAAGGTTTTGTTGAATAACTATTGAGTGAATTTTGAATTTAAGTGTTCTGTTTCGATTAATTAGAAAAAGACGGGCTTTTTACAATCCGGCTACGATAGCTTTCGCCATTATCGCCGCGACTTAATTGTCTTTTTAGGTTTAACTATCAAATCTCATACAATATAACTTAAAAGGATTTGTTTTTTATATTATTTTAAATAAACAGGTAAAATTGGCGTAGGGTTATATAAGGTGACATTCATTTATGCAGCCTAATTCATTCTGGAAGCTTGGTAAGTGGTCAGTATGAAAGAAAATAAATTGAATTACCTAGGATTGATAACACTTTTTGCTAATTCCTCAAAATAAAATGTTGACCTCCCATAGTAAATTGGCTCGGGGCTACGCTTGCTCTTTGTAAGGAACACAAACATTAATTTACGAATTTGACAAAAATGATCATAGAACCTTGATACTGAGCACTTACCGAGTCTTCAGTATGAATTTAGCTTTACAAATAAATATCATCTTGTATTTGAGCTGATGCCGGGCTCGACTGTGGAGGTATCACCATCTTACTTGGAGACCCCCTCGAAGTATTTCGGGGGAGAGAAAGAGGTCAGCTCACAGGCAAAAAACCAGGAGGCCCACCATGCCTGGGACCGATGGATGGCGGTATATTCATCCCTAATAGCCGGGTCTTATATGGAACAGACTGGTGACGGGCAGTGGCGTCACTGATGCGAGGGTTCCGGCACCGCGCTCACTAACCCGCCTGCCCAGCGTGTGTGAGGATGACCGCCGGGAGTGGCAAAGTCCTGGAAAGGCTTATGTCCAGCGGTGGACGAACTAGGCTGATGGATGGATGGATTTGAGGGTGCAAAGGATATTTCACAGTCCAATTTTAAATAAAACAACCCAAAATATAACAAAATTTTATGTTTACATATTCGTGCATGTAATTTCAAAGTACTGGCTGCATATTTGACCTACCTCTTTTAAATGCCTCTTATTTATTGACATGACAGATTTGACTATGTATTCTCATAATAATTATCTTAGGATAGGACTCGATACCACATTCACTTGTAAGGATACAAGTAAGTTGTCTTCCCCACTAAAACTTCTACATTAAGGCGAAACCAAAAAAAAAGGAGATTTTTTTAATCCATTTACTCCACTATAACGTCATCTACGTGTTTAATTTTTGGGTAAATGTTTATTGAGTTTTTGATTAAGATTCTCACTGAAGGAAAACGCGATTGGATGAAATTTTCTCGACAGAATTTAATTCCGAAAAGACCTCTCAATTGTTTTATTTTTCCCTGTAATTCTGAAATCCTAACTAATTTCATTGTTAAATTGCATTCAAAATATGTATATTATGTCTTTGTAAAGTCTAAAAGTAATTTTTTTTGACGAAATAGCTTAGTACATTTTATATTGATAAAAAACCGACTTTTTACTACTTTTCCACGGATCCGTCCCACTCGCACTGAGGGTTTTTTCGCATATGGAGTAACAGGGACGCTAAAACTTTTACGTATCGCCTTAAAAAGACGAAAGCAAAGTAAACAAACCACAGTTTAAGTGTCGATCGCATCTAGTAGCCGAACTCTCACAATGCAAATCCGATCGAAATGAATCGTATCTCGAGCACAATCGGTGTCGTCGTTGTCGTGTCGCCCCTTCCCGTAGCCTGACGTCACTGACATAGACGTCTGTGGACGTCGGACGTAGCTGGTGATTCGCGACGTTGATGCGACGCCAAGATAGCCTCCCCACTCTGTTTCACAAGCTTCCTGACAACATACATTTGCATTTCGGACTGTCAAGCTCGTGAAGAATGTGTGAAATCTCCGCGATTGTCGGAATCACGCTTTCTTTGAAACGATCCGAATTCAAATTTCAATATAAGGCATTCTCATAAAATGCAAGTTCATTCCGCAGTCCATATTTTACATCTCGTCGAGTTTTGTTCCCTTTCATCTGAGATTCTAAGCCACATATATCATCAATATCATCATCAGAGCACGCTTGATATGAAATGTAAAACATTCTCTTTATTAATTCTTAATACGATCACCCTTTGACGGTGCAAAGAATAGCAGTCACTCAACGAGTCGTTAATCAAATGTTATTGGATCGGAATCAGGTAGTTCCATTGTGTGATCGATGTCGGCGAGCTTTCGTAAATGATTTATAGACAGATATAATTTTTAAATATCGAATTAATATTGTTGAGGGAAACTTCAATGATCACGAATGCTAACGAGTGGTAGCCGTGGGAGCCACCAGAATAGGCCCTCTACTGTTTAGTGCTCTATGGTTAAGTATTCTTCGATGACTTTTAAAAACTACCGAATGTAAAAGAGAAGGCAAAAGCAATGGTAGAAAAAAGCAATAATAATGCTCGGAATAGTAAAACATATTTCAAACATCCCATAAAACAACTCATGCGCAACATGACAGATGAACTTATTCCCATAATCATCATCATGACAACACCCCTGGCTCCCACGTGATACCACCTCATCCTCATTTGTTCACTCTAATTGTTTTATTTGCAGCGCGTAACCGTTCAAAACAATTATTCGGAATTTTATGTCTCTATTTCCGTTATTGCGTTCCAACTTTGAAACATGCAACCTGATCTCTATTTTTAACCGACTTCAAAAAGGAGGCGGTTCTCAATTCGACTGTGATTTTTTTTTTTTTGGCGTTGTTACTCTATAACTCCGTCATTTCTGAACCGATTTGAACAATTTTTTTTTGTTTGATAGAGTGTACTTCCAGGTAGGTCCCATTTTGGGTTTGGTCATGATCTGATGAAGGTCTTCAGAGATAGGCAGTGTAACTCCTCAGAAAATGACAGCATATCTCTCGAAATTGAGGTAATCGCTTTGTACCTGGGTGCTGATTACAAGGTATTACTTGAAAATCATCATTATTCCACCTGACCTTCGATCCTGGCTTCATCACCATATTCACCATAGAACTCCTCAACGGATCAGAGCACATAACTCGAGATTGCGGCAATCACTGCGTTAGGGTGCTAATTCAAGGGTATTACTTGGAGATTATCAGAATACCCACCTGACCTTCGATCCTGGCTTCATCACCTTAGAACTCCTCAACGGATGACAGCACATAACTTTGGATTGCGGCAACCAGTTTGTGTTAGAGTGCTCATTGCAGGGCATTGCTGAAAATTTCCAGTGTACCCAAGCTGACCTTCGATCTTGGCTTCATCACCGTAGAACTCTTCAAAGGATGACAGCACATAACTCGAGATTGCGGTAATCATGTTGTGTTAGGGTGCTGATAGCAGGAAGCTACTCAAACATGGCTACTTATACTCACTTGAACTTCGTTTCATATTAACACCACGTTTGCAAGAACTACCCATACTTCACAATTTAACCCAGCAACACTAAAAAATGTGAAATAAAATAAACTTTTAACAAAAAAATAGTAACCGACTTTAATAGTAACAGCAGTCATTCACTAAAAAGTTAATAATAATTCTATAAAGACCGATGGTACCGAAGCAACACTTTTGCCGACTTCTTTCTTCCTGAAACATTATGTTATCTAGAAGTCGGCGTATTTCCTACGATATAGCAACATTAAAACCAATATAAGAACGCCGACTTGAATCTTGAATCACTCTTGAATCACTCTAAAAAACCGTATCAAAATCCGTTGCGTAGTTTTAAAGATCTAAGCATACATAGGGACACAGTTAAGTTTTGTCACCTATTTAAATAGGTTAAGTTTATCATTTTATTGTTAACTCTATTTTATTTATGATATTATTCCATATTCGACTGACGACGACCCCAAGTGGGTCGAAATTTATATCGAAAATTTTCTTTTTTATTTAATTTCTACCGTAATACTCGTAAGAATCTGTATATACAAGGTGAATTTTTGATCATCGTCCAAATTCATACTGGTGGCTTGGTAAGTGATCAGTATCATGGATCAATAACAATTTTGGTAAAATTCGTAAAATGAAATTTCGACCCCCCATAGTGATTCACTCGGGAGTGGAACTGAATTTCTATGGGAAGCCGAAATTTCAATTTACGAATTTCACAAAAATTGTTACTGATCCAAAATACTGATTACTTATTAAGCCTCCAGTATGAATTTGGACGATGACCAAAAAGTCACCTTGTATATATTTATAATAAAACGGTAAAAAAATCTTTTATTGAGTTAAATATTTATTGTCTTATATAGATCTATCTATAAATACTTTCTAAACAAACTAGCAAATCTAAGCCGGCAGCAATAAAACGGAAGTACTGGCATTATTTAACTCAACAAACAACATTTCATCATAATTACGCAACGGGATGTGAAATTACTAATAATTGTTTTGACAAGTTTTTATTGGGGGTGCTTCCATCAGGACAACGTTCATTGCAAAGGGGTGAATAAACATATGTTGGAGGTGACACACGCTACATTAAAGAGATCAAATGTGAGAAACAGTGGGATTCATAATATAATAGGTCTTTACATAATGAAGTTGCTGAAACTTTCTTACAGATTCATGAGTTCATAATTCCTGTTATTCAATTATTTCAATTATTTGTTTTTTGTTTTAAAGTTGATTTCAAGGTTTTACATCTACGTATTAAATTTTGTTTCTATTTTCATTTTGATAACCAAAATTAAATCTTCAAAAACAGTTCGTCCTAAATACCATCCATTTCTATGATAAGATTCGTAATAATTTATTACAGCTCACACTTTTCAAAAATTAAATCAATGTTGCTGATAGCTTAATGTTGTCTCATTCATACACATAAGGAATAACATAATTTGGATTTGTCATTCCTAAAAAAAATGCAAAAATTTTAGTACTGAAAATTGAATTTCCTTCAAATTCTCTATAGAAAACGGCTTTTTCATATTTAAAGACCAAATATGTAAATAGATTTTTCACCTAATTGAACTTAAATTGATATAATATGCATACATTGGCACGACATGAATCCCCGAGGGGATGTCAGAGGTTTTCCGGTAGCTATGTAACTTTTCTATGGAACAGCAGATTTTTTTTTCGTGATTCTAGTGTAGGCTCTGTGGTATTAGTTGTTCGTATCGCCAATTTCCGGTTTCCGCAACTTCACCTTAACACCCAATATATACAAGGTGTAACAGAAAGGTGTAACCATATTTGAAGAGCTTATTCAGTCAATGGTATAGAACAACTTTTACTATGGAACAAACACTGTATCTCGAAAAAAAAAATTACCTTTTCATAGAAAAATGCAATGCCGCTCGGCTGAAATGCATGGAAGGGCAGATTTTTTTTGAGATTTCAGAATTGGCTCCATAGTAAAAGTTGTTCTATACCATTTACTGAATAAGCTCTTCAAATATGGTTACACCTTTCTGTTACATCTTGTATATACACATATATGTCCGTGATAGACAGTTGAAATTTTCACAGATGATGTATTTCTGTTGCCGCTATAACAACAAATACTAAAAAACAGAATAAAATAAATATTTAAGGGGGCTCCCATACAACAGACATGTTTTTTTTGCCGTTTTTATAGATAATGGTACGGAAACCTTCGTGCGCGAGTCCGACTCGCACTTGGCCGGTTTTTTATTACGTACATGTATCACTCACGTCATATCTAAAAAAATATTTTTTTATTGTTATTTCAGAGCGCAGTAGGCTTTTGTATAAAAAATATTCATAAGTGAAGCTTAAATTTGCGAAGGGAACATCTTATGTCATGCAAGGCATTAATCAGCTAGAGCAGGGGTCTCCAAATATTTTAACCTAAAGGCCACACTGATTCCCCCAATAGCCAAGGGCCATGACCCAGATAGCTTATCATTCCAAAATACTGTAGTTTTGACGCGCACATTTTCATGTTGATACTAGCTGGTATCTTTTGTGCAGGACGCAGGACTGTACTCCGCTCCGTTCTTAAGAGGCTATGCAAATTTTATTTTTGTCACTGTTTCTCCAAGCGAAAACACGCTCATTGTGAGAGGGGGCGGATTCAGGGCGAAAGCGAAAAATTTTAGTTTTATAACGTTTATAAAAAAACTAAAATAGCTAGCAAATTTTCAAATATCAAGTCTCTATATATTGTTAAAACACACCTAATAAAATATGTTTGAGTTCTGTATATGGTTCCTATTCGTCAAACGAGGAGAAAAACTGTGTTCGAAGACCTCATTTCAACAATTATTTCTATGGAGGAAAATTTATCCAAACATGTTTTCCAATTTTAAAACTCTAGATTATATAGTCAAAATGCATATACCAGAAACTGATTATAATTTTCCGTGTATTTTATGAAATACACAGAAAAGAAACACCCGTATTTTTTTCGCATATCGCCTATATTTCAGTTGGTACTTCGGGCAAGTGTCATTAAAACCATTGTGATCGAGTTAGCCGAAGCGTCTTCTGTGCACCTTGAAATAGGGTTGTAATAACATACATAATAATGCTACTTTTAATTATTAAACTATAGCGGGCCAGAACTCGGGCATGTCTAGGCCAAAGACCGCGGGCCGGATTGGTGGTGCTCTCGGGCTGGTCTTGGAGTTTGGAGACCCCTGAGCTAGAGTTTTGATGCGAGAAATAAACAAATAAAACAATATCGTGGGTGGTATAAACCCTTCATCCCTAACAATCGGCGTTCATGTAATTTTATTGTAATAAAGCAACAAGTTACCGGTATAGTCTGATCATGTATCATATTGTTGTGGACAATCAGGCCTATTTGTGAATATTGTTCGGGTTCATCCCTTGATTGAAGCCGTCTTGTTGGAATACATACATATATGTCAATAGTACAATGTAGTCGTAATGGCCCAATTTATGGCCACAACGTAGTTTACAAATTTAAGGGGTGTCTTAGGTAACTCCTTTCTTTGTTGTTCTCTCATATTAAGGCGCCTCTTTCCAGCGTCATTCCAAAATGACTCTATTGATAAAGTTATTTCTCTTAAACGGTATGTTTAACAATTATGAAAAATATATGTGTTGTTATATAAACTATAAAGAATAACTTCATCTTAAGAACTAGTTTTCGTGTTTTAGAAACAGCATGAAAAAATTGTTCAAAGTCAAGCTGTTTTTAGACTAAAATTAAGTAAAGTTGGTTATTTCTTTGAAACCACCAATGGTGCTTGTATGGTTCTTGGACTAAAATACACGGAAAATATTGCTAAGAAAAATTACATACATTTGCCTGTTTCCCATAGGAGTAGGGAGAGACTACAGATTTCCAACTGCTATGATCCTGACAAACCTCTTTCGCCTCTTCCACATCTATCAATCTATTCATACAAGCTCTTCTATTCCGGGAACTTTTGACATTGCCTTTCTTTAATATCTCGCCAATTTGGTCAGCATACGTCCTTCTAGGGCAGAATGGTCGAGCTCTACCTTCTATTTGCGCACTATAAATTTGTTTCGTCACTCTACTTTCATTCATTTTCTTTACTTGTCAAAAATTATTTTTGGAATTTTTTTTCGTCCATCGCGTCCATGTGAAAAGTATTATTTTCTCCTATTTTGCGCTATTCGAAGACTAAACGATGTCGTTATACAGTGCGCGCTGATATGAACGTTTTTTTAATATAGTTTCTGTCGATATTTATACCGACATAGGTCGACTCAGGGTATTTGGCGGCTACCTGCCCCTTAAGGCTAGACAGTAAATTTTTTGTGCAACTATGAATCCTAGCTCTTAACGTTTTATTGCTATCCTTTATACACCAAACGATTGCATTTTAAAAAAAATTGTGAGCTACAGGCTACTACGTTTTTAAAAACAAGTTCATGTGAAAATGGGGAGTTTTAGGCCTTCAAATACAAGATTTCTAAATACTGAGTTGAATTTTTTTAACATGTTAATTACCCAAAATTTTAAGACGGATAATAAATATCTGCCTATATAGGTTAAGCGATACATAAAGTTATTTAAATTTTTATTCGATTTTATACAAAGGGGAGGAGTCCTATATTTGGTCGCTTGTTGCCCATTACGGTCCGGGTCTCAACAAACAAAGATAAATAATCATCTACTCATCTCCACACTTCAATTTCAAAACCTACCTACTTAATATATATTTTTTTCTCTTTTGTCTATCAATCGTCCGCTTCATTCTACCATTTTATGACATTTTAATATATTATATAAATTTACTAAATTCCACTGATGCCGCAGTTGAAATTGTATACCTGGAAATAATTGTTCTAATAAAGTGTTTTCATAGAAATATATTATGTAAACTGAACAAAAAACAAATAAGTTCTCTTTAATATTTATTTATTTAACAAATGAGACTAAAAATATTTTTGTATGGCAATTAATTAATTATTTCGTTATAGAACTAATACGAAACTAATTTTGTTTTAATTTTCGAAAGATTCTCGACTTACGAGTAAACATCTAATAAAAGAAAACATTCTCCAGAAGGCATTATTGTATTGCACCCGTAGAGCATTGTAGGTCTTCTGCGTGTATCTCACCCACAGTCCGCTCATGTAAAAAAGCCTTGAACTTTACGTCGCATTAAAATATCCTTCAACAGTTTCATTAATTCCATTCAAATTTTCAACCCTGGGCAGTGAATCATTACAATCATTTATTCATCCCCTTCACTTTAATCCCAATCCCCTAACGGAGAATACGGCTAATCAGTAATTACAAACAATATCATAAAAAATATAAATAGAATATTGTATTTACGGAACCCATTAGCGCCTCTCCGCAAGTCATATCCGGGGAATCAAAGGGTGTGTTTTGAAAACTGTATAAGTACAAGAAACAATAAACTCTATCGTAAAGCAGTAAGAGTTACATAATAAATAAATTATAGTAAAAAAATAGTAACAAATCTATTTGAAAATAATTAATCAAATGCGTGATAAGTAACTGTTATGAATCATAAAAAAAACATTTAAAGTAAGGCAAACAGGCCCTTTGAACTGCAAAAAGCTGAACATTCATAACTACATATGCAAACAAAAACTAATTCTAGTAATTTAAATAAAAACAAATTTCAACGTTTCTTATGGCGCAGATTTATTTATTTTAATTTCCAGATGTTATTGACACCTCTACCGTACGCATTAAATTCAATTAGTGTTAAAGAATTTAAAAAATTTCATCCCGTCATCCATCCATCAGCCTGTCTTCGTCCGAACTGCTCGACTGGACATAGGCTTTTCCAAGATTTCGCCACTCTTGGTGGTCCTCTTGCAAGTGATGCCCCATACTCACACACGCTGGGCAGGCCGGTTGGTGAGCGCAGTGCCGAAACTCTCGCAACAGTAACGCCACTGCCCGTCACCAGTCTGTTTTGTTTAAGGCCCGGCAATTTTGGATGGATATACCACCATTAATTTGGCCCCAGGCATGGTCAGCTACCTGCTTGTACCTGTTTGTCTCTCCCCAGAGTAAGTGCTCCAGAGTCGAGCCCAGCATTAGCTGATTTCTTTTGCTAGTAACTAACCTCGAAGAAACCGCTAGTGGTGGCTGGAGTTAGCTAAAAAGTATTCAACAACTTTAGATTGCTGAAAATATCGAAATGAAAAAAATGCAACACTATTTGTAAAGAAAAAACATTTTAGGGTATTCGTAAAAAAGATTACAGAATTAAGACATCACCAACAAAAACTTAAATATTAATCCAATCATTCAATGAAACCACCTAATATCTATATTTTATAGTAGTACTTAAAACTGACAACTTTCGATCAAAGTACCGCCTTTAGTTCAGAGAAAACAAAAACGCTCGTTTGTGACAAGAAACGCAATAGCAAGCCGACTTCACTCCATCCTCCACACCAATCTAATTGATGAAGATTCGCCAAGCGCAGACATGACACTGTCACCCAGGCGGCTTCGTTACAACTGACACCTGGACCTAGTTAGACTAAGAATATTTTAATGAAGAAAAAATTGTCAAGCATACAACGCAGTTTGAGTGACAACAAAATCGTTGAGACTAAGTGCGAAATCAAATAAGAAAAAAATATACTCGCAAAATAATTTCTGTAATAACATACTTGGTAAACGTAACTTTTTACTTTTAACGTAACTCATGCTTTTATAATTCGGATACAAATTAAGGTGCATCTGCATCATTAAAATATTTGTTAAAGCTATAAAATGGCCTGCTGCAGCCTCGATACATACATTATCGAGCTATGATGATCGGTTTCAGCAGCTCTGAGTCGGTATTTTAGTCGACGTTTTCGGCCAAGTCAACGTGCGCATTGCCACCTTTCCAGATAAATATGCGATAGTAACTGACATGACATTTATCCTCATCAAATGACATGAGGGATACTTAAATCGAGGACTTAATAAGATATTTCGGAAGAGATAGCTAAGAAACTTGCGGCTGAGTTGATTTATGTAATCGATCGGCTTCATTTTGAATGCCACATTACTGGATCTTTTAAATTTTTCAATAAAAATCTCCGTTTGATAAACTGGAAACAAAAATCATGCAAATAATACGGTAAAATATAGCACATAACTATTTTTATGGAAGCTAGTGGTCAGGAAAAAAAAGCTCGGGCACGCGATAGCCATCCCTCGAGTGCGCCTCGCCGACGCCGCGCCGTCCCCTAAACACCGCCAGGTACGGACCCGCACGTATGAAGGGGAAGGGATGATCGAAAATAATAGGGGAAGAGAATTTTAAAATTTATATTTTTTGCAGCCGGCGCAGGTGATATAACGCGTGTGCATACGCGGTCCCAACTCACTTGTACGTGAAGCTCGACTGGCGGCGCTCGCCCGCCTCGTACTGAAAGCTCCCGCGAAGCCTTCGCTCCTTGCGCACGCGCTACAGTGTACCACTCGCCGCCGCGCCGATCGCACGCGCGCTTATCTTTCCTTTACGTCACGTAATCATCACGCGACAATGCTCCAAGAAATACAACTCGTTCAAGGTCAGACGAACTACGTCGTGGTCTCTTCTGGATACCCTTCCACTGCTCTTCAAAAGAATCCGATAGAGAAACGGAATATTCCAATCGCGCCGGCCCCTGAAAAGAACTACGTTACACATGATACTCCTCCAAGTCTGCAGTATCGTAAAAAAGTGCACTTCAGGACGAATCCATACACGGGACCTCAAGCAGTATCGATCGCGAGACGTAATGCTCGTGAAAGAAACCGTGTGAAGCAAGTGAATGATGGATTCAACGCGTTGCGCCGTCACCTCCCCGCATCAGTAGTCGCCGCTCTATCAGGTGGCGCTAGACGAGGGTCTGGCAAAAAACTTAGTAAAGTTGATACTCTGCGAATGGTCGTCGAATACATCAGATATCTGCAGCAACTGTTGGACGAGAGTGATGCAGCTTTAGGCATTACTCGGGATCAAGAGAATAGGGAAAACATCCCGAATGGCAACACTCTGCAGTCGTTGACTTCTAGTGATATGGACGATGGTTTCTTCTACGGCAGCAGTTCGCCTTGCTCGGAGAAGCCCGGGTCCCCTGCTCCTTCAGAATGTTCCTCAGGTGTGTCTTCGGCATACTCAGCCGTGGACCGGTACGAGGTCTCCACACAACAACAGCTGGATCCTATGGATGAAGATGAACTATTAGATGTCATATCTTGGTGGCAGCAGAAATAACATTATTGTAAGTATTTTCTGATTCATCTTTATGTAGATAATTGGGAAAGCTTTTTATTCTTGTAAAATTAATTATTTATTATTCAAGAGTGCAGTGATTTCGTTCAGATTTATTTATTTAAATGCGTAGAATATTTTGTTTCCATTGAGCAATATAATTTAATAACACTATTATCGAATTATAATTTTTATGTTCACCACTTATTTTTGAATATTAATTCTTCATTGAACATAGTAAAAACCTATTGCAGAGAGTTTCATTTCATTTGTGTTTTCATTATTAATTATACTTTTTATTAATGTTTTATTTTATTTTATTCGCAGGTAAACCTCCAAGGACCTATGGACATAAGAAACCTAGGACGATTCCCTCCGAAAAGTGCATTAATTAATATTTGATGTAGTTTTGTCTAGTCAGAATATTACGTTTGAAGAAAACTAAAGACTTTGTATAAATAGTGCCTTTAACTTAAAGTTTAAAAAATAATTCTAATTAATTTCTCAACTGAAAGAAAACAAAGTAAATGAAACTAGAAAAAGTTTTCGCAAATGTTTTCGATAACTGTTAAATTACTTATGTAAGTACAATTATGATATTGATTTAGTGATAGATGATAGAGTGGATGAAATGTGTATGAAGTTGTACATAATTGTTAGACTGTTACCGCATTTACGAGTATAATCGAGGCTTTGTCTTAACTATACCACCGTTTAATTACAATAAAACTTTAATTACTTAGAATAATTTACAGTGTACATAGTTAGTTTTAAGTGTTTAGTCGACAAGGACAAAAATAAATTATTTATTGAATACTCGGTTTTTCTTGGTTTTGTTATCGTGTGATTTTTATATAACATTATTTTTGTATTATCTCTATCTCATAGCGTTCCTCTTATTTAAGATCAAAATATATAAAAACTCTTTTTTTATATTTTATGAACTGAAGAACTTTATCTTATCTTGAAAAATCTAATTTATTTTTCAAAAAAGGCTCCACTGGATTGTAATAGTAAAAGTAATAGAAATAAAACATGCAATAGTAGTTAGGAACTCAGCATTAGGTTCTTAACCATAACAACAGATAACCATAATAACAGATAACCATGATAACAGTTAACCTTGATAACAGATAACCATTATCCATATTAAAAATGATAGTCTCGTTTTCCCACTGTTTTGTAAATACATATTTCCAATGCGAATTACATAAAAGCATCTTATTTGCATTTTATTATTTATCTATATGCAATGAGCATCGTCTATAAATTAATATTTTTACTCACAAATTTCTTTTTAGCAGGTATACATATTAGTGTTTTTTTTTTTTTGTTAATTTTATATAACCCACACTGCTGGGCAAAGGCTTCTCCGTCAGTCAATAGTCCAAATTACCCAGCACCCAACTACTTCCGCCCATCCAGAACTTTTCAGGATGGATCGTCCTCCCGTCTCCTTTTATGGGTGCCTGGCTGCCGATAGCCATCGTCTGGCACCGACTCAGCGTCAAGTTAAGTTCAACATTGCCTGACCAGTCCAGCAATTCGAGTTCTGGAACCAGATAGAGTGGTCCTTTTTACACCAAGTATGCTGCTGCGCTGTATCGTTCGTTGCCGAACCTTGCGTTTGGTTTCTAATGCTCGGTGCCATCAGTAGCCATATTTTGTGAGTCATAATTTAGGTTGGGTAATATAATGTTTGTCGACCAGTTTACGTTTGATTGACATCTGATTTATATGCAGAGCTTTGATGGAAGTAGCTCTCAAAGATGCGACGATTGATTTCCTTATCCTGTCTGTAAGTTTTCAAATGAAGGTAAGTACATAACATTTAACTTGTGTATATCTGTCTTCTTATTTGTGTGTAATAAAGTAATTATTCATTCATTTAACATTGTGCGAATTTTATGACATACATGCCGAGAATTAAGGCTACATAATGAATGTTACATTGCTTGTATATGGACAAAAAATCATCAATAATGTACAGTCGGCGTCAGAGATAATGTAGACATACCTCCGGAAATAAAGTTGTTTTATTATTGAATAATAATGATTATTTTTTTATGTTAGGCATATGTGGCAGCGTAGACGCAGGTGTACCTGACCCTAACCAAATAAAAAGGACGCATATTATTATTTATTAATTAATCCATCACGACATTTCCAGAGGTTCTTCTTAGTGAGAATATAAAATTTAAATATAATAATAAATATTTACCGATCATATAATGAGCTCGTTTCCTGTAGTGGTATAAGTATATTTTTTATAATAAATTATTAATTAGTTTATGCAAAGTACAAAGCTTTTTGAATTTTTGATAAATTCCTATTATTACCGAAGTTAGCGATAGGGATTTGTAGTATGGTACGATGGCGTCTCGATGCATGCTGTTAAGCTGACTTTGAATGCCAATAACTTCGTCATTTCTCGAGATATCGAAAAAATAATTTTATTACGGTTTTTAGCTTTGTAAAAACAATTGATTTCCATAAAAATCTTCATGTAGGAGACGAACTCGTTATAACAAACATACAAGTAATTTCGTTATGTTTTTATTTACTTTTCTTTTCAAACATTTTAATTTAAATATTATTATGTTTCCCGGTTCAGAGCTTCTCACATCCAGATTTACTTTTCTTTCTGCATTTCTATACTGCAATGATATAATGTTAATTAATATTATTATAGTTTGCGACGTGAGCTTATTTTGACACTTCTAAGAAAACGATGGAAAACTTATTACGATTCCAATTCGGTTGAGACAAAAAAGTGATTTCGTAGCACTAGTGCCTACTTTCACGCTTTTCTTTGATAACAGACACAATTTTACTCGAAAAATTTTTGTTTAAATTAAAAACCTCGATAAAGTCCATTAAGAGTGGTTTCGCAAATGGATTTTGAAAAACTCGCCTTTTTCTAATTAATCGAAACAGAACACTTAAATTCAAAATTCACTCAATAGTTATTTAACAAAACCTTATTACCTATGCATTGTGTATGCTGCCATCGCAAAGTTTCCATTGGTTTCTGTAAATTAGAATTTCAAAATTCTGAAAGAAGAAAAAATTTGAAATTCTAATTTACAGAAACCAATGGAAACTTTGCGATGGCAGCATACACACAATGCATAGGTAATAAGGTTTTGTTGAATAACTATTAAGCGAATTTTGAATTTGAGTGTTTTCTTTCGATTAAGAGGATGGCATACCCTAGCAACTTTTTTTATTACCCGTCCAGCACAATAAGTCCTACGGCAAAGACTTTATTTGCTTTTCATAGAGGCGATTATATGTTGGCTCTTTGGCCTCTTTTTCTTGAACGCGTAATACTAGTGATCACGCAGCGAAACAACAAATTGGTGTGTTTTTAGCTAATACTGAAATATTTTGTAGTGAAAAAAATATTGAATTTAGGTGATATACCTTCATATTTCTATTAGGTATTTTATGAAAAAAAAATCAAGTTGATCTCTTAACCGCGTTCTTCAAGCGAACGTTTGAAAACCAAAAAAATGAGGGTGCAAAACATATTTTTTTTGACAAACGTATAAATCTTAGTACATTGTTTATACGTAAGATCCCTAGAGAAAAGATTAATAAACCAAATATATTTTTTTCAATATAAGGAGAGTCCGAATTTCATCAAACGAATCCTAGATAGACTGGAGTTGGTCATGCTCTAGGCTCAGGTACAGGCTTAACTAGAAAAAGGCGGGTTTTCCACAATCCGGCTGCGATACCGCTCTTAATATTCCAATTTATTCCAAGGCCCACTGCCATCTAAGCGGTTAAATTTAAAAAAAAATCAAAGGCTCTCTGTTTTCTGTAAATCATAGAACAAAAATAATTACATCACAATTCACAACTAATAACATGAATTTTATAGTCAAACAAAGTAACAAACTGACACACATGTCAACCAAATGTTGTATCTCTTTTATACTGCAATATAATTACTACCCTCAGTGAATTAGCGGTGGAAGATCACATCGCGGAAGAATTTCCCAAAAATGATAAAGAAAAAATACCTCACACGAATCGAACGAGCTTTTATTAAATGACAGAGCTATGAGGGCTGATTCTATTAATTTATAGCCAATGTGGGTGGGTATACTGACATTATTTTTAATACGTCGCAGAACGTACATATAACGGTGATCAAGGCAATAATTTTAAAAATTGGTCCCAGGACGGGCTAAAATAGAGGACAGATTTTTTTTAATCGGTTACCTTTGGTTAAAAGCACCTATCCAATATTTATATCAAAAGTAAAACCTTAAGCCAATTTTTGCCAGTAATAGTAAAACATATATAAGGTCTTGACATATGAAATCGCCGTTTTCTAATAGAGAATTTGAAGGAAACTCAGTTTTCAGTACTAACATTTTTGCATTTTTTTTTTAGGAATGACAAATCCAAATTTTCAGTTTATGAATAAAATTTCAGGTAAGTTTGTTATTATTATTATTATTGTACAATTTTCTTAATTAGGTTTATCTTTTAGGCATTTTAATCTTATAGTAGTTTTAGTTTCACTTATTTTTTAAGTTTTAAATTTTTAAGTTGTTTAGAATTTTAGATGGATAATGTTATTTAAGTCATTACTTATATTAATAAATTATGTAATTTCTTTTGTGTATTAACGAGACAACATTAATTTTATTTTTGATAAGTGTCAACTGTACAAAATTATTACGAATCTTATCATGGAAATGGATGGCATTTAGGACGAACTGTTTTTAAAGATTTAATTTTATAATCAAACTGAAAATAAAAAACAAATTTTAATACGTAGATGTAAAACCTTGAAAACAATTCTCAAACAAGAAACAAATATTTTTAAATAGCTATTGAATTACAGGAATTATGAACTAATGAATCTGTAAGAAATATTTCGGCAATTTTATAGATAAAGACCTATTATAAAAAAGTAAAAAAGGAACACGTATTGATTAAAAAAGAAGATAAAAGCAACAATTTGGTATCCAAAGACTACCTACAGCCATGCTACCTATCTCATTTCAGTTTCCACGAACCTTACAAATCCATTGGCTCTAATTTATATATCCACGTAAATTATATCATTTGGATCCTTTGTTAACGCTTTTGACAAATACAGTCAGTTTACGTGGTCGTGTGATAGGAAGGTTTACTTGAGTTTTTCTAAAAACCTTATTGTTTTGATAAAAAATGACATGCCACAACAGTATCTGATAATAAGCGTAGGCGGGACAACAAAAGGAATTGGTTAACACCGGTGTAACACAATACAACTTGAAGATTTTGATTGGGGTGTAAAATTAAGCTTTCTTTCTTCATTTTTTTCAGTAACCCCAGAAGATACGAAAATAATTGTTTTGACAACCAACGATTGTTTGTATACCAACCGATTGAATTGACAGAAAATTACAACCTTCAATTCATGTTTGTGTATTTAGGAGAAGTCTTAATAGTGCTATAACAAGATTTATACCCTATAATTTGCGAAATTATTTTAGCTACGTCTTGAAATTTATGGCTTCTTTTTGGTCTGATTTAAATCACTATTTTATGTCCATTGGTCACTTTTATTGGTTCATTATTTTTTGTTGTCAACCTTTCTAAATCTTAATGAAGTTCTTAGTGAGTGATCTCAGATTGCGCTTGTATAATCTCAAAGTGATAGCAATATCATATCTGTTTCCTGCGCTCGTCTTACTGAGGCTTTTAGAAGCCTTTTATCTGGCTAATGATGTTTACGACTTCTCTAGGTTCAGTAGCTAACGCGTCTCTAGCTTCTGTTATATCTTACAACTTTACTCTTTCTACCAGCTGCATGTAGACAAGACCTTATTCCAAAGCCAGAAGATCCAGAAAGAAAGCAACAATAAGTAGGTTCGACGAAATTGGTAGCAGTTTGGAGTGACCCGACATTTTGTCGCCACTCATATCTGAGTAGGAACTTAATTAATTGACGGATTGTGGCGGTCAGTCTTACTGATAAACCGACTTTTTATTCTATTTTCAAACCCTTTCTGGCCGTTCACCCAGAAAAGAAGTCTTATCTGAAACGGACTTCTGGAGGCGGTAATGAGGTTTTCATTATATTCCAATTGAATTCGGGGTTCAAGAACAAAAGGCCGGCTATACGGTTGTCGAGGGTATTAACGCCCAATCCTATAAATCCGGGGAGTCCGTCGCCAAAGGGCTAATTACTCTGAATATCGGTTGATATAGTGTCTACTTAGGATCCGTGATGTATGGGCTGGCTCAAAGGATCCGACGGTCGTCCCTCCAGGCTACCACGGAGCTACGATTATAAATAAGCATGTTTAGGCTAAACATTGTCGACAATGCAGGAACTATTTTTGCTGTGTAGGTGTTTTGATGGGTGTCGAGATTCCCAATAAATTCAGCCTGATAGATCAATAAAATAAAAAGACATTTATTTAACACACCATTATGGACAAAGTAGAACAATGTTCTTAAACGTAAGACGGAAATTTGTATGGCACTGTTAAAAAGGACGGTGACTCAGCATATGTTCCTATACTGAAGGCATTAGGAACGCTGTTATTCTGCCCCCACCATTAAAAGAGAAAAACATACTTAATGAACCTACTATTTACTTTAACCTAAACATATTCAATAAAATCAGCGTATAGTAAAAATATTAAAACAGAAAAATAATAAAACATTATTGCAATATAAAAAAATATTAATTTGGAGTAGCTATGGGATATATACTTTTATTATGATCATAACCAGTCTTTATAATCATGCATACAGTGAAAGTCAAGATATTGTTTATCTCACTTTTGAGTGGAAGTAGTTTTGGTTGAAGATCAGTAAGTAAAATAAAAGGTATTCGTGCTATATCTCCTGCACCGATTAAAACTTGTTGGCACATTAAGTGACAATAAAGTCAAAGCTCCGAGGACGCTACGGTGATTTCTTAATCGATATCGAGTGAGATATCCTGGGATACGCAGGAGCATCTCAGCAGTGCACAATAGTACACAACAGCGCACATGATCTAGATTAGTGACGCGCATTGTGTCGCCAAAGGGTTGTGCGCACGCATTGTGACCAACACAATTGATGAATCTCGCAAATATCTCGATACTGAATTCGTTCGAATTCTATCAATTTCTAAAGAAAATAAATATTCCTTTTTGACAGCGGTCTGTGAACAAACTTTATTATTATCATGCGGCCTCATACTGTGATAATAATATATCAATGTGAAAACCGTCTTTTTCTCACGATTATCTTAGAACAGCAATCGAGATAGTTGCATAAATTCCTTAATTTAAATAAATACATTTTTTTCAATTCAAGTGCTCGTAAATACCCACTTTTTATGCATCAAAACTGAACAGAAAGTAGATTATTTGGCCCTAGGGCTTTATTATTATTATTATTTTTTTAATTTATTTACGAGAATTTCGCTAATCTGCAACCTTTCCTGTGTACCATAAATGTTATACTTTTTTTCCACTGTTTAACGGCTCTGGATACAGTCCTTTTGAGCCAATCATAATTTAATGTTCACAACATTATATTTGTTTTATTTCCTCACACTATGCATTGAAAAACGTGGTATGATACACGGGCGTAAGAGCAATAAATTACTCGGTTACGTTTAGAACACTCGCTACGCTCGTGTTTTAAAACGTCCTCGTAATTTATTCCTTTTCGCCCTTGTAGCATAAACTACTATAATATTTATCTTTGAACGGCTTTTAATTATTTATAGATAACTTATTTATTTATTATACATATAAACAACAAAAACAAACAATACGATATACTTCGACTCCTTCTATGGAGTCGTCATCAGTGAAATCCACAAATAGCAAAAAATAGATTTTAGATGATTTTGAAAAGGTTAACAGTTTACACGCAAATAAGAACCATAACAAACTGGTAATCGCAATCGTTATCTTAAACGGCATCCCAAAAATAAGTTTAGCAAAAAAAACATCAATTGTAGACCATAATCTGTATCCAAACTCGACCACAAAAGAGGAAGATAAAATCAAACCTGTAACACACAAATGAACAAATCGATCTGATTCTCTTCTTGTTAAATCTAAAGTTGTGTTTACAAAACATGCTATTCAAGAGGAATTATTGCTAAAGGTGCTTTGCTGTGAAATTTGCGCTAGATTTTTTTTTAAGCCCACCAATAAAGATGTATTACTTATTTCAATTTCTTCAAGATAAGGCTAAGAATTTTGAATAAAGGTACAGATAATGTACTGTTCAACATTTTTTTATTTATTTTAAGCTATTCTATTTAGGGCTGATTTTTCAATTGGCAGATAAACTTTATTCCTAGGAATAAACTATATCGATTTCATAAAACAAAAGGTGTTAGAGTGAAACCAACGTAGTTTATTCATAGGAATAAATTTTATCTATCAATTGAAAAATCAGCCCTTAATAAAATTATTGAAAGCCTAAACCTTGTCATGCATAACTACGAGGAATATCCAGTACACCAAATAGTCAAATCAAACTTATATCAAGATTCTCTACCACTAATCGTGACACACATTGTTTAAACACATATTAGAGTACAGTAACGATAATTTCCTTTAGTTCATGTCACAGCACAAGCTGTATTGGAACTAGGCCCACTTGCAGCATGATCGAGAAAAAATCCTTAACCCTCGAGTTAACTTACCCAAGCGAAGAGTTAACTAACCCGACATTTAATTAGTCCTATTGCACCATGATAATATCGAAGCGGGTTAGTAATCCCGAGCTAAGCGATTGTTTGACATTTGACATTTATTTAGAATGTTACCATAAAGTAATTAGTTGCAACTAATCAGGTATAGTATCTATATAATGTCATTGGAAACAACACAATTTAAGTCAAACTGGCAACATTACTGCACTAACCCGAGTTTAACTCAAGGTGAGAGTCGGGTTAAATTCTAATGACTTTGTCTTAGTTTAACCCTAGTTTAACCCGAGATTTTGATTGGTGCAAGAGAGCTATTTCTTAACCCTCTATTTTTTGACTTAACCCTAGTTAAAGTCGAGTTAAGAACATGCTGCAAGTGGGCCTTAGTGAACGATAGCAGCTTACTGTCTTGCCGCAGATGCGAAAGGATTGGCAAGGTGTCACCGCGTGTTCCTATTCTAAATATACATTTATTTTTTTTTTTTTTTTTTTTTTATTGCAAGTACGGACTCCTTTTTTAAAGGTCCGTTTTGCCAGCGTCAATATAAATATCTGCGAGAATATGACAGGCAGTAAAATATGTGACTTTGTCCAGTTGCTTACGAGTAACCTTGTAAAGATCTATCTCATAAGAAAGTGAATAGGTAATTTGGAAAGATGTATGAAAATGAAATGAAGAATGAAAAAATGTTTATTCAGTAACCAGTAATACATTAAATTACAATGCTGGGGCCTTCTTTTAAGGCGATTACCATCGCCAAATTAGCAGCTCGATATTTGTCACTACAAATATCAACGGAAACGACATTGAAATAACGTTCATATCAGCATGCAATGCATAGTGGCTGTTACGACGCTTGCTGCGACCTTGATAGAGCGAAATAGGGGAAAATTATACTTTTCACTTGGACGTGATTACTCGATTGAATAATCTTATGTTATGTTTATAGCTACAAAGTTTATCTATTTATCAAAGCGTAGATGAATTCAATCGGCCAAGCAACTCAGGAGCAGACGGGAATTTGAGGTCAAAAAACACCATACAGTAAAAAAAAAAATTCATGTAGAAGTTTTGGTGGTATGAAAAAGAAAACTGTTGCATATGTTGTCTAAGAGTTGATTATTCATAATACATTATTTCATTATTTTTGGTTTGGCCATAAACGAGGAGTAGGCTTTAAAAAGTACCCATTTGGCAATAGTAAGGCCCTTAAGCATAGAAATACTTGTTCCAGAAGACCTCGCTCCTTCAAATCCATAGCTTAAAATTAGAGATAAACAAGTATTACAGTTAGTGTCTTATTGTGTGAGTGGAGGTGGCTGTGTCTCTTAGAGGGTGAGGGTGTGTGTTTGAGTGTGAGGGAGGCTGTGTGCGTGAGGTGTGTGTGTTTGTGAGAGGGAAAAGGTGTGTGGGTGTGTGGCTTTGCATTTGTTTGTATATTTATTAAGTATGGTTGTAAATATGTATCGTGTGATAGGTATATGATTCCAATATTGTTATTATTTGTGTTTTATAAATAAATTTAATATAAATATATAATGCATACATACACTGATAAGTGATATTTATAATAAACGTTAGACTATTGGCTGTAGTAGTGACTCAATTTCGTCATAGGTTTTATTTAGTATACAATTGGTTATGATTTTTTTACATTCATGTATTGTTGCATAATAACGTTTTTGCTAAATTTTTATATATTTTTAGATCTATTTTTTGACCATGTTCGCAATCTTTTTAAACCAGAGCACTAAAAACATTCACCAAAATATATGTAAGTAACTTATCCTAGGACCAAATGGATCGTTTCAGATTCGATTTTGTATCAGACTTCACAAGAAAAATTGAGAGACAGGTGTCCCTCGGTTGATGATCGGCATTCGGCATTGTCGTGATCTATCGACATTATACGCGCCATTTTTTTTTCATATCCGTTCCAATTTATGCAGTGTCATAGGAAAAAGTATAACATTTTTGTGTCAAAACGATTAAATAACAGATTGTTTAAATCTCTTACGATTAGATAGTAAGTCATTTATTTTTTTCAAAAACCTTGCTGCTAAGATTGAAATATGAAACTAATTCTTATATCGTAACTTTGCAAATATGTAATCATACAATAGAAATAGGTATCCGATATTATTTCCTTTAAATGATTATTTAAATAACTTTTCTTAATAAAAAGCTCGTAAAGGCCCACTTTTTATGCATCAAAACCAAACAGAAAGTCGATTATTTTGCCCTAGGGCTTTATTATTATTATTTTTTAATTTATTTACGAGAAATTGGCTAACCTGCAACCTTTCCTGTGTACCATAAATGTTATACTTTTTTTCTACTGTTTAACGGCTCTGGATACAGTCCTTTTGAGCCAATCATAATTTAAAGTTCACAAGATTATATTTGTTTTATTTCTTCACACTATGCATTGAAAAACGTAGTATGATACACGGGCGTAAGAGCAATAAATTACTCGGTTACGTTTAAAACGCTTGTGTTTTAAATCTTCCTCGTAATTTATTACTTTTCGCCCTTGTAGCATAAACTACTATTTTGGCTATTTTTATTTTAAAAACATAATTAATAATATATAAAATATAATATCAAAAGAAAACAAAGTGCTTGCACGTAACAACAGATGATCAGCCTCGTGCTATTGCACACATAGAAACGCCGAAAAAACTATTGAAATCATCATTTACTTACATTTACAAAACAAAAACAAAGTAAAATAACTCTTATACCAATTGCAGAAGTAAGGTACATAATCAGAAAGACGAGTATGAAAGCTGCAAATCAAAGGGTGAAGAAACATCTGACACTACGGTCAGATGAATAGAAACATGTTGACAGCTTGCGCAAAAACTTGCTTCGAGTATTTGTAGATATTATTTTTTCTCTTTGTGCAATCCGAAACTTTCTTTATTTGGAATATCGGTATTTACGTCATTGTGGTATACATCTGATCAGGCGCATGCTATGCCAGGTGTACTAAATATACCAATTGAATGTATGCACAACATTAAATTTCTTAAGAATCGAACCGAATTTAAAGAAAAATACTTATTTTCTGTTAACCATGATAATTTTTACAAATAATATCTCTAACGATCTTTCTGGCAGTCATGTCGCCCGTATAAAAAAACTTCACTACATAGTATAAAACAAAGTCGCTTCCCGCTGTCTGTCTGTCCCTATGTTGTAATGAAACCTATTTTGTAATGACATAATAGACCTCCTTGCTGCTGGCCTGGGAAATATCGATCGAGGCGGAATAGACAGAGTGGACGGATGTCAGATAGATGTTACTGAGTGAGGTGTGGGTTTTTAATAAAATCACACTTCCTATGATAATGATGAAAATTTAATGATGATTTGAATGAAACAAAACAATTAAACACTTCCACTATGTACAAGTTCGGCTGAAGCTGGCTAGGAAGAAGCTGCTGCGGTGGCTTGCGGAGCCAGGATTCTAATTTGAATATTGTTTCCGTTGAAACGTAGTCGAGATCGACGTCAAGGTCTCCACTGGAGGCGATATGCACCAAACAAGGCAAAAAAATATGAAGTCGGTGTTTCCAATTTCCGATATGTTGGAGGAGACAGTAACAGAGATTGTTAGGCCAAGGGCTCCTTTTTTCTCTTCATTTTCCTTCTAACCACTCTCTAACAAATCTATCTGACATCCGTCCACTCTGTCTATTCCGCCTCGATCGATATTTCCCAGGCCAGCAGCAAGGAGGTTTATTATGTCATTACAAAATAGGTTTCATTACAATGTATGCTTAGATCTTTAAAACTACGCAACGGATTTTGGTGCGGTTTTTTTAATAGATAGAGTGATTCAAGAGGAAGGTTTATATGTATAATACATGCCCGTGCAAAGCCGGGGCGGGTCGCTAGTGTGATATTAAATCCAAACGAAGAATACTCACAATATAATATTCTACTAATAGCTTCTACTCGCAATTTTGGTGACATTTGTTTTGTTTTTATGTGTTAAGCAACAAGACATAATTATTCCAAGTACATATAACATTGAACTGCATCATAATAATTCCCCACAGGAGTGATTGCTTTCTTGTGCTTGATTAGATAAAAAAATTCAAGAATTTTAGAAATTATGAAAATACGTATCGCCGCCTCTCGATATAATCCTATTAAGTCATCAACATTTGAATAACAATGCAAAAGGCGTAAAGCAAACAAGGTAGTATACTACGTCTAAATATTTTATACCACGAGACATTTACACTAGTGTTAACGAGGAGTCCCGCAATAAAATGCTTTGTACTCGAACATAAATCTCTTCCAGTCCACCAGAGAAGGAGACGTTTCAACGAAAACCTATAAATATATGTATTAATAGAATATGTTTACGACGTTGTTAAAATGTAATAGGTATTCCAAAACTCTGGTGAGAAAATGGAGGCGAACGTATGCCCGCGGGATTAAAATTTAATTTATGTTTCACTAAAGCGAACGAAAATATTCAAAAGTTGTAAAAGGATTATGATTTTTGGCTTTTACTAATATGCAAATGCTCAATTAGTTTTTTTTCCATGACAATAATTTATACACATACGTGTAACATTAAAGAAATTTTTAGAGTTACCTAAAATCTATAGACAGTTTTGTTCTAAATGTCTGTGTGTCCAATTTCGAGAACAAGAAAGTGTAGAAATACTTTAGTACAAGCATATATTATGTAATTCAACAAAATACAAAAAATTCATCAAAAGTCCGTAAATCGTAGAAAGAGTCGTTGTCAGGTATAATAAAAGGGCGTAACTTGTAGATTTTTAATACTTTATCTAAGCTTTTTGTCGCCTACCTATTAAAGTTCTTGTCTTATCATTTTGCGGCGAAGGGTCTAATGACTTTACGATGTCTCAATACAATCGCGATTAAGTTATCTAAACTTGAAACAAAAACACTCAGACGCATCAATTAGGTAATACCGGTAGCTAAGAACGAAAATATAAATGAAGTATTTTTCATAACAAAGTAAAATTTTTAGGAGGCTATTTGCTATTTGAACATATTTTAACAATATCAAAATTTTGTAGTTTCAAATATTCATAGCTATTTTAGTTAATTTTATATAAATTTAAAACCGATATTTTGCAATTTTCCCGGAATTCGTCCCTCTCGCACTGTGGCTATCTCCGCATCGAGTAACAGTGATCATTGCAAGCGTCACAAATCTTCAAATTAAACTGCAATTTTTATTTTTCCTTAATTTTTGTTATTGTTGAAGAAAATAAAAAAGGTACAAATTTTTTGACATGCTACAAAATTCAAGCGATATCTTGTACTGATCCCATTAAATAACTTTGTTTTTTGCTATTCAAGCAATGATATTTTTCATTCGTATAACTTTCGACATCTTAAAACTGATAGAAAATCATGGAAAAAAAACGAATACTGTTTTTGCTTAAGTGGCTGATAAGAAATAAAAGTTATTTTTAAATTAACACTTTGAGACTTTTTATCTAAAACTCTCTGGCGCCATTCTACAAAAGGTTCACCCTTTGATAAGAATGTCTTTAAATATCTGTTTTAGAACTTCCATTTGGAAATTAATACTCGTACCAAAGCAGTGCGAAAAAAGTGTAATCTAAAAAAAGGTTTTTTCTGCCTCTTAATAATTCAGACGTATACACATGAATAAGTTTTCATACCTAACACCAAGCCGCACGTAAATATTTTTCGTTGATGAGAAGTTCAAATTCAAATTCAAATTCAAATAGTTTATTTTGCAAGGTAGGTATATAAAATACACGTTTCACAAGTCAAAATTTAATCTTATAAAATAGTACATTACGATACGAGAGCGATGAAACGTTTTCTGACGAGTGTGAGTTTGCGGCACGAGCCGAAGGCGAGTGCTGCAATCACACGAGTCGAGAAAAAGTTTCTCGCACGAGTTTCGTATAATTTTTTATAGTAAAAGTGCGGAAAATGCCGACTAAAGTGGTCATTTTACGCACGGTGTGCTATAAATATATATATGTAATTAAATAATAAATGTACATGAACTAGATTAAAGGTTTATTTAATTTATGTAGCAATATATATACGATTAAAATTATAGGTAAAATATATATTATACAAGGTGAAATCCAATCAACCGCCCGAACCCAAACCGGAGACCCGGCCAGGGACCAGGAACAAGGTTCAATGATCACCAACCAAGCCCCCAGCACGAATGCAGGCGGCCGACCAAATCCCATCCTATATACTACATACTAATAAGGTTACTACCTCCGCCGAAGTTAAATAATTATACTAAATAAAATACCATATATTCATAAAAGAACTGAGAGTTAAATCATGTTTGAGTGAATAGTAATTACCGTTACCGACATGGAAAAGCAGCCTCCGAAAGCCATAAGGGTCCCCACATAAATCAAACAAATTAGAATGTAAGATTTACACCGCTCAAAGGGCTAATTATGTCGGAGTATAAAATAATATTTCGTACAAGAAATCGTACTGACCTGCAAACGTTTTTGAATACCCGCTTATTAATATTGATGCGACTTTTTGCTAACCAATTTATGTCACGCAATAAAATAAAAACATTTTTATCGTTCACACTACAGACTGTTTGATATCCATTTTCAGTTTACTTTCATTTCCAGCCACTTGTGTTTAAAAATATCTGCCTCTCTATTCTGTATCTTTGGTTGCCAACTGAACTGGGTGTCTATCATCAAAAACATGGATAAAAACTGAAATTTCAAAATTGCCTTTAGTGGGTATTGAACTATTTACAATCTGTGTCGTCACTTTAAGTGCGAACATATCCTTAGGCAATCGGAATTCGATAGTATATCTATGTTTTTGATGATAGGAACCCAGTCCAGTTGACAACTAGAGATATATAATAGGCCCACTGGTCATGACATGAATCCCTGGCGGAGTGTCAAAGATATACCTGAGTGTGGACTGTGAAATTCAAGTCACGTGCTCACGTTTTACCGATGATGAACGTCCTATCTGGACCTATAACATAAGGTGCCTTCCGAAGTACGGAGCCTCAACACAAATGAGCCCCTCCGAGATTTGAACTCACATACCGCGGATTAGTGGTCAAAACGCTCGAACCACTTAACCACAGAGATGGCCAAAGACCACAGAGTTGGGTGAAAATTGGCCCAAAAACACTAGAAATAAATATTTATATTTGCCGATAATAAGCTTTTCATTTATTTTAATAATTTTAAACAACAAAAATAACAGTTTTGAATATTTTTATGTTATATTTTATCAGCCGGTATCACTCGAATGAGTGAAAGATTTTAATACAGAATGACATGAAATAAAAAAAATATATACATACAACCTTATGACTGATATGTCTCGAAAATACTCAAAACTGTTATGTTGTTTATAATTCCCAAAAAAAAATAAGTATTCATATTTAAAAAAAAAATCAATCAATTTTATTGTTTCTCCTAAAGAATAATCCAAAACTACGTAAGGTTCTTCTTCAGGAGTCCTCAAAAATACATATACTCACGCCTGTGTCTCAGATGGGTAGGCAGAGACTACAGATGTCCATCTGTTACGAACATTAATATGAATAATGGTCCGCTATTACGTTTTTTTTTTTGGGTTTGATAGAGACTTTTGATTGATTGATTGCGAGTGCTACGTATATAGTTGCAAAGAAAGATTTTTTGAACTTTTGCTTCCAACCGCAAGATAGTCTTACTTTCTTTGGGGAAAAAATGGTCAAGCAATATTTCAAAAGACTAACAACCTTTTTAGAAATATTACGGTTATTAGTATTAAGTGAAACGAAAAAATAAATAAAGACAAAAATCGCTAGCCTCCAGCAACGTTGAGGTGGGCCACTGGTTTTGGGGCACATTTGGAATATAACTATATACATATTATATTTTATACATTTTAAAAGAGAAAGACGGTATCGGAAGAATCTCCTTGTTCTTGGTGATTTATCGACCAGAACCGTTTTAATATTGCACCAAACAGCCCCTTGTTAGTGTTCTTACGTTTTGAGATTTGCATATTTTTCTAATCCCTGAAGCTAAAGAGGCTTTAAATGTTAAAGCTTGCTATCATATGACACGAAACTTCAGTCTACATCATTAAACTTGATATACTAGCTTGTACTGCACAAATAGAACGCTCACGAGGGCTTTATGTCATTTCACGCCTTGTTCTTAAGAAACAGATGACGCTGTCGTCGCTACAATATTGTTGCTTCAGACAGTTAAGAAATTCACAGTTCTCATTAACTAAGATTATGTTTATTTTGCGAAATCCATCACTATGAATGCTTTAAATATTATTAGAGTGCATTACAAACTAGATAAGTTCAATCAAAAACAAACCCAAAGACAAGAATTTAAAAAAACTCCCCGTGCCAGGATTCGAACCTGCGACCTCTTGTTATCAAGACAAGCGCGCTACCAATTGCGCCACCGAGGTTCCTTATTAGGTAGAAGTAAAAATAACAGTGGATAAATATGATGGAAGAATTCACCGGTCTGGGTAGGAACCTCGGTGGCGCAATTGGTAGCGCGCTTGTCTTGATAACAAGAGGTCGCAGGTTCGAATCCTGGCACGGGGAGTTTTTTCAAATTCTTGACTTTGGGTTTGTTTCTGATTGAACTTTTCTAGTTTGTAATGCACTCTAATAATATTTAGAGTATTCATAGCGATGGATTTCGCAAAATAAACATAATCTTGGTTTAAACTTTCTATATGAATATTACAAAACTTAAAAAAATATATATCACACATATTGACCCATGTCCCGTAATTGTGATGTTTTAAAATCTTAAAAGCTTTAACCTACGACGAGAAAATAAATACCTTTAAGAACCTTTCAAATGCTTTAAAAAACTGATAAATAGTTTAAACTTTTTAAATTAAAAAGAGACAAGGTTAAAACTTATACAAACACACCAGCAATACAAAAATCTAACCCAATGATGTTTAAAACTTTTAAATATCAAACTTAACACATGTGAAAATCATTATTTTCTCTATTTTGCGCAACCCGGCGACAAAGCCATCGTCGTAACAGCCACTTTTCAATGCACTCTGACATGAACGTTATTTATATTTCGTTATTGTCGATATTTGTACAGGCATATTTCGAGCTGCTAATTTAGCTTACTGAAGCCTCTTAAATTTTCATCTCAATTTTTTTTTTAATGAAATTGAATAAATGCGATATAAATTTTGAGCCAATATTACATACCTGACATATTTTTTCTTTCGTTTATTTTTTCAAGTATTAATACGTATTAAATTTTGTTTCTATTCTCAGTTTGATTATAAAAATTAAATGTTCAAAAACAGTTCGTCCTAAATGCCTTCGATTTGTATGATTAAATTCATAATAATTATTTACAGCTGACAGTTTTCAAAAATTAAACTAATGTTGCTGTTAGCTTAATGTTATCTCATTCATACACAAAATAAATTACATAATGTTAGTACTGAAAATTGAGTTTCCTTCAAATTCTCTACAGAAAACAGCAATTTCATATGTAAAGACCTAACATTATACAGGCATCTATTTACATATTTAGGACAAATATCGAAAAATAAACACCAAAAAACATGACTGAAAAGAAAAATACAGAACCAAAGGAACTGGTATTAAATATTTTAACACCATACAAAACGGATGCCATCAAGGCGAGCGAAGAAATCCCACGGTAGATTTCGCTTACGGCGACAGGCAATGCATTTCACATCTTTTGAAATCTCAGAACAATCGACCACAACGCTTCAACATAAATTAATAACTAGAAGAGTATTTAATAGATAGCACAACTGTTTATTATGTATTAAAAGTACACTTTCTAAGCGTTCTCAACACCAAGATTTCTCAGCAAATCATGGATTAACATTAACATACAGAGAGTACTTGGGCCAGTGCTGGGGGCTACTTCCAGCCGCCCAGGAAGCCCGACTCAGCGCCAGAATAAGAAATAAACAGATGTAAACTCCTTGGCAAGCGTAACAAAGGTGAAGGAAAAATAAGTGTTGCCCCGTAGGCCGTATGGCGTATATAGAAAGTGCCGATGAGATTTATACCATATAGGTATATATATATGTGCTTTATGAGAAAATGAATGTAATGGAACTTAGTAATTCGGCGGAATATGTTAACGTCGCAAACGATACTTTTGGTCAAAGCAAGTCGGTTAAAATATGGAACGTTAAAATCATAAATTTAGTTAATTAGTTGAACAAATAACTTTGGGATAATTTAACTACTAGTAATTTGACTATAAGTCAAAAGCACACAAAATAGGAGAGCTTTTATAATTCAGTTTCTCAACGTTTAAGAAGAAGAAGAGGTGTTTCAGCATGGCAGCAGATGAGATCTGTAGCCTTTGCCTACTCCTTTGTGATGCAGTCGTAATTATGGTATGTTTTTAATATAAATATCCCGTTGCAGATTTTAGTACCAGAGTATACTCTGCTACTGTTATTATTCTTTATTTACTGGTTCTCTATTATTCGATATATATTAGTTTATTTTATGTTTCATCATATTTAAGTATTAGTACATATAATATAGTAAGTAAACACGTATTAAATTGTCTATTATTTAATTTGATGTACACCGCCTTTACAATTTATACCTTGGCTTCATTTCCACCCAAAGGTTGTCTGGAAGAAATCGCTCTTAGCGATAAGACCGCCCATTGTTATCTATCTTTATCTTGTTTTTCTACTTTAAGTTTTCTATTATATGGTGCACAATAAAGCAGTGGCGTGCATAGAACTTTTTTCCGGAAAAGCATTCAGAAGGTCAAGTTTGACAATAAAAAAAATATGAAAAAATTTAAATAAAAGTTTGAAAAACAGAAGTTTGTATAAAAATGTTCACTCTAGGGTAGGCAGTGCCTACTCTGGCCTCAAACAAACTTTCTTTTTTCAAAGTGTTACATAATTTTTTTTTTTATTTTATATTTTCAATCTTGAGCTTCTGACTGATTTTCCGGAAAAAAAATCTATGCACGCCACTGCAATAAAGAGTATTTGTCTTGTCTTGTATAATTTAAGATTTTTAGATTGGCTGATATACAAGTACAACTTAATTTGAATAAATCTAATGATTGACAGTCTAAAACCCAATTATCACGAGAAAAAGATAGATAAATCAGTAACAAGCAGTTTTTAAGGCAGCCAATGTTCAGTGACATCGGTTTAGGGGGAAGCAATTTGTCTATTGTGAGATAAACATCAGGAGACGATGGTTTTTAGTAACAAGTATGTTACTATTTAAAAAAGATTTATTTTTTAACCCAAAAAATTTTCGTGATCTATTTCAATTTATGTTACTCAATAAAAAATATAAATATGAATCCCGATGAGATATCAGAGGTGTTCTAAGTGTTAACTGTGAAATGCACGTCACAGTTCATACTCGGTACACCCGCGTTTAGATAGATAGATAGATAGATAAAACATTTATTCACCGACGGTTACCAACGTGACGGGTGGTGAACCCTATCGCTATACTTCGAGCTCAAATACACGCTTTTTAGGGCATGCAGGTTTCCTTACGATGTTTTCCTTCACCGTTCAGGAAGTAGTAAGAAAAAATACTATGCATATAAATTCCAAAAAACTCTGCATGCCCGACCGGGGTTCGAACAAGGATCTCAATATTGAGAGGCCAGCAGCGTTCTACCTCTGAGCTACCGCCGCTTTTTAAAAGTTCCCCAGGTTATTCAATATACGAGTATAGAGGTATATTATATTTTATTGTAACTGTAAATCATTAGGCTTAAAAAACACATAATAAACTTTTTTTATTTGCATTATTATGCAACATCGAAATATCTAAATATGAACTTTTAGCGAAGTACTCTTTTGGTATAGATCAAATAAAATACAAATACTAAATAGGCCGGCGGAGAAAATTCTAGTTCATATAAACGAAATACCTAGATATGATTAAGGTAGTGTGTATCTATTCCGATTGCATTTCAGAATATCTAGGTTCCCAAATACATATTTTGAAAAGACACTGATTTAAAGACGACATAATAAGCAATTTAAAATATCCATAGAAAACTTATTTTTCTCATATTTCATGTTTAAATCAGTGTTCTTATTTAATATATATTTGGGAGCCTAGATATTCTGTTAAGCAATCGGAATAAATACACACTACCTTAAGAATATCTATGATTCAAAAATGATTTTGGTATTTCGTTTGTATGAAATAGGATTCCTCCGTGAACTTCCGTAATGCTATCGGAATAAATACACACTACCTTAAGGCGATATGTAAAAAATAGAGGTGCTTCTTTTTTGTGTATTTCATGACGCTCACGGAAAATTTTAATAAATTTCTGGTATATGCATTTTGGCTATATAATCTAGGGTTTTGAAATTGGAAAACATGTTTGGATAAATTTTCCTCGATAGAAATAATTGTTGAAATGAGTTCTTCAAACACACTTTTTCTCCTCGTTTGACGAATAGGAACCATATACAGAACTCAAACATATTTTATTAGGTGTGTTTCAGCAATATTTAGAGATTTGATACTTGAAATTTTGCTAGCTATTTTTGTTTTTTTTGTAAAAATTATAAAACTAACAGTTTTCGCTTTCGCCCTGAATCCGCCCCTCTCGCACTGAGCGTGTTTTCGCTTGGAGTGACAGGTGGAGCCTCTTAAGAATATTTATGATTCACAAATGGTTTTGGTATTTCGTTTGTATGAAATAGGATTCATCCGCTGGCCTCTTAACAGGGGGATGGACAGAGCGATAAATTGTCTTTTATCCTTTGTTAACTATCATTAAAGCACTCTTAGTGTACCAGATTGCTTTAACTTTGTTATTCATAAATACCAAAAACAAAATATTTTCAGTATTTTTTTAGTTGTACTCTATCCCTAGGTAAGCAGCGTTCGTTTGAATCTTTGATTACTTATTGTTGTCCCATACAAAGTATTTTTAATAAAAGGTTTTTAAATTTAGTACACACAACACCTAATGTTAACACCAACAAACACTGACATCACGATAAGATACTATCTCGGAAGATGCTCTGTACTTTATTCAATTCAATGCTTTGGATTTTTAGTTCTTTTATTTGTTTTTTTTTTATTTCATTGAGAACCGTCTGATTTAAATCACGCCCAACAAAACTTTTTGTGTCTTTGTATACGTTAAACTAAACTTAAATCACAATGTAATTTTGTTTACTTTTTTTACTAAACAAGCATTAAGTTATCTACAAGCTTTTTTAAATGTTGGTCGTGAACTGTTTGTTTGGTGCAAATATTTTTGTTTTTGACTCTTAACGTTTTTTGTTTTGTTCTTAGACTTGATTAAATTCGCTTAGATTATGTAAAGGTGTGTCAATTCGAAAACCATTTCGAGATTTAGATTTAATAAGCCGTATTTTAAAACTTGTTGTCTAAAAAACCTCACGATGAATATTTTTATGAAAAATCTGCAACTTCTATTTGCTTTCGTGTGACGTCACTTGAGAATTGGCTGTTTAGAAATGTTTCCTTTGCTATCAAGATAAATGTATAATAATTTGCTTCCCACTGATTTGACAGCTGGATGACAGATGAGTAGACAGACAGAGACGGACCACTTTTTTCATAAGCAATCACACATCACCATCAGTGTTTGATAAAAGACGCTCGCTGCTACCAGAAATTATAGCTTATAAAAAGTGGTAATACTGACTAGTGACGGGCATCGGCGTCACTGGTGCGAGGATTCCATAACCACACTCAGACACCACTAATTGTATGCTAAAGGGCGATACTTGCAGCTGGAACAGGGGCCCATAAGCTGTCCCAGATTTATAGTATACAAGTATCTTATATTCTACAATATATAATATAAAATGTCCTACCAGACAATTGTATGATGACCTCATCAGGTAGTCCTCGCGAATTCCTTTCACGATGACTCCAAGGCACTCCGGTGCTGTGACACGCTGCTCACCTCCACGATGAATCTAAACACGACCCTCCTACCCCGGGATGCATCCGAACCCAGAAGAAATGGTAATTGACAAGTCCACTTGTCGCACACCGCGTGTTCAGGTTATGTCACACACACACAGGAAATACACTGATAGTGGCCTTCACGCCAAAATATTGTCAGACCTTGACTTAATAATGTTTTTTACGATGTCCGCATCGATTTCCCCTATATTAAGCCCTTAATATAACACATATTAAAATCGTCCGCGATCTGTACCAAATGTCCACGTCCCTCGTATTTTTGACAGCTCCAAGTCCATAGACAAAATATATAGACCATTGTCGGATACGTTCCGAAATATACATTTTATTCTAAACAGTTTCGCCACTGCTGACATCTCAGCAGGTCATGCCCCGTATGGCCACACTGTAAACAGGTCGATGACCTCTCGACCACGGCGACCGCCGCTAAACGCGTCATATCGCGTCCCCGCGACTGCTGCGGTTGTCTGGGCTCCCCACATTCCGATGAGCCAGCAGACGAAAATGATTGCGCCCCAGATGGCGCCAAGTCCGGCTGTGATGTTTCTGCTACCCTAGCTTCATATTCAATAAACTTCATTAAGTCCGTAAATTTGGGCACAGTGCTGCCATCTTTTCCTGCGGACACCCACTCAAAACGTGACCTCACATCATTAGGCAACCTACCTAAAATAATGTGAACGAGTAAAAACGACCACTCGTCCACCGGTAAACCTAATGTTCTAAGGGCATTACACGCCACAGTGACCGGAGTTAGCAACTGCAACCTTAGTTGAGCCCGGTCAGTTACCCTAGGTAACGTCAACAATTGAGACGCATGCGCATCCGCCAGTAAGCGCATGTTCTGATACTTATCATTTAATAAGCCCCACGCTGTATCATAATGATCATCCTCCACCCTGAGGTGCTGGATGAGCGACCTGGCCTCGCCCTCCAATGTTGACATCAAATATGACATCTTTTGCCCCTTTGATAAATCTACCCTAGAATTTACTAATGAATTAAACATATTTTTAAAAGAAACCCATTCTTGAATTTTCCCATTAAATTTATTTAGTTCTAAACTAACCAAACTACCAGACACGCCATCTACCGGTTGAGGCGTGACAACTACAGGACCTCCTGAATTTTGCCTCTTTAGATCAGCAATATTATTTGACTTTATAACCAGCGCCATACCAGTGGCGCCATCTGTTGGTCTAGGTGTGCTAACAACCGGGCTGCCCGATTGTCGCTTTTTGATCATGGAGGCCGCCTCTGTTATATCATCATAAATCCCTTTTATCTGAGCTAAATCAGTAACATACCTATCCATAGGCCCGTCACTTTCCTGCAGTGCTGCCACAGCCGCCTCTGCGTCAGCCAGCCGCTGATGCATCCGCTCGGCTCTCTCCAGGATTGCATTGTCGCGATCCGAACGAGAAAGCAATCCCTGGACGGTTGTAAACCAACGGAGCTCCTTCGCAAACGCAGCCTTGTGAGACTTGGACATCATGCCGCAACAAACCGGGAAATGTATAAATAAAAACTATTTAGCAAACACCCTGACAAGGCACAAATACAGAAGCACTGCTCAATAGATACCCTACCTATAAATAGAATTTAATTAGCAAAATTAATTCCCAATTACCAATGTATGTACTGTCCGTCAATACTAAACAAACAAATAGGTTCCTACCTAATTCCAGAATTTAATTATCAAATGTAATTCCCAATTACAACAATGTAGGTACTGTATCAGTAATACAAAACAAACAAATAGGTTCCTACCTAATTCTATAGTTTAATTATCAAATGTAAATTATATTTGGTGTATACAATACACACAAACCCGAATGCACATTCCACTATGCAACTGTATACATGCTTGTAAGTACATAAATTCAAGCCAAGATAACCGTATATTAGCTAACAAGTTGATTTCCAATCTATAATATAAACCGTTATATGATATAATGTTATTGGAGTACAAGAACACTTGATATGTACTAAATTAACAATTTATACTGATATTACTGAACCACATCAATGTGGTACCCTCCGGTAATCAATTATCTACTCAAAGCACTAAACATATCCAATGTAATTGCTACATCAAAACATGTACATTACAACCATGTAAAGCCTAGCTATGTTAACAGTTCAATGACACTGGGGCCGCCCAGTTCCGCTGTTTATATGTATATAAACTGAAGGTAGATTAACCACGCTCTGCTACCAAAGATTGTTTGATAAAAGACGCTCGCTGCTACCAGAAATTATAGCTTATAAAAAGTGGTAATACTGACTAGTGACGGGCATCGGCGTCACTGGTGCGAGGATTCCATAACCACACTCAGACACCACTAATTGTATGCTAAAGGGCGATACTTGCAGCTGGAACAGGGGCCCATAAGCTGTCCCAGATTTATAGTATACAAGTATCTTATATTCTACAATATATAATATAAAATGTCCTACCAGACAATTGTATGATGACCTCATCAGGTAGTCCTCGCGAATTCCTTTCACGATGACTCCAAGGCGCTCCGGTGCTGTGACACGCTGCTCACCTCCACGATGAATCTAAACACGACCCTCCTACCCCGGGATGCATCCGAACCCAGAAGAAATGGTAATTGACAAGTCCACTTGTCGCACACCGCGTGTTCAGGTTATGTCACACACACACAGGAAATACACTGATAGTGGCCTTCACGCCAAAATATTGTCAGACCTTGACTTAATAATGTTTTTTACGATGTCCGCATCGATTTCCCCTATATTAAGCCCTTAATATAACACATATTAAAATCGTCCGCGATCTGTACCAAATGTCCACGTCCCTCGTATTTTTGACAGCTCCAAGTCCATAGACAAAATATATAGACCATTGTCGGATACGTTCCGAAATATACATTTTATTCTAAACAGTCCCCCGCTCTGGGCTGAGCAATCAGACCACTAGCTCATACAACCGGGAGACGGGAGAGAGTTGTCATGGCTCGTCACAAAATCGAACCTTCGACCAACACCTCTGCGACGCGTGGAGTTCCGTCTCCGCCAAAACAACTTTAATATACGGCCCCGGCGCCAAAACAAGGATAGCCAGTTCATATCCTTCCAAAGAATTAAATTTCCTTCCCTAGGATGCTCAGTCCTGTCTGACCACAGAGAGGACGAGAGTTGAGGACCGCTTCCACTTAACAATATACAGTGGCAAGCTCCTCAAAAATTAGAACAGTTTCCCCAATAACGCAGCGGAGGTGGGTCTTCGCCGACTTGACGGCAGCTTCAAAAAAATTCCCTCCCCAGTGAGGGCAATTTGGGGGACTGTAACGCCAAGTTACCCCTTTCCGGGCGAAGATTTAACTTAAACTAGCATAGTTATTTACAAAACAAAAAATTTATCAATATCTTTTAGATAGTTAGCAGTACCTTTGTAGTTTGTGCCATTGTCGGAGCGAATAAGTGAAGGTAAACCCTTACGCGACACGAAACGATCCAACGCGGCGACGAAGGCCTCCGTAGTCAAAGCTGATACCACTGCCAAGTGAACGGCCTTGATGGCCAAGCACACAAATACACAAGGTATGTTTTCACAACCCGAGCGTTGCGATTGCTAAAAACCCCCGTGCGCATTACGTATGTGTCAATCCGACACCAACAGAGAAGTCCATAGACAAAATATATAGACCATTGTCGGATACGTTCCGAAATATACATTTTATTCTAAACAATCAGTATAATGTCTTAAATTCTCAAGTGACATCGGACAATTCTTAAAAAAAATCATTAAAAAATAATGGTTAATTTATATACCAAAACAATGAAAACTATGCCCTAGATACAGTCTGAAAAAAAATAATTTAATAATTGGGAATTACCAAAAACATAGTGTAAGTAAGTGTAATTAAACAAATCGTGACAAAATAAATTTTGTAAGGTTGCATGTTACTATCGCTTCTTCATCAAATACTTTGTACAAAGTGTGCTGGTTATCACATAATATTTGAAGATATACCTCCCTCAGTATTATTTCCGAGGTCAATCATACATTTTCGTCAGTGCTATTTTTAGGCAAAACTGTTCGTCTGTCCGTAAAAGAAGTAAAATATATATATATTTTTTTTATAAAAATTAAATATGGGTATCAAATTGTAGGTATTAAAAAGCTGATTGTAACAAGTTAAAAACGTTCCGTTTCATAAAATTCCAATGAGAATATTCGAATATCAAGAAAATTCCAACAACTGTTCTTAAGGATTTATTAAAGTTCATTCTATTGACATGAAAATGGGGGGTAATATATCAGGATAATGTACGATTTGATGTATAAACCAGTGGTTATGAGCAACATGCCAATTATACCGGGCTGATATTGGAATGACACCGTAAGATGTCCTTTGGGCACACGGCCGCCGCGCGACTTGAAATGAATTTATAGTGCCAATTTTGTGAAAAAGAAAATTGTTAAATGACAAAGATTGTAGGATATATTAAAAGTACACGGAAAAAATATGATATATTTATCCACTCCCATTAGGCAATTGCAACATCAAAAGCAGTTTTATAATTACCTAGATTGTTCATCCGATTATATAAATATAACATTATAACACCGCGATTCTGCGCTGCGATTGGCCCAATTTATTGTAAAACCGCTGAAGACCCAATCAACAATAGGGACGAGAAATAATTACCGACCTTATTTTTAAAGCTACGCCCCCTTTATCCTGATTGGCCTCAAGGCAACTTTACCGGAACGACGCACCCGAGGTTCATTAATGTGTGCAACTGAACATAAAATTAGACATTGGGACACTCGTGCAAAATTATAATGAAACTCACTTCGTTCGTTTCGTAAACAAGCACTCGTGTCCTAATGTCTCAAATTATGTCACAGCTGCACAAAATACTATTATGTAAACAAGATTAGAAATATAATGAAAAATCGATTTAGTAATTATATCGTCACGACACGAATATCCAAGGGGGTGTCAGAGGTGTTCCCGAGGGTAAACTGTGAAATGCACAAAGTCACAGTCCACACCCAGTATCGACGAGTTTCGCCGAAGATTATTTCATCCCAACATGATGGGTGGTGAGCCCTATCGCCGTTCCTCGGACACAAAACACGCTTTTTTCCTCCACCGTTCAGCTAAGTATCAGGTTATGAAAATACTATTAACGTAAATTCAGAAAAGCTCATTAGTGCATGCCCGGCTTGGGATGAAACCTGGGTCTCAAGATTGAGAGGCCAGCGTTCTACCACCTGAGCTACCGCCACCGATTTAGTTTATGAAACTGGTGCATAACAATGGTTAATAAAGCACGAGTGTGTGTTTTAATAACTAGCATGTTAAGTTTCTAAATCAAATAAAGCTTATTTTCATCTCAACTCATGCCTATAGATATCTACGTACCTACTCATACCTTATCCAATCCATAAAATCTAGGTAACATTTGTCGTTAACTTTTCTTGATTACCTCTCACAATCTGAATAGATAGATATTATATATATTTATTAAACTATGACAGAAATAAATTTCTATGTTTGAACACTTGGCGATTTATCCATCGCAAGGAGATATAAATTAACATTATATCATTGCAGTATAGAAACGCAGAAATAAAAGTAAATCTGGATGTGAGGAGCTCTGAACCGGGAATCGAACCCGAGAAGGAGTCGAAAGCGAGAGGTCCCGGGTTCGATTCCCGGTTCAGAGCTCCTCACATCCAGATTTACTTTTATTTCTGCGTTTCTATACTGCAATGATATAATGTTAATTAATATATATTTATGTTTATGTAGTTTATTTATTACACACTATGTATATTTATAATATTTTATAGATTGTATTTATAGTAAGTATTGATATAAATTTTTATTTTGTTATTAAACTTGTATAATTATTTGTATGTTCTTCTCTGTGTACATGTGTATGATTATTTCGTTTATGTTACCTTTTCCTATTGTGATGGTTTTGCTGTCAGAAATCTTTGTTTAGAGATAAGCTCGCCAATGTGCATCTTTTTTCACTGTAATTTTGTTTATGTTTATATTTCCGTGTGTGTACAATAAAGAATTTTGCTAATAAAATATTATTCGTTATTTTCGTTGCTGCTTCCAGAATCTATTTATCAAATTCCAGAAATCCTCCGTATCCTCAACCCCATCATTTTCGGGACACCATGATTTCTGGAAAGATGGAAACTTTTAACGTGTACGAAATTCTTTTTCATAAACTTAATTTTTATACTTTTATATTCTATTAAATTATTCAGGTTATGTAAAACGTCAACCTGTACAGGTACGGGTAAAAACAGTTTTGTACCTTTTTTCTCTCAATCTCATAATCACGTGATATTCGGCTGTTATTCCTTTTATAATCGAATCGACATGACTCCAGAGAAAGTTCTGGCACCGTTAAGGAGAGCCGCGGGGCATAAGTAATAAGTACGTAAACACACAACCAGTGGCCAATAATTTGTACAAGCCTAATTGTTCGCAAAACGCTTGCCTAATGACAAAGCGGACATGTAATTGAGACGTCTGTGCCAAAATCTGAACATCTACACTATAATTTACAATCCCCAAAAAATCTCCCCAAAAATTATCTGCTACTGTAAGTTTTTGGACGTAAATAGAGAAGGAAGTAATAGAATAATATTTTTCATTTCCTGCTAGTAAAGTTTTGGAGAGTGAAGTTTTTGCATTGTGTGCATACGCATCCGTGGGAGCAACTACCTGACTCCCGCGGCGCTGTAATTTCTTATAAATCGACATCGAGTGAGATATCCAGAATCACGGGTCCTTCCCCGCCGCCCGCGCATCCGCGGTCTGCGCACACAATAGTACACAACAGCGCACATGATCTAGATTAGTGACGCGCATTGTGTCGCCAAAGGGTTGTGCGCGCGCATTGTGACCAACACAATTGATGAATCCCGCAAACATCTCGATACTGAATTCGTGCGAATTCTATGAATTTCTAAAGAAAATAAACAATATATAACTTTTGACAGCCGTCCTTGCATTGATATTATCGTTGTTTGTGATTTTCGAATTCAAAACACCGATATGAATGAAAAATATGCCTTTGGCAATCTTTTTTTTTTTTTTCATTACTCACATAAAGAAAAAGTGTAATGGAATAAGTCATATATGACTTTTATAAAGTTTTTTCAATATTGATTACCTTCTGCATGATTCGTAACCACTTGTAAATTTTTTTATTCTATTATTATTTCATTAGATTTTACAACCCACAATCATAATTTACGTTTAATTAGAGCTTTCTAGCATGACAACGAGAAAAGGTTACAACAGAAACAATCAAGGACTCCGTTTGAAAAATACTAATAGTTTTTAATAACACACTCACTAGCACAAGACAACCGATAATTAAACAAGTTTTGGAAGGGTTAATAGACATTCTTGGCCATATTTCTTAAGGGCATTTTTGGGTTTTACTAATTTACTCCACCCTAAACCCTTCAACTATCCAAAAGAAGAGCTCCAGCCACGTGCTTACATTTATGACTCTATATTAGCTCTACAAATGAATAGACTTTTTTCGAGTCGATACGATTTCCAAGTCCACTAATGGAGGAATCAAAATATTTTATAGATGTAAACGTTAACACTTTTGTCACCAGAGATCGCCCACACAATGCACAAAAGAACACCGATGGCTGACTTTTTAAAACGTTAGCCTTTATTTGCCGCTAAACTGTCTCGATCGCGGTCGTAAAATATAGATATAAACAAAATATGTACAATAAAACTCTTCAAACTCGCTCCCATTCAAAGCTGATTTAGATCAGAAAAAACTCTACATTTTAGAAAAATGTCGTTCCTTTTTTTTTTCTTGGGCTTTTTTGAGTAACCTGACCACTGTCAATGTTAATTGTGACTTTTGAGCTAAAAAATGGATGAATGGATTCAAGAGGCCTGTATTATAGCACCCAAGGGTTGACATAGTTTGGGAGCGATTTGTCTTACATGTTTCGATTCCATCTTTTAGAAAACACCGTTGTTTCGCACCTTGTCTTCATTATGGCATCCGTATCTTGATCGATCCTATTTTTAATCATTCAAAGAATTAATTTAGACAAGTTGTTTTTGGAAACGATCCACTAAACTTGGAGATGGTATCACAAACTGCAATCCGTTGATCTGAATTGACCGATGACCGTAACTTTGAATAAGAATCTTAAATGTATTTTTGAAGGGGAAAGAAGAAGAGGTAAACTAAGGATCAAATTCAGTATCCATGTTATGGTAAAAGCAGAAGTTGCACGTTACCAAGAAAGTTTTGACTCTGGTCGGAGAACGATTCAAAATGTTACACCGACAAGAGCTTAGCTCTTAGATAATTGATGAATTTATTTAAAATTTTAACGGGTTAACCAAGGTTTTATTTATTTTTATGAGTTCCAGATATTTTAGCGAAATTGCGTAAAACCGTGGTAAGAAGGTCATTAGACTGTTTGGGTTCCCCTTAAGCCCATCCTAGCACCCAAAATAATTGACCAATCGAGATGGCTCTTCCAGACGAAAATTCAGAATGATGCCCTATTTAAACTTACCTCAAAATGTTAAATACAAAAAAAAAACGTTTTAAGTCGAGCACTTGTAGGCGGAAAATTATTTGTATCATTAATTCAATTCACGATGCCAACCAAGTTTTTTTTTTCCTCGATTTGTCCCATTTTCGGACAGAGACCGTATCTAAGAGAGACCGTATCTAAGAGACCGTTTTTTTTATATCAAGTAATCGCCATGTTTTTTTTTTCTCTAACTTGGACGTTAGTGATGCAAAACCGGTGTTCAATTTGATCGTCAGATGACGCGCGATACTCGCCTTACAGCAGGATAAAATATAATTAAATTGTAAGTGTTTAATGGTTTTTAATATACAAAATCAACAAAATTAATATATTTTCGTTATTATTAATATATTTTCGTTCTGAACATGAACTTCCAATTAATTTTATTTTTCTTTTTAAACTGGCCGCTTAAAACCTTATGACCGCCAAACTCCTTACTATCCTAGTAACATAGACACGGATAGTTAAAAAATTAATATATTGTATATATGTAATGGATTTTCATACGAATTTACTGGAAACTTATTGTGATTTACAGGAGACTTGAAATAGCTCTCCAGGACAAAGTACCTACTGGCTTGTTTTTGCAGTGTATAAAATGCACAAGTATAAAAAATACAATATAATTTTTGAGAAAAGTTTCTTACTACATTTTGATGGTCACCAACTCTTATACTATCAAGAACTTTTCATTGTTTAATTTGACTTGAGTTTTTAATATACACAATTTACTATAGAATAATACTTTTATCTTATCTTTGTAACGATTAATTTTTGCCTAAAAATGAACGAGTTACAAAAAATATATAATTAAAAAACGTATATATCATCGACCTCTATGAAAAAGCTACGATTATTCACCTAAATCGTTTTATTGTACTTTAACACAAACCTAGATAAGTACACAATATCAGTACCCATTCCAGTTATACCCTCTTAAATCACCCTGTTACCATTCATCACGGCAAAGACAGTTTTGATATCAAATAAACGCATTTAGATTTACAATGAAAAATACTAAACTTTACACTTATAACTTTGAACTCTATCACGTACAAAATAAGAGTTGGTAATTATGTTGTTTTTAAATATTCGAAGATACTAAACGACGGTGCGAGCATTACAATGTTCATTGTATCTAATTAGATAATGTAATTAAACATCATTCTCGCCTTTGGGTGGTAATACATTTTGAAATGCTTATCCTAAAAGTGTTTTATTTCTTCTTTCTCACGTTTACAAAAATAAAACGAGAGACAAAAGACTAAAAGTACAAATAAAAGTAACTTTTTTCTTGAAAACTAAAATGAACTGAGCAAAAAACCAGGCGGAAGAGGATGGGACCTTCCAATATTAGTTTTATATCTGGCAGAAAAAAGGCTGACACTTTAGAGGGCGATTGTCAATCAGAGAATAATAATAATACAGGGAACCCTTTGAAATATTAGAACCCTTTGAATTGAAAGTAAGTGCAGCACCTGATTCTGCTGCGGAAGCTATTCGCGTACGTGGGAATTTTAGTTTTTGGGTAAAACGTACGACTTTTGACTGGAGTTTCTTTTGTAAATTAACATTTTGGGAATTGTTTTAAGGACTCTGAAAAATCGGAGGCATGCTTTAGTTTAGTATTGAATTAGAAAAAGTTATAAATTAGAAACGGTTATACTTAAGGTGATTGCATCAGTTTTCGTTCCAAAACGCACAACTTATTGTTTTTTTCATCATTTATATCAATGTGACTTATGGCATTACGCGACAATAGTTTAAAGTTAGTAGCTTGTCTAGCAAATTTGTGTTATTTTATATATTACTTTGTAAATGATCCTACACAACAAATTTAAAGCGTGTTTATAGTTGTTGTTTAGGATCATTTACAACGTAATGCATTAAAAAACACAATATTGTTAAAAAACTTTTTGTTTTTTGAGCTTCAAGCGCCTAACTTGATCATACTTTTTACTGGTATATTAGTAACATAATAATGTCAATTTGTTTTTTTTTTATGAATAAACATATTGATGTTTAATGTTTTCTTCATAAAAATAAAGCTATATGTACCACTAACTGTCAAGGGAAAATGTTAAACATGAAGTGTGCAGTGGTATATTCATCAACCACTAAGGTGCTCGCTTCGTTCCGAAATACGTAAAAATTGCATTGAGTGGTATATTAAGTTAGCACCGCACGCTATCGAGATATGCTCATGTAAATAAGGTTTAGTATTAGAAAAAAACTTCATGAGATATCGACCTTATTGTGAGTGGTATATTATTATACTACTTAATACTAAGTACTCGATAAAGGGTTAGGTGAGTATTGGGTAGTTGTCTTCGTTGTTTCGCTATCAACGTTCAATAAAAACGTGGCTATATAACTAAGATCCCCTTATATAATTCATATTTTATATTTTCATATTTATTTATTTGCAGAACATGTGAATTACACAGATGTAGAACAATGGTGTATACATTTTGATCATGTTACCCTGTCAGTTTGCATTTCATATTATGATTTTTCAATGCATGTGCTCGTAAAGGCCCACTTTTTATGCATCAAACCCGAACAGAAAATCGATTATTTAGCCCTAGGGCTTTATTATTATTATTTTTTTTTATTTGTTTGCAATGGTTGGCTAACCTGCAGCCTTTCCTGTGTACCATAGATGTTGTACTTTTTTTCCACTGTTTAACGGCTCTGGATACAATCCTTTTGAGCCAATCATAATTTAAAGTTCACAAGATCATATTTGTTTTCATTTCCTCACACTATGCATTGAAAGACGTAGTATGATACACGGGCGTAAAAGCAATAAATTACCCGGTTACGTTTAAAACACTCGCTACGCTCGTGTTTTAAATCGTCCTCGTAATTTATTCCTTTTCGCCCTAGTAGCATAAACTACTATTGTATTTCATATTATGATTTTACATAATTGTGAAGTATTTATATTTAATTTTTACATTTATATTATTTATATATTATAATTATACATGTTACAAAGCATTTTGATTTAATATTAGATTTTACATTACGTCAAAGGTTAATTGTTTATTAGTTGTTATTGTATTAATTGATCAAAAAAAGCCATTAAAAATGGGTAATTTCAAAGATTTAAATGTCAAAAAAAAACATGTTTTTGCCATTAAATGCAGTTATGTAAAACAGCAGGTTGATTTACCTTATCGTTTAGTAAATAAAATTTAAGTTACAACATTGTGGTTTAAAATTTTTGTTTAAAACTTGTGCTATTTTCGTACTGTTTTTTATAGGACAATGATCGTCTTGAAATTTTGTCCTTGATGAAAAAAACGGTCATGCATATTTTTGTAAACAAAATGCATAAAGTAATTATTTTTGTAGCTTTTTCAGTAATTTTCCTAACTTTATAATACTTGTACAGATAACAACATTTACTTCATGCTTACTTACTCGTTTATGGTGTTACCCGTTATTAGGTCCTTACCTATAAAATTGCCGATTTCTAGTTTGAAGTTCGATATCTTGCGTTTGACTTCGAATTCTAAGTAAAAAATTACATATTAAAGTAAGCACATCGGTTTAAAAAAACCTTTGTTTTCCACCTGTTTAATTTTTCTATTTTATCACTGTGTCTATAACCATGGAAATAATGTTTTTTCAATATGGCACCAATGCTTCTCAGAAAGCACGCAATATCAATTACTTTTATGGACTAGGTACGGCAAATTAAGGCATAGTGCAGTTTTGGTACTATTGCTTCCGTTTTGGAAATAATGATTTCAACAAAGAGCCCCGTGGTGGGTGGACAATCGGAGAATAAAAAAATGATAATGACGAATTGGAACCTAAAGTGGAAGCAGATTCATCTTAAACTACTCGAAGCCTTCAACGTAAGGGACAAAAGTTATTTTTATTTATTTGCGCCAGATTGAGAAAGTAAAGAAACTCGCAAAATGAGCACCGTGTGATCTAGCTGACAGACAATGGCATACAAATGAAGGAATTCTGAATCGAATTGTTACTTGTGATAAAAAGTTGATCCTGTCCCAAGTAGCACCTAAGCGGTATAATAAGCGTTACAAATGCCGTTTAAGAGAGATTTATAACGGCTTAACCATCATAAGCAAGCGCTACAGTAGCGATAGAGAACTTCTCAATCACTTCTATAACACCGAAAAGGGCCCACTTTATACGGGCCTTAACGACACAAAGGCGCGTGAAAAGTGATTGTAGGACCTAAAAGATATATAATAAGTTCTTGTGGCACCTTAATAGAATATGTACATATACAAAGGTGCGTGAAAAGTGATTGTAGGAGTTGAAAGATATACAATAAGTTTTTGTACCACCTTAATAGAATATGCACATATACAAAGGTGCGTGAAAAGCGATTGTAGGAGGTATAAGAAATACAATAAGTTCTTGTACCACCTTAATAGAATTTAAACATGATTGTGACGTGACTGTAACACTGAAATAAATCTCAAATGTTTTTTTATTACATTTTCAATAGCATGAGTGAAAGGAATATATGTTCTTAAATGATTTAAAAGTGATCTCATAAATGTCAATAATGGACGAATAAATATAGGTAATTAATTGGAATGAATTTTCACTCACATAGGTAAAAAACTAGTGCGAGCATCAGGTTACTAACAAAATATGCATTCATTTAGCTAAATATTTATAAACTCGTGGAATTTTTAGTCCTTTATATTATTGAAGTGCAATATTTTTTTTAGGTTAACTTGTAATTTCTTCTCGAATGAGGCATAAGAACTTTTTGTGATTTTATTACAGCATTACATGTAAAATGGGTATGTTTATTTTTTAAATTATGGCCTGAGGTAAGAAAAGTGATCGATTTTTCGACATGATTAATCTCTTTATCAAAAACTGTAATGGCGGCTTGCTACAACTGGCTTAGACGTTTACTATATCCATTTAAACGGTTTAAGAAGTAGAAAGGCGCAAGTGACCACTATTACAACGCTTTGGGATCAACAATCACCGTACTATGGAGTATTTTTACTCTTTTTGGGGTACAGAAGCGCTTGAATTCTTCTTTTTAGCCCTTAAACAGTTACTATGGAGTTCAAGATATAACGTTATACAACGTTGATGATGATGACGACGATGACGATGACGATGACGATGACGAGGAGGATGACGATGACGATGATGATGACGATGAAGATGACGTGACGATGACGATGGCGATGACGATGACGATGACGATGACGATGACAATGACGATGACGATGACGATGACCATGACGATGACGCTGACGCTGACGCTGACGATGACGTTGACGATGACGTTGACAATGACGTTGACGATGACGTTGACGATGACGTTGACGATGACGTTGAAGATGACGATGACGATGACGTTGATGATGACGTTGACGATGACGGTGACGATGATGGTAACGATGACGATGACGTTGAAGATGACGATGAAGATGACGATGACGTTGACGATGATGTTGACGGTGACGGTGACGATGTCGGTGACGATGACGATGACGGTGAAGATGACGATGATGGTGACGATGACGTGACGGTGACTGTCATGACGTCATAGTCATCGTCACCATCACCGTCACCGTCATCATCACCGTACGTCATCGTCATTGTCATCGTCAACGTCATTGTCATCGTCACCGTCACCGTCACCGTCATCGTCACCCTCACCGTCACTCTCACCGTCACCGTCACCGTCATCGTCATCGTCATCGTCATCGTCATCGTCATCGTCATCGTCAACATTATCGTCATCGTCATCGTCACCGTCACTCTCACCGTCACCGTCACCGTCATCGTCATGGTCATCGTCAACATTATCGTCATCGTCATCGTCACCGTCACCGTCACAGTCACCGTCACCATCATCGTCATCGTCATCGTCATCGTCATAGTCATCGTCAACGTCATCGTCATTGTCATCGTCAATGTCAACGTCATCGTCAACGTCATTGTAAACGTCATCATCAACGTCATCGTCAACGTAATCGTCATCGTCATCGTTATCGTCAACGTCATCGTCATCGTCATCGTCATCGTCATCGTCAACGTCTTTGTCAACGTCATCATCACCGTTATCGTCATCGTCAACGTCATCGTCAACGTCATCGTCAACGTCATCGTCAACGTCATCGTCAACGTCATCGTCAACTTCATCGTCAACGTCATCTTCAACGTCATCGTCAACGTAATCGTCATCGTCATCGTCATTGTCAACGTCATCGTCATCGTCATCGTCATCGTCATCGTCTTTGTCATCGTCTTTGTCAACGTCATCATCACCGTTATTGTCATCGTCAGCGTCATCGTCAACGTCATCGTCAACGTCATCGTCAACTTCATCGTCAACGTCATCGTCAACGTCATCGTCACCGTTATCGTCATCGACATCGTCATCATCATCAACAATAAATCGTAATCGGTGAAACAATGATGTCCACAAAATGGCGGATTATTATGTAACTAGGTGATTATTAAACCTCTTGTATAGGCTTAGCAGCGTAAGTTGTGATAAAGAATAGATTACAAACTTTTTTACCCGTACAAGATATCTATAGCGTGCCTAATCCTGTTTGTAGTCATATATTTGAGTTACATTTCTCAATCAACGGTTTTAGGTGCTAATGTTGAGCTACAATACTCTAATACGGTAAAGGTGCTACAAAAGATCTTTACAGATCGGTTCTAACGCTATAGACTAGATACAACTACCATGTAACTGCTTGAGTGTTATATGTGATATTTTTAACTCTTTTGAAGCGCTTTTACCTTACTAATTGCTATTTTAGATCTCATAGTGCTATTTAGTATATTTATAACTCTGCATTGTATCTAAAGCCTGTACAACAACTTAATAACACACCTCTGTTTCTCCAAAGCCGTAATCGTCGCTACTCTACTTCTTCAATACCACCCTTCTCTTAAAGAGATATTACAATCTCTTATATATAGTCTAAGGAATATACAAACTCTCTTCAACCGCTGTTATACAACAAAGAAGCGGTACAGTGCCTTCTTATACTGCTTGTGTGCTACTTGGGATATGACTAGTAGTTCGCCCCGAACTGTGAACTCGCAATTCGATCTTGACCGATTTGGCTCACGTTCGAACTTAAAAATTCTTCGTATCGCATTTACTCGCCTACCAAATTTCATGACGTTCCGATACTTGAGTTATCGTCGGACAAACATATATTCATACATACATGCATACGTACAAACGCCGGATTATTCAAGTAGACTCGGAGAACTTCGTTCGCTTAGCACACTTGTTCAATAATCGGAAGCGTTCAATGCAATAGTTAGATCTGATGAGAAGGCTGTTAAACGATATCCCAAACCCAAATTGAGAAAGTGCACCGCCATTGTTAATTACAGCTTCTTAAAATTTAGCACAACAATTATTCCAGAGATAATATTATCAAGAATTGTAAAAAATTTTGGACAACGGAATCAAATAACCGAGACTTGCCAATTGCGTATGGAAAGTTTATGCCTAAGCATGCTGTTTGAAAAACATATTTCATTGTTTCAGCAAAATAACTTAAAATTATACCGAGATATTTGTAGAAATTGTTGAACAGAGAATTCGGTCGCCTATATAATGTATCATGGCTCTTCCTTCTCTTTGACACATACATTACACGCACTACCTCTTTGCTTTGACATAAACATAACTATCAATGTCAATTTCTCCGACTGCTTTCCATTTGTTTCCAAATTCGGATAACTTTTCACAAGGAAATTTTCAGCTCCGGTAGTGAAAACGCCTTTAAAGATGTCATTGATTTCCGTTCGCAGGATTTTTATTGCAGACGCATATAAATTAACTCCCATTAAAATGACAAGAAACATAAAAAATAATGGACGATACTTCGATTTATTTAACTAATAGTTATCATTTAAAAAAAATATTTTTTTCGATGTAAAAGAAATATCATAGGTAAGTACCTAACACTTAACTTACTTAAGGTGCTGTCTGCCTAAATATTCGTCACGTTCTAACTGTTTTGCATTCCACCCGTATGCTTGTCATTTCCAGTCATGGTTCAGTGGTTTCAAGATAATACTATCTGTATTGCACTTGACTTCACTTGGAAGTCTTCTGGTGTGTACTTTAGATTGTACGTTTTTATGTTTGTCACTTGAGACACAATCTTGCTTAATGATCGGCTGCAGTATTTTTATTTTGCAATTCGTTCAAATAATGGAAGAGAAATAAACAATAGAGCGTGATCGCGCCCTATGAAAGTAGACGGGTTAAATATCTCATAAAATTTCTTTCTAGCTTATAATATTACCCTACCTTTTTGCTTTTGATGTACAGTTTGAGTAAATTAAATTGTAAAAGACTGTAATTTTCCCATTAGCGTAATTTGAGAGGATATTACTTTTGTCACATTGCCTTTAGCCATGTTAAGGAGGGACGGAAACGCTTAAAGCCTCCGACAGTCAAGTTATTTTTTACTATTCTTCTATTTGACCGCTGTCATAATAGAGGATACGCTCCACTTAAGCTTATTTCACTTAATTGAATCCTAGAGCATTAAGCCTCCTTAACCTATAATCCCTTTTATGAGATTCACACCGACTTTTCTTACGTTTTTAAGGGTTATGTCACCCTTAAAACTACCCTTTGTGATTGATTTTTTGTGCACTGGGTAAGTAAAATGAGATTTAACTTTTGCCCTATCGAAATCCATGGTAAATTAATTATGGTCTTGAAATAAGTTCGATTATTAATTTTGTTGCAACCATAATCGTCATTGAAGCTAGAAAAAAAAATGTATCGACAAATGAACATAAAAATCAATTTCTGTACAGTCAATAATGTTCTATAGAACCTAAGACAGTTATTGCTTTTATACCCAGTACAAAACTAGACACAGTAAAGAAAATATATAAACTGATTGTCAGTTTACTGCTTTCCAATAACGCGGTACAAATGTTTAAAATATACAGAAATCAATTTACTATTTGTAGAGTCACGCTGTGACACTTTGGTGTGTAAAGTGTGGTCAAAGTGTTTATCTGTAAACTCATTTCAAACTACGGCTTTATTATAAAGGGAAAAGATCTCCTTAATGTACTTATAGCATAGTTTTTTTCTATGTCTGTAAATCACAGAAGTCAACTCACGCTGCCGCAACAACTTTATTTTAGAATTTGAATATACGCGCATGCGTCTTGACATCTTTATCCTAGCTATATAACACGTTAGGTGCCTAATAAATGTAACTAAGTAATAAACATCGGAGAAATAAATGTAAAATGTAAGTATGGGACCGGTACTTACCCGAATAATTTTTTGCTACTCTAAAAACTTTGGAATGACTGCAAAACCACTTCAATAGTCCTTACGCATTTCGGTACCGACAAATTTGTAAATCTTCAACCGCAATTCTACAAGCAAAAAAACTGAGGAACTGAACGTAAAAAATAATGTAACAAATGATAGAGGAGCATTATATGATTCATTTCATGCGGAAATGACGCTCAAATTGCACATCATAAAAGTGCGTCTTCCGATTACATCGATGGCTACATTGTTAACGGAAGCAAAACTTTTTTGTAACAAAAAATTGTTTTTTTTTTAATTAACAGTTACACCTTTATTATTATTTTTAGTCTGTTTTACGTTTTAGAAGTTACGCTTTTATGTGACTAGATAAATATCAAATATCATTGACCATTCATATGTTTTTAATATGTTATTTGATATTTTATGATTTTGCGGTCAAGAAGCCAAAAATAAAATGTGCAGTTGTTAGTTTCCTATTTATACATTTCTTTCTGAAAAGTTAATTAAAAAAAAAACTCTTTCTAGTCAAATCTAGCTGTATTATTTTGTGCTAAGATATCTGCATTGTTTAATGTCAAAAAATACTAAGAAGTTTCAATAAATTTTCTCTTTATTTATTGTTTTCACATATAAATACGTGGCAGATCTTGAAATATGAGCCTTTTTGGATAAAAAGAAAAAGCTTCCTTATGGTCTTGAAAAATAACTACACTCAGACCGACAATTGGCAACCTTTCGGGCTCATAAATAAACGAAATATATATATTATGACACTTACCGATACTTAGCGTTTTATCGAGGAACTAACGACGCGGATCGGTCGTCCTTTGCACCATCGATCATGGGGCCTTAACTAATAGCTCTACAATACAAAACTTTAAGAAAAACAATACTTAAATTAAATATTTAAAAAATATATCACCAGATTTATTTGACACAAGTAACTGAACTTTAGTAATTTTTACTTAGTCTTGTATTTAGTTTATGATGTAGGTATATATTTTATGCACAGCATTACATCTGTAATGAATGGTTCATAGATAGTAAGACATAAGGTATAATCCACGACTTTTCATTTCGTGTTAGGTAAGATAAAAAAAAAACCATTGTGATATGTCTATGTGCTTATTACGAAACACGTTTCAGTATTATTTTTTTATTTATTAGTTACAGAGGTATTTTGAAAAAAAAATGTAACGCTATGGGCTGAAGAGCTACAATACCTTTGCCTAGCAATAATTAAAAATACTTGCTGTCAATATCAAGTGTCATTAACATTTGATATAATATAATTATAGGCTCTATGGCAGAGGTTGGCAACCGGCGGCCCGTGAACCACTTCGGTGCGGCCCTCAAAGTTCCCAATCGCTGCATGATAACTGTGTTTGGTTGTACATATTTGTGTGAGCAAGCATAGTTCTCAGTAAACGGATGCACATTTAGACCTAATACTGCGCATTTCCACGTCTAAAATGCAAGTCAAATGCAGTCGCAAAAATCACATTAGATTTCAATAATAAATTGTGTTTTTAACTACAATAAATATGACACGAAATTTAGTAATGCGTTATTTACTATATGCGGCCCCTGCTGATCCTCTGGTAACATTTGTGGCCCTCCTATGTCACAAGGTTGCCGACCCCTGTTCAATGGTATGGTATATAATTTGTATATTATACTACTTTGTTTACTTGATTTGCGTTATAAAAACTTAATTAACAAAAATAATTTTGATCTAAACTAAATATATAAAATAAGAAAAAAAATTACAAACTAAACCCACGTATCTAAAACAAAAAGTTTTAATTAAAGCGTTTACCGAAAAAATTATATTCTGTTATTTTTGTACGTAAATACGTACAATGTATTTATATATAATTCCGGACAACATCAATCAATAAAATCTAAAATAAAACATTGAAAGAATAGATTTCACCATACTATTGTTTCCTCTTTGAATATTCTCTGTCAACAATTAACAACTAGTTTATATGACTGAATAAAAGATAAAACAGCGATTTAGTTGAAGTCAATGAAATAAACCAAACCGAAAGTTTTCATTGTTATCGCGTCGAAACAATCAATAGAAACAAAGAAATCGAAAGTAAACAATTAATTATAAGTTTCCAAATGAATAACCCCGTTGAAAGCCGGTTTGAATTGAAAATAATAGGAGATTAAATTTAACAATCGGGTTAAAGTTAAGCTCGTTTGGACAACAAGTTGAGCGAAATCAGCAAACAATAGACACAATTGTGCGGGAGATCAGACCTAATAGAAAAGATGCAATCGCAAAATCTCGTGAAGATAGAAAAAGATAACAGAAACACAAACAAGCTCCTACTTATTCATGTATTTGTGTTAATATTACCTTTACTCATTGTTGCCTTAGCTAGTAAAAAATCCTTAGAAAGCACTCGTGCCGTAGTTTGACCGCAAAGTATTAAATTACAAAAAACATCTACCTACATGCCATTTTTTTTCGATTTTATTTTTCCCAACACTAGTACTACATTTTATGCTGATCGTCAACATTTTTCAGAAAGCACGGAACAACAAAAAAACAAAAAGCCCACGTGCCCCAAATAATAAGATTAACAACACAAAACTGTTTCGGAATCGAATCTGATTCAATTTAATGGTTTCCGGAATTTGCCAAAACCATTTTGCCCTTAAATACATTAATTCAAGCGCTTTTTGCTCAACAACCAACAAAACGGAAGCTTTTCGAAATCAACTAAGGATTAACATTTTATCCCGAAGAGCTAATGGTAAACCACGTAGTATTTTGAGCCTTACTACTTTGTATAATTTTGCCATAAAAGATCAAAGTAATAATTATTTTTTAATTACTTGCGCTTTTTGTAAACTACTCCTCCACGATTAATCCGGAAAACTTGACTATAATCGTAAATTTCAATCTGTATTTTGTTATAAATCGTGCGCCTACGCAAGTGGGAACGATTTGGTGGAGGCTTTTCTGTTCCTTTATCAGTGTCCCTTAATTCGCACATGTAAATGTATTTAGCTCCCACCTCCTTATCGTTCTGAACACCATTAATCTTGTATAACAATGTACGGGTGCTGAGCTGATGGCTTAATTAAGCTCTTTGGAAGTCACACTCTGCAGTGAGAAATAAAATCAGGAGTTTTTGCTTTATTTATCATCTTTATTCAATTACCTCTATCTATTTCTACGCCAAAGAGATAAAGTTTTATGGACTTGAAGGCACATTTGATTAGATACGGTTAAAGTTAATTTAAACTTATTGAAATTCGAGCGATAAATAACGTAGTCGTATAAGTACGCCCATCGTGCTTTTTGAACAAAAGCTGTCTTTCAGATATTTTCTTCCTATATGTAATTTTAAGTACCGTTCACAATATAAGTTTAACAAAGATATCAGTTTTTAATAAACAACAACTTTGTAATATTATTTTAAAGTTTTTATTATTAAATGTAATTTATTTTACAATCTTATTTTCTCTCCAAATAACACGACATAAATTTCATACTCGTAATTTCACAAGCCTTTATATTTATAAAACTTAATGAATATGTGTATCGGTTAGTAATATATAATATAAATAGGAAATGACTAGAAAACAGACACTATACAAAAATAAGTTTTCCTACTTGTGTTGCCACCAAGATATAGCATCTAATAACTCATCATCACCCATGGGGCTAGGCTGCTCTCCATGTGCTGGGTAGCCGCAATTTAAGTAGCCGTGTCCTGATGAATAAGCTGAAGACACTCCTGAAGAGCACTCAGAGTTGACTGGTGAGGGCACTGGTGAAGGCACTGACTCGGAATAAGGCGAAACTCTTCCAGCAAAGACTCCTTCGTCGACTTCAGAAGCAAACGAAGTCTCCATTGCAACTTGCGTGTGATTTTCATGAGTGTATCCTAGCGGTGCATCGGTTTCTTCGACTAGCCTTCCCAAGTGCCGAATATATTCGACAACCATTTTCAAAGTGTCAACTTTACTGAGTTTCTTCCCTGAGCCGCGACGTGATCCTCCGGATAATGCAGCGATGACGGCCGCTGGAAGGCGCTTGCGCAGCGCGTTAAATCCATCGTTCACTTGTTTCACACGGTTCCTCTCGCGAGCATTGCGCCTCGCGATTGAAACTGCCTGAGCACCCACGTAGGGGGAACTTTTGTAGTTGTACTTCCTTCGATCCACATTCAAATCCAACACAAGGCTCTTTCTGTCAGGAGCGGGAGCTATCTGCACCATTTTCGGCATCTCATTTAGCGGACGTTGCGAGACGAAGTATTCCGAAGGTTTGATCGACTTCATATCGTGAAGCATTGTAGAAACAGACGTGCGTTCGAGGAGACGATAGGGTTGGTACTGTGGACACAGACTGTCACGACTCACGGACGTTAATCAGGCCAGGTAAAAGAGAGCTTTGGGAGCTTACGCAAGAACGTTCTCTAAGGCGGACGATATAATGAATGGGAGCTTTGGGCGCCCGCGCCGCATTTTATGGGCGCATCCTAGCCAAAAAAATCTAAGCCCCTCACTCCTGCGCTATTTTATAAATATTTTCTTTTGTTAGGTCGGTACCTACCTGGTGCGCCCCTTTATATCCGAGACGAAGTTCTAATGATTTTTATTGACCGCTCCACAATTATTTATTGGCGATATAATATTCAGTACGCAGTCATTGCACTACACTTTATTGCTTATTAAATTTTTAATGATGTTATTTGTATATGTATCTAATAGTAGTTTATGCTACAAGGGCGCAAAGGAATAAATTACGAGGACGATTTAAAACACGAGCGTAGCGAGTGTTTTAAACGTAACCGAGCAATTTATTGCTTTTACGCCCGTTTATCATACTACATTTTTCAATGCATAGTGTGAGGAAATGAAAACAAATATAATCTTGTGAACTTTAAATTATAATTGGCTCAAAAGGACTGTATCCAGAGCCGTTAAACAGTGGAAAAATAAGTATAACGTCTATGGTACACAGGAAAGGCTGCAGGTTAGCCAACCATTGTAAACAAATTTAAAAAAAATAATAATAAAGCCCTAGGGCAAAATAATCGACTTTTTGTTCGGTTTTGATGCATAAAAAGTGGGCCTTTACGAGCACATGCATTGAAAAAAAAATTTGGCTTACTTTCGTAAGTACAATTAATGAAAAGCTTATAAAAGTTCATTAACGTGTTTATATATTTATATCCTTACCCTTCATATTGTATTTAGCTATATGTTATTCAATTTGAAATTCATGGAAATGACATGAAGTTTTAAGACTAGCTATAAGGGCTACATTAATACAATAATTACAATAATTAATTAATATATTATCTTCTAGAAAAAAACTCAAAAAAAGATTACAAAGAAATACTTCTTAAATAATAAACAGAATTATTCCTCATCGTAATCCTTTTGATACTAAAATAGTATGTTACATGCCTTACTTAATTTCCATTACGACTTCCATTACCAGGAATTTAATTGGTATGGTCTTCTTAGTAGACAACGACTGTACTTATTGGCACAGTAATGGAACTGTCAAACCAAGTCTACTTGTCTATAATCTCCTGAATAAGTTTATTTTATTACGAATGGTTGCAGGTTGAATTTCATTTAGGGACACGAAATAGACAAGTAGAGACCCCATAGTGATACCTACATAATACGCAATTGGAAATTTATTACGGTCACTAAAATAAACCTTACAACGGGCACGCTTTATTTAGTAACAAGGGAGACCATGGCCAATAGAAATACCTACAACAAAATAACCATCCCCCTTATGCTCATAGAAGCAAAGTTTAAATTTGATCAACATTATTTTGCTACGCTGTAAAGCTCGCGCTCTGGGCGGTAATGATTTCACTGAATTCTGAAAAAAACTATTGCCTTAATTTAGAACTAATGTCAAGCCTTCGTATTTTACACGAATATGGCATTGTTGCTTGAAAGGCCATCACTGCCATGGGTATTGTGCAGTAAAAAGATTACACAAGGAATGTGGGCCAGGCCATTGAGAAAAGAATAATGAAGAAGCTTTCAATCATCCATTGAGGGAGGCGCTAAACGTGATTTTAATAGACTCGATGTCGCCTTTCGAAAGGACTTGATGGTTTTGTTCAATCGACTTGAAATTGAGTTACCTGGGTAGTGGCATTGTCTCTGAAGGATGCTACAGTATGTACATTGAAAAATATAAACTTGACATTGACAGTTTTTGAATACTCATAGTTTTTGTAAAAACAGTAAAATACTAAAGTAAAGAGAAGAAAAAATGTTTTAAATTTATAAAAAATTGGTGACTTGTTAAAAATGACATTATTGATTTTAAATAAAGAACAGAAAAAGAAAAGTCGAATACACTAAGATAAACCTTAAATCAATTCAATACATGATTAGCTCAAGCCTGTAGCTCAGGGGTAGTACGCTGGCCTTTCAATCTTTAGACCTAGGTTCGATCCCCGGTCGGGCATGCACCAAAGAGTTTTTCGGAATTTATGTGCATAGTATTTAAAAAAATATATAATAGAAATAAATTTCTATTGTTTGAACACTGTGCAATTTATCCATCACAAGGAGATATTAATTAACATTATATCATTGCAGTATAGACACGTAGAAAGAAAAGTAAATCTGGATGTGAAGATTCAGATCCCAGTTCAGAGCTCCTCACATCCAGATTTACTTTTCTTTCTGCGTTTCTATACTGCAATGATATAATGTTAATACATAGTATTTTTTATTACTTACCACTTTCTGAACGGTGAAGGAAAACATCGTTAGAAAATCTGCATGCCCTATAAAGCTTGTATTTGTGCCCAAAGTACGTAAGTTTGGGACGTAATAATCGTCGGTAAAACGCGGTTGTACCGAGTTTGACTGTAACTTGCATTTCACATTTCACACTCGAAACACCTCTGACACCCCCTTGGGGATTCGTGTCGTGACGATATATTTTTATTTTACATATTCACTTTTATCATTAATATTTTTAACCAAATACCATAGAAAAAAAACAATTACAGCCACAATTACAGTCATATAACTTCTCACATCATGCTATCAAGCCCATGACCCATCCATCATGCGCCAAAAAATTTCTTTCCTTCAAGGGAGCTCGCATAATAATATCTAAAATACTTGCAAATTTCGTTCAACTCTATTATAAAGTAACCAAAAATGAATTTCGGTTATCTTTCAGTCTTTGGATATTTTTGCAAGCCTACAGACATTGTGGGAGTGATACAGTCGCGAACAAAAGTGGTCGCACAAAAGCGCCACGGGCGAGCTACAATACGATCGTCAAATAACATTTAGCCAGCCCACACCTTAGAAATTCGCGAAATAGAGACATCACCACAATGATGAAGAAGTAGGACCCATAAAGCGATAATTACAACCTTTGTGTACCACTGTACATGTAGCTATAAAACGACGGCAACAATACCTTGTATATGGCGTTTTTAGAAGGTTGTATGGAAATACTTATTGATTGAGTATCTAATATTAAAATTTACTTTTTATCTGCTTATGTAATTTCTAATTCATTCTTGTAAATGTGTTTTTTTTTTACATCATTATAATAATTATTTTCATTATGACTTATTTTTAAATTTTTCCCTCGATAATAATCAAGTTAAGCATAAGTTCAAAAACAAAGTCTAGCCGTGTTAATAAGCGTGCATTCTAAAGATCTTTTGATTCAACAAAGCAATGACCAACGAACCTCCCGCAAATTAATTCTTATTTGATTTTATAATAAAGCAATAAGTTCATGATTAAACTACATTCCTTAAGGTGGTTGCGTCAGTTTTCGATTCCAAACGCACAGCTTATTATTGTTTTCATTATTTTTGAAGAAAAAATATTACATACGTGATTTAATGTTATTTAAACTTTTCTCACAGGTGGAAGAGCTGATGCCGGGCTCGACTGTGGAGGTACCACCATTTACTTGGAGACCCCCTCGAAGTAATTCGGGGGAGAGTAAGAGGACAGCTCACAGGCAAAAAACCAGGAGGCCCACCATGCCTGGGACTGATGGATGGCAGTATATACAGACTGGTGACGGGAAGCGGCGTCACTAGTGCGAGGGTTCCGGCACCGCGCTCACCTACCCGCCTGCCCAGCGTATGTGAGTATGGGCAATTCTTCCAGGATGACCGCCGGGAGTGGCAAAGTCCTGGAAAGACTTATGTCCAGCAGTAGATGAACTAGGCTGATGGATGATGGATGATAAGCTTTTCTAGCAAAGTTGTGTTATTTTATATGTTACTTTGTTAATGATCCTGCACAACAACTTTAAAGCGTGTTAATAGTTGTTGTGTGAGATCATGTACAACGTAATGAATTAAAGAACACAATATTGCTAAAACAGCCTAATTGACCTAAAACCATTGTCGCGTATTGCAATAAATCACATTTATTTAATACTTTCTATTCAAAATAAGAATAGCATCCATAAATTGTGCGTTTGGGAATGAGACTTCACGCAACCACCTTGAATGAAAACCCAGCAAAAGGTCTGTCAACCGCGTTTACCTGCAACTAATAACTGTGTGAACATCTGCATTCGTAATAAAATAAACTTATTCAGGAGATTATAGACAAGTAGACTTGGTTTGACAGTTCCATTACTGTGCCAATAAGTACAGTCGTTGTCTACTAAGAAGACCATACCAATTAAATTCCTGGTAATGGAAGTCGTAATGGAAATTAAGTAAGGCATGTAACATACCATTTTGGTATCAAAAGGATTACCATGGGGAATAATTCTGTTTATTATTTAAGAAGTATTTCTTTGTAATCTTTTTTTGAGCTTTTTTCTTAGAAGATAATATATTAATTTATAATGTAATTAATGTATTAATGTAATTAACATTTAGTGTAATGAATGTATTAATGTAATTAATGTATTCATTACATAAATTAATATATCTAAGCAATGTCTTACATATACAAATCATAATAAACGAGCAAGTTGAATAATCATTCTGTTTACGCTATAAAAGTTTAGATAAATGTAGTAAAGTTCATTCACTCAAATAGTTTGCAAGCTTTGATATGCCGACACAAACGGGCTTTCAAAGACACTGTGTGTGATTTGTGTGTAAACACCCGCACTGTGCACATTTGAGAGGTTTCTTTTTTTCATTCGTAATTGGTTCGTTGCGCCTTATTCATTTTAACATAGCATCCAAAACAGCGTGCAGCTGTATTACAAACCATTTGAGTTAACCATTAATACAATCCCACAAATATTATAAATGCGAAAGTTTGGATGGATGGATGTTTGTTACTCTTTCACTCCGTAACTACTGAACCTATTGAGTTGAAACTTTGCACAAATGTAGTTCTAAACTTGTAATAGGACATAAGCTACTTTTTATCCGATAAATTGGTTCCCATGGGATGGCAATAGGGTGTAAATTTCCTATAGAAAAGTGATATAATATTACTCCTTCACGCCGTAACTAATAATCTGATTGGGCTGAAACTTAGACCCGGAATAGGATATAGGCTACTTTTTATTACATAAATCAGTTCCTATGGGAACAAGAAATTGTGTCGTTCAGAGACGCGGCTCGGCCTTCAGCCTCGCCAAACATACTATAATAGGGGATTATATCAGTTATCAAAGACCGCCAAGACACATTAGGAAAGTATTAATTCAGAAAACAAAAAATAGTGTCGAAAACTTACAACATAGTAAGTAAACGCATAGACATAATATTACTTTGCTTTTTAAGGCTTTTACATGCACCTGTCAAAACTTATGACAATTATATTAAAATAGTTTTACATGTAATGAAATATTTTCTAAGATGAAATCATACCTTGTACTTAATAAACAATCTGCTGTATTGTATATTTGTTTGATAAGGGACAAAAGTAATAAAACGTCGCACGTTAATTTATAGGTTTAAAAATAAAGAGGGCTAATAAGTTTTACGTATAACATATTACTATTACTTAAAATAGGAAATAACAGATTAAATGTAAACAAAACACATCAGGGGGTAGGCATCCTGTTAGTATTTAAAAAATACTTCTTCCATCAGAGCTTCAGAAATATCACACGGCGCACCGCTTTCATGATCCTCAACAACTCTGGCAAATATTTATAAACCGATTATTGCAATACGCGCTGATATCGACATTATGCGCGGTGGTCCGACTCCTGCACTGAAGGAGTATACCCCAATAAATGAGGCACGTAACGTAGTGGAAATAAGGTCGCTTATTGATTGGCTTACGTTTCATATGTCGGTTGAGCGGTGCGGTTTTGTTCGATAAAGTTGCGAGTTTAATTACTTTCTGAACTGGAAGCGAAGGCTAAACTTGAAAGAAACCGCCCGCGCCACGCGACTGTTTTCCATTATTCCTGTGAACATCCTTTTATTTTAACATTCAGTAGTTGGGAACACGATTCCTATATAAATTCTGATAGATTATATAAAAAAAAAAATATAATATTTGCAACCCAAGTCGACCAGCGGGTCTACCGCGTAATTCTAATTTTCATCAACATCAACTTGAGATTGAAATTTGACGTGCGTGCGACGATGCCCGCCTAACATGCCATCTCTTTTGCACGCGTTGAATTTCGCATGCATTTGCTTGAAGTTGATACAAATGAGAATTACGCGGTAGAGCCCCTGGTTATGATCATAATAAAAGTATATACATATACATATCAAATTTTTATATCCCATAGTTATGCAAAAGAGATGGCATGTTAGGCGGGCGTCGTCGCACCCACGTTAAATTTCAATCTCAAGTTGATGTTGATGAAAATGAGGATTACGCGGTAGAGCCCCTGATTGAATAAAATTATATTGTTTCTTAGTTTGCGTCTGTAGTAATTCGGTTGTTTTTAGGGTTCCGTACCCAAAAGGCAAATTTGAGTCCTATAATGTAACTTCGCTGTCCGTCTGTCCGTCTGTCTGTATGTCACTGGTCTCTAGCTCTTAGACGGAATGAGATAGAAACCTGAAATTTTTATATGTTGTGTAAAATGTAGACCCAAAACTGAATTTTAAAATGTAATTAAATTATTTTTCAGAGAGGGCCTCATACATGAAAATGAAACAAAAAAATGATTTTTTCTCTAGCATGTGGGTGTCATTGTCAAGAAGAGTATAAATATATATTTTATTCTTTTTCATCTTTTATCTTTTTAGATCAGTTTTGTTACGGGGTCTATCTCAAAGGCCAAAGCAGTTAGGAATTTAAAATTTCTATATATTATGTACCATATGCTTTATTCAAACAATTAACAATATTAAAAACGCCTATTTATAATGTAGTTTTAGGGATACGTCCCCGAATACTCAACCAACTTAATTTTGCAGTTTTTATATCTAACAGAATTAGAGCATTACCTGAAATTAAATAAATATCTAGTTTTAAATAATTGGTCATATCTACGGAACCCTAGAAGAGCGAGGCCTGACTCGCACTTGGCCGGTTTTATTTTAATTTTAATGTGCAATTTTTGTCTGCTTTTTGGAATAAATAGATCAATTTGGGCATGTAATTCCCATAGCTTAATTTTTAAAAGATTTTATTTTTAATTTTTTTCGGAGAATTTATGTCATTTTAGGACAAGGTTTTCATTATTTTGCTATATATATTGACCATTATTTTTTTATGATTTTTTAAAGAATTGTCCGATGACCTTGTCACTTGAGAATTTTAGACATTATACTGATTGTGATGTGTGATAGCTTATAAAAAAAGTGGTCTGTCTCTGTCTGTCTACTCATCTGTCATCTAGCTGTCAAATTAGTCTGAAGCAAATTATTATAAATTTATCTTGATAGCAAAGGACACATTTCTAAACAGCCATTAATCAAGTGACGTCACACAAGGGCAAATGTAAGTTGCAGCCTTTTCGTAAAAATATTCATCATCTTGAGGTTTTTTTAACCAAAATTTCGAAAATACGGCTTATTAAACCTAAATCTCGAAATGGTTTTCGAATTAACACACCTTAAAATAATTTAATCTATGCCAACTCCAATTATACGTATTATCGTGCTTTTAAGCTAATTTTTTAAGGATTTTATAAGGATTTAAGTACTTACAGGAAGTGACGTAATCATAAATTAGGTTGAATGGTCGAATCCTTGTCAGACTTAAAGATGCGTTCAAGAAATATTTTTTTTCGTATTGAAATGTGTGATGATGACGTCTCTGAAGGTCGAATGAAAGACATCACTTTTTAGGATTCCGTACCCAAAGGGTACCAACGGGACCCTATTACTAAGACTCCACTGTCCGTCTGTCTGTCCGTTTGTCTGTCCGTCTGTCAGTAGGCTGTATCTCATGAACCGTGATAGTAAGACAGTTGAAATTTTCACAGATGATGTATTTCTGTTGCCGCTATAACAACAAATACTAAAAACAGAATAAAATTAATATATCAGGGGGCTCTTATACAACAAACGTGACTTTTATGCCGTTTTTATAGATAATGGTACGTAACCCTTCGTGCGCGAGTCCGACTCGCACTTGGCCGGTTTTTCATAATATTCTATTAATAAAGAATATGCATGCTTATTTTAATATTTGCGTACTAGAAACGGTTAAGGAAAGCGATTCCTCAAAACCGTTTTCAAATCGTAAATATTGACGAAAAAAAGAAAATACGATAGACACAATCGATTCAGTTGTTATATTTGCATGAACGCATGTCATGTTTGTTTTGTATTTTCGTGAAAATTTTATAGTGACCCATTAAGGCGCTACGGAAATAAAATCGACACTTTAAGGACTTGCATATCTACTTTAGTAAATAATGTATTATTTTGATAAAATAGTATATTATTTTTGGATTCTTTTTCTAGGGATCTGTTAAAACAGAAACGCGATTGGAGAAATTTGGGTCGATAGAAATATTTATTGAAATGAGGTCCTTTTCGACATCAATTCTCCTGGTTTGACAATTTAGAATGACATATAGACTACAACTATATTTTATTAGAAGGGTTTTAACGGTATCTAGGACCAGCGGGCCTATTATGTATCTCTAGTTGCCAACTGAACAGGGTGCCTATTATCAAAAACATAGATATAGTATTGAATTCCGATTGTCTAAGGACATGTTCGCATTTGAAGTGACGACACAGTTCGTAAATAGTTCAATACCCACTAAAGGCAATTTTGAAAGTTCAGTTTTTATCTATGTTTTTGACGATAGGCACCCTGTTCAGTTGGCAACCTAAGATACAGAATAGGGGGGCTGGTTAAACGAAATTTTGATAGCAACTTTATTACATTTTATATTAATAAAAAACCGACTTTTTGCTACTTTTTTACGAGTCCGTCCCTTTCGCACTGAGGATTTTTTCGCATATCGAGTAACAGGGACGCTAAAATTTTTAAATATCGCCTTAACGAAAGTTTCACAAAGGTTACAACAGAAAGTAAGGAGCGCAAAAGAACCGCGTAACATGACAGATGCAAGCCTGGCAAGCAAGCAATATTATTGAGGATTGTTTGCCAAGTAAAGTGTTTGGCGCAAGCCACGCCGATTCACCGATAGGCACACCTTGCCAACATGTGCACTGCAATCCTTTCGCACATCTGCCCTACCGATCTTGCACTGATTTTATGTATGAATAATATGACGAATTATTGTGAGCCTTTCATCCCAGTTACCACCTTTCCGGATGCTCTTCGACAGCGGATGTTCATATTGATATGAAATGTGTTGCTAATAGGAACAATATTTTTTATTCATACATAAAACTACGACATTTATCCCTGAAGGGGTGTCAAAATACGTACACCCTAAATTTCACCGATGATTTTTACGTCCCAACTTTACAGAGGCTGGGCCTTATCGCCGTACTTCGCGCACAAATATTAGGTCTTTACATATGAAATTGACGTTTTCTATAGAGAATTTGAAGGATACTTAATTTTCAGTACTAACACTTGTGCATTTTTTTTAGGAATGACAAATCCAAATTATGTAGTTTCTTTTCTGTATGAATGATACAACATTAATTTAATGTAATTAATTTAATTTTGGAAAAGTGTCGGCTCTAAAAAATTATTACAAATCTTATCATGGGAATGGATGGCATTTAGAACGAACTGTTTTTGAAATTTTAATTTTGGTCATCAAACTGACAATAAAAACAATATTTAATACGTAGATGTAAAACCTTGAAATCAACTTTCAAACAAAAACAAATAATGGAAATAGCTATTGAATTACAGGAATTATGAACTCATGAATCTGTAAGAAAATTTCGGCAATTTCATATGTAAAGACCTATTATACAAACTAACTATGCACATAAATCCGATAAACTCTAGGTTGAGATCGTCGTCTCGTACAGACTGAGCTGATAATGCTTTTTTAGGGTTCCGTACCGAAGGGTGGCAAACGGGAACCTATTACCACAAAATAGATACGACCAGAAGGCCAACTCGACGATGAAGCGAAAACAGACGCACACATGCATAGCCGCGTACGTATGATGATCTCGGCAGAATTTCGTATTGGCATTCGACCGAGTATCTCCGAGATCGTCGTACGTACGCGTCTATGTGTGCGTGCGCCTGTTTTAGCTAGTTATGCTGAGTAAACCTTCTATAAGTGGTTATTTTGTGCTATTACTAAGTCACAGCGAGTTGAAATTTTCACAAAATACGTGTTACTATGGCATCTATCACGACAAATAATAAAAATTTTAAAAAATTACTTATCGAGAAACCTCGAAAAAGTAGCATTTTTAACGATAATTGTTTCTGCTTTATCTTAAAAACGGTGATACATACAACTTTTAAATTTAATCAATTGTTTGTATTGATGATATAGCTACTGTTTGATGCAAAATAACCTGACATCATCATTATAGAATCTATCCTAGGCAAGTTATCAGATTAACCACGGTCAAAATCCTGCTCCATTATTAATTTTACCACTCGAAAACGCTTCAAACGACCGATTCTCTACGTACAACAGACCACACTAAGGCGAAAATGACGTCACGAACTCACTGACTTGTCGGAACCGAGGTTTGAAGTTTAGAGTGCGGCGCGATGTTTTCATTTGTTTTCATATTGTAATAACTCCGGATATACTTGTCGTATTGACTTGAAATAAAAACTGGTGTTTAAGTAGAAGTTCACTCAGTGATTGTGTGATGTCGAAATTGTGATTAATTTGTTGTTTTCTACGCTTATTGTTGATGTTGCATCTATATTGTTATTATTTACCAAAATTTTTGAAGAGTTCCATACCCATATTTTGTGCGTGAGTCCGAATCGCACTTGGCTGGTTTTTTATTCATACTTCCAAAGTTATTTGCGATAGCATCGTCAGTTTGTAGACACACTCGTTTATTGTAAATTAGTAAATACCGCGATTCGTTTTTGCAAAAGACACACAGCAAAAATGAATCTTTTAAAAGCATTCAAATTGTATTAAGTTGTTAAGTTGAATAGCAGTGTGCCACCTATCAATCCTCCATGGGGGGATCTATTTAATAATGTTACACGGATGACACTGCGCAGAGTGCGCAGCTAAAATGTCATTGTTGTGCAACACACTGCCCCTTCAATGACATATTAGCCTTAAAATGGCCTCTTCACCCATTGTGTACACATGTTTGTGGTATCCATTGAAAGGTACTGAGACTTTTTAACTAAAAAAATATGCTTTTATAAATTTCAAATCATCTTGTGTGGTAAATTAACCTTTAATAGGTTTTATGACTGCTGTTTAATGAAGAAAAAGAGACTATAAAATTAGTTTTTAATGGTAAGAAAGTATAAAATAGGTAGTTTTATTAATATTTATCCATTTTCTACGATCTGTGGCATATCCAACTGCGCGAACTGTATTATATTATTTAAATTTAGGTCTCATAAAATAAAATATTACAACTTATTTTAAATTTGATAACGGCTGTTAGTCATTTAATGATTTAGAAGCAAACAAAAATATTTATTACATAATTATAACTTTATTAAAAAATAAATAATATTGTAACATAACTCATTGTTTAAAGACTGTCATTAGAGCATTACTGGTGTTTAAAGCTATTAAAAATATCGTTTAACGCAGTTTATTTCACTAAAAGTCGTTTAAGACTGTTTGGTCGAGGAGGAGGTCCTGAAAAATTACCTTTTTTCTTCACCTCCACAATTCTACGAATATTTCTCGCTTCTGTGTCATGAAATCCATTGCAATGAATTTTAGCTTTAATGTATAACACTTTTAAAACCAACCCCCTACTTAATTAACCTGCTATCTCATAATTTTATAACTGGTCTACCAATCTACAAACTATCCCCGAAATACTTACATTAATTTCATAGATTTGACACAATGTCAAATGACTAACAAAACTATGACAGAAATATTTTTTTTATGATTGATCACTTGGCTATTTATCCATCGCAAGGAGATATAAATTAACATTATATCATTGCACTATGGAAACGCAGAAAGAAAAGTAAATCTGGATGTGAGGAGCTCTGAACCGGGATTCGAAACCGGGACCTCTCGTTTTCGTTTCTATATATAATATTTATTTAAATGACTAACACTTCTGTAAAAAGATAGTTACTTAGTATAATACAAATAAATGTATGTTGATATTTTTTATTTCAAATATTTGAGTGCAGCATAAAAAATCACGCTTAATAGATAACTCTCATTATGAACTAATTGAACGTAATGTATTATTAATTCAAATCTTTTGAACCTTTCATTAAAAATTGTAATTTGTTTAACTGCTCAGTACATGGGAGGTCCAAATTCTTCTTTTAACGTAACATTTAAAATGTTGACCACAAAATTTAAATGAAAGACGAAGCGTAGAAATCTGCCTCATTTGTAGGGTTGAAGAGTCTACTGTTACAGAAGGAAGATCATATTATTTGATGAACCGTGACAATTTATTACCTAATCGGGTTTTAAGCCGAATTTTAAGGCGTAAGGGAAAAAAAAACATTTATCTTTTAACCCTTTCACACGCACTTTATACAAATTTAACTCGTCCATAAAAGAATAGTAACTTTTTTCAGCACAATTAAAATTTACCACTTATTTCTTTCGAAAAGTAAGACTAAAAAAAATACACCCGTAACATCGAATTTTTAAAAAGAGAAGCGTTAAGCAAGTAAGCAATTTCACAGGGTTTTAAATTAAGATGTCAAAATCTTTTAAATTGGATATTGTTTTCACACCATCAAATACAGCAACCGATACGCCAATTAAGAAAATCGGCTGCCTCCACAAATCTTGCGCGTTGTTGGTTTATGTAAGATGAGTGATGAGGCGCGATATATCGGAGAGGAAGCAGGCTATTGTTCCAAAATTTGGCATCGATATTTTTAAATTGTTTTTGTTTTGTGTGTTTACAACTTTACAGTGTTAAAAATGTGCAGGTCAAATATACATCTATTTATAGTTAAAATAACGCTTTTAATAATTATAAAAGCAAATAAAATTGTATATGTAGGTATAACAAGACGTGGTATAGACTCAGCATTTTGAAATATATTGTAATGTAAAGATTTGCTTGGATATAACTCATATCAAAAGTTGATAGATTATGTATCTATATTGACGAAATAGATAAAAACAGCTAAGACTAACTTTGATTTATGCGAGGAAAACTCGACGTTTCGGTCAACTTCATCAGGCTTCGCGTGTACCTATATTGTTTAAATATTTGTGAGGCCTCTGTATATTGCTTGTTTTTCATGATCATATTAAGATATAAATATTCATATTCTGTAATTCATTACAAGTACATTTCAATGGAGATTGTTTCATTAAAGAACAGCTACCATCCCATTTCATTTCAATAATCAGTAGGAAAGTAATAAATACTTGATATACTTTTACATAAAACATGCACTTTTAAGGATCGATTCTCCGTTTATGTTACAAAATGTTAAGGAATAATTATGACGGCCAAAACACAACTTCTAGCTAAGACAACTTTTAACAATTTGCTATATGCATAAACATATACGTAGCTTTAAAATTATTGGATTTGTCATAAGCGTCATATTAGATTACTTTAGGAATTTAGGTTACGACTATGGAAAAGTCAATTGTTTTATAGCTGAATAATATCATTAAAATATTGTAGATGCTAGTGATTGTTGGCACTTGGTGGAATTTATAAAACATTGCTTAAAAAAACAATTGTACTTATCCACATATACAGTAAAATGTATTATACCCGACCGGTTTTGCTATAAAGCATTTTCTAGGGCCTTTTACAAATCCTAACTAACAAAGAAAATAATTTTATTCTACAACCATGTCTAAAAATGACGTGCAATAAATGAGAATTGAGAATTATTGCACGTCATTCTTAGACGTGGTTGTAGTATAAAATATTTTCTTTGTTAGTTAGGATTTGTAAAAGGCCCTAGAAAATGCTTTACAGCGAAACCGGTCGGGTATAATAAATTTAACTGTATATGTGGATAAGTACAAGTGTTTTTTTTAAGCAATATCATTAAAAATATGTTTATGCAAACTAAAAGTTGTATTTTGGCCGTTATAATTATTTCTTAATATTTTGTTACAAATGCAGAGAATCGACCCTTAAGTGGAGTTATTCATTTATAGACATGAGAATTATCTGTTTGCTTGTTCCTATTAATTGAGCTTGTATTCCAACCTATTACTTTATTGGGAATGCTTTCCGTTTACCTTGCTTCTTATTAAACTAGTTTAAAAAAGAATGATCTAAATTTCACATAATTATGTGTATGTATGCTTGTTTGTTTTTAACTCAAAAATATTAATAACGGTGGCGATCTAAATAGGATTTTTTATTTAGTTTAGTTTTTTTTATAAGGGCTTAAGGTTAGTGTTTTATTTTAGGCAACTTTTATTTTGTAGGTAGGTTTTTAATGTTATTTAAGTATTATTTTGTTTCATTTAAAATATGTTAAACAATAAAAAATTAATAAGTGTTTTAGTATTTTTAATATATTTTAATAAGTTATTTCTTGACAAAAAATTTTTTTCAAATGTGTGCTTCAAAAATATTTTGTTTTAAAAACTGAATTTAAGATATATTACATGTATTATAATAATAAAAATTCTAGATATACATTTAAAAAAAAATATTATTATTTTTCCAAACATAATACCAAAATCCAATTTTTAGTTGAAAAGCCTATATAATATATTATATCTGGCACAAGATAATCACGGCATCACTTTGCTTTAAAAAAAAGTGCTTTTTTTTTTTATTAATAGACTCAAACTCAACTAAGTAAAGGAAAATAAGAAAGATACCCATTGTTTTTTTTTATACATATAATACACCAACTTTAGAGTAGACAAAAAAGAAACAAAAAAGGAAAAAAAAACAAAGACAGTCTGAATCTGCTGAAACTGGTCGATCCAAAATAGTTATTGAGGTGAGCCTTAATTCGGTCGTTTTTTGAACTGAAGTTATTGCTATGTGCTGTTTTTGGAATGAATATATAAATTTAGGTATGTATTATACCTCTATATAATATTAAATTTTTTCGTGCTTTTAAGGCGATATGCGAAAAAAATACGGGTGTTTGTTTTCTGTGTATTTCATGAAATACACGGAAAATTATAATAAATTTCTGGTATATGCATTTTGACTATATAATCTAGGGTTTTCAAATTGGAAAACATGTTTGGATAAATTTTCCTCGATAGAAATAATTGTTGAAATGAGGTCTTCAAACACACTTTTTCTCCTCGTTTGACGAATAGGAACCATATACAGAACTCAAACATATTTTATTAGGTGTGTTTTAACAATATCTAGAGATCTCATATTTGAAATTTTGCTGGCTATTTTAGTTTTTTTAATAAAAATATAAAACCAACTTTTTTCCCTTTTGCCCTGAATCCGCCCCTCTCGCACTGCGCGATTTTTTGCTTGGAGTGACAGTGACAAAAATAAAATTCGCATAGCCTCTTAAACCGATTTTATAAGTATTTTGGTATTTACAGGAAGTGTCAGACTTAAGGATGCGTTTAAGAAATATATTTTTTCGTCTTTAAATGTGTGGTGATGACGTCACTAAATGTCAAATGAAAGACATCACTTTTAATCATCACAAATATATACACGCTTATTTTAATAACTGTCTACTAGAAACGGTTAAGCAGAGTTTTCAAATCGTAATTATTGGCAAAAAAGAAAAGGCCAATTACGCTTTGAATTGACATTTTTTTTAATTTTATTTACTTATGTGTAGTACAGGTTATTTTATATTGATTTGCAGAATAAACTTGGATGAGAACATATTAATCGTCTGACATTATCTATCTATATAGGTTATAAATTTGCGGATAGCCTTAGGATATTTGAATAGCAAATGATGCTTCCAACTCGGTTCATCTCCCAGATCTAAAGATACAATATTAAAAGTCGTTCAGTTTGATAAACAAACAGGTATTTGCATATCTGGAACAGACCTCATATTTGGGGATTTTGCTGATCGAATATTAATGTAAGAGATGTTGATACTTGGGATTAGTATCCGTACCCCTATTATAAATGCGAAAGTGTGTTTGTTGGTTTGTCCTTCTTTCACGCAGCAACGGAACAACGGATCGACGTGATTTTTTTCGTAGATAATAGTTTATGGGTCGGAGAGTGACATGAGCTACTGTTTTTCCCGGGAAAATGCAAAAATTATATCAGCTTGGGCAAAACCGTGGGAAAAACCTAGTTATAATTATATATACTACTTATTTTTAAGGATCTTATACTTTAATTCGTGGTTTTCTCTTTCTCTTTACCTATTTTTTTAATTGGCATTTCGTTTTTCTGCCCTGGCATATATGTTGTGACAGCATGCAATAAAATTAAGATAGAACTTAATTTTGTAATAATTAATAATACTTAGATACTGTTTTCTAATCGTCACAGAATATCATACAGATTGCCGAAGTATTTCGATCATTAATGAAACCGTAAAATCTTTGGCTATAAATCTTAATCTTGGATTAAAAATGAGACTATAAAAAAAGACTTATAGGAAATAAAAATAGAACTCATGACATCAAAATGTTTTAGCTGTTCTTTTTAGCGTTTTTCCGACAGAATCCGGTAATAACCACTGCAACTACTTCATAAGGCATATAGGCGCGTATGTGACGAATGATTAGAGCCACGATCTTGCCTGTTATCTGTATTTTTGATGATAATGCTGTTACTGTTGAAAGCAGAGCTTACCACCGTGTCTGGAACGTAGCAAATGCTGATTTGCAGTCTCATGAGAGTACATGAATAATTTATAAATCATATGTCATCCATCCATCCATCAGCCTAGTTCGTCCACTGCTGGACATAAGCCTTTCCAGGACCTTGCCACTCCCAGCGTTCATCCTGGAAAAATTGCCCATACTCACATACGCTGGGCAGGCGGGTTGGTAAGCGCGGTGCCGGAACCCTCGCAACAGTGACGCCGCTGCGCGTCGGCCCGGCTATTAGGGGTGGATATACCGCCATCCATCGGTCCCAGGCATGGTGGGCCTCCTGGATTTTTGCCTGTGAGCTGTCCTCTTACTCTCCCCCGAATTACTTCGAGGGGGTCTCCAAGTAAGATGGTGGTACCTCCACAGTCGAGCCCAGCATCAGCTCTACCACCTGACTAACAAGTATATTTTTAATATAATTTCAAGTATCAAGACATTTTGAGCCCACATGTTCGTACAGCCTAAATCCCGAATTTGCTTAACGAAAGCCTTCTGGATAAGTAATAGCTTAATACCATGTTGTATCGTTGAGGTGGCTGCTTTCTCGCGGCGGCCGACCGGATCCTGAGCGTTTATCAAATATCTGTTATTATTGGCCGAACGTTTAGTTAGACAAGCGTTTACTGCAAGTGTTTGCCGAATCTTATGTTGATTTTATTATACGGTTGCGTTAAAATTCGGAACTCTTACAAGCAAATACAGTATGTTGAGTTGTTTTATGAGTCTGTTTTATTTTGTGACATGATCGTCAGTCATATTGAATGTGTAGGTCCTCACCATAACGTTACATATCAATCATACACAGTTTGAAATAACTGAAAAAATGTATATAATAACATCAAGTTATATTCCACAAGAGAGATAAATTGCTTAATATTATACAACGTGTAACAGAAACGTGTGACCATATTTGAAGAGCTTATTCAGTCTATGGCATAGAACAACTTTTACTATGGAGTCAAAGCTGAAATCTCAAAAAAAAAATCTGCCCTTCCATACATTTCGGCCGAGCGGCATTGCATTTTCCTATAAAGCGAGTAATTTTTTTTTTCGATAAACAGGATTTGTTCCATAGCAAAAGTTGTTCTAAATTAACTCTTCAAATATGGTTACACCTTTCTGTTACACCTTGTATATGTATAATATAATGATATAATTGTCAAACATAAGCATAGAGCTATTGGTAACTCATATATTAGATATTTTGGATTTCATGACCAAAAGAATAATAAAAAATAACCGGCCAAGTTCGAGTCAGACTCGCGCGACTCTAGAAACATTATAGTAAATAACTCCATTTGCAGTTATTAACGACCAACTTAGATTTAGATTTTCTTTATTAGGATTTCTAGTAGTTAGTAAGCCTTAAATACAAACACAATTCAAACTTAATTAAATGCTTAACTTCTAACTTATTAAAGAAATCACAGCATGCAAATGATTAATTTATCTCGCCTTATAAACTAAATGTTAACAAAATATATATTAATTTACATTACAAATAATGATAATTTTACAATTTTGTTTAATTTTAAGTTTATAAATTATTTAAATTACACTTTACTTTCAACTTAATGTGACACTATGATCTATTCAACTCTATGTATCTGAAGGGTCTGATTAAGCTGGACATTAGTAATTTTCTAAGTAATTAATTTTTAATAATTAAAGTAATTAAGTTATTTTTCCTATATTGTAAGACCTACTAACTAAGTACTCTCTAAGTCAACTGGAAGTTCCCTATAGGTTTTCATAGTACGCAAATTTGTATGAAATCGATTATGTAAAGTGCAACAACTTTTTTTCACGTTGAATTAGTAGCCTGATGTTTGTACAGCACTATGGGTCCGTAGACTTCTGCAGGAGGTATCAATTTCAACTTGATATCTCACACGGGGCCCGAACAAAAGGGTCTTGACAGATAGACAGACAGACGGACAGACGGACAACAAAGTGACCTAGGAGGGTTCCACTTTTTTATTTTGACGTACGGAACGTTTTGTTGTGACAAATACAGGAGCAATAATTGTAGCTTGCAAAATTGTTGCGTTTTGTTAATTGCGATTTACCTCAGGATTTGACGCGTTTTGTCGCAACTTCAGTTAAGGCTATCGCCTTATATATGTAAATGTTTTAGCGTCTTGGATTTTAGTCTAACTATCTGGGCCTTATATTCAGCAACTTCAACATCGCTATCGCTTTCAAATGTATCGCTATTGGTTAGAATAATCACATATCATTGTTAGCCGATCAAGTCTTTCAGATGTATCGCTATTGGTTAGAATAATCACATATTATTGTTAGCCGATCAAGTCTTTCAGATGTATCGCTATTGGTTAGAATAATCACATATCATTATTAGCCGATCAAGTCTTTCAGATGTATCGCTATTGGTTAGAATAATCACATATTATTGTTAGCCAATCAAGTCTTTCAGATGTATCGCTATTGGTTAGAATAATCACATATCATTGTTAGCCGATCAAGTCTTTCAGATGTATCGCTATTGGTTAGAATAATCACATATCATTGTTAGCCGATCAAGTCTTTCAGATGTATCGCTATTGGTTAGAATAATCACATATCATTGTTAGCCGATCAAGTCTTTCAGATTTATCGCTATTGGTTAGAATAATCACATATCATTGTTAGCCGATCAAGTCTTTCAGATGTATCGCTATTGGTTAGAATAATCACATGTCATTGTTAGCCGATCATGTCTTTCAGATGTATCGCTATTGGTTAGAATAATCACGTATCATTGTTAGCCGATCAAGCCTTTCAGGTGTATCGCTATTGGTTAGAATAATCACATGTCATTGTTAGCCGATCAAGCTTTTCAGGCTTTGAAACCGATAGCGATAGGTATTGAAGCTAAGAAATAAGGCCCCGGAACTCATAACCGTCTTAGGTGTGCTATTTTTGTCTGCTGTTTGGAATAAATAAATGAATTGAGGATTGCAATTTCAAAAAAAAAAAACGTGCTTTCACAGTACACAATCGGTACACGCGGGCCGCTTTTCACCGACGATTATTACGTTTATACATATCCATGCCATATATTCATATGAGAGACTACAGTTGACTGCGAATGGGTTGCGTGATGACTGCTCGTTTTTTTCGTCCATTACTTGATTATTGGAAGCTGTTAATTAAACTAAAGCTGTTCACCCACTAAAGTGAAGATTTATCCTAAATCCTCTTTTTCTTAGCCTTCAAGCCACGACACGAATGTGAGGACACAGAAGGCCACCCATCTAGCGCCCCACGCAGCGATCAGCCACTGTGACGGATCCCAGACCCGCCCCTCATTTGTTATACAAATTTTATACTACCCTCCGAGCGAATCTGCCAACATCCCAGGAGAACAATGGCTCAAGGAGCTGGGATATTCAGCATTTGCCTGTTCAATTCTTCTAAGTTGATATGGAAATTATATGGATTAGACAAGATCAAAAGGAAAAGTTCTTCATAATTGCAAATAGCATTGACATGTTATTTTAACAAATACGACCACAATTTTTTTCTTAGATACGGCCTTTCAAATTCCATATTTGAAGCAAATGTACTCTATATATTATTAGAGTGCATTACAAACTAGAAAAGATCAATCAGTAACAAACCCAAAGACAATAATTTGAAAAATATAGTCGCAAATATACTCGCTAACGCTTCCACTAAAACAAGGCAGGCACTAAAATTCACTAATCAAATTACATGTGACATTTTACTTGACAAACTTAACTTTATATTTAAGGCGATATGCGAAAAAAATACGGGTGATTCTTTTCTATGTATTTCATGAAATACACGGAAAATTATAATCAGTTTCTGGTGCATTTTGACTATATAATCTAGGGTTTTGAAATTGGAAAACATGTTTGAATAAATTTTCCTCGATAGAAATAATTGTTGAAATGAGGACTTCAAACACACTTTTTCTCCTCGTTTGACGAATAGGAACCATATACCTACAGAACTCAAATATATTTTTTTAGGTGTGTTTTAACAATATCTAGAGATTTTATATTTGAAATTTTGCTAACTATTTTAGTTTTTTTTATATAAATATAAAACCAACTTTTTTTCCCTTTTGCCCTGAATCCGCCCCTCTTACACTGCGCGATTTTTCGCTTGGAGTAACAGTGACAAAAATAAAATTCGCATAGCCTCTTAAATGTTTTCATAGCTAGCTATTAGAATATGATAACCAGGGCGTGAGCCTTATTCGCAGTTCACGTATTTCTTTTTCATTTTCTCGAGTGATTCTTTGTTGCTTCGTTTCGATAAATTTAATGCTCTGCAAGCAAGCGAAATCTTTTTTAGAAAGACATAATCTAGTATTTCTAAATAAAACAACTTGGCAGCCTCTTATAGCCACAGAGGGACTTCATTAAATTGTTCATTACTTGCAGACAATGAGCAATTTTGTGGAGGCAGCCGAGATTGAGACTGCAGGGTTCAGCTCTGGATGGGTTACGCGTTCCACCCTTAGGGATACCTTCTTGATTAAATAAACTAGTGGTGCGATGTGAATTACGAATACGAATAATTCATATTGGTTTTTTTGGTCTACTGACTGTCTGTCCGACCGAAGGTTCGGTTTTGGCGAATCTGTTAAGCCGAAAAATCACGGAGTGCTCTCAATAAAGTTAGTCCGCTGCGTGAAATCAAATTTAGTCGAATTTTTATAATTTCAATAAAGTATGCGCTGGAATGATATATAATGCTAAATAGCATTATCATTATAATGCAAATTAAGAATATAATGGGATACAAATTTTTTATTTAAATGTATATTAAATGGTAAAATTTAATTAAAATTGGATTTAATTTTATTTAATTGAATGTAATAAAATTATTAAAAATGCCGCAAAAGCTAAAGTTTTAAAAAGGTACATATATGGAGCCCATGGCGAGGGCTTCATATTTGTGCCTTTTGCTGTAGAAACTCTTGGGCCGTGGGGTTCGGAAGCGCGGCGACTTTATAAAGAAATTTCGTCGCGCTTGGTCGACGCTTCAGGTGACCGAAGGGCTGGAAGCTACTTTGGCCAAAGAATTAGTTTGGCCATTCAACGTGGCAACGCCGCCAGCCTTTCGGGCACCCTTCCTAACGACGGCAGAGATCTGGCCAGTATTTTCTATTTATTTTAATTATTTTAGGTTTACTTTGTTAGATTTTTTATTTTTAGGTCATCTTTAGTTAAGTTTTTAATGTTATTTAAGTTTTTAGGTAAGTTTTTCTGTAAATTAAAGCAGCCTTTTATCAATATGTACATATTGGATTATATTTATTTATACAAAATAAGAGATTTATTAACCTGAACAAATTTGCGGCAAAGGAAAACGATACTTTTAAAAATATGATTGATATTTCGATCGTTCTATAACGGATTGTAGCAGATAGAAAAATTACTACGTATTATGTGTAAAATATGTAAGAAATTCAGAATCTCAAAATCATCATTCTTCTGTTTTAACAGAAACACCTTTTATAATAAATACCACCACTTTGAAGCATTGGGAAGCAAGTTTGGTTGATGTGTAGCAAATCACTTGTTTTATCACCTTACATGTTTTTCAAGAGGGTTGCTGTTTTCATTTAAATACTCGAATCTGACACAATATTCGGTTAGTAAACTTTAAACTTTTGCGATGTTCACACATTATGAGTATAAAATTCGTGTCTTAATCGCGTAAACATACAACATACCTTTGTGTTGACGTTTCGACGTTTTTTTTATGTGCTTGGTCGTGGTCAACGACAGCCTACAGAGGCGTCGAAACGTCAATCACATAACCGTTAAAGTATGTTGTATGTTTACGCGATTAAGACCCGAATTTTATACTCATACTATTCGGTTAATTCGAATAATTCAGTCCAGTACATCACTAAAACGACCCTTCAGTCGTACGTCAGGCCGCGGGCCCCGTCCGTCCTCGCCATATCGCACCACCACCGTTGTCATCACCTTTGAGTACTTCAATAACTACAATGCAAAAATAAATAACCGTATATAAATCTGTTGTCGGCTACCTTTGTTTGTTGCTGGCGTAATTTAATATGGTGTACGTTGTTTACATGAAAGCTGTTGACTGACATAAAGTTCTGTGGAAGAAAATAAATACATAGCATTCATATCAAGCCTTTCAAAGCACAAGAAATACATGTAGGTATAAGTAATATTATGACTTGATATCTTTTTGAGGGCAGACTGGTTAATAAAACTGTCTTCAGTCTCTGCGTGGTATTCCCCTGGTGGACCTTTGGTCGCTGAAAAGATATGAAATAGTGATAATATAATAGGAGTACGAACCTCTTTTGTTAAGGGGGTATATCGTCAATATCGATACTTTTTGAAGTTATTTATCTGCTGTTCAAAAGTAGTGGTCTATCAAAAACGCGATTGGAGGAATTTCACTCGATAGAAGTAATTATTGAAATGAGGTCTAAATTTACACTTTTTTTGATATTCTGACAAATTGGGGTAGTGTACACACTTCAAAAATGTTTATTGAGATGGGTTTCAAAAATACCTAAATTACTGGAAATGGAAATTTTCATAGCTATTTTAATTAATTTTTTATTAATGTAAAACCGACTTTTTGACAATTTTCCCCGATTCCATCGCTCTCGCACTGCGGATCTTTCCGCCTGGAGTAACGGGGACCTTTGCACAGACGATATATCACCTAAAGAGGGGAATAAACGCTGGTGACCTTGGTGCACCTTAGTGCACTTTCTCACATGACTTGTCCCGTAATGATGTCTGTCATTTGAGGAGTCAAGCTACGAATGTACTCAAAACTACTTAAATAAATAACCACAGTTATTTTAACCAAAATTCTTCAAAAATTATCACGGAAAATCATTTGTAATTATAATATCTTCAATTTGATTATGTTTTAAATTGTTTCTTTGCTAAATGATTAATTAAATCGGATATTGGTCTTAATTTGGAAGTTGTTTTGGTATTTATTTAGTCAAAGTTCTTGATGAAAATTTAAAATTGTAATCTCAGTTTGTGGTTTATCATATATTTATTTTTATTTTTTTCTTACATAACATCTGAATTGTACCGGACCTTATCGTGGCTTTTGAAGGTGGCTAGCATTTGTTCCCCTCTTAAGAAGCCAATTCTAAAATTGTGAAAAAGCACCTTAATGATTAGTATAATAGGTAAACTTAGATTATCATCCATCAGCCTAGTTTGTCCACTGCTGGACATAAGCCTTTCTAAACTTTGCCACTCCCTGCGGTCATCCTGGAAGAATTGCCCATACTCACACACGCTGGGCAGGCGGGTTGTTGAGCGCGGTGCCGGAACCCTCGCACCAGTGACGCCGCTGCCCGTCAGCAGTCTGTCATTAAATTCTAAGAATGTAACTTTATTCCTAAATGTTTATTACTTAAGGCGATATGTAAAAGTTTTAGCGTCCCTTTTACTCCAGATGCGAAAAAACCCTTAGTGCGAGAGGGACGGATTCGTGGAAAAGTAGCAAAAAGTCGGTTTTTTATTAATATAAAATGTACCAAAAATGCTATCAAAATTTCGTTTGACCAGGTCCTAGATACTGTTAAAACCCATCCAATAAAATATAATTGCAGTCCATATGTCGTTCAAAATTGTCAAACCAGGAGAATTGGTGTCGATAAAGACCTCATTTCAATAAATATTTCTATGGAGCCGAAATTCTCTAATCGCGTTTCTGTTTTAACAGATCCCTAGAAAAAGATTTCAAAAATAATATACTATTTTATCAAAATTATACATTATTTACCGAAGTAGATATCGAAATTCTAAAAGTGTCAATTTTTTTCCGTAGTGCCTTAATGATTACTTGTAACGATGTAGTTATAAAGTATTTCTAAGTACTCAGGACATTTGAAACCAATTACATAAAGAGCAGTACTCATTTCCTCCCTTAGAGTGTGGTCCACGGTATTACTCCTTGTAGTATTATCAGTGCAGCCAGATCAGCGCATTTTGCGCCAGATCTAACGCTTTTTTTGACCACTTAGCGCTCAAAATTCGTTTTTAGCGCCTAGCGGAAAATCTAGCGCTATTTCGGAATGAGTTGTGTTTCATTATTTTAGCACTTTGTTGGAATAATGTTGGGAAATCTAGCGCTATTTTGAAATGAGTTTTGTTTTAGTCATGCTAATTCTACTTGCATTGATTTAATTTAGTATAAAATTACTTAATCTTCTATTAAAAATTATTTACGGCTCTATAAATGACGTATTTTTTTAAAAAGCCAATCAATTACAATCATCTTATTAACATGGTCACCAATAGACAACATAAAAGTAGCGCTTCTTCTAGCGCTTTTTATAAAAAAATATGTTTAGCGGAATCTAGCGCTTTTTTACAGCGGAGTTAGTGCGCAATACTCAAAGTCTCAATTGGACCTGGCAGCCCTGAGTATTATAAGATACCGTAGCTACTTTGTATGACGTACTGTTACATACAAGTTTGTTGTGACTTTACAGAGTGCAATTAAATTTATTGCAGCTCTAAATGAAACCGTGTCGTTTTCAAAGTCGGTGGCTTTAATGCTTAATCAATTAAAGGAATTATGTTGCAATAAAATATTTAGACTACTATTCCTCTTAAATTTAATATTTTACAAGATTGTCTTAATTTGAGGGTAAAGTAATAAACTTGCAGATATGTGTTTCTGCGTTTGCTGATCGTGTGTAAAACAAGTAAGGGAAACTCGATAATCGTAATTCTCGTAATTCTGCTATCAATAAAATTCTGGAATAGCAACAGTTACTTAGCAAGTTTCATAATTTAGATTTATTTCATTCCTTAGTACTCGTAAATCTGGGGTTACGGCAGTGCTCTCGCCAAGACGAGCCAAAGGAAGCAAGGCACAGCGTACCTTTTCGCTAAGCATTTCATCGTATTTTCGAATCCTCACGACTTCATTCTAGATAATACTAAAGAGCCCAAATTATCAGGATAAGTCCTAAAAATCCAAAATTTGGTATGCAGACTAGCACACAAATAAAAAAATACTTTAAATTTCGCCCTCCAACCCATCATAAAAGGGGGTCCGGTTTTGTATTGTATAAGAATTTATAGGTATTATTAAATTCCAGAAATCTGAAATTTGGTATGAAGGCTAGGATTTACACAAAAACAAAGAAAAATTATAAAAATCTGTAATTTCAACCATTTCAACTCCTCATAAAGAGTGCAGATCTGTATAAAAAATTCCTTATAAAAATAAATTAAATCCCACCAAAAACATTTTATGTAAAGTAGGTTGCCATCAGTACTCATAACGCTTTCACTGTTAAAAAGATCTGAATAGAGCCAAGCTCCAAAATATATTAGGCCTTACTCTACAAACCCTACATCTTGCTCAAAAAGAATGACTTGGCTGTTTCATGGAACTATTGCATGAGACCAGTGATTTAATTTCTTACCATAAGTCCATGGGACTGTGCTGACTGGGCCAACCTACTTTTTACTATGTTTTTGGTTAGATATGGGTTATATTTTTACAAATTTAGTTAAAATCTAGATATCATTGTTTTAGACGTCTTTTTATAATCCTTTTTTGCTCTAAATATAGACTCAAGCGAACGTTAAATTATAGGATAAAACTCTATAGTATAGAGTCAGCGGACTAAAAATTGCCTAGCTATTAATATCCAATCACCATACATCTGTAGATTTTTTCCTTTATTGGAATGGCAATTCAGACCTCGGTGGGTTGGTGGATTCTCAGCAATTTGTTAAAGATATAGTAGCTATTTGTCTATAAGAAGTAACATTTATCAGTTCTTAAATGAACATGGGAGAATGCTGGGACTTCTGCGTTTGTTCAAGTTTACGAGTCGATTGTGGTCAAAATGTTTCATGGTATTATTGTATCCAGGTCCCTGATTCTCAAGTTGTCGAGATAGCCGTTAGATAGTAAAAATGCAAAATGCATTATCTGCCAAATCCTATTCTATTTTAACTCTCGACGTAGATATCTTGACTAGACTGATATCTTGGAATTATCACGTTGGATAATCTGTTGAGACCATAGAGGTAACCTTTAGTACTTAAAGGAATATTGATCGGCCATTATTAGAGCTCCGTAGTACCTAAAAGGTACAAAAGGAACCTTTATGGTGAGAATCCGTTGTCCGTTCGTCCATCCGTCCATCCGTATGTCACAGCCTTATAACGTTAGTAGCGTTAAAGATAAAGACTTGAAATTTGGCACAAAAATAATATTAATTTACCCATATAACACAGCGGCAAAAAAATTCAGTCAAGTCTTATCACAATCACATTTGTTTCGGATCACTTTATTATACCTTGTCCACTTCGTGCTTACCGCGTCCACGGGGTACAGAGGTTGGCGGGTACGAGGTAGTACGCGACTTAATGTACAGGGCCGTGCACAAGGCATTCCAAGTTCACAAGTATGACATTGACAACTTTAAAATATCATAGAGTCTACAAAAGAGATCCATTATACATCGGTTTATACTACCCTTATCTATGGAGCGACCTCCCCGGCGACTGGCCATCCACCTTGGTCCGCCCCACGCGTCGTGCTCACCCTCCCGCCACACAATCCGCATCCCCTCCGAGACCACGCCCGCCCAACCCTATACCCCGTGGGCGCGGTAGGCACGAAGTTGACAACTTATAGGTATTTTAATTTATTATTTATTTTACAGAAACAAAACGAGATATAGTACAGCAAAACAAAAAAAAACATATAAAAATAAAAAGAAGTCATACAAGTGGTATAAATGTTATTAATAATTTTATTAATAAAATAATATCGATATTCGAGATCAGAAAAAGTCATCATACATGATTGCCCAGAATTGTCCCCCTTAGTCTTCTTGGGTCAAAATGTTGTTTTACAAATACTTTTGGTACCGTTCCGATATTTATGTAGCATTGTTTTTCTTCCTTGTAATTGTGAGATACGCTTATAATTAAATTTAAGTAGGAACGTGTCTGACCGCTAATTCTCAATGAACATAGTTTTTAGCGATCCGTCAAGAATCGGAAACCCTGAAGTCATTGTAACGCTAAAAATATGGCAGAAAGTTATACTTTGCAGGATAGGCAATTAACCGAAACTTTAAGGTTTTAAAAAAAAACTTTAGTTAAGAGTTTGAACAATAGTTTGCTCATGAACATATTTTCATACAAAATATTTTTTTAATGATAATAATAATACTTAGTAAATATTTTTACGTACAAAATACAACAATTTTTTAATGGGCTACCATTCATAATTATTGAATTACTATAGGAATTGACGGCTAGTATCACGACTATGGAAAAGCCAATTGGTTTTATAGCTATTGTAATATCACTAAAAACATGTCTATGAAAATTACAAACTATTGTTAAAAGTTGTCTTATCTGAAGGTTGTATTTTAGCCGTTATAATTATTTCTTAATATTTTGTTACAAATCCGGAAAAAATGACCCTTAGCCACAGAGTTCAATATTGAATATCTTTGGTGTTATTGGACAAAAAGTTCCTGAACGGTCTTTTCTTTGAAAATATATTAAATCAGATATGCTTGTATGTTATTTTAATAAGTCCAAATTGAAAGCCAACACTTCAAGCGCATTAAAAGATTTCATATTAAAATTACCGTCCCCAAGTTTCGTTCCGGTGAAAATTATTGCTTAATAAAATATAAGTTCGTCGTAATTCAAGAACTGATAAAAGAACTGATGACAATTTTACAACGACGGTTTTCTAATATTATTTAAAATCGAGAAGTCTATTAACAGTAATTGGTAACAGTAGTTCGTATAAAAGCAATAAATATTTTAATAGAGATAGAGATTGCAAGTGTTTCAAATGCAGAAGAAAATTTGATTAAAAATATAGAAATAATAGATTTTACAAAAATAACCAATATGGAAACAAATAACCAAATAAAACATCAAAAATTAACAGAGCCAAAAATGAATTTTTAACGTTAGCATTTTTATTTCATAGCAGAAATTTCGCAATTTTTGTCGTTAATTAACGAAGGGTCGTTATAAAAGCTCCGAAAACTAAATTAAAAATGAGGATGTTCTATTTATGAATGTTACTGCTTTAAATACTAATCTACCGAAAACTTATGTGCCAATAAATATACGAAAAGTACCGAAAACTACCGAATGAAATACTGAAAATTCAGAAAACTACTGTCAGCTATTTTTATAGTAGATCTCCAAATATTTCTTTTTTGTATGTCATGAATTCTGTTAAAACTAGAGACCTCGCCTCGCTCCGCTCCGTTTCGCTTGGCTCCTCATTTTATGTTACAAACAAACCTAACACGCTCCTCCTCGCACCTATTTTTGACTTTTGGTTCATAGTTTTGTTTTTGATGTTTTTTAAGTAATGTGTAAGTTAGTATTTCTTTCGGAAGTTCAGTAATTTATTTGGAGGTTCATTATACAAACCAGGTGGTCGTGAGAAATTTTAGTTTGCTATGTTTAATTTATTTTGTCGGTAGATGTTACAGTTAAATTAGTATATTTTTCGATAACTAATTTTGCCGCTGCTCAGATAGTATAACAGTGTGCAGCAGTTTGCTGGGATTTAGTTAGTTTTTCGGAGGCTTTATTATTGTCCATTTATTAATGTCTACTAAAGAAACAGCATAATTTGATGGGCTATAATAAATAGCTATAGCAACATTTGCTACGTGATTTAAAAAAAAACGCACCAAAAGATTTACTTTCCAATAAAAATACAGGCTATTTGTCTTTAAGGAAAAATATATTTAAAAAAGAAAAGACATGATTAATATAGCGAGACTGATCGAATGAGTGGAGCAAGTTATTTTATTTAACGTATTTTAATTTACTTACAGTTTATTTATTTACATATCAACTTTGTTGTACTTATTACATTAATATTAACATTTTATATACTTAGGGGTCGGAGTTCCGAGATTCAGGGTTATGGCTTTTTAAGATAGTAAAATATTCATTTCTGAACAAATTAAATACCACTTGTTACCTTACAAGATGAAATACAGGTTTATTAAAAAAATCTTGGCACTAATGTATAGGAACTTAAAAAAAAATGGATTTCCAAGTTCAGGTTACACCCGTAGCGCCGCAATGCTATTCACGAGATTTTCTTGAAATTCCTGTTTTTTTCTGAAGTTACTATACATTATTGCCGTGATTTTTTTAATGAACCTGCACTTCATCTTGTAAGGTAACAAGTGGTATTTATTTTGACCAGAAATTTAAATTTTTACCATCTTAAAAAGCCACAACCCCGAACCCCAAACCTCGGAACGCCGACCCTTAAAAAAAATTATACAAAATATATAAAACATCCATCACAAATCCAAGACACGAGTATTTCTGGTGATATGGACCCGGCATCAGTTTGAAGGCCAGCCAAGGGGCAAGGCCAGCTACCCCCTTATCTCACGTTCTATAAACTTTTAAATGTCATTCATCCATCTTTTAAATTAAGGCCCTAATATCGCCAAATGGGTTCTTTCTAAAGCCTACTCCTCTTTTATGGCCAAACCAAAAATATTGAAAAACTGTATTATGGATTATCAACTCTAGGACAACATATGCAACATTTTTCTTTTTCGTACCACCAAAACTTCTATATGAAAAATTGTTTCAACTGAATGGTGTTTTTTGGCTTGAATTTCCTACTGCTCCTAAGCGGCTTAGGTGATTTAATTCATTTATGCTTTGATAAATAGATAAACTTGATAGCTACAAATATAACATAGAATTGAAGACATGAGTGGATGAAGGGGGCATGAAACAAAATGCAAACATTGAGAAAATGGGCAACAAAGTTTGGTTACATATTTTTTTGATATAACGCTTTTTTGATTGTTTATTTAATAACTTGATATGTCAAATTATGGTAATTATACATACATACCGTTATGGAGAAAGAAAACTAAATAAAAGTGTAATTATACAAATTTATTGGAAAAAAAAGGTACATAACTCCTTCATTCATAGCTGAGTTAGTATCAACTTACAAATTTTAAGTATTAATGAATGAGATATCTAGCATTAGAATGTAAGATGACTTTGATTTGTGCAACTGAATTCATACTGGAGACTCGATAAGTTGTCAGGACCAAGGTTCAATTACCCTTTTTGCGAAATACGAAAAATATTTTTTGTTCCCCTATACAAACTCAAGAACAACCCTGACTCAAATTTTATAGGAAGCCTCTAATTTATTTTGCGTATTTCACAGAAACGGTAAATGAACCTTATTACTGGTGACTTACAAAGTCTCCAGTATGAATTTGGTTATATAAAGAAAAGTCACCTCGCATGAAAAAATGTTACAATTTACTGGGTTAAACTTGACCGACAATATTTCGATAATAGTATTGATATTCTGGTTTTACAAATTTTATCTGTTCTTTAATATCAGCTTTCTTTTCTTCAGAAATTGTTCCGTATTTTCTTCCAACACGTTCAACTTCAATAACATCTTCTACATCACCTCTTTTTTTTAATATATCTACCTTTCTAAATGGCATCATTTCATCATAACTTTCTTTATATAAGTAGGAACCGAATTCTTCTACCCTTATCCATTTAATTCCGTCCCTAAAACTAACTTTTTCATTGTTTGCATCTTTTTTTCTGTTTATTAAATTGAGTTGATTTGTCAACTCGTTAATTTTACGAAAATGGTCCGTCATATCGATAACAACATTGTATCGAGATGCTTTGCATATAATCGCTCGGTATTGCTCAGCTGCGTATACTGCCTCATGCTTACGTAAGATCTTTTCAATGCGGGCAAAATCTCTGTCAGAGTCCAGATATGAATGTCCGACTTCGGGAAATTTGTGATCAATGATTTTAAAATAGCCTTTCTTAATCATGTATTGGTAGAGTACTATCATATTAAAGTTTTTATTTTGTCCAGCACAGGAGTCCGACCATATAAGTAGATGATTTTTATTACGGCATGATTGGTCCACTTCAACAAATCTTAGTAACGCGCTAGCAACCTCAACACTACCACGGTCGGCTACGTCTTCTGTCCATGTGCAGCAGACAACTTTTTCTTTTGTCTGGTCAACAACGTGGATACCTAGATTATAAAACCAAATCTGGCGTAAATAGAATGCCTTAGATGTCGTTATTTTTGGGAGTGGCATAGTCTGTTGTAAATCTATTGTTAGGTATATCAAACTACTTTCGTCTTTAGGTTTCTTTTTATCAGTTTCCATTGCTTTAAAAGCGGCTTCATAATTTAATTTATGCTCTTCATTAGAATTTCCAGCATCACAAGTTGCACATGTGTCACTCTTGGGGTAACCAAAGGACAGATTAAATTCAGTTACGAAAACTTTATTGTATGTACATTTCTTTATATGATAGTTTTTAGGTAGTTTCTCCTCCTCACAAATCTTTATATAAAGTTTGTGCATTTTGGTGACATTTAAAATTGGTGACAAATAAAGTTTGTGTATATTTTTGTTACGCGAGTAGTGAGATTGTTCGGCAGGGAAGCTTGATATATGTAGTTTTATGCGTTCCTTAACCTCCTCGTCCATTTTATGAGGGCGATTATTGTGCCTGCCTCTTTTATCTGGAATTGGAGCGGAAGCACCACTCTTGATTTTATCGATTATAATATCTACCTTCTTACGCGATATTTGAAACAGACCACACAAGCCCAGTTTGCAAACTTCCTTTGTTATGCCTTTGTGTTTAATGAAGTATTTGAAAGTGACAGACTTATTTTTTTTGGCGTTAGTACGATGTCGCGCTACAGGTTTACTAACTATGCAATTGAACAGTAAAGCGTTTTTACTATTTATATCTAGAATATAAAAATCTTGTAGAATCGACTGTCTTTCTTCGGTATCAAATTTGCTAGAACAATCCATCCTACAGTTTTCATGACAAAGTATCTCTTCTTTTATTGTTTTTTTTGGAATTACCTTATTTTTATAGGACAAGTATTCTTCCCCTCTCTCTCTTGCTAAGGCTGCTGCTTTTTTTTTCCATTTCTCTTCATTTCTTGGTCGTTTTTTCGATTTATTTTCTTTGGGGGGGAACTGTTTACGTTTACGGGATGCAACGGGGATTTCTTCTACAACGCTCTCTTCTATAACACTTCTTTCTTCGTTTTGCTGACTTTCCCTTCTCGTTGGTTGTGCGTGGCTCGCATCTATAACTGGGATTTCTTCTATAACGCTCTCTTCCACTACGCTTCTTTCTATGTTTTGCTGACTTTCTCTTACCGGTGTTTGTGCGTAGTTTGCATCTATAACATTGCTACTGAAACTGGTTTCTGTTTCAGATGGGAAGTTTTCGGGGATAAAGACATCATTACTGCCTGAAGAAAAATCGGAAATTTCAACACTTTCATGCCCGTTTTCATGTAGATTTAATAATGGAACAATATTTAGATCGGTGAAGTGTTTTTTATTTCTCAAAGAATGGGGTGTATACGAGTCTAATGTTTCTTCGTCTGAGGGTTCTATAATATCCAAATTTTCGGTATTCAGCAAAGTGTTAGTCTCGTCTGCTAGAATTAAATTTGGAAGTAGAGATTGCGATTGCAAAGTGGCAGATTCTGGGTCCTCATAATTTAAACATTCGTTATAATCGATTAAAGTCGATAGTGTACCATCCAAGTTCTGATTATTTTCATTTTTGTTCAACAAAATATTATTTTTACATGCATCGGCTGACGTACTTTTCCCATCTGTAAAAGAAAAGTTAACAATAGTACTTAATTTTCATGATCGAAAAAGGTAATTCAACAGACTGAGAATAGCCCCCATGGACGCGGCTTAGTGAAGGAAAATTAAATGTTGTGAGAGATGACAGCAAATTGAGTATAGATACTTTGCAACGTGTAAAACGTGTATTCACTTTGACATCATATCAATATTTAAGAATTATCTAATAAGATCAATTTAAATGCATTAATAATTAGTTTTTGAACGAATTTTATTGCAAAATTATTTTTCATAAACACAACTTAGAAGTTGCATGTGTCAAGTCCGCGAAACCGACATACCTACTACCGGACTAGGTGTGATAATGTTACAACAAATAAATATTTTGAATTTGAATTTGAAAGAAAAACTAAAATTGCGTTTTTTTAAAGATCATTTTCGTCTAAAGCAGTAATAATCAATGAATTTGAAGTCACATTCAGAGGTTTCAAAAACTGGACTTTCACGATTTCCAAGTTGTGTCGTACTATACCACTTTTTTACCACACGTTGTAGAAAAACTATTCATTTACATTCCTGAATGTAAATCTAGAAAATACTCGCAATTTTGTATGAATTTAAATCTGGTACCTAGTTAAATAAAGTAATTTATAAAGATATAAAACTTACCCTTGTTGATGGTTTTGAGGTTAGAATCGACATTATTTTGGCAATCATTATCAAAATATCACACGAAGTAGAAGGGTTTATTGCAGATTCTAGAAGTCGTCTAGCTCTTGTCATTTTCGTAACACTTTTATTATTGAACATTATGTACTTGTTTTTACTAAAATAAACAAAAAAGAAGCACTCATGACGTGCGTGTCACACATGACGCGGCAGAACTGAACACGATGCGATATGAATGAAAGAGACAAGTACACGACATAACACCTTCATTCATAACACCGCAGCGCGACCATTCGTTCGCTTGCACTTGTCTCCTTTATCCGCTCCAGAAAAACAAGACTTGAATAATTTTAAATGAAAAAATATGCTAAGTGCCCATAACCCTTTCATTCACGGCGATTATCATTTTATACTCGTACATAACTCCTTCATCAATTATTATTTCTAAAACAAAACTTCAAATGAGTTGGAATAAGGTCTAATATAGTTAGTATGTACATAACACCTTCATCCAATGTAAAAACTGAAAAATCTTTAAAATGTTACATAACCCCTTCATCAACTCATGTCTTCAATTATTCAATCGAACAATGACGCCCATGTGAAAAGTATTATTTTCTCCTATTTTGCCCTTTCAAGGACGCAGCGAGCGTCGTTATTTCAATGTCGTTTCCGTCGATATTCATACAGACAAACATCGAGCTGCTAATTTGGCGACGGTAATCGCCTTAAACAGTCTTCAGATAAATATTATACCGTCCATACGACAGATGGTGCCATTAGTAATCTACGATGATTAATTCATAATATGGGTATTACATATTACGTTTTGTAATAGCATAATGCTACAAGTAAACTGATATCGCAGATATTTAATGTTTAACGGGACACCTGACGCTAGAACATCAACAACACCAGCGGGTCTACCGCGTAATTCTGATTTTCATCAACATCAACTTGAGATTGAAATTTTACGTGCGTGCGACGACGCCCGCCTAATATGCCATCTCTTCCGCACGCACGTCAGATCACAATCTCAAGTTGATGTTGATGAAAATCAGAATTACGCGGTAGACCCGCAGGTTTTCAAGGGTTCATTGCAATAAACTAGGTCTCTCCTCATATGGAAGAAAACATATCTAGGAATTCCATCTATAAACAATGTTTAAGGATTTAAACTTTGGTCAAAAAAAAATGTTTTCCACCCTCTTTTTTTTGGTTTTCAATCGTTCGTTTCAAAAACGCGGTTAAGAGATCAACTTGATTTTTTTTTATAAAATAGGCAATAGAAATATGAAGGGATGTTACCTAAATCCAATATTTTTTTCCCTACAAATTAGCTAAAAACACACCAATTTGTTGTTTCGCTACGTGATCACTAGTATTACGCGTCCAAGAACAAGAGGCCAAAGAGCCAACATATAATCGCCTCTATGAAAAGTAAATAAGGTCTTTGCCATTAGACTTATTGTGCTGGACGGGTAATAAAAAAAGTTGCTAGGGTATGCCATTCTCTTTAACAAATACCACAGAGTTAGATAGATATAGATAAGTTATATGGATTCCTTGTCTGTCCAAATAGTTACTACCAATACTTAATAAAGACGAATAGTTTATCAACATTATTGTGTAATTTAAATGTATGAAATATTCGTGGTACCGGCACAATCATTGTTTGGATGCAACTTTGCCCAATAACTTTATTATTTAATTCTATAGCATATTACATTATTATGACATTCTATATACATATTCTATAAGGTAACATTCATTTGTGCAGCCTAATTCATACTGGAGGTTTGGATCGATAACACTCTTTTCTGATTAAAATGTTGACCTTCCATAGTATTCGGAGCTAGTCATGAGTTTCTATGGAACACGATAAAAAGGAATCGAATCTTGATACTGAGCACTTACCGAGTCTTTAGTATGAATTTTGCTTTATAAATTAATGTCACCTTAATGAAATGAAATGTATCTGAAATATTATTATATTTTAAAACAATTTATTGCGTATTACGTTGATTTAATTCCTATAATTTTTACTTATAGAGGCCAAAATACAATTTTTAGACAAGAGTAATGTATAACAATAGTTTACTATAACATAAAAATTAAAATAAAAAGGACTAAAATAAATACATCTAAACTAAACTAAAAATATCCTTAAAAATAAACTAAAACACCTTAAAATATAAACTATATTATAAATAAAAATACTTAGGAATGTTTAATGTCAAAATATTGGATATTTCTCGTTCGATTTTCAAAAAGTTATTGATGTCATTTTACTGATTAGGTAACGTACTTTTGATATCAGTTAAAATGTTTTTGATATCTGTAATAGTTACGGAATAATCGCCTGGTCACACTTAACGATTACACCCTGTATATTGCTCTATAAAGCAATACCAACAAACAATAACCCCGCCCCAATAAAGGACAGCCAGGACATAACTCAGCAACAAGTGCATCGGTCTGGCTGGACCTAATAAATTCAAAGTTCGACTTGAAGTAGTGAGAAGTCGTCCATTTACAGGAGCCGGCGTTGCGCAGGCGCATAAATCTAAGCGCATCGTCGGATCCTTGTCCCGTCCCGCTTGTCATTATGTAGCGTTCTCTACATTATAGAGGATTTATTTTAATTTAAAATATACTATCTTCGACAGGGTGTCAGATGTATTCCGAGTGTCAACTGGTTAATTAAACATTCATACACCTACTTTTTACCAACAATTAATCCATTCAAACGTAGTACACCTTGTTTTTTTTTTCTTTTCAAGCAAGTGTAAGAAATATACACACATACTCGTACAAATATATTTCATATAAATGTATAAATATACTAATGTTTTGCGTGGTGCGCGGGCTGCAAGCAGCCCGCGTGTATTGTTTATGCCTTGTTGTACTAACATATTGTTGTTGTATTTAAAAAAGTTTTAGCCACGCCCCCTTTTTCTTTTATATGAGTATGGGATTTTTTTCCAGGAAGACCGCCAACAGTCCAGCAGTGGACGAAGACAGAGTTTAACCTGAGTCACTGACTGACTGACTGATAGACAAAATACAGTCCAAACAACTGGACTTGATATTTGGAGGGTGCATTAATAGAGGGATGAAAACGCACACTAAGAAATTATTTTGGAAAATTCGCACCCCACAATGTTCAAAAAGGGGCTCAAATTTTTTACAAAACCACAATTTTACTGACACCATTCAAATTTTTAATGTGTACTCCCGAGATAAAATTAATATACACGTAACTATGACAGAAATAAATGTCTATGTTCAAACATACTTGGTGATTTATCCATCGCAAGGAGATATAAATTAACATTATATCATTGCAGTATAGAAACGCAGAAAGAAAAGTAAATCTGGATGTGAGGAGCTCTGAACCGGGATTCGAACCAAATTTACTTTTCTTTCTGCGTTTCTATACTGCAATGATATAATGTTAATTAATATACACGTGTATCAGAACTTTAAAATATGAAGAGAATTGTGATATTCTGCAGATAATAGTTATAAAACGAAACGGATGGTTTGGGCTATTCGAAGCAATATAGAATACTTCATTATCATACCAGACACTCGATGACTGCAAAAAGATTTTTAAAATTTGTACCCCAATGGGTGTTCATTATTGTTCGTTCTATATGGGTTGCCATGTTTGAATTCTTTCTATTCATATTTTTGAAAAAAAAACTTATCCGCGGCAACCAGAGTCTTATGATTAGGAGCCAATAATGGAACTTTTTCGAAAATCAACCCCTAAAAGGGTGTAAATGTACTTTTGTATGAAAAATCGTTTTACCTGACGGAATATTAAACAATATTATTATATTCAAAATACACGCGGACGAAGTCGCGGGCTAATGTTAGTTAGCAGACATATTTTGAAGCACTGGTTGGTGCAAGACCCTGCGAGGATCTTTTGAGCTAATCTTCATTCTTGATTTTATTTTCAGTCTACATATTTTTTTCTTTAGACTAGTAGTTGATATAGCTCTATAGACCAGTTTTTTTAAAAAAGCTGCTTGGAGATGTATTTTTTTTTTAATTTCACCCTTAGTACCTGATCTATTCGGGATAGTGATTACTTACAGGTAGCTGCGTAGTATCATCAGTCATTCGTTCGTTACCAACTTCTGATCTGAAGATTTTTTGAAAGTCTCTGGAAAGACCGATTAACACCTCGCCTGCAGTCACTCCTCCAGTTTCTGAGCGAGCGCTCTTCATCCTAGGTCTAATTGACACATTTCATCATGACTAAGAGTTAGTTAGCTGGTAAAAAAATGTCTGACACCGTAATTTTTATTCGACTCTTACTGTAAAACTCACTTTATTATTCGGTACCCTGGGCTAAGAGCTCATGATCATGAATGGGTATCGAGAGATGAGGGATGGCCGAGCATTAAAACAGAGCCTCTGAATACAACCGCATGCGCACGTCAACTCCCGCCTTAAACAGGACGTTTTGACAACAGAGATATTTAAATTGAAATATGAAAGCTGCTCGAAACAGAACTTATGGATGAAAATAATACTTCTTTCTTTATTTTAGACTCTGTATTAAATCGATTGTATATATTTAAAAGGCAGGAAAGAACTTGCAACCGATAACGAACATCCTGAAATCCGAAGACAGTGCAAAAGAAGTTTAATGCAACCCATTCCTATTGTTACGCATTTTGGGTTAAAATTTAAATGTAGCAGAATTATTATAAATAAATTCATCATTCTTTAACCATTTCTTCCGACGAGTTGACGTCAATTTGGCGGCTTGGAGGCAGAGTTCAAAGCTTGGGAAAAAAACACAATGGGATTATGCAGCCCTAATGGCCGACCGAACATGGGCATTAATCTCGTCATACAATATTGATGTTTCCACGATTTATAACCGATCCCTTAAAGAAATCTTAAAGTCAAAACTCCGTGTGAAGAAAGTCACCAACTTCGAAATCAGAACCCATGGTGACATATTTTTGTGAATTCTTTAGACCTCATTAGCGGATATATTGTTTTCAACATCGGAATACAATTGAATTTATAGGAAACATAATTCATAATACCGACAAAATATCACAAGTTTAAATACAGACGCAACAAAAACCATTCAAAACATGCTATTAAAGGCAAACAAGAATGTTTACTACGAAAATGTAATGTAAAACCAAAATATTTTTATAACAAAGTGATGTTATCGCTATTTTATTGTAAATTCGAAGCGACCGCCTCTTGAATGATTATTTCTTTTCATTATTCGTTCTTTTAAATTAGTTCATTGTTTACTCAAAAATAGAGCTGAAACTTCTTTCCGGTGTAAATAACTTAAGGAAAATTCTGGTGTGCAACTGCTTCATCCCTGTTAATACTGATGTATGGCATGCTGTTTTGTGCATCCAAGTCCAGACAACAATATTTCAAACAAATTCACATGATGCACAACCCGATCCCTTAGAGATAAGTTTTCTAATAACTACCTCATGCTGAGTCTCACAATCACAAGTGTCTCCTTAAAAATCATGGCAGCTCTCAATAATAGAGGCAGCCAGTAAGTTGACTTTGATCAGCTTAAACACAGAAAACATTCGGATCCAAAGCACGTTCCACGATTGAATAAGATTTAATCTTAAATCTCCGTCTCCGGTGGATTCGTTAATCGTTGAATAATTTACTGGCGCATGCGTATTGGACGCGTCTTCATTTACATGATCTGCATTGCTAAAGTCTAGAATGTCTTTGTTTTGTTGAATGGGATTTGTAGCGGCTTCAACGGCATTATCGATATCGATGGCGTCGTGTTTTTCATATTGGCCGACATGGGACATCCTTTCTTATACAGTCGATGTCCCACGGTGGATAAAGTGTGAGACAAGGACTTGAAGTGTGACATGAAGTCAGCATTGCTACAATAAGACCGCTACGAATGCATTTGCAACGTGAATCAATGTACAAACTAGATTTAGTCTAAAGTTTTCTGATCTTTCTTTTTAGTAACCAAGTTTTTGTTACATTTATACAAATTTTGAATCCTTAAGTTCAATGACCTGAAACTTATGAATTATTTTGCTTTTAAAACTATACAATTTGATCCAACTCACGTAGCTACTAAAATGATGCAGCCATATTCTTCAATTTCGCTTTAATTCCATGGCTCTCTTGGGCGTTACAACGCGGCTTAAACACCTCTCTTTAGATTTAAATCTTTATATTTCCTTTAAAATTAAAAGTTTGATTGTAACACGTGACGACAGAGGCTGCAGGCGAGTGTCCGGGAACGCAAATTATGGCAATCTTGACACCTACGAGGTGCTAACTGGGAGCACCCTACAATTTGCAGGACGTGCAAAATTGCAAACCATACGTATGAAACCACGCTGCCGGCTCCACATTACAAGCGAAGTGGTCAAAGGCTTTGCGGCAGTGATTTGTGGCAATAACCTTACTTATTTAAACATAATGTAAGCGTTTTATGATACTCTAAATTATCCAAGGTTTTTGTGTGTAGTCAAATAATTTAAGGTTGCTTGCTACAAAGTATGCAAACTACATATAGGATATAATAAGATATGCATCGCTGGAAATGGTTTAGGGCGGGTGATATTTTTATTTTTTGCGTGGAAACTAATAAAGATCTTCAACGTATCACTTCCGAAGCCACCTGGTAGACCGCTGCCGAATGCAACCGTGTGTAATACAGTCCATACGAGCTCAAACGAGACGCCTACTGGCCGCATCCTCGAAACAATGGCTGGAAAACAACAAAAGGAAACGGTCGATCGATTTTTAAATCGGCCCCGCAATCTCGGCGCGGTGTAATCTTACAAATATTTATTATATGTCAAAACAATATGCCGAAATGGTACGCTTATTGCGGTTTTTACAAATGTGTCTGGCTTGCTGCGAGCGCTCGTTAGCGTGAGGTACGATGCATTGTGGGGTACAATGGGGGGCGGGTTCGACCCCCAGGCGCCTCCGCAGCGGAAAACGCTACATTTAAATCAATGACAGAGCTGGCTGGAGTGGTTGTGAGCGAAGCAAAAGTGAGAAGCACCGTGACAGCGCATTCATTGCGTGAAGTCTCGCACCCCCGTTGATGTCTAATGTACTTGATTGGTGTTAAAACGAAGTTGTTAAGAACTTGAAAACTGGTTTTGATCAAAATGTAAGCTAAAAGAAAATCATATTTTAAATGAATATTGATATCAATGTTGAATGCAATCTAATAATTTTTCTTTTTATAACAATTATTAAAAAAGAGCCTTACTAATAAAAATACTAATCGAATGCAATCTGCAACATTGTACTGTACAGGTATAAGGCAAATTTTGCTCGTGCTTGCAGTTTACTTGAAATAATTTGAATGTAAAACTTGTTTAATTTCTTATTAACTTCCCCATCTTTGGTTGATGAAGAAATAATCATATCATGCAGAAAGTCCCGTTGATTTCAATGGGGCGCGCGCGCAGCGGCGGCGGCGGCGGCGGCGACGCGTTGTGAGCAAGCGCGCTCCTGCAGATTTTATGACAAAATAAAATTCTTTAATTATAATGGAGCGTCGCAAAGTAAAAAAGCGGCGCACGCGACATCTGTATTAAATTTTAATTGAAGAGAAATTGCACCTGCGGTGACCAACGATCGAGTTCTCAACCGGCGCAGGAGTCGATCACTCGCCAACATGGAATTTGCCGAAAGGTATCTAATTAAAAACATAATTATTCGGTATGCCATCGCTAAAGTAAGTCGCTGTTAAGATTAACTGGAGATTATTTCGTTTAATTAAGCACGTTCGTTTTTATCCGAATTTTATTTGGATTTTGTTACTCGCATCAACATCAGGGTTGTAATAATGACCACTTCAAAACGAACCTAAAATAAGTTTTTCACCTCACAAGCTCTGAAAGGTTCTGTTTATCATTCGAAATCTGCATGCAAAAGTGTTTTTTATCCGGTAGCGTGGAAAAAGTTTTTAAAATTTGAACCTTTCTATTCAAAACAGTTTTTTATACCGCCAACCCACTGAAATGCAATTATTAACACTTATTTCATGGGAGTTCGCCAGCCTCATTTTTAGAACAATCGCACTGGCCAGCACCACAATTGCACGAGAAAAAAAAGGTTTGTTTGTTTTTTTCTAGCATCTAGCGATTTCCTTGCTGTAGTGAAGTGAACAATTGTGTGTTTCGCTCGGCAGCAAAGTTATTTTGCGTCTAGTACCTTTGAAACACTCGCTATGCTCGTGGTTCAATCCTAGAATCCTTCTTTTCCTCAGGTTTCAATACAGGTACTCGCGCCAAATAACAACTTTGCAGCCTTGCATAACAAATAACTATATATTATAGCTGCCTTAAGTTTGGTTTACTGGGAGCTGTACGTATTTCTGAAATTTCTATCACCACAAGTGAAAGAAGGTACGATTGTAAGGTTACTCGTTATGTAAATGTAAAATACATATTTCAAGCGAATCTAATATACAATTCAAGCGAAGCGGAGCGAGGCAACCCTCAATACTTCTAACAGAATTACTATATGCCGAGGTAGATTAGAAAATGAAGAAGATTCGTCAAATAGCAAAATAGCGAGCGCTTAGAAACTGACAACGCAGTTTGTAAACGGCGGAATTTTGCTATTTACTTGCCACATGCATATGTAAAGAAAAATACAATAAATAAATCTAATAAGAGTAAAACAAAAGAAAAAGTTAACGTACTATTTACATTTAAGAGTGGTAAATAATATAAAATTCTCTGTTTTTATAAACCTGTATTTTAAAAGCATACCGCTTTTCCAGTTATCCTTTCGTGCAGTGTCTTCCACTCAAAGGCTGTCTGGAAGAGATCGCTTTAAGCGATAAGGCCGCCTATTTGTTCTTACTTATATTTTTTCAAATTTAATGTTAATGTTTTCTTTTTTTCTTTGTGCTGTGACAATAAAGATATATTGTATTGTATTGTTCTCTTTTTTAAGTTCCGTTCTCGATAAAACCCCGTAATGACTACGGGCCAAATTAGGCCCGCGATACCTCCCGGAGTGTTAACTGTTATTTCAACAAGTGTTGGTACAACAATTATTAAGTTTTCCGAGAATATACCCAGCTGCGGGCCAAACTCTACATCGGGATAGTAAGAATATAGTATTATATATTATTAAGGTGCTATAAGCTGCAGAAGTGCTGCTAACTTAGAAAAAAAAACATCATTTACTTACTAGAAAAAATTGAAGATCTGCCCAAGAAAATGCGTAGATAACAATGAACTATTTTTAAATAGCATAGTTTTCATAGACAACATCTTTGATGAGCTAAAATTTTAAGTTTTGCTAAAAACGGCCGCTTTTGTTATAAGTTAAAATTTTAGCTCTTTAAAGAAGTTGTCTATGAAAACCATAGATTTAGAATGAACAAGATAAACAATGTAGTAGAGAAAATGATACCAAAAATGATACTATGACATTACTATTAGATTTACTATTTTACTTAACATTATGGACAATCCTACATATAACTACTAAATACAACAAAGAAAATCAATATGTTACTGTAGAAACTTTTTTTTGGGCCGATAAATACTAGAAAATGGGCAAAATGTGGTTCAAAACATTCTAATGACAAAATCATATTTACCTATGAAATGTGTAATTATTTGAGTTATTTCTCCTTGTCACATCACAACTACTTACTGCTCAAGATAAACCAATCACTATTTATCAATTTAGTTACGTATTATTTAAATATTATTATAAAATCCGCAATCACACCCAAGCAGCTATGGGCAGTTACTCTAAAAAACATTGACACAGCTGTTCTTTGTTGTGCATCTCTTTGAATTTTTTCATATTTTTTTTACACCGTGATATGTGGGCAAATTAATGCTATTAATGTTAGGCCGGCGCCAGACATGTGTACACTTATTTGAACACTCGAGTGGACACACTGTGTGGCACGAGACTTTGTCTATGTGTTCCAAAGTTTGTACACAGATTTGCACTTTGCCGAGCGGTATCGGTTTTTTAGCGCACATCAAAGGAATATGTTCAAATAAGTGCGTAGCCTGCCACACTATTTGCAAAGACCAGTTGCGCGAGCGCTGTTGTACGGAACGGTTGTGTGAAAAACTACGTGTTTGATCGTTCAAAATGGACACACATCCATTTACGCCTTCTTCTCGGACGTTTCGATATATTTTGTTGCAGATGTAAAAAATAATTACACGCACATAAATAATATAAGCACACTGCGTCCACGAAATCGTCGTCCATCTCCTTTGTTGTCTACCAGCATACTGTGGAGAAAAGAGTTTGCGAAGCATGTGTGGCAGGTACGCCAAATGTGTGTACAAAGTCGTCGAAGAAGTGTGCAAATAAGTGGACACATGTCTGGCGCCGGCTTTATGAGACTGTGACATACGGACGGATGGACAACGGAGTCTCACCATAAAGTTTCCTTTTACCTTTTAGGTACTATGGAATCCTAAAAAATTATAAATGAACACTCCTTCATAACATCCAAGTGTGTCTGCCGGTATTGTTGCTAGGTAACGAGAAAACTTAAGCCACGCCCTTTTTACTCGTCGTCGCTTGTGATTGATTCTCCAGCGGTTTTATCATAAATTTGGCAAATCACAGTGCAGGTGTTATAATGTAATGTTATAACATCGGTCAAACAATTTATCATGGGATTCAAGATGTTTGCCCGCTTTAGCTATACTGTCCTGACATATTTACGTCACAAAGTAGGATTTGAGGCATATACTGGCCAATTTGGCGACATATTGAACAAGGGCAAAGCCAAAAGTACTCGAAATAGAAGAGCTTGTATGACTAGATTGATGGATGTGGAAGAGGCGAACGAGGCATGTCAAGATCGTAGCAGATGTAAATCTGTCGTCTCTGCTTACCCCTCTGGGAGACAGGCGTGACTATATGGTATGTACGAGTTTGTATGGGATTTAAACCATCGACAATATACACACTGACTTCTATTATTTCTAATGAAAATTTCTTTTAGTAAGATTTATTTTATTATCTGTCTTAAGAATTAAGATTAATGATGGGATGCATATGAGAACAAATGTTTTGTAAATGAATACAAAATCTCATAAGCTATATGTAATTCTGTGGGTAGAGCTGATAAATAAATAAATAATTTGTTATTATATTGTCGTAAGAAAAAGGTCGAATAAAGACGGAGATATGTAAGACAGAAAGAAAGAAATTTATTTGATGGAAAGTGAAAAACACAAGATAACAACACACAAAATTAAACTAATGCTAATATAGCTAACTAAAATACTTTAGGACAACATTAAACAAATAAAAGGTAACATAAATTAATCTAGTGTCTTCACCACCACCAAATGGGCTGCAACTCAGCATATTGCTGTGTCGAGATTTTCCATATGTATATATATATAAACTGATATGTGTAAGTAAGAGGTGGTTACTTCCGGTCACCATTTCTATTCCTAAGGTATTTTGATTCATATAGTACTTTGGGGTCGGTGGCTATTCGCTCCCTTGAAATTCGTCCCGAGAAAATTCGTCCCGAAAAGTATTTTTATTTTTGGTGTAAATTGGTTCCGCTTCAAAAAATATATTCAGTAAATGAAAATTCGTCCTCTTTTTGGGTGTCGATTCGTTCCCTTCGTCTTGACAATGGATCTTATACCTAAATTTCTATTTATTTTATATAAGAGTATTATCACTTTAAAGTTTAATTATTATTTAGTAGGGAGGGACTACTAACATGAAATATTTAAGTTTGTGTTAAATCAGCTCGCTCCCATTATTAACTTGTCATTGGCATCAGAGTCCTTTGTTTGAGTCAGGATTCTGGAAAGTCATTTCTCTTTACAAAAAGTACATTGATGGTATGACAATAATTGGTAAATTACATCTGGGCTAATCATTGTTTCACTTTTCAATACAACAACATAACGGTTATGTATCTTATGGGTTGCGGGACGAATTTACCCTGGTCGAGGCAAGCGGGTCGAAGTTTCCCAAAAATAGAAAACGGGACGAATTCAGCGGAGCGAATATCCACCGACCCGTACTTTGAACATGTCCAGCAGTAAAATGTCGTTTTTATGAAATTAAAAGTTATCAAATGCTTGCATTAAAAAGCTTTTCTTCGTCCGAAAAGTGAGGCTTGCTGTGAACATAATGGCAAATGACGTCCAAATCGTCGGTGACACTCTACCTCTGACACCCACTATAGCCATCGAATTTGAAGGCTATGGTGATTTATGTCCTGTGCAGTCACGACGCGGAGGGCGAAAAAAAAAAATTACACAATTTAACAGTTTCTAAAATGTCAAGCGAAAATCATCTGTCACTTTGACATTTGTTTTAAACAAAGGGTAAAAAAATGAACTTTTAATGGAACGAATGCGATAATTACTTAAAATATACAAAAGAATACCCTGACTGATCTATCAATGCCTAGACCAAAACGGCTGGGCCTAGGAATATGTAATTTGGACTAAAGTTTATTTATATGAGGTAGATATCCGTTAGGACGGGATTTTAGTAAATTCCCACGGGATCCACTCGCGGTACGCGCGTTGCCGGGTGTCCACGTAATGCATAAAACAAATTGATACATTACTTTGTGCTTTTTTCGATTCCAAAAAGTAGCAGTAAAGTTGTTATCTTGTCTTTGTCTCAAAAAAGTTGATCAAAATGTAAATATGCTGAATTCCATCCATACGTCGAGTACCTACTGGTCATTATAACCGGCTCAAGGTCCGTTCTAGTTACCGTCACTGCGTATAAATTATACAAAAATAAGCACATCCAGAGAGGGATGGATAGATAGGGATGGTATGACGAGTGAGGGTGATGGATAAAGTGGCAAGGGCAGGTGTCACAGGACATCTGCCCACCCGGTGATGGCACGTGGCTTGCCCTCAGACGGACCTGGGTTTTAATACAGGAAAACGTACAGAAAACGTTTACTCATTTAGTGTGCTAAAATTGTGGAGATTTAAATTTTAAAGTAAGATTATTAAAATAAAAATCTTTTTGCATAATTCAAATTCAAAAAAAAATCAAATTCAAAATTTAACATTGTAAAATTTTGTGACATAAAAAGTATTTTAGGCTGCTATTTAATACATTTTTCTATCCTGTAATAGTAAAAGCTCTCTTTTTATTTCATACCTCGAAATTTACGCTAATAAGTCAATCTAATACATACGTTATTGGAAATGAATACTTAAATAGGATACCATAGTTTTAATTTACTTTGATAGATATTCTTTCTGTTTATATTTAACGTATAGGATTAAGAAGAGAATCATCATTATCATTGGGTGCCATCTTTAAAATGAAGTTTAAGAGGTCAGTATTATATATAAATTCCTAGTTACCACTACGATGGTCGAACTTTTTGTCAATTGGACATTGTTACGTTCGGACTTTCCAGTATTGGGGCATTATGACTACATTCGGACTTTTTGGCAACTGGACATTGTGACACTTGGGCTATCTGACCTTGGGATAGTACAACATTTGGATCTTTTTATGATAGACATTATGACACCTGCCCCCCTATTCTGTATCTTTAGTTGCCAACTGCACGAGGTGCCTATCATCAAAAACATAGCTAAAAACTGAAATTTCAAAATTGCCTTTAGTGGGTATTGAACTATTAACAATCTGTGTCGTCACTTCAAGTGCGAAAATATCCTTAGGACATCGGAATTCGATAGTATATCTATGTTTTTGATGATAGACACCCAGTCCAGAAGGCAACTAGAGATACACAATAGGCCCGCTGGACTTTTTGACAATTGGACATAGGTATATGCCCCTAAACGGGCTATTGCTTGCGATACATTGTTGTATGCTTCATGTCTCTTAAAGCTTTTTAGTCTAGCCCACTTGTTTAGTCGATTTCACCTGGCGCGTGCGAAAAAATCGCGAAGGTGGATTTCTTGTGATTTTTAAACAGCTTTTCCAGAATGTTAATCGATTTTCTCGATTAAAAACCCAAAGTTTTTATTCTTTACATTGTGTAGTCTTTATTAATGAATTTTTTGTCACTTGACTTTATCACGCCTTAAACAAAAGCCGAATAATTGATAGCGCGAGTGAAAAATAATGCCAGAATAGCCATCCTGGATGGCTATTCTGGCATTATTTTTCACTCGCAATATCAGTCGTTCGACTTTTTTTACGCCATGCCATGCGATGTAAAGTGGAGTGACTATAAGCCACATCAAATAAAAACTATGGATTATAAGGAATGCTACTATTGGTTTTCAATCAACAAAATCAATATATATTCGTAGAAAATCTCTTTTAAAATCAACTGAAATCTGCCTTGGCAACTTTTTCGCACGTCCCGGAATAGCCTTTTTCCCTCAAGGGAAAATTTCCCTCAAGGATCAACATCAAAAATCTGTTGAAAAAGAAGAGAATACCAACACACAAATTATGTTGATGCGAAGCGCAAATCCAAGAACCGTGAAATGAATGGCAAATAACACATATTTGGCCCCAAAATTACATCAAATGTAAATACGAGTGTACTGAATTAAGTTTAATTAAAAAGATGAACAAAACCTGCATTAAATTATGTCACAGACTCAAAAACTTGTCCGTTACAGACGCGTAATGCTAAACCCTCATGGTTGAGGTAACTCTATGATGCAGGTTACAAGGGTTTTTTAACCTTGTTATTGAAAAATTCTCTCGAAATACCACTTCTTTAGACATTATCTACAAGCATACATGCGAAAAAAATACAGTATATTACTGCAATATACAGAGTGTTAAGATCATAACCTTTTTCCTTAAAATGCACCCATTAATATGAACAACTTTTACCATGTGCCAACCCTAAAATCGTAAAAAATAAATCAGCTGTTTCATAAATTTTGGTCGAGTAGGTATTTAGCTTTTCGTGATTTCAGGGTTGGTCTCAAAGTAAAACTTGTTCATATTCATAGATAGAAGAACTTTTTGAAGGAAAAAGCTTATCAAATTAACACCCAGTGTAGTGATAAAGTTGGTTTTTGAATTATTGGTACTTAAACGAGTACACGGGCTTTTATTTTACTGCGCAAGTTTTGCCTGTCCGTTATTTATGCTAAGAAAGCGGGTGTGAGTATACCTATAGTGACTACCTATACCTATACTCACTCTCTGAAAATGCACAATTATAAAGCCATCTGTGACTATAGTATAGTCACAGATGGCTTTATAATTGTGCATTTTCAGAGAGTCAACGAGAAAGTAGGTGCTAGGGGGATGCAGTGCAGCTGAAATCTAAATTCACATCCACCTCTTTAGCTCACAGAACGGAACTACATTAGTGGTTGTCATGTATATTTAGTTATGTTTAGTAGTTGTCATTTATAGCAGATTTAGGCATGTATTTATATACATATGTAACCTATTAGTATGTAGTATATAATTAAAGATTTTTACCTATCATTCGAGTCGTATGTACATTGCTACATAAATTTAGTTCATGTACGTTTATTATTTTTATTAAATATGTTTTATAAGATTAAATTTGACTTGTAAAATGTGTATAATGTGTACTTACTTTACAAAATAAACTATTTTAATTTTAATTAAAATTTGTTTTCAAATACCAGGGACTCTTTACGGTACCTTTGAAACGGTTAATCACTGTATACGAAATTCGGTACACGTTAATACAACCGAAATCTTTCTAACCGGCTATTATTTGGGTAGCCGAAATCAGGCAACTGCATCGCGGGTGCGGGGCTAGCGGGGCGAAGAGTACTTTGATTCACCGCTACCACCGCGCTGCCGGTAAAAGTAACAAAATTTACAAAACTACCAAAAGTAATAGGTAAAATTTTCTCAATACAGATAAGGCATATGGTTAAAAAAATCTAGCAGCACTGATTAAAAATGTGTAATACTTTCAATTAAATTTTGGTAAATAGATGATACCTATAATTAATTCATTTTTTTTTTTTTGCGTTCTCCTGGCCGGCCAATTTTGAAAGTTGGCAGCCCTACGCACTCCTAGAAGTCGACTAAGATGGCTGCGGGCGGGCGCGTGCCATCAAAGAGTACCGACAGGCGCGCGGCGACGCGGCGTCTACAAAGAAACGAGCCGAAGCCAAGACAAAATAACGGTAGCTGTTATTTAATCGATACCGCAACCCGAAATTACGTCAAACCTAAATCTTTCGGTAGCTCTTATTTTGAGGTTGAGCAATTAAAGGCTACCCAAATACAACGGTATGACGACAAATCGATCCTTTACGGTAGCCGTTATTTTGTGGTTGAGCAATCTCTGGAAAATACCTGTAGAGGTGATTGCTACAACGCATCTCATCGGCGACTCCTCCTACCCAATGTTCAATCGGTTGTCATTACTCCATGTCCTGAGGGTTTCGTCAACGGTGCTTCTTCTTAGGCATGATGACAACGAAAACTAAGGAGAAGTAAGTGGGATTTATTTTTTTAGATTCAACAATTTTGAGAGGATTCAATGAACATTTTTATTGTATTTACTCGCAAACGCTGCAAAAAATCTCTATAAACCTTTTTACTTGACTTATTATTACATTAACAAAATCAAAGATCTTCAATATATTATTATGGGCCACCATCAGCGACACTATTTTTTTAGGTCTTTACACATGAAATTGACGTTTTCTATAGAACATTTGAAGGAAACTCAACTTTCAGTACTAACATTTTGCAATTTTTTTAGGAATTACGAATCCAAATTATGTAATTTCTTTTGTGTATGAATGAGGCAACATTAAGCTAACAGCAACGTTAATTTAATTTTTGAAAAGTGTCAGCTGTAATAAATTATTACAAATCTTATCATGGAAATAGATGGTATTTAGGACGAACTGTTTTTGAACATTTAATTTTTATAATCAAACTGAAAATAAAAACAAAATTTAATACGTAGATGTAAAATAAACTTTCACACAAAAAACAAATAATTGAAATAGACATTAATTTACAGGAATTATGAATTTCATATGTAAATACCTATTTTAATGCTGACTATTATCTTGTTTTAATTAACATTGGTTTACCTTCTGTATAAACGAAAGAATATACCAATTTTATAAATTAATTATTTTTATTATTCCTTAAAAAAGGATACTTTATAGCAAAGCTAGGTGTCTGTCCATCAATTGGCCATAACAGCTGGGCCGATTAAGTTAAATTTTAAATGACGGTGCATAATTTTACACTTGGACTCCAGGAAAGACAGAATCTCTTCTTTGAGGTCACATTTTCAAATATTTAATTTCGAGAACTTTTGAATCGACAATCATAAACAGCAGTTTGCATTGTGTTTACCCGACTTCATTTAGAACCAAAAATAAGCCATGAAACTTTTGAGATTTGTGTGAAGGAAGGAACTTTTATTACACAAGAAACATACCACTCTGGCGAATCCTCACCATTTTCTGTCATTAACATCGATAAGGTCCCATCCCAAAAATACGCCAAGTAATCGTCGAAGACAATTTGTATGAGAACGTCGCACGCGCCTTACAACGACAAATTACAATAAAATTATTGTCTGTAGGTACAACGAGACTGAAATATTTGTGGCCCTAGACGTCCTACTGCGAGGCATCTAGAAGTGGAAATCTTTAAAATATATTTTGCTTTTGTTTTTAATGGGTGTGGTCATCAGATTAAACAAAATAAACAATAGTAGGTAGGTGGTTTTTTCCTATGATTTTTATACGTAGCATAAAGTTTCTGCAGATAGATTCTCTGTCAGAAGCAGAGTGGCCTATCCTTTCTAACACTACTCTAATATACCTATATAATATTTAAAATACTATTTGATGTATATCTTGTAAAGTTTTGGTGTCTTTGTAGCCTAAATTAGTTAATTGAGTATAAATGTTGTACTTTTGCTGTAAGTATTACACATTTAGATACGTTAAAATATATTACAACGTTTTGGCATTTACAACGTATTGTATACGTATCTACATACAATCCAAAAATATATCATAATAAGATGATTGATTTACTCTTCAATAATACATGGATAGGTAAATTTTGAGTTAATGTGTTATATAAAATAAATTTTCACAAATACAAGTTTAATATGAAAGCCTGAAAAGTCAATTTTTTGAGCCAGGGCCATAGATATTTTGGTCGGTTTATGCGTGCGTACTCCACCCAATTTATTAGCATCAGCATCTTTAAGTAATTGGTTTATGCTGTTAAAGCAAAAATTTAAATTTTCTTGTACGTTATTTGGATATTTATGAGCTAAAAACCAGCCAACGAGGCTTTTCATATATTTTAAAGTTGCTCTGGACGAAAGATGTAAAGGCTACTTTACATTATCAAAATGGTAACGCTGGTAAAGCTTGAAATATTCTGAAATGCGTATGATATCTACGTCAGTCACTCAGGAAAAAGTGCATAACTTAACTTTGCTTTTCTTGTTTGGAAGTTAAAAATTGAAAAACATTTTGGTATTTAGCAACTGGCGCCAAAAGTTCAGTATTAGTTAGTTTTATAAAGCATTAGTTTGAAATTTAATGCACAATTAGTCATGATCTCGTCCAAACAAAGTTAAAACAGGATTTTTAGGCGTATGACCACGCTAAATAAGCAACTCGATGTGTATCAGTACAAATATCAACGGGAACGACATTGAAATAATGTTCATGTCAGCGTGCCTTGAAAAGTGGCTGTTACGACAACCACTGCGTCTCCGGCTAGCGCAAAATAGGAGAAAATAATACTTTTCACATGGGCGCCATGAACGGAAAAAAATATTGAACTTAAATTTTTTAGATCTAAAAATTTCCTATAATTTGGTGAAATAATGATTAAAATCGCTTTAGGCGTTTGGAAGGAGTAAGAAAATTCTTGTGTTAATCATGTGAAACTTTCGATTTTTTTTGTCAAAACTTACAATAGAAAAACAGTTTATGAAACTTAAAATTTATTTTTGACTATAATGCCTATCATATATTTTTATGAAAGTTTTTATGAGTAGGCCTTCAAAGACAGATCCAAATTGCAGTTGGCGTATCCATTCGCCTTAAGTTGATTTTGAGAAGATCTTGTCTAATTGTGTATACAATTTCAAACTCTTGCTTTATAATCCTCACTAATACTGAACTATTGGCGTTAAATGCCACAAACAAAAAAGCTTTAAAATTTTAAATTTTTAAACAAGAAAAACAAAGTTGAGTTATGTACTTTGCGCTAAGTTAGTGGATGGTCAAAGATAGTTTTTATAAAAAACTTGTGAGAACCAATAACGACGACAGAAGTTATATTATTTAATTCTGTCACCTTTTTCCACACGTTCCATCAACTTTACACCCGCGAATATTCAGTTTTTCTTAAAAACAAAATGTTTTAACAGTCTAATTTTGCAATTTAAGACTTTCATACATTGGATTACAAAAGTTTTAAATAACAAAATTAGATTCTAAAAAAGTTTGTTTTTAAAAAAACTGATTATTCGCGGGTGTAAAGTTGATGGAACGTGTGGAAAAAGGTAACAGAATTAAATAATAATACTTCTGTCGTCGTTATTGGTTCCTACAAGTTTGTATGCAGATTGCCTTGGACCATCCACCTTGAGCTTCCATCTTAATGGATGAATGGATCTTGGTCCCGTCTGTAGACGACGTAGGCACCTATTTACTGGTGGTAGGCTCCAGCGGTGGCTTGTCACCACCCTCATGATGAAACCATGCTGCCAAGCGACTCGTTGCGACGTCATGAGTAGCTGTACCGAGGGTTGAAGACAGTTACGTAGTATCAGCCATTTAACCTTATGATGACGTGGGTAGTAAAATATGAAATTTTTAAACAATAGTACACTCGAACTAAAATAAAAAATACATGTCATAAAGAAAGCCTATTCCAAGACGATGGCTCAGCCCAAAACGTGATAGAAAAAAATTCACTGCATCAAAAGAAATGCGAGGTTATGTTTTTTCAGTTCAAAACATTAATAAAGTAAAAATAACAATTTTATTGTTTTAAACACATAAACCAATATTTTTTTTTTCAAATGAACGCTCTTGTGTGAATTTATTTTAAATTTTATTAATTAAAAACAGCATTATCAAATCCCTTCTTGATTCGCCGCACTACTCAGAGACGCACTTTTTCAGATAGATGTATCTCTTTCGTTATGCAATGGACCTATTTTACGTTTACCTACATACGAATTTCTTGAATCGACTATTTGTATTAAAAAACGTTTTAGGGTTCCGTAGCCGAAGGGGTCTAATCGGGACCCTTTTACTAAGCCTCCGCTGTCTGTCTGTCTGTCTGTCTATCTTTATGGATTTTTCATCATAAGCTTTGTGATATTATTTTGATATATATATATATATAATATATGATATAATCAAATAAATATCAAAATAAAATGAAAAAGTCAATTCGTACTTGAATGGAAAACACTGTTCTACACCCTTAACTTATATGCAACGCCAAAAACATAAAAATATATTCTTATAAATCCTAATTAGTGATATTTCCAGTAGTAACCAACCCACCTATAGCCTATAGTTTATTGATTCTATTAGCGTTTAATTATTATATGCGTTTGTGTCTGCTGTCTTTAATTAAAACTCGGCATAAGAGAAAAAAATAAAAAAAAGAGTAGAACATTCTCCCTTTGGCTTGATCAAATTGGTTGAAAACTCCTTTCGTCATCATATTCCTGTATTTGTAGATTTATGTATTACAGCAGCTAGAATACTTTGATAAATGCCAATTTTGGACCCTTTTTGGTAGGTATGCATTATAGGTACAATACCTATAATTAGTGTTATTCAATATGTAACATACAACGAAAAAAAAATTACCGGCTGTATAAAGCTTTAAACGGGTATGAGTATGAAAATAATAATGAAAAGACAAATAAAATAATCATAGATTTGTGAACGCCTGCTAATAATGTATAGGCAATGACGCACAAAGTTAAAGTTAATGCAGTACTGCTAACTAAAAAGATTCAGTAAAAGTAGTCGAATGGTATTTAAGTATGTACTTCTGTACATATGTTGTAAAACTAATTTATTTGTTAATTACATTATTCCACTGTACATAGTGCAACTATTCCAATTACATTATTTGTTCATAATAGTACATTATTCAACATAGTCTCTTTAACGCCTATTTTTGATCCGTACTTTATGCGTAAAGAAGCCATTTCGATTAACATTTCCATTACAGAAAGGCCATGTCCACACAGTAACCGTCTAACCAGTGACCAGACCAGTGCAGTTGGTATGTATCCGGCGCTCAGTGTGAGAGCAACAAGTGTCAAATGTTGTTCTTTCAATGCACCTGTTCAGGAGCAAAATCCTTAGAAACCTTGTAGGGTGACAATAAAGTTAGACGAGTACACAACAGAAACTGATAACTGTCCTTTTATTTACTAAACCTCACATACAATAATGATACAAGTGAGAAGTAGGCAGACATGTCTAGCGTGTGTAGTGTGCGAGGAAAGGGTGTCGTCATTATAAATGTTTAAGACGATACCAAAAGAAAAAGTTTTTTTTTTAATCCATTTACTCCACTATAACGTCATCTACGTATTTCATTTTTTAGTTAATGTTTATTGAGTATTTGATTAAGATTCTCACCGAAGGAAAACGCAATTGAATGAAATTTTCTTGATTGAATTTAATTCCGAAAAGACCTCTAAATTATTTATTTATTTTTGTAATTCTGAAGTCCTTACTAATTAAACTGTGAAATTGCATTCAAAATGTGGATATGATGTATGTGTAACGTTTCCTTCAAATTTTTTTTGACAAAATAGCTAAGTACATTTTATATTAATAAAAACCGACTTTTTGCTACTTTTCCACAAATCCGTCCCACTCGCACTGAGTGTTTTTTCACATATGGAGTAACAGGGACGCTAAAACTTTTACGTATTGCCTTAATTTGATACACCCATAGACAATGTAATAAGCATACACCAGATGTATTTAAAAAAGTGACATAACTCCTAGGATCTAGGTCTAGATTCAATAAATTGGCTAAAGTTACATTTTCAATATTTTTAAGTCACACAAAAACCAATGTAATCTAAAAGAATTGTGCAATATAATTTTTCCCCATTCATTTATCAATAGAGTCATATAAACTAGTATAATATATTTCCAAAAGCATTTATATTATCACAATGTTACTTGTATTATTGATTTAACAAAGAGGAAGTTAACGGTACGTTCTTATATCGTCAACTGAAAAATTGACCTCTTTTTTGAACGAGCGCCACCGAACGAAAGTGATAGAGCGACGAACAGCGACAGTAGCACGAGCCATGGGACTGTATTTGTAGGGCCTGTTCACGCCACAGCGTGACGGTATGCGCATTTCAGCGCATGCGCAGAAAGTAACTCGCGACAGAATCGAGTCGCGCGCTGAGCGCCGCTCGCTCGGTCTGTTCGGCTCGAGACGCCTCCCGAGGCGCACGTCTGCGCGCTCGCGCAGCTGGCTGTTCCGCCCGAATCGTCTAGAGAACGACACGTGTGTACACACTCGCGCCGCCGACACAAACAATCTCGCGTATCTACCGTATTTTGTGTTCATATCAGTGCTGTGTATTACTCCACGAACCAAGATATCCAGCACATCCCTGCACAGGCGCCAACTCAATCAACTCAACAAGGAGTGACGCCAAGCAGCGCAATCGTCGGCCCACATACCTCCAAAACAACAATCCAGAATAAAGGTCAGTGCACCCACAATTCTCCAGTTCCAATCAATACTCCTCAAATCCCTTCAGCTCTGCATTTCTGTATCCTCGCGGTTACATTTTGGCCCTTCGAACCGTTAGAACCAGCCCCCCTCTATTTAATACAGTCCATATTCAATCCAAGAAAAATTTTGGTCCGTCGAGCGGAAAATTTTTGGTTTATATCACCCCCCGCTTCCCCCCCGCCGGCCCGTAACTTTGTTTGAATCAGCCCCCGTCGATTTACTACAGTCCATTTTCACCCGGTTACATATTTTGACCCCCTCCCCGGCCCTTTTTTCCGGCAAAAAACATTTTGTGATTTTGAGAATACCTGTTTCGGGTAGGTGATTACTCCGTTCGCGCCGCCTAGAACATTCCATTTATCTGTATAGAACCGGCCCCCCCCGCCCCCGGCACAGAATAAACTCATTTTCATCCCGTTTGTTATTATTATTCAGCTCAGATAATATAATTATATCCATTCAGCCCAATTGTTTATTACAGTCCACTATATTTCTTTATTAAACCCCTCGACCCGACCCGACCCAATTTACCTATTTCTACCCAATTTTTGCCCGCGGAGAGGTGTACATCTGCCCATTGTCAAAGATAGTTTTCGTAGGTATCTTGCGAGATATTTTTTTGGTGCGAGTATAAATTCGTTTTATTTCGTTTTATTTTGAGTACATACGTATTACGTATTAACAAAGCTTGATTTGCATCATTGGATTGTCCGCTCATTTAGATCCGATTTCGGCTAGGTAAATACATTCTTTGTTTGATTACTCAGAGAAGTAGGTAGGTATTTTATTCTATAAATAGAATTTTCGACGACTGATGTTGTTGTTGTAAAGGTACTTTCGTGTAAACAAGAACTAACGCGTATTGTCGGCACATGATTTCAAGGCAAATAACATAAAAGTAAACAAGTAATCAGCCCTTTTCGATAATTTGTGTTACAGTAATATATTGCCGGACCGTTTTTTCGTGTTATTGTCTGCTTTTTTAACCGGGTGCATATAGCAGAAATATAGTAAAAAAAAATTTTTTTTTTTTCTCGTCTCTGCTCTTAATGTTTATGGTACACATATAGGGTGTTCCACGTTGGTGTATCAGCTCATATACAGGTTGTTTAAAAAAAAAATTTTTTTTCTTTCTCTATCGTGTTTATTTCCGTGTTCCGTTTGAACATAGCCTTTGTTATTTCGGCCCGCGCAAGTTACAAGCTATCCGCACGTTGGAGTTGGTAGCGCTCAAGTTTTAATAACTCATTTTCACATATAGTCACACTCATCACACATTCAATCAGCACATACACACTCAGCTCATTTTCACTCACACATTCAATCAGCACATACACACTCAGCTCATTTTCACTCACACATTCACTCATCACATACACATTCAGCTCATTTTCACTCAATGAAACCAGCACTCAGCGCACTCAGCACACTCATCACACACACACTCATCACATACACACTCAGTTCATTTTCACTCAATGACTTCAACTCCAACAGAGAATTCTTGTAACTCCGCACAACGTGTAGTGAACGTCACTAACACACCAATTTCGTTGCCAACCGTCTCACTTAAAATAGCAGACGTACATGGTCAATTGAAGTTCAGAACTTCCTCAGGTCAAACAATGATGCAATCACTCACAAGCTCGCGAATCAGCACATAACTTGGTTACTGAACCCGCCTAAAGGGCCTTGGTTCGGCGCTCTGCACGAAATAAACGTAAAATCCACCAAGCAACTACTTTATCGCGTGATAGGTGAACAGCACCTCACTTTTGAGGAATTCTCTGCCCAATTTCATCCGACCCTACGGACTTTGAACCTCTCACGGCCGGACATTTCATTATTGGTCGTCCGCTCACCGCTCTACCTGAGCAGTCTTTTGACGACAGACCCATATCTGCTCTTAAACGCTTTCAGCTCATTCAAGCGCTCTCTCAGCGCTTTTGGACTCTCTGGTCCAGATCCTACCTCCATACACTGCAAACCCGCTCCAAATAGCTCTCCCCTTCTTCCCCTCCTCAAGTGGGTGAACTGGTCCTCATCAAAGAGGATGACCTGCCTCCGCTCCAATGGAAGTTGGGGAGAATTCTCCGCACAATGCCTGGCAAGGATGGAGTGATCCAAGTTGTGGATCTGGACACAGCCCATGGAAATCTGCGACGACCTGTGTTCAAGATAGCCAGGCTGCCGTTGGATTCAGCTCAAGAGGAGTCGCAGCCCCGGCCCCCCCAGGATGTTCACGCCACAGCGTGACGGTATGCGCATTTCAGCGCATGCGCAGAAAGTAACTCGCGACAGAATCGAGTCGCGCGCTGAGCGCCGCTCGCTCGGTCTGTTCGGCTCGAGACGCCTCCCGAGGCGCACGTCTGCGCGCTCGCGCAGCCGGCTGTTCCGCCCGAATCGTCTAGAGAACGACACGTGTGTACACACTCGCGCCGCCGACACAAACAATCTCGCGTATCTACCGTATTTTGTGTTCATATCAGTGCTGTGTATTACTCCACGAACCAAGATATCCAGCACATCCCTGCACAGGCGCCAACTCAATCAACTCAACAAGGAGTGACGCCAAGCAGCGCAATCGTCGGCCCACATACCTCCAAAACAACAATCCAGTATAAAGGTCAGTGCACCCACAATTCTCCAGTTCCAATCAATACTCCTCAAATCCCTTCAGCTCTGCATTTCTGTATCCTCGCGGTTACAGGGCCTGTATGGTACCGTATCTTCCTTTCTGTTTTGTCTAAGTTTGTATTACACAGATGTGTTTTATAGAGCTTTATGTAAGTTAGCATCTCAAGCAGAGGGTTCAGATTAAATTCCTGGCGCCACCGAGGATCGACGATATCTTTGTTCTGAATAGTTCGTGGCTTGAATACATTTATTTCCCATTAGGCGCTAACATATTGTAGCATTCGCTACAAGTATTCAACCTTTTTCATCTATTTTAGTCTTACGTTGTCTTTGATTTCTTTACTGAATTTTTAAATTTTTAAATTTAGAACGTGTTGTCAAATTGTTTTGTTATTTTTCTGATATCGAAGAAGATAGTCGTAAAAAGAATACAAAATTTGCGACAGAAAACTAATATATAAAATTTGAAATCCCATTGGATTCACAAAACAGAGCACATTTGCCCTAGAGCTAGTGAAAGCCTGTTTTTTTCTTCATTTCCTGGTAAGTTTTGTGTACTTTTAGTTTCATTCTCTGAAAATCCCTTTTGTCCCGTTTCCAATACGTTAATTTCCTTGCCCAGATTTCGTAGGTATGTCTTGACGCTGTTGTTTTATTTCTTTACAGCGACCCTTCAGGTTTTTTAAGGGTTTTTCCAGTTTTTTTTCATTTCTCCCATTTCCCGCGCGCCACCTTTTCATCCTGTTTGGTTGCGCATCTGAAATGAGGCCAGAAGGTACGGACCACGTACGCTGATGGGGTACGTTTCCCGAGTTATACCAGAAGTTAGCGTATGACAATCACGGTTTGATTGACTACTCCGTGGGAAGACTGCAAACACCTACGTCACGAAGACACCCCTATCAGGTTTTTATATCTGTAGCCTGGCATTTAATAGACTCTGAATCAATCATTTTCTTCCTTAATGTAAAGCTAGATAACGATTGCTTTTAATACCTTAAAATTATATTTTCTCTCGACTAGAAGTTATTAATACTTCCGCGAAATTGTAGTTTCTGGGATCCTATAAACTAGTTTTAATATTCAAATTCGAATCCATAATATCGTAAGCCAAGCGTCGTTCAAGCTCCAAAAACAAAATCCTAAAACAAGATAGACTAGGTATTTTTTTGTGTTAATTTTATAAGTTCCGACGTACCTAATACTCTTCTGATATTCTTGTGTTTTATACCATTTTTTTACTTCAGTTTTGTTATTTTTAGAATATCCAAAAAAAATTATATAGTGTCTTTATCCTGATTATCTTTTTTTTTTAAATTACATTCGTGATTATAAAGTAGCTTACTAATTTTTAAAAAGTAATGCTACAATATGCATTACGCATTGTTGAAGCTACCAGTAGATATATAAAATGGTATAATCGCTACCACAGACCACTGCTCGCCACCCACCACAGACTACTGCACGCCACCCACCACAGACCACTGCTCTCCACCCACTACAGACCACTGCTCGCCAGTGGCGTGCTTGGAACTTTTTACTGAAAAAGCAAAGACAATGTCAAACATGACTAGTAAAAATATATAAAAATAATTTAAAACGACTTTAAAAAAGAAACATTTTGTATGAAAATGTCTACTTTAGGGCATGCTAGCATTTTTTTTTTCAATTTTGATTTTTATTATTTTCAAATTTATTTAATAGTCATACCTAATATTGTCATAGCTTTTTCAGCGAAAAGTTCAAGGCACGCCACTGCTGCTCGCCATCCACCACAGACCACTGCTCGCCACCCACAAGCGGAGTGGAGTATCAAAATATATTCTGTGTTTATAGATGTCTGCATCATGGTCCTCCTACAGGCGCACGCCTTGTCTGTAGGCACGCGACAGCCTCAACCAGTTTCCTAAAACGGACTGTGTAGTGTGTACGCACACGGAATGCAATGAGTTTTTCAAATAACGACTGCTTTGTTGAAGTGTTGCCAGGTCCTAGATGAAAGTTGAATCCTTTTAGTCTTCGAAGATATTTCTATATTTCCATTTAGATCCCTGCTAATAAATAAAAGTAAAAGATTGTTGGTTTGTTATTGATGAATTGACATGAAACTTTCAGTATTTTATCGAATACCTCCTAGATTAACACATAGGTTATTTATACATATAGGTATATTTTTTGGCGCTGTAACTTATAAAATACGAGCAGCAACCATTTTGAGAGTCTAATTAGTGCGGTAATAGTGATGTAACCGACTCGGTAGCGATATATTATGGGAAATATATAATCGAATATTATTGGAATCATTCTTTTATTTCGTTCAGGTACACATACTTGGTCCGAAAAATTAAAGTTAATTTGTTTTTTGTTACCCTTAGGTACCGAGATATTAATCTCGATAACTACTAGTGTGAATCGAAATGAAACATTCATAATTTTATAGACTAGGTTAAGGCAATTTTTATTTTTTTGATGTTATGCTTTTTTCTGGGAGAAATACCTATATATATAGTCACGAAATAAATCGAATCACACTCAGAACACCTGCTTTATTCAATACAATAAATCGTGGTAAACCGATGACATTTATCGGAAAAATTTAGGGAATTATAATTTTTTCCACAAATGGTGTTATAAAAAATACATATTTTGGTACATTATGTGTCAACAAATTTATATGTCAGATGTTTCCTCAATTCCTTTTTTTGCAAATTTTTTGAATTCTCATTTAGGACCTCATTCAACTTAAAGTTGAAAATGTTTTTCCGTAAACTAAGTGTGGCAGATTAATCTCTACAAAAAATCTAAAGTAGTATTTGGAAATGTGGTACATCAACTACTTACTGTCAATAGAAAAAATTGGTCTATGTTTATCATGTATTCAACAGCATAAAAGTTTTCCATAAATTGGTAAATTAAGCGCTTGAAAATTGAGATTTCTCACTAAAAGTGTGAAATGGCCCTTAAGTTTGGCGAGTAGAAATAAGAACTCAGAAAGAATAAGGGAAAACTTTTGGTTGTACGGTTTAGGTTACATTATGCTTATTTCGAAGCAGATTGCACGTGCATTGTGTTAGTTTGCACTACATTTTTAATGATAAGTATATGTTACTACTCTGTTGTCGAATATTTAAATGATAAGGATATTTTATTCAATTAATTGTATTGTTAAATTATTTAATTATGTACTATTTTATTTTTATTTGCGTTACATTGTAACTGATATTAGATTTAATTGTAAATAGATAATAATGTCATGCATGTTCTAAATATTTGCAATACCGACAAGGTCGAATATGCATGTGCCTTTTATTTTTATCACCATTGTAAATACTCATATTCAGCAATAAAGATTTATGATTTATGCTTAACTACTTTTATACGTCTTTTTTCACTCACACACATCACAAAAATTAAAGCAATGAAAACAATAAAAATGTAGCCCTTTGCCAACTTTTATATATAAAATGTCGTAAAATGGCAACACCAATCGACATCTCCAGTTGATTAGCGTGAAAAGACGGACAAGTGGACGTTGAAAAGAGTTACTGCAGATTAATGACGCGATTTTTGTAACATTTGCATGGATACTATGTGCTCTCAAGGTAACCATTGTGAAGTCGTTTATATCACAAAAGGTCACACAGCATTTATTTAGCATAGTCTATGGGAAGATTAAAGCCTTAAACAGTATTCAGAATAAAAAGTAGAAGAATAGGACCACGTTTTTACAAAGCTGGTTAAAATTTAAACATATTTAACATACAGTTAGTGAATCTATAAGAGAATATTTTTTTTAATAATACAGAAATTGTAGCTATACATTATATTTGGTCTGTATTTTTTTTCTTCAAATGAACTGCACAGATTTGTATTACATATTTATTCAAACATTTACAGTAATTTTGGTTAATCACATATTTTTAAATATCAAATTTCTAAAACAGTCCCTTTTGTTCAGTCATTGTATAAGTAAGTAGTCCTTTTTGATGTGACCACTAAAGTTGAACAAGTATGAATAATACCTAGTCCTTTTTATACAGATATTTTGAAACATCCTCATAAAGACCAAATCTAGTCCCTTTTGAACAGAATCACAAGCTTTTGACATAAAATTAATAGGGAAATAGGCCTTTTAGCATGATTATATTTAGAAAAATCATGCAATTCAACCTACAAAAAAAGATGCGATCAAAACCTTTTTTTTTATATTTCAAATAGGCCCTTTTGATTAAAGTAAGAAAGGAAAAATTTCAAGTGCAGATAGCACTGTCCACTCTGTTCAATGTCCCATTTCATATATTAATTTTTAATATCCTCATATAATAGGTAATAAAAGTTAAATTTTTAGAGCAGTGAAGGTTTAAAGGGTCATATCAATCTGTACTGTAGCCATGAACAATACAACACATCACATTACCATATCATGGGTCTCGCGTCAAGCCTATTTTAGGCCAGATGCGTTCGCAAGCGCCACGCCGCGTCAGCAACATCAAAAACGGTTTAAAAAGTAAGATCAAATATTTGTGAGGTCTCCACATTCACATACTCACAGTAGCGGAGAGTCTGTGCAGGACCATTAATCGCCTCCACTTCGAATTTAGAATTTAGAACCGCGATTGTGCACTGTGATTGGCCAAACTTATTATAACACGGCTTACATAACTAATCAGCTACTCGTACTAATATTTCTTATTTAATTTTGGGCTAGACAAAGGTATCTCTGTCATGCAGCCTTAAATGCCACCACAGACAATGTTCCAATAAGATTTAGCCCGTAAATAACTGAAAATTAGGCTGTACCGCGTTTTCTTTTTTTAATTTTTCGTGGAATTGTTAGTAGAAAATAATATAAATAATTTCACTCAAATTTGATGATTTTGATACTCATAGATAAAGTATTGTGCCCAAAGACATAATTTAGCCATTGGGACACTCGTGCAGCCTATTACGAAACGAACGAAGTCCCATCGGCTCACATTACCTCAAACAGTTGCACAAAATACCCTGAAAACTACCTTCCCCATCAAGCTGGCTTACTATGCAGTGTATGACACAACGGTTATGACATCTATCTATATATATAAAAAGAGAAGTCCTGACTGACTGACTGATTCATTCACTGACTCATTCACTGACTCATCAACGCACAGCCCAAACCCTTCGACCTAGAAAACTGAAATTTTGCACAAAGCTTCCCTTTGTAATGTAAACAAGGAATAAGAAAGGGTTTTTCGAAATTCTACCCCTAAGGGGGTGAAACGGGGGTCCAAAGTTTGTATGGGGAAACAAGATTAGTTAGACTATTTTATTCGAGACTTCACAGGAGTACTCCTATTCATAAATGAGTAAACACGTGTTTCAGGTTTTTTCAGAATTCAACCCCTAAAAGGGGGAAATGGGGTGACAAAGTCTGAAAATCAACATGGGTATCGTTTGTATGGTTTATCGGGTCGCTGATTACGAAAACAACAACGATTTCTAAATCCAACGTAGTGAACGTGAAATAACATCATTTCCTGTTGGGGTGCGATGGGGTTGAAATTTTGAAATGTGTAAATATCAATATGGGTGTCGTTTTTATGGTTTTCTTGGACATTAATTACGAAAATTGCATCGATTTTGACATTTAATATAGTGGACATGAAAATGTATGTGTGCCAGAGCAAATTGGCTGTTGTTGACGGACAGACAGACAGCCACACAATTGATCCTATTAGGGTTCCATTTTTTCCTTTTGAGGTCAATCTATATATCTATCTAATATCTATGTGTCTATCTATCTATCTATCTATCTGTCTATATCTATCTATATTCCAGCAAAATATCTTTGGAACGGAAGATGGTATATCCCTAGGGCTATACTTGGACCACGGTGTGCCAAAAAAGTTTTTCTTTTTTAATGTCAAAACTTTGACGGCCTGTATCTCTCAAACGGCTGGAGTTAGGCCCATGTTGATGGGTGTCTAACTTTGCCGGCCTGTATCTCTCAAACGGCTGGAGTTAGGCCCATGTTGATGGGTGTCTAACTGCCGAAAGTGTCAAAACTTTACATACCCTTATCTCCCAAACGGCTGATGCTAGACCCATGTTCATGGTACTCTAAGAAAAGGGCTCGGTGAGATCTAGACGACGGTAAAAAAAAAACGAAAAGAAGAAAAATTGACAGAATTTTGATCGGCCATATCTCCCGAACGGCTAATCGTAGGGAGTTTTGGTTTCAACTATAGTGATCAGTCAAGGTAGGATGACAAAAAAAAATAATTTTACAGGTTTTGACAGTTTTTGACAGGTCACACGTAACTCGGTATCGAAGGGCATTCAAGGTTGCCGATTACGCTGCCGTATTCAAATTTGTCATTTTTTGACAACTGATAGGGATTTTGATACTTTTTCGGAAAAACTTTGATCGGTGATTCCCTGTGGGAGTGAGAGCTCTTATAAAGGTACTTTAAATATGAATAAAAAAAACTAATAGGTAATAGGCCCCGTCAAAGAGACTTTACCTGGAGATAAAAGAATTGCACCAAAAACACTCCAAACCAGATTTAAATATGTTGTGTAAAAAGTACTACACAAAAACTAAATCAACGCGGGCGAAGCCGCGGGCAAAAGCTAGTATTTAATATTTTCATGTATGCGACCTCTACTGGAATTATAACATAAAAAATAATTGTTGTGTGAATGGTTACAGCGAAAACACACCAAGGGTTCAAATGAGATGAAATGCATTTATTTAAATGTAATTTGTCTTATAAACACCGTAATTATTGTGCTCACGGAACCCAAAACAAAAGCAGTAGGTGGCTTCCCTGAGTTATAACGTGTCAATATTAAACGCGAAGCAAACGTATTATTTCCTTAAAAACAAATTACGTTTTGCAGCTGAAGTTCATTTAGTAATAAATAAGTAATAACTTATTAAGTTATGTTACTTACCGAAGAACAAACGAAAATGAGTTTACAAGAGGTAAATAAATTCGTCATTGATATTTAAACATCCAATTATTCGAAAAAAACGTGTATGTTATCTCGTTTAGGCAGCTTATAAAAGGCTTCATTAGATAGTAATATATATAGAAACGGTGTACAGACGCCTGCAGTCCAAGCTAAACCACCAATATGGAGTGGTTTAGTCCACATCTATTTTAATATTTGTAGCTGATGTGCTGAATAATACTGAAGACTCAGTAGAACAACTTTTATTTCTATAAATTAGATCAGAAATCCTGTTACCAAAGCTGACAAATTAGAAAAGTCATTCTGAAAATTCATGGATTAATCAACGCGCATGTAGGCTAAAATCGTGTTGTACAGAACGCCACATCACCTCCCTAGGAGAAAATAAACCCATATCAAAACAATTACATAGATACATGGCAACAGGCTCAAACTCAACATTTCTCATTCTAAAAGAAACAGAGTTAAATCAAAAACTAACTTTTAAAACACAAAATATTTACAAAATACCCCATTGACAACATCAAGTAAAATCAAATAATGTACAACAAGGATATAGACAATAATATTTACGCATAACCATAAAGGTAGGTAGTAGAGCTGATGCCGGGCTCGACTGTGGAGGTACCACCTCTTACTTGGAGACCCCCTCGAAGTAATTCGGGGGAGAGTAAGAGGACAGCTCACAGGCAAAAATAATATCCACCCCTAATAGCAAAAGAGACGGCATTAGAACTGAATCATAATATGATTCATCCAAAGCGGCCTCTTTAGGCGGTATATCCATCCCTAATAGCCGGCCTTATGTGGAACAGACTGGTGACGGGCAGTGACGTCACTGATGCGAGGGTTCCGGCATCGCGCTCACCAACCCGCCTGCCCAGCGTGTGTGAGTATGGGCAGTTCTTCCAGGACGACCGCCGGGAGTGGCAAAATCCTGGAAAGGCTTATGTCCAGCAGTGGACGAACCGGGATGATGGATGGATAACCATAAAAGTATAATGTAAAAACCTTACTAAGAGGTAGGAACCAAAACAGCAAGTTAAAGAGGTCGAGAGGAGTCCTGAAACGAACTCTCCGTCCCGAATGTGTTGTGAAGTTTGGGTTTATGAGTGCTCGGTATTAGAGCAGAATCAGGGTCAACAGATTTACCAGGTACAGAAGAAGCTGCAGGAGGTGTAGGAGGAGCCGTAGCTGTTGTCCGAGAAACCAATGAATCGGCTTTAGTATCTACAATATAATGTGAATAAAATTTTAGTTTTAGTGCTGTCAAAACTAAATTTTTTCATTGCAAAACAGTCCTTAAAATTGTTAGGCACAGAAGCTAAAGAGCTTTAGAAAAAATTAAGTTTTGGCGGTACTAAAACTAAAGTTATAGCTTTCAGAATCTGCTTTACTGTGTGTTATGCTTATGATTTTTGTCATAAATTAATAAGATACTCGTAATAATTATTATGATAAATTATTCTAACTATAAAAGCAGATTCTCTATGATTTTACAGTAGTTTTCAAACAATTTGAATCTCCATAATTGTGAATTTATACAAAATTGATGCTCTTCGATCCTCAATTTTCAAATTCAAAAGCAAATATTATGAATGCTGTGATAATTTATGTAAAAATGCTGACTTTAGATTTGTAATAGATAATTTGATTAGAATTAGATAAAACAACGTAAAATAAAATTTTTGTGAGATATATTTCGGGCCATTCGAGCCCGGCATCAGTCACAATAGATAAAATAGTTCAAAGCTTATCGGAAGCTTCTATCAAACGCGCAGAAAAGCTGGCTATATTGTGGGCTGGAACAAGTTTGTTAAAGAGGCACATCGGGAGGCTCGGCTCAGGTTCCAAATCTGGGAACTGCGGGTTTACCACGTAATTCTGATTTTCATCAACATCAACTTGAGATTAAAATTTGACGTGCGTGCGACGACACCCGCCTAACATGCCATCTCTTTTGCACGCACGTCAAATTTCAATCTTAAGTTGGTGTTGATGAAAATCAGAATTACGTGGTAGACCCGCTGTATGGAAAACCAAATTCAGGTCTAATATATAGAGATATGTATAAATCTAAAAAAGTTTTTAAATATAAATTAAAGTACTTTCAGGAGAATGCCGAACAAATTGAGATGGACATAAACAGAAACTGGGGATTGGTGCGTGAAATAAAATTTAGATACTCGTATCAGGAAAAAATCCGTTGTTTCATACATTTTGGTCGGGTAGTTAGCTATGTAACAACATTTTTTCGCGATTCGAGGGTTGGCTCCATAGTAAAAGTTGTTTGTATGAACGAGTATTATCAGTTTCCGGCTACCGCACCTTCATCTTAACACCCAGTATATTCATATCACCGAAAAAAAAGAGTATGTACTGTTTGTGTAGAAGCGAAAACAAAAAAATGAAACGAAAACAAAAAAAATTATGGGCATAAATATTTTCAACGGATTGCAGTGAGAAAACAAATATAATGAACTTATACGAGTACAACAGATAGCAAAACTGAATATTTTATTGATTCAAATAATTTGTAGGAACACTATATGGGCTGGGCAGTATTTAGGGATCCGTGCCCAAAGGATAAAATAGGAACCGTAATGGTAGACTCTGTTGTCTGTTTCTGGCTCTCTGTATGTACTATCAAGGCAAAATCCGCAGGCCCACTTTTTGCAATGATGATAGGAGCGAAAAGTGTGTCTACGGCAATTTCTTCGATAGTACGTCATAATTTTTGTACCGTTTAAGCTGGAGACTTGTTAAGAACAAAAATACCATTTATTTACAAAAAGGTAATTTCTACTTACAACACATTATTAACAAGGGTTTTGTCTTTACAATGCAAAATAAAAAACCGCTTCATTTCTAAAAGACTTTTTTTTATATTTTTTTTCCATGAATATATGCCATTCAAAAATAAAAGTAGCCTCTAACTAAAACGTACACCCAATAACATTTATTCAAAATCGAAAAATTCATTAAAAATTCAAACTCTGTCTTGCGGCGGCGATTGTATAGATCTTATACATATTCACATATTACGACTATATGACTGTCCGAGGACCACAAAAATAAATTAATATAATTTCTAAATAAGCAATATTTTAACCGAGTGCTAAAATATACTAAACCGCGACTTATTCTTTTGTTTCATGCTATTCATTTTCAAAACAACAATGGATTGCATCAAATTAAATTATTTTATCGCATATTTTTGGTGAATCGATCATGATTAACGATTCTCCTAATTGGACGTTTGACCGGCTTCTTGTAAATTAAAGTTTTAAACCACCATGCAGTTATATCCCTTCAACGGCCTATCTGGGGATCATCTCGATTAAGTTTTTATAGTTTGTTGATAGGCACCATATTTTAATTGCAAATTTGCTTGTCTGTAACGACTACCACTAGCATGATCATCATATTTTTTTAACGTCAAAACTGTGTACAAATTCCAATTGGCTGGATAAATATTTTAAGGTAATTTAGAGTAATCGGTTAAACAAGAGGCATTTCATTCATTTGGTTTTTCTTAGCTTTCAATCACTAATCGTGGATTAAATCAGCGGCTATAAAACAAACAAAATATTCGTTGATTAGAAAGCGGACGGCCCTCTTAATGAGCACTAATATTAGACATGTTTAAGCAACAGGTGAGGGCAAGAACTATTTGTTAATTAAATTACTTGGTTTTTATTTATTTTACGTTATTTCACGCTAAGCCGATTAGTTCTTTTTGTAAAGATTTTCACTACCATTTTGTTGTCACTTTGAAATTCAAAAACATTCTTCGATTAGTAAATGAAGAGGATTAGAAGAAAATAATACAAAATAATAAATTGAGTATTGATATACATTATATGTTTCTGGATATGTTCTCCCGAAGGAATCTCGGAAATTTTTCCGAGGTTGCTCGTATTGGAGACACACAAAGTACATTTACCTGGTGTTGCTCGTATAGGAGACACACAGAGTACATTTACCGAGTGTTGCTCGTATTGGAGACACACAAAGTACATTTACCTGGTGTTGCTCGTATAGGAGACACACAGAGTACATTTACCGAGTGTTGCTCGTATTGGAGACACGCAAAGTACATTTACCTGGTGTTGCTCGTATAGGAGACACACAGAGTACATTTACCTGGTGTTGCTCGTATAGGAGACACACAGAGTACATTTACCTGGTGTTGCTCGTATAGGAGACACACAGAGTACATTTACCTGGTGTTGCTCGTATAGAAAACACACAGAGTACATTTACCGAGTGTTGCTCGTATTGGAGACACACAAAGTACATTTACCTGGTGTTGCTCGTATAGGAGACACACAGAGTAAATTTACCGAGTGTTGCTCGTATTGGAGACACACAAAGTACATTTACCTGGTGTTGCTCGTATAGGAGACACACAGAGTACATTTACCGAGTTTTGCTCGTATTGGAGACACGCAAAGTACATTTACCTGGTGTTGCTCGTATAGGAGACACACAGAGTACATTTACCGAGTGTTGCTCGTATTGGAGACACGCAAAGTACATTTACCTGGTGTTGCTCGTATAGGAGACACACAGAGTACATTTACCGAGTGTTGCTCGTATTGGAGACACGCAAAGTACATTAACCTGGTGTTGCTCGTATAGGAGACACACAGAGTACATTTACCGAGTGTTGCTCGTATTGGAGACACGCAAAGTACATTTACCTGGTGTTGCTCGTATAGGAGACACACAGAGTACATTTACCGAGTGTTGCTCGTATTGGAGACACGCAAAGTACATTTACCTGGTGTTGCTCGTATAGGAGACACACAGAGTACATTTACCGAGTGTTGCTCGTATGGGAGACACACAAAGTACATTTACCTGGTGTTGCTCGTATAGGAGACACGCAAAGTACATTTACCTGGTGTTGCTCGTATAGGAGACACACAGAGTACATTTACCGAGTGTTGCTCGTATTGGAGACACGCAAAGTACATTTACCTGGTGTTGCTCGTATAGGAGACACACAGAGTACATTTACCGAGTGTTGCTCGTATTGGAGACACGCAAAGTACATTTACCTGGTGTTGCTCATATAGGAGACACACAGAGTACATTTACCGAGTGTTGCTCGTATTGGAGACACACAAAGTACATTTACCTGGTGTTGCTCGTATAGGAGACGCGCAGAGTACATTTACCGAGTGTTGCTTGTATTGGAGACACACAAAGTGCATTTACCTGGTGTTGCTCGTATAGGGGACACACAGAGTACATTTACCGAGTGTTGCTCGTATTGGAGACACACAAAGTACATTTACCTGGTGTTGCTCGTATAAAAGACACGCAGAGTACATTTACCGAGTGTTGCTCGTATTGGAGACACACAAAGTACATTTACCTGGTGTTGCTCGTATAGGAGACACACAGAGTACATTTACCTGGTGTTGCTCGTATAGGAGACACGCAAAGTACATTTACCTGGTGTTGCTCGTATAGGAGACACACAGAGTACATTTACCGAGTGTTGCTCGTATTGGAGACACGCAAAGTACATTTACCTGGTGTTGCTCGTATAGGAGATACACAGAGTACATTTACCGAGTGTTGCTTGTATTGGAGACACACAAAGTGCATTTACCTGGTGTTGCTCGTATAGGGGACACACAGAGTACATTTACCGAGTGTTGCTCGTATTGGAGACACACAAAGTACATTTACCTGGTGTTGCTCGTATAGAAGACACGCAGAGTACATTTACCGAGTGTTGCTCGTATTGGAGACACACAAAGTACATTTACCTGGTGTTGCTCGTATAGGAGACACACAGAGTACATTTACCTGGTGTTGCTCGTATAGGAGACACACAGAGTACATTTACCAAGTGTTGCTCGTATAGGAGACACACAGAGTACATTTACCTGGTGTTGCTCGTATAGGAGACACACAGAGTACATTTACCAAGTGTTGCTCGTATTGGAGACACGCAAAGTACATTTACCTGGTGTTGCTCGTATAGGAGACACACAGAGTACATTTACCTGGTGTTGCTCGTATAGGAGACACACAGAGTACATTTACCAAGTGTTGCTCGTATTGGAGACACACAAAGTACATTTACCTGGTGTTGCTCGTATAGGAGACACACAGAGTACATTTACCAAGTGTTGCTCGTATTGGAGACACACAAAGTACATTTACCTGATGTTGCTCGTATAGGAGACACACAGAGTACATTTACCAAGTGTTGCTCGTATTGGAGACACACAAAGTACATTTACCTGGTGTTGCTCGTATAGGGGACACACAGAGTACATTTACCGAGTGTTGCTCGTATTGGAGACACACAAAGTACATTTACCTGGTGTTGCTCGTATAGGAGACACGCAGAGTACATTTACCGAGTGTTGCTCGTATTGGAGACACACAAAGTACATTTACCTGGTGTTGCTCGTATAGGAGACACACAGAGTACATTTACCAAGTGTTGCTCGTATTGGAGACACACAAAGTACATTTACCTGGTGTTGCTCGTATTGGAGACACACAAAGTACATTTACCTGATGTTGCTCGTATAGGAGACACACAGAGTACATTTACCAAGTGTTGCTCGTATTGGAGACACACAAAGTACATTTACCTGGTGTTGCTCGTATAGGAGACACAAAGAGTACATTTACCTGGTGTTGCTCGTATAGGGGACACACAGAGTACATTTACCGAGTGTTGCTCGTATTGGAGACACACAAAGTACATTTACCTGGTGTTGCTCGTATAGGGGACACACAGAGTACATTTACCGAGTGTTGGTCGTATTGGAGACACACAAAGTACATTTACCTGGTGTTGCTCGTATAGGAGACACGCAGAGTACATTTACCGAGTGTTGCTCGTATTGGAGACACACAAAGTACATTTACCTGGTGTTGCTCGTATAGGAGACACACAGAGTACATTTACCGAGTGTTGCTCATATTGGAGACACACAAAGTACATTTACCTGGTGTTGCTCGTATAGGAGACACACAGAGTACATTTACCGAGTGTTGCTAATCGACAAAAGGGGAATCAAGTTGTGAAGTCAAGTACACCTAAATAAATAATTACAACAAAATTTAAATTTTTCAAAAATAATCAAAGTTCTCATTTGTTTTTTTAGTATCTTCAATTTTACTATGTTTCGGCTTGTTTCTTTGCATACTTAATTGATAAATTCGAATTAAGTCTTAATTTTGACCTATTATTTATTTAGTTTAAGTTATTGATGAAAACTAAAAAATATATTAAGCCATCTCATTCCAGATATTCTTTACTTAATAATATATACTTATTATTCAATTTTTTACTAAAACATCTGAATTCAATGTTGCCAGCCATCCAGCCACAGATATATTATATTTCTGTGTTGCCAGGAATTACCGTCATCAACGTTATCAAGCGACTAAGCTATTTCTGCTAAATTAGTATTAGTAATAAGGTTAATTATGTACAAGTACCTCTCTATTATTCAATCAATCACGAACTCTTTTATTAGGCAAGTTGAAAAACTACATCAAATTAGAATATCTTTACGACTATTTAAAGCTGTGAAAATTAACCTGGTTAAAAGCAGTTATTTTCCACATTATAAACTGATTCCGTAACTGAATCTGTCAACAACCCGATAAAAGGCGTTCTCTCCAAATCAATTTATTGGGAAAAAATTCATGAATTTTATTGTTGGTGTTTTTGTTTGTGTTCTTTTTCATAAAAACACTGATTATGAAATCATGTTCTAAAAATGGTTTTTTGATTTTGATATTTAAACACATATTTAATGTTTAAATAGGATAAGCATGATAAAAACAATTTCTCTGTTGTGAATAATACATATAATTCAAAATTGATCATCCCTGAAAGTATCCAAAAAGAAATCCGAACAAAAATACATGAAGGGCATTTAGGAATATCCAAATGTAGGAATACAGTTCAACAAACAATGTGGTGGCTGGGTATATCAACACAAATTGAAACATATGTAGAAAATTGTGCTACATGTATAGAGCAAAGAATAAATCCTCAAGAAGATATTATAATTGAGAATCTCTAGATCATGGCAAAAGATAGATGTACATTTTTTTCACCATAACAACGCTTGGTACATGACCGTTACAGGTTTTTATTAGCATTACCTGGGATTTAAAAGACTGTAGTACAGTATAGTGTAATAATGCAATTCAAAGAACTGCTTTTCAAGCTATTATGGGGTTCCAGATATTGTAAGAAGTGATAATGACCTTACAATTTCAGTAAGTAAGTAAGTAAATCGTTTATTTGTGAGAATTCGGGTTTACAATGGATGTTACATATATTTACAGTCCCAACAAATTCAACCATGTCATGGCATGTCATGAACAAAACAATCGTAGGAATATCAAACTAGTTACAATGAAAAATGTCTGTAGTGTTCTTTATATTATAAATGTCATAATCAAATAATATTTATATTTATTCGTATCCTAGGTATTCCTTAACCGTGTAAAAACATTTATCTAGTAAAAAATCTTTAAGCTTTCTATAGAACAAGGGATATGGCAACATTTTAAAATCGTTTGGTAATTTATTATAGATTTTTACACACATATACATAACATTATTGCTAAAAATAGTTAATTTAGATTTAGGTAGGTATAAGTTGTTAAAACGGCGAGTACATTTGTATTGTGATATTTCACCTCTTGTTTTAAATAAATTCTGATGCTTTTTGACAAAAAGACATATTTCTTGGATGTAAAGGCAAGGCAATGGTAGTATATGGTGTTTCTTAAATAGAGGTTTGCATGTATCTCTGAACCCTGCATTACAAATTATCCGCATACATCTTTTTTGTTTTCTAAACGCCTTAATCAAGTCCACTGAATTACCCCAAATGTTTCAGTAAAAATTTCAAGAATTTTTAAAACAGTACAATTTTATAACTAAATTTTATTAATAAAACACATAAATACAGTGCTCCCAAAGTAATAATGCGCATACAAATCTATAGCCGAGCGACCGGACGTACCACGTGACCTTATTGCTTGTATAGAAAGTGTAAGGAAATACGAACTTTGCCGAACAGTGGCGAAGATTTGTATGCGCATTATTACTTTGGGAGCACTGTATTCCATACTATTTTCATAGCAGCAGTAAAAATCGCAAAAACTTTACTAAAAAAGAATGACGATATCTACTTAGCTTTACTTATACATCACAATACACCTTTAGAGTCAGGGTTTAGCCCAGCTGAAATAATGTTTGGAAGGAAATTGAAAGATAATCTGCCAAGGCTACCAAATACTCTGAATAAAACAGTGTCTACAAGAAAACAGTTTTTGCAAAAAGCTAAAATAAAACAAGAAAAGATAAAAAAGTAGGAACAGAACTAGAAATCTATCCAAATTGGTATTGTTAATGATAATTATAATAATGACAAGTCTGCATCCTCAACAGAAATTAAGCAAAACCTTGAGGAAAATTTTGCATCTAATAATTATGATGATTGTGGAGAAGGTAGAAAGGAATCAGACAAAGATTTATCTATTGAGGTTTCTTCATTCAATCCAGTGGTCTCAGAGATTCAGCTTATGATCATAAAGTGCGTAGGAAACCTTTTTGGCATAAAGATCATGTAACATTGAGTTGATTGTATTGAAGTGTATTGTTATACGTATTTTTTAATTTAAATTAAAAGGGAAGATGTTGTGTTAATTGTCTTAAGTTGTATTAGATGAGGTTATCTGTGGAGATTAACTTTGTGGCATTCACCGAGGGAGATTTTCATTCATTTTTCATTTTACAGGGACACGAGACCGATTAAAGCCACACAAGTCTTTGTACATATTAGTCCAAGTACTCACTTCAAAATGGTAATTGGATTTTGGAACATTAGCAATACATATATAAAATATATATCTACAGTTTAAACGAGAAATTGGGTTATGGCGTATATGACCTTGCGGCATAAGAAAGTTCGCGAGCGTATATTTTTTTCGTACACATAGTTTTTGTACATTTTATTCCCTTAAGCGTCTCCCGAAATGTCTCCCCTTTAAAACTAAAGTTAATTATTTGAACACTTGACCAGTTTATTTGAACTCTGTAAAATATCAAATGGGTATCAATTATTTTTTTAAATTTAGCGAATCTCGGTATGAATCAATCATATATGTATCAATTTAGCAGAATCAATCTAAGTCACCTAACCTGTCCGGGGTGAAGTGAAGTGCGTAAGTTCCAGTAATCCAAGTTTAATTAAAAGTCTCACACCACCACCTCGGAAGTCATCAACGCCACACTTACAATTTTGTTCCTGATTGGAACCAAGGGTTTATGGAAGATACTTAGTCTATGATGGAAGTGATGCGGTGTGGTTTTGAGGTCCTATCACATTCTGACCAAGCAATTTACATCCTCGTTTATTTGAAATCATTACAGTGAACTACCTGCTTTCCCTCTGTATTCAGTTATATATACTATAATTATAGGTTGTATACAGTTTCTGTCAACAATTTTGGGTTGATAAAGTCAAAGTCAAAGCATTTATTCAGTAAATAGGAACAATATTGCACACTTTTACACGTCATTTTAACAATATTGTATAAATATTTAGTATACCTATTCCGTTTTAATAACTATGTCTAGCATAGTTATGCCTAGTCAAAACTTAAAACTAATTTTAAATTAAACATAAAACACAAAGATACATTAGTATACAAAGTCAACAAAAATATATGTACAATAATTTTTAAGAAATCAAAAATAGATTCTTGTCATTAAAATAGTTTGCTACTGAGTAGAAGGCTTTCTTAGTTAAGCTAATCTTAATATAATTCTTAAATTTGGTTTCATTAAGGCCTTGGATTGTCTCGGGAATTTTGTTATACATCTTAACGCAGTTAGTAACAAAGCTTTTCGATACTTTGTTTAATTGAGTGTAGGGCAATTTGAGCAAGTTCGAGTCGGACTCGCGCGCGTGATTACAAAAGCCTGTTGATTTCGGCCAGATACTTGGCCCAGTCACTCCGGCTTTTGGAGTATGCACCCTCACTTTAATCCCCAGAGTGTTTGGGCCAGTCAAGGGGCTGAAATCAACTGGCAATTAAAGCCGGCATTTTATAATACTGCCACTACAAAACCCTGAGAGGCAGGTGTAGACGGTGAGGTGGGAGTTATTGATATAAGAAGACAAACACTTCTGCAGATTTGTAAATTCAATGTAAGGCACGTCAAATCAAGTTTACGTAGTGAATTAAGAATTTAAAGTTTTATTTTCCAATATTATGAAAAAAATTAAACTGATCATATGCGTGTAGAACTCGGGACCTGCGGGCCTATTATGTATCTCTAGTGGCCTTCTGTACTGGGTGCCTATCATCAAAAACATAGATATACCATTGAATTCCGATTTCCGAAGGATATGTTCGCACTTCAAGTGACGACACAGATTGTTAATAGTTCAATACCCACTAAAGGCAATTTTGAAATTTCCGTTTTTATCTATGTTTTTGATGATAGGCACCTAGTACAGTTGGCAACTAAAGATACAGAATAGGGGGGCTGGTCCTCTAAAAAGGCCGTTTTGCATGAATCACATTATGATTCTGTTCTAATGCCATCTCTTTTGCCCACATGAAAAAACTCTGAATCTGTCCTACTTTCAAATCATTTTATAATTCACCCAAGTCGGCCTTTTTAGATCTCCTGAGCAGAGGGGTCTCACTGGGTCACGTGACCCGCGCTAAATTGGAGTCAGTCCAGAGTCAGTCGAGTGTGACGCATGCGCTATGAAACACGCTCTCGCTGGTATTACGTTAGGTACCTACGTTGTGATTACCATGTTGTGATCTCAGTAGAGCATCTTTCGATACATGCTTATGTGTACCAACATACATGATCTTAAGACTGTACATGAGCCTAGAGCATGAACAACGCCAGACTTTCGGGGATTCGTTTGAAGAAATTCGGACTCTCCTTGTATTGAAAAAAATCATTTTTATTTATTGATCTTTTATCTAAGGATTCTACTTATAAACATGTATTAAAATTTATACTTTTGTCCAAAAAAATGTTTTCTACCCTCTTTTTTTTTGGTTTTCAAACGTTCGTTTCAAGAACGCGGTTAAGAAATCAACTTGTTTTTTTTATGAAGGGTTTCTACTTAAATCAAAATATTTTTTTCCCTACAACATTTTTCAGTATTAGCTAAAAACACACCAATTTGTTGAATCGATGTGTAATCATTAGTATTACGCGTCCAAGAAAAAGAGGCCAATGAGCCAACATATAATCGCCTCTAACAAAAGCAAATAAGGTCTTTGCCGTTGGAATTATTGTGCTGGATGGTAATAAAAAAAAAATTCTAGGGTAGGCCATCCTCTTAAGGTGATATACCGTGCTAGCAAAGGTCCCCGTTACTCCAGGCAGAAAGACCCGCAGTGCGAAAGGGACGGAATCGGGGAAAATTGTCAAAAAGTCGGTTTTAAATTAATGCAAAATTAACTAAAATAGCTACAAAAAATTCCATAACCAGTAATTTAGGTGTAATTAAAACCCATCTAAATAAATATTATTCAAGTCTGTATGCTATCCTAATTTGTCAGAATATCAAAAAAGTGTAAATTTAGATCTGATTTCAATAATTATTTCTATCGAATGAAATTCCTCCTATCGCGTTTCTGATAGACCAAAATCAAATAAAAGGTCCCAAAATTGTTATACTAATTCATTTTACTTGGAGCTTCATTAAAAGAGCAGATAAATAACTTCAAAAAGTGTCAATTTTCACCGTATAGCCCCTTAAGCTACTTTTGCTAGGTCCTCAAACTATATTTCTATTTTACTCCCAGTCAAGATAGAAGTCAGGTATATTTATCAATATACAATATTACAGTTGTCGAAGGTGTATTATAATGTATGAGTAATAGAACAAAATCTTACATAACTCATTTAATAAATAATTTTACAAACTAAAATATAGGGTTACATTAATTTATGCAGCCAAATTCATACTGAAGACTCGGTAAGTAGCCAGTATCAAGGTTCCATGATCCAAATTCGAAAATTATGTTTTTTTAAACATACGCGGAAATATTATCATTACTTTTGAATAAAGAACACGCGAAGTATCATATTTACGTAGACTGAAAAACCAAAATCACTTCCCGGCGCATTCTTTGAATTTGGAACGAAGAGCGCACCGGCAATGTTGTATGAAACGGTGTGCTGTTTGAATTTAGAACTCTTTCATCTATCGTACACATTGCGTTCTCGTGGCTCTATAGCCACAGATGCGTTTACCTTTCGGCACAACCTGTAAAAAAAAAAAGTTGGCGGTAAAGCGGAGTTCGTTGTTATTTGGTTAATAATAAATTAAAATGAGTTCCGATGATTCTGAAAATGAAAATGAAATGGACATTGACTGCACTCCACCAGATTTAAGATCGGAAGCTAATTAGCTATGGAAAACCTGCTTCTAGCGAAATCAAAAGAAAAATATATGAAAGTATATGAAAATTTCATATTCTGGAAAAACGAGAAAAATGCAAAATTGTTCCCCGAAACAGTGTTTTTGGCGTATTTCAATGAAATTGCTAAAACTAAAAAGCTATCTACATTATGGGCGATTTATTCTATGCTGAAATGTACAGTTCATATTAAAAACAGCATTGACTTGAAGAACTACGGAAATTTAACAACTTATGTAAGAGGCCCTTTTTTATTTCCTTGTATTTGTTTAAGAAAAGCACTATATATGCCTCGGCCGAAATGGCAATTTCCTGTCTCGTATCATTGAAGTCCTCGCCTGCGGCTCCGCCTTCAAACTTATACTCGACCTGCAATTGCCTATTTCGCTGCCTTTGCAATAATGTACTACGAGTATTTTCTTGTACCCTACAAACGTGGCCTCGACTCAATTACTATGGTAGGTAGGTCAACATTTTATTTTGTGAAATCAACAAAAAGTGTTATCGATCCGTGATACTGACCACTTACCAAGCATCCAGTATGAATTTGGCATTGTAAAATGCCTCTTATTGTACTTTATTGCTGCTTAGCGAGAGTAGCTATTTATTCAAATTTTAATGTTTTTGTGATTCTTCTATTCGGGTATTTATTCTGTGCCCTGAGTGAGGGTTCCGTAAATATCGTTTAACAGACGAACTGAGTCCACTCGCAGTTATAAATTACCAAATTAGCTTGACACTTACGATCTATTACTTTACTTACCTAAAAGCTCTAATTAATCTGGTAACTAATAACTTCTTGAATAATTAAATATACAAGGTGACTTTTTGATCATCGTCCAAATTCATACTGGTGGCTTGGTAAGTGATCAGTATCTTGGATCAATAACAATTTTGGTGAAATTCGTAAAATGAAATTTCGACTGCCCATAGTGATTCACTCGGGACTGGAACTGAATTTCTATGGAAAGCCGAAATTTCATTTTACGAACTTCACAAAAATTGTTACTGAACCATGATACTAATCACTTATCAAGCCTCTAGTATGAATTTGGACGATGATCAAAAAGTCACCTTGTATATAATTTTCTGACTTTTTTCTATATGTGCTATAAGACCTACTTGTGAACGAAATTTCAAGTTTCTATGTCTACTGATAGTGCCCTATAGGATTTCATGGTAAGCAAATATGTATGAAATTAATTATATGTAAATTAATTATACTTTTTTTTGCGTCGAGTTAGAAGCTTGATTTTCTTACAGCACCATGGAGCCGTAGATTTCTGTAAGACAACAAAGTAAACCTATAAGCGTTCCTTTTTTCCATTTTGTGATACGGGACCCGAAAAACAAATCTATTATAAGAAGGTAATTATTTTTTCAATGCTCGTAAAGGCCCACTTTTTATGCATCAAAACCGAACAGAAAGTCGATTATTTTGCCCTAGAGCTTTTTTTTTTTTTAAATTTATTTACAATGGTTGGCTAACCTGCAGCCTTTCCTGTGTACCATAAATGTTATACTTTTTTCTCACTGTTTAACGGCTCTGGATACAGTCCTTTTAAGCCAATTATAATTGAAAGTTTACAAGATTATATTTGTTTTATTTCCTCACACTATGCATTGAAAAAAACGTAGTATAATACACGGGCGTAAGAGCAATAAATTACTCGGTTACGTTTAAAACACTCGCTACGCTCGTGTTTTAAATCGTCCTCGTAATTTATTCCTTTGCGCCCTTGTAGCATAAACTACTATACCTATAGTATTCACTTTTTTGCACTAGGCTTATATAATGAGGGCTTGCGAGCTCTTTTGGATATTTTAGAAGGGCGTTCAGACTGAATCCAAATTCCCTCTTTTATACCTCTTTGAAATCTTTTTCTGATACAGGTCGGATGGACTTCTTATTCTTTTTCACTCTGTGACCGATCTTTTTTGTTGTATAAAACGTATCATATGATACATATGTTATTTCATTTCATTTTACTTTAAAGTAACATTATATCATTGCATTGATATAATGTTAATTTATATCTCCTTGCGATAGATAAATCGCCAAGTGTTCAAACATAGATATTTATTTCTATCATAATTTTACTTTAAGGCGCTTTATGCTGCGAAAATGCTGCCACTTTAGAAAAAAAAACATTATTTACTTTCTAGAATAGTTATTGAAAATATGCTCATGTAAATGCGTAGGTATCGCAATGAACTATTTTTAAACAGCATTGTTTTCATAGACAACGTCTTTTATGAGCTAAAATTTTAACTTTTGCTAAAAACGGCCGCTTTTGGCATAAGTTAAAATTTTAGCTCATCAAAGACGTTTGCCTATGAAAACTATGCTGTTTAAAAATTATTCATTGACGCATTTTTTGACAGCACGCTATGTTTCGGTTTTCGTGACAGCCATTTCTATTTGAAACAATAATGAAACTTCATAGAGTTCAGTTCTAATGAGCGGTTTCCTGCGGGCCTATTATGTATCTCTAGTTGCCAACTGGACTAGGTGCGTATTATAAATAACATAGATATACTATTGAACTCCGAATATCTATGGATATGTTCGCACTTGAAGTGAGGATACAGTTCGTAAATAGTTCAATACCCACTAAAGGCAATTTTGAAAGTTCATTTTTATCTATGTTTTTGATGTTAGGCACCCAGTCCTGTTGGCAACTCTGGTTGTTTTTTTCTTAGTTCTTAGCTTTGCCCCAGATGGCGATGTCCATGTCACCATAGATAAAATGTGTTTCGTAGCAATCAACGTCAAAGTGGTTTTTAGTTTGTTTGGAATCGATGCAAATTTTGTCTTTGATTCTGTTGCTAAAGAATACGACAGTGCCATCTAGGAATCTTACTTAACACTAAAAGGAAAAACGCTCATTGATGCAAAATGGCTATGGCTTTTTTCGATCCGATATCAGAAGTAATCAGAACCAACAATGGACTGTAAGTGGCCAGATTTATTCCAGATGTCTTCCAGCGGTGCTTCCCATGTTCGGCCCGGGCGTCCGGCGTCCGGCGTCCGATACCGAAAACAGACCGTGATGAAACGCTCTTCTTGGTCATAAACTTGCCAGAAGTCCATTGTTAATCAATTCTTATCGAAAATGAATAATTCTACAGTTATGGCATTATCAAGGAACAATAAGAAAATTTTAGTTAAATATAACAATTAATAATGGGTGTCATTTTATCAATTACCTAATAAATGCCTTTTCTAATAAATTCCTTTTCAATGACCTTATAAATAATATTCATTCCAAAATAGTAGATCTGTCACCTAAATTGAATTACCAAATAATATCAAAATGCTTACCGAAATAATAATAAGGAATTATTTGGAAATAATATAAATAATAATCAAATAATCAAATTACAAATGCGAATTAATTTAAAACAAATAAAATACATTATTTAAGTCATCGCTATCGCCGGGCAGGGTACCCAGGACACTGGCGGCGTTACCTCGTTGCTAATTCAAAATAATTCAAAATAATAGAAGTGTCACCAAAATTGAATCACCAAACAATGTAATAATGTTTACCTAACAATTAATTTACGCCCAGGCATACGAGTATCATATTTCTGTTAAAACAAGGAGGGTCGCCTCGCTCCGTTCCGCTTCCCTCGGCTCCGCAAATGTATGCACATACGTAAATCCAACACGCTCCTCCTCGCTTTGCTCGTCGTCGCACCTATTTTGTTACTTTTGTGGAAAGATTTTCGATTTCATACTTTACGGATCTGCCCAATTCTACGCATTTTTTCATAGAAGTGATCTATTTATTAGGTTTATCTTTTTGATAATTGGATGATTCAAACGAATTCTTTGAGGACAGACCTTATTTATAGATATTATAATTAGGGTATTGCAGATTAGTGACAAATATAAACTTAGGTGACAGAAAATATTGTTCCCATTTGTAATAAAATAATAAAGTAAATATGATTAATTATGATTGTTTACATTGCATTTTCACAATAGTGTCTTATCATATCTTTACCAACGGTTTAAACATATTTATAGCACACCGTGCGTAAAATGACTACTTTACGCACGCTGCGCGTGCGTAAAGTCGGCATTTTCCGCACTTGTACTATAAAAAATTATACGAAACTCGTGCGAGAAACTTTTTCTCGACTCGTGTGATTGCAGCACTCGCCTTCGGCTCGTGCCGCAAACTCACACTCGTCAGAATGTACTGTACTATTGTACTGTACGTAATGTACTATTGTTTTTCAGTCTTTTGTTAACATTTTATTTTTAATGAATTTCATGAACGATGTTAATTTTACATTTTAGATGTTTCCACAACCAAATCACTCCACGAACGTTACAGCTAAATGAGCATTTCCATAAATTAAGCTTATACTCCATACATGATACTCCTCGTAGCTTGAGCATCGTCAGTTCATCGATTTACACGCCGTAGTACGTTGGATTAAAAAGCGTAAAATTTATAAACTGATGAGACCTGTCAATCTGATCATGGTATAAATATATGGAGTATACCTATTTAAATCAGCTACAAACCCTTATTATAAATACGAAAGTGAGTTTGTTGGTTTGTCCCTCTTTCACGCAGCGATAGCAGATAGTTTATGGGTCGAAAAGTAACATAGGCAAAGTTTTAACCCGGAAAAATGCAAAACTAAATCAGCGCGGGCGAAGCCACAGGCAAAAGCTAGTCTTTAGGGGGGCTTATTCCAATTGTGACATTTTGTGTCTGAAAAAAATAAATATCTTAGATACATTCTTTCTGCAGATTTTTTTGCTGTTCAAAACGGGATACGTTATGCTCCGCTCGATCCAAAAAAAAATTCTAAACTTGGTCGATTTTTCATGTTTTTTTCGTTTCATATATAATTTACATTACCAAATCGTAGAAAAATTACAGTAAATTAAGTACAATATAATTTAAAAAGTACTTTTGCAGGTATTTTTCCGAAAATTTCACTGTAAAAACGTTTTTTGAGCGAAAAACGTGTTTTTTAAGAGCGCGCGATTATTCGGTTGTCGTAACATCGCTATTTTAAACCATAATAAAAGATCATATAGCTCAGTTTTACTTGATGCAAAATGAGATGCTCAATGTCAGGGATAATATAAATCATCACGACATAAATGCTCAAGGGTTTGTCAGAGGTGTTTCCGACTATTGAATGTGAAATGCAAGCCACAGTCCTCACGTGTTTTATCAACGATTATAATGTCCCAGCGTGATTGGATTTGAACCCTGACCTCCAGAATAGTACAGGCAAGTACTCGAAATACTAGTCCACCGAGGCAGTCCCATTAGACCACACAATGTTACATTATTGAGGTATTGGCAGATTTGGCAGAGTAATGAGCTAAAGGAAACAAATATCTAGAATAACTGAAGGGCGTGGCGTGGGATGGCGGCGTTTTCATTTAATTGCTGCAACACCAGGCTAGATATGATTACTCAATTAGATGTACCAAGGGCACGTAGTTCATTGCTTCTTGTAGTACATTTTTAAACGAGATCCAGAGTCCGAACGACTTGTTCTCTGCAAATTGGTTGCAATTGACAATTGTTGAACATAAATATATCATAATACATCATAACATCATAACAGTAAACAGGTTTTTAATATATTACTTAAAAATATATTATCATCACCCGTTATTTTTGATGATTATGATTAAAGTGATGTAAAGTGATAATTTGAAAGTGAAGATTACATTATTGGTTGTTTCTTCAGTTGATGTTATTTTAAAATTGCTGCCACCAATTGGGTACGTATACAGTAACTCAAATTTAGGGAATAACGGCGTGTTTTAATAAAATCAAGTAAGGACTTTAATAAAGCTACATTTTTAAGGCCTACCACTAAGCTAAACTTCAGTCCTGCTGTGAAGATTTTGTTTTTTATTTGGATACCCTGCTCTAATCAACAGCCGCGCACCCAAAACTTCAGTTATTTTAAATTTGCGGATACATCAAGACTTTATTGTTATTAAAAATCCTTTTCCAAACGTCTTAAGAGGCTATGCGAATTTTATTTTTGTCACTGCCACTCCAAGTGAAAAATCGCGCAGTGTGAGAGGGGCGGATTTAGGGCAAAAGGGAAAAAAGTTGGTTTAATATTTTTATTAAAAAAACTAAAATAGCTAACAAACCTAATAAAATATGTTTGAGTTCTGTATATGGTTCCTATTCGTCAAACGAGGAGAAAAAGTGTGATTGAAGACCTCATTTCAACAATTAATTCTATAGAGGAAAATCTATCCAAACATGTTTTCCAATTTCAAAACCCTAGATTATATAGTCAAAATGCATATACGAGAAATGTATTAAAATTTTCCGTGTATATCATGAAATACTCAGAAAAGAAACACCCGTATTTTTTTCGCTTATCGCCTTAAGGGTAGTTTTTCCGGAATTGTAACAAAATATTCAGAAATAACTATACCGGCCAAAATACAACCTTTAGCTAAGACAACTCTTTTTGCCATATGCGTGGGATAAATTTGCGAAAGTAAAAAAATGTTTTACAGTGTATAGTTTTATTATTAAATATTTTCAAATAACTCTCCACCAGCATCAACACAAATTTTCTTTTTAATGTGACAATACTATTTCCCTAAAAGATTGAGGAAGCTAATAAATGCTAGTTGACATACCAAATATACTGGATGTATTCCGAGGGAAGGCTTTTACTTCAGTGCAGTATCTTTTATGATGTAAAAAGGATAATATATAACTTTTCAATGCTCGTAAAGGCCCACTTTTTATGCATCAAAACCGAACGGAAAGTCGATTATTTTGCCCTAATGCTTTATTATTATTTTATTTTTTTACAATGGTTGGTTAACCTGCAGCCTTTCCTGTGTACCGTAAATGTTATACTTTTTTCCACTGTTTAACGGATCTGGATACAATCCTTTTGAGCCAATCATAATTTAAAGTTCACAAGATTATATTTGTTTTATTTCCTCACACTATGCATTGAAAAACGTACAGTAGAGCCACTGAGTGATGGCGCCTATGACGTTTAAATGCCTACAAAGTATCGTAATTATTTATAAGCAAGTGAGAATTAAAAAATGTAATACTTTATTGTTGATAGTGATGTACTACTTGTTTCGGTTATTATTTTTCGATTTGAATGTTGCTTTATTGTGCAATAGAATTCGTATAGAAACAAAGTTTTTTTTTTAAAGTTGCTCATTTTTTATAGGTTGTGTTTGAGGTCGCCAAGTTACGCAATAATAATAATTTAAAAACAAAACAATGATGAAGTTAAACTAAACGAAAATAAATGGTAGTAAAATACTTTTTTCGATTTAGATATTTAAACATCTCTTGGGGGCCCCGGGGCACTACACCGCATAGCCCTCCGATAGCTACGCCACTGGTTTTGGCACATTTTCCTTTTGTATCTTTATGTTGAATATTGAATGACGTGTCTAATGTTGAGTAAACTCACACTTGATTTTTATTTTTAACCGAAATTTGAATTGTACCTCATCACTAAATGCAGCTGTCATAAGTGCCATCACTCAGTGGCCCTACTTTAGATACACGGGCGTTAAAGCAATAAATAACTCGGTTACGTTTATCGCGATCGCGGTAGACCCGATTACATATATTATAATAAATAGGATAAAGTTAGGATAAATCTGTTTTTCATGTATTGGTCAAAGGAAAGAATACAAGCAACTTGCTGGCATAAACGTTCACGCCTTCGTTTTTTCAAGAGTTTTTGAACGATCGTACATAATCTACCACTTACCCAATCAATTCCATACATTTCGGCCGAGTGGCATTGCATTTTCCTATGAAGCGAGTATTTTTTTTTTCGATATACAGGATTTGTTTCATAGTAAAGGTTGTTCTAAACCATTGACTGAATAAGCTCTTCAAATATGGTTACACCTTTCTGTTACACCTTGTATATGTTTTTTCACACCTTTATCTTACCTTTGTAAGTAGCGTTACCTAATTGGAAAACTTTCGCCCAAAAGATTTTATTTTTGAAAATAGTCTCTTTTTGCGTGTTTTTTTGGTTTTTGTTTCATCCATTCGATCTTTGTGTCTCATATTTACGATCAATACGAAAATCTTTTTTATTAACCAATGTAAGTTGAAAAATTACTTAAATGCAATATTGTAATTGTAATTGTATCTGAATCTGTTCGCGCGCATTCTGGCGCACGCGATTTTCAACTTTATGAAGGTTACTCTACGGGTTATCACAAAGCCGCTGTGCGCCTAAGGAAGGCCTCGTCATTACCAACTGCTGAGTGCACTTCGACACAGCCCCACCCGAATTTTTTGATTATTCCAAGTATGGAAAATATACTTGTAAGTATAATTAAAATTGTTGGTCACGCACTAATCTTTTTTGGTAACTGAAGAGTTTTGCTAAATGCGTTTTTATTCAATTGTTGGAGCGGTATGTTGAAGAATAGAATATTTTAAAACATTATTATATCCTCTGTGGTAGAGCGCACCCGAGGTCGTGGGTTCAATCCCCGCGATGCACATTAATTCCATATTGTGTGCGGTCTGCGTATTTCGGTTCATTTGTGCCCGAAATACGTTAATACGGTGATAGGATTAACATCCCATCATGTTTGGGACGTAATAATCGTCGGTGAAAAGCGGGTGTACCGAGTGTGGACTGTGACTTGTATTTAACAGTTCACAATAAGAAACACCTCTGACACATCATCAGGGATTCATGTCGTGACGATATATTACGATATACCTTAAATTTACCAATGGGTCTATCAACAAGCCACATTTTATAAAGACGGCGAAAATTGACACTTTTGACAATTTAGTAATTTTTGACATCTGTCACATTTTACTTTAGTACAAAAAACAATTTTGGTTTTTTTATGTTTAATATAGTACTGATGCCCATCATATGACGTCTAATTATTATAAACAAATATACCTAACACTAAAATGTATACGACAAAAATATATCGATATTTATAATATTATAACGGTAATATACGATAAATAAAAAAAACTGGCCAAGTGCGAGTCAGACTCGCGTACCTAGGTTCCGTATTGTGGATGATAAATTTATTTTTGTATTTTTTTGTGAATTTCTAAACGGCTTTATTTTTCCTGTAATCTTTACGTAATTATATTACCATGGTTTTTTTCATATTTTTCGGTCTACCAGTTTTGGAGATAAGGGCGTGGTGACATACATTTTTTATGGTTTTTCAAGGGTTACTTGAAATAGGTGCAATTAAATATAGCCAAACTATATATTTTTACAATAAGATTTTTAATACCTAAAATTTGATACCCATATTGTATTTTTATATATTTTTTTATATTTTTATTTTGCTTCTTTTTTTATATTTATAATCAGGATTTTACGATATGAGTGTAAATAAATTTATTTATCTACTCCCATATTAAATTATGGTCATCACAACATCAAAAGCGGTTTTATAAGTACCTACATTGTTTATTCGGTGTTATATCATATTATAACAACGCGATTATGCGCTGTGATTGGCCCAAATTATTATAAGCAGTGCTAGAGAGTCAATGAACAACAGTGAAAAGAAATAAGTCCCGTCCTTATTTCTTAAGCCACGCCCCCATTATCCCTGTGGCTTCTGATTGGCCCCAAGCCAGCATTACCAGACGACGCACCTGAGTTTCATCAACGAGTGTTCTTCGTCTCAGTTTTCATAAAATTGTTATTTGAAAATATTATAAATAATGTCACGCGTAAACGATATTTTTGTTGGTTGTAGATAAAGTATTGTGTGCAACTGAACATAATTAGACATTGCGACACTCGTGCAAAACTATTACGAAACTCACTTCGTTCGTTTCCTAACCAAGCACTCGTATCAAAATACTATTTTAGAACTCTTTTATATGGAAGAATGTAATTATTGGTGCGGATTCCTTCAATTTCAAAGTCATTACTGAACTTGTTTATCAATATTATCAATTATCACTCAACCATGACATCTATCACGCGATAAAACAAAAGTCTTATGTAATAAATAATAAATAACTGATTCATTTATTTACTGATGAATTTATTAGGATAACCCGCCCCATTATTCTCTAGATGTGAAAAATGAATTGATACACCATATTGAACGTATTGTATAATGTATTAGTATTGTTCGTATCAATTTCATTTCCTTTACAACGTAATAATTAGGTAATATAAAATAGTAGTTTATGCTACAAGGGCGAAAAGGAATAAATTACGAGGACGATTTAAAACACGAGCGTAGCGAGTGTTTTAAACGTAACCGAGTAATTTATTGCTCTCACGCCCGTGTATCATACTACGTTTTTCAATGCATAGTGTGATGAAATAAAACAAATACCTATAATCTTGTGAACTTTAAATTATGATTGGCTCAAAAGGACTGTATCCAGAGCCGTTAAACAGTGTAAAAAAGTATAAAATTTATGGTACACAGGAAAGGTTGCAGGTTAGCCAACCATTGTAACTAAATTAAAAAAAGATATAATAATAAAGCCCTAGGGCAAAATAATCGACTTTCTATTCGGTTTTGATGCATAAAAGTGGGCCTTTACGAGCACTTGAAGTGAAAAATAAATTAATTAATTATTTACAAATGAAAGGTTTATCATAGGGCCATATACCTATATAATGTTTTCACCTGGAATTAAATTAACAAGAACTGGAAAGATATTCACAATTTTAAGTTATTTAAATGACTGAGATTCAACACTAGGTACCAACTTTTGCACCGTTCAAGAGTTAAAAAAATTAAACCAAGTTACCATTTACTTTTCAGCCAAATAAATAGTTTAAGCAGTTTTCTGGCGAACTATTGATCTATAGGTATATTCCATCACAAAATATATCCTAATGTATGTCTAGTATGAGCGTGGCTTTATAAATAAAGTTACTAATCTAAATTTATAGGTCGACCAAGGACCTAATCCTCTTCATGCATGCAAATTTCGCACGATTTGTTAAATATAATTATAGCACGATTACCTACTCGATTACAGTAATTAGTCACATCGAAAATATTCAACAGTGCATCAAGATAGATAGCTATTGTTGCGTAACTATTTATTGAACTTCTTTATCGCTTCTACATAGTATAGCATTACATTTTAAAAAATTTGTAAGCTACTATAGAATCACGAGTGTAATTTGGTCGATCTGGCCTAAATTTGGACTGCCACCAGGCAAGCCTGGTGACAGCCAAAAAAAAAAGGATAAATCAGGATAAAGACACTATATAATTTTTTTGGGTATACTAAAAATAACAAAACTGAAGTAAAAAATGGTATAAAAACACAAGAATATCAGAAGAGTATTAGGTACGTCGGAACTTCGAAAATTAACGCAAAAAAATACCTAGTCTATCTTGTTTTAGGATTTTGTTTTAGGAGCTTTAACGACGCTATTGGTTTACGATATTATGGGTTTGAAATTGAACATTAAAACTAGTTTATAGGATCCCAGAAACTAGAAATTTCGCGGAAGTATTAGTAACTTCTAGTCGAGAGAAAATATAACTTTAAGGTATTAAAAGCAATCGTTATCTAGCTTTACATTAAGGAAGAAAATGATTGATTCAGGGTCTATTAAATGCCAGGCTACAGATATAAAAACCTGATAGGGGTGTCTTCGTGACGTAGATGTTGGAAGTCTTCTCACGGAGTAGTCAGTCAAACCGTGATTGTTATACACCAACTTCAGGAATAACTTGGGAAACGGACTTTACCAGCGCACGTGGTCCGTTCCTTCAGCCTTACTTCAGAACCAAACAGGATGAAAAGGTAGCGCGCGGAAAATGGAAAAAATGGAAAAAAACCCTTAAAAAACCTGAAGGGTCGTTGTAAAGAAATAAAACAACAGCGTCAAGACATGCCTACGAAATCTGGACAAGGAAATTAACGTATTGGAAACGGAACAAAAGGGATTTTCAGAGAATGAAACCAAAAGTACACAAAACTTACCAGGAAATGAATAAAAAACAGGCTTCCACTAGCTCTAGGGCAAATGTGCTCTGTTTCGTGAATTCAATGGGATTTCAAATTTCATATATTAATTTTCTGTGGCAAATTTGTATTATTTTTACGACGATACTCTTTGATATTTCTCATATCTCAGTAGTAGAGTCCTGTTTGGCACGCTTCGGTTACGGAACCCTAAAAATACCGGCCAAGTGCGAGTCAGACTCGCGCACCAAGGGTTCCGTACTATTATCTATAAAAACGGCAAAAAAATTGTCTGTTGTATGGAAGCCCCCTTAAATATTTATTTTATTCTGTTTTTTAGTATTTGTTGTTATAGCAGCAACAGAAATACATCATCTGTGAAAATTTCAACTGTCTAACTATCACGGTTAATGAGATAGAGCCTGGTGACAGACGGACAGACGGACATACAGACGGGCAGACAGACGGGCAGACAGCCGTACAAACAGATGGACAGACAGACGGACAGCGTTGTCCTGATAATAGGGTCCCGTTGAAAAAAATCGTGAACAAAATCAATTGTTTCATACATTTTGGTCGATAGGTAGGTATGTAACTCTATTACTGTTAAGTCCATCAAACTGTGGAACTCCCTTCCTCGCACTATCAGGGATAGTCCCTCCATTGGTGTATTCAAAAGGAAAATATACAACCTATCCTGTAGGTATAGGTTTACCTATTTATTAGGTATATATATCATTCATTATGTTTTTATTGACTGAATATGTATTGCCTACATAGTATAACAAATATTTATTTATACTATGTAGCCTACGTATGTAAATTCTAGGTATGTAGTTTATTATTATATTTTTAACTATTAGGTATCTCTACTATTAATTTAATCTTGTTTCTGTATAAGTATTATCGTGCACAAAATAAATATCTTATTTATATCAAATATCCCTATCACCCTTGGTTTGCTGGAAGAAATATCATTATTGAGATAAGCACGCCATTGTACATAACTTTTATCATGTGATTTAGAATTATGTTTTCTGTGTGCATTAAGAATAAATATAAATATAAAATTTTTATGGAACAGCTGATTTTGTTTCGCGATTGATGTTTGGTTCCACAGTAAAAGTTGTTCACATGGACGAGTACTATCGTCAGTTTCCGGCTTCCGCAACGTCATATTAACACCCAGTAAAAGAAATTTATAAACCTTTACATCATAGTGACGAAATCGTTCCGTAATATTTATTACGTTAAAGATGTGACACTGTTACCGAAAATATTTATTTTATTGGTCTAAACTGGTCGAGCCTACTTGGATGGTAACTAAGTAGGCTCCTCGTTACATGAGTCAATCATAAAGTAACTGTATTTCGGTTTCATTAAAACTCAAATCTGCTTGACAGCGAATCTATAACACAATTCGCAACTGAGGAATGATAAATAAAAATTGTAGGTTGAAACTACTTGTTACATTGTCTTATCAATAATGAGCGTTTTTCTCGTTGTTTTTTTTTTCTTAGTTCCTAAGAAAATCCTCCAGGTGTCGCTGTCCATTTCACCATATATAAAATATGTTTCGTATCAATCAATGTGAAAGTGGTTTTTCGTTTGTTTGGAATCGGAGCAAATTTTGTCTTTGATTCTGTTGCTAAAGAATACGAATCTAGGAATCTCATTTGACACTAAATTTTACATAAGGAAAAACGCTCATTAGATTATTGTCATACTAGCGGCCCGCCACGGCTTTGCACGGGTACTTAACAAAAAGATCAAAAAATTATAAATTTTAACACACACACGCACCCTCAGACAATTAACAAAATGTTGCTGAAATAACAAAAATTGAAAAAGTGAAAAATGTTACTCAAATTACTATTGTATGGAACTTAGGGATGCTATAATTCAAAAAGTAATTTACAGGTACTGATATAGCCTTAAATACGAAGTGATTTATTTGGATAAGGATTAATACAGGTACGAATAATAATGTGGCCTAGTTTGTACCGGCCGCGTACTATTACATATTTTAACATGAAAAAGCTGTTTTTGTGACATATTTTGACATAACTGTAATAGTTAGAAACATGTGTTCCTTGATAATGCCGTAAGGCGAAACCGGTTGGAGTAATATAAAGTGATATCGTGAAACAGTACAAGTGTTTTTATCAAGATTACATTGATAATGGTACCAATTCGGTGAAGCACATCTTAACTTATTTGACAGGACTAAACTTAATTTAAGCATTCTGTCCTTGTCTTTTCGATAAAAAAAGAAAAAGACAGGACGCTTAAAATAAGGTTAGTTGTGTCAAATAAGTTAAGACGGGTTGTTCCCAAGTTCATCCAAGAATGTCGAAAAAAAGTTCCCAAAGTCATCCACGAATAAAAATATAAAAATGTATTTGTTAAAATTGGTTTCATTTTCATCCAAGAAACTTAGCAAGGTACTGTCGGTGAAAGAAGCTTTAAGTGTCAAGTATTTGATGTTTATTATTGAGTATTTAACTCACATGATCGAGGGGCAGCGGAGGGAACGTTTTTATGGTTCAGTGTAATATTCGTCCCGTGTTATGCCGAATCGATACCATTATCTATCTACTAAACATATAAGAAAAGAAATAGATATAAGGTTTTTCAGTCAAATTCAAATTCAAATTCAAATAGTTTATTTTGCAAAGCAGGAATAGATATATACACTTTTTACACGTCAAATTAACGTGGCAACAGATTTAAATTTTCACATTATTCACAAAATCGAAAGGCAAAAATATTGAAATATCCACATATTACACGATCGATAATAAGTTAAAACAAGGATAAAATTGTTATTTCTTGTTCCTTTGATACAGAAATCCTTCCTGTATACTTATCTTTGCGATACAAAGCCATTTACAGTACAATTTTCACTCGATATATTTTCAGAATGATTTTAAAATTTTTCTCTGAGTTTTATGTCTAAAATAAATACTTACAGCGACGACATGGTATATTAAAATCTGCATAGAAAAAAATAAACCTAAATAATGAAGGCGATATGCAAAAAAAATACGGGTGTTTCTTTTCTGTGTATATCATGAAGTACACGGAAAATTTTAATAAATTTCTGGTATATGCATTTTGACTATATAATCTAGGGTTTTGAAATTGGAAAACATGTTGGGATAAATTTTCCTCGATAGAAATAATCGTTGCAATGAGGTCTTCAAACACACTTTTTCTCTTCGTTTGACGAAAAGGAACCATATACAGAACTGAAACATATTTTATTAGGTGTGTTTCAACAATATCTAGAGATTTAATATTTGAAATTTTGCTAGCTATTTTAGTTTTTTTTTAATAAAAATATAAAACCAAATTTTTTCCCTTTTGCCCTGAATCCGCCACTCTCACACTGCGCGTTTTTTCGCTTGGAGTGACAGTGACAAAAATGAAATTCGCGTAGCCTCTTAATTGTAATTTTAATATTGAAATCAGACTCATTCTGAATAATTTCGCGCGCATTTTGGCGCACGCGATTTTCAACTTTATTAAAGTAAGTCTCCGGGTTATAATAGCAAAGCCGCTGTGCGTCGAAAGAATTTAAGGCGATTACCGTTGCCAAATTAGCAGCTCGATGTTTGTCTGTATGAATATCGACGGAAACGACATTGAAATAACGTTCAAATCAGTGCACAATGCGTGGTGGCTGTTACGACGCTCGCTGCGTCCTTGAAAGGGCAAAATAGGAGAAAATAATACTTTTCACATGGGCGTCATTGTTCGATTGAATAATTCTATGTTATATTTATAGCTATCAAGTTTATCTATTTATCAAAGCATAAATGAATTAAATCACCTAAGCCGCTTAGGAGCAGTAGAAAATTCAAGCCAAAAAACACCATTCAGTTGAAACAATTTTTCATATAGAAGTTTTGGTGGTACGAAAAAGAAAATGTTGCATATGTTGTCCTAGAGTTGATAATCCATAATACATTTTTTCAATATTTTTGTTTTGGCCATAAAAGAGGAGTAGGCTTTAGAAAGTACCCATTTGGCGGTATTAAGGGCCTTAAGGCCTCAAGACCGTAATTAGTAGCTCAAATGTGTGTCGGTACCAATATATCGACGGAAACGACAACGTTCAAAATTTAGATCAGCGCACATTGCTAAGTATGATCGCTGCGTCTCCGGATAGCGCTAAAACGCTAAATAGGAAAACATATACGGTGTTACTACAAAACGGTGTTTAACTTTAGACAGTGTTTAAATGTGTTGTTGCCGCCTTTTTTTTCATATTGTAAAAGAGTGACAGCAACAGATTTAAACACTGTCTAAAGTTAAACACCGTTTTTCTAGTAACACCGAATATTTTTCAAATAGACATGGTTTTTAGATTGAGAAATTCCATGTACACTTAAAAGCTTTCAAATTGGCCTATTAATCAAACCATAATTCATCTATTGTTTTAGCGATAATGATTATTAAAAGTTTTAAACAGGTAATTTCAAGGGCATCATCCTCATTAGGTACAGTAAAACTTAACCTCACTTATCATGGTGTCTCGACCTTCAGTTACGAAGTAAGAGGAAATCACTTGGGTGGCAACCCGAATTGTTAGATATTCTGCAAAGTGAAAATTAAGTGATTTCGGAAACGAAATCTATTTATTTTTATTTTATTTTATTTATTTATTTACTTAAATGGTTAGTATTGCAGAAAAAACCTAATTAGGCCTATCCTAGGGTTAGTAAAATACACAAATAGAGAAAAAAAAAATTTGAGACTAATAATACCCAAAGCAGGCTTCCGACACATTAACAGATTCTTTCTTAGACTGTAGAACTAACAACTTAGCACATAATAATAATAATAATATTATATCTTTTCACACACACTACCGCAGTGTTTTTATAATCCTAATGAATATAAATCCAACCATACACAAACACAAACACACATTCAAAACTCAGAATAACTTCCAGCCAAGTAGACAAAGATAAAAACGTCTAAAAACACCTTTATTACACTGAAATACGGCGACCTAGGGCCATTCTATAACTTGGCAAATCTTAACTTGAAAATGTAGATTATTTACAACAATATTGTGCATGTATCCATAACTCATAGCTTAAAATATTTTTGTTGTTATGAAATCAAACGAGATGTTTAGTTGCTTTCAACTGGAGATGTGGGTAGGCGCCATGGAGTACTGGCTTGTTGCTTCATGGTAGGCGCTTATAAAACAGAGTTAAGTGTTAACAACTCGCATGAATGACTAGGTACCTACCCGCACTAATATTGTTTGGTCGGTGTTATTAATATATTATTGTTAATTAGTCTTATTTTAAGCTAGCCATAAGCATATGTAGCAAAACCTACTTACTGTACGAAAGAAGCCTGGCTACCCATTGGACAGAGAATTCTAGCTTGGGAGCCAGGAACCAACAATTGTAACATTTATTTTGCATTAAACATTTTTTTTCATTTTTTTTTTTTTCATACTAAAACTTGTCTATTTCAACAACTCTTACACCAGTTATTTCATACAGTACGACCAACTCGATCTTTGTAATTATATAGAATAACTGTTTCTTCGAAATTAGGTTTTGCTCCACACTATTAGTAAAATTTTTGGAGTTCTATCACCAGTTGTGTGTCCAAAAAGTACTTTACGTGCACTGAATTATAATGTACTACGTAGTAATATAATTAAATGTTTACGAGTTGAATTTAATACCTAACCTTCTTTTTTAACCTTCTTTCTATCAGCTCTAGCAGAAGATGGATTTTCGACCGAAAATTTCATATTGTCTAGAAATCAACAGCGATATATGATAAGGATAAAACGAATAACATATAACTCAATATCAAGGCCAATTATAAATTTAAATTTTGGTTAATTTTTACATGAAATAATAGTTCTTTAACAACAAATTACTTAAATTATAAAAGAAATAAAAACTTGAATTAACCTAACAGTTTATCATGGAGACGCAAAATAATTACATAATTTAATATCAAATCCTATACATTTTTAGCTAGAGATTTCCAAGAAAATAAAAATAGATATAACAACAATTTATTGGAATTGACAGATAAAACGAGAAATTGTGACTTATTTCCACAGTACCTTTGTCTAGCAAGATTGTCTTCACAATCAAAACATCACATTATACCTGTCGAGTTCTTCAACACATTACTCAATCTCGTCTCACCTGATTCCCCGAAATTACCCTATTTCTATCGCCATATGGCCACACTGATGTCATTATGCATATTACGTCGGCATTACGTGGGCATTTCTTCAAAAGTAGAGCAAACTCCGGATTTAGTTAAACCTGTTTCCCAAATGCTTTCAAGGTTATAAACTAGTTATAACTATTTCATTTGTGAATGACCTCAGTACAATAAATAAACAACCAATGCCGAATAGCCTGGGGACAAAATATGTGCTTATGTAAGTTAGTAATTCTAGAATTCTACATTCGAATTTGAAACTTATGCATGCAGGTTCTCAGACCTCATTTGAACTTCATAAATAATTTAGCATAAAGATTATTAGTGCTTCGTTCAATGACCTAAGCTCAATTCTAGCTAGACACGTCACGTTGTCGATGGTCAAGGTTTGTTGCGAGTATGCTCATCAACATTTTTTAAATACGCATACTAATCGGAATTACAGAGAAGAGTCGAATCAAACAATCTTTAGTTCCAGGCTTTAGAGTTTAGAGGTGAGATAGGAGTAGCGTCGCCAGATTTTCGATTGGAAGGTCAAGGTTAATCCTTGCCGGGTCATAAGCATGTGTTTTTTGAAATTTACGCCATGTGCAATATTTGTATATTAGGTCTTTACGTATGAAATTGCTGAATTTGAAGGAAACAAAATTTTCAGTACTAACATTTTTGCATTTATGTTTGGAAAGACGAATCCAAATTATGTTATTTCTTGTGTGTATGAATGAGACAACATTAAGCAAACAGCAACATTAATTTAATTTTTGAAAAATTATTACGAATCTTATCATGGAAATGGATGGCATTTAGGACGAACTGTTTTTGAACATTTAATTTTGGTTACGAGTATCAAACTGAAAATAAAACAAAAATTAATACGTAGATGTAAAACCTTGAAATAAACTTTCAAACAAAAAACAAATAATGGAAATAGCTATTGAATTATAGAAACTATGAACTCATGAGAATGTAAGAAAATTTCAGCAATTTCATAGGTAATGTATGATACGGTTACGGCTACTGTTAGGTTTAATGATAAACTTGAGACTAGTCGGCTAACCTTAACAGGTCTGCGGAGCAATCCTAGTTCATCCAAACGAAATACCAAAACCATTTGTAAATCATAGATATTCTTAAGGTAGTATGTATTTATTTCGATTGCATTACTGAATATCTATAGGTTCCCAAATATATATTAAATAAGAACATTTATAATAGTTAAAAAAAGACAAACTTTATATTTTTTCGAAATATTTCGGCCTCATCAGTGAGGCCGTCATCAGTCGAGTTGACAGGTAAAAATTATAAAAAAATATATATGAAAACAAGTTGGTACAGTCTGAAAAATGATAGGAACTATTTACATAAAAAAAAAATAAAAAAAAATAAAAAAAAAATTATGAAAGAAAGGTGGTAAAATAAAAAAGAAAAGAAACAGTTTGGAGGGGAGTACTTGTTGATTGGGTCAGTTGGTCGAGTCTGTCAGTGCTGTCTGTTGAGTCCGGGTCCATAATGTGCGCCAAGTGACCAGATATATGCTGTCTCCCAGGTCCTAAGTTCTATGTCGGTCAATGGTGGAGTGAATGATTTAATAGGTCCTGGGAGACAGCATATATCTGGTCACTTGGCGCACATTATGGACCCGGACTCAACAGACAGCACTGACAGACTCGACCAACTGACCCAATCAACAAGTACTCCCCTCCAAACTGTTTCTTTTCTTTTTTTATTTTACCACCTTTCTTTCATCATTTTTTTTTTTTTTATGTAAATAGTTCCTATCATTTTTCAGACTGTACCAACTTGTTTTCATATATATTTTTTTATAATTTTTACCTGTCAACTCGACTGATGACGGCCTCACTGATGAGGCCGAAATATTTCGAAAAAATATAAAGTTTGTCTTTTTTTAACTATTATAATTGCTTAAAACTACAAATAAAAAGCTTATATAGCTAAGGTTATATTTATTCATATATTAAATAAGAACACTGATTGAAACATGAAATATGAGAAAAATGAGCTTTCTATGGAAAATTTTAATTGTTTATTACGTCGTCCTTAAATCAGTTTCTTTTTAAAATATATATTTGGGAAATTGATACTTTTCGTTGTTGGTTCTTGATGGAACATTTGAAACATCTTGTAAATAAAACACATTCTTGGTAACTGTTCCACTTTTATATGTATATTACACTAGCGACCGGTTTCGTTATAATAACATCGTCAGGCTTTTAGATATGGATACGAATCATGAGATGGAATATTTATTTAGTCGTATTCCATCTCATGATTCGTAGCCATATCTAAAATCCTGACGATGTTATTATAACGAAACCGGTCGCTAGTATAATATACATATAAAAGTGGAACAGTTACCAAGAATTTGTTTTATTTACAAGATATATTTGGGAACTTAGACATTCTGTAATCCAATCAGAATAAACACACACTATCCTAAGAATATCTATGATTTACAAATGGTTTTGGTATTTCGTTAGTATGAACTAGAATTGCTCCGCTGGCCTCTCAAGATTAACCACTGTTAAAAATCTTTTGACTCCCAAACAAAAATAATTAAAAGAAAATTTCCTTTTAGTTACCGATGTAATGAAACTACCTATAAATACGAAGGCCGTAAAAGTGGCTTTGAATGTAACACGCATAATAATTTATTTGTATAAGTGAAGTACTTATTATAGTAATAAATATTTATTACTTTCAAGTATTGAGTCATGCGTGAGATAGAGAGATATATAGTATCGATCTACTCGTATGATATACAGGATGGAAAAAATTTAAGGGCCCTGGAGGGGAACTACCTTAAATCCTTTAGTTAGCTCATTTTACTGAAAGGAAACATTCCTTTATTTTTTAAAAGAAACAAAACTGCATTCAAAGATATTCTGAAATTCGCTTGTTTCACCCGGGAATCGAACCAAATAAAAATTAAAAAAAATAAACCCTCGCTATTTTATTATACGAATCGGTGGGATTTTTTTTGAGGATAAAATTTGTCTAATAAACATTTGGTCTTCCACTCATCTGTTTTTTGAGATACCCCTGAAATTAAATATTGATTACAAGTTCTTTATTAACAATACCTAGTATATACCCAGGGCCCTTAAATTTTGTTCCATCCTGTATATGAGATTAGGCTTTGAGTATTAAACCAGTTGGTTTAATGGTTTAAGAGATTAGGTTACTCGTTATAGTTGAGTAAGCTATACTTTTTGACCTGTTGATAAAACTGTGTTTGATATGTTAAATATGTATAAATATATATGTTTACTTTTGTTTAAAAAATATACTTCAACCCTATTATTTTGGTTTAAAAGTAGAATGCGGTTACGGAATCGACTCGTTTTTGTTTTTTCATAAATTATGTAATAAAGATATCTACTTCAATATACAAGGTGTAACCATATTTGAAGAGCTTATTCAGTCAATGCTATAGAACTACTTTTACTATGGAGCCAACCCTGAAACCTCAAAAACAAAATCTGCCCTTCCATACATTTTAGCCGAGCGGCATTGCATTTCTCTATGAACAAGTTAATATTTTTTTTCGAGATACAGTGTTTGTTCCATAGTAAAAGTTGTTCTATACCATTGACTGAATAAGCTCTTTAAATATGGTTGCACCTTTCTGTTACACGTTGTATATTCGGTGGCGCAAAGGTAATGACCCTATTTTGTTTAGCTACAACTATTTTTCTAAATTAAACAACTATGATTAGTTTTTTCAATACTATATATATATATTGCTATCAAATTTCGTCCCATCAAGATTTAAAGATTATGTCTTTTAAATGGTGACATCTGGAGTTGATGCACATTTGAGCCCTGATGACATTTTCCGTAACTTGTCGCCACACTTCCGGTGATATGTTCCTTATTTCTCGATGCATATTTTCTTTTAGGGCCGCGAGAGACTGTGGCTTATTCATATACACCACGGATTTCAAATAACCCTAAAAAAAGAAGTCTGGACTCGTCAGATCGGGCGATCTTGCAGGCTCATACGGGAGATGTCACGGCCTGAAAAGGTGTCCCTCACTAAGTCTATAGTGTCATGCGCTGTGTGTGCCGTGGTGCCGTATTGTTGGAACCAGGCGATCTAAAAAGGCCGACTTGGGTAAATCTTAAAATGATTTGAAAGTAGGACAGAGTCAGAGTTTTTTCACGCGTGCAAAAGAGATGGCATTAGAACAGAATCATAATATGATTCATGCAAAATGGCCTTTTTAGAGGACCTGATGTGCTCCATCCCCAATTCATCCAAACTGGGTATCAAAAACTCCCATAACATGGTTCTGTATCGCTCGCCAGTTGCCTGCAGTTAGGGTTACCATTCGTCCGGACTTATCCTGACTTTTGGCCTCCCATCCGGACTTTGTCTGGCTTCTTAATTTGTCTGGTTTTTTGACTTAGATGGAATAAATGTTCAATTTTCGCATTAAATTACTTTAAAATGAAACATGCTCGTAATTAAAGTGTTAAAATCAGTGTTCAATCGTTATTACACTAAATACAATAGTTAACTGTGTTAATTAGGTACATGCGTAAGTGTAAGACGTGCCTTGTGCGTGGGATTTATTATTTTATTTTGTGACTAAAATGTCCGGACTATTTCTGAAATGTCCGGGTTTTTGTCAGGGTTTCTCAAAATTTCAAGTTGTAACCCTACCTGCATTGTCTTCGAAAAAATAGGGTCCGATCACTCTTTCGGCACAGACGCCACACCACACAGTAACTTTTAGTGGGTGTAAATGTGTTTCTTGAATAATGCGCGGATTTTCAGGACCCAAGTATTTTTGACATATTCTGAGAGATGAAAATGCGCTTCGTCGCTCATAAGCAGTTTTGAAGAAAAATCATCCTCTTCAAGGTTGAGGTTGATAACGCACTGGTTGTACTCTAGACGAACCCGGTGGTCAGTAAAAAGCAGCTAGTGAGTCATCTGAGTTTTCTTCAAGTCTTTCGCCAAAATACGCCGCAAAGTCCGCCTAGAAATGCCTAATTGCGTGGCACGTCGCCTCGTTGATGTTTCTGGACACTCTTCCACATCTTCGCGCACAGCATCAATATTTTCGGCTGAATGGCCAGTTCTTGGTCTGCCAGACTTAGGTCTATCCAATGTTGAGCCAGTTTCTTCGAGGCGTGTGGCAAATCGTCGAAATGTGCGACCAACCGGTGCCGGGCGGTGGGGAAATCGTCGACGGAACACACGTGTTTTTATCACTGCTAAATTATTCCGTAAAAACATTGACACGATTATTTCACGTTCTTGGGGAGTAAAATTATCCATGTTTATTTCTGGTGTATTTTCAATTCAATTCAATGCCATTTTATCTGGCTTCCGATAATGTGGACTCCGCACATTAGTTCCGCCAATAACAAGTTTTTTTTTTTTAAAGTAAAAAGACGCACAGTGATTAAATAACAGTTAGGTACCTACAACTAAACGAAAATTATAATCTCATCGATCTTCCGCGAGTACAATAAAATAACGATAAAAAATAAATTAAATTAAATTGCAATTAGAAAAAAAAACAGGAAAGAACTAGAATTAGGTACAGTAAATTACCTACAGTAAATATTGCTAATAGGACTATCCCTATTATAATTCAATATTATTTAATTTAATAAATCTACATAATAAATATACAAATGAACTATAAACAAGGGACAATAAAAAGCTGAAGTTGACGGGGCGGGGGATTTTAGAAGGGAGAACATCATACAGAGAGAAACGAAGTTTTTGGCAATCGAAAAATATGTGGTCAGGTGTATTTTATATTTATTTACTACACAATTTTTCATGTCAAGATGACAGGAGACGCCATTTCAAAAAAAATATAAGTATTTTCTATAGTGCCAGTACTTTTGCACCACGCGGCATGTATATGAACTTTATAATTTTGTAAATAAAGTCCCACTAAAAACATTTCATGTAAAGAAGGTTGCCTAGACTCACAAGCTCATAATAATTACGCCTTCACGGACATATCATAGGCTAGAAAAAAAAATTACAATCCGTCCAATACAATAAGAACTAGACAAAGACAAAGACTTTCTGAATAGCTTTTGATAGAAGCGATTATTGGTTATTCAGTGGCGTGCACAGAACTTTTTGCTGGAAAAGCAAACAATTGGTCAAGAACAACAATAAAAAAAATATGAAAAAATTTAAATATCACTTTGAAAAAAAAAAATTCTATGACGCCAGGGTAGACAATGTAGACAAAGTAGACAAAGGTACCTTAGAGTGAAAATTTCCTATACAAACTTTTTTTTTTCAAAATGATATTTAAATTTTTTAATTTTTTTTTATTGTTATTCTTGACCAATCGCTTGCTTTTCCAGCAAAATGTTCTATGCACGCCACTGGGTTATCTCATTGGCCTATTTGTCTTGGACTTAAAATATTAATAAACGATTATTATTTTATGGTATTTATTTATTTTATGGTAATATTAATAATTTATTTTATGGTCCTATGGAATATCATTGGACAGATCCATCAACACCCATACAAAACGGCTGGACCTAGTACCATAAAATTTGGACAACGAGCAATGCAGCTGCCGGTCGTCCGCAACTACTATATCATATAACATCAAAGTTATCTGGCAAGTACCATACAGGAAACAACCAGAAAACCGGCAATTTGTGTCAAGCAAGAGTAGTCAAAGTTGAAAACTTAGTTTGATGCTGACTGTACGGTTTAAATTTTAGGCAACCGACCTTGTTTAATTTTTTTGGAGGAAATCCGTTAGCATAATTTTTGTACAGTGGAGACCGCATCAAGTAAGACACATTGGACTTTGTGCCTATCTTATATTCTTCTCTGTAGGGGCTAATGTCGTACTGCAAGTGTATAGCTTGATGTGGTCTCCACTGTACATATCTAATGTATAGGTATATTAATATGATAATAATAAAATTATTTAGATTTATTTCGTATTTAATTAACCAAAAAGCAAATTAGCCATGTTTGATGTAAGTAAACGATGTACAAATTAAGTAGTTAACACAATTAAAATTATTATTAAACTAGACAAGAAAAATTCGAAATCAATTTCAAGTTAGACGCTTTGTCATGGAAGCAAGAGGTCGCTGGTTCGAATCCTGCTGGTTCGAGGAAAATTTTCAAAACATTTGTCGTACTTGAAATTTGTTGACCTTTTTAGGGTTTCGTACACAAAGGGCAAATCGGAGCCCTATTAATGCCACTCTGCTGTCCGTCTGTCTGTCTGTCCGTATGTCACGGGGCTCTACCTCTTAGACGGAATGAGATAGAAACCTGAAATTTTATATGTTGTGTAAAATGTTGACCCAAAACCGAGTTTTGAATTTAAAATATAATTAAATTATTTTTCAGGTGGGCCTCCCTCATACATGAAAATGGAGCCGAAAAAAAATATCTTTTTCTTACCTTAGCATGTGGGATGTCATTGTCTATAACTCATTACGAAGAGCAAAAAAAGATTTTTTTTTATCTTACAAAATAAAGAAATGGGGTCTATGAAAGTTGCCATTTTTAGACCATTTTTGTTACACGGTCTATCTCGCAGTTAGGAATTTAAAATTTCTGTATATTATGTACTATATCCTATATTTAAACAACAAATACTTAAAACCCTTAAACTACAATACAAATCGTCGTTTTCAGGATGTGTTACATAAATACACCATATGGTACGTAATATACAGAAATTACAAATTCATAACTACTTTGGTCTTTGAGTCGAGATAGACCCCGTAACAAAAATGATCTAAAACTGACAACTTATATATGCCATACCCTTAAGGCGACTTATGCGACTCTAGTATAGCAAACCAGTGCTCTCAATCACACTGTTGATCTACCTGTTAAGGGGCTTGGTGTCGCCAAAGGGTACTTTCTAAAGCCTACTCCTCGCCATAAGGCCGAACCAAAAATATTGAAAAAAATGCATTTGAATTATCAACTCTAACACAACGTATGCAACACATTTATTTTTTATACAACCAAAACTTCCATATGAAAAAAAAAATTCAACCGAATGTTGTTTTTTGGTTTGAATTCCCTACTGCTCCTATGTGGCTTGGTCGATTTAATTCATGTATGCTTTGAGTAATATATAAATTTGATAGCTATAAACTTAACATATGATCATTAAATCAAACAATCACGTCCATGCGAAAAGTATTATTTTCTCCTATTTCACCCTATCAAGGACGCAGCGAGCGTCGTAACAGCCACTTCGTATTACGCGCTGATATGAACGTTATTTCAATGTCGTCTTCGTCGATATTCGTACCGAAAAACATCGAGCTACTAATTTAGCCACACTTGTATATCTGCTGTGTTAGACCCCCTGGTGACCTTGGGTGCGTGAATCTTACTATAACACACCACTCGTCCCACACTGATCCGTCCTTCGGACAATAAAATAAAACAATTAAAATTATTCTATATAAAAAAAAAATCTTCAAAAATAATCAAGTGAACTTTTTTTGTTGTTATCTTCAATTTGAGTAAGTTTCGATTTGTTTTTTTTGCATACTTAATTAATAAAATCGGATCTTAGTCTTAATTTGGACCTTGTTTGTTTTTTACTTTGGTTATAGATTTTTTTTAAATTATGCTATCTCATTCTAGAATATTCTAGACGGTCTGTAGTACAGATCAAAAATATAATATGATGTACTATTGTTCATTGTTCTAGACTAAGCATAAACATGTACATATCTTTCATCGTGTACCCACTTATGGTAATAAATAAATTTGAATTTGAATTTGAACTATGGACTATTTTTTGCAATTTTTACTGACATAACATCTGTAACGAACAGTACTTTATCGCAGCTTTTCAAGGTCACCAGCAGTAATGGGCGCCTTAAAAGAACGTTCTCAAGTAACATACTCGTAATTACATTCGTTACACAAATTATACCACAGCCAGCGATTTAGCGGTCATGAGTTGAGGCATGGGTCACCGACGCTAATTGTACGCACGAGAAATTATCAACCCAACCTAAGGCAGCGGTAATGATATCTATTGAGACTATACGAGTATTTGTGTTATTAAGGCGCTACGTAAAAGTTTTAGCGTCCATGTTACTCCATATGCGAAAAAACCATCCGTGCGAGTGGGATGGATTCGTGGAAAAGTAGCAAACAGTCGGTTTTTTATTAATATAAAATGTACTAAGCAATTTTGTCAAAAAGATTTTCAAGGAGACTTTACAAATACATAATATCGACATTTTGAATGCGATTTCACAATAAATTGAGTTAGGATTACAGGAAAAAATAAAACAATTTAGAGGTCTTTTCGGAATAAAATTCTATCGAGAAAATTTCATCTAAACGCGTTTTCCTTCAGTGAGAATCTTAATCAAGTACTCAATAAATATGAACATCCGCGGAAAGAAAAATTGTTTTATCAACAGTTTTATTTTTGAAGCGAGTAAGGCTGAATTAGGCTCTATAAATAAATGTCACCTTGTATATGTTACCGGCGAAACTCGATTTTAGAATAAATTAGTTTGGCCTAGGCCAAGAGTGTCGTGGCGCGCCTCGCCATATATACCCTTCTAACCTAACCTAACGGCCGAACTAGTTTATCCTAAAATCGGGTTTGGCCGGTAACATATACAAGGTGACATTTATTTATAGAGCCTAATTCATACTAGAAACTTGGTAAGTGATAGTATCACGAATAGTAAAAAACAATATGTGAATAATTTTTTTTTTTTTTTAGTTTCTGCAAAAATTTTTGCTTACTCGCTTCAAAAATAAAACTGTTGATAAAACAATTTTTCTTTCCGCGGATGTTCATAAATATTCATAGCGTTTCGCACACCTAATAATATTTAAACTAAATTATTAGCTTTTTCTTAAGACTGTACATGAGCCTAGAGCATGAACAACGCCAGAATTTCGAGGATTCGTTTGAAGAAATTCGGACTCTCCTTATATTGAAAAAAATATATTTCATTTATTGATCTTTTATCTAGAGATTTTACTTAGAAACAAGGTATTAAGATTTATACTTTTGTCAAAAAAAATATGTTTACACCTTTTTTTTGGTTTTCAAACATTCGTTTTAAAAACGCGGTTAAGAGACCAACTTGATTTTTGTTTCGTAAAATAGGTATTTTAAGGGATTCTACTTAAATCCAATATTTTTTCCCTACAAAATATTTCAGTATTAGCTAAAAGCACACCAATTTTTTGTTTCGCTGCGTGATCATTCGTCCAAGAAAAAGAGGCCAATGAGCCAACATATAATCGCCTCTATTAAAAGCAGATAAGGTCTACGCCATTAGACTTATGGTGCTGGACGGGTAATAAAAAAAGTTTCTAGGGTAGGCCATACTCTTAAGATCTCTTTTTCTTGAAACGATTGTGATTTAAATCGCGTCAGATCCGTTTAAATATGATAATAATATCGTAATCGTTTTATATTATAATAATTAACTAATTTACACCACATAGGTATTAATGGTAAATGTTGTCACTTGGTGAAGGAACATTTTAACAATTATAGAAAATTTAAAAATACGTGTACTATGTTCCACTAATATAGTTACGCACGATTACGCTACCGGTTTCATTGATTTATATGACATCTTCAGGCGAAAACAATTAGAAAACAGTCACAATCAGATATTTGTCTGTTAATCGTTATAAATAATGTTTACATTTAGTTATTTTAAAAGAAATTATGAATATAAATAAAAAAGTATTACTTGTAATCGATATATATTTCGATCCACTTGTGGTCGTCGTCAGTCGAATTGTAAAAATAGATATTTGACATGTAATATAAAAAGACTGATTGGTGACATTTACACGAATTCTAAACTATTGGAAAGGGGTGGAGGAATGACAGGAAGATAAGTTGCGAGAAAGAATGTTTGTGAGAAGGGGTGATAGGATTTGTGAGGGGTTGTAAGAGATGACGAGTGTATACTATGTATGTTATGGGGAATGTGTGTGTTATGTTTGTCTGTTGGTTAGTGTTGTCTGTTCAGTCCTGGTCCGTAGTGAGCACCAAGTGACCAGATGTATGAGGACTCCCATGTTCTAAGTTCTATGTCAGTCACCGGGGGATTGAAATTTAATGACACGAACGGTGAAGCAGTTGTTGAATGTTTGGTTATGGGATCTGGCGTGTGTGTGAACGTGTTATTGTGTATAGTATCTGTTGTGTGTCGGTGATTTATTCATGCGTATGTGTAGGTCAGTTCTTGTTTCACCTACGTAGAATGCCGGACAGTTTACATTTAGTGACTCACAACAGAATTATCAAAAAAGATTATTTATTATTTTTTACTTTTTATAATTTTTTATTTTTTTGATAATTCTGTTGGTAGTCACTAAATGTAACTATTATTCATAATAATTAACAAACAAATATGTGATTGTGACTGTTTTCTAATTGTTTTCGCCTGAAGATGTCGAATAAATCGATGAAACCGGTAGCGTAATCATGCTTAAATATATAAGTGGAACATAGTACACGTATTTTTTTATTTTCTATCATCATACCACTTACTTTTCTAGAATATTTCATAATTTACTTGTGCCCATACAAACTTAATTTGCAATGCAATCTTGCAAATTAATGCATCTGACACTGAAACTACTTTGTCTCGTAACCTAACGACCACAAAAACTAACGAAATGGTCATTGAACGAGCCTTTATTATCGAAACCATTAAACCTATACAGGATCTCGATTTGGTTCACAACTTGCGTCACATTGTGTCCGACTCTGATTTTTTTTTCCGTGAATTTTTCAGATTGTCTAATAGTTATTCTGCTATTTGGATTGGAGACGAATCCAACAAATCAGAGATCATTAAAATCTGTCTCGCCATTCTCGAGTTATAAATGGTGTAACTTACACGACTTTGTAACATGTATTTAGATGAGGTGTTCAGAATAAAATGTATATTTCGGAACGCATCCATCAATGGTCTATATATTTTGTCTATGGACTTGGAGCTGTCAAAAAACGAGGGACGTGGACTTTTTCTTGGTACAGATCGCGGACGATTTATAAAATGTGAGATTAACAATTTAACCCAAGGGAAATCGGTGCGGACATCGTAAGAACATCAGGGTGTCAAGGGCTGACAATATTTTGGCGTGAAGGCCACCTTTTAGTGAATTTCCTGTGTGTGTGTGACATAACCTGTGTCCACGCGGCTTCCGACAAGTGGACTTGTTAATTACTATTTCTGGGTTGGATGCATCCCGGGTTAGGAGGGTTGTGTTTAGATTCATCGTGGAAGGTGATCTACGTGTCACGGCACCGGAACACTTTGGACTCCGCAGCGAAAGGACTGCATGCGAGGATCAGTGGATGACGTCATCATACAACTGTCTGGTAGGACGTTTTATATTAAATATTGTAGAATATAAGAAACTTGTATACTATAAATCTGGGACAGCTTATGGGCCCCTGTTCCAGCTGCAAGTATCACCCTTTAGCATACAATTAGTGGTGTCTGAGCGTGGTTATGGAATCCTCGCACCAGTGACGCCGATGCCCGTCACTAGTCAGTATTACCACTTTTTATATGCTACAATTTCTGGTAGCAACGAGCGTTTTTTATCAAACAAGCTTTGGTAGCAGAGCGTGGTTAATCCCAACTTTGGTTTATATACATTTAAACAGCGGAACTGGGCGGCCCCAGTGTCATTGAACTGTTAACATAGCTAGGCTATTTACATGTACATGTAGCAATTACAAATTGGATTTGTTTAGTGCTTTGAGTAGATAATTGATTACCGGAGGGTACCACATTGATGTGGTTCAGTAATATCAGTATAAATTGTTAATTTAGTACATATCAAGTGTTCTTGTATTACAATAACATAATCATATAACGGTTTATATTATAGATTAGGAAATCAACTTGTTAGCTAATATACTGTTATCTTGGCTTGAATGTATGTACTTACAAGGATGTATACAAGTGCATAGTGGAATGTGCATTCGGGTTTGTGTGTATTGTATACACCAAATATAATTTAAATTTGGTAATGTTGTAATAGGTAGGTAACCTATTTGTTTGTTTTGTATTACTGATACAGTACCTACATTGTTGTAATTGGGAATTACATTTGATAATTAAATTCTATTTATAGGTAGGGTATCTATTGAGCAGTGCTTCTGTATTTGTGCCTTGTCAGGGTGTTTGCTAAATAGTTTTTATTTATACATTTCCCGGTTTGTTGCGGCATGATGTCCAAGTCTCACAAGGCTGCGTTGGCGAAAGAGCTCCGCTGGTTTACAACCGTCCAGGGATTGCTTTCTCGTTCGGATCGCGACAATGCAATCCTGGAGAGAGCCGAGCGGATGCATCAGCGGCTGGCTGATGCAGAGGCGGCTGTGGCAGCACTGCAGGAAAGTGACGAGCCTTTGAAGAGGTATGTTACGGATTTGGCTCAGATAAAAGGGATTTATGATGCTTTAACAGAGGCGGCCTCCATGATCAAAAAGCGACAATCGGGCAGCCCGGTTGTTAGCACACCTAGACCAACAGATGGCGCCACTGGTATGGCGCTGGTTATAAAGTCAAATAATATTGCTGATGTAAAGAGGCAAAATTCAGGAGGTCCTGTAGTTGTCACGCCTCAACCGGTAGATGGCGTGTCTAGTAGTTTGGCTAATTTAAAACTAAATAAATTCAATGGGAAAATGGAAGAATGGGTTTCATATAGGAATATGTTTACGTCATTAATAAATTCTAGGGTAGATTTATCAAAGGGGCAAAAGATGGCATATTTGATGTCAACATTGGAGGGCGAAGCAAGGTCGCTCATCCAGCACCTCAGGGTAGAGGATGATCATTATGATATAGCGTGGGGCTTATTAAATGATAGGTATCAAAACGTGCGCTTACTGGCGGATGCGCATGCGTCTCAATTGTTGACGTTACCTAGGGTAACCGATTGGGCACAGCTGAGGCAGCAATTACTGACTCCGGTCACTGTGGCGTGTAATGCCCTTAGAACATTAGGTTTACCGGTGGACGAGTGGTCGTTTTTACTCGTTCACATTATTTTAGGTAGGTTGCCTAATGATGTGAGGTCACGTTTTGAGCGGGTGTCCGCAGGAAAAGATGGCAGCACTGTGCCCAAATTTACGGACTTAATGAGGTTTCTTGAATATGAAGCTAGGGTAGCAGAAACATCACAGCCGGACTTGGCGCCACCTGGGGCGCAATCATTTTCGTCTGCTGGCTCATCGGAATGTGGGGAGCCCAGACAACCGCAGCAGTCGCGGGGACGCGATATGGCATCCGTGGTCGAGAGGTCATCGACCTGTTTACAGTGTGGCCATACGGGGCATGACCTGCTGAGATGTCAGCAGTGGCGAAACCTGCACGTCACCGAGCGGCGACGCATAGTGAAGCGTAAGGGCCTGTGTTTCGGTTGCTTGGGCAATCATTTTGAACGTAATTGTCCCGAACCACGACGTTGCAGTGTTTGTGAGGGGCCTCACCATTTATTGTTGTGTGCCAACAGATCTGAAGCGGCTTCACCGGTCCCGCAGCGACGGAGCCCTACGGGCGGGGGTGCTTCAGGGAGAACTCCCCCCCCCTTGGACAACGGGGGTGCGTCAGGGAGAACTTCCCCCCCCTCGGTCCAGGGAAGGCTTGCTGTCGGGCAGAGCTCCCCTCCGTCGGAACGGAGGACTGCGGCGCGAGGCGCGCCCCCTCACCGGGAGGTGAGTTATGTATTTGCGCGTGGACCCGTAGGGGGCTTGCCTACGGGCTATCACACATATGGCCATGTAGTGAATTGGGCCCCTACGGGCGGGGGCCAATTGGAGTTGGCAAGGGCTAGGCCCCCCCTCCCCGCGCCGGTTTTGGTGCCAGCTGGCATGGAGCACCGTGTTAAGACGGAGTCACGGGGTTACTCACCGCCGTACCGGGAATACCCGCGGTTAGAGTACCACCCGCCGTACTCAGGGAGAGTTGGAGGCTACGCTCCCCCCATGGTGGGGATGTGCACGCGCCAGCCATATTATTGCCAGTGGACTGGTCCTGCGCTCCACAGGTGGGGTAGCCTGTAACTAGCTTGTTCAAGCCATGAGTACGGAACCGCGGACGGTTCTGTTGCCTACCGCGATGGCTCGCGTCTAGGGCCCCAGGGGGGATTGAGTTAGGGTAAGGGCCCTCCTCGGCTTGGAAAGTCAAGTGGCGCACCGATTGGTTTTGAACTTGGAAGTTTCGTCGGTGCCGCTCCTAGGTATTGGTGGACTGGAGTTGAATCAGCGGCTGCAGCCATGGTTATAGACAATATTGTCGGCTGGCAGCCTTCTTTGGACCTTCCTCCGTCCATAATCTCATGCACGTCAGGTCTGCATCTGGCAGACCCACGTTTTGTCATCCGGCCCCAGTCGATGTTTTCCTGGGCGCGGATTTGTTAGGATGGATCCTATTTGGTTCATTGGTGGAGGTATCCACAATTTTGGATATTCGATATTTGATTCGATACTTGGATTATTATGTTCGAACTTAGGAAATGGCTTTCAAATGAACATATACTGTTTGCAGATTTGGAGGATCCCAATATGATGGTGGTATTATGTTGAAATACCAACCAGTCAATGAAATGCATATATTTTGTCCCCAGCCGTGAGTGCAGAGGAGCGTTGGAGCGCATTGGTACACGGTACGTGTACTTCAGGCGGACCCCATCAAGTTTAGACTTCGAGTTCTGTGCGAGGATCACGCCAGGCTGAAGTGAGCGGTTGCTCGTTTGAATCCTTTCACGGATTATGAATTACTTCTGCGTTTCGGAGGCTGATTTCGGAGAGCTGACCTGCCATACGAAAGTCTTCATCCTTTGCTTCTACCCAAGGATCTTTGGTAAATTTGTTGGTGTCGGATTGACACATACGTAACGCGCACGGGGGTTTTTAGCAATCGCAACGCTTGGGTTGTGAAAGCATACCTTGTGTATTTGTGTGCTTGGCCACCAAGGCCGTTCACTTGGCAGTGGTATCAGCTTTGACTACGGAGGCCTTCGTCGCCGCGTTGGATCGTTTCGTGTCGCGTAAGGGTTTACCTTCACTTATTCGCTCCGACAATGGCACAAACTACAAAGGTACTGCTAACTATCTAAAAGATATTGATAATTTTTTGTTTTGTAAATAACTATGCTAGTTTAAGTTAAATCTTCGCCCGGAAAGGGGTAACTTGGCGGTACAGTCCCCCAAATTGCCCTCACTGGGGAGGGAATTTTTTGAAGCTGCCGTCAAGTCGGCGAAGACCCACCTCCGCTGCGTTATTGGGGAAACTGTTCTAATTTTTGAGGAGCTTGCCACTGTGTATTGTAAAGTGGAAGCGGTCCTCAACTCTCGTCCTCTCTGTGGTCAGACAGGACTGAGTATCCTAGGGAAGGAAATTTAATTCTTTTGAAGGATGTGAACTTGCTATCCTTGTTTTGGCGCCGGGGCCGTATATTAAAGTTGTTTTGGCGGAGACGGAACTCCACGCGTCGCAGAGGTGTTGGTCGAAGGTTCGATTTTGTGACGAGCCATGACAACTCTCTCCCGTCTCCCGGTTGTATGAGCTAGTGGCCTGATTGCTCAGCCCAGAGCGGGGGACTGTTCAGAATAAAATGTATATTTCGGAACGCATCCATCAATGGTCTATATATTTTGTCTATGGACTTGGAGCTGTCAAAAAACGAGGGACGTGGACTTTTTCTTGGTACAGATCGCGGACGATTTATAAAATGTGAGATTAACAATTTAACCCAAGGGAAATCGGTGCGGACATCGTAAGAACATCAGGGTGTCAAGGGCTGACAATATTTTGGCGTGAAGGCCACCTTTTAGTGAATTTCCTGTGTGTGTGTGACATAACCTGTGTCCACGCGGCTTCCGACAAGTGGACTTGTTAATTACTATTTCTGGGTTGGATGCATCCCGGGTTAGGAGGGTTGTGTTTAGATTCATCGTGGAAGGTGATCTACGTATCACGGCACCGGAACACTTTGGACTCCGCAGCGAAAGGACTTCATGCGAGGATCAGTGGATGACGTCATCATACAACTGTCTGGTAGGACGTTTTATATTAAATATTGTAGAATATAAGATACTTGTATACTATAAATCTGGGACAGCTTATGGGCCCCTGTTCCAGCTGCAAGTATCACCCTTTAGCATACAATTAGTGGTGTCTGAGCGTGGTTATGGAATCTTCGCACCAGTGACGCCGATGCCCGTCACTAGTCAGTATTACCACTTTTTATATGCTACAATTTCTGGTAGCAACGAGCGTTTTTTATCAAACATGAGGCTTATATCAAAAAACACAATTATATAACTAGATATGCCCTTTTTTATTTGTCGTTAAATTCATTTTATTTTTATATATTTCGGCATCGGTATCGTGAATATAACCTTCCTTGCGACGGAAGTTGCTGATCAAACCAAAGCTAAATACTACTGACTCACTAATCACGAAATAGCACTGACTCACTCACCACGAAATACCACTGACTCGCTTATCACGAAATACCACTGAATCACTCACCACGAAATACCACTGACTCGCTTATCACGAAATACCACTGAATCACTCACCACGAAATACCACTGAATCACTCACCACGAAATACCACTGAATCACTCACCACGAAATACCACTGACTCGCTTATCACGAAATACCACTGAATCACTCACCACGAAATACCACTGACTCGCTTATCACGAAATACCACTGAATCATTCATCACGAAATACCACTGAATCACTCATCACGAAATAGCACTGACTCGCTTATCACAAAATACCACTGAATCACTCATCACGAAATAGCACTGACTCGCTTATCACGAAATACCACTGAATCACTCATCACGAAATACCACTGACTCGCTTATCACGAAATACCACTGAATCACTCACCACGAAATAGCACTGACTCGTTTATCACGAAATAGCACTGACTCACTCTCACGAAATATTACTGACTCACTCATCACGAAATACCACTGAATCATTTATCACGAAATACCACTGAATCACTCATCACGAAATAGCACTGACTCGCTTATCACGAAATACCACTGAATCATTCATCACGAAATATCACTGAATCACTCATCACGAAATACCACTGAATCATTCATCACGAAATACCACTGAATCACTCATCACGAAATACCACTGAATCATTCATCACGAAATATCACTGAATCACTCATCACGAAATACCACTGAATCACTCATCACGAAATACCACTGAATCACTCATCACGAAATACCACTGAATCACTCATCACGAAATACCACTGAATCACTCATCACGAAATACCACTGAATCACTCATCACGAAATACCACTGAATCACTCATCACGAAATACCACTGAATCACTCATCACGAAATACCACTGAATCACTCATCACGAAATAGCACTGACTCGCTTATCACAAAATACCACTGACTCACTCATCACGAAATACCACTGAATCACTCATCACGAAATACCACTGAATCACTCATCACGAAATACCACTGAATCACTCATCACGAAATACCACTGAATCACTCATCACGAAATACCACTGAATCACTCATCACGAAATCTCCTGGACTATAGATTCTAAAAACATGATAGGTTGAATACACTATAGGCATCCGTTCAAGTTTCTTAATCAGTCCGGGCGGGTTTATCTTTTTTCTGTCTATATAATAAATAATAAAAAGTTGTCTGAAAGAGATCGCGTTTAGTGATAATGATAAGATAAGAAGATAAGAGTGATAAGTGATAAAATTTGGCACACCATATTAATGGACTCAAGCCTGGGCCTGAACGGAATTATGCTGATACGATGATACGATGTCACAATTTTTTTTTTGTCTTATAAATTAAAGAATGTTTTCCCATTCACCATATCTATAGACCTACCATGAACCTGGCACTCAATACACGTTAGCGACTGCGTAAATTTGAATTAAACAAATTTTGACTATTACTCACAAAAATGTTATTATTCAATTGCGCTAGGCATCTAAGGGTGTGCAAACCTAAGTCTAAAATATGATAATATTATAGATTATGGCGATACACATTATGATACCATAATTATACTTAGTTATAGGTTTTTAATTTACTTTTATAATTTTACATTTTGTAAGTTTAAAATTAAGCCATCTTTATGTTGCTATACAGTTGCCTTACAGTGTGTAATTATACAAACAATAAGTATGTATGTGACAATATAATATGTTACAATAAAGAACTTGAAACTTAAAATATTTTGTATATAGCTGAAACAAATAACGATAAAAATGCTACTACTTTTCTTTTCTTTCTGAGTCTTTTTGTAGGGTCCCCTTAGGTTTCATTTTTTAATTTTATTTTATTTGACGTGATAGAGACCAGTAACACGTATTCTGTGAAAGTTTCAACTGGCTATACCTATTACGGCTGAACTGTAGACCCCTGTGACAGATCCCGTTTGGCACCCTTCGGTTATGTAACACTATAACAGTTCCCGTTTGGCACCCTTCGGTTATGTAACACTATAACAGATCCCTTTTGGCACCCTACGATTATGTAACACTATAAAGGATCCCGTTTGGCACCCTACGATTATGTAACACTATAACAGATCCCGTTTGGCACCCTTCGGTTATGTAACACTATAACAGTTCCCGTTTGGCACCCTTCGGTTATGTAACACTATAACAGATCCCTTTTGGCACCCTACGATTATGTAACACTATAAAGGATCCCGTTTGGCACCCTACGATTATGTAACACTATAACAGATCCCGTTTGGCACCCTTCGGTTATGTAACACTATAACAGATCCCGCTTGGCACCCTACGATTATGTAACACTATAACAGATCCCGTTTGGCACCCTTCGGTTATATAACACTATAACAGATCCCGTTTGCCACCCTTAGGCTACGTAACACTAAGGATGCACTATGATATGATATGATCTATAATTTATCATGATCTAGATTACTAGATTTACAGGTAATAATATAACCATTCCATCCTCCAATACAACTCCATTTAACGCTGTAATTAAATTATAATTAGGCCCATAAAGTAATTTTTAAACAAATAGAATTCAATTTCCTTATATCAATTAGCCTAGTTTAAATTCACTTTACTTTTAATTAAAGTCAGAGTAAATAAGAAATTAAAGAACACCTAATTTCAATAATTACTTCTATCAAGCGAAATCTCAGATAACGGTAAAAACTAGATAAAGGTGCGAGAATTTATATACTAATTTATCAACTATTATAGTGGCTTCTTCTGATAGCCAGGCATAACAACTTCAAAAAGTGCTGATTTTAGCGAAATAACCCCTTAATGTCAAATTAAAAATCCAAAAAGTTTTTTAAAGGCGGTGGCGAAGAAACCGCCTCTGTGGCCGAGTAGCAGAACGCTTGCGCCTCACTCGGAGTTCGTGGGTTCAATCCCCGCAGTGCACATTATTTGTGTCCGGTCTGCATGCTTCGGAAGATAGGTTAAGCTGTTGGTGTATTTGTTCCCGAAGTACACCGATAGGGCTCACCAACCATCATGTTCGGACTGAAATAATCGTCGGTGAAAAGCGGGTGTCCTGAGTGTGGTCTGTGACTTGCATTTCACAGTTGACACCCGTTCGGAGAATCATTTTGTGACAATATGTTTACGTTTATGTGATGTTATATGTATAAATAAACAAACTTTGCATTTTATTTATACAGAGTAGAGTATTATATAGTGAAGTATAGCTTTCTACAGTTTTCCACGTGGATTAAATAATGTGATGTATGTGGTCTAACCCTAAGTTTTGCGGGCATGGAGCTAGCCATCGCCTGCTTCATTAGTTTTACGGGCATGGAGCTAGCCATCACCTGCCTCATTAGTTTTGCAGGCATAGAGCTGCCATCACGTGGCATCCTGTAGCTAGTCCTTAGAATGAACACGACCGGACTAGAGATGTCATTAATGGTTGAAATGGTTTATTGGTTAATAGTTAATTGAAAATAAAAAAAATATCAATAATTTTATTGCTTGTAAGTATTCGTCAATATTTTTATTGAATGCGACCATTGAATAAAAATATTAACAAATATTTTCAACCAATAAACAAATACTCTATTATTTTTTCACTCCCATGCACCTATGGAAATGGTTCCAAGTAGGTTATTTTGCAAAACAACTTCACAATCTTCACATTTAATGGAAAACAACAACAACGTGACGACGCGTATTTGTTTTTCAAATAACACAACAAAACTAACCTAATAATCAACCAATAACTAATCTAAATATGTGTTAAAAATATCAAATATAAATATCTGCCAGAGAAGTTGATATGATATTTTTATTCGATAATGTTAATTTTGTTTATTGAATATCATGGTTCATTTTCAATATTCGTTAAATTTAACGGATAATGGTTATATTCATCATCTTAAGACCGGACTATTGATGCATATGTTTTAAAGATTTAGAGTTTTTAATTAATTATTTAAAAACGGATGAACTTACATATCTCCCGAAACATGTTTCGCGAAAAATACAAGATTTTCAAATTTTTAACTTTGCTTCTTGATTTTCGAAATATTTTAATGACTTCATAAATTTGTGTTTTTTTTGTGCGAATGGAGAAACTTTACTAAATTTATGCAGATGAAATTTCAATAAACTATGCAAAAATTTTAAACAACGATTTTATATAGGCTTTTTTTAGGCCTAAGTATAAATCGACGGCTTAATTTAAACACAGAGGTTTGTGGACCGCGCGCATCTAATAGAATAAATTAATTGATAAAGAAATATACTAGTATTGTGGGTGACGACACAGTACTTATGTAAGTAAAACAAAATGCCATGACGAGGTTAATTTTTCTAATAGTAATAAGTTATCAGAAAATTATTTCCTGACCATTATAAGAATTATAATAAAAGTGAAACTTGCTCTGAAGCACCTAAAATCTATGTACTCGAGGGTGGCCTGTGAAATGCAAGTCACACTTTACCTCCAACTCTAACGTGCATCTAACGGCCCAAATATTAAGATCAGAGAGTAAATATGATATGCAATTTTTTCAATTAAATTATTACTATTTCACGGTTTAAAATGTATTTGAAAAGAGACAAAATCGAAAAAAAAAGACAAATGCACTCTTAAGAGGCCCCTTTGCTCATTGATTTTTCTTGGGATTCATACAAAAGGTAACAACTGATTGTAAAGTAAACAGCTTATTTTTCTTGGGATTCATACAAAAGGTAACAACTGATTGTAAAGTAAACAGCTTATTTTTCTTGGGATTCATACAAAAGGTAACAACTGATTGTAAAGTAAACAGCTTATTTTTCTTGGGATTCATACAAAAGGTAACAACTGATTGTAAAGTAAACAGCTTATTTTTCTTGGGATTCATACAAAAGGTAACAACTGATTGTAAAGTAAACAGCTTATTTTTCTTGGGATTCATACAAAAGGTAACAACTGATTATAAAGTAAACAGCTTATTTTTCTTGGGATTCATACAAAAGGTAACAACTGATTGTAAAGTAAACAGCTTATTTTCTTTGTATTTTTTTTTTCATAATCATTATCTATCACATCTAACTACGTCTCTATACAGCTCAAAAAGCAAAATTTGATAAAACACCATCATAATAGCTGTCAGGATATCGTGAATATTGCCTCGTTTTTACGCAAAGTTTAGTAACTTGTATAATTTTTATCTATACTGGAAATAAAAAAATAAAGAAATACAGACGTTGTTCACGGAAAGAAGACTAAATTTATACACTTTTAAATAGTTACCGTTTTTTGAATGTCTCGCCATCTTGCACCTCTTGATGAGAGATGGGTCGCTTGAGGTACCCGATCATTGAGAACCCCGATAAATTTGATAAAATGCCAATGTCGTTTAAAGTATAATTGCCTACAAAAGTGTTAAACTAACAAAATTATTAATCAGTTGGAATTAAGTAATAATACAGTTGCTAATAAAGTAGCTCTTATTTCACCGCTTTTAGGTCCATAATGCAGCTTATAAAACACGCGTACTTTTGACTTTATTTTACTGCACTAGTGTTTTTACGTTTACATTTTTTTTAATCTCACAAAGATTTTTTATGTGTAAAAACAATGTGTAACACATAGTTTAGTATAGCGCCAGCTCATTATAACTAGTTAGTGGCCAGGTAGAATTTTTAACAATGGGTCCACTTTTCTGGCTCGTCTTTAGTATTTCTAGGGATTTAAAATATGGAATAAACATAAAATTATATCAGTTTAACTCTAGACTAGATGCCTTAATCAAACTAACACATTATTTAATTAATCTACTTTGAAGCACTTTTTGTATCGATGGTACACTAGCATGATAATGGCAAATAAACAAAAAAAGATAATTAAATTTATCGGGGTGCTCAAGGATCGGGTACCATAAGGATGAACCCGGAGTGCGGAAGGGAAACATATATAAAGATGAATGCAAAGTTTCATTGAGATCAAAGCCATTAGGACGTCACAAACACCTAAAGCATTTATATGGCAGCTGAACTGGATAACCCACCTTAACCATTTGCATTGCGTAAATCATCGAAAGTGAATAAGGGAGGAGTTTAACAGGGGCAACTGTACCGCGATGCATTTGTAAATCAATTTCAGAATATCTAATTAACGCAAACACAAGTCGATACAAACAAAAACTCTATCCTAGTTCCAGTTAAATACGGCATTAAATCGAACATTAATTTAAATTTTCGAATCTCTTGATCTAGTTTCTTATGCGTAAATTTGTGCGTAAATTTGTGCGTTCATTTCTTAGAGATCAAAACTTTGGAAGGAGAGACTGGTGGACTTTTATATATAAGTAGTAAGGGTGTGTCGAGGTTTTAGTTCACTCCGGTCAACGGTTGGTTACGGTTACGTTGATAACTAGTGACTCGCCATCGACATTGTACGTAACATCGTTAGACTACACTTTGATTATAATCATAATATGCATTGAATTCATGGCGTGTTCTCGCGACGAAAGTGATTGTGTTGATTTTGAAGATGGGATTGCGTTTGAGGACAGGAATTTGAGACAACCCTACAGCTTTTCTAAATAGTTTTGGCGAACTTCTTGTGTGTGTTTTTTTACTCCTGCTTATGTTAGTTTCTTTCCAATGAAAAAACATGCCCTATAAACATTTTGCATACCACATATTTAACTTCTATGCTGATTAAATTATATTTATATTAAAAACAAACGAAAATGTACGACAAACCTCACGGTAGAAAAATCCCCTGGAATTCAATACGAATAAAGAACGTCCTTCCGAAATTTCGACATTGGCGTTAAACTCGCTCGTAATAAAAAAACATTATTCTGCTGTTTACAGATACAGAATAATGCCGTTCAAGTTAGTGGTGATATGCGGTCTGCTGGCCGCCGCCTCAGCCACCTCCCGTCTTCAGGAACGGTACGCCTGGAACGCTCTGGATTGGAACTTCCCTGATGAGTACTCTCGCCAGCAAGCATTGTACAGTGGGGCCCTGAAGCCGGAGAATGCCCTGCCCGTGGGGATCGAGAGATGGAAGAATAAGCTCTTCGTTAGCGTACCGAGGTGGAGAGCTGGTGAGTGCTGACCTTTTTATAGTTGTGAGCCCAGCTCATACGGAGGCTGAAGAATAGGCCAAGCAACATTTCTATCCGTCAGAAAATATAGTTTTCAAATTAACATTATATCATTGCAGTATAGAAACGCAGAAAGTAAAGTAAAGTTCTGAATCGGGATTTGAACCCGGGACCTCTCGCTTGGAGAAATTTCAAATTTCGAATTCGAAAATTCGAATCCCGGTTCAGAGCTCCTCACATCCAAATTTACTTTTCTTTCTGCGTTTCTATACTGCAATGATATAATGTTAATTTTTATCTCCTTGCGATGGATAAATGGCCAAGTATTCAAACATAGAAATTTATTTCTATCATAGTTTCAATATAGTTTCCTCTATGTTTTCTTTAGAGATAAAGAAAGAAAAAATATTTATTTCGGGTAATCAATCGGTCGAGCTTACTTACTATTTACAAATTGTACAATACAAGTAAACCCGCGCTGGGGTGTACTACAACTATATTATTTTTAAAACAATTACCCGAAAATGGAAATAGACTCAGGTATATGCCATCTGAAACAATTTTCAGATAACGCTGATTTTCAGCTATTCCCAAGCCACTAATGTTTTTTATATTTGATATAAGTTTTTTGTATTATACATAAAAATAAGAGATAATTGTGCACGCAGCAGATAGCACTCATAAATAAGTTGAGTGAAACAAAAATAGTAGTTTATGCTACAAGGGCGCAAAGGAATAAATTACGAGGACGATTTAAAACACGAGCGTAGCGAGTGTTTTAAACGTAACCGAGTGATTTATTGCTTTTACGCCCGTGTATCATACTACATTTTTCAATGCATAGTGTGAGGAAATGAAAACAAATATAATCTTGTGAACTTTAAATTAAAATTGGCTCAAAAGGACTGTATCCAGAGCCGTTAAACAGTGGAAAAAAAAGTGTAACGTCTATGGTACACAGGAAAGGCTGCAGGTTAGCCAACCATTGTAAACAAATTAAAAAAATAATAATAATAAAGCCCTAGGGCAAAATAATCGACTTTTTGTTCGGTTTTGATGCATAAAAAGTGGGCCTTTACGAGCACATGCATTGAAAAAACAATAACGCAATTTTTAGACCAAAATTATTATTAACTTTCAATCTCACTTTACACATCCAAGCATTGATAGAGGAGTACTATTTTGCAATAATCTTATGATTTGAAAACGATACTCGAAAACATGAAAATCCACAGTTCTAACACCGAACTGATTTGAAAATTCATTGTTTTCTATATATTCGCTCGAGCAAAAACGTGGCTGTATTGTTATATTTACAACTATTATAAGATTACCGATTACCTTGCACTTTGAAATTCACAAATACAATTTACAATACTTCGTTTTTCCGGTAATTAGTTTTAAATAGGAACAAAAGGCGCTCAAAAGAATAAAATGAAAATATATACTTTTCTTCCTAGGCACATTTTACTGTTTATGTATACATAAATATGTACTTATATACGTATAAATACACATTTATTCACATTAGCAAGTCTAAATTAAATTTTCAGAAAATGTCAGGACATAGTAATTTCTTGTACAGAATAATAAAATGGTGAAAAATTTAGTTCTGAGTTCGACAGTACAATAATTGTAATTGGCTTTATCTTTTCAAACTAGATTGTGCATGTACAGTCAGCAAAATAGATAAGTAACCAGGCCCAACACAAACACTTTGATGCTAAGACATACAGGTGAGCGATAGATGATATGTGAAATAGTTGGCCAATACATACACACATGCACTATTTATTATAGTAGTTTATGCTACTAGGGCGAAAAGGAATAAATTACGAGGACGATTTAAAACACAAGCGTAGCGAGTGTTTTAAACGTAACCGAGTAATTTATTGCTTTTACGCCCGTGTGTCATACTACGTTTTTCAATGCATAGTGTGAGGAAATGAAAACAAATATAATCTTGTGAACTTTAAATTATAATTGGCTCAAAAGGATTGTATCCAGAGCCGTTAAACAGTGAAAAAAAGTTATAACATCTATGTTACCCAGGAAAGGCTGCAGGTTAGCCAACCATTGCAAACAAATAAAAAAAAAAAATAATAATAAAGCCCTAGGGCAAAATAATCGACTTTCTGTTCGGTTTTGATGCATAAAAAGTAAGCCTTTACGAGCACATGCATCGAAAAGTATTTTATATCATCAATCACTCACCTGTGGGTCTTAGGATCAAAGTGTTTGTGCTGAGCTGGTTACTTATCTCTTTTGCTGACTGTACATATATTAGTTTGGAATAATTTAATATAAGCAATTGCTCAACTTTAATTTTAAAAAGCCTGTATACCCTTATATACCAGCAATTAAATTAACAATACTAACGTACAAGCAGTATCCGTCGAAAAGTACATGGCAACTAATAGATAGTTACTTAAGCAATGTGAGAGCCATCATACATAATGAGATAGCGTGCATAACTGCATACATATACTCATGACTGTCTCACAGAGGGTGAGGCAGAGACCACAGATTTCCATCTGCTACGATCCTAACTGTTTTGCCTCTCTCACATTTATACAGGTTGTTAAGGGCCTTACTATTGCCAAATGGGTACTTACTAAAGCCTACTCCTCGTTTATGGCCAAACCAAAAATAATGAAAAAATGTATTATGAATAATCAACTCTTAGACAACATATGCAACATTTTTCTTTTTCATACAATCAAAACTTCTACATGAATTTTTTTTTTACTGAATGGTGTTTTTTGACCTCAAATTCCCTACTGCTCCTGAGTGGCTTGGCCGATTGAATTCATCTATGCTTTGATAAATAGATAAACTTGATAGCTATAAATAAAACATAAGATTATTCAATCGAGTAATCACGTCCAAGTGAAAAGTATAATTTTCTCCTATTTCGCCCTATCAAGGACGCAGCGAGCGTCGTAACAGCCTCTTCGCATTGCGCGCTGATATGAACGTTATTTCAATGTCGTTTCCGTTGATATTCGTAGTGACAAATATCGAGCTGCTAATTTGGCGAAGGTAATCGGCTTAAGATGGAGTTGCGTAAGCCGAAAACTGGCGATAGTACTGGAACATACAAACAAATCTCCGTGAAAATAAATTGAGAAATCGAGAAAAATCCACTTTTTCATACATTTTGGTCGGGTAGCTACGTAACATTTCTATGGAAAACATTTGCGCTTCGAGGATTGCCTCCATAGTAAAAGTTGTTCTTAAGGACGATTACTATCGCCAGTTTCCGGCTTCCGCAACTTCATCTTAACACCCTATATATCAATCTTTCATACAAGGGTAAATGCGAGTAGGACTCGCGCCTTGAAGGTTCCGTGAAATTTAAATAATTTGAACAGAAATAACATACTTATCACTACCCACAAATTTTATCAAACAAAACTGCAAAATTAAGTTGGTTGAGTATTCAGGGACGTAACCCTAAAACTACATTATAAATCGGCGTTTTCAGTATTTGTTATTTAAGTACAACTTAGGTATGGTACATAATATTACAGAAATTACAAATTCCTAACTACTTTGGTTTTTGAGACAGACCCCGTAACAAAAATGGTATAAAAATGACAAATAAAAAATATTAAAATATATTTAAGTACACTCTACTTAATGAGCTTTAGAAACGGACACCCGAAATTTTTTGGAAACAAAAAAATGAGCCCCTGGAAAATAAAAAATAAAAATATTTTGGGTTAAAATTTTACACAACATTAAAATTTCAGGTCTCTATCTCTCTCCGTCTAAGAGCTAGAGACCCGTGAGAAACGGATAGACAGACGGACAGCGGAGTGATATTAATAGGCCTCCGTTTTTCCAAACAATAACAAAACCGATATTTTTTTCGACTTTCCAAAAGAAAAAAACAACTTTATTAAACGCTACGTTAATTTTCAATTTTCATTAATACCACTTTCTTATCCAGATTATTTTATTTTATTTGATCCCCTTTGTATCCACATAATAAATGAAATTTACCCAATTTCAGCTTTTTAGGATCCTAGGTTTAGATATTGTGTTTCTTCTACACTAAAGTAAAAATAATATAGAACAAAGTTCGGAAAAATGAAAAACCATACATATTAGTAAGTGTACAAGCAAAGGTCCTCCAAAACAACGTATCCCAAATCCCAAAGGGGGAATTTTCATTTAAAACAAAAGTAATCGCCACCACACACGATAAGGTCAGCGTAAAGAGGTTGTAAATGTAGGTTTTTTTTTTTAGTTTATAATTCTTACATTTTGGTTATGATATAAATATTTTACTTACATACAAATACATAGAACTATATAAAAACAAGCAGGTCCAACTGATACACTCGATTGTATCCAAAATAATTCACACAAATTGTGTCTTAGCCGTTGTGTATTTCATAACCATTTGGGAGGGCGAAAAAATCCGTGCCCAATACACTTTTTTGAATTAAATAAATAAATAGATCAATTTGAGGTGTGTTATTTCAATATTCAATTTACGTATGTGATTTCGGCGTCTATTAAAGTGAGTGAGTACAGTCATAACTCTTACGAAACTCGGCGACCATAATGCTCATGTCCCATATCTAGTTCAGACTTAATTAAATAAAACCGAATAAAAATATGAAGTGACTACGATTTTTCATTTCTAAACTCATTACACAAAGCTTTTTGAACTACTAGAGTCTAGTCAAAATCACATGCGTAAAATAATCACGTACGGATTTTTTTTACACCATCTACACCTTATCCTCTATTTTACATTATCTTGTACCCAAAGGTTGTCTCATTGTAGACTCTCTAATAAAAAAAATTGTAACTATAATAAAAAGTACCTATTTATGTTATGTTATTTATTTTTTATTTATTTATGATAGGAAAACAAACAGCTTTAAATCGAATTTAAACATAACATGGTAATGCAAATTAGCCTATGATTTTCACAATTGAATATAAATACAGTTGATTTCTGATTTGTGTTTTTATGTTATGGATATTGAAATAATACACCTCAAATTGATCTATTTGTTTATTCCAGAAAAGTGTCTTGACCACAATTTTTTTCGCCCAAGCAAGTTGTAACTGGAGAATGTTTTCATTGATTTATTTCGCCACGCAGAATTACATCGAGAAAACGAAGATTAGACTTTAACTTGATGGTGTAATCTGAACCAATTCACGACAGTAATCTATCATATAACTCTGTGATTGACCAAACAACTTGTGCCCACGAGTTTCCCTCACATCCGTACGTGAAAGTTGACCTTATCAAATTATCATACCTCCATATTAACGGTTTGTTTAACTGACGAGGCCTCTAAAAGGTTTTATGTAACTTTGTGGCACAGCTGTTAAATTCCGTAATTAATCTTATCTTCTCCATATACAATGAAACGTTTGTCTGTTCATCTGTTTGTATGACTGCATGAATGTATGTTCGCTTATAACACGAGATCTACTGTATGGATTTTGATGTGGATTTCACTATATTAGGAAATAATTAAAACGGCCAAAATATAACTTTTAGCTAAGACAACTTTTAACAATAGTTTGCTATATGCATGAACATATTTTTAATGATGAAAATTAAAAAATTCAAAATATTTTAGTTTCACATAGATAGGGTTCACAGATAGACTTTGTAACACAGACCTCACTTTGTAACACAGACCTCACTTTGTTACACAGACCTCACTTTGTAACACAGACCTCACTTTGTAACACAGACCTCCCTTTGTTACACAGACTTCACTTTTTAACACAGACCTCACTTTGTAACACAGACCTGACTTTGTAACACAGACCTCCCTTTGTTACACAGACTTCACTTTTTAACACAGACCTCACTTTGTAACATAGACCTGACTTTGTAACACAGACCTCCCTTTGTTACACAGACTTCACTTTTTAACACAGACCTCACTTTGTAACACAGACCTCACTTTGTAACACAGACCTCACTTTGTTACACAGACCTCACTTTGTAACACAGACCTCACTTTGTAACACAGACCTCACTTTGTAACACAGACCTCACTTTGTAACATAGACCTCACTTTGTAACACAGACCTCACTTTGTAACACAGACCTCCCTTTGTTACACAGACCTCACTTTGTAACACAGACCTCACTTTGTAACACAGACCTCATTTTGTAACACAAAAACCACTTCGCATGTTTTTAATGTTCAATAGTTTTAGTTTCATTATTCATAACCACACACAAATTGGGCCTCTAGTATTTGACGACCGCTGCACATAACCTTGATATAATAAATTATTTTTTTATTTTAGTTTCTATGTAGGTATAAGAGCATTTGCTTTTAACTTAAGGCACTATGTAAAAGTTTTAGCGACCCTTTTAATCCATATGCGAAAAAACCCTCAGTACAAGAGGGACCGATTTGTGGAAAAGTAGTGCGGGCCTATTATGTATCTTTAGTTGCAAACTGGACTGCATGCCTATCATCGAAAACATAGATATACTATCGAATTTCGATTGTCTAAGGATATGTTCGCAATTAAAGTGACGTCACAGTTCGTAAATAGTTCAAAACCTACTAAAAGCAATTTTGAAATTTCAGTTTTTATATATGTTTTTGATGATAGGCACCCAGTCCAGTTGGCAACTAAAGATACATAATAGAGGGGCTGGTCCTAGATACCGTTAAAACGCATCTAATAAAATATAATTTCAGTCCATAAGTCATTCTAAATTGTCAAACCAGGAGAATTGGTGTCGAAAAAGACCTCATTTCAATAAATATTTATATCGAGCCGAATTTCTCTAATCGCGTTTCTGTTTGACAGATCCCGAGAAAAAGATTAAAAAAATAATATACTATTTTATCAAAATTACCTTCTTTATTAACGTAAATATCAAAATTACCTTCTTTACTAAAGTAGATATTATTATGTAAGTTCTAAAAGTGTCGATTTTTTTTTCCGTAGCGCCTACTGAAGGGATTTTAATACACTTTTCACTGTTGTGGATTCCTTATGAAAACTTTTTAGGACAAGTATTATTGCGCTTTGGTTTAAAGGAACTGAGCAAGAATAATTTTGGTAAAACAAGTCCGAAAAATAGGGTCTAAGTAAATTTTTATATTAGTACGGGTGGAGCCTAGGGAAAAAGGTTAGCTGAATAAATATACCAAAAGATAAACCGTAATACGCATAACTAAAAGTTAAGCAATGTACACACTGGGATGTAGTTAAATTCTTATAAATATTATTTGCATTTCGTGTCTTGGAAGTAAAGGTCTTACCTTTGAAAATAAAACAGTAGAACACGGTGTGTAAGTACATTGAAGAAAAGTAATTTAATTAGAAACCAACGAAGAGTAATAGAACAAAAATCAGCGAATTATTGAATTCTTTTCAGTCTGTTGGTCTGCCTGGGTGTTTTTTTTTGTTCGTACACATCTCCGAAACCACTGTACGGATTTGGATGCGGTTTTCTTTATTATCATTGTAGTGATCCTGGTCAACATTTAGGCTATAAGTGGTGGTAATATAATAACGCCAAAACCGAAAACGAAGTAGAGTTGAATAAACGCTGGCGGAGTCGCGAGCAAAAGGCTAGTTATTATTATAAATAGGTATAAGTTAGTTACACGTACACCTTCAACCCTCAACACATACTCACACTCTTAAGTTTATAACTAAGTTTAAAATTATTTAAGTTTATTTTGTAAAACCATAACCATAGTTATGAAGGAGCGGGGCATCCTGGCACTGGTATTTTTAATACTTAAAAGGATGTTCCAACACCTAATGTATTATAATAAGTTTTTTGCAAATAAACAATTTCTACTTCTATTCTATATCTAGTCAGAAAATAAGTCTAATATACTTCTAGTAAGAATTAGTCTTTTATAATTTATTTATTTATTTCATGGAAAAGACACAGATTCAGATTCAGATTCATTTATTATTCAATAATATACATATAACGTCACAAAAAATATTCCATACGTACAATAAAATTTAAATACTACACAATAGCAATTAAATCAAAAGATCACATTTACAATACAAAAATACAATTCAATACAATACTCATTTATAAAAAGTACACATAATTTACATTGATTAACAAATTATAATTTATATTATTTATAAATTCAATGTCAAGATATCATTACATCATTCAATTATATCATATAGTGAAGTATAAATCATAGGTTAATTAAATCTACTTCGCTTTCCTCAAAAACATTTTATGTCGAAACTAAATGCTGATATTTCTGAATAGAATAATTTTCACAAAAGTGCAGATTTAAAACTAAGCTCAGCTAACACTAGGGACTGCAAACCGGTTTCACCGAAAACCGAAAAACTGACCTTTCGGCATTTTTGAAATTAGTAAAAACCCGGTTTATTTTTTCATGCTTCCGGTTTTTTGGTTTGTTTATTATTTTTATTACTTATATCTTTTAAAAGGCTTGTTGCTACGCTATATTATTTTATTAAAGGTTTAAGTTTTGAAAAACATTAAGTAGCTCAGCTATTGTCGGACGCTAATGAGACTGTAATGGTTTCATAGAGTTTTTAATGAGACTGTAATGGTTTCATCGAGTTTTTAATATGGTTAATTTTTTTGATGCCTAGATTATTACTTATATTATTACTCTTACGCCCGTGTATCATACTACGTTTTTCAATGCATAGTGTGAGGAAATAAAACAAATATAATCTTGTGAACTTTAAATTATGATTGGCTCAAGAGGACTGTATGCAAAGCCGTTAAACAGTGGAAAAAATAGTATAACATTTATGGTACACATGAAAGGTTAGCCAACTTCTCGTAAATAAAAAATAAAAAAAATAAAGCCCTAGGGCAAATAATCGACTTTCTGTTCGGTTTTGATGCATAAAAAGTGGGCCTTTACGAGCACTTGCATTGAAAATATAATTTACGCAAATAAAAAAAAGTTTTAGTGTTCTAACCGGTTTTTTTGTGAACAACAAAAAGTCTATTCATTATTTCATTCAGAACCAGTGAAACAAAATAAATATTGGCGAAATACAAGAAACGACAGCCTTAGTTATACCTCTAGAATAAAAAAAATAAGAAATTATAGTAGCTCGTCAGTGGGTCTTAGCATCAAGGTTTTTGCGCTGGGCCTGGTAATATACCTCTTTTGTTGATCGCACTCACTAAAATTAGGGTGAGTTCGTTTTCACGAAATACAAAACTTGGATTTTTAAAGTCACTGGAAACGTCAAGTTTTTTTCGTAAAACTCAAAGTGCGTCTGTAAAAAATTGTAATATCTATTGCGATATTTGGTACTCAAGTTAAAGTATTGAATGAATGTAGATTTCGCTCGCTGTAATGAACGTAAATTGGACATTAAAAACTGAGTTATTGATACTTCGCATGCGAATTTCGCTCGCACTTGATTGGTTTTGTTCAAGCAATATTGGTTGTTACTTGTTCCTGTGCTGAGAGGGAGTAAAATTATTTCATACCAAGGACGGCATACATCGTTGTGATTTACGGGTATTACCTGGGTATTACCTGGGCACTTTCGGATATAATCTGTTCACTGTTAATAGTTTTTTAATAACTAGATTGATAAACTTAAATAACATATAAATAATGAAATTGAAATAATTGATAATGATGAAACGAAGATATCCGTCAGAGATCGAAGGTGACAGACATAGCCTGCCGAATCAGTAAGTTGAAGTGGCAGTGGACTGGCCATATTTCTCGCCGACGTGATAACCGTTGGGGCCGTAAGGCATTGGAATGGAGACCACGTACAGCAAAGCGCAGCGTAGGCTGCCCTCCTGCTCGCTGGACTGACGATCTGAAGGACGTTGCGGGTGGCGGCTAAAAGAGGATGACTGAGGACCGCCAAGAATGGCGTAATATGGGGGAGGCCTATGACCAGCAGTAGACGAATACGGGCTGATGAATGGATGATTAATCAGTTACAGCAAAGCACAAAACTTTTTGAATTTTTGAAAAATTCCTATTATACCGACGTTAGCGATAGCGATATTAATCACTTTTAGTATGAAATCGTGTCAGATGACGTCACGTGACATGCTGTTAAGCTCACTTTGATTGCCAATAACTTCGTAATTTTTTGAGGTATCGATAAAATAATTTTGCTTATGTCTTTAACTTTATAAACGCAATAATAGATTTTCATAAAAATGTTAATTAAGATACGGGCTCATTTTCGACACTTGGTGAATCTTGGAAAGCATCTTGAAGAAAACACACAGTTTCTCTATTAATTTTTACTTTATGAACACTTCACCCAACCGGCTTCGAATATGTATTCATTTTCACGGCGTCTTTAGGTCTTAAAAACGCACATAATGTTTGTTCACGGAGTCTTGTGAAAATGAATTAATGTTCAAAACCAATTGGGTGCAGATTAATAAAGTAAAAAATAATAGTGAAATTGTGTACAAAAGTGTTTTCTTTAAAATGATTCACCATTTATCTATCCTATTATGCACAAAGATTTCAAAAGTAAAGATAAGCCCTTACCGTACTATGACAGCACGAAAATGTTTCCACCTTTAAATGAGTGACGCTCACATGTTTGGAATCAGTGCTCATCTGAACACAGTGATAGTTGGACGCCTTAAGTTTTCTTTTTTTTTTTATTTATTTATTTATTTAAAGATTTACATGTTTGCAATTCTTATTACATAGTTTAACTAGGACAAATTAAATAATTATGAATGTTTGTATCGTAACATAAGATTTATTAGTGTAGCAAGAACGCAATTTCAATTTAAAGAGATTTAAAGATTTAAAGAGGCCTATGGCCCATAAATAAATCTTCCGCGAGCGTCGCCTAGCCAAGAGAAAGTATAAAAATAACAAATATAAAGAAAGATAAAAGGGATCCACCACCACACAAAAGACAAGCCCACAAACACAAAGAAAATTGTACCATAATATCTTATCGGGGAAAGTTCCGCCGACCCTCCAACCGCTCGCAACAGAGCGGAAAGCTGCAAAGAAAGTGCACTTAAAGTTGGTAATTTAAACAACTTTAGTAGTCTGATCAGTTTGCTGACCGTAGGTAGACAGATTGCGCACTCATAAGTGTGCGCCGTCTGAATTATGTTAACGCACACATTCAAAAACAATGCAATAGATTTTAGGTGCCAGGGCTCATCTAAACTTTTTAATCTTTGATTATGCTATGCTATGCTACATTTGTGGCGTGTGGCAGGTATCGTCACGCTTAAATAATTATTGTCATTTCATGTATTCTTTTGTTTATTCGTCCAAGCATCTCGTAAATTCTCGTAGTTGTGGTAAAAGACGACTAAGGAATACTAAAAAAATGTGCAAGTGCGAGTTGGACTCGCGCACAAAGGGTTCCGTACCCCCACACAACACGGGTATGGAACCCTAAAAATATAATAGTAAATAACAGAATGGTAGCACCTGGCAAATAATTCACGGCTCCCACTGAGAACCCTAATATCTTGATCGGTATATTTTTCTTGTAATTTTCATGTAATCACTTATTACCATGATTTTTTCTATATTTATCGCTCCTCTCGTTTCGATGATAGGTTGAGGGGATATGATAACGTTAAATCGAAGTTTTTTTTTGTGTGGGGACACCCCTCGGGTTTCAGTTGTTTATAATTTTTATTATTTTCCGTGATAGAAACCATAGTTAGTTATATAGGATGGGATTTGGTCGGCCGCCTGGATTCGTGCTGGGGGCTCGGTTGGTGATCATTGAACCTTGTTCCTGGTCCCTGGCCGGGTCTCCGGTATGGGTTCGGGCGGTTGATTGGATTTCACCTTGTATAATAAATATTTTACCTATAATTTTAATCGTATATATATTGCTACATAAATTAAATAAACCTTTAATCTAGTTCACGTACATTTATTATTTTATTACATATATTTTTATAAGTATAATTTTGACTTGTGAGACGTGTATTATACCTATATATACCTACTTTGCAAAATGAACTATTTGAATTTGAACTTGAATTTGAATTTGAATTAGTAAAACGTATTCTATGAAAATTTCAAATGGCTACCTATAACGGCTGAATCTGTAGATCCTGTGACAGACGGACAGACAGACAGCGGAGGCTTAGTAATAGGGTCCTATTTCGCACCCTTCGGTTACGGAACCCTAAAAAGGAATGCCAACAATACAAGGTGACATTTATTTATGTAGCCAAATTCATACTAAAGACTCAGTAAGTCTTCAGTGTCAATCTTCGGTGACCCTTTTTGTTAAATTGGTAAATTATATTTTTCTTGTTCCCTACAAACGCAAGTCCAGCTCTGAATCAATTACTATGCGATACTTATTTTGCGAAATTAGCAAAAAGTGTTACCGATCCGTGATACTGATCACACACCAAGCGTCCAGTATGAATTTGGCTGCATAAATACATGTCAGCTTATGGTATATGTATGACTCTGTAAAGTCCCTTTTAATAGAATCCGCCAATAATGTAAACAAACCAATTTAAACACGATTACTGCGTAATTACTTACATTTGAATATCAATCCTGATCATATTCACATTTCAAGGAACCATACATTGTTCTTAAAATCATTTCGACACCAAATAACTTCTTTATGATAGTTATTTTAATTAAAAATAATCGGACGACGAAAATTTCAATAGTTTGTAAAACTGTCATATTAATTTTTTTATCATCGAAGTCTTTTTTGTCTTTGGAAAGTTAGTGTTGTGACTTCACAAACCTCTCACATACACCGCTTTTGTACCAACAAAATGAAAATTTGTAATGGCCGCAAACAGCTGATTTAGAGAGCGGGTTTGGCAATTATTTCATTTCCTTAGATTTTTTATTCATTGGTGGGTATTGTTCCGAGTTCTGTGCGTTTTTCTGTTTCCTCTAATTATCGACCACTTTGCTTTTTGTATTTTGGTTTTTGGACATTTTCTTTGCGATTTGCTTGGATTTATTCTTGGAACGACGACTTCTGCGTGAAATCACGGACTTTGTTTTTGCTTACGATTGGATCTCTTTCTCAAGAAACAAGGTGGTAACAATGTTTATAAACTATTAATTCTTTAAAATTTAATAAAGATGTACACATAATCACTTAGAGATTCTAAGAATAAATCCAAGAATAATAATAAAGTGAAAAATTATTACGTGGTGTTTTTAGGTTATAATGAGTGAGCCGTAACATCAGGGTCGAAGACTCCTCCGCCTGCCAAAAAACGAAAAATTCATCTGACCACAAGGGAAAAAAATTCTAGTGAATATTTATAATTATTTAGAAAAATCCTCTCTTACATACCCATCCAAAACGGAGTTATATAAAATTACTTCAGAAATTATGGAGGTGTCTCAGTATGTTGTAAGAGATACCATGAAGCATTATTTAGAAACTCAAAAAATACCACACCAAAATACCACTTTAACATCAGTATAGGTACAACCAAATCTTTGGGTACAACACCATAATCATAGAGAACTGTCAAATAATTATCTTGTTTACATTATTGGCGGATTCTATTGAAAGGGGTCGTTCCCAGAGGTCCACGGTTCTATTGTTCTCGAAAAAATTTTGTTCATACTTTGATTTCCAACGGGTCCATGACATTTTAAAATAAAAATATTTTCTTTCCCAACGGGTCCATGAGATTGTTTGGTACAATCAGCAACGAAAGCTTGGATTAGAAACCATAAATATTTAATATTTCACGAAATAAAAAACAATGAATATGTAAATAAAGATTCTTTACTGTATCACGAACGTTATCAAGGAACATTGAAAAAAGTGCAGTAAAGGTAAAAGGCAGTGCAGCCGACTAGTGGTTTTTGTATGTTGTATACATGTATTTGTATGAAATGACTTCTAAGCTCGGAGGCAGATTAAATGAAATAAAAAAACAGTATTATACAAGTCTTGCGCATCATAAAAAGTCACAGTATCAGAATAATCACAGTAAATCAATTCTATCTTGGACTAAAATCGACTTGCATTAAGTGTTGCCAACTCCAAAAAAAAATGTTTACGGTGTTTCCATCTAAGAAATACGGTAGAATGTAAATGCTATTTGTAAGTGCTATGCACTCGGCAGCCATCAAACTGAACGCAGTCAAGCTAGGGTTACGAAACCAGAATAAATAAATTTGTTACAAAAAAGGTTTAGATGTGTGTCTGTCTGTCAATTCTTTATTATTATCGTATTATATTGATTCAAACTGTTAACTTTTATTGAGAAATTCGCTCTAGTTCACTGTTATGCAAAATGTTACCATCTTATGCCACAAAATTATGTTACCTACTGCAATGACGGTGTAGTTGACAGCACTGGATAGAGTTGCACAGCAACAACGATATCTGTTGAATTATAGCGGAACTGCTCGAACAAGACCTATTTAATGTAGTCAATTGTCATTGAACTTTATCTATGGTTGCGTTATGACAAGGCATTATACCGGGTGACTTTTTCAACATCGTCCAAATTGGAAAAGTCACCGTGTATAAGTTAATTAGGATAGATTAAGGTATTATATTCAAAACCACTGAATTAACCGGCCTTATTCACATCAGCTTAGAATATCCTTCGTTCCCTGCGATACACACAGTGCATATAATTTATTATTCTCAAACTCTCTTGTGTTGTTTTTACTGACTGTACTTTGGATAAATCTCGTGGACCTTTTGAGAATTCATGTAAGGACATTCAAAAAAATAATTTAATAGGTCATGGACCCGCTGGGAAACAGAGAACAATAGAATCATGGACCTCTGGGAACAACCCGTCCCATTGAAAGGGACTTTATAAGGTCATCGGATCTTACAACTACTAAGATTTATATAAAGATGAAACTCAAGCAACCGTCCGAATTCATACTGGAGACTCGGTTAGTGATCAGGAAAAATTTTAACGACCCTTCAAGTGAAATTCGAAAAAACAATTTTTGCTCCCGTTCAAATTCAAATTCAAATAGTTTATTTCGTAAAGTAATACACTTTTTACGAGTCAAATTTAATATTATAAAAATATATTTAATAAAATAATAAACGTACTTGAACTAAATTAAAGGTTTATTTAATTTATGCAGCAATATATTATATATACGATTCAAATGATAAGTAAAATCTATAATTATTACAAGGTGAAATCTAATCAACCGCCCGAACCCATACCGGAGACACGGCCAGCGACCAGGGGATCTAAAACGGCTGACTTGGGTGAATCATAAAATGATTTGAAAGTAGGATAGAGTCAGCGTTTTTTCACGCGTGCAAAAGACACGGCATTAGAATGGAATCATAATAATCATATTACCTACCAAAGCAGCCATTTTAGAGGACCAGAAACAAGGTTCAAAAATACGTTTAAGGCGATATGCGAAAAAAATACGGGTGTTTATTTCCTGTGTATTTCATAAAATACACAGATAATTTTAATTAATTTCTGGTATATGCATTTTGACTATATAATCTAGGGTTTTGAAATTGGAAAATATGTTTGGATACATTTTCCTCGATAGAAATAATTGTTGAAATGAGGTCTTCAAACATACTTTTTCTCCTCGTTTGACGAATAAGAACCATATACAGAACTCAAACATATTTTATTAGGTGTATCAATATCTAGAGATTTGATATTTGAAATTTTGCTAGCTATTTTAGTTTTTTTAATAAAAATATAAAACCAGCTTTTTTCCCTTTTGCCCTGAATCCACCCCTCTCGCTCTTCACGATTTTTCCCTTGGAGTGACAGTGACAAAAATAAAATTCACATAGCCTCTTGATCGAAATCATTAAAAAAGAACAAGATTCTGCTCCCGTTCACACTGGACTACTCCAAATACGAATACATACTGCCTATACTAGAAATTGTATTTGAACTAGTCCAGTTTGTACGGGAACAACTATTTTTTTCTTAAGAGGATGGCATACCCTAGTAACTTTTTTATTACCCGTCCAGCACAATAAGTCTAATGGCAAAGACCTTATTCGCTTTGCCTAGAGGCGATTATAGGTTGGCTCTTTGGCCTCTTTTTCTTGGACGCATAATACTAGTGATCACGCAGCGAAACAACAAATTGGTGTGTTTTTAGCTAATACTGAAATATTTTATAGGGAATTTTTTTTAGATTAAGGTAACATCCCTTCATATTTCTATTGCCTATTTTATAAAAAAAAAACAAGTTGATCTCTTAACCGCGTTTTTGAAACGAACGTTTGAAAACCAAAAAATAGAGGTGGAATTTTTTTTTTTGACAAAAGTATAAATCTTAATACATTGTTTATAGGTGGAATCCCTAGATAAAAGATCGATAAATCAAATATATTTTCTTTAATATGAGGAGAGACCTAGTTTCTTCCAATTAACCCTTGAAAACCTGGTATTTTTAATATTCTAGCGTCAGGTGTCCCGTTAATTATTTCGAAGAAAAGGATCATTGAACCTTGTTTCTGTTCACGAATCGAGCCTCCAGTATGAATTCAGGCGGTTGATTAAATTTCACCTTGTATTCACGACACGAATCATTACCGGCATGCCGCGTTCCCTTACGTCGCGTTTCTGTATCGCGCGTCTCTTTCCGTTGATTTTTGTGAAGTACAGTCTGAGAAAAGTTCAAGTATTCAGGCATAGTAAAACCAGAAAAGTAGTTTATCTTCAACCAAAGGTACATCGCGCGGCTAATATGTGTGCGTGCTAGTACGCACGAACTACAGTACGCACACAACAGCAATATCTCGGTATGCAAGGCCGGTGCTAGTCGGGGTTACGCCGCGGTCGCGCTCAGTCAAGTCTTTCGAACAAGCGCGCCAGCGCGGCACCGATCACTTCAATTATGTCGACAGCACGCTGTCGTACATATTGTTCTGTCTTCGGATGCCTCAATAATAATTCCTCAAATCCAGAATTATCGTTCTTCTCAATACCAACTCAACAAGAAAGGTGAGTACACAATTTATGGTACATATAAATAATAATGAGAGATGTAAACCGTACTTTCTTAGTTCACATTTAACATAGGTACCTATGATCATAACTGTGCTATGATTGTCAGTTAGTCAAAGTGTTTTTAAATGTAGAGCTGATATGGTTGAAATCGCAAAGATTTTTTAAATTATAGACTAGGAGCCAATGTTCGATTAGATACTTAAATTTTATTATGTACTTAAATGAATTGAACTGATTAATTTAGTCAACAATCACAAAGATTTTTAAGCAAAAGCGTTGCCAGGGGGGCAAGATGACATGAATTGTAGGTAAAATAAACAAATGTAAAGTTTTTAATTGTTCATTACAAGAAACAAAATAATTGTCTTATAAACATAATGTTCTTGGGTTTCTCGCGAATTTTTCGGTTACTTTATTATAAAAATCTCAAAGTTTTTCAAATCTCTAGGGGGGGACAGCTGCCCCCTTCCCCCTTTTGACGATGCCCATATTTTTAAGGTAAATTCAGGAGCTTATCTTTAATTTTATAATTGATTATTTTCAAGTTTTCTTACTTTATTTAATATAAGCAAGTAAGATTTCTTTATGAGTTATAAGGTCTATACGTTTATTATGTATGATATGAATGTATGTATGTTTGAATGTTTCACTACGTCGTCGATTGATAGCTCATTTGTCATAATCTGCTTCAAAATGTCAGTTGATTTGTCATAATTTTTATTTTGTTGTTTTCAGGCGCTTACAATGGCTACAATTAATATCACGTGAGGATTTGACAGATAATGTTTCAAAATATCGTGCTTCATATTATAAATTGTAAGCATTTTAAATTAAAGAAGTCTATTTAAATAAATGTGCTTTTTATTAATGTCTACCTCATATACCTAAGGTTAAAATACGGTACTGAGCTCCCGGTCTACATAAAGGTCAATTCGGGTCTCTACGGCGCGGCGCAGCGGCGCGGCGGCGTCTTTGTAGATCAAACGTGCCACCAAAGGGGGCCGCCTTGAGAACAGTTCCGCACCACAAACTTATCTATTTCGGCGACTCGCGGCAATGAAGACTGTTACTAATGAATATAGAAGTCATTTTAGTTTGGCCTACGGCAACAGATAAGTTGGTAACACGTTCATTTAACGTATCGCTATTCGTACCGGCTGTCGCTGCTGCTGCCATCGAGTTGAAGGCCCAATGTAAATGAATTTAATATTTACAAACATAATACATACCTACGTAGTATATGTATAATATATGTATTTAAATATTGATTTGTATTAGCTAGGTACGAAAATAAAAGAAGGAACAACCCTGACACAGTAGGTATTGAAGTCTCGTACGGGGCGTGAGTTAATCTACTGTTCTGGTTTTACTATGATTCAGGTAACTGCTTTATAAACCGGCATATTTATAGGCAGCGAAGTATCGTTTGTTTGTTACGATGCTATATGTTACAGAATAGTAGAACTAGTGAGGCTTTTTATTTCCACTAGTTCTTCTGTCCACCAACATTGTTCTACGGTAGAACTAATGTGAATTTTTGTTTTCACTGTTCAATTCAATTCAATTCAATTTATTTATTGCGATAAATTATAGTTTCATTGGTGTTTCTAAAAATAGACAGTATTTTTCACAGTACAAGTGTAATTTTACCAATAGCGGCATAGCAATATTATAATAATAGTAATTATTATTATAAACTTAATTAAAATATACATAATTCTAATCCTACACATTAAAAACGAAAAACAAAAGATTTTTTTTTTAATAATTAAAAAGATGTCGATAACACTTAAAAACCCAATAAATCATAATTAAAAGATAATAATAACCTATTCACAATTATGATAGAACTCATTTAGAGTATATGGACACATAAGCAACAAATATTGTTATAAAGACTTTAGAAACCGATCATCCGAGAGACGTTTAATGTGAAAAGGTAACTTATTATAAATGCAAATTGCCATTTGACTAGTGTTTCTACTGTAAGACGTGGTTCTACATGACTTTTTTTGGATGTCATACTTAAAACGTTCTTTTAGTCTACTGCACTTCCGCTCCGAGCTAATCGGAAACTTCTCTGGAAAACGCTGTACTAATTTGCAAAGTTCAATTATAAAGAGCGCTGTAACTGTATGGATTTTCAGTTTGACTGTTCTACGATTTTCAGTAAACATATTTTTACAGCCTACCCACCTTTTATTCCCCATTGTCCCTGATACTGCACAAACTCGTATTATACGAGTGTACGAGTAACTGTAGTTATGTATAGGTATTGACGTACTTACAAGTAGACATCGGATCGGACAAATTGTCCGAACCAAAAGAGTGTCAAAACCATTGAAACTAAAAAAGCGTGTCAATCGCACGTCAATCAACATTGAGTCATGCAGCAATGACATCCAAATCAAATTAAAATGTTTTGTTTCTTAATATTTTGACACTTCACTAAGGACACTTTTCGTAAATCTTATACTAGACCCGAGGTCCATGGTTTGTATGTCAATGTGTAAATAACAGATGACAGGTAGAAAGTATAACACTAATCAAAGTCTTCTTGTACGAGTTCCACTATTTTATTTCTTTAATTATTGCGACTAGTTTCGTCTATTTGACATCGTCGGGCTGATTGGAATAGGTTAACTAGTCGCAATAATTAAAGAAATAAAATAGTGCAACTCATATAAGAAGACTTTGATTAGTGTTAGAATGAAGTTCCATCAAGGAGTCACACCTTAAAGTATAAATTAATAGAAAGTACCAGGCGTAACATGACGGAAGTACCAGGCGTAAGGGAGGTAAATTATTTAGATCATGAGAGGTACTCGTACGAGCAAATTAGCAATTGCAAATCTCACGTGTGGAAAAGTGCATGCCATCATGCACTGTGCACAACCCGTCGGTCGTTGCGTGGTCAGAACTAATTCTAAATACAGGTTACCATGTCTATGATTTGAGTTAATGGGCCAGTTATAGTTATGTACATATTACAATTTGTATAATGTTTCATGTCATTGACTGACCAACTAGGTTTTAGTTTTTTCTCATATGCTCTGATATACACCAAAAGAGCCGGGGGCTGTTGAAAACCAGCGCTGAGGACCTCTTACAGGGTAGCCAGTACCTTAACTGAGCTCTCTTCCTTTGTCAAATATGTTGTTTTGTATATATTCGTGTTAATTTAATGTTTTTTTGTCCCTAATAAGTGTTGTTTGTGAATACCTATACATACCTGTCTTTTTGTTTTTAGTTTTTTTGACAATAAACGTATTTTATTTTTATTCTAATTCTTAAGACATAATACATAGTTTATTTTTAGAAACTTAAAAACTGAAATAACATGAAATACAACTAAAATAAAACCTTACAAATTTACTTATAAAACTGAAATGTCTCCTAAAGTAAAATTAAACTATGTAGAAAATGTTTGCCAGATCGCTGCCGTCTTGTGGCAGGGTTCCCAGAATGCTGGCAGCATTTCCTCTTTGGATTGCCAAACTAAGGCGTTGTCCAAAGTATGCGCCAGCTCTTGGGTCCCCCGAATAGACAGAATACATAAGTATTCTATGATATAACACGTTATAAATAAACCATTACAATTCTTTAATTTGTCCCCAGGTATTCCAGCCACATTGAACTACATTCCACTGGACGCGCCCTACGAACCATCTCCAAAACTAACTCCTTACCCCAGCTGGGAAGGCAATGAACTTGGAAACTGTCAGACAGGTCTCAATACTGTCTACAGGATCAAAGCTGACAAATGCGATCGTCTCTGGGTATTAGACACCGGTACTTATGGATACGGTTAGTGCCTTAATTCACTCAAGACTTACTATACAAGGGGTAACAGAAAGGTGTAACCATATTTGAAGAGCTTATTCAGTCAATGGTATAGAACAACTTTTAATATGGAGCCAACTCTGAAACCTCAAAAAAAAATCTGCCCTTCCATACATTTCAGCCGAGTGGCATTGCATTTTTCTATGAAAAAGTTTTTTTTTTTTTTTGAGATACAAGTTTTGTTTCATAGTAAAAGTTGTTCTATACCATTGACTGAAGAAGCTCTTCAAATATGGTTACACCTTTCTGTTACAGGTTGTATACGTATATTCAATACTAAATAACATGAGCGTATTTCAAGCTAAATTTTTGTTTCAGATCCAAATGTCACTAATCCTTGCCCTTATGCTGTCAACGTATACGACCTCAAAACAGACCAACGTATCCGAAGATACGTATTCCGTCCTGAAGACATCGTACCCACCACATTCATCGCCAACATTGCCCTTGATATGGGTAACAGCTGCGAAGACACCTTCGCTTACTTCTCAGATGAACTCGGTTACGGCCTCATCGTCTACTCCTGGGAACAAAACAAATCCTGGCGGTTCAGCCATAATTACTTCCATCCTGACCCTCTAGTTGGTGAATACAACATAGCTGGCCTCAACTTCGACTGGGGAGTTGAAGGTATATTTGGCATCAGTGCCTCTCCGATTGGCAAAGATGGATACCGTGACCTTTATTTCAGCCCTCTGACCAGCTTTTCAGATTTCTCTATATCCACCCGTATCTTGCGAAATGCATCAGCTACCACAGAATCTCAGACCAGAAAAGAATTCCAGGTTGTAGGCACTCGAGGTGCCGATACCCACACTACGGCTAAGGTCGTCGGTGAGAATGGAATACAACTTTTCAGCTTGATCGATCAAAACGCTATAGGATGTTGGAATATTAACAAGCCACTAAAACCACAAAACGTTGCCGTAGTAGACAAAGATGACGTTGGTTTGGTGTTCCCCAGTGACGTCAAAATTGACGATGACGAGAACGTGTGGGTTTTGTCTGACAGAATGCCTGTTTTCTTGGAAGCTAATCTCGATTACAGCGATATCAACTTCCGAATCTACGTAGCACCCTTAAGTGTGTTGACTCAAGGGACTGTATGCGAAATTGAGCAGAACACACCTAAACGATACCAAGCACCTCAGCCTGTATTTCCATCCATACCTCTGTACAGTACCCAGTTCTCATCCCAACCGCCTGTAAAGCCAGCTGCTAAACAAAATTTGGTTCCCTATCCATCCCCGTATCTATACCTCCAGGCTGGAGACCCGAAGGTTCAAAACAACATCCCTCAGTTGTCTGAAAACTACTTACCCCAGGTGGAATCTTACATCAATTTTTCGAAACAACAGAGCGTGCCATACATTGCTCAACGAGTTACCCAACAATCAGCAGCCAAGCCTGCTAAGTCAACGACTCCTGCTGGACCCCGGCTTATTGCGTATTCTTCAAAAAACCAGAAGCCTTGGTGGTTGAGAGGAGACTACGAAGTGTACGAATAATAAATAGTAAGAATGTTTATATGTAGGACTGCGGCACCTAAACCCTGCACTTAAGTAACGCTTTAAGAGTCTATAATACCTCACATTGCTTCTCATGATCCTCTGTTATACACCAATTCCCCTGAAATAAATATACGGTAAAGTTTAGGACTAATGCTTCGTTCAGGATGTGGCGAAAACTTTATTCCATTAATTTTTTTCGATAGAAATATTGCATTGTTACCTCCAAACCGTACAAATAACCGCTGTATCATCAAACTTTGCACAATAACATTAATAACTGATCTCAATATAAGGCACTCCCAGAGTCCCAGGCACAAATAACCAAAACAAGCGCTTTTTGAGAGCGCCCGATGCTTCGGTTGTCATAACAGCCACGAGTTTAATTCTTGCTCAATGTCAAGTACTACAGATAATATATTTGTATACCGTGCAAAAGTGAATACCATAATTGATATTTCATCATTCAATCATTCAAATGCCACGGACTCACTCTAACAGTCAAGAAAAAACGTTCTTCATACGGTTTAGGTCCCATGCAATGAAATAAGTAGTATGCAATGAGATTGCACGGAGCGTTGCAACCTACGTCACATGTATGGTGTTGCACGGTGCGTTGCAACCTACGTGACATGTATGGTGTTGCACGGTGCGTTGCAACCTACGTGACATGTATGGTGTTGTACGGAGCGTTGCAACCTACGTCACATGTATGGTGTTGCACGGTGCGTTGCAACCTACGTGACATGTATGGTGTTGTACGGAGCGTTGCAACCTACGTCACATGTATGGTATTGCACGGAGCGTTGCAACCTACGTCACGTGTATGGTGTTACACGGTACGTTGCAACCTACGTCACATGTATGGTATTGCACGGAGCGTTGCAACCTACGTCACATGTATGTTGTTGCACGGTGCGTTGCAACCTACGTCACATGTATGGTATTGCACGGAGCGTTGCAACCTACGTCACATGTATGTTGTTGCACGGTGCGTTGCAACCTACGTCACATGTATGGTATTGCACGGAGCGTTGCAACCTACGTCACATGTATGTTGTTGCACGGTGCGTTGCAACCTACGTCACATGTATGGTATTTTTGATTGTGTTGTATGTAATAAATATGAGTGGTGCAGTAGTTAAGCGAGCGTTTAACTAAGTGTATCTACTAGTATTTATTGTAAGAGTATAATTGAGAGAAAAACGATATTTCAGAGGCTATATAGTTAAGTAAATTAATTTCTTGGTTTATTATGTGTTTAATTATTTTTAATTACTTAATGTCATGAGCTTTACGTACTTTTAATTACATTTTAGATCAACGATATGATGATTTTAATGTAGTGAAAATACTCCAGGTACCTACCTGCGAATTTATTGATATGTAATTAGACAGGTATCAAAACCTTTTACTACTGCTGTTATTTCTCATGTCCTATTACTTATAAGAACTAGGATTGTAAATGTGTTTTTGTGTAAAATATAAAGATTTATTACTACATTACTTCAATTTATTTTTTTCTATTCGTCATCGATTCCGCAAGGTAATTTTGAATCAAATTAATTGTAAAGGCTCAAGAGTATTACTGTGATATTTTTGACAAGCCTTTTTATTCAATCCCTAGTCAATATAGTTAGCCAATTTATTTTCGCAAATAATGATAAAATTAAATTGAAATATGATTCTTGTTATTAAAGTAATTATTGTTTATTTATCCAAATTATATGAAACCTTGGTCAGCAATGGTAATGTTCCAAATTGAGCAAAATTGCTTAAGGAGCTAGATTCCTATCATAACTCGAGAGCAAAACATAAATTTATACTTGTACACTAATAAATATTTTAGTTAATCAATCAATATCATATATATACAAATAATAAAAAGACGAACCCAGTGTCTGTACATAGAAGAAAGTAATGAAAATAGAAAGGGGATGACCAAAAATAAAACACAAATCAGCGGTTTTTAGAATTCTTTTCTGTCTGTCTGTTCGTTCGCGTTCCGAAACCACTGAACGGATTTTTATGTAGTTTTCACAAGTGGACAGAACTTAATTTGGATTAGAATATAGGCTTTGTTTTATTAAAATAGTATGTCGGAAAAAAAAGTTATCGTTTAAAAATTTTTGGTAGTTACTTTTCTACTGTTAGAATAGAAGTTACGTACATAGCAAATAATACTCGTATCATCCTGGCGATGAATACAAAAGAAAAAAAAACAAGAAAACTTTGGTTAGAATTATGTAGTGTATACAATTTTAGATAATAAATCAACAAGTGGCGCTGTTCATTATTGAAATAAATATTTAATTAGGTATTTCGTTTAAATAGCGTCATCTAAATTGATAGATAAAAAGATTTACATGCAGCAATTGGGAAGGTCATTTGATTATTTCCGCACGACTAACGGGGGGGGGGGATAGTATGGGGGAGGGTAGAGGTATCCCCCTCATGGTACCCCCCCCCCCCTACTTGCGGAGAACAACCGTTTTTTTTATTCATATCCCAAATAATTAGACACCTGGTCTAAAGAATTTTGTTTCTAGGCATGGTCTTACAAATGTGGTTGGTATTTGTGGGGGAACACACCTTTTTTAGTTTTTTTGGTGGTTTACCAATACTAGTAACTTTTAGGATACAAATTCAATTCTGCATCGGCTACGGCGCTGCGGGAAGTGCAGCCCCTTTGCCCTTGCGTAACAAAGCATAGATAAGACACCCATGTTCGCCTCCGCACATTCGGCTTGTTGGCCGCCTTCGGCGGCGGCCAGCCTCAGCCGCTACGGCTCACACGGGTTCCTGAGCTTTGCTGCAGCGGCAAGGGGCTGCCCTCCCTCTACGCCTTCGGCTTTTTATATACACTCTAGGGTAGTAGCCACAAGACTGTATAGATTCGGGTGTGCTGATTCGATTTTGAACAGTTATAACCTACCAGTGCAGAAGTCGGTTTTTAGATTAAAATACTAAAGCCAACCTGAATGAAAATGGCTGCTCCCGTGTAAATCACGTTCCATTTTACCTCAATAATTTACAACTATTATTTTTTTGTGTTTTTTAGGCAGTGCGCGTTCTATAATTGACATTTGTCACTGCGATAAACGGAACATTATTTTATTTTACCACTTCATTAGCGTTTTGATAATGCAGATAAAGCAAAAATGTCATAAAAATTAAAAAAATCAAATCATGAAAAATTTTGGGTTCCGCAAGCTGAAATTTCAGTATGTTATATCTAGTAACCAGACCTATCTATTATAAAAATATGAAGTACGTAGCAATACGAAAATAATCAAATGACGAGCCTTATCGTTTTCTGATATATGTACCTATTTGAATTAATACTCAGCTACATTTCCTTTTAACAACCAGATTTCAACGAAAGGTGACCATTCAAATTAGTCCTGTTATTAATAATATTTTTTGTCCAGACAGAACCAAATTCTTTAGTTCATGGTAATGTGTGACTCCTACCGATGGTCACTTGAACTTGATCTTCGGTCTGCCTTTTCCACTTTTCCCTCTATTTTCCCTTCGACTATGATTTTTATTAGAGGATCATGCCTAAGAAGATGCCCGAACATTTCCCCTCTTCTATTTTAAATTTTATTCATGGTTTTTATTTTCTCTTTGACTCGTTTCAACACTTCCTCATTGGTTATTTTCTCTGTCAAACTAATTCTCTCCACCCGCCTATAGCAACACGTTTCAAGGACTTCACATAATATATTCATAGCTAACTTCAACTTATTGGTAGTTTACCGTGAAAACTCCAGTGTGCTTATTTTGTCGATTTGTTTCAGTCAATTTAAGTGTGAAAAATAACAATAAGCCAGTTAAATAGGTATATTCCGTACGAGACACGAAGTAATTGTGAAAAATGAATGAAAATTGGGTGATTAACGTACATAATAAGTGTCCCAGTGTTTGTACATCTTTGCAAAATAGAGTTTGACGTAATGACAGCTGAAAATATATATTTTGGTCGTATTACACAGTTTTGGTCGTATAGTGACTGTGACCACATCTGTGGTATATAGCGCTCTCATTCTTTCCCAAACTCTTTTTTGCCAAGCAGTATGAATACTCACTATCCATTTTGTTGGATTTGTTTGTGTCATAGACAAAATATTTTGTCTATGGTTTGTGTAATTATCGGTGTGGTCATCAGATTAAACAAAAATAAACACACTCAACTATTGTGGGTAAGTCGGTTATATAAATAAGCAGAATATTATACCAAATAAACCAACCACCATAGTACATACCAAGGTGGTTTATAGTGGCCTGAAGTTAGCTGCACAATCGCATTTGACAGCTAATTTTTCCCCACGATTTTTGTCGTTTGTTTGAAGGTCATGACCGAATCGTGGGTATTTGTAGTCGAAAAAAGTTGTTTATTGTGATCTGATGACCATAAAATGTATGCAAATACTTTAAATGGGTATGTAATTAAGTAATTAAGTCACCTTGATGTTATGTAATAGTAATAATAAGATATAATATAATTAAAATAATGTATTATTCGTGTGGCAACAACCTTTGTTTGGGTGAAATCCACTCGTCGTATAATTTAGCTTCTAATAGAATATTGTTAGCTATGTTATCAGAAAAATATGAAATACGGCATTTATATATGTATACCTAATTCCCAGGAACTATATAGTTCCTAAGATCGTCAAAAATGTGTAAAATAAATTTCACGACATACATTTTCTATCAATAGTATATATTCCTAAGTAGTAATCAGAAATGTGTTAAAATTAATGATTAAACGAAAACGTCTTCGCAAACGCATTTCGTATATGGACTTGTAGTACTTGTAGACGCATTTGGTATATGGACTTGGAGTACTTGTAGACGCATTTGGTATATGGACTTGGAGTACTTGTAGACGCATTTGGTAAATGGACTTGTAGTACTTGTAGACGCATTTGGTATATGGACTAGTAGTACTTGTAGACGCATTTGGTATATGGACTTGGAGTACTTGTAGACGCATTTGGTATATGGACTTGTAGTACTTGTAGACGCATTTGGTATATGGACTTGGAGTACTTGTAGACGCATTTGGTATATGGACTTGTAGTACTTGTAGACGCATTTGGTATATGGACTTGGAGTACTTGTAGACGCATTTGGTATATGGACTTGTAGTACTTGTAGACGCATTTGGTATATGGACTTGGAGTACTTGTAGACGCATTTGGTATATGGACTTGGAGTACTTGTGGACGCATTTGGTATATGGACTTGGAGTACTTGTAGACGCATTTGGTATATGGACTTGTAGTACTTGTAGACGCATTTGGTATATGGACTTGGAGTACTTGTAGACGCATTTGGTATATGGACTTGTAGTACTTGTAGACGCATTTGGTATATGGACTTGGAGTACTTGTAGACGCATTTGGTATATGGACTTGTAGTACTTGTAGACGCATTTGGTATATGGACTTGGAGTACTTGTAGACGCATTTGGTATATGGACTTGTAGTACTTGTAGACGCATTTGGTATATGGACTTGGAGTACTTGTAGACGCATTTGGTATATGGACTTGGAGTACTTGTGGACGCATTTGGTATATGGACTTGGAGTACTTGTAGACGCATTTGGTATATGGACTTGGAGTACTTGTAGACGCATTTGGTATATGGACTTCGAGTACTTGTAGACGCATTTGGTATATGGACTTGGAGTACTTGTAGACGCATTTGGTATATGGACTTGGAGTACTTGTAGACGCATTTGGTATATGGACTTGTAGTACTTGTAGACGCATTTGGTATATGGACTTGTAGTACTTGTAGACGCATTTGGTATATGGACTTGGAGTACTTGTAGACGCATTTGGTATATGGACTTGGAGTACTTGTAGACGCATTTGGTATATGGACTTGTAGTACTTGTAGACGCATTTGGTATATGGACTTGGAGTACTTGTAGACGCATTTGGTATATGGACTTGTAGTACTTGTAGACGCATTTGGTATATGGACTTGGAGTACTTGTAGACGCATTTGGTATATGGACTTGTAGTACTTGTAGACGCATTTGGTATATGGACTTGGAGTACTTGTAGACGCATTTGGTATATGGACTTGGAGTACTTGTTGACGCATTTGGTATATGGACTTGGAGTACTTGTAGACGCATTTGGTATATGGACTTGTAGTACTTGTAGACGCATTTGGTATATGGACTTGGAGTACTTGTAGACGCATTTGGTATATGGACTTGGAGTACTTGTAGACGCATTTGGTATATGGACTTGGAGTACTTGTAGACGCATTTGGTATATGGACTTGGAGTACTTGTAGACGCATTTGGTAAATGGACTTGTAGTACTTGTAGACGCATTTGGTATATGGACTTGGAGTACTTGTAGACGCATTTGGTATATGGACTTGGAGTACTTGTAGACGCATTTGGTATATGGACTTGTAGTACTTGTAGACGCATTTGGTATATGGACTTGGAGTACTTGTAGACGCATTTGGTATATGGACTTGGAGTACTTGTAGACGCATTTGGTATATGGACTTGTAGTACTTGTAGACGCATTTGGTATATGGACTTGGAGTACTTGTAGACGCATTTGGTATATGGACTTGTAGTACTTGTAGACGCATTTGGTATATGGACTTGGAGTACTTGTAGACGCATTTGGTATATGGACTTGGAGTACTTGTAGACGCATTTGGTATATGGACTTGTAGTACTTGTAGACGCATTTGGTATATGGACTTGTAGTACTTGTAGACGCATTTGGTATATGGACTTGGAGTACTTGTAGACGCATTTGGTATATGGACTTGGAGTACTTGTAGACGCATTTGGTATATGGACTTGTAGTACTTGTAGACGCATTTGGTATATGGACTTGTAGTACTTGTAGACGCATTTGGTATATGGACTTGGAGTACTTGTAGACGCATTTGGTATATGGACTTGTAGTACTTGTAGACGCATTTGGTATATGGACTTGGAGTACTTGTAGACGCATTTGGTATATGGACTTGTAGTACTTGTAGACGCATTTGGTATATGGACTTGTAGTACTTGTAGACGCATTTGGTATATGGACTTGGAGTACTTGTAGACGCATTTGGTATATGGACTTGGAGTACTTGTTGACGCATTTGGTATATGGACTTGGAGTACTTGTAGACTACAAGTTCATATACTAAATGCGTTTGCGAAGACACCGTAAAATATATTTCGCGATAGTATAGAGCAGTCTAACATGTTTTATTAAAACTAATGTAGATATTACGTTATTATATTTAAAACTTAAATAGATCGTTGATCTAGGAATTATATGAAAATATGGTATGTGGTATTTATTTTGTTTGGAAATGTTAATATTTACTATCATCTAAAGTAATATTGCTGCAACGTGTTATTGCCCGATTTCCGAACTGCGACCCTTAAAAAGACTACAACACTTTCAGGTGCCTAGATATCACTGAAGCGTTACAATTTCCATATACCGTCACCACAGTTATATCATAAACCCACTCATCAAATAATCTGCCTTGTTTTGTGTATGCTTGTTTAAGTAGAGTACGTGAATAAATGTAATCCCATCTCACAAGTAATTTTACGATTGTAAAACAATTCCTTCAGATAAGGCTCTGCTCTTTGTCACCACAACAGATTCACTAAGCTGAAATGAAATTACGCTTCATGTCACCAACAAAGGAGGTAGTCCGGTCGAATATTTAAAATAATAATAATAATATATAGCGTATTCTTACAATGTCATTATCACATTATTTACATAAAATTGGTATTTAATAGCCCAATTTCTAGGACATTAATTGTGTAAAAATGAACATTAGTGTCCTCCGTCATCGAGATTTGTGACCAGTGTGCAATTTTAAATTCGTGATATTATTGACGAACTGCTTAAAAATGGAAGATAAAATCAAGCCAGCTACGAGCGGTGATATCTACAATCCTTTCGAGCATCGAGCAGTGGAAAAACCTAATTCGTAAGTAAATTTTCGTAATTTTTTCATCAAAAAACGGAAGCCATTCTGCCAAGATTTTTTTTGACTGTGCGTCGCAAATCTTCAAATCGCTTGACACTGAAGTTTTTTTTTTTCGCGATTGAGGAAACTGGTATATTGTGATAGAGGGAAATGCGCCTTTATCTCCTATGAATGTTGCATAAACCATTTCACATTGCAACGTTCAAAAAGTCGCGAAAACATGAATTGCAATAAGCAAAAATGTGACTACCCGTCTAACTCAATAGGGCCAATAGCAACGACTTTATTAGCTTTAGATAGAAGCGATTATTGGTTGACAAATTGACCCATAAGGTCTTGGAAGGGTAATAATTACGCAGCGAAACAACAGATGGTTTGATTTTAGTAAATTCTCTTCATGTTTATCATTACCTATTTTATAAAGCAGAAGAAACAAATCGATCCCGTCACCGCCTTCTTATAAGGAACACAAAATAGGGTTGAAATATATATATTTTTAGACAATCTTAACACATTTTTTAACAGCAAAATTCTTTTTTTTTTAATATGTTAACCTGAATAGGGCTAGAGGAATAATATTCCCACATTATGTTTCGTGCTGTAAAAGGGCAATTGGAAAACTATTCCCAATAAATTTCACTGCCACCTATTTTAGTTTTTAATATATTTGAAATATCAAAAATTGAAACATACTTATTTATATTGATTATTTCAAAACGGCTCACCTCAATAAGTATTTTTGATCGGGATAGCCGACCAGTTTCAGCAGATTCAGACTGCCTTCTTCTGGGCGAGTGAAGACGCTTCCGCGACGATGCGACGTTTAAAAAATTACAAAGATGCAAGGAGGTTTTGCTGTCCAAAAAAAAACAATTATTTATAAGTATGCACGCTCTAGCAATAATTGAATGATGATAACCACCATAACACATAAGATTCTGGATTATCTCATTTAAAAATACGTGTTTTGTTTCCGCAAACAAAAATATTTTTCACATTATTGGCTGTATGTGTACCTTTGCCTCAAGAAAGAAAAAACTGTATGAAACGCACGCTCTGCAAACAAAGCAAGCCATTTTGTTGTAAATAGGCTTTGGTGAAATAAAATTACTTTCTTTATTATACTTATTTTTTTTGTTGTATTTCCTCGCAAAATGCATTGAAAAATGTTGTAAGATACTTGAGCGTAAAAGGTTTTTATCCGAATGCGTGCCAATGAAAAGACTCGCTGCGCTCGTGTTTTCAATTTGGCACTTATTCGTATAAAACCTTACTTTCCGCACGTGTATCTCAAATAACTATTATACTATTTTCGTACTTTCGGCCGGCAGGTCCGCTGAGCGTACTACCGTTTGCAAAAAAAAAACAAGTTATTTAATTATTATTTGTGAGTTCAGTTTTTAGGTTTTTTTTTTGAGGCAATAAACTCTTTTTATTATACAGGGTGCTTGGTAATTCGACCTATTCATTTAAAGGGGTTATACTAGGGATCATTTCCAATAAATAATGCCTATCAACTAGGGTTCGAAAATGATAATTTTTTTCAAGTAAAACACGTCGATATTTCAAAATTACAAAATAAAAAAGGTTTCCTTTCGACTTAAGACCTTTTAATTCTGAGATTATGGGAATTCAGGGAACGTATTTTTTTTATAAATGATCGCTCAACTATCATTGATCAGAAATATAATAAATAAGTGCTGAAAGAGAAATAGTTGTTTTTTAATCATTTATTTTTGGTTATTAGTCTGAATGTTTGAAAAATAATATAAAAACGTTCGTAACTCAGAGGCCATTCATTCTCGACACCTAGTTGATAGGACTTAATTCGTTGGAAATGATCTCTAGTATAACCCCTTTCAAAGAATAGGTCGAATTACCAAGCACCCTGTATATACAACTAAATACCCAATACCACTGCACCCTGTATATACACCTAAATACCCAATACCACACAAAGTGACGTTCCAAAAGGCAAGAGAAATTATTTTCCTGAGAGTCCAAAAAAGTATTTTCGGTTTTCCAGTTATCAATCCTACATCTGTATGCATTCTTAATGACATCTTTGCTCTGAAAGTTTTTCGAACAAGCATAGTATTACCATGCCCTATTTTCTTTACACGAATCCTCGAAAGTTCGGCGTTGTTGTTACTATTGACTGAATAAGCACTTCAAATATGACCCATTACACCCCAAGTAGCATCGCAAGCTGTATAGAAGCTGTATTTAAGTTGGTTTTTATACTATAGGCTGTATATCAGGCTATACAAAGGCTGTATAAGCGCTTATACAGACCTTATAAGTCAAAAAGGGCCCACATTATAATTCTTATTGCCTTATAAGAGCTGTATAGTAGCTGAAGAAGCAATTGATAAGCTGTATAGAAACTGTATTAGAGCTGTTATTCGGTGTACAAAGAAACCATAACACTACAAACATTATCTTATAAGTATCTTGTAAAGACAAACGTTCTAAATCGGTTTTTGAAGAGAATTACATAAGAGTAAAAATAAAAAGAACAACTTTAGATGACACATTATTATGTAATCGAAACTTAGAGATGGCGACATTAATATTGGTGATCAGCTTAGCGATCCAACGAGGTAACGCTGCCAGCGTCTTGGGTACCCTCCCCAACGGCGACGATTTAAAAAACATTTTTTATTTAATATAGGCATTATATTTGTTAATAATTTTAATTTAGATTAAGTTTAGTTTTTAATTTAATTTATTGTAAATACAATTATAATATATTGGTGATCATTGAACCTTGTTCCTGGTCCCTGGCCGGGTCTCCGGTATGGGTTCGGGCGGTTGATTGGATTTCACCTTGTATAATAATATTTTACCTATAATTTTAATTGTATATATATTGCTACATAAATTAAATAAACATTTAATCTAAGTAGTTCATGTACATTTATTATTTTATTACATATATTTTTATAAGATTAAAATTTGACTTGTGAAACGTGTATTATATATACCTACTTTGCAAAATAAACTTTTTGAATTTTGAATTTTGAATATTTAATAAGGTAAATGATAAATTTTAGACTTGAATATCTGAGGGTGTTAATTGGTGAATTGAAAGTGCAGATTAAATTTATTGTGAACCTGTGTATGTTTTTCTTCAAAATAAAGGCAGTATTAGGTTAACTGACTGAATTAAAATGTTGACTTCCCAGATGGCAATAAAAACTAGGCAGTTTAAAAACTAGATGGCGCTGCACGCCGGTACATCGCGATATCGTTATTATCCTAACGCTTGTTAAAGGTCACTGATTAGAACACGAATCTCTTGGATATACTTGGATATATCTTTTAATAGTAATCTAATTTTTGCGAGGGAGTTTAACATTGAAACCCTCATAATGCCCAATCTATTACCAAAAGACTGCTTTTACGCTCGTCATAGCGTTTATGGAAACATTACGGTCCCTCTTTATTTGAATGGAGTTGATGTTCTTCTCGTGAGTAAATGTGTTCTGTGATGGAAACCTACCAGTATTCAGAACCCCAGTACTTCTGAGCTGCGGCAGAGCTGTCACAGCCTCATAATTTTAGCACAGTTAAAGATAAAGACATGAAATTTGGCACAAGAATAGCATTAATTTACCCATATACGTATCAAGGTGTAAAAAAAAATATGAAAAATTTGATAATTCCCGTAGCTTAATTTCAAAAATATATATATGTATATATTTTATTTCAGAGTATACACGCCATTTTAGGTCACAGTTTTCATAAATCAATATCAATATACATGTTTAATAAAAAAGTAGAACCCGTTGTGTCTGAACATTGGAAAAAAGTAATTAAAATAGAAAGGGGGTGACTAAATAAGAGTAATAGAACACAAATCAGGGATTTTTCGAATTCTTTTCTATCTGTCTGTTTGTTTGTTCACGTACATCTTCGAAGCTACAGAACGAATTTTGATGTAAATTTCACAGGTGGACAGGGCTCAATTTGGAGCAGAATATAGGCTTTATTTCATTAAAATCGAATGACGGAAAAAAAAATTTAGTTAAACACTAAGTCTCCTGTCAAAAGATGGAGCTGCGTTACTATAATTTGGTTTTTGTTTTTAAAAATAGTGAATAAACAAAATATTTCGCTCCGTTGCATGATGCGACAGTTTTAATGTGTTAATACACTATATATAAAGCTACAAAACGGTAACTGACTCACTCACTCATTGACATGGTAGTTTAGTTGGAAAGAGTGTTCTGGGGTGGTAGTGATGTATGTATGGAATGTTGGGTGTCTAATACTGAGTGGGGAAAAAATCAGACATTTGACATTTTTTGACATTTGACATGGTTTTTTGACGTTTTAGTGAGGCGGGTCGTTGTATGGGAGTTTTGCGAGTGAGTAGGCGAGCCCGAAGGGCGAGCCTACGAACGAGCACGAACGAGCCCGCGAGCGCGAAGCGCGAGAGGGCGATGTTCGTAGTGATGTACCTGGGTACTAGGGATGGGAAAAATTGACATTTTTGACATTATTGACAGAAAGTTCGCCGGAACAAGCCCGCGAGCGCGAAGCGCGAGCGGGCGCAGTTCCTAGGGATGTCCCCGGTCACTAGGGATGGGATTTTTTTTTTCTAAAATTTGTTACAAAAAAATTTTGTTTTGGCCATATCTTCGGAACGGAAGGTGGTACATCCCTAGGGGTCGGACCATAGGGTGACAAAAAAGTTTTTTTTTTTTTTTCAAATGTCAAAACTTTAACGGCCCGTATCTCCGAGACGGCTTGAGTTAGACCCATGTTGATGGGTGTCTAAGAAAAGGTCTCGCCGAGATCTAGCCCCCCCCGGTGTCAAAACTTTAACGGCCCGTATCTCCCAAACGGCTGGAGCTAGACGCATGTTCATGGTACTCTAAGAAAAGGGCTCGACGAGATCTTTCTGAAAATAAAATAAAAAAAAAAAGTCGAAAAAAAAAATTTTTTTTGCCAAATCTTTGATCGGCCATATCTCCCGAACCGTGAGTCCTAGCGAGTTGCGGTTTCGACTTTAGTGATCTGTCCGCCAAGCGCTACGCGACCGCATAAAAAAATTTGACATTTGACAGAATTTGACATTTTTTTGACAGGTCCAAAAAAGTGCTCCGATTCGCTTGAAACTCGGTATCAAGGGGCAGGTGGGGTCGCTGATTACGAATCCACTGTCAAATTTGACACTTTTTGACAACCGACAGGGATTTTGACACTTTTTCGAAAAAAAAATGGATTGGACATTTTATCGGATCTAATGGCGAGGCCAAAGGCCAAGCCTTCAAGTGTCTTTCTAGCGAGGCCGCAAAACGAGCATGTGAGGACGGAGAACGCGCCAGCGAGGCCGAAGGCCGAGCTGGCAGCGTTCGGAGTCCGAACATGCGCGTTTTTCGGCCGAGCACGATACCGCGGCTACCAGTCATATCTGATGTCATTCTAGGGAGGCCGAAGGCCGACCCCGGAGGACGATTCCTAAGAGGCCGGAGGCCTCGTAGGAATCGTCCGGAGGCCAAACAGTACCAAGCGGCGAGGCCGAAGGCCGAGTTCACATTACCCCGGGGGCATTACAATACTATTTCACTTGGACATATCTCCCAAACCTTTGAGATTGGGCTTAGCGGGATTCGACTACGTTGAATTGGTTCAAGCACATTTCGACCGTTGACAGTTTGGACACTTGACAGATGTCAGAGGAAACATTTCGCGTAAAGGATCCCGGCGAGGCCGAAGGCCGAGCCTACAAGTGTCTTCATAGCGAGGCCGAAAAACGAACATGCGAGTTTTTCGGCCGAGCACGACACCGCGGCCACCAGAGTCATATCTGATGTCATTCTAGGGAGGCCGAAGGCCGACCCCGGAGGACGATTCCGGGGAATCGTCCGGAGGCCAAACAGTACCAAGCGGCGAGGCCGAAGGTACTTCTTACCTTAACCCCGGGGGCAGTACAAGACTGTTTCATTTGGACCTATCTTGAAAACGTTTGAGATTGGGCTTAGCGGGATTCGACTCCGTTGAAAGTTTGTTCAAGCACATTTCGACCGTTAAGATTTTGGACTTTTAACAACTGTCAGAGTACACAATAGCAAAATATTTGTCCACTTCAATTGAATCAAAGTTACCACACGTATTTCAACGCGCTATTACGGTTACGACGATGACAATTTTGAAAACTGATCATGACCGATGACTTTTTTTTCACCCGATCATGGCCGACGACATTTCGTGATACAATTGACTTCTGCCCATTACTTGAATGTCGTCTGATAATTTGTTGCAACTCAATTTCAAACGTGTTTTTTACTCAATACCTTGTCCTGTCACGTTAACGAAAAAGTTACAACAACAACTAAATGCAACAACAAACAACAATGAATAGAGTACAACAAAGAACAATTACAACTCACGCGGGCTGCCTGCAGCCCGCGCACCACGCAAAACACTAGTTCGCCGAGCAATGCGAGCGCGTAGCGCGAGCGTGCGAGCCCTATATATATAAAATTATTACAATACGGTGACTCACTCACTCACTGATTGACATGGTTGTTTAGTTGGAAGGAGTATTCTGACATTGTAGTAATGTATGTATGGATTGTTCGGTGTCTAATTCTGACTGGGGAAAAATTCCGACATTTGACATTTTTTGATATTTGACATTTCTATGTCAATTCTTGTGGAAAGTGGCAGAATGTATGGAGATTTGTATGGGATTTTTGCGAAATCTTTATTTTCGGATGTTTCTTCGGATCTAACGGCGAGGCCGAAGGCCGAGCCTACAAGTGTCTTTCCAGCGAGGCCGAAAAACGAGCATGTGAGGACGGAGAACGCGCCAGCGAGGCTAAAGGCCTAGCTGGCAGCGTTCGGAGTCCGAACATGCGAGTTTTTCGGCCGAGCACGACACCGCGGCTACCAGAGTCATGTCTGATGTCATTCTAGGGAGGCCGAAGGCCGAACCGAGTATAAGCGAGGCCGAGTTCACTTAACCCCGGGGGCAGTACAAGACTGTTTCATTTGGACCTATCTTGAAAACGTTTGAGATTGGGCTTAGCGGGATTCGACTCCGTTGAAAGTTTGTTAAAGCACATTTCGACCGTTAAGATTTTGGACTTTTAACAACTGTCAGAGTACACAATAGCAAAATATTAGTCCACTTCAATTGAATCAAAGTTACCACACGTATTTCAACGCGCTATTACGGTTACGACGATGACAATTTTGAAAACTAATCATGACCGATGACTTTTTTTCCCACCCGATCATGACCGATGACATTTCGTGATACAATTGACTTCTGCCCATTACTTGAATGTCGTTTGATAAAATTAGTTACACTTCAATTTCAGCTTCTAAAATGTGTTCCATACTCCAAACCTCCTCAATCCTGTCACGTAAACGAAAAAGTTACAACAAATTAATAACAACCAGTAACAATAAGTAACATTAGCGTTTACCACACACGCGGGCTGCCTGCAGCCCGCGCACCACGCAAAACACTAGTTGCGAGCATAGCGAGCGCGAAGCGCGAGCATGCGAGCTATATTATATAAAATTACAAAACGGTAACTGACTGACTCACTGATTGACATGGTTGTTTAGTTGGAAGGAGTCGTTTGGGGTGGTAGTGATGTATGTATGGAATGTTGGGTGTCTAATACTGAGTGGGGAAAAACCTCGACATTTGACATTTTTTGACATTTGACATGGGTTTTTGACATTTTAGTGAGGCGGGTCGTTGTATGGGATTTTGTATGGGAGTTTTGAAAAATTGCGCGAGTGAGTAGGCGAGCCCGAAGGGCGAGCCTACGAACGAACACGAACGAGCACGCGAGCGCGAAGCGCGAGCGGGCGAAGTTCGTAGTGATGTACCTGGGTACTAGGGATGGGAAAAATTGACGTTTTTGACATTATTGACAGAACGAGCCCGCGAGCGCGAAGCGCGAGCGGGCAAAGTTCGCCGGAACAAGCCCGCGAGCGCGAAGCGCGAGCGGGCGCAGTTCCTAGGGATGTCCCCGGTCACTAGGGATGGGATTTTTTTTTTTTCTAAAATTTGTTACAAAAAAATTTTGTTTTGGCCATATCTTCGGAACGGAAGGTGTTACAACCCTAAGGGTCGGACCATAGGGTGCCAAAAAAGTATCTTTTTTTTTTTTTAATGTCAAAACTTTAACCGACCGTATCTCCTAGACGGCTTGAGTTAGACCCATGTTGATGGGTGACTAAGAAAAGGTTTCGCCGAGATCTAGCCCCCCCCGGTGTCAAAACTTCAAAGGCCCGTATCTCCCAAACGGCTGGAGCTAGACCCATGTTCATGGTACTCTAAGAAAAGGGCTCGGCGAGATCTTTCTGGAAATAAAATAAAAAAAAAAAAAAGTCGAAAAAAAAAAATTTTTTACGAAAACTTTGGTCGGCCATATCTCCCGAACCGTAAGTCCTAGCGAGTTGCGGTTTCGACTTTAGTGATTGTTTCGCCGAGCGCTACCCGACCGCATAAAAAAATTTGACATTTGACATAATTTGACATTTTTTTGACAGGTCCAAAAAAGTGCTCCGATTCGCTTGAAACTCGGTATCCAGGAGTAAATGGGGTCGCTGATTACGAATTTGTTGTCAAATTTGACACTTTTTGACAACCGACAGGGACTTTGACACTTTTTCGAAAAAAAAAAATGATCGGACGTTTCTTCGGATCTAACGGCGAGGCCGAAGGCCGAGCTTACAAGTGTCTTTCCAGCGAGGCCGAAAAACGAGCATGGGAGGACGGAGAACGCGCCGGCGAGGCCGAAGGCCGAGCTGGCAGCGTTCGGAGTCCGAACATGCGAGTTTTTCGGCCGAGCACGACACCGCGGCTACCAGAGTCATATCTGATGTCATCCTAGGGAGGCCGAAGGCCGACCCCGGAGGACGATTCCGGAGGAATCGTCCGGAGGCCAAACAGTACCAAGCGGCGAGGCCGGAGGCCGAGCCTGTGAGGCCGAAGGCCGAACCGAGTATAAGCGAGGCCGATGAACGAACATACGAGGCCGAAGGCCGAGTATGTGAGTTCATGAGGCCGAGTTCACATAACCCCGGGGGCATTACAAGACAGTTTCACTTGGACGTATCTCCCAAACGTTTGAGATTGGGCTTAGCGGGATTCAACTTCGTAGAAAGTTGGTTCAAGCACATTTCGACCGTTGACAGTTTGGACACTTGACAGCTGTCAGAGGAAACATTTCGCGTAAAGGATCCCGGCGAGGCCGAAGGCCGAGCCTACAAGTGCCTTTATAGCGAGGCCGAAAAACGAGCATGTGAGGACGGAGAACGCGCCAGTGAGGCCGAAGGCCGAGCTGGCAGCGTTCGGAGTCCGAACATGCGAGTTTTTCGGCCGAGCACGACACCGCGGCTACCAGAGCCATATCTGATGTCATCCTAGGGAGGCCGAAGGCCGACCCCGGAGGACGATTCCGAAGGAATCGTCCGGAGGCCAAACAGTACCAAGCGGCGAGGCCGGAGGCCGAGCCTGTGAGGCCGAAGGCCGAACCGAGTATAAGCGAGGCCGATGAACGAACATACGAGGCCGAAGGCCGAGTATGTGAGTTCATGAGGCCGAGTTCACTTTACCCCGAGAGCTTTACAAGACAGTTTCACTTGGACGTATCTCCCAAACGTTTGAGATTGGGCTTAGCGGGATTCGACTACGTTGAATTGGTTCAAGCACATTTAGACCGTTGACAGTTTTGACACTTGACAGCTGTCAGAGGAAACATTTCACGTAACGGATCCCGGCGAGGCCGAAGGCCGAGCCTACAAGTATCTTTCAAGCGAGGCCGAAAAATGAGCATGGGAGGACGGAGAACGCGCCAGTGAGGCCGAAGGCCGAACTGGCAGCGTTCGGAGTCCGAACATGCGAGTTTTTCGGCCGAGCACGACACCGCGGCTACCAGAGTCATATCTGATTTCATCCTAGGGAGGCCGAAGGCCGACCCCGGAGGACGATTCCGGAGGAATCATCCGGAGGCCAAACAGTACCAAGCGGCGAGGCCGGAGGCCGAGCCTGTGAGGCCGAAGGCCGAACCGAGTATAAGCGAGGCCGATGAACGAACATACGAGGCCGAAGGCCGAGTATGTGAGTTCATGAGGCCGAGTTCACTTAACCCCGGGAGCATTACAAGACAGTTTCTTTTGGACCTATCTCCCAAACGTTTGAGATTGGGCTTAGCGGGATTCGACTCCGTTGAAAGTTGGTTCCAGCACATTTCGACCGTGTACATTTTGGACCTTTGACAGCTGTCAGAGTACACGATAGCAAAATATTAGTTCACTTCAATTGAATCAAAGTTACCACACGTATTTCAACGCGCTATTACGGTTTCGACGATGACAATTTTGAAAACTGATCATGACCGATGACTTTTTTTCCCACCCGATCATGACCGATGACATTTCGTGATACAATTGACTTCTGCCCATTACTTGAATGTCGTTTGATAATTAGTTACACTTCAATTTCAGCTTCCAAATGTGTTTCAAACTCCAAACCTCCTCAATCCTGTCACGTAAACGAAAAAGTTACAACAAATTAACAACAACCAATAACAATAAGTAACAATAGCGTTTACCACACACGCGGGCTGCCTGCAGCCCGCGCACCACGCAAAACACTAGTTATTTTATAAAGGCAGAATTGTGTCATTTTCTGCTGTATGTTTCTACATCGGGCCAAAACAATCTTAATATTTGCTGTTTTGTCGTAGCTATGCACGCATATATACACAATGAATTTATATATAACCTAATTGTTAATTTCGAAACGCAGTGTAGAGATTGATTGGTCTAATGGTTACACCTGTGGAATTACGATCTGCTCGAGCAAGGATTTAAGTACGTTTTCAATGCAAGTGCTCGTAAAGGCCCACTTTTTATGCATCAAAACCGAACAGAAAGTCGATTATTTTGCCCTAGGGCTTTATTATTATTATTTTTTTATATTTATTGACAATGGTTGGCTAACCTGCAGCTTTTCCTGTGTACTATAAATGTTATAATTTTTTTTCCACTGTTTAACGGCTCTGGATACAGTCCTTTTAAGCCAATTATAATTTAAAGTTCACAAGATTTATTTGTTTTATTTCCTCACACTATGCATTGAAAAACGTTGTATGATACACGGGCGTAAGAGCAATGAATTACTCGGTTACGTTTAAAACACTCGCTACGCTCGTGTTTTAAATCGTCCTCGTACTTTATTCCTTTGCGCCCTTGTAGCATAAACTACTATTATGTATTTCTTGTTTAGCATGTATATGTTAAGCAATAAATAGTAGATTATGTACTAAGGGAATAAAGCAGTGACTTACGTCATGGGCGGCATATTGAACCCTGAGCGTAACGAGGGACTCTAGAGTTATATATAGAGTCCCGAGTAAAGCGAGGGGTTCAAGCTGCCCAAGACAAAGACAGGCTTTATTCCAGAGGAGCATACTCTACTTTTCACACCTTCTGCGAGACAATAAAAAGCTCGACATTTTTTATCAACATTAATAATTCAATAAAATTCACTGACAATCACAGCACCAATCACTGTCTTTTGTTTCACGTTCTTTGAAAACGCTTTTTTTCTTTTTGTTGAATTCTGCTTATGGTGGCCAGTTCGATTTTCGAACAAACCTCTTTACAATCCTATATGGGCATTTGTTTTTGACGAGTTTCCACACGAATTTGACGTTCCAAATTTAAATCACTTTAATCCCTAGGGATTTTCATATAACTTTATATCCCTTGAGATATAATGCGTTACTTTACGTTGAGGTTGCATGATATGTAATTGGACATTGTCGAGCAGGTGGTGTGAAAACATATATTATTATATTATTATGTTAGCATTATATACTCGTGAGATAGCCCTCAGATATTTGTTATTATTTACAGTACCCCTTTTTATGTGAGTTTTTTAATATATTTTCTTTCTACCCAAAGGTTGCCTGGGAGATATTGCTATAAGCAATAAGTGCCTCCTTTGTACACAATGTCTGTTCTCTATCTAAAAATAATATGTAAATGTACAAAATTGTAACAAATAAAAAATTTAATATATTCTTAAAATTGTTATTAGTGTACGTAAACAAAGAGAAAATAAAATGTATAAACCTTAATATTTTCAAAATTCCTTTCACGAAGTCTTACATAAAGAATACAGTTATTGTAAGTAATTACAAGAACTTTCACTTGGAATTCAATAGTAATTTATACATAATTATTTATAATTAATTTATAAGACTGATGCCGAACAATAAAGTTCGAAATATATCTCTATAAATGTGTTTTTTTAAAACTTCTACATACCTAAATATATATAAATATTCTAATCGTAAGTAATTTTCATGACTTTTATCATCATCATCTGTGAAAATTTCAACTGTCTAACTACAGACGGACAGATGGACAGACAGGCGGACAGCGGAGTCTTAGTAATAGGGTCCCGTTGGTTACCCTTTCGGTACGGAACCCTAAAAACAGCTGGATAATGAGAAAGAGAATGTGTATAATTTATTTATCCAATATGTAGGTACATCTTAAATATGTATGTCAGGGGTCTTCAACCTTTTTTAGCTGGAGGGTCAATAATCTATTCCAGGTCTGTCAAAGGACCGCACATTGCCGCACGTAAACATAGCTCCTCAACAATAATTTAAAACCAAACAAGTGAATAAAAAATGTTTTTAGTTGTTAAAAAATAATAAGATACAGATTAATTGACAATGGTACCGATTCGGTGAAGCACATCTTAACTTATTTGACAGGACTGAACATAATTTAAGCGTTCTGTCCTTGTCTTTTAGATACAGAAAGAAAAAGACAGGACGCTTAAAATAAGGTTAGTCCTGTCAAATAAGTTAAGACGTGTTATGCCGAATCGATACCATTGTTTACTTTTCACCAGATTGTCGATATTTGCTTCTATTTTTGTGCTCGCAATCCGCAGACTACCTTCCAGATGTCCATCCGTAATCCTTGTCCAGCACCTCTATTCTGTATCTTTGGTTGCCAACTGGTCTGGGTGCCTATCATCAAAAACACAGATAAAAACAGAACTTTCAAAATTGCCTTAAGTGGGTATTGAACTATTTACGAACTTTGTCGTCACCTCAAGTGCGAACATATCCTTAGACAATCGAAATTTGACGGTATACCTATGTGTTTGATGATAGGCACCCAATTCAGTTGGCAACAAAAGATACATAATAGGCCCGCTGGTTTTGGATTTTACATTTTTGATCCTTGAAAATAGCTGCTTGCATACATTTGATTATACAAGGTGTAACAGAAAGGTGTAACCATATTTGAAGAGCTTATTCAGTCAATGGTATACAACTTTTACTATGGAGCCAACCCTGATATCTCAAAAAAAATCAGCCCTTCCATACATTTCAGCCGAGCGGCATTGCATTTCTCTATGAAAAAGTAATTATTTTTTTCGAGATACAGTGTTTGTTCCATAGTAAAAGTTGTTCTAATCTAAACCATTGACTGAATAAGCTCTTCAAATATGGTTACACCTTTCTGTTACACTATTTAGAAGTGTTGCACGTGAACTCATATAGAATAGACGAAAATTTCAGCATTTGTATTCGCTCCGTCCATCGAGGTCGTCGAGTCGGCTTTCTGCTGGTAGTATCTATTTTGTGGTTTGTTTAACTAAGCCGGTGTATGACGTCATAATTTTTCTGTTCGAAAATTTTTTTTCTTAAACATCGTGTGGGATTTCAAATGAAAGGACTTTAGGACCTGATTGTAAAGATGTACTACATTATTACATTTCTGGCACTCGTTTTGGGCTCCTCCAGGTAGGAAATGGCTGAAGAATTTTTTGTAAAATACAATTCGTTTGTGATATATACGTCAACTTACTCATAATATCCTCAAGACGAACTTAAATGATGTAAAGACAAACGTCAAAAAGAACCTAATTTTGCAATAAATGAAATTTCAATACGATATTTCAAACTGACTTGATAGTTCGCCTTTGGCTCACGTCGAAACTAGCTTCTTTCCTCGGGTAAGAAAATCCGAAAATAAGAAAATTATACTAGTCACGAAATATACTATTCTCGTACTGAAATGTGTGTTGATGACTGAAGGTCAAATGAAAGACATTGCTTTTTGTTTCATTCATTAAATTATACAGAATGCTCTAAAATTCGACCTACCCTCTGAAAGGAGTTATACTAGAGCATGGGCGTAGCCAGGGGAAATGATTCAAATTTTACAACCCTACGCCTGCTTTGACGTTTTCCAGGTCAAGAGCCACTGTTGCTAGCAGCTGCTAGTAGCGTTTTGCGTTTGCAAACAATTTTTCACAAACATAATGAATATTTATTTTATTTCATGCACTTTTTTCGTTTTATTTTCTTGAACCCCCGCCGAAACTAAAACCTCGCTACGCCCATGTACTAGAGATCATTTCCAACAAATTGATCCCTATCAACTAGGGGTCTCCGAGTTACGAAGGTTTACAAGATATTTTTCAAACTTTCAGACTGGTCACGAAAAACAAATTATTATTATTATATTATTTTATATTTTTATATAAGGTCTTTCAATTTAAATTGAAAGTAATTTAAGAGGTGATTCAGTATCGTTAATACATCACATTCCACTGCAAAGCACTTTTTTCTGCGCGAACTTTTTTTTTACTTCTCAGTCAAAGTGGTCCGATCAGCTGACTCAGTTTGTATGGACAAGTAAAGAAAAATTTCGCGTAAAAAAAAAGTACTTTGCAGTGGAATGTGATGTATTAACGATACTGAATCACCTCCTAAATTACTTTCCATTTAAATTGAAAGACCTTATATTGTATGTATATATATTATTTGTTATTTTTCTAATTAATGATAAATAAGTGACCATTTATAAAAAATACACATGCCCAGAATTCCCATAATCTCAGAAGTAAAAGGTCTTAAGTGGAAAAAAAACATATTTTTTTTTGTAATTTTTGAAATATCGACGAAAAATCATTTTCGACCCCTAGTTAATAGGCATTATTTGTTGGAAAAGATCTCTTGTATAACCCCTTTCAAGGAATAGGTCGAATAATAGGTTTAGAGCATCCTGTATGTACGCCTATTTTAAAATCCGTCTACTAAGAGCTGTTTCTGGAAACGGTTTTCGAATCGTAAATATTTTAGAAAAAAAAGAAGAGGCCAATTACAATGCAAATTAACCACTTAAATTTGCATTGCAATAAACGATTCCAATAATGTTTTTCGTTTATTAAGTGATATGCATGATTAGGTACGACCGACCATCATAGTTAGGCTAATGAGCTAACCAATACTCGCCTCTATCAATAGCTGCCGTAATATCAGCTAATAGTGTGCCATTTGCCTAATTGTGACGGTCGGTTGAGTAACTAGTTTGGGCGTGGTACCGATATGGTTTCTCTTTCAACAGTCAATTACAACTGTACGTAGAAAAACAACTACGTCCCTGATTCTTGATCCGCTTCTTACAATTATGTAGTAGTTATGAACATAATAGTAGTTTATGCTACAAGGGCGCAAAGGAATAAATTACGAGGTGTTTTAAACGTAACCGAGTAATTTATTGCTTTTACGCCCGTGTATCATACTACGTTTTTCAATGCATTGTGTGAGGAAATAAAACAAATATAATTTTGTGAACTTTAAATTGTAATTGGCTCAAAAGGACTGTATCCAGAGCCCTTAAACAGTGGAAAAAAAAAGTATAACATCTATGGTACACAGGACAATCTGCAGGTTAGCCAACCATTGTAAATAAATTAAAAATAATAATAATAATAAAGCCCTAGGGCAAAATAATCGAGTTTTTGTTCAGTTTTGATGCATAAAAAGTGGGCCTTTACGAGCACATGCATTGAAAATATACTTATATTGGTATCGATTCGGCGCAACACAACTTAACTTATTTGACAGGGCTATCCTTATTTTGAGCGTTCTGTCTTTGTCTTTTCGATACAGAAAGAAAAAGACAGAACGCTCAAATTAAGTTTAGTCCGATCAAAGTCGTGTTGCGCCGAATTGTATAATAATCTGTGCTAGTACAATTCGGTCGTAATTTGAACTTCCATGTGCTACTTTTGTCTGCTTTTTAGAGTTCCCTACCCAAAGGGTAACCAATAGGACCCTATTACTAAGACTCCGCTGTCCGTCTGTCCTTCTGTCACCAGGCTGTATCTCATGAACCGTGATAGTTAGACAGTTGAAATTTTCACAGATGATGTATTTCTGTTGCCGCTATAACAACAAATACTAAAAAACAGAATAAAATAAATATTTAAGGGGGCTCCCATACAACAGACATGGTTTTTTTGCCGTTTTTATAGATAATGGTACGAAACCATTCGTGTGCGATTCCGACTCGTACTTGGCCGGTTTTTTTGCATAAATAAATCAAGTTTGGCATGTAACTTCAAACCGATTTTAAAAGTATTTACAGGAAATTACGTATCATGTTATGTATCCCACGAAATTTTTATAAGGTTGTCTTCGGTACAATTCACTGGAAATCAGACAAGGAAAGCACCAGCTTGCGGTCATGTGTAGAATCCTTCGGGGAGATATTGATGCTCCGGATCTGCATGGTAAGCTGCGGGTCTACCGCGTAATTCTGATTTTCATCAACATCAACTTGAGATTGAAATTTGACGTGCGTGCGAAAGAGATGGCATATTAGGCGGGCGTCGTCGCACGCACGTCTAATTTCAATCTCAAGTTGATGTTGATGAAAATCAGAATTACGCGGTAGACCCGCTGTGTCGATTTTTCACTCCCACTAATTATCTTCGCGGCCGTAAGCACAGGTTTTTCGCTGTGCCGTCGTGTCGCACAAAGGCGCGATCTAACTCACCCATACCGCGTACTCTTCTCTCCCTCAACGCTCTTCTAAACGCCAATCAGCTCCCCTATTCTGTATCTTAAGTTGCCAACTGGACAGGGTGCCTATCGTCAAAAACATAGATAAAAACTAAACTTTCAAAATTGCTTTTAGTGGGTATTGAACTATTTACGAACTGTGTCGTCACTTCAAGTGCTAACATGCCCTTCGACAATCGGAATTCGATAGTATATCTATGTTTTTGATGATAGACACCCAATCCAGAAGGCAACTAGAGATACATAATAGGCCCGCTGGACTGTGATCTGTTTGCTGATGGATGGCAGAAAATATTGTCAGAGTGTTTGTGTTTTTGTGAGGACTGTTTCTGACTTTATGTGTTATTCTTATTTATTTTAGTTGATTGTACCATTTTGTGTTTGTGTTACTATCTTTAATTATTGTAATTGGTTTGTCCGTTTTAATTAAACTAAATAAATAAATAAATGTTAGGTTGAATGGACGAACCATAAGGATGCGTTCAAGATTAATATCGTTCCGTAATGAAACGTGTAACGATGACGTCACTGAAGGTCAAATGAAAGACATTGCTCTTTGTTTCATTAACAAAGATATAAACGCTAATTTAATATTTGTCTACTAGAAACGGTTAAGGAGAGCTATTCTTCGAAGTGGTTATCGAATCGTAAATATTGGTAAAAAAAGAAGAGGCCAATGAATAATGCGCGTGCATCTTCGCCATTCTTCGGCAAAGGTCGTATTTCCGGACGCTTTCTGAACAAATTATGACAGATAGAGCTCGTCAATCAAAGATATATATATATATATATATATATTTATAAATATTTTTTATTGTATTTTACCAAATGTGACGGTCATAAACTATACAGGATGCTCTGAAATTCGACCTATTCCTTGAAAGGAGTTATACTAGAGATCATTTCCAACAGATTAAGTCCTGTCAACTAGGGGTTGAAAATAAATGGTCTCCGAGTTACGAAGGTTTTTAAGATATTTTTCAAACTTTTAGACTGGTAACGAAAAACACATTAGATATTCTAAAATAATGATTCCTCTCTCGGCCTGATTTGTCATTTTTCTGATTAATGATAAATGATAAATGAGTCGTCACAAGAGATCAACTTGATTTTTTTTATAAAATACGCAATAGAAATATGAAGGGGTGTTACCTAAATCCAATATTTTTTTCCCTTCAGTATTAGCTAAAAACACACCAATTTGTTGTTTCGCTGCGTGATCACTAGTATTACGCGTCCAAGAACAAGAGGCCAAAGAGCCAACATATAATAGCCTCTATGAAAAGCAAATAAGGTCTTTGTCATTAGAATTATTGTGCTGGATGGGTAATAAATAATGTTGCTAGGGTATGCCATCCTCTTAACGTGCCTTCCGAAGCATACAGACCGAACACAAATATGCCCCTACAGGATTTGAACACGCTGCCTTCGTGTTAGTAGTCGAGATGTTCGAACCACTATACCACAGAGGCAGTCATTACTTTGACGGTATTATTCTAAATATTCATTATTTGTTTATTTATTCTTACTTGCACCTTGCTGAACGGTGAAGAAAAACATCGTGAGGAAACCTGCATGCCCTAAAAAGCTCACCACCCATCACGTTGGGACGTAATAATCGTCGGTGAAATGGGGGTGTCCGAGTGTGGACTGTGACTTGCATTTCACAGTTCACACTCCGGGCAGCGGCGTCACTGGTGCGAGGGTTCCGGCACCGCGCTCACCAACCCGCCTGCCCAGCGTGTGTGAGTATGGGCAATTCTTCCAGGATGACCGCCGGGAGTGGCAAAGTCCTGGAAAGGCTTATGTCCAGCGGTGGACGAACTAGGCTGATAGATGACTCTGAAACACCTCTGATACCCCCTCAAGAATTCATGTCGTGACGATCTTCTTCTTCTCCTTATCGTGAGGGCTGCAAGTCTATCGACCCAACAGCCCTGGTGTCAGAGTTTTTTAACCGCCTTACGGCCCCTGACATGGCTTACGTAAAGACCACTGGCTGATCTTCCTTATCATGTCTGCAATGTCCTAACCAAACTGAGAAAAACCGGCCAAGTGCGAGTCAGACGCGCGTTAGGGTTCCGTATTGTGGATTATAAATTTAATTTTGCCATTTTTTTTCGTAAATTTCTCAACTGCTTTATTTTTCCTGTGATCTTTACGTAGATACATACATATATTACCATGATTTTTTTCATGTTTTTCGGTCCACCAGTTTTGGAGATAAGGCCCCCCTTACATTTTTTGTATGGTTTTTCAAGGATTTCTTGAAATAGATGCAATTAAATATAGCTAAACTGTATATTTTTACAATTAGCTTTTTATTACCTACAATTTGATACAAATATTGTATTTTTATAAAATATTTATTTATTTATTTTACTTTTTTATATTTTTCATCTTTGCTCAACTTTTTATAAATCGCTATAGTTTTCCTGTAATTGTCCAGTTTTGATCTGTAATCGTCATTTTTTTTTTCATATTTTTCGGTCAATCAGTTTCGGAGATAAGGGGGGGGGGGCATACATATTTTTGTGTGTTTTTTTAAGATTTCTCGAAACCAGTGCCAGTAAATATTGTAAAAGTATTTATTTTTACTTGATTTTTACAATCAAATTTTTAATATCTACAATTTGATACCCATTTTGTATTTTTAGGATAATATTATTAATTTTTGTCACTTTTGTTTTGGAAATATTTTGAACAATTAAAAATTTTTCATATTTTTACACAAGGTGTACACCTTAATAAATAAACAAATTAATGCTATTTTTGTGCGTCTTTATCTTTAACGGTGCTAAATTTATGAGGCTGTGACATACGGACGGACGGACGGACAACGGAGTCTCACCATAAAGGTTCCTTTTTTTACCTTTTAGGTACTACGGAACCCTAACAACCCACAAAGTGGCTATTCACTATGTGTATTCCCCGCGGTAATTTAACCCACGACCTCCGGATTGAGAGCCCGAGGTCCTGACCACTAGACCAGGGAGGAGGAGAGAGACGATATATTTAATTAATACATACATACATACATATACTCACGCCTGTCTCCCAGGGGGGTAGGCAGAGACTACAGATTTCCATCTGCTACGATCCAAACACACCTCTTTCAAATCCGTCAATCTTGTTATACAAGCTCTTCTATTCCGGGTACTTTTGACATTGACCTTCTTTAGTATGTCGCCAATTTGGTCAGTATAGGTCCTTCTAGAGCGGCTTGGTCGAGCTGTACCTTCCTCTTGCGCACCATACATTTCTTTGGTCCCTCTACTTTCATTCATCCTCTCTACATGCCCATTTATTTTATTGTTTGCAGAGACATCAGATCAACGGCGAATCTAATAAAATCGTCCCTCGGGTCTGGCTTGCTGGCTGTCCCCTTAGCGTTCTCCAACGCGGGGTGGGGGGTGGGAATTGTGGGCACACTCGTCATAGGGTTTATTTGTGGACATTGCGTTCATATGCTGGTAAGGACACGATCATATACTGGTAAGAACACGATCATATGCTAGTAAGGACACGTTCTTATGCTGGTAAGGACACGTTCATATACTGGTAAGAACACGATCATATGCTGGTAAGAACACGATCATATGCTAGTAAGGACACGTTCTTATGCTGGTAAGGACACGTTCATATGCTGGTAAGGACACGATCATATGCTGGTAAGGACACGTTCATATGCTGGTAAGGACGCGTTCATATGCTGGTAAGGACACGTTCATATGCTGGTAAGGACACGTTCATATGCTGGTAAGGACGCGTTCATATGCTGGTAAGGACACGTTCATATGCTGGTAAGGACACGTTCATATACTGGTAAGGACACGTTCATATACTGGTAAGGGCACGTTCATATACTGGTAAGAACACGATCATATGCTAGTAAGGACACTTTCTTATGCTGGTAAGGACACGTTCATATACTGGTAAGGACACGATCATATGCTGGTAAGGACACGTTCATATGCTGGTAAGGACGCGTTCATATGCTGGTAAGGACACGTTCATATGCTGGTAAGGACACGTTCATATGTTGATAAGGACACGTTTCGAAATACGTAACAAACAGTGGCATATTAGTACGGTCAGACGGTAGGACGCCGATGTTGAGACCCAGGTTCAAATGGTGCATTCTCAAGATTGAGAGTCGACGATCTCACCAACTAAGCTACTGCTGCAAAATAAAAGCAATTGGCCTCTTCTCTTTTTAACACTAATCAAAGTCTTCTTGATATCAAATTCTAATCAAATTCTTCAAATTCTTCTCTTTTTCGCTAATATTTACTAGAGATGAAACGGATATCCGGTATCTGGTCTATCCGGCCATATTTTTGGTATCCGGTATCCGGCCGGATAGTAGCCAGTATCCGGCCGGATACCGGATACTTAACCCAGCATAAAAAAGTCGTTTAAATCACAAAACAAATTGACTGTATCAACGATTGAATAATCCAAATTCACATTATGTGAATAAGAGTTGAAATAAAGAAAAAGACAAGCTTTACAGCAATTGTTGGGAATAAACGTTTGTGCTTTTCTTCATACATTACACCAGCTTCTTTTGCTCTCACAATATACCGAATGTGACTCAACCGGTCATAAAAACACATGGTTACACACACAACCTTTAATTTTTCCGTCTTTTTTTTTCAGTAATAGTAAATTTTATATATACAAGGTGACTTTTTGATCATCGTCCAAATTCTTACTGGAGGCTTGATAAGTGATCAGTATCTTAGATCAGTAACAATTTTTGTGAAATTCGTAAAATGAAATTCCGACTTCCCATAGTAATTTACTCCCAGTCCTGAGTGAATCACTATGGGGAGTCGAAATTTCGTTCCATGAATTTTACAAAAATTGTTATTGGTTCATGACGCTGATCACTTACCAATGCTCAAGTATGAATTTGGACAATGTTCGAAAATTTACTTGTATAAATAGCTATATCAGGCTATCAGCTTCTGGAGTGCGGATGGAGGAGGTCCAGACGGCCTTAAACACTCAACTGATCAAACAAGCCGTACACAGAAACTGTGTAGCGTTCTGGTGCTCGGATTACCATACATTTTGATGCCATTTTTATGGTTTTTGTGTCATAGACCACTCCGGTGTCAACTGTCGGCTTCATTAGTTGGGTGCCTTAAGCGGTCTAGACCTCCTCCATCCGTACTCTAATAGCTGCTATTAGATCGTTACCTGACGGAGAACGGATGTTTCAATAGTTTTTATGAAAATGTTACTTTAAGTCACATTCCGTGCACTATAATATCTTCGTAAAACTGTTTTTGAATTGCTTTAAACTTTCTATATAAATATTACAAAACATCGAAAAAAATATATATGACGTTTATTGACCCATGTCCCGTAATTGTGAATTATGATGTTTTAAAACCTCTAAAGCTTTATCCTACAACGGGTAAATAAATACCTTTCAAATGCTTTAAAATGGTTCAAAGAACTGATAAAATGTTTAAACTTTTTAAATTCAAATGGACACAGACACGAGCAATACAAATATCTAACATAATGACGTTTAAAACTTCCAAATATCAAATGTAACATATATAAAAAGTATTATTTTCTCTATTATTATTTTCTCGCAGCGATCGTCGTAACAGCCACTTTGCAATGCACTCTGATATCAACGTTTTTAGCTTACTGTAGCCCCTTAAGGGGAACGAAAATACAAACAGGAATAAAATGTCAGCTTTCGGATGATTTTGTTGCAATAATTAGGTTACGTATAGCCATAAAAAAAATACATGTTTTTGGTTGAACTTTAAGGTATTCATTTTCCACAAACCACGTTAATCGATTCATATTTGTACTGTCAATGAATTTTTTTGTAACCCTCTATTGCACACTTCTTATCGATTTTGTTTCAGGTATCGCTTTCGCGATTTTGTTGGTTTTTTTTTAATAAAATTAGTGTGAATGATATCTATTCATTTTCCAAATACCACGTTATTCGGGTCAAAAAAAGCACCCCCTTTTTCCAAAAATACGTAAATCCACTGATGCAGTCAGCGGCAGCAAGATATTGTCAGTCTACGCCTAGCATAGATAATACACACGCCTAGCGTTGGCGCCCGTAAGACGTGGAACCTGTGCCCTTTTTTGCAAGCTATAAATATCTCCCAAAACTACTTCAAAACACATTGAAATTAATTTTATAAAGTAATATTTCGAGAAGCATCATATTCCTGCCGTTAAAAACTCAACAAAATATGCGTATGAGTGATTTAGCTACATCGTGCCATAGTCATAACAACAAAACTGAATGAATTTGGAATGAACTCATACTTTTATGCGGGAAAATAATATATGTTAAAAAGAATAATTTTGTGGACGTTATTGAAACCCAAATTAATTTACTTATACTTACTGAGATCTGTAACAAAGGTCAATGACCTTTTCGTGAAATTACCCTCGAGTATTGGCTCACCATTTCAGGTCCAATAAGTGAAGTTTTTTGCAAATTATATAGGTACACTTACTTGGGATAAATCGCCAAGCATTTAAAATATAGAAATTTATTTTGAAATATTTACAGTGCATGGCAAAATTATTAGATCGTAGATAATCCTGTCGGTACATGTTCAGGTTCTGTTACGCAAAATGAAAACAATGAAACTCTTTTAGGATTAATTTGTTATCCCTATGTTTGTCTGTCCGTTTGTCTAGACAATTTTTTCTGGGTAAAATTAATAAATACCAATATAAACGGCCCTCTATAGAGCTGTAAAAACATACTTTTGACGTTTTTATTTATATTACGTTTTAGGTTTTTACGTTTTTTTTTTAACGTTTTTCATACAAATTTTCTCACTATGAAAATGTAGGGATGAACACTTGAGATAATATTTTGCATTTAAAAGTCAACACAGAAAGGAATTGTTGAACAAATAATGTAAAAAATATGAAAACCATGTTGTTCTATTCTAAAGGGATTAATTATCTACTGTTCAATGTGGCGATAGCTTTGTTTATTTTTTTCCTTGAATTATTTTTTACTAAGGTAACAAATAGTTTAATACAAGGTTTTCCTTAAGAGGTCCCTTTACCCCTGTATTTTTCTTAAAATTCATACAATAGGTATAAACCGAATGTGAAGTCTACAGTTTATTTTCTTCATATCTTTTTTCATGAGTATATTCTAGTGACATCTAACTACGTCTCTATACAGCCCAAAAAGCAAAATTTGATAAAACACCATCATAATAGCTGTCAGGATATCGTCAATATTGCCTCGTTTTTACACAAAGTTTAACAAGTTTGTATATTTTTATCTATACTGGAAATAAAAAAGAGAGAAATACAGGCGTCGTTCATGTTAAGATGACTAAGTTTACACACTTTGCTAAGTATAAACAATTACCGTTTCATGGAAAACTGTTTTGACTTGAAACCATTTCACAAATTCAATTAACTTATTTTGAATATCTTGTCATCTTGCACTTCTTGATGAGAAATACAATTTCAATAAGTAAAAATACAACTTTTAGTTAAGAAAACTTATAGTTAAAAGTCTGCTGTATGCATTAACATATTTTTAATTATATTACAATAGTAATAAAATAATTGGCTTATCCGTCGTCGTGATACCAGCCGTAAATTTTTAAAATAATCTGATATCACGCTTATGGAAAACCCAATTATTTTGAAGATACTACAATATCATTAAAATATGTTTATGCATTTAGCAAACTTTTAACAATAAATTGTCTTAGCTAAAAGTTGTACTTTACCGTTATAATTATTTCTTAATATTTTGTTACAAATTCGGAGAAATAGCCCTTAAGGAAAACCTTGTATGATAATATTTGTTATCTTTGTAACAAAGAAAAAAAAAATAAACAAAGCTATCGCTTCATTGAACAAACAGTAAATTATTAATCCCTTTAGAATAGAAAGATATGGTTTTATATTTTTTACATTATTTGTTCTACAGTTCCTTTCTGTGCTTTCTTTCAAATGAAAAAAATAATATGTGAAGTGTTGATCTCTATATTTTCATAAGGAGAAAATTTGTATGAAAAAGTTAAACAAAAGGCCATAAAAACGTTATAAAATGTATATTTTACAGGGCTGTAAATATTTTGAGCTTTGGTTTTTCATTTTGCGTAAATCCCCTAAATCCCTGAACATTTCAAACTATGATACAAATAAATTTCTATATTTTAAACACTTGACGATTTATCCCAAGGGTAAACAGGTGTCCCAAAAGTCAACGCTTTCCCTTGGAAGGCTGGTAGGCCAGCTCATGACTGACCAGAATATCAAATTATGACCTCAGCAAAAAGTAGATAGTCTTCGAGTTGATGGTACTTTTAGAAATTCGAATAGATTTTTGAGAGTCTAAGCTAACCAGTTCTAAATTCTAAGAATAAAATTTTTGTTGCGCAACTCTGAATAGTCCTGCTATTGATAAAGTCAAAAGTAAACCTTGAAATGCTGTAACATCAGGAAGAAAAAATAAAAACCCAATTTATGAGCAATTTTTTGGAATTAAGTTAGTTCGACACCACACCCTGAAAAAAAATGTTCTATGTTAGTTTTGCAAATTGTCTTAAATAACGGCTCATCAAATATTGTTTTTCAAATGATCTGGCAATTTTTGAAAAAAAAGTTATTGCTATTTTACTACCAAAGGAGCTGCGTATTTTTTTAAATAATTAGAATTTAGAATGAAAGAGTGGCGGGCAGTAAAAATATTTGACGTTCATTAGAAATGCCATTTAATACGCGTTAGAGTGAGATAAATAGTGACGCTATTTAAAATGAGTTGGAATGAGATAGTAACGCAGTTAAACGTAGTTGAATGAGAGAGGCATAATTTATATAGGCTACTGTAACACAGTGGCGTGCACAGAACTTTTTGCTGGAAAAGCAAACAATTGGTCAAGAACAACAATAAAAAAAATATGAAAAAATTTAAATATCACTTTGAAAAAAAAAAAATTGTATGACGCCAGGGTAGACAATGTCTACCCTAGAGTGAAAATTTTCTATACAAACTTTTTTTTTTCAAAGTGATATTTAAATTTTTTTATATTTTTTTTATTGTTGTTCTTGACCAATTGTTTGCTTTTCCAGCAAAAAGTTCTGTGCACGCCACTGCTGTAACATATAGCTAGGCAATATGTTAGGTTTAGGTAAGGCTAGGTTTTATAGGTAGGTTAAAGGACTATTTGTTCGTGTTTAGTTGGCAATCGATAACCTTTATGGATCGACATACGTCGCATTGACTGAATTATTTCGTGTTTTCCAAAAATAAATACAGATCGAGTATAAAAGATCTTTCAGACAAAACACGAGCAAGATTCCTCAGAGAGTCCGATTAGTGCGGACGTAGTTCTCCATATAAAAAGATTCCTTGGAGAATCCGATTAGTGCGGATGTACTTCTCCATTCATAAATTATTGAAGAAATATAACAAGCGAGTGCTCTACCAAATTTGGAGCTCCCCTCCCTTAATGCACTATTGATAAATAGGAAATATCAAACGAAAAAAGAAAATATACAAGAAGTCAAAAATAATAAAATTAGTATAATTATTATAAAATCCTCACGAGATCCCGAGTATATGGTGTGCGCATCACACTACAGTGAGATAGATATTGACGTGGTGCATTCCTTCTGAGAATATTTGTTAGTTTCCACTTTTTGTAATAACAACTTTAGTAAAAATTTTTTGTAAAGAAATTTTTGGTCCAATTTATTTTCCCGCAAGTGTAAAACCAGCTCAACGGGCGAAAAATATTTAAAGAATGGGTAATGGTGACAATTAACCGTCACGATATTATTATGTATCTCTAAAGGAGTGTCTGAAATGTTCCGAGGGTCAACTGATAAATCAAACACTCAAAAACCCACTTTTAGCCGACCATAATAAATTTACGTCCCGACGTGATAGCAAGTAGGATCAATGCCGTGTGACGATGATCGAAATACACTAATAAATTAGATAAAATAAGTATTACTTTTGACCCTGCCTCGTCCACTCTATTCGTATTTTTGCTATGGTGACGCGAGCTTAGAGACCGGGACGAATTTCCCCCCGCGCGCAAATGTAACATGAATAAGCCACGCCCGGAACTGGTTTTTGTTTTGGCTATGTCATACTCTTAAGAATACGCTTTTTATTCCAGGTGAACACTTCAAGAACCTGCTGCGTCTTAGAAAAGAAGCCATTACTAGATTATTCAGAAACATGCAGAGCGACATTCGCCCATGGGCCAAAAGAAGTACGAAAATATGCATTTGCCGCAATGTAAGATACTTATTCTAAGATATTTCGTTTAGTGAGATCATAGACTAAGTATTACTAAGTATAGACCGACAACTCCCATACATCAAGGCGTAGCAAATTTTTTACGCGCCCTTACGACACTAGGTGTCGCCAAGTGTTGCAAATAAGCATAATTTGTTTAATATGCTGCAAGTAAACTCTCATGGTTACCAAGTTAACATGTGGCTATAACAGTTTTGCTTAGAAAATCTAGATGGCGCTAAGTTGACAACACTAACAGTGAATATTTCAGCGCCATCTATTATCGAAGTAGGAATTATTTTTATACCACTAGCGCCATCAATCGATATTTTTTAGCATCGTGTTCGTTAGAGGATTTAGCAACGCCATCTAGATTTCGTTAAAATTTTACACTTTTTTGTGACTACAAACTGATGTATGGGAACTGCTAGTCTATACGTAGGAATACTTAATCTATGATGAGACCCAGTGTCTCAGGATTGGACTGTCAGTCCTGTTGGCAATGTTGTTTAGGAGACCATTCACGCTGCCGCGTGCCCTCTGCATCAGCGAGGCACTACAATAACGCGGCAGCCCCATCAGTATCCTGAAGCATTATTATACTGTACACGTAGGGCTTCGAAGGATTTCTTTGTATGACTAACCCACAAACTGCACGTGTAGAAGTTCTGACAATACTCTGAATAAGGTAGTTTTCACTTATTTAGTACTGCAAGGAAAAAGTTATCATCTTACTTATCTTACAAGGTAACATTCTTTATAAGGTGAGTTTTGTTAATTCATACTGTAGACTCGGTAAATAGACCAAGACCAAGACCGGTAGACCAAGGTTCAATGACCTGTTTTGCAGAATACAAAAAAAAAGATTTTTTTTTCTTGTGCCGCCCTGGCGGCAGCCGTCGAATCTTAGCCCACTGATTGAGAGCATAGCATCCTACTAACTAAGAAACTAAACTATGTTTAATAGAAAAACGGCCAAGTGCGATTCGGGCATCGCTCTTTTAGGGTTCCGTACATATGACCAATTTTTTTAATTTTTATTTTAGGTAATGCTCTAATTCTGTCAGACATAATCACATTTAACTTATACCTACAACATTCATGAAACAAAACTGCAAAATTATATTGGTTGAGTATTCGGGGATGTAACCCTAAAACTACATTATAGATCGGTGTTTTTAGTATTTTGTTGTTTAAATACAACACATGGTACATAATATACAAAAATTTCAAATTACAAATTTGGACTCGAAATAGACCTCGTTACAAAAATGGTCTAAAAATGGCATCTTTGATAGCCCCCCATTTCTTTATGTTTTAAAAAAATTTTTATACTCTACTTAATGAGCTCTAGACAATGACACCCCACATGCTAGGGTAAGAAAAAAAAATTTTTTCGTCTTCCTTTTCATTTATTAGGATTTAGGTCCCCTGAAAAACAATTTAATTACATTTTAAATTCAAAATTCGGTTTTGAGTCAACATTTTACACAACATTTAAAAATTCAGGTTTCTATCTTATTCCGTCTAAGAGCTAGAGACCCGTGACATACGGACAAACAGACAGACGGACAGCGGAGTGACATTAATAGGGTCCCGATTTGCCCTTTGGTTACGGAACTCTAAAAAGGATATCTTCGGTGTAGTAGAGTGACGAAAGAAATTTATGGTGTGCAAGTGGAAGGTACAAGTTGACTAGGCCGTCCTAAAAGGACTTATTGAAGAAGGGCAATGTCAAAATTACCCGGAATAGAAGAGCTTGTATGACTAGATTGATGAATGTGGGAGATGCGAAAGGGGTGTGTCTGGAAAGTAGCAGATGGAAATCTGTAGTCTCTGCCTACCAATCTGGGAGACAAGCGTGATTATTATATGTACACCAAAGTTGTTATCAAAACGCTTATTATTATTATTTCAGGATGTTTGCAGAGGTATCGATGTTCTTAACATACGTTGGCGTTTGCTGCGTGTACACAATACTTATCTCGGATTCAGTTAAACAGGTTCGTTTCACTAATTTTGTAAGAACCGTACTTATAGCATTACCTCACAATACATAGGTAATAACTAAGGTTTTTTCGAATAACTATTGAATGAATTTTTAATTGAAATTAATTTTATCCTATGCGCATCCTTCGCTCGCATTTTTCGCACACATCCCTCACACACACACTTCTCACACACATCTCTCGCACATATTATCTGTAGCACAAATCTCTCGCTCGCAATATACGTAAAAAGACCTCGCTCTGCTAAGCCCTTTTCTACCAGAGCTGCACTGTGCGACACTAGGAAAGTGAAGCAATCCTATTGGTAGATTTTGTCCTAGCAAGCCGCTCAGCTTCTGATGGAAACCAACTTAATACGCTGTAGGCGAGGTTTTTTGCAATCCATAAAATCTTGGTAATGGTAACGTTCGCCGTAAGCTTTTCTTGATTTTTTTGGTAAAGTTCGTCATCTTCGTTGCTGTTTCATGAATGTCATCCATCCATCATCCATCAGTCTAGTTCGTCCACTGCTGGGCATGAGCCTTTCTAGGACTTTGCCACTCCCGGCGGTCATCCTGAAAGAATTGCCCATACTCACACACGTTGGTGACGGGCAGTGACGCCACTGCCCGTCACCAGGCTGTTCCATATAAGGCCCGGCTATTAGGGATGGATATACCGCCATCCATCGGTCCCAGGCATGGTGGGCCTCCTGTTTTTTGCCTGTAAGCTGTCCTCTTACTCCAAGTAGGATGGTGGTACCTCCACAGTCGAGCTCAGCATCAGCTCTTCCACCGCTACTATCTCTACACATTAATGTCAGATCAAGTCATATTCTCATCAGTATCACTGTTGTCAGACATTTTTAACCAGAATAAAACTTTTGACGAACAAAACACAGTAAATAGAAAAATAGTACAGTGCGCGCCAATCTTTTAGTCGCCTCTGAATGAGTTACGAGTGCAAGCTTGTGCAGGTAAAGTCAAGGAAACAATAATATCAACAGTTGATTATTAAATGTTTACTATAAGTGGAAAGGCGTACTTGTTGTACCTACCTATTTAATTATTTATTCATTATTTTAGGTGCAATCTTAACTATATAAATAAAACACATTAATATAAACCCACAACACCAGGTAAGATCAAGATAACCATAAAAAGACTGGACACAAAAAAGGCACCAGGATTTGATCTGATTACTCCGAAGATACTCAAAGAACTTCTAAGGAAAGCTATTGTACTTATCACTTCTATTTTCAATGCCACATTTAGAAAGTCTTATTTCCCGGACCTATGGAAAATCTCACAAATAAACTTGGTACATAAATCAGGAAAGCCAAGCGATAATGTCACGTCGTATAGACCAATTAGTCTATTACCTGTCTTATCCAAACTTTGGGAAAAGATCTTTGTCAAAAGACTTAAAGCAGCGATGAAAGAGGTCAATATTATCCCTGATCATCAGTTCGGCTTTAGAGAAGGCCACTCAACTGTTGAACAAGTGCATAGAGTTTATGCCACAATTAGACAATGCCTAGAGAAAAAACAGTATTGTTCTGCAGCTTTCCTGGATGTGCAGCAGGCTTTTGACCGAGTTTGTCACAAAGGACTATTGTGCAAGATTAAGATGAATCTATCTCACTCATTCTTTCATATTACCAAGTCTTACTTAACAGATAGATTATTTCAAGTAAAGCAAAGGGAAGCAAGGTCAGCGCTTCATGAATGCTTGGCTGGTGTACCACAGGGATCAGTCCTTGGCCCACTACTGTACAACATATTCACTTCAGATTTGCCTCAGTTGTCATCATCTATAACTGCTACATTTGCTGACGATACTGCTAATTTATCATGTAGTAGTAAGCTGGAACAAGCCTCGAAAACACTGCAGACTCAACTAAATGAAACACAAGAGTGGCTAAAAAGGTGGAGAATCTAAACAAGCACATCCAAATCCACCCATATTACATTCTCACTGAGAAGAGGTACCTGTCCCCAAGTTAAACTCGGAAATAAGGTTCTGCCACAAGAGGACTGCATCAAATACCTGGGCTTCCACCTGGATCGACGACGCCTTACCTGGAAGGAGCATATCAAAGCCAAAAGGAAGGCACTGGATATCCGCTACAGAGGACTTGACTGGCTCCTAGGCCGTGGCTCGCCCTTGACAGTCAACAAAAAACTTTTAGTCTACAACTCTATCATCAAACCTGTTTGGACATATGGTTGTCAAATCTGGGGTAGCACAACAAGCAAGTCAAATCTCCAAGTCATCCAAAGAGAGCAAAATAAAATTCTACGAATTATATCAAAAGCACCATGGTACTCTCGAAACAGTGAGATTCACGAATATTTAAAAGCTCCCACAGTAGTCGAAGAACTAGAGAATCGTGGGATAGACTATAAAAAGAGACTGATGTGGCATTCTAACCCACTAGCTGCTGCACTGGTGGAGACATCAGAGGATGTCAGACGGCTGAAAAGGGCACATATCATCAGTAATTGAAGAAGAGATGCCTGATTTCTGAATCAGCATGCTTAAATAAGAAACTCGCAGACCCCATCTGATTATAGTCTACAGGACCGATTGCAGATTACGAAAAAGAAAAAAAAAATTAATATAAACACCATTTTCCTACATTGTCGCCTTTAAACGCTATAACGTCCGCGAGGCATAACAACAACAATAACCTTTAACAAACTAAATCAACAAAACAACAAATAAAGGCAACAAAAACAATAAACTATAACAAACAGATTATTAGATTAACAAACTTAACGAATCATCGCAGGCGGGTGTGCTCCGCGCTCTCGCTCCTGTAACGTCCCCCTGACACCGTAAAACGGCAATTGCGTCGCCTCTTGCGGCTATCTTCAGAGGCGACTAAAAGATTGGCGCGCACTGTAACGTAAATGATGGTGCCAAAATCCAGCAGTCTAACATTCTTAGAACGGCCGCACTTGCAGTGCTATCTGTTACACATAATATTGTGGAAATGGTATATGTCCGCTACAATACACACATGCATCTATGTTATTTGGATTGTATTCATATGTACGTACACTTTGAAAATTTGAATTCTAATATGAGGTTATTGACGAAAAACGTAAACATTTTGTACTCGTAAGATAATTTAACGCTTCACTTTCTTTTTTCTTTGCAGTTGATAGATCGATATTACCCGATCATGATTCTCCCAGTAGAATACTATTGCCTGATAATACTGGTGCCCTTGGCGCTGATGTCACAAATCAGACATCTGAAATGGCTGGCTCCCTTGTCGCTTACGGCCAACATTTTGTTGGTGGCCACATTCCTGATATGCCTCTACTACATATTTGGGGGAGAGATATCCTACGCAGATAAGAGAGTTTACAGTGATCCAGCAAGGTTTCCCGCTTTCTTATCGTGAGTATGGACCTAGTGAGTATGAACCTAGTGAGTATGGACCTAGTGAGTATGGACCTAGTGAGTATGGACCTAGTGAGTATGGACCTAGTGAGTATGGACCTAGTGAGTATGAACCTAGTGAGTATGGACCTAGTGAGTATGGACCTAGTGAGTATGGACCTAGTGAGTATGGACCTAGTGAGTATGGACCTAGTGAGTATGGACCTAGTGAGTATGGACCTAGTGAGTATGGACCTAGTGAGTATGGACCTAGTGAGTATGAAGGTGCAGTATATTGGCCCGGTACAGATGCTACACAAGATGTTTTTCGAATTTCTTCTATTCGAGTGTCAAAATAGTTTTATCCGCGTGGATTACTGTGATTATGTTACTAAGTCCTGATGATGTTGCGTCCTGACCTGAAACTCGACCTATGAAGATTTTACAGTGAATTTATCCGTTATCAAATCACGGTGATTTCTATGATAGAAATGCGAACAATTAGTAAACGACATAGAAAATGCTTGCTTGCTATGCTTGGGATATCTCTGATTGATAAAATCCGAAACGAAGATATCCGTCAGAGATCGAAGGTGGCCGACATAGCCTACCGAATCAATAAATTGAAGTGGCAGTGGACTGGCCATAATTGTCACGGACGTGATAACCGTTGGGGCTGTAACGTATTGGAATGGAGACCACGTACAGCAAAGCGCAGCGTAGCCCTCGTGCCCGCTGGACTGACGATCTGAAGGACGAGGATGACTGAGGACCGCCAAGAGTGGCGTAATATGGGGGAGGCCTATGTCTAGTAGTGGACGAATACGGGCTGATGGAATGATGGATAGATAATGCCATTGTTTCTCCACTTGTTTTAAAATTTGCGTCAAGCGCAAATGAGGATCAGACTATACTCAACTGTATGAGTACGCACAAACGCGATGAGAGCTGTGCTGTCGTGTTATTATTTTTAACACTCGTCATTGTCGCTGAAACAGATTTATAAGTATTACCATCTCTATACCTCTCTAAATTCGTTCCATTTCTATTAGTCCAGAAGTCCGTCGTTGAAATTGCTCTCATGCGATACCTTGTTGAACCTATTACAGGTTAACCGACACTTATTTACGTAAATAAAACAAGTCTGCCATAGATCATCCTGCGGGGTCAATATTAACAAAAAACTAGTATCCTTCGGCCAGGAACAAGCCCGATCCTGTCCAGCAGCCGGCACACCAAGAGTATGGTATTAATATAGGGGGAAAGACATGCTCAAAGGAGAGAAAGAAAGAAAGAAAGAAGAAAGAAAATAAATTTATTGGCGCGTTTACAAAAAAAATAAAAATAAATTATAGCTAACACAGTAGAAAAGGTTTACTTAAGTAGGGAGTAATAGATTTCATCCCTCTCATTGATTCCGCGAGGCCCTAGGTGGCGAAGGGTGAAATTTATGAAAAGGGAAGGCCTAGTTAAAAGCTTGGCCCATATCAAAACCATGTTTTTTATTCTTATAATTAAGTTTTGAAAAACACTTGTACTGGCTTTCAACAGAAAGTCGGTCAAACAACAATTTACACGAAGCAATGCAGCCATTTTTGCCGCGTTTGCTTAAAACAATAAGAATTAGATATTAAAGATATAAGTACTAAGGCAACAATAAAAAAACCTTTGTCATCCAAAAGACTCGAAAAAACAATATTTTAACAAGAATCAAGCACAAAATCTCAAATCAAAATCAAACAATAGTTCGAAACTATTATCCGTGCAATAAACAAATCACGATAAGCTTATTAGAGACATGTATTTTTTGACCCTTTCATATTAACATCATTACAACATTTTAGATAGAAAATACGCAAGCGCCACTATCTATTTCAAGTTTATTAGTTTCTCCGCATTTTATCAACTTGCATGCGGGCCTATTGTGTATCTCTAGTTGCCTTCTGGACTGGGTGTCTATCATCAAAAACATAGATATACTATCGAATTCCGATGTCCTAAGGATATTTTCGCACTTGAAGTGACGACACAGATTGTTAATAGTTCAATACCCACTAAAGGTAATTTTGAAATTTCATATTTTAGCTATGTTTTTGATGATAGGCACCTCGTGCAGTTGGTTACAGTTTAAAAATATTGCGCGATACTCCGCTTTATGAATAGGCCGTATATAGTGTGATAAGCGCGCGAATATTGTATACCAGTGTTTCTTAACCTTTTTTGTCCACGACAGTGGCGTGCACAGAACTTTTTGCTGGAAAGCAAGAAAAAAAGAAAAAAAAATTTATATGACGCTAGGGTAGACAATGGTGTCGATTCGGCGCAGCACAATTTAACTAATTTGACTGGACTAACCTTATTTTGAGCGTTCTGTCTTTGTCTTTTTGAAACAGAAAGAAAAAGACAGAACGCTCAAATTAAGTTTAGTCTTGTCAAATAAGTTAAGTCGTGTTGCGCCGAATCGACACAAATGTCTACCCTAGCGTGAAAATTTCCAATACATTTTTTTTTTTTTAAAGTGATATTTAAATTTTTTCATATTTTTTTTATTCTTATTCTTGACCAATTGCTTGCTTTTCCACCAAAAAGTTCTGTGCACGCCACTGGTCCACGGACCCCTTAGGAAATCAAGCACAATTTTAAGGACCCCCTTAAGCAGCAATAAATTTCGGACCATTTATTTTAGTTCTAAAAATTACAAAAAAAATATACTTTTTCATATAAAATACGTTAATGAGAAGGTTGGTGCTGCTTTTTTGCAACTAAATTAGTGATATTTGGGTTTATATTACTACTGAGTTGTAGTCTCAAATCGGATTCCACTTTTAATATATTTCTGCATTTGTTTTTAGTATACACAAGAGGAGAGAATGCCTTTTCACAGAGGTATGTTGTTGAGAAAAGCAGTAAGCAGTAGCATTTACGAGACTTTTTTTGGTGGCATTTATTTATGATTGTTAAATGGTCCATAGATTAGGCTGCGAACCCCCATACATATGCTCGGGGACCCCAAGGAGTCCGCGGACCACAGGTTAAGAAACGCTGTTGTATACAATAGTGATACAGTGAGATAGACTAAGGAAACTCTCTCTAACGCTAGTATCAAAATGCAATCCGTATTAATGCGAGTTATGATGAAGGTGTTAGCTCGCGATACTAAATGTTTTCTGTGCGCCTGTAGCATTACGAATGCGCGCGTTTGCGGTATTAAAATACATGTAGAGATTTTTGCTATCATTTGTTGCGCAGGAGTTTTATATAATTTTCATATTAGACAAATTTAACTTTTGTATTGTACCTGCAACTGCAATGTAGTAATCATCGAGAGATGGTAGGTTAATTTCATAATACAATAATTTTGGCCTGATTTTAAAAGGGAAGCCGAAGGGAATCGTGTTATATGGACGCTTCGCCACGATGACGAGGCTTCGCGAGGCCGTAGGCCAAGTTTCGATGGCGTGGCTTCCGCGAGACCCCAGGTCAATCTCCAATGATGTTGATTCCACGGGGCTGCAGGTCAAACTTCGATGATGTGGCTTCCGTGCCGCCGTTTGCCGAGCTTCGAAGACGTTGATTCAAAGGAGTGGCAGGCCATCTATATAAGAGCATATTTTGGCAGAGTCCTATATACCTAGTACCTATTATAGTTTACTGTTTATTTTTGACCCGGCAGGATAATCTAGGTGGTAGAGCTGATCCCGGGCTCGACTGTGGAGGTACCACCATCTTACTTGGAAACCCCCTCGAAGTAATTCGGGGGAGAGTAAGAGGACAGCTCACAGGCAAAAACCAGGAGACCCACCATGCCTGGGACCGAAGGATGGCGGGATATCCATCCCTAATAGCCCGGCCTTATATGGAACAGACTGGTGACGGGCAGCGGCGTCACTGGTGCGAGGGTTCCAGCAGCGCGCTCACCAACCCGCCTGCCCAGCTTGTGTGAGTATGGGCAATTCTTCCAGGATGACCGCCGGGAGTGGCAAAGTCCTGGAAAGGCTTATGTCCAGCAGTGGACGAACTAGGCTGATGGATGGATGAGGATAATCTATGGTAGGCGTGATTTATTTACGTAATTAAGTGTCGGTTAACGACCTGTAATAAGCTCAGCGAGGCTTCTTATGAGATAACGGCGGCGGGCTTCTGGACTATATGTAGCTAAATGAGCAAGGAGAGCCGGAAGCATAGATAAATAAAGGAAGGAGTTATTTTATTTTCAAATTACTGTGTCCTAGAACAGACAATAAGCACTGTAACCCTTTCATTTATCAAACAATGAAAATCTTTTTCAACAAGAGAGATGAAAAGTATATTCCATACCACGAGTCGGACTCCTAGAAAACAAAATACTCGCAGCTCATTGGTTAATGCACGCGGCTAGAGATAAGTGACACAATAAACGAAGATAGTCCGCTTTAAAAGAAACTGAATGTTCGCTGTGACCTCGACTTATCTGTGCCGATCGGCACAGTTGTAAGCTTACGGGTTAAACGTTATATGTTTTGTAAACTTTTTAGGGCATGCAGGTTTCCTTACGATGTTTTCCTTCACCGTTCAGCAAGTAAGAACAAATACTATGCACAAAAATTCCGAAAAACTGATTGGTGTATGCGTGACCGGGGATCGAACCTGGATCTCAAGATTGAGAGGCCAGCGATCTACCTCTGAGCTACCGCCGCTTCTTTGCCTCACAATATTTAACATATTGAAACGTAACATCGCCATAGGCTTGCAGAGCATTGAGCAGGTTTTATATATTTTGAGTAAGACCTGGGGCTCTACCGCGTAATTCTCATTTGTATCAACTTCAAGCAAATGCATGTGAAATTCAACGCATGCAAAAGAGATGGCATGTTAGGCGGGCGTCGTCGCACGCACGTCAAATTTCAATCTCAAGTTGATGTTGATGAAAATGACCCACTGGTAATAATTAATTATTGTACAGTGGAGACCGCATCAAGTAAGACACATTGGACTTTGTACCTATCTTATATTCTTCTCTGTAGGGGCTAATGTCGTACTGCAAGTGTATAGCTTGATGTGGTCTCCACTGTACCAAGCAGAGAGGAATTAACAGTTTTGTACTCTTTAATAACAATATATTTTTTAGAACCGTCATCTTTGCTATGGAAGGCATTGGCGTAGTGATGCCAGTGGAAAACGTGATGAAGAAACCAGAACACTTCCTCGGGTGCCCGAGTGTGCTGGTCATCTCTATGGGCATCATTATGTTCCTGTATAGCACCTTAGGTTTATTCGGCTACTTCAGATTCGGTGATGTCCTTCGAGGGTCTATCACTTTGAATCTTCCTATGGATGATTGGTAAGATTTTGTGTAAATAAATTGAATACAAATTTATAAAATAAATAAGATTAAAAAAAAAAAAAAATTTAATACAAATCTACTCACTCACTGTTCGCCCATGCCCATAACACAATATCTGTAGGAGAATAATATTTTTTTTATTATTATTATTATTTCCTCTTACTTTTGCTGGAAGAAATTTCTTTTTACAGATAAGCACGCCAATGTGCATATTATTTTAAATTAAATATAATATGTATCCATGTGTGTAAGGAATAAACAAAAAACATCGAGTTTTTCCAAAATCAAACCGTGTCTTTGCTTCACTATCTATCATATAAAGATGTCGACGTAATAGTTGAATCAAAGTTAAATGATCATATAAAAATCAGCTTAAACAAATAAGTACGATAACGTACCTACAAAGATGGCCTTATATCCGTATATGACCACAGGTTTAATAATTAAATCACATAATGACTGGCATATAACACTCATGACATGATTTACTACTATGATAGAGGGATTATTAAGATACGACATAATGTTTATACAGCATTAACTTTTGAACAGATAGCTCAAACTAAAGGCGTTACCGTCGCCAAATTAGCAGCTCAATGTTTGTCGGAATATCATAATCATAATCATACCATTTATTTGCAGATTAAAGCCACACCTGGCACACAAATCATTTTATAGAATACACAGAAAAAAAAACATTATTTGACACAAATTGATTAGAAACAGCATAAAAATAATAGAAGGAAACAAAAAGTGAAAATGTTAAATGTCAACATTTGTATAAGAAAAAGGTAATAATTAAAATATGTTAGGTACTTAGTAGTAATCAGAAAAATAATAATCATAGCAACAAAAACATTTACAAACAAGAAATTTAGATGATAGAAATTAAAATTTTATGAAATATTAGTTACAAAATGTTCTACTAATTAACAATCAAGTACATTCAAAATTGTAACAATTTAGTTGTCAGAAAACTCAATTAAGATTGAAAATTAGGAAATGATAAGATATTCATCAATCATTATAGAATTCGTTTATGCTATAGAAAGGTCTTTCCACCAAATACGATTACAGTTTTTTTTAGAATAATTTTAGGTTTGCAGTGTCTTAATTAGTTTGTTGTACATTTTAATCCAAGTATAACTCGGACTTTTGCCAAATGTTGTATAATTTGGCAAAGGGGCTTTTAGATGATTGCTATTTAATTTTCTTCTCTGATTTTCTCCTCCAGTTTGATAAGTATGTCGATTTTGAAAAATATAACTACATATGAGATAAATATAAAGAGCGATGGTAGAGCTGATGCCGGGCTCGACTGTGGAGGTACCACCATCTTACTTGGAGACCCCCTCGAAGTGATTCGGGGGAGAGTAAGAGGACAGCTCACAGGCAAAACACCAAGAGTCCCACCATGCCTGGGACCGATGGATGGCGGTATATACATCCCTAATAGCCGGACCTTATATGAAACAGACTGGTGACGGGCAGCGGTGTCACTGGTGCGAGGGTTCCGGCACCGCGCTCACCAACCCGCCTGCCCAGCGTGTGTGAGTATGGGCAATTCTTCCAAGATAACTGCCGGGAGAAGCAAAGTCCTGGAAAGGTTTATGTCCAGCAGTGGACGAACTGGGCTGATGGATGGTTACTGTTAGTATCTTATTTTGAACGAAGAGAGGTTTGCAGTGATCACGGTATTAAGCTTTATCAATTAATCTGATTGCTTTCTTTTGAAGGATTAGAGTACTTTTAATACTTGTACAGTTACCCCAAATTTTAAGCCCATATCACAGAATAAAATACTACCCATGTCTCAAAATACTTTCAAAATGAGAATAGTACACGATTTTTAGTGTTTCATAATTTGCAAAATTTGCAATATCGACGGAAAAAACATTAAAATAACGTTCATATCAGCGCGCAAAGGCTGTTACGACGCTCGCTGCGTCCTTGATAGGGCGAAACAGGAGAAAATTATACTTTTCACATGGACGTGACTGTTCGATTGAATAATCCTATGTTATATTTATAGCTCTACTAAATTTATCTATTCATCAAAGCATAAATGTATTAAATCGACCAAACCGCTTAGGAGCAGTAGGAAATTCAAGCAAAAAAACACCATTCGGTTGAAACTTTTTTTCATATTGAAGTTTTGGTGGTATGAAAAAAAAATTTTGTGTATGTTGTCTTATATTCATAATAAATCTTTTAAATATTTTTGGTTTGGCCATAAACGAGAGTAGACTTTAAAAAGTACCCATTTGGCGATACTACTAAGTCCCTTATGAAACCGCTCCGTATTTTTCATTATTTTTCTCATCTTTACCGTAATGTTTTTGTAAAAACCAGGCACATACACCAGTTCATATTGGTCATCTAAATGAAGGCCTTAAATTTATTTGATTAATTACAAAAAGGCGGTATTTTTGCAATCCCCCTGCTAATCGGCTCTTAAGGCTCCGTACCAAGCTAAATGCACATTTTATTTATAAATACTGTTGGCATTTTATTATCGTATCTAAAATGCAAAAAATATTTATGTTATAAAAAAGGACATACTGTAGATCTGAAAACGTGATTTTATTAACATTGCTTGATACAAAAAAATGCCAATGTCAGCTTTAAAAAATCTTATAATAGCGTTAAGGCGATATGTAAAAGTTTTAGCGTCCCTGTTACTCCATATGAGAAAAAACCGTCAGTGCAAGAGGGACGGATTCGTGGAAAAGTAGCAAAAAGTCAGTTTTTTATTAATTTAAAATGTACTAAAGATGCTATCAAAATTTCGTTTAACCAGGTCCTAGAAACCGTTAAAACCCATCTAATAAAATATAATTGCAGTCCATATGTCATTCTAAATTGTCAGACCAAGAGAATTGGTGTCAAAAAGGACCTCATTTCAATAAATATTTGTATCGAGCCGAATTTCTCTAATTGCGTTTCTGTTTTAACAGGTCCCTAGAAAAAGAATCCAAAAATAATGTACTATTTTATCAAAATAATACATTATTTATTGAAGTAGATATGCAAGTTCTTAAAGTGTCGATTTTTTTTCGTAGCGCCTTAATTACATGTATTTTTAAGCTATAAATCTCAATATTCGCGAGAAATTTCATCATACATGAATTTTAAGACATTTGTGGAAGTATTTTAATTAGATGTCCGAATGTAGCTGCATATTTAAGAGTGGTTTCGCAGCCGGATTGTGCGTGCACGGGCAGTTGATTAGAGCAGGATAGACAATTTTATTCAAAAACATAAGCGCGTTGGTGCAAGACGGCTTGATAAGGGCAAGTTTGGCTTGATACCGGGCCTTAAGATAACTGCTTTCAAAAAAACCGGCCAAGTGCGAGTCAGACTCGCGTACCTAGGGTTCCGTATTGTGGATGATAAATTTAATTTTGTCATTTTTTTTCGTGAATCTCTCAACCTCTTTATTTTTCCTGTAATCTTTACGTAAACAAATATTACCATGATTTTTTTCATATTTTTTGGTCCACCAGTTTTGAAGATAAGGGGCTTTTTAAAGATTTCTCGAAACTAGTGCCAGTAAGTATAGTAAAAGTTTATATTTTTAAAATCAACTTTTTAATACCTACAATTTCATATCCATATTGTATTTTTATAAAATATCTTTTTTATTTATTTTACTTCTTTTTTTTTACTTCTCATTAGCGCTGAATTTTTTTTATCCCTATAGTTTTCCTGTAATTGGCCAGTTATGATCTATAATATAATTTTTTTCATATTTTTCGTTTTACCAGTTTCGGAGATAAGGGGAGGGACATGCATATTTTTGGGGTTTTTTAAAGATTTATCGAAACCAGTGTCAGTAAATACAATAAAGGTATATATTTTTACAATCAGCTTTTTAATACCTACAATTTGATATCCATATTGTGTTTTTATAAAAAAAAATGTATTTATTTTACTTCTTTTTTTATATTTCTCAATAGTGTAGCCGATTCTGAAGGCTTTAACTTTAGTTTTAGTACTGTCAAAACTAAATTTTCATCGTTGCAAAATAGTTCATAAGTGTGAAGAACAGAAGCTAAATTACTTTGGAAAAATTTAAGTATTGACAGCACTAAAACTAAAGTTAAAGCCTTCAGAATCGGCTTTAATGCTGATTTTTTTTTTAATCGCTATAGTTTTCCTGTAACTGTCCAGTTATGATCTATAATTGACATTTTTTTCATATTTTTCGGTTTACCAGTTTCGGAGATAAGGGGGGGGGGGACATACATATTTTTGGGGTTTTTAAAGATTTCTCGAAACCAGTCTCAGTAAATATATTAAAAGTATATATTTTTAGAATCAACTTTTTAACACCTACAATTTGATACCCATGTTGTATTTTTAGGCTAATATTTTTTATTTTTCTCACTTTTGTTTTGGAAATATTTTGAACAATTTCAAATTTTTCATATTTTTTTTACACTGTCATATGTGGACAAATTAATGCTATTTTTATGTCAAATTTCATCTTTAACGGTGCTAAAGTTATGAGGCTGTGACATACGGACGGACGGACAACGGAGTCTCACCATAAAGGTTTCTTTTACCTTTTAGGTACTACGGAACCCTAAAAATTACTGAAGTTAGAAACAATTAATGATTTCATGGTCCAAGATTTCATGCATTGACCTCAAATTGACGTAATAAAATATTACACAAATATTTTTTTCGAAAGACCATCGTGATGAGTAAAGTGTCCGAAGACGCAACGATCGTTGTAACAGCCACTTTGCAATGTGCTCTGATAATATGAACTTTATGTCAATGTCGTTTCCGTCGATATTTGTACCGACACACATCGAGTTTCTAATAATTTAGGTCAGGAAAGCGCCTTAAATAGTAATCCTATTCCAGGAGACTCTACATATTTATGATTTACATTCATTTTCAGGCCGGCAATTGTTGCTAAAATATTGATATCAGTATCAATATTTTTGACGTTCCCGCTGCAGTTCTTCGTGGTCATCGACATCTTCAACAAGTACACAGCAAAATACATCAGCGATAAGTACAAGACCACGACCCAAATCGTCGCCAGGAGTCTGGGAGTCTGTCTGTGTGGTAAGATCATATTAAATTAGTAGTTCGCCCCGAACTGTAAACTGGCGGACTGTGAACTGGCGGACTCCTTCTTACAACCCCATATCTCGACAACCCCTTGACTGATTTGGCTCATGTTCAAACGTAAGGATAGGTTACACAGTGCGAGTTGGCATGCGAGCTGACCTAGGCAGTTACTGAGGTGCAGCTACTTGCACCATGTGACTGCATCATACGAGTTACTGTCATTTGCGAGTGGGTCAGTTGCTCGCGTCCGAGTTACTACAACATTTTTTGTTTTTGCACGCCACTCGGTCGTCAAATCGCACAATTTTGCGAAGTAAAGTCTCATAACCGCTTTATATTCTCGGGGATCTTCATCATATAGCTCTTTAAATATTATATGCGTTGCCCCTTTTCTTTGCAGCCAATTCCTGACCCAAATACTTCTTTTCTTCTTTTTTTTTTTGTATAGCACTTTCATTTCTAAGTATTTCAACACAAAGTATTTTCGTAACCGCTTTTATTGTGGTATGTACTGTGATTATTTGTGTATTTTGCGACAACACTGCACAAGACATGATACGTCGGACTATGCGAGTACACTATGCGACGCCGTTTGCATGGTGTGACCGAGCGAGGCGAGTCGAGCTACTGTCAAGCAAGTACACAGTGGCAGTAGCTGTCTACTGTCACTTCAGCTGCTCGCACTGTGTAACCTATCCTTTAGAAATTCTTCTTGTCTCATTTACTTGCCTCTGAGGAGGTGTCAAAGGTGTTATCACAATACTCTTTCACCCTTGTTTCATCTATGATTTTTATGTCTCATACTGCCACGGACCTTACTTTGAGCATAAAGTATTTTAGGGCATGCAGGTTTAATTATATCAGTTTGACAATTTAACAAGTTAGCAAGACAAATTTAACACTAAGTGTACTATTTCGTATGATTGTGTTTGTGTACTACCCACCTGTACTATTACGAGTATACCTAGACCTAAGATCTGAAAACAATATTTTTTTAGACAAAATTCTTGGTGTTATGCCAGAGTCTGCTAGACTACGTTATAATTGTCGTTTATTTCTATGTATGTGTCATCTAGGTATATTTCCATCTATGACGATTTATTTGTTTACCTGAGTTCTGCGAAGCCAAAACCAAAACAGTAAATATAACGTTCAATGGAAATATACCTCATATATTGGCAAAAGAGATGCACTGAAAATAAGTTATAGAAACATACACTGGATGCTAAAATGAACTTCAAGACTGTCACTATCCAAACTCTCCAAAAAACTCCTAGTGTACAAAACGGTACCCAATCAAACCCATCTGGACTTACGTTATTAAGCTCTGGGATCGGCCATCTCATGCAACATAGAGATTCTGCAAAGATTCCAAAATAAAGTACTGCAGAATATTTGTGTTGCCTCTTGTTACACTAAAAATTAAGAAATCCATAAGTACCTCGGAGTACCCATCAGGAAGAGAAGAAATTGAAAATCGTCTTACAAGCTACAAAGACCGCCTTAAAAGGCACATTTGAATCCACTGGCAACAGATAGATCTGTTAAATACAAATAAGGATGTAGTTCGCTTAAAGCGAGCTGATCTTCTTCATTTTGACTAACGGGAGACCAGGAACTTTTATGAAAGTGATGTCACTGGACAGCTCCTTCCCACCTCATGTTGCCCTTAAATCTGATAAAGGCTGAACAAGCTGATGGCAGATAGAAAACGAAGAGAGAAAAAGCATATGTATATATATTGACAACAATCTCAACAACAAAAATAATTAGAAAAGACATAACATAAACATTGTTAGAGTATTACAAGATATAAAAGATCAAATAGAAACAAACATACAAATACAGATACAAATAGAAAAAAGATATAGATACAACAAATGACAATTTTTTTTATTTAGTACTTGACAATAAAGGTGTTTTGAGAGAGAATTTCTTATGTTTGACTCAATTACATTGACTCGGTGAACGAAAATTTACTTTATCTTTGCGTTAAGGAAGCGGATAATTTGATTTCCTATTAATCTTATTACGTGTTTTAATCGTTTATTATTTGTTATTAGTTATCATTCTTGATAAATTAATGCTTATTTGTACAAAATAATTGAAAAAAGTTAATAAACCAGAAAATAGAGGTCTTAGCAGAACAGTTGGTTATGTGTACTGCTGCTATACTGTACTTGATCACGACTGTTGATCTCCTCTTATTTTCTAGTTCATTATCCTTTGTGCCTTTATTCCAAAAACAACAGTTAAAACGGTGGTTGTTTTCGTATTTACTACATCTAGATTTTTTATATTTAAATGACATTGACATTTTAAACTTTCACAGTTGGCATCGGTATTGCTCTTCCAATGTTGGAACAAATCATCAACTTCGTGGGCGCGTTCTTCTACTCCATCCTTGGCCTCCTGATCCCTTCCACGATAGATACCGTAATACGTTGGGATAACCTTGGACGATACAACTGGATCTTTTGGAAGAATGCCACCATCTTCATTATTGGTTTTGGTAGCTTAGTCTCTGGTTGCACTGTCGCCATTATGGATATGATTGAGATTTCAAATCAAAAGATGGAATAGATTAAATAAAACTGCAAATATAGGATTAACTATTAGTAGAAAATGTCATTTTGTTTTCAAATCTAGTTCGTAATCGCTAAACCAGTCTGTTAACTGTTTAAACTAGTCACCTTATAAATTGAAAGTGATAGTTTCTCAGTTTAAGTAAATAATTTTGTTTTTCTGCACTCGTATCGTAATATCCTGCCTGATCTCTAATATAAAAAAATTAAAGCATTGCTTCCTTACCATAAAAATGCTATACTTTAATACCCCTTTTATGCACCAGTTTCATTAACATTTTTTAAAATATAAAGTTTTCCTTTTGCTCCTTCTAGCTTGGCTCCAATTCGACTTGCGTGGTTAAAGAAACGTGTAATTTGACGAAAATAAACAATGTAATAGTACTTCTTTTAAGTTTTAAATTAATACTTTTAAAAATAATTAATTATTCATAAGAAAACAATTGTTTGTATAGTTTGTATTGCACTCTAATAATATTTAAAACAATTGTTATGTATGATAAAGCTAAAAAAAGAGACAAGATAATTAATAAATTAATTATTAGATCAATTTTGTACTGCCAAGTAAAAATACTTTAAAATAAATTTATAATTACTCGTAAAACTTAAATTGAGAAACTTTTAGTTTCAGCAGAGATAATATTATACTAGGTTTCAGTATCCGCATACTACATGAAAACGTTTTCTCAATTTAAGAAACGTGAAGCTGCTCATTATGTAACGGCTTCAAGTTTAATTTCTTAAATGTCCAAATTTCATGTTTTTGCAATGTAAACATTATTAATAAAATATCGGCCCTTAATAATGGTAATGCTTATATAGAATGTAAACTTAATTATGTACTACCTTCAAGGGAGTCATTCTTTACCTTGAGGGAAAAACAAGAAATGCAAAAAAAAATTTTGCCCATATTTTTTTTTTAGATCAAACTTGTATATTTTTGGTAAATCAGACATTAAATTTCAAGAAAACTCAATATTTTAAATTATTAAAAAACGTACAAACCTCAATTGCAGCTGACCAAATGTTGAGTTTTGTTGTAGTTTCATGTCTTATGTACGAATTACTTAGGCACTAGTATCATATTTTAAAAAAAATTTGGGCAAAAAAGCTTTCTTTTTATATTTTATTTATATTCCCCTCTTAGTAAATAATGACCTCCTTTAAGGAAGTACATAATTAAGTTTACACTTTGTACAGCGAAACCGGTTGGGCAGAGTAAATTGTAAATGTAATTTATGAAAAAGTACAAATGTTTTCATCACAACAATACAATATTTTAATTTAAGGCTTTCTAAGCTTTATTGTTTTACTAAAATAAATGTTTTGTATAAATAAATCCCACAATTTGTAAAACTTGTATATTTTAAGTTAGACGTTCCTTCCATATGCAATGTGAATACATTTTGTTATTTATTAATAAGATGCAACGTTTAGATAGTACATAAATAAATCGAAAATATTTATATTTATAACACTTTAAATTATTTTATTAACACTATATTACAATATTTATATATTGTAAGTGATAGTGAATAATATAATGCGAGAAGAAAATATAACAATGCAAGTCTATTCTTACATTGGACGAATAAAATTCATCCATTTGTAAGTTATCAGGATTAGTATTTACACTTAGATACAGTAAAACATAATATGTATAAATATGTACTTTAAAGTAATTTACAGTATATACAAATAATTCTTTGCACATATTATGTTTTGCTGTATTATAAAATATTAATCCTGATACCTTACAAATGGATGAATTAGTCCAATGTAATAGACTTGCATTGTTATATTTTCTCCTCGCATTATATACTTCACTATCACTTACAACATAAAAATATTTTAATAAATATATATAGTATGCCTTAATTAGCTTTTTATTTATAATTACACAATATAACTTGAAATATATACAATAAATAAAAGAAAATTGAAAACTTGAAATATATTTCGGCCCTTAGTGGGCCGTCATCAGTCAAGTATTAAAAAATTACGAGCTTTTGATTATTAAATTTATTATTAAAACAATTAAAAAATTATAACTCGATATATTTCGGCCCTCGGTATGGGGCCGTCATCAGTCGAATCAAATTTATTGTATATATTTCAAGTTATATTGTGTAATTATAAATAAAAAACAAAAATATTGTTATATAATGTTTATACAATAATTGTAAGTATTTATTATATTAGTTTTTGTTTGTAAAGGTGAATGCTCAGCTGCCTTAGTTAATTGTACACTCACATGCTTTTCATGTTAGGTACTGTAAAAACAAATATGAAATTCCTACGATTTGGTAATGTATTTTTTTTTTTACGAAGTCAGTTTGGCTATGGTTGTAGTTTGCGTGACCTCGGGATTGGGTTGCCATCTGTAACATATATACACTAGGACAGGGAGCTCAAAAACCCTGGACTTTCCAGTGTAAAACCGGACAGCCGTCTTTTCTTTTTTTCTTGACAAATAAAATGAAATAAGTATAAATTGTACTAATTTATTAAGTAAAATAGCTTGAAATTTAATACCAACATAATTTAAACAATAAACAGTATATTTCTCTCATTATCAAATAAAAACAGATCTAACTAAGAAACTAAACATGCTTTCTCTTCGTTTTGGTAACAAAATGAACACTTCTTAAAATATTTAAAAATGTATTATTATTTATTTTTATTTAAACTTATTTAAAACCAATAAAAACTAAACATTATTTATAAAAAAAAACACTATCGAGACCGCTGTCCCGGGGTAGGGTGCCCAGAATGCTGGCAACATTACCTCTTTGGATGGCCAGACTAATCCTCGCGCCAGCCCTCCGGTCACCCGTGGATTCGACAAGGCGCAACGAAATTTCCTTGAAAAGTTGTTGCGCTTCCGGACCCCACGGGCCTAAAGTCTCGACACCAAACGGCGCAAATATGTAGCGGCTTGAGAGCATACTATATTTACGCCGTTTGTTGTCCTCTGCAGTTGTCGCTGCGGCGCCAGCCGACCTAAAAATAAATACCTATACCTTCTTAAAATAACTAAACATGAAATTCTGAGGTTTATCGCTTCTAAATAAATCTAAGAACAAAACATTTATAAATTTTCGATCACAGACGCTGAACATCTACTTTTCTGCGAAAATTTGAAACCCGGACAGTATGCAAAGCCCCGCTCCCCGGACACCCTCCAAACTAGGACAAATCCGGGAAAACCTAGACTGATGGCAACCCTACCTCGGGAGCGCTACAAAACTTGCTTATCTGTACACTTCGTAAGATAGAATATATGTATGTACAAAAGTCGTGTCTATACATTGAATATTTTCGCGAAATTTTAAATGAAATGTTTTATTGGTATTCTACTGAGGCCAAAATTATAATTTTACCTGTATATCTGTCTGTCTGTCCGTGTATTCCGTTTTAAGGCACCTAGCTTCTTCCCATAGCGTCATGCGAAAATAATTCTATTGATAAAGTTATTTGTCTTAATCGGTATGTTTAAAAGTTATAAAAAAAATACATATTGTTATGTAATAGTAGATTATGCACTAAGGGAATAAACCAGTGTCTTACGTCACGGGCGGCATATTGAACCCTGAGCGTAACGAGGGCCTCTATAGAGTCCTGAGTAAAGCGAGGGGTTCAAGCTGCCCAAGAGAAAGACAGGCTTTATAAAGAAATTTTACTTAATAAAGAAATTTTGATTTGATTTGATTTTGAATTCCAGAGGAGCATACTCTGCTTTTCACACCTTCTGCGAGACAATAAAAAGCATGACATTTTTTATCAACATTAATAATTCAATAAAATTCACTGACAATCACAGCACCAAACACCGTCTTTTGTTTCACATTCTTTGTAAACGCTTTTTTTCTTTTTGTTGAATTCTGCTTATGGTGGCCAGTTCGATTTTCGAACAAACCTCTTTACAATCCTATATGGGCATTTGTTTTCCACGAGTTTCCACACGAATTTGACGTTCCAAATTTAAATCACTTTAATCCCTAGGGATTTTCATATAACTTTATATCCCTTGAGATATAATGCGTTACTTTACGTTGAGGTTGCATGATATGTAATTAGACATTGTCGAGCAGGTGGTGTGAAAACTTAATTTAAGGAAATTATTCTCGCGCATATGAAACAGCATGAAAATATTGTTCTAAGTCAAGCTGTTTTTAGACTAAAATGAAGTAAAATTGGTTATTTCTTTGAAACCACTAATGGTATTTGTATGATTCTTGCACTAACATACAAGGAAAATATAGCTTGGAAAAATTATTTATGGAACTTTTTTTCCCATCCATCGCGTCCATGTGAAAAGTATTATTTTCCGCAACCGATTTGAATGCGGTTTTTTTTATTATCATTGCAGTGACCCTAGTTGACATATATGCTACAAGGGGTGTTGATAAAACAACGGCGAAACCGAATACGGGGCAAAGATGCAATAACCGCGAGCGGAGCCGCAGGCAAAAGGCTGGTCTGTAAAAAGTGTAACCGAATAACTTTTTTATTTGAAGATAAATAGTAAAAACATAATCTGCGAAATAAAGATAAGTATTTTAACATTTTGGTGATGTTATACTACGGTAAGGGCTTATCTTTACTTTTGAAATCTTTGATGTGGAGAAACAGGGACGCTGAAACCTCAGAACATTTAATAGATTTATTTTCTAAGCTTTATTGTTTGATTTAAATGTTCTGAGGCTGAAACATTTACAAATCGCCTTAAATAAAGAAACTCAAAAACATAATCACTTGAATGAACGCTTAACACAAAATTGTTGTGTGTAGTCATGTAATAAACAAAACTTATTTTCTTGTTTTCTTTTCATGCTAAGTTAGTTGTGTACGTTTCCACCCTCTATCAGTTGTGTGTACCTACACCTACACGTACCTACACTTAGGCAGGGATATATTTTAAGCCAAAAATACTCTCAATTCATTGAAACTGAACGATTCATTTAATTAGTCCAGCAGGTAATGATGCCAAATGCGCCACATTGCGCTACACAGTGGCGTGCACAGAACTTTTTGCTGGAAAAGCAAGGTCAAGAATAACAATAAAAAAAAATATGAAAAAATTTAAATATCAATTTGAAAAAAAATTGTATGACGCCAGGGTAGACAATGTCTACCATAGAGTGAAAAGTTCCAATACAAACTTTTTTTTCAAAGTGATAAATATTTAAATTTTTTCATTTTTTTTTATTGTTATTCTTGACCAATGGCTTGCTTTTCCAGCAAAAAGTTCTGCGCACGCCACTGCGGCGGCCACACACAAATGCCCAATATTCTCATAATGGTTTCATACTCATAGCGTGGGTATGGTAGATAGTTATTTAAAAGCCTAGTTTCTGGGACAGAAGGCACATACTTCTCCAGGGCAGAACCGCGTGCAAAAGGGTAGTATTATATATGATTATTTATTACTTATCTTACTTGGAGACCCCCTCGAAGAAATTCGGGGGAGAGTAAGAGGACAGCTCACAGGCAAAAAATCAGAAGGCCCACCATGCCTGGGACAAATGGATGGCGGTATATCCATCCCTAATAGCCGGGCCTTATATGGAACAGACTGGTGACGGGCAGCGGCGTCACTGGTGCGAGGGTTCCGGCACCGCGCTCACCAACCCCCCTGCCCAGCGAGTGTAAGTATGGGCAATTCTTCCAGGATGACCGCCGGGAGTGGCAAAGTACTGAAAAGGCTTATGTCCAGCAGTGGACGAACTAGGCTGATGGATGGATGGATATCTTATTACGGTCATCAAATAAATTCAAATTCAAATAGTTTATTTTATAAATTAGGTACACATAATACGTATATACTTTTCACGAGTCAAATTTAATCTTATAAAAATATATTTAATAAAATTATAAATGACATAAATTTATCGTAATCTTGATAAAAACACTTGTACTGTTTCACAATATCACTTTATATTACTCCAACCGGTTTCGCCTTACGGCATTATCAAGGAACACTGTTAAGGCGCTCTTATCCCAAAATCAGTAATTTCAAAGTCAAATAGAACTTTCAAATATCGTCTAAAACTTATAAAAAAATACGCAATATAGTTTAAACCTTTATCTAGGTCTTCCACGCATGTGTTACACGATCAGATTAACTTTGCTTGATAGAAATAATTCACGAACACAGCATGTAATAAGACCTTTCAAATCATGCCATTTCCGTAATTCCAATCTTTTATTAACGAAACATATCTGGTAATATTGCTCTTTAAATTTTCTAGGTCGACCACGTAAGTGGGTTTTAATAAACATATCCCTTATTTTTAAACAATTTAAAAACCGATAAAAACAACGAAAAAGTACAAAAGTGTGGTTATTTTCTTACACGTAAAGAAAAAGACAGAGAGTCACTCTTCTGGGATAAGAGCGCCTTAAATATAATAAACAATAAACATTTAAGTACATCATTATCGCATTTTTTCAAGTGAATCTAATTGTATTTATCGTTTTTCTGGCATCCTGCGGTTGAACAGGTCACAGAACAATAAATTTATGTGGTCTGGGTATTCATTAGTAGGTAAGATAAAGTTGTTTTGATGCGGGCAAAAGCTAGTATAAAATAAACCAGACAGCATGTCGTTCTCGGAGCGAGATGATAGGTGTGCTGTTGGGGCGGGCGATTCACTATATTAGTAGTTATTTTTTTTTATGACAGCCCAGAGAACGTTATTAGTGCGAAACATTACAAAAAAATTGTAGTGGAAAGTAAAGGGCGTAATATTTATTTATAATTGTATTATTTTTTGTAGTGCCTACACTTTTTTCATTGTTTATTCTATACATTTTAAGTGTGTATACAACGTGTAACAGAAAGGTGTAACCATATTTGAAAAGCTTGTTCAGTAAATGATATAGAACAACTTTTACTATGGAACAGACCCTGCATCTCGAAAAAAAAATTAACTGTTCCATAGAAAAGTGCAATGGCCGCTCGGCCGAAATGTATGAAAGGGTAGTTTTTTTTTTATTTCAGGGTTGGCTCCATAGTAAAAGTTGTTCTATACCATTGACTGAATAAGCTCTTCAAATATGGTTACACCTTTCTGTTACACGTTGTAAAATAGAGGCGCCAAATAGAAACGCTCTGTGTTCAACAGAATCAGATTCAAGCTGTGTGGCGTGGCGTTTTCTAGGGTTCCGTACCCAAAGGGTAATCAACGGGACCCTATTACTAAGACTCCACTGTCGATCTGTCTGTTCGTCTGTCACCAGGTTGTATCTCATGAACCGTGATAGTTAGACAGTTAAATTTTTCACAGATGATGTATTTCTATTGCCGCTACAGCAACAAATACAAAAAACAAAATAAAATAAATATTTAAAGGTGCTGCCATACAACAGACATGTATTTTTTGCCGTTTTTATAGATGGAGGGTTCGTACGGAACCCTTCGTGCGCGAGTCCGACTCGCATTCGGCCGGTTTTTACACTATCATCTCGTCCCGACAACAACGCCGGACTATCTGTCTGGTGAGGCTTTTAGAGAAACGCCCGCGCCATTTTGTACCTTGTTCGTTGAACCTTTACAACATTGCTGCTAAAGGATTAGAAGTTAGCTTGTTCACTGAAGTCCGTTGCTTGGAACTTGATTATTTAGAAATAATAGTTGAGTAATAATAACTAGGATTAATAGATGGTCTTTTTGGTATAAAAAAAAATGCATTTAGAATCCCTAATATTACATGGAAATCAGAAAATTGGTTGCGTAATTTACATATATAAATGAACTGAAATTATATTATCTGCGGGTCTACCGCGTAATTCTGATTTTCATCAACATCAACTTGAGATTGAAATTTGACGTGCGTGCAGAAGAGATGGCATGTTAGGCGGGCGTCGTCGCACGCACGACAAATTTCAATCTCAAGTTGATGTTAATGAAAATTAGAATTACGTGGTAGACCCGCTGTTTGGTAACTTATACATGGCCAACGAAAACAAGAATTTCTTTGCCCGACACGATCGATGAAATCTAGCCAAGTTGCCGCTTTATTTTACCATTAAAAACATTTCAAGAAATCTCGATAAAAAATTACTATCACATTCATGACAGGAGCGAGGTATATTCCCCCAATCAGAATATCTTGTGAGTCTTATGTATGACACAATGTAAAATAGTAGTGTAATGTCCCCACTGGGTTTCTTGCCGCTCCTCTTAATATATAAGCTGAATCGAATTATTATTATGTAAGTTCAAATCTGAATCCCAGCATCAAGCCTTAAAATATTTTTCATCAAAAACTGCTCTGAAAACAAGTTGTATTTAATTCGATATGCGGGAGGTAAATGCGATTTACAAACCTATAATAGTGAGGTAAGTAAATTTGAAAATTGGACGAGGCTCCTTTCTTTGTTTTTTGGGACAATACGTAAAAGTGTTCCGTGGACAAGACCTCATATTTGAGGCAAGACCCCGGCAAGACGGTTAAAAGTGACACATTAAATTGGTTTTCTTTTTAAAACGATCGCACTGGCCAGCAAGAATATTGCAAGAAAAAAAACAGAAAAATTGCGCCACGCATGACGCAAATCTTGTTGAAAATGTTGTTGGGAGCACCCTCGCTCGTTCGGGTGTAACTGGTAACTTACCTTCCTTGTAAAACAATGTACTATTAAATTGTGCATTTCAATTTATTACTTACGAATTTCGGCACAGTTACATGGTAATCAAACCTAGCTTATGTATTTCGCATGTATAAAATTCCTTTTGGCAATTTTTCTGAGTTTTCTTTTTTTTTTCTTTTTGACAGATGTCTGTCAGGGATCCTTCTGTTTGTTTCTGGTGGTCACCCAATTTTCATGGCGTCCCCTTCAGCCAAAATATACGTTTTGGTGCATGGGAGTGGGACGGTGTACATGTATGGTTGTATGTGTGCGCGGGCGGATCCTTTTCGAACTATAATAGTTGTTTAATTTATTGACATCAGAAAAATATTTACGTGGTATTCCTACGTCTAAAAAAAAAGTTTATTATTTCATTATTTATAACGTTGCAAGTAATGAATGGAAGCGGCGGCGGTAGCTCAGTCGGTTGGAAACCGGACTCTCAATCTTGAGAACCAGGTTCGAATCCTACCGGCCAAGCTTGCACCAATGAGTTTTTCGTTATTTTGCGCATTGTAATGCTAGTATATCAGGCAGAAGCAAAAATAACAGTGGACAAGTATGATGGAAGAATTCACCGGTCTGGGTAGGAACCTCGGTGGCGCAATTGGTAGCGCGCTTGTCTTGATAACAAGAGGTCGCAGGTTCGAATCCTGGCCCGGGGAATTTTTTCAAATTCTTGTCTTTGGGTTTGTTTCTGATTGATCTTTTCTAGTTTGTAATGCACTCTAATAATACATTATAATTGTCAAAGCACAGTGACATTTGGCGCCATCTGCAAAAATGGCAGCCAATTCAAATTATGACATTACTTTTGCGCCACCTTGTATTTACAATGCACGCATTTGTGCCGGAAGTGCAATGATGGGGCCGCCTCGAAAAAATTCAGGGCAAAAACTAAAAAAGTTCGTTTTTTATTTTTATAAAATCTGAAATGTAGATATTGTTAAAATCTATTTAATAAAATATGTTTTATATTCCATGATTCCTAATCGTCAAACGAGGAAAAAAGGTGTGATTTATACTTTAATATTTTTTATAAATGAAAATTTATCTAAACATGTTTTCCAAAAACAAAACCTTAGACTAAATAGTTAAAGCCTGACCAGGAAAATATAATAAAAAACCTGCTCACACAGCACACACGAAAAAAGAACACCACACTTTGACAGCAATCGACATAATCACGTTTTAAAGTTGAGGTTGCCAGTAGAAAAAATTAGTTAAAAAATTAATTCCGCAATATGGCGAGGTTTTTTATTTTCTTTGTCAGCTTTAAAATGCATTAAGCTAGAAATTTATTACAATATTATGTGTATCTCATGAAATACCATAGTGATACCATAAAGATTCTTTATTCATTTTTTTTGTCTTTTAGTCGTTTTTTCCATATATTCAAATTTGTAGAGAAATATTGAACATTAACAAATACCACAAAATAACCACTAAGTGGTTAATTAACTTAGTTAGTGGTTATTTTGTGCAAATACTAAGGTCAACAAATACTAAGGTCAACAAATACTAAGAAAAAATATCAGATGCTTCCTGGAACTTCTCTAAACACGTTTCAATGATGATCTCATATCATATCGTATAGTAATTAAATATAAACGGTCCAGTAAGAGTCAGACTCGCGTACCTAGGGTTCCGTATCGGGGATGAAAAATTTAATTTTTTCATTTTGTTTTCGTGAATTTCTCAACCACTATATTTTTTTTGTAATCTTTACGTAAACATATATTACCATGATTTTTTTCCTTATTTTTCGGTCCCCCAGTTTTGGAGATAAAGGGGGTAGACATTAATTTGTTTGTAGTTTTTCAAGGATTTCTCGAAATAGATGCAAGTGAATATAGCCAAACTATATATTTTAAAATCAACTCTTTAATACCTACAATTTCATACCCATATTGCATTTATATTAAAAAGCATGTTTATTTATTTTATATTTTTTGTATATTTCTCATTTGGGTTCAATTTTTTTTTAATCGCTGTACTTTTCCTGTAATTGGCCAGTTATGACCTATAATCGACATTTCTTTTTATGACATATATATATGTATGTACGTTGCTTGTGATTTTTCAAAGATTTCTCGAAATCAGTGTCAGTAAATACAGTTTTTCTTACAATTACAATCAACTCTTTAATATCTACAATTTGATACCCATGTTGTAATTTAAGAATTTTTCATTTTTTTTCTCGCTTTTGTATTGGAAATATTTCCAACAATTTCAAAGTTTTCAATTTCTTTTTCGCCATGTTGTGTGGGAAAATGCATGCAACTTTTGATCCAAATTTCAAGTCTTAATCATTAACGGTGCTAAAGTTATGAGATACGAACGGACGGACAACGGAGTCTCACACCATAAGGGTTCCCTTTGTAGCTTTTAGGTACTACGGAACCCTAAAAAGTTGTTGTACATGCGGCTAGACGCAACGGTTCACCTTCTCGGACGATTGTCGTCTTTACGCACTTGTTATAAGAGCTTAGTATACCGTGGAGCCGGGTTGGAGACTACACTATAAGATGAATATGTACCATAATCTTGTTTTTACTTTCATTCCATAACTACTTGGGCTTTTTTGTCTTTAATTTATGTTGAACAAAATTTAAGCATGATTGTTTTTTTGCCCGCTTCCCGAACGAAGCGGACATGGCTATTGGTTTTTTTTTTACCACCTAACAAATGAAATGAAATGAAATATATTTATTTTAATGTAATGTAAGTATATCAGAAACTCTTTTTACAGGTCGGTTTTAATGTAATATAATTAAATAATCTATGTCTACAGTTTTATGTAATAAATAATAATATGGGGAACTACACAAGGAAATAATAAAGGTTAGGTTTACTTAAATTTAATAAGGAATAAATAATATTATAAATATATTCAATACATGTAATAAATATATGCCTAACTCCGCCTACTTGATTAGTCTTCCTAAGAAGAAGGGCAAGAAACTTAGCAATATCATGCCTTTTTTTTTTCATAATATTAGTTACAAAAAAATAAATGTAAAAAGTAAGCCTATACTTGAATTGAATAAAGAGATAAAAATACAAGACAAGAGAAAATTAAAGAAAAATATTTAAGAAAAATATATAATACCTTTGTCTACTTGTCCCATATGGTCCACCTGCTTTTGCAGTAATTTCATCTATTAATTCTAGAGGAATCATGACACAAGTTAGGAAATTATACTAACTACTATCATGACAAAGATCACTATCATAACCCCATGCTTTATTATTGTCTAAGTCAGCGTTTTTTAAAGCCAATAACCATCGCCAAATTAGCAGCTCGATATTTGTCACTACAAATATCAACGGAAACGACATTAAAATATCGTTCATATCAGCGCGCAATGCATAGTGGCTGTTACGACGCTCGCTGCGTCCTTGAAAGAGCGAAATAGGGAAAAATTATACTTTTCACTTGGACGTGATTACTCGATTGAATAATCTTAAGTTATGTTTATAGCTATAAAGTTTATCTATTTATCAAAGCATAGATGAATTCAATCGGCCAAACCACTCAGGAGCAGTAGGGAATTTGAGGTCAAAAAACACCATTCAGTAAAAAAAAATTCACGTAGAAGTTTTGGTGGTATGAAAAAGTAAACTGTTGCATATGTTGTCTAAGAGTTGATTATTCATAATACATTTTTTCATTATTTTTGGTTTGGCCATAAACGAGGAGTAGGCTTTAGAAAGTACCCATTTGGCAATAGTAAGGGCCTTAACCTGTGGTCCGCGCATATTTATGAGGGTCCGCAGCCTAATCTATGGACCATTTAACAGTCATAAATAAATGCCACCGAAAGTTTTTTGCCACCAAAAAACCTTCTCATTAACGTATTTTATATGAAAAAGTGTTTTTTTTTTTGCAATTTGTAGAATTAAAATAAATGGTCCAAAATTTATTCCTACTTTTTTATTAAGGAGGTCCTTAAACTGTGCTTGATTTCCTAAGGGGTCCGTGGACAAAAAAGGTTAAGCAACGCTGGTCTAAGTAATCATTTAGTTTATAATATGCCTTCTTCAATAGGGCCTGCATAATAAAAAGTTTAAACTTATTTTCTGACAAATTGAAGACCCCCTTTGGAAGTTTGTTGTAAAATCTTATACCATGTCCTACGAAAGAGGTACCCACCTTGGCGAGTCTGATTTTTGGAAAAGCCAGTTTATGCTTATTTCTTTCTGGTTTCCTTACAGTGTTGCTCACCAAGCCTTGGTAAAGACTCAAATTTATTTCTGACATATTTAAGAACTTGGTAAATAACTACTTAAATAACTTAAATGATATTTTTATTACATTTTTGATTTGGAACCGGAAGAAACAAAAGTTCCGTACTTGGTCCGTACGGTATCTCATCGAGCAAACTCTTTATAAATTTGAAGATTTTGCATCATCCCTTTTAAAATGAAAGGTGTATTAGTAATTTTTGAATTTGACTGCTATGTATTATTACTAGTAGAAGTTGGGATTAATTAATTTTTCCTTTTTTTGATAATTATTTACAATTTTTTTTTTCTTTTTTTTTTATTATTATCTGTGTATTATGGTAAAGTGACGTGTACTAATAGTTACGAAAATAAATTATTATTAATACTTGCGATTCTCGGCACTTGGTGAAACATCATCATAATCTTGATAAAAACACTTGTACTGTTTCACAATATCACTTTTTATTACTCCAACCCGTTTCACCTTACGGCATTATCAAGGAACACTGTTAAATATAATAAACAAACAATAAAGAAATGTGTAGTGGTTGTTTACATTGCAGATGGTGAATAATAATAACTGAGTATAATAATAACTGAGTTTTCACCATCTGCAATTTAAACAACCACTACACATTTCTTTATTGTTTATTTATTATATTTAACAGTGTTGCTTGATAATGCCGTAAGGCGAAACCGGTTGGAGTAATAAAAAGTGATATTGTGAAACAGTACAAGTGTTTTTATCATGGAGTACTAGTGGAGAGCGTATGCGGGGGTAACGCGACTCGCCAAACAGCCGCTTCCCAAAGCGTTTAGGCGCTTGAAGCGAAGCCATTGGTTTTAGTCAGAGTTTGGCTGTGTCCGTGAAAACATAGCGTGTTTCTGTAGAAAAAATCCGAAATTTACAGTAAATATGCCTACTTGTGCAATAAAATGGTGTGGAAAGAATACTTCTACTTCAAGTACCACAAAAGATGGAGTAACGTTTCATAAGTAAGTGTTTTCGTATACTTTTAATCTTCAAAATATAACAATTAAATATTTCAATTGAACTTGCGCTTTGCGTTGATGTCTTCACGTCCTCTCTTTCTGTCGCACGGTGAAATGCACAACAGTTGTCTCGTTTTTTTTCGATAGTGCTGTCCTACTACGTGTTTAATAATTTATCGAACAATGTATTGTTGCTTACATACATTGTATGCATGTAAGTATATGTAATGTATGTAAGGTAAGTACTTAATGTAGGGATATTTTTATACGCGTTTGTTTAGCGTCAGAAGTGCCTATGTTTATCAGTAGTGTCTGTCAGTGCATCTGATACCATTTTTAGGGTTCCATACCCAAAGGGTGCCTAACGGGACCCTATTACTAACACTCCGCTGTCCGTCCATCCGTCCGTCCGTCTGTCTTGAGGCTGTATCTCATGAACCGTGATAGCTAGACAGTTGAAATCACACAGATGATGTGTTCCTGTTGCCGCTATAACAACAAATACTAATAATTACAAATATTTAGTTATGAAGGTAGTTATTATTACTAACTTAATTAGACTCTTTAGATGTATGGAGTTTAAAAGATTGTAAGTGTCAAGTTAAGTTGGTCATTCACATTCACAAGACTTTATCTTCGAAATATAATTCCGATTATTTCATAAAGATTGTGTTGAAATCTTTCTTGGGATACGATCTGTTCTCAGACATAAATTTTCACCAATTTGATACAGAATCCACAAATCACTTGATTGACTTAGCTTCATGTGTAATAAAAAAATATGTGGATGCCCGGCTAACCTTCATTACAAAAAATAATCAAAACCCGAAGGATTATATAAGAAAAATATACTCCAAATTAATTCATTTCAAAAATCAGTGAGTAGCTACTTTGTCAAATAAATAATTTTGTTTTATTTATTACCCAACAATACTTTCATTGGTATATCTTTGACAAACTCGAAAATTCCAAATTAATTTTTTCGATTTTATCGATATCGATAATTTTTCGTTTCACTTGTATGACATCCCTACACAAATTACGCATCAAATTTTTACCTTGAGCTGTCCAATCACAGCTCGCTAAGCTGTCACGTCCCCCGCCGTATATTGGTGACTTGTGTTTTGAAGGAGAATGTGTCTCTACGCTCTCCACTGGCTTGTTGCTTCATGGTTTTTATCAAGATTACGAAAATAAATGTCTTATGTCTTATGTCTTGGTGAGTTCAAGGCCACAAGTCGAAGGCTGCGCAGGGCTCAGTCTGGACATCTAATTTCATTACATGACAATGTTATATTCAAAGTATAAATAAGTATATAGTAATTATAAGAAATAAAACATTTATATACTTATATACTTAACTAGACTGACGAATGTGGACGATGCGAAAGAGGTGTGTCAGGATCGTAGCAGATGGCAATCTGTAGTATCTGCCTACCCCTCTGGGAGATAGGCGTGAGTATATGTATGTATGTATGTAAAGTAAAGTCTGAGAATTCTTTTGCGGTTAATTTATTTTTCATAATAATAAAAATCTGAACTTTTTCACTGATATTTACTTTCCCTCCAGGTACACTAAGGGTGTAAAGGTACCTGCTTTTGGTCCGCAAAATACATTTTTGGGTTATCAAAAAAATCGAAATCCTAATGTGACTTTGATTGATAGAGCCAAATTCATATGGGGTGCTCGGTAAGTAGTCAAAACTACGGTTCACCATGACCATTCTTTTTTATAAATTCTAATTTATTAGAGCCACACCGAGACACATTTTGTGTTTTTCACAGTAAGGGTCGTTGTACCTTGATACATGAGCACTTAACGGGACACCTGACGCTAGAACATCAACAACACCAGGTTTTCAAGGGTTCACTGGAAGAAACTAGGTCTCTCCTCATATTGAAGGAAATATATTTGATTCATCGATCTAGGGATTCCACCAATAAACAATGTATTAAGATTTATACTTTTGTCAAAAGAAAAATGTTTTCCGCACTCTTTTTTTTGGTTTTCAAACGTTCGTTTCAAAAACGCGGCTAAGAGACCAACTTGTTTTTTTTTTGTACATAAAATAGGCAATAGAAATATGAAGGGATGTTACCTAAATCCAGTATTTTTTTCCCTACAAAATATTTCAGTATTAGCTAAAAACACACCAATTTGTTGTTTCGCTGCGTGATCACTAGTATTACGCGTCCAAGAACAAGAGGCCAAAGAGCCAACATATCGCCTCTATGAAAAGCCAATAAGGTCTTTGCCATTAGACTTATTGTGCTGGACGGGTAATAAAAAAAGTTGCTAGGGTATGCCATCCTCTTAACTTCTGGAGATTAAATTTGGCTATATCAATCAACGTCATCTTGTATAGCTGGACTTTGTACAATGTATTGCCTTATGTACAAATTAATGTATGTATGTAAAAGTTATATTGTAAATGCTTATTATTAAATATCTTTGAATCGGTTGCCAACTGGGTGCCTATCATCATAATATATACAGATCTAATCTAAGGATATGTTCGCACTTAAAGTGACGTCACAGTTCGTAAATAGTTCAATACCCACTAAAGGCAATTTTGAATGTTCAGTTTTTATCTATGTTTTTGATGATACGCACCTAGTTGGTAACCGATTTAAAGATACATAATTAGCCCGCTGCTCATTGATTGAGAGAACTCGTCCACTTTGTACGACGGCGAATCCTGCGCATGACAGATTTTCAATTCAGAACATCATTGATTGAGGTTGATGGAGGTTATTTTTTTTATTTGGACAGTTGTTTTTTTGTACCGCAGATGCAAAATCTTATCAATTTGGCCGCATGAAATTAAATAAATTTGTGTTTCTTCACTTAATTTCGTAAATAAATATAATTTGTTGACGTCTTCGTCGTTTATTGTTGATTTATATACATATACGGGGTGCTTGGAAATTCGACCTATTCCTTGAAAGAAGTTATACTAGAGATCATTTCCAACAAATAATGCCTATCAACTAGGGATCGAAAATAATAATTTTTTTTCAAATAAAACACGTCGATGTTGCGAAAATTACAAAGTAAACAACGTCTTCTTTCCACTTAAGACCTTGAGATTATGGGAATTCAGGGAATGTATTTTTTATAAATAATCCCTCATTTATCATTAATCAGAAAAATAACAAATAAATGTAAATTATTTGTTTTTGGTTACCAGTCCGAAAGTTTGAAAAATATCTTAAAAGCCTCCGTAACTCGGAGACCATCCATTTTCGACCAATAGTTTATAGGGCACAATTTGTTGGAAATTAATCTCAATTATTAAATCCTTTCAAGGAATAGGTCGAATTTCCAAGCAACCTGTATAATACTTAAAAAAATTACTTAAATGAAAAAATAAATAATAGAAAATTATGTCAAATATATTTCGGGCAGTATCCTGAGCCCAGCATCAGTCACAAAATAATTTAATGATTAATTTTATAATAATTAAGTTTTTTTAGACCAAAAACACAAACTGGGCATTCAATTGTAATAAATAAAACTTTCTGTAGGCGCCTGCGCCGCTGCAGACAACACAAAAATCTATCTCTGAAAAACATTAATAAAGGCATTAATAAAACTGGAAAAACAAGTTTATTTTGAACAAGTAACGAACTGCAAAAAATTGTGAAAGCAGTCGCCCGCCACAGAAGAAATAAAATTGCTTCGCGATACAAAAATAAACCAAATACTCGTTTTTAAAATTGATCCGCAAAATTAGTCTCAAGCGGACATTCTTGGCTGTCAGACGTGCGTAATTATCGTTTGAAATCCATTCACATTGACGGTTTGCGATAGCTTCCCTTAAGGCCCTACAGCTAATCTAGTGCCAAAATACCTCTTAAACCAGTCACGCACAAGTATTATGTATTTATAGAACGTCTCGCAAAGATTATCACCATTGCATACTGCGGCGTCACAGACAAAACAGATCATGTGTGAATACAAATATATTAAATTAAAATTCAGAAAGTAAAGGAAAACAAATTTACATCTGCGTGGTTTCTTTCGAGTGAGTGGTTTTGTGTAAACAAGGAATATGACAAACAGTTACAATATGAAGGAGTTTAGCTCAACGTGAGTATTATATTACTTATATATCATCGTTTTTTTTTTTATTATAAAGGGCTAGAAGATGTACTATTCCAAGTCTTTGGTTTTAAACAAATTGTCTACGGGTAGGAAGTAAATGAACCGTTCAGCAAAGAAAATTCATTAATTTTACATTGTAGCCGATTCTGAAGGCTTTAACTTTAGTTTTAGTGCTGTCAAAACTAAATTTTCATTGTTGCAAAATAGTTCATAAGTGTGAAGAACAGAAGCTAAATTACTTTGGAAAAATTTAAGTCTAAATAAAACTAAAGTTAAAGCCTTCAGAATCGGCTTTACTACCTGCCTATTCTTTATAATATTAAATACATTATCATGATTTGAATAATGTTAAGCACATTACTATGCCAATTAATGTTAATCGCAAGTTTCGGTATATCAACGAAGACGCATCGAGCGAGCAAGCGAAGCGATGTTTTTGATTTTATTTATTTACAAACATAACCTGTGTTAACATAATTCAATCTATGAATAGAATATATATAAAACATCACGCCTGTAACGTGCATGGAACTAAGCAGAGCTGACTCAACGAATGTTTGACAATAAATCTATTTAGAACTCCCGTGGGCGCACAATGATCCCCGCAAATATGTGACTGTGCCAAATAAGCCAACTGCTGACAAACGGTAATATTGCTAAATGGAACATCTTAGTAGGGTTCCTTCGTGAAGACTGAAATGAAAAACATTCTACACCATAACTTAGAGCGATAACTTTGATATAAGATATTGCTTTGATGTACGGCATATGTAGCACATAATCCAGTGTCAATATATTTCCTCTAAACAGAGTACTGGCAGATGATTGATTGAATCGGTAGAAGTAACATGAATCGTCGAGGTGGTGTCAGAGGAGTTCAAAGTGTGAACTGTGAAATGCAAGTCACTGTCCACATTCGGTACACCCACGTTTCAACGACGACGATTATTACGTCCCAACGTGATTACACGCTTTTTAGGGTATGCAATGGAGCCCATGCATGCAACGATATTGGAGTCCTGAAATATATATATATATTAGGGCCAGTGGCGTGCAAAGAACTTTTATCCGGAAAATCAATCAGAAGGTCAAGCTTCACAATAAAAAAAAAAGAAATTTAAATATCACTTTGAAAAAAGAAAATCAGTGCCTACCCTAGAGTGAACAAACCAAATTTTTATTTTCAATGTGTTGTTTAAATTTTTTCATATTTTCTTATTGTCAAACTTGATCTTCTGGTTTTTTTTTCCGCAAAAAACTAATTAGGGCTCAGGAACATCGTTGCATGCAGGTTTTCTCACGATTTCTTCCTTCACTGTTGCTTACTTATATGTAACTTTAATATTATCACAGATAATATAAGATATTATTAAAACTCACGTGAGCTGACATATTAAATTATTATTTATTACATGCGGCTTGAATACTCACGTGTGATTGTTGTTGACTATATGCCAACCGTTTCACCGATACAATTTCGGCATTATCAAGGCGAGTGTCGTTCTCAGGACGACGACGCGGCGTTCACCGTCGTTGTTAAATATTTATTATTAATATGTGGAAATGTAAACAACCTCCAAAAAACGAAGATATCTCAAAATAGTTTGGGAAATTTATATTTTTATTTGTGGTTAGTATTTAGTTTACAAACAAATGGTTACAGTGGCGTCTACAAAACTGCATTCCTACAACGAAACACTATCGTTCTACGGAAAACTAGTAATCCGAGAATCGTGTGATTAAAATTTTGTAGCAAAACATAACATAACATAAATACGCTTTATTGTGCACCAAAAGAAAAACAACAAAAAGGACAATACAAAGTTGGAAAAAAACAAAAATATAGGCAACAATGGGCGGTCTTATCGCTTATAGCGAGTTCTTCCAGACAACCTTTGGGTGGAAAATATTTTGGATGTACGTGAAGGCATAGGCGGTGTACCTATTATAATCAAAAATACTTAAACAATGGTCTAAACATATGTATATATTAACTCAATACGTAAACTAGACACAATAGTAGTTTATGCTACTAGGGCGAAAAGGAATAAATTACGAGGACTATTTAAAACACGGGCGTAGCGAGTGTTTTAAACGTAACCGAGTAATTTATTGCTTTTACGCCCGTGTATCATACTACGTTTTTCAATGCATAGTGTGAGGAAATGAAAACAAATATAATCTTGTGAACTTTCAATTATGATTGGCTCAAAAGGATTGTATCCAGAGCCGTTAAACAGTGGAAAAAAAAGTATAACATCTATGGTACACAAGAAAGGCTGCAGGTTAGCCAACCATTGCAAACAAATTAAAAAAATATATATAATAAAGCCCTAGGGCAAAATAATCGACTTTCTGTTCGGTTTTGATGCATAAAAAGTGGGCCTTTACGAGCACATGCATTGAAAAATAAATAAATATTACATTCAATTAAATACAAAATATAAAAACATATTGGCACGATATCGGTACCTATGTACATTACAGAAATAAAGTATTACTTCTAATTATCATATCATAATATAATAGTAGTTTATGCTACAAGGGCGAAAAGCTACGCTCGTGTTTTAAACGTAACCGAGTAATTTATTGCTTTTACGCCCGTGTATATACGTTTTTCAATGCATAGTGTGAGGAAATGAAAACAAATATGATCTTGTGAACTTTAAATTACGATTGGCTCAAAAGGATTGTATCCAGAGCCGTTAAACAGTGGAAAAAAAAATTATAACATCTATGATACACAGGAAAGGCTGCAAGTTCAATCCAATTCAATTCAATTTTCAATTCAAAAAACGTTTATTCAGGATAAAAAAACATTACAGAAATAGCAATTTCAAATGCACCGCCAAACTGCAAGGCAGTTTATTGGCCAACCATTGCAAATAAATTTAAAAAAATAATAATGATAAAGCCCTAGGGCAAAATAATCGACTTTCTGTTCGGTTTTGATGCATAAAAAGTGGGCCTTTACGAGCACATGCATTGAAAATATACAAATACTATGCACATAAATTCCGAAAAACTCATTTTGGGCATGCTTGAACGGCAGTATTATCAATCAGTGTATAATATAAGTCAATAAAATACCATTCCATTCAGCAGCCATATAAATGCTTTAGGTGTTTGTGACGTCCTGATGGCTTTGACCTCGATGAAACTTTACACATCTTTATATATGTTTCCCTTCCCCCCCAAACCACAATCAGACCCATCTCTCATCAAGAGGTGCAAGATGGCGACATATTCAAAAAGCAGCGTACATGTGAATGTTTCCAGTGTAGTAGATAAAAATTATACAACTTGCTTACTTTGCGTACAAACGAGGCAATATTCACGATATCCTGTCAGCTATTATGATGGTGTTTCATCAAACTTTGCTGTTTGGGCTGTATAGAGATGTAGTTTTAGATAATACTTATAAAAAATTTAAGAAAATAAGCTGTTGACTTAACGTTCACTTTTTACCTTTTGTATGAATCTAAAGAAAAATCCAAGCGTAAAGGGACCCTTAAGAGGCATACAAATATCGACAAAAACTGTATTAAAATAATGTTCATATGAGCGCGCTTTCCATTAGACGACCGCTGCGTCTCCGGTTAGCGCAAAATAGGAGAAAATAATACTTTTCACATGGACGCGATGGAGGGCAAAACATTTTTAAACAATAATTTTATAGATCTAAAAATTGTCTATAATTTGGTGAAAAAATCGTTAAAATCGCTTCAGGCATTCGGAAGGACTAAAAGATTATTGTGAAAATCAATCGATAACTTTCGGTTTTTTTTTGTCAAAAATAACAACAAAATCGAAAATATTAAACTTGAAATTGATTTTTGACTACATTGTGCCTATTATATATTATTTATAAAGCTTTTGGGCCACCCGTATGGGAGGAGTAGACCTTCAAAGACAGGTCCAAATTGCAGTTGGTGTATATATCCACCTCCACTTGTTTTTTTGACGTGACAGTAGGTGTCTTCCACATTATGTGGCTAGCTTTAAGCCAGCATTTTGAACCGCATGGACTTATTTTTTGTTTAATCCACATTTCTAATATTATCATATAATAATCACACTTAATAGGGCGCCGGAGTGTCACAAATGGCGAGTTTAACCCATTTTATCCGGATTTCGTGGCAGTAGTCCAAGTGCATCATCGACTAGTCGCGACCCACTTGGTTGTGGGATGACCGTCATCATGGCAGATCTTATGTCACTCTCATAAGGCTTAAAATTAAACAAAAATGTGTAACTTTAATTCTGGTAAAGATGTGCAGCGATTTTCAAACCGAGGTCGAATTCCTTAAGAAGATTTATGGTTGAAAACCAGAAACCCTCAGTTGGAACAAAGCCTCGGTGCCTGACCAGCAACAGCAACCAACACACCCAGCTTTGGCTGAAAGTGGAGGATAATACTAGTAACTTTGACTACAAATCCGGAATTTTGCAATTTTTTTATGATTGGCCAAGTGCGTTTCAAGTGTTTTCGTGTGTACAATAAAAAATCAAAAGGAATTAAATCGTTCGGTTATCGGTTTTCGATAACAATTGGACGACAAAAATATCAATGTTACAATGATACACGTGATGAGAAAATTTGCCGGGTGCGGTTACAAGCAGTTGCGTAGTTTTAGTCATTCGTCCATTGCCGACTTCCGTAGATTTTGCGGAAGTTTGTGAACAGATTGATTATAAAGGTTCGCGTCCACAGTTCCACATCGTAATACGATCGTACGCATTGATGGATCGTATCAAAAGGATTTTAGTAGTCATTATATAGGAAGTCATCAAGTGATACCGAAACATCATTTTTGCCGACTTCTTTCTTTCTGAAACTTTAGAAGTCAGCGATCTCATATTGGTTTTTATGTTGCTATATCATAGGGAATGGCTGCTGTTACATTTAAAGTCGAAGACAATATTGTTGTTAAAAATTTTTGTAATTGAAAACTTTACTAGTTATTTTGATATTTTTTTTGTACATAAATAAAAAAGCTAAGTACTTTTGTCTGTTTCGGCTTGAATCCATCACTCTCTTACTGCGCGTTTTTCCGCTTGGAGTGACCGTGACCGTTTTAAGGTGATACGTAAAAGTTTTAGCGTCCCTGTTACTCCATATGCGAAAAAACCCTCAGTGCGAGTAGAACGGATTCGTGTAAAAGTAGCAAAAGTCGGTTATTTATTAATATAAAATGTACAAAGCAATTTTGTCAAAAAGATTTTCAAGATGACTTTACAAATACATAATATCCACATTTTGAATGCAATTTCACAACGAAATTAGTTAGGATTTCAGAATTACAGGAAAAAAGAAAACAATTCAGAGGTCTTTTCGGAATTAAATTCTATCAGGAAAATTTCATCCAATCGCGTTTTCCTTCAGTTAGAATCTTTATCAAATACTCAATAAACATTTACCCAAAAATCAAACACTTAGATGACGTAATAGTGGAGTAAATGGAATCGGAAAAACCTCTTTTTTTTGGTATCGCCTTAAACCCAACTCCGTGGTTCACATAAAACAATTCAGTTCCTCTGACCGTACATCAGGGGATCTTAAAGGCCGACTTGGGTGAATCATAGAATGATTTGAAAGTAGGATGGAGTCAGAGGTTTTTCACGCGTGTAAAAGAGACGGCCTTAGAATAGAATCATAATGTGATTCATGCAAAACGGCCTTTTTAGAGGACCAGTATGCGGAGGAGGCTGATACATTTAGACCTTTTACATTTACTTTTGAAAGACGAGAATATACGGATAAGCAAAGTAAAGCAAACATGAGAGTACGACAGACAGACTGATGTCCTACATCTTCATTGTAACGTAAAACTAAGCCAGATAAAACTCAGTGTCAATGCTGAAACGCCACTATCTGTCTATTTTGATATGTTGATATGTAACTCATTGTCACAAAAGGATTAAATTATTGTTTGTTAAGCATTCAGGTAAAATAGAATAAAATACAATAAAATAGAAAAAGCATTATTTTCTTCTAACTTGCATATAATAGTTAAAACATATGAGTGTTTTTTTAGAAAGAAAAAAAATTCAAATATTTTTTTTCACAAGCTCTCATTTAAAAATTGGGACAATTTTCTTTGTAAATACTGCAAAATTATAATACGTATGTTACTAGCCAAACCCGATTTCAGGAAAAACTAGTTTAGGGTTGTCATAAAAAGTAACCACGAACAGACGAACGGACAGACGGACAACAAAGTTATTTAATATTTCATTTCATATTTCATTTTATATTTCATTTCATATGTCATATTTAAGTAATCCTATAAGGGTCCCATTTTTTATTTTGAGGTACGGAACCCTAAAAAAACAATATCTCTTGCTAATTGCCGGCCCTTATACAAAACAGACTGGTGACGGGCAACGGCGTCACTGGTCCTAGGGTATCGGTACCGCACTCACCAACCCGCCTGCCCAGCGTGTGTGAATATAGGCATTTCTTCCAGGAGGACCGCTGTGGTGAAGTCTTGGAAAGGCCTAGGACCAGCAGTGGACGAAGACAGCCTGATGGATGGATGGATAGATTTGGTACGGGCGTCATATTGCATACCTATAAAACCTTCATATCACTGTGTCCCTGGCTGACGAAGATAAGACAAATTTACTTATTTTATTATATTTGCCACAAGAGTATAATAGTTTCTTTTTATCGTACAAAATTATGTGTAAAGAGCAATTTTAGAAGTGAAACCAGAACAGCTCGCGTGTCTATTTTGTATGCTATAAATTTAAAAAAAAATAGATATATTTTAGCGTTTTTACGGGAATGAGCGTTTTTCTCGTTGTTTTTTTTATCTTAGTTCGTAGCTTTCCTCCAGATGTCGCTGTCCATGTCACCATAGATAAAATATGTTTCGTAGCAATCAATGTCAAAGTGGTTTTTGGTTTGTTTGGAATCTGTGCAAATTTTGTCTTTGATTATGTTGCTAAAGTATACGATAGTGCCATCTAGAAATCTTATTAAACACTAAATTTGACACAAGGAAAAACGCTCATTAAATTAAACTATTTTAAAAAACGCTGGAAAGTGCCGCCTTATTGAGTTACTTATATTCCTTACCATAGGTAGTTAATTTATATTAGTTAAATACTAATTTATTTTTAGTTTATCTTTTAAAGTGTTTTAGTTTATTTTTAAGGATATTTTTAGTTTAGTTTAGATGTATTAATTTTAGTCCTTTTTATTTTAATTTTAATGTTATTTAAGTTAATTGTTTCAATAAATATGAATAAATAAATTTATAGGATGCTTTTCATTTTTCATTTTCATGTTAGTATTTGTCAAAAAGCTTTTTTTCTCTCTAATCATAATTGTGCTATTTTTGTCTGCTTTTTGGTACAAATAGTTCAATTTACTAATGTAATTTCGTAATTTTTCTTTTCATGCTTTTTAACCTATTCTATAAGTATTTTAGCAGTTGCAGGAACTGACGTCATCATATTGATTTAATGGTCGGATCATTGTCAAAATGTGCATATTGAAATGTGTGTTGATGATGACGTAACTAAAGGTCAAACGAAGGACATCGCTTTTCTTTTTGATAAAGATATGAAAGATATGAATGTTTATTTTTAAATCGGTCTAATAAAACCAGTTACTGAAAGCTGTTTCTCCAAACTGTTTTCGAATCGTAAGTATTGGCGAAAAAAGAAGAGGCCAATTACCTATATATATGTAAAAAGATACACGTGCCTCTGTGATCAGCCGATCGTTGACCTATCCTACTCTTTGATATCGTTCTTTTGTTTTATTGCTGGCCAGAACTTGCCAATTCGTTTCACATGATGTAAAGCTTCCGCGATCGCCAACGACCTTGTGTCAGTACAAATATTGACAGAAACTACGAGTATATTGAAATATCCTTCATATCAGGGCGCACTGCATTACTACGTCTCGCTGGGTCTCTGGATAGCGGAAAATAGGAGAAAATAATACTTTTCATATGAATGAAAAAAAATTTTTTTTTCTAAGCAATATTTTCCTTGTGTTTTAGTGCAAGAACCATAAAAATACCATATGTGCTTTTAAAGAAATAACCAATTTTACTTAATTTTAGTAAAATTGGTTATTGGTTTTTGACTTTCAACAATATTTTGAATCTTATGCGCGATAATAATTTTCTTTAAATGAATTTGTTCTTTTTAGTGTAACTAACAATATATATTTTTTTCATAATAATTATTTAACATAGGTATCGTTTAAGAGAAATAACTTTATCAAAGAGTTATTTTCGGATGACGTTGCGGGAAGAGGCGCCTTAATGCCCCAGTACACAGTGGCGTGCACAGAACTTTTTTCCGGAAAAGCAATCAGAAGGTCAACAACAAAAAAAAATAGGAAAAAATTTAAATAACACTTTGAAAAAAAAAGAGTTTGTATGACGTCAGGGTAGGCACTGCCTACCCTAGAGAGAACATTTTCATACAAACTTTTTTTTTTCAATGTGATATTTAAATATTTTCATATTTTTTTTATTGTCGTACTTGACCTTCTGATTGCTTTTCCGGAAAAAAGTTCTGTGCACGCCACTGCCAGTACACAATGTTCCTTGATGGTTTACGAAATAATCATGAAGGGAACAAAGCTATTATGAGTAAAGCGAAATGCAATAGAGTGCATCTCCTTTACTCATCATGGCCCATGGCCCTTATACACAATTTAGAACAACATTCTCAGGGTATTCAAATTCAAATTCAACTGGTGTTTTTACTCGACTAGTTTCTTAAATGTAAAATACCCCATTGACGTACTAACAAGTAGACATCGAATCTGCGCTCAAAAGTGTCCGAACCAAGAGTGTCAAAACCATTGAAAACTAAAAAAGCGTGTCAACCGCACGTCAATCAAAATTGAGCCATGCAGCGATGACATACGATTCAAATTAAAATGTTTTGTTTCTTAATATTTTGACACTTCACTAAGGACACTTTTTGCGTAAATCTTGTACTAGACCCGAGGTCCATGGTTTGGTATGTCAATGTAATTACTCGTATAGAGTTGAACAAATCATACATTTTTGTGGCCTATTCAAGATATAGGTAACAAAGAAACAAAATGCTGTGAACAGCCGCGCCGCGCCGCTCTCTTGTACTCAAAGGTGGTAGAATTTTTTGTTATATTTTTAGGCTATTTTTGAAGCACACTTTGCCAATCACAAGTTCATTATTTTTTATGTATTTTTGGTGTATTATTTTAGTATGTATATTATTGATTTTCAAAGTAATTTTTAGGGTTCCGTATCCGTACCCAAAGGCCTACACTTAGTCCTATTAATGTCACTCTGCAGTTTATACCGTAAATTTCCGTCCGTCCGTATGTCACGGGTCTCTAGCTCATAGACTAAATGAGTTACAGATCTGAAATTTAGATATTTTGTGTAGAATGTTGAACCAAAACAGAATATTGAATAAAAAATTTAATTACATTATTTTCCAGGGGGTCCCGTACAATAAATAGAGCAGAAAAAATATTTTACTCTATTTGAATGGTTCGGACCCCTGACTAGGTAGGGTTACCAGACAACAGGAACTTCCTGACATGTCAGGAATTCTGACACTGTATCAGTATCAGGAAATCAGGAAAAAATTGAGGAAAGAATTTTGAAAGAGAAAGAATAAATGCGTAAAATAATATATGTTTTTATTGAGTTACGTTGTTTTTGTAACAAAAACAGTTCTAAATCGCGCCGTTTCCGCACTCACATAAAACATTAATAAAAGTGACAGGAAATTAACTGAATTGTCAGGAATTTTGTCAGGAATTCACGTTACTGGATCTGGTAATAATCCTACCTGAAGGCAAAAGTCCAACTCGCACTTGACCGGTTTATTTTTATTTTTTGCAGAGCAATCATTACAGAAAATGGTATATTTCCATCAACGTACTCCATCAACACAAAAGGAAAAGAAAGTGACTTGGAAAAGACTGATTATGATCCATTCAGAAACAGAAAGCTGGAGCATCCGAACTCGTAAGTTGCTTAATTTTAAGGTTCGTCATAAAACGGAACCCATTATTTGGGATTACAAGCAGAAGAGAAAATATATTTATCTACTTCCATACTGCAATAAGGCAATTCCTATAACTTCATTTCTAAAAGATTTTTTTTAAATATTTTTTCAGAATTTAGTTTTCATTATTTTGTTATACAACGTGTAACAGAAAGGTGTAACCATATTTGAAGAGCTTATTCAGTCAATTATATAGAACAACTTTTTCTATGGAGCCAACCCTGAAATCTCAAAAAAAAATCTACCCTTCCATACATTTCGGCCGAGCGGCATTGCATTTTTCTATGAAACGATAAATTTTTTTTTCGATATACAGTGTTTGTTCCATAGTAAAAGTTGTTCTATACTATTGACTGAATAAGCTCTTCAAATATGGTAACACCTTTCTGTTACACCTTGTATACTTATGTTTCCAGTGACGTGAGATCATTCGCCAATCTGCTGAAATCATCGTTGGGGTCTGGCATCTTGGCTATGCCGGCAGCTTTCAAGAATGCGGGAACTATAGTTGGCATATTCGGAACAATCATCCTCGGCTACATCTGTACGCATTGCGTATATTTACTGGTAAAACAACACTACCTCGGTTATTGCCGATAGATTAGACCAGCGTTTCTTAACCTGTGGTCCGTGGACCCCCGGGGGTCCCCGAGCATATGGGACATTTACTGCTTTTCTCAACGACATATTTCTGTGAAAAGGCATTCTCTGCTCTTGTGTATACTAAAAACAAATACAGAAATAGATTAAAAGTGGAATCCGATTTGAGACTACAACTCAGTAGTAATATAAACCCAAATATATTAGTTGCAAAAAATCAGCACCAACCTTCTCATTAACGTATTTTATATGAAAAATTATATATTGTTTGTAATTTGTAGAACTAAATTAAATGGTCAGAAATTTATTGCTGCTTTTTTACTAAGGGGGTCCTTAAAATTGTGCTTGATTTTCTAAAGGGTCCGTGGACAAAAAAGGTTAAGAAACGCTGGATTAGACAAATCTAGGTCTTTATTTATTGATACACAAACATCACTTATTTTAGAGTACCTGGACGCCAAACATACAGAGCCGCGTTCTGCGTCTCGCGGTCACTGTAATAAAATTAAAGTTAACAATCTGCATAGATAAAATTACCAAGATCAATGGGCGAAACGATCGCAATGGATATTCTATAAGGTGGAATGAATCAACCGCCTAAATTCATACTGAGAACTCGGCTAGTGATCAGAAACAAGGTTTAATCACCCTTTAGGCGAAATTAGAAAAAAAAACTCGTTCTGTCTGGACTAGTTCAAGTACTCGTAGGACAGGCAGCAGGTGAACGAAAAAAAATTTTTTTTTTTTTTTTTCAATTATACCCTGAAGGTTGATTAAACCTTGTTTCTGATCACTAACCGAGTCTCCAGTATGAATTAAGGCAGTTGATCTAATTCCACAATGTGTACATGTGTAACACAATGTTTATCTTGTGTTAAGGTAAGCGTGCATGATCTCGTCTGTCGAATGCTGTGCCGCAGCATGAAATCCGTGGTTGTAGCTGATTTTTTTTTTCACATTTGTTTGTTTTAAGTTAATTTAAGTAATACAGTATTACAAAAGTATTAAAAGTTTTTATACTCTAGCACACTGGCTATACAACGTGTAACAGACAGGTGTAACCATATTTGAAGAGCTTATTCCGTCAATGGTATAGAACAACTTTTACTATGGAAAAAACCCTGTTTCATGAAAAGAAAATTTACTGTTTCATAGAAAAATGCAATGCCGCTCGGCCGAAATGTATGGAAGGGCAGATAATTTTTATGAGCTTTCAGGGTTGGTTCCATAGTAAAAGTTGGTCTATACTGTTGACTGAATAAGCTCTTCAAATATGGTTACACGTTTCTGTTACACGTTGTATATATATGCTACATTTCTAAAAACAAATATTTTGCTTACGGAAAATCCAATTATTTTGTAGCAACCATAATATTATTAAAAATATATTTATGCATATAGCAAACTTTTAACAATTAGTTTTCTTAGTTAAAAGTTTTATTTTGGACGTTATAATTATTTCTTAATATTTTGTTACAAATCTGGAGAAATTAAAAATAATAGTATTAATCTATGCGACAGCTTGGAACTTTAGAGACCGCGAGAACGTGCGTTCTTTTATTTGTACAACAGACCGCGGAACGCGCTGTACTGTGTGATCAGCGGCAAAAGGTTATTTTATTTATTTATTTATTTTATTTATTTATTACATTTTGGGAAAACCAACAGCACTTGTAACAACATAGCACATTACATTAGTTTAAAAAAGGCCAATTAAAAGTTTTCACTGTTAGTGACAGGTTAAACATAATTAAAAAGTTAACAAAAGTTAAATAAGTAGTAATAAATATTTACATAACACTAATACTCGACTTAACTATGTGATGATTACATACACACCAGTGTTCATTACATATTGAAAAATGTTGAACTAAGAATCGAATGAACCAATGAACTTATACTAATCAAAGTATTGTACGAATTCCACTATTTTATTTACTTAATTAATTAAGTACAAGAAGACTTTGAATAGTGTTAGAATGAAGTTCCATCAAAGACTCACACCTTACAGTAATAAATTAATAGTAGTTTATGCTACAAGGGCGAAAAGGAATAAATTACGAGGACGATTTAAAACTTGAGCGTAGCGAGTGTTTTAAACGTAACCGAGTAATTTATTGCTCTTTCGCCCGTGTATCATACTATGTTTTTCAATGCAAAGTGTGAGGAAATAAAACAAATATAATCTCGTGAACTTTAAATTATGATTAGCTCAAAAGGACTGTATCCAGAGCCGTTAAACAGTGGAAAAAAAGTATAACACATAAAGTATAATGGTACACAGGAAAGGTTGCAGGTTAGTCAACTTTTCGTAAATAAATAAAAAAAATAATAATAATAAAGCCCTAGGGCAAAATAATCGATTTTCTGTTCGGTTTTGATGCACAAAAAGCGCCTTTACGAGCAGTTGCATTGAAAATTAATTAACGAACTTATTGTAGCCGATTCTGAAGGCTTTAAGTTTAGTTTTAGTGTTGTCAAACATAAAATTATTCCAAAGTAATTTGAATTCTGTTTCTAACCTTCAAGGACTATTTTGCAATGAATGAAATTTAGTTTTGACAGCACTAAAACTAAAATTAAAGCCTTTAGAATCGGCTTTAATATCAAGATATTTCGTTTCAGGTAAAAACATCACAAGAAGTGTCAAAAGTATCAAAGGTTCCCTCTCTAGGATATGCTGAAACATTAGAAGCCGTCATTGCCACCGGGCCTCGACGCCTAAGGAAACTATCGAGAGTAGCTAGGTAATAAAAACCAACTGGCCAAACAGGTTTCACTTATTCTAATGAGATGAATGAGTCATCTCCAGGATCTAAGCTTATGTTTATGATGATTTAAAAGTATCTGCTTTGTTTGAAGCATCGTGATCATAAGTTTTTAAGTGCTCCATTGGAACGATTCCTGTTAATTTAAATCTATCACGTTCGACAATTTGTCGAATCAATTATTGTCCTTGGAATCATGTTTTGAAAGCATGTTATGTTTTATGGATGTGTGATGAGATGAAAAAGATAATGGAAAGTCTTTATTCAATCATCATAATTATTAAAGACCGGATTATATGCAACATAAAAAGCTCGAAATATGCATGAAAAGTGTAAAAGTATGCAATATTTTTAGTTATTTTATTTCAAAAACAATTATAAAATCAGTAATGTTTTATTTTACGTCGACGAAATACAAATATTGAGTAGAAGAATTTCCATTTGTTCTATTTGTTTTTAACTGTTCTATAGAATTGATAACAATCAAATTGCTATCCAGATTCCCGTTCAACAAAATATGAATGCGATCATGTCTCTCTCGTGTGAAACTACATACACTATACAAATTGGCATTGAGGTGTCTGGACCAGGAAATGGCAACGTTGTCTTGAATTTTGCGCATGTTTCAGGATATTTATAGACTGGGCGATGGCTTTCACCATTCTTGGCGCCTGTGCCGTTTACGTCATACTGCTGGTTGACTCTGTCAAACAGGTAATACACCTGAAAATTTATGTCATCAAACTATGTAACGTGTATAGAAGCTATACAAGGTGACTTTTTGATCATCGTCCAAATTCATACTGGAGGCTTGATAAGTGATCTGCATCTTGGATCAATAACAATTTTTGTGAAATTTGTAAAATGAAATTTCGGCTACCCATAGAAATTCACTTCCAGTTCCGAGTAAATCACTATGGGAAGTCGAAACTTCATTTTACGAATTTTACGAAAATTGTTATTGCTCAATGATACTGATTACTTACCAAGCCACCAGTATGAATTTGAACGATGATCAAAAAGTCACTTGTGTGTATAAAAAAATGTATATTTATTGTAGGTATTTTCATATATTTGGGGGATCTTGTAGTTTTTTTTTCTGCAGGATGGCATATCTTACCAAATTATAAATGACGATCTGAAAAGGAAATCGGTGAATTAATTACTGCTACTTATTATTTGGCTTAAATTTTGATGCCATACAAAAAGATCTGTCGTCTCATGTACGTTGATGCATAAAAATTTAAATTACTATATATCCATCGCCCAACCTATATTTCTGATTCATTTTGAGATTTTGGGTGATCAACATGTTTTAAAAATACAACTAATACTCAGAAATCTTTTATTTGTAGCTCCAAATTGTCCCATTTTTACATAGAGTTTTCATAAATAATGATTTTTTTTTTCTTGAATTTGAAAACATTAATCCCGTGGTAGTTAATAAACATTTGAAAAATGCAGTAGTTTGGTATGTAGTACACACAGAAATCATTTCTGTGGTACTACATATACAGGGTGCTCTGAAATTCGACCTATTCCTTGAAAGGAGTTATACTAGAGATCATTTCCAATAGATTAAGCACTATCAACTAGGGGTCGAAAATAAATGGTCTCCGAGTTACGAAGATTTTTAAGATATTTTTCAAACTGGTAACGAAAAACAAATTATTCAAAAATAATGATCCCTCTCTCGGCACTTATTTGTTATTTTTCTGATTAAATAAATGAGTGACCATTTACAAAAAATACCAGAAATCCCATAATCTCGGAAGGAAAAGGTCTTACGTCGAAAGATAACCATTTTTATTTTGTAATTTTTGAAATATCGACTTGTTTTACTTGTTTTTAAAAATTTAGCATATTCGACCCCTAGTTGATTAGCATTATTTGTTTGAAATGATCTCTAGTATAACCCCTTTCAAGAAATAGGTTGAATTTCAGAGCAGCTTCTATATACTCGTAATAGCAACAAAACGTTAAGAGATAGGATTCGAAATCACGGTAAAAAGTTTCTATCTAGCCATTCAAATTGTCAAACACATTTATCATGGGTAGGATTAATTTTATTTTACTTTTCTAAATAGGTGTTTGTTAGATTTAGGGATTAACGTTAAATTTTACTCTCGCCACATTTCTTTGTCTTATAACCGCTAAAATAAAGTGCAATTAAGAGGCTATGCGAATTTTATTTTGCCACTGTCACTCAAAGCGAAAAAACCAAAATAGGCAAATTTTCAAAATCGAAAATCTAGATATTGTTGAAACCCATCGAAAAAAATATGTTTGTACATGGTTCCTATTCGTCAAACGAGGGGAAAAAGTGTGTTTAGACCTCATTTCAACACTTATTTCTAATGTATCCAAACATGTTTTTCAACAACATAACCATACATTATGGAGTCTAAACGCATATTCCAGAAATTTATTATAATTATTTTCGTTTATTTCATGAAATACACAGTAAAGAAGCACCCGTGTTTTTTTACTTATCACCTGAATTCAACTTCGCTTGTGGCAGAATGAGGGTAGATTATCTACAATATTCTGAAAATGGCATTCCTAAATTTGTAGACCTGCATAAGTATCGCATCATATCATCTTTTGAGCTTTTAATAAAACAAGAAAAGCCTTCAGAAATTACACCTTCACAGCTGAGAGCTGACGACTTTTCCACTCATATACATGCAGCTGACAGGGTTTGTTGACAATCTTAGTATAAATATTATCATATATCCAAATTTCAAGGTTCTTAAAACAGTTTTATTTTGTATTAAAACCCGTTAAGTAACCGTTAATATTATTTCCCATTCCAGATTGTGGACTTCTTCTACGAAGCCAACGACATCAGCAAGACCATGTACTGCCTGATATTCCTCGTTCCCATTCTCATCTTCACCCAGATAAAGAGCCTCAAGTTCCTGGCGCCATTCTCTGGGTTCGCCAACATTCTGCTGGTGGTCACCTTCGTGATCTGCATCTACTATGTCTGCATGGACTTCCCGAGTCTGGATGTGAGACCAATGTCTGTGGATGTCGGCCGACTTCCTTTGTTTGTCGGGTACGATTATGTCTTAGCCCTTTATTCTATATAAGTCTTAGCGTAAGGCACTTATTTTATCATCAGTATTTCCTTAGCCTAAGAAGGTGCTACGTGATTTTTATCCTAGAAAATATATTGTGATTTTTGTAACAAACGAATCAGCTCTAGGTCATATGTTTCAAATATTAGTTGGAATAGGAAAAAAGCATAGTTTTTTTTTTTACTTTTAAGATTATTCCATGGAAAAATTAACACGAAAAAATAGTTGATCAAGAATAATTACACATACATACCTAATAAATTGGCAACAAGGTCAATAGAAAGTTTTGTATAATTATTTTGTGAGTAATTTTGTTTGGTATAATTTGGAATGTCGTATCTTTTAATCGCAATAAGCAAGAAGCATTTTATGTAGGTACAGGAGAATTGGGGCCGCAGACTTTAGTACATTGATACTATGGTTTGCATTGCAATATTCGAATAATGTTAGAAAAATCGAAAAATTGTTGGTATTCGAATACCAAAGTGCCAAAAAGTCTAACTTCTCTGAATCCAAAAAATCTTTATTATTCGAAAATGATTCAATTATTCGAATGAAAGCCCTAAATTTGATAATCGAGCCATTTCTGGGAATAAGGTTCTCGCCAGACAAAGTTCTATTTTCTGTTTTCTCATTCTGAGGTACAGAACCTTAAAAACTATACATCATTTTACGTAGTACTTACTTATATTAATTCAAAACCAAATCTTATTTCCATTTTTCTCAAGATTCATACAAAAGGTAAAAACTGAATGTGAAGTCAACAGTTTATTTTCCTTATAATTTTTTTTTTAATAAGTATGATCACGAGACCTAACTTCGTCTCCATATAGCCCAAAAAGCAAAACACCATCATAATAGCTGTCAGGATATCGTGAATATTGCCTCATCTTTACTTAAAGTTTAGCAAGTTGTATAATTTTTATCTATACTGGAAATAAAAAGAGATAAATACAGACGTCGTTCATGTAAAGAAGACACACTTTTATATAAATAAACAGTTACCGATTCATGGCCCTCCTCACTACGTCTAATTGCTTAGTGGTTTGCGTATTTACCTCTACCTCTAGTTTTTCCTTCTCTAGACGACCTTTATCCGAGGCTTAGCTAGATTACCTACGACGAGTTTAATATTATCAAGTGGCAAAGAATGCCATTTTGTACTTTGTTATATTATACGTATCTACTGAGCTTAGTACTTTTATGAAACCCACGGTCAGGAAGCTAAAGTATTAACTAATAGAGAACCTTGTCAGTACGTCAGATGAGACAAAAAAATTGACAAATTGAAAAAAATATGACAAATAAAAATGCCAAAGATATTAATTAATTCTACTATAGTTTTGATAAGAGTAAAGTGTATTCTTCATTAGCTGATGCTGTAACAAGTGATAGTGGGGCGTAATGGCATAAAATAACCACATTTTGTGGTAATGGTGTTAGCTTAATGTACTTAGGTACAGCCAAAGAAATCGTTTATTTAGATTTATGTGGGTACAACAACGGATGTTGTGACGTGGGTCACTGTAAAAGCGAGTAACAAATAATTCCTTTAGAGCAGCGTTTCTTAACCTGTGGTCCGCGGACCCCTGGGGGTAATAGATTAGGCTATTACTAGATTAAATCTCAGTCGTAATATAAACCTAAATATCACTAATTTAGTTGCAAAAAAGCAGCACCAACCTTCTCATTGAGGTATTTTATATGAAAAAGTATATTTTTTTTGTAATTTATATAACTAAAATAAATGGTCCGAAATTTATTGCTGCTTTTTTATTAAGGGGGTCCTTAAAATTGTGCTTGATTTCCTAAGGGGTCCGTGGACAAAATAGGTTAAGAAACGCTGCTTTAGAGTATAGCCTACCCTAGCAATAGCATAGGTACCCTAGATAGACTTCATATTTCTATTACCTATTTTATGAAAAAAAAACCGGCTAAGTGCGAGTCGGACTCGCGCACGAAGGGTTCCGTACCATTATTTATAAAAACGGCAAAAAAACATGTCGGTTGAATGGGAGCCCCCTTAAATTTTATTCCATTTTTTAGTATTTGTTGTTATAGGGGCATCAGAAATACATCATCTGTGAAAAATTCAACTGTCTAACTATCACGGTACATGAGATACAGCCTGGTGACAGACAGACAGACAGACGGACAGCGGAGTCTTAGTAATAGGGTCCCGTTGGTTATACCCTTTGAGTACGGAACCAGTTGATCCCTTAACCGAGGTCTTCTGCGGAACGTTAAAAAATCGAAATAAATAGGTGGGAAATGTATTTTTTTTAGACAAAAGTATACATCTTATATAAGTACGTTGACTAAAGAGCGGTTCAGTTGTCAGATTGTGAAAAACCCACCTTTTTCTAATTAATTGAAACAGAACACTTATATACAAAATTTACTCAATAGTTCTTCAACAAAACCTTATTACCTATGTTTTGTGTTAACTGTCATTGTAAAGGCTCCATTGGTTTCTGTAAATTAGAATATACAACTTTTACTTAATTTAGCAATAGTTTCCTATATGCATAAACATATTTTTAATGATATTAAAATAGCTAACAATTGGCTTTTCATAAGTCGTAAAACCAGCTGTAAATTCGTAAAATAATCTAATATCACGCTTATGGAAAATCCAATTACTTTGAAGTTACCATTAATTAATAGTACATTATTGCAAAGGCAGCAAAATAGGCAATTGCAGGTCGAGTATGAGTTTGAAGGCCGAGCCGCAGGCGAGGACTTCAATGATACGAGACAGGCAATTGCCATTTCGGCCGAGGCATATATAGTGCTTTTCTTAAAAAAATGCAAGGAAATAAAAAAGGGTCTTTTACATAATACATTTTCATATACTTTCATATATTTTTCTTTTGATTTCGCTGGAAGCAGGTTTTCCATCGCTAATGTAGCTTCCGATCTTAAATCTGGTGGAGTGCAGTCAATGTCCATTTCATTTTCATTTTCAGAATCATCGGAACTCATTTTAATTTATTATTAACCAAATAACAACGAACTCCGCTTTACCGCCAATTTTTTTTTTTTTTACATTTTATGCCGAAAGGTAAACGCATCTCTGGCTATACAGCCACGAGAACGCAATGTGTACGATAGATGAAAGATTTCTAAATTCAAACAGCACACCGTTTCATACAACATTGCCGGTGCGCTCTTCGTTCCAAATTCAAAGTGATTTTGGTTTTTCAGTCTACGTAAATATGATCCCATCAAAAACATAAAATGTACAAAAATGGCAAGTCTCGCAACGCAATCCTTCCACCGTAAAAAGTTGTGAGATCTTATGTAAAGCCAAGTCTGCTATTTTAGTTTTTATGGAAGCACCTTTTCATTTAAGTTAGTATGGGAGCACCTATTTAACAAATTTATCATTAATTGTTTCCTATTTAGTTACCTACCAACATTAAGTGACTGTATTAATATTAGTCATCTTTATTTCCTAATAAAATATAGTGACTTCGCAATCGCACAGCAACATTATACAACATATCAGCTACCTAATACCAATTTATTAGCGATTTCGATTCTACGCATCAGTGCTTTATTTGTGCTCTGCGATTGCAAAGTCACCATATTTTATTAGGAAATAAAGATGACTAATATTAATACAGTCACTTAATGTTGGTAGGTAACTAAATAGGAAACAATTAATGATAAATTTGTTAAATAGGTGCTCCCATACTAACTTAAATGAAAAGGTGCTTCCATAAAAACTAAAATAGCAGACTTGGCTTTACATAAGATCTCACAACTTTTTACGGTGGAAGGATTGCGTTGCGAGACTTGCCATTTTTGTACATTTTATGTTTTTGATGGGATCTCATTTCTTTTTGTAGGTAGTCCTCCTTTTTTTCTTCTCGGGTAATATTTCTTGCACGTCAGCTGCGGATTTTCTTAAAACCCACTCCCTTTAACTGATCATTAGGACATACTCCTGAGAAACTAGTATCGGGAAGGAGCATTTCATAATGACCACCTAAGAAACTACCATCGATCGCCACCGAATGATCCTCTCAAACGGCCATTTTCGTAAACCTCGAACGTAAATGGATACAAAGCGGTGGCTGCCATAAGTTCGGATACGGAACCGTAGGTGGTAGTTTTCATCATTGCTGTCGAGTACATGTGTCTCCACGCTCGTCACACGTATAAAGTTGCATTTCATCCCAATGCGCTACCACATACTCGACTACCGCACACCTAATGTCATATGACGACTCAATGTTCCCATACATAGAGCATGACAAAGAATGGAACAAACATGAACCATCTCCAGGTATAGGGACAACTAGGTGTGGACAAGGATTTTCATTTATGTACAATATTTCAGGTTCCATTGCAATATTAATTTTTACTGTAAGTTATTATTACTATTATCCACAAATAGATGCAACAGGCAGGTTAAAATTTCTTTTGATCATGAAGTGAAAGGCAGGCTTGTCAGTCTAAACCACAGAGTACATTATTATGTCTAAACCTCTCAGAATAATGAGCTAAACCTGGTCTTTTTTGAATGACACACGAGTACATAGACATTTCAATATACCTACATCATAGAGGATGCATATACAAATAAAACAACATTAGCCGCTTTATTTTTCCTTTAATATATTTAAAGCTTTACTTGATAAATAACCTTTTACCTTGATTTTTAGGGTTCCGTATCATTAGGTTCCGTGACCCTATTACTAATCCTCCGCTGTCTATCCATCTATCACATGGGTCTACAGCTTCAGCCGTTATAGGTAGCGCGTAAATATTTTCACATAATATATGTTACATTGTCCTCTATCACGGCAAATAATAATAAGGCCCCTATCACAGCATAAAAAGTTCAATAAATGGAAATCCAAGGGGGGTCCAATTATTCGATGTTATTTGTTTCAGCTCTATCTTTATAAAACAACAATTTTGGGCATATGAATATTAGAGTTCCGTATTCAAAAGGTGCTGATTTGTACGGAACCCTTCGTGAGCGAGTCTGAATTGCACTTAGCCGGTTTAATAGCGACTTAATTACGAAATGTTGATATTTGTCTTCTTAAATAGACTAAATGTGTTTTAGGGTTCCTTACCCAAAGCACAAATTATTATAACAAAGGCTCTATCGTTAAAACGGTTATACATACAAGTTGAAAATTTAGGCAGACTACTTTAAAGTAAAATAAGAAATAATAAAAATTAGGGTTCCTTCCTAAAAAGGTATCGAATTGTTTGTCAGGCGCTACCGTTTTATCGCTTTGTTTTTTGTCGCCTTGATGGTGCTATGGCATCTATGTTGTTGCAATTTACTTTTAGGGCTCCATACCCGTATTGTGTAGGGGTACGGAACCCTTTATGCGCGAGTCGGATTCGCAAACTACCGTTTTTTTAGTGACTTAATTACGAAATGTTGATATTTTCTTCTTAAATAGACTAATATTGTGAATGTGTGGAACATTATAAACCACCCTTTTTAGGGTGCCTTACGCAAGGAACAGATTATTATAACAAAGGCTCTATCTTTAGAACGGTAATACAACATACAAGTAAAAGTTTAAACTTTGGGCAGTCTGTAGTAAATACTTTAAAGTAAAATAATGAAAATTTGGGTTCCGTACTAAAAAGGTACCGAATTGTTTGTCAGGCGCTACCGTTTTATCGCTTTGTTTTTTGTCGCCTTAATGTTCATATGGCATCTTTATTGTTGTTATTTACTTTTAGGGTTCCGTACCCGTATTGTGTAGGGGTACGGAACTCTTTATGCACGAGTCAGATTCGCACTTTACCGGTTTTATTTTTTAGTTTTCGCACTTTAACTTTAACGTAGAATTTTTCGTTTTAAGCGTCTTTAATGCAAAGCAGCATACCACCGACGTCATCTAGTGTCATACAAATTTATTGATGCAGCTGGAAACATACATTTTGTATAGAAAAGTCTATACAAAGGTATGGAAATATTAAATTACCAACCGCAAATAACATTTTTATATTTTTTTGTTGCAATGTACACTTAACACTAACCGCATGCAAAATTTCAAGTTTGTAGGCCTGCTAGAACACCTTTAGACTTTTGATGATGTGTCAGTCAGTCAGTGACAAAATAAGGGAACTTTGACTTGAGATATTTCGTAATCAAATATAGGTACAAAGTTGTAGTTTGGGGTCAGAAGTACGATCAGTAAGTACTCTTTGTTACTGAAATTTCAGACTTCTAGCTTTACCCACAACGAAGATACAGGGGGGTTGAAAGTGCCGTGAGTTGCTTCGAGAAAAGGATGGTACGGCCGTTCCGCGTTTTTTCTGCGAGACTTTGCGGGGGCACTACCGTGCCCCCAGATACTTCGTGTGTTCTTTATTCAAAAGTATTGATAATATTTCCGCGTATGTTTAAGAAAAAATATGTTCATGCACATAGAAAACTAATGGTAAAAGTTGTCTTAGCTAAAAGTTGTATTATAAATTATTATAATACAACTATTATAAATTATTTTTTAATATTGTTACAAATCCGGAGAATCGACCCCGATCTTGCCAAGTACTTAACTAATGTGAGCAAAATGTTCCAGTACAGTGATTTTCGCAATGGAAGGCATCGGCGTGGTGTTGCCAGTGGAGAATTCCATGGCCAAACCTCAGCATTTCCTGGGATGTCCCGGAGTCTTGAACATCACCATGAGTCTCGTGGTCCTACTGTACATGATCATGGGCTTCCTTGGCTACGTGAGATACGGTGATGACGCTAAAGGCAGCATCACCCTGAATCTGCCGACTGGTGAAATGTAAGTACATTGTTGATGCTTGAGTCCATAATACCTCACATTGTTGATGCTTGAGTCTATAATACCTCACATGGTTTCTCATTATCCTCTGTTATATGAACAATACTGCACCAATCACTATGAAATAAATATATGGTAAAGTTGAAGACTAATGCTACGACCAGAATGTGGCGAAACTTGATTCCATTAAATTTTCTCGATAAAGAAAAATTACCTCCAAACTGTACCGCTCATATTCAATTAATACTTTAAATTAGACCATGAAAGTTTACATAATAACTGATCTCAATTTAAAGCACGCCCAGAATGTTTCACATTTAAGAAATGACCATTATTTTCACAGTAAAAATATTTTGCCACGGCTAAGAGCGTGCTATTTTAAACAATAATGTTTTTTTTTTATTATTTATTTAGCACATTATTACATTAATTTAATTAAACATAGTTCACATCACTTAAACCAACACGGCTTGTGTGTGATGGATGATAAAGGTGGGTGTATATAGCTCACAGCCGACTGACCAACCTGCCCGTAGCCAATGTTTATCTGATTTAATTTAGTTCTTAATTCATGGTAACATGATCTACTCTAAGGTGCTCAAAGGTTGATTTCAGTTCTACTTGATGCAAAATGACGTGCTGAATTTCAGGTACTGCAGACTCTTAAGGCTACATATAAAGTCAGATTGCATCAATCAGAACTGAGCTCTATGACGTTTCCTTTTAGTTAGCGTGCCCTCAACCGTGGCTGTTACGACCACCAAGAAACACGCGCTCACGAAAAACTGCGATTTTATTTAATAACTCAGCTTCTAGATGGTATTGTTAAAATTTTCTAAAATGGATAGACGGAGTTATTGTTCACTTATTTTTAATACAAATTTCAAGGCAGTAAAATTTAACGAAAGCCATTTAACAGTCGAAAAACATGAACTTTAGAGATAACTTGTATTTTTTTTTTATCGAGCGTACTTAAAGCTTTTGCGTTTTTTCCAAAATGTTTAGATCAGTTTACTATCTAGATTTTTTTTTATTAAACCGATTGATCGAGTTACACAAAGTAAAACGGTAATTTGAAGTTGTGCATCTATCTAACCTTATAAGGAACCTTAATAACGGCTAAGCTGAATTAGAATAAAAACAAAGAAAATTTAATTATAGATAACGAAAGATTTTCTTTTCGTAGTCTACCTTCTCTTTTATGTGACAACGATAGGTATGGCTATCGCATATATCAATCGGTCACCTTATTTTAAGGATGTTAAAATATTTACTTCAAGGCTTGACAATGTTTTAAAATCATTGGCTTCTTTTCAACACGTTGCCATAATTGGAGACATAAATATTGATATTTAACAAGTAGTGATGACGGCAATACTGATACCTTCCTGGAAGTCACAGGATCTCATGGCCTGCTCTCCACTCATGTCATAAAATCTGATAGAGTATATTACATGCTAATTTTAATTTTCTTTTTTTTATTCTTCCATTATAATTTTTACCCATAACATTAGTAATCTATTGGCTTCAATTGCCACAGACCAAAATGCTTTTCTTTTTTTTATTTCTTAACAAGAAAAACAATGTTAAGTTATGCACTTTGCGCTAAGCGACTGACGTTTAACTTTAAGTAGAATCCCTTCATATTTCTATTACATATTTTATGAAAAAAAATCTAGTTGATTTCTTAACCGCGTTCTTGAAACGAACGTATGAAAACCAAAGTATGAAAAAGTATATATCTTAATACATTTTTTATAAGTAGAATCTCTAGATAAAAGATCAATAAATCAAATATATTTTTTTCAATACAAGGAGAGTCAGAATTTCTTCAAACGAATCCTCGAAAGTCTGGCATTATTCATGCTCTAGGCTCATAAGGGAAAACTAGTTCAGCTGCAATTACTTTGATGGTATCTGTGGCTCTTGGCTTGGCACGCAAGGGAGGTACCTATCATGACCGTAACCATAGCAGCACAGAAACGTAGAGGCCGACTGCATAAGTAATAAAATAACTTGTTCTGAGGTAACGACACCTCCCCCCGCCACTCCTGTGACAAATTAGAAGTACGTATGACCATAGTAAAAATAGAATAGTAGGCTATCCTCAAAGAAATGTACCGAGCGCGGCTAATATCTGTGCCGCGGCGCTGCGCAGTCGCGCTTGTTTGAGTCTTATGATATGTTGCCTCAGAACAATATTATTGTTCTGAGTATGTAGCGTTCCGCACCGACTACCCACGATTTAAGCGAAAATACATTTTAAACGTTAAATCTGAGCTGACGTCATATGCTCAGTGTTAATTTAGTCGTATTTTAGTTATTTGGAGTTTGTTGTAATATAAAAATTGGATTTTTTTTTTGGAATTATACTGTCACCGGGTCGTTAAGAATGGGCAGCGAACAACGAACGTTCGTTGGCAGCGAACATTGATTCTTTGAGAGGAAATTAAATGCATAGGAACGTATTTGTATGTATTAATTTTGTAAATATTATAGCTATTAAAATAAATGAGACTTAAAACCAAAAGACAGTAACAACCCTGCAACGTCTCGCGCGGCGCGGGAGTTATTCTACTATTCTGTCGTTACTATGGTGTTTGACTGAATCTGGAGTACGCACTACGTGGCTGACGGCCGTTTGTTGCGTGCACGCATACACACAAACGTGTACGGACATTAGGCTGGTACTCGTGTAGTAGTAGAAGATAATTGGCTTAGATTAAATTATGTTAAGGTGTGTTAATTCGAAAACCATTTCGAGATTTCGGTTTAATAAGCCGTATTTTACTTCGAAGTTTTGGTCTAAAACCTCATGATAATGAATATTTTTACGAAAAGGCTGCAACTTCCATTTGCCTTCGTGTGATGTCACTTGAGTAATGGCTGTTTAGAAATGTGTCCTTTGCTATCAAGATAAATTTATAATAATTTGCTTCTGACTGATTTGACAGCTAGATGACAGATGAGTAGACGGACAGAGACGGATAGAGACGGACCACTTTAGCAATCACACATCACAACTTAAGCATCACAATCAGCGGGTCCACCGCGTAATTCTGATTTTCATCAACATCAACTTCAGATTGAAATTTGACGTGCGTGCGAAAGAGATGGCACGTTAGACGGGCGTCGCGCACGCACGTCAAATTTCAATGTCAAGTTGATGTTGATGAAAATCAGAATTACGCGGTAGACCCGCAGTATAAAGTCTAAAATTCTCAAGCGACAAGGTCATCGGACAATTCTTAAAAAAATCATTAAAATAATAATGGTCAATTTATATATCAAAATAATGAAATCTATGTCCTAAAATGACGTAAATCCCCTAAAAAATTTTTTTTTTTAATAATCTTTTAAATATTAAGCCATGGTAATTAAATCAATTCGTTTGTATTGTGGTTTGGCTCCATCCGTGCTGCCTGTGACTTCATCGGATATGTATCGAGAGTATAACACTCATGTTTTCCACTTCCAGTCCAGCACTAATGGCGAAGAGCTTCATAGTGCTCGCGATCTTCTTCACGTACACCCTGCAGTTCTACGTGCCCATGGAAATCGTGTGGCGGAATACCAAAGAGTATGTCTCGCAGAAGTACCACAATCATGCGCAGGCGGTCATGCGCGCTGTCTTCGCCGCGCTTACAGGTAGTGTACAAACCATTATTCAAATTTCTATGGTAGAGTGTTTCGCTTGATAATGTAAGATAATTACAATAATATAGATGTCATGGTAAGATTAAAACGACACAAACAAGCCGCTAAAATGGATGTGTTCTGTGGTAGTGCCTGACAAACTATTCGCGGCTCCCGCTGAGTACGGAACCCTGATATCTTAACCGCTATATTTTTCCTGTAATATTTACCTAATTATTCATCTATGATTCTTTTTCATATGTTTTATATATCCTTTCGGAGATAAGAGGAACATAAATATAATACCGTTAAAAACCTTGGATTTCAATTTTTTTTTTCAGTCCCGTAAGAGAGGCTAGAGTAACACGTATTGTGTGAAAATTTCAACTGGTTGTCTATAACGGCTGAAGCTGTAGACCCCTGTGACAGACAGACGGACGGACGGACGGACAGACAGCGGAGGCTAGGGTCCTATTTGGCACTCTTCGGGTGAACGGAAACCTAAAAATCACCAAAAATACAAAATAAATTAGTTTCTAAAAGAAACGAAAAAGAAAAGTTTCTATTTATATATATACAAGGTGACTTTTTGATCATCGTCCAAATTCATACTGGTGGCTTGGTAAGTGATAAGTATCATGCATCAGTAACAATTTTTTTGAAATTCGTAAAATGAAATTTCGACTCCCCATAGTGATTCACTCGGGACTGGAACTGAATTTATATCGGAAGTCGAAATTTCATTAAACGAATTTCACAAAAATTGTTACTCATCCAAGATACTGATCACTTATCAAGCCTCCAGTATGAATTTGGACGATGATCAAAAAGTCACCTTGTATATATATAAATAGAAACTTTTCTTTTTCGTTTCTTTTAGAAACTAACTTATTTTGTATTTTTGGTGCTTTTTAGGTTTCCGTACACCCGAAGGGTGCCAAAAGGAACCCTAGCCTCCGCTGTCTGTCCGTCCGTCTGTCTGTCACAGGGGTCTACAGCTTCAGCCGTTATAGACAACCAGTTGAAATTTTCACACAATACGTGTTACTCTAGCCTCTATTACGGGACTGAAAAAAAAAATTTAAATCCAAGGTTTTTAACGGTATTATATTTATGTTCCTCTTATCTCCGAAAGGACTAAAACATATGAAAAAGAATCATAGATGAATAATTAGGTAAATATTACAGGAAATATATAGCGGTTAAGATATCAGGGTTCCGTACTCAACTCAGCGGGAGCCGGGAATAGTTTGTCAGGCACTACCACATAACATATCCATTTTAGCGGCTTGTTTGTGTCGTTTTAATCTTACCTTTAAGTCACCTTGTATATATCTGCATTTACAAGTACCGACCTATATTTTTCGGAGGAGTTTGGAGCCCTAATTACCCCAATCGACGACCCTGTCTAACGCTGTTATTCTCCATCAACAGTTGCTGCAGCTGCAACACTGCCCCGACTCGAGCAGGTCATCGGCCTAGAAGGAGCATTTTTCTACTCATTCCTCGGGCTGATCGCCCCAGCCGTTATGGACCTCCTGTTCCATTGGGAGCGAGGTTTGGGACCCTTCAACTGGATCCTTGTCAAAGATCTCATGTTGATCTTCTTCGGATTCTTCGTTTTAGTATCCGGTGTGACGCAGAGCATCCGGGAAATTGTCAATACGTCATCATAGGGTGATTTTTTGTTATGTTTGCTTTGTAATTTGAATTTACTTTATTATAATTTTAGCTTTACGAATTTTGTCAATTATTTTTACAATGACGCTAAAAAAATAGTTGAGAAACAAGGGTTGCATTATAATATATATAATCGGGTCTACCGCGATCAATTTTTACCTTTTTACGAAAAGGGGACGCCCGACGTTTCGAGACAGTTGCATGTCTCGTGGTCTACGGGAAACTGGCAAGTATGGCGAGGCGCAGTGATGAGATGCAGGTGACGACCGAAGTATTTTCCTTGTACCCGCAAAAACACTTTAGTCTTTAAAATTAATTGTTATCTTATTCACGCACGGCACAACAAGGGTTGGTTTTTATTTATTTTAACTATTTATGTACCCAGATGGGCAGGGCTTATATTTATGTGTATTGCTTTGATCAGTCTTGCACTGCGAGTGAGCACAACAAATTATACCAGTCGTGAAAAAATTACATAAAGTTATTTGTTCCGTACAAAACAAAAGCTGTGTTACTACAAAACGGTATTTAACTTTAGACAGTGTTTAAATATGCTGCTGTCACTCTTTTACAATATGAAAGAAAAGGTGACAACGACAGATTTAAACATTGTCTAAAGTTAAACACCGTTTTGTAGTAACACCGAAAGATTTTATTTTTAGTTTCGAACCGGAGTGCGTGAGTAGAAATATTTCATCATGTATTCGAACAACAAGTTGGTTATTACAACCCTGTTTTTTTTTTTTTTCAAAAACCGTACTTTGATTCCTTGTATATGAAACGTAATTTACCTGCCACTGGTGCAGCGTTGCCAGATCTCCTGATTTTCCAGGAGATTTCCTGATTATTCCGATGTTCTCCTGATCTACTGATTTTATCATTAAATCTCCTGATTTTTAAGATTTAGGAATATTTTCAATACAAAAAGTATGCATACGTAAAAAGGAACGTATACGAGTTGTGTTTATTCCTAACAATAATAAGTGTTGAGAAGGAACGCTTCATAATATAGCCTAATACCGTATATATAACTATACCTAATACGCTCTTAGCGTTTTTGCAATGAATCCGCCGCCGCGCGCCGCCTTGGCTCTCAATAACATGTTGTCATCGTGTTTACGCATGATGGAGTTTATAGATCCTGGCGTAGTAATTGATCGCAAAGTGAAAACAATTGCTGACATAATAGCTCTCTTTCCTAATCTTGTGCCTCAAGAAAAAGTTCAATTAGTGGATACTGAATGGCGCCTTTTAAGAAACACAGAGATTAGAGCGAACCGTAACGAATCAGCTGAGAACTTCTGGAAAATCGTTTCCAACATGGAAAACGGCGATGGCAAGATGTTCCCAAACTTGAGTGAATTCGTTCTAAATCTGATGTGTTTACCACACTCGAGCGCCACAGTGGAAAGGTTGTTTTCTCAAATAAATCTTACGAAAACTAAACTGAGGAATAAATTATCCACCAAAGTTATAAGCCGGCGTGTTGAGAACAAAAAATATTATCAAGAACAGCAACTGTTTTGATTTTAATGTCAGCGAAAAAATTACGTCCAAATTAAACAGTAAGATACAATAAAGATTAAACAAGTAAACGTAGGTTTTTATTGATTTCCTGATTTTCCCGATCAATCTCCTGTTTTTTTTTTAAATATTTCCTGGATTTTGAAATGTTGGTCTGGCAACACTGCACTGGTGTGTTGTTTGATGTTATGTTTCCAGGGGGGGCTGCCTCTCTTAAGGCGATACAAAAAAATGGGGCTTTTTCGAATCTATTTACTCCACTATAACGTCATCTACGTATTTCATTTTTGGGTAAATGTTTATTGAGTATTTAACTCAGATTCTCGCTGAAGGAAAACGCGATTGGCAACCTCTAAATTGTTTTATTTTTTCCTGTAATTCTGAAATCCTAACTAATTTCATTGTTAAATTGCATTCAAAATGTGGATATTATGTATTTGTAAAGTCTCCTTGAAAAACTTTTGACAAAATAGATGAGTTCATTTTATATTAATAAAAAACCGACTTTTTGCTACTTTTCCACGAATCTGTCCCACTCGCACTGAGGGTTATTTGGCATATGGAGTAACAGGGACGCTAAAGCTTTTACGTATCGCCTTAACCCACTTCCGACGCTTATTGTGAGGATCTTTTGGCGCGTGGATGACAGTGACAGAGGGGCGCAGCTGTGTCTTAGAGCTGTGTACTAGTAGCGGCACGGCTTTTGACGTCTGACCTTAAGACTGTACCTGAGCCTAGAGCATGACCAACTCCAGGCTATCTAGGATTCGTTTGAAGAAATTCGGACTCTCCTTGTATTGAAAAAAATATATTTGGTTTATTAATCTTTTCTCTAGGGATCTTACGTATAAACAATGTACTAAGATTTATACTTTTGTCAAAAAAAAATGTTTCGCACCCTTTTTTTTTTGTTTTCAAATGTTCGTATAAAGAACGCGGTTAAGAGATCAACTTGATTTTGTTTTCATAAAATAGGTAATAGAAATATGAAGGTATATCACCTAAATTCAATATTTTTTTCCCTACAAAATATTTCAGTATTAGCTAAAAACACACCAATTTGTTGTTTCGCTGCGTGATCACTAGTATTACGCGTCCAAGAAAAAGAGGCCAAAGAGACAACATATAATCGCCTCTACGAAAACCAAATAAAGTCTGCCATTAGACTTATTGTGCTGGACGGGTAATAAAAAAAGTTGCTAGAGTATGCCATCTTCTTAACTGCGTGGATTTACCTGCCACTATGCGCCCCGCCGCGCCGCCGTTTGTTGGTAATTCCCAAAAAACATCGTTTACAATAGAGCATCGCTGTCGCTGGCGTAATGGCTTGGTCCCAGAACTAACCACAACCCATAGAAGAGCGAGACTTCAATTTGCTCGAGAGTATACAAATTGGACTTCAGAGCAATGGAAGGCGGTTCTCTTCTCTGATGAATCGAGAATCGCCTTACGAGGTCCTGACGCTCATCAGGACGATCACCTCTCTCTGATGTATGCCTTCTACGACCTTGCCCGGACCTTCTTATGTAAGAACCAGTCTCCCTGTAACGCCGGATAGCATCTTGTATTGTGGTTCAAGGAAATCCAAGCATTCGTCCAATCCGACGGTGGCTATAGCCAGCATCATCAAGTGCTACGGCCCTGGCTGCTCCAGCTGCGTCCGGTGGCATTTTTTTGTGTAAATTTAATCACGGCACCTCAACACAGCGGTTTTGTTCAAAAAAATTGTATCAGAACGTTTTGAAACAAATGTAATGCAGTGAGAGTGTCAAATTTCGACCAAACTGATTATTGTTGAATAAAAGGCATAAAAATAAACAAAAAGCGGATATGATTGTTTTGTTTATTGCAGATATACCCACCTATCACGTAACGCCCAGTAGTCATAGCGTTAGGTAACATAAACGTTCGATATGGCATTTAAGATAGATGGCCCGTTAATTGTGCCCATGAGTTTCAATTTTTTTTTTCTTGTAAATGTAAACACTGCAAAAAAAATGAAAATGTGACTAATATAAAATAATTTGGCTGAAATATTCGACCACACTGGCGTACAATATAGAGTAAGTGGGGCCATAATCCTCGATAATTTTAGGTTAATTGTAAGTTTCGGCCGGTATAGCCTTGGCAGATTTTTATATCGATACCTAACATCTGCAACTAAAATAATTTCATTTTTGTATCAGATAACGTAAGCGTGGTCTCACTCACCGCAGCTGGTTCTGGCAGAATAACCAGCGTTGCAGATCCGTCTGCAAAACTATGCTGAGTCAGAACCTTTTTGCCGTCACGATCTCACGCCACTCGCGTTTAAGGTAGATTAAGTACATGTACTGTTTTTGTTCTGTTTCAATGGGTGATAATTTTAAGTGTTACTTAGTGTTGTTTTCATTTTTTATCTTTTGATTGAAATTTTGAAATTTTCTTCATGTCTTATGTCTTCTTTTTCTGTGTTGTGTGTGATTGTGACTGTAAATAAACGATTTTCTATTCTATTCTATTCTATTCTAAATGTGGGAGCCGGATTGCCAGGTACTATCGGCCAACCAGGAACTGACAGATTCGTTTTTTTTTTTCATTACTGTAACTGACTGTAACTGGCGGTAACTGACGCCATAAGTTTAATTTTTTACACCGGAAGTGACATATTTTTTCTAACTTTCAGCCAATTCGGAGTGTTTTGACGAATTAATTTAAACTTAGCATCACTTTATTGATTGTGTGCCATGGAGCTTATCTTTGTACCAAATGACGTGCCAATCTTGCGGTCTCTTCCCCTTCTATACCCGCATTACAAAAGCGCGAAAAGACGTGTCTTTGAAAAAATTGCACGATATTTAAGTCCGGGGGAAAAAGTAAGATTTTCGGAAAAATTAATCCAATAAACGGTTTTGAACGAACGAATGACTGTCATCTTATAATTTTAGGCTGCGTTCTAAACGCCGGGATAAATGTAAAGTTTACTTCGTAAAAGTGAAAGGGAAAAGACTGAGGCGGAATCTATTCACTATGTAATCGTTTTGAAACGGTCACTTTGTAAAGGCAGTTTATTTACGTGGCTAAGGATATTTTTTCTATATGTATCATTACTATCGAAATAAAATTGCTTTACAAGTCATTCCGAAGAATTCTTTAACCCAGAAATCAAAAATTGGCGCGTAATGTTATGACAAATGTCAAAGTGAAAATTTAACCCTGAATTTACGGCGTGTAAAATTTAACTGTCAAAAGCTTATGGCCTGAGGTTCTAAGGGTCTAAGCTCAGAATAAGGTCTAAGATCAAAAGTGAATTTTTGTTTTTAACTATTCATTTCAATATTTTGTAAAATTTTGATATTGCCGCTTTTCGCTCTGAGCCAGCTCTGAGCCAGCTCTGAGCCCGGGCGGGAAACTTTACAACATTTGATGAATTCCATACGGCCAAAGAGCCCTTTATCGTAGAAAGAGTAAATATATAGAGTAAGTCACAACGCACACATACAAAATAAAAATGAAACCAACATATGCAGTCATCGTGAGAAAGAGTGAGATAGACTATAATGGAAAAGTGTAACCACTTTGTTTTGTCTGGCACCAATAGTCAGTGAGGTTAATGGTGCCAGACAAACAACAAGATCTTAGCAATTATTTAATTTTGCAAGTTTTAATTCCCTACTTTCAATAAACATACTTATATTGACAAAGTTCATGTTTAAAGCGTTTCGAAAAAACAATTATCGTGAGTTGCAGTGTTCTAGGCTGCAAAAATCGTGGAGAACGTGCTATGCACGGTATGTCATTCCATGGGTAAGTACTAATGTAATGCTTGTTTTACTATATTTACTTTTATATATTAATCTTTTGTAAAAGAAAGTAAAATGTCCCCTAAATAAACAAGATAATAAGCTATTTAAGTATTTACATTCCTAAGCTCAACAGTAACGAGTCTGAAAGTGTTGCCATTTGTAGCTATGTTAAAAATCCCTATCCTTATACACTAAAATACAAGACTAGCGTAGTATGACGATGTACTACTCTGCTGCTTTCACTAATTTTTATGCTAGATAAAATTTGATTTCACCATGTGAAAAAAAAACAATCGGGATAACTGTAATTGAGATGGGTAGTTATGTTGTGACTAATTATATTACTCCAACAGCATATTTTACATTTTACAAAACTGTTTTGTGAGTTATAATGGCAGCAAATATTCCGGAATGCCCACTGAGCCTTAGGTCTATCCAACACTATTTGAAAACTGCCGCAGAACATGATACTAGGGATCCTGTTGTAGCTTATTGGTGCAGATTACATGCCTTACAGAAAGGCCTTAAAATTACTACCAAGAAGACCAAAGTTCTCATAGCTATCATAGACTGGTTGGAAGAAGCTAAGAAAGTTCATGTGGATAATGAAGCAGTCACAAATGAAGTGGCAGCTCAAACTGAAAACCATGCATTAAAAGTGTTTTTAGTCTGTGAATATCCCCATTTCTTGGGAATTCACTTTTATTCTGGTAACTTTTACACACACTAGCATAAATACTTTCACCGACACAAAACCGGTGACGCTGCCCCTGCTCTATATATTTACTCTCTCTACGATCAGTCCAGTTAAAGAAAAAAAGTGGTTGGAAAAAAAGGCGCGAAGATGTGATGGCGTCGTTTTTTTGTTTTATCGAAAAAATATTGCATTTTGGGCGTTTTGATCAACAATAGTGATAGAATATTGTGAATTAAAATCGCCGTAACCTGTGTAGTGTGTTGTTCAATGGAACAAAAGTGCGGGCTGTGCCTTTTCGTGTGTTTTTTCTAACCCTGTTGTATTTGCGTTATAAGGCTATCATTATAGCGGAAACGACAGGACAGTGACTTAGACAGGACAGACCTTTCAGATGATCCTCAACAGAAGAGGATAGTGCATATAAACAGATATAATAACTATATCGTCAGACATGGCTGTATGGGCTAAGATCCCTTTGCCTTTCCACTTAGTGGGAAAATTAAACAAGAAATAAAAAAGTAATCTATGTCTATCAAAATGCATGTTTAATTTATATTTAATTGGACATGAAAAAAAATGAAATAAAATAAGACTTGGCTGTACGGGCTACTGCCCTTTGCCTATTCCAAGACGGAATGAAAAATTTAAAAAAAAATTTAAACGTTCCGATTTGTGCTATTAACGTTAACGTACAATATCAGTGAACGTGCACATGCAGTTAAGATTACAAGCCGAGTTACTTTGTACAAGCCGAGCCGAGAGTACAAATTTAAGTACAAAGCATGTCACAAAAAAGCAAATATCTCGTTTCTCCATATTTTTAGATTATAGTTTTAACACAGCTTTTATTGCTGCAAAATCCTTTACATTCAAATTGATTGAAGATTTCAGAAATCAGAAAATAACACTGGATCAAGTTACAAAACCAGACTTGCCATTCACCTTTCAACAAAAAGTCAAAAATGATTGCAATGACGAGCGAAACGAAAGAGAGTAACGAGAACCTTGTTGGCTTATGTAAATCATTAAAATTTACAACATTACACTTTAGAAACTAACACGTTATACAATTTATTATAAAAAAAATATATCGACAAAATAAAAAAATTAAATTAAATTAAAATTCAGGAAGCACAATTAATTTTAAAGCATTACATAAAATTTATTAATTATGGATAGTAACATAATTCCTTTCATTCTTCACGCTCGCAAAAAGTCAGTCATTATCAATCTATCAGCAAATAAATCAATCTCTGGTGCCGAAAATAACAGCGTGTTGAGTAATCGATCACCGGGCACGTGTACAAGCGGAGACATGTTGTGAGACATGATAATATTAGTTTAAATCCCCCTAATTTCATCAATTATTAGTGTTTTATTGTTAATTAGTGTATAAAATTCCTAGGGGGTATATTTATTTATTAGTGAAAACGCCAAAAACTGATAAAATTTTGGCTAAAGTTTGTTAGTAACGGTCACGGAGAACAAAGAAATCTAAAGGCGAGTATATCGTGTTTTTATGTTTTAATGTAATTCACATTTTATTGTAGGACCTATTAGTTAGTAAAATATTGTACCTTGCCTGTACCTGACAAATCTCTCGTCATATTTAGCACTGACTAATTTATTTTTAGATTTTTTCTTGTTTTATTGCTTATTTTCTCTATAATTTTTAGCCTTTCTTTCTCACTTACCTGTTAATTTATTTTCCACAGTCTTATTTTGTATTCTTAATTTTATTTAACTACTTATCACCTTTTGTTCTACATACTTTACTCAACTTTCGTTTTTTTTTTTTTTTATATATGATTGTAACTGGGAGATTATTTGCAATTCCATTGATTATTTTGAGTCATTATATACTTACATTTAACATACACAACTCCTTAAAATACATATCTCACTCTGTGAGAAACGTCCAGTTTCACACACAAGTGTTAGTTTGGCTCGCTGTGCTTGACGAATAGTGGAAGCACAGTTGAACGCTTGACTAAATTACTTGTTTAATTCACATCACCCACAAAACTCAAGCACCAAACCTACACATTACAAGCATAACACAATCCTGTATACAGGGCTCTCATACTTCCTGGCTTTGTTTGTGGAAATACTACCGTTCTCCCCCATATCATTTCAGGTCAATCCGTCAAAATGATGACCCGGAGCCAACTGAGCAGGGCTCTAAATCAAGAATTGGAGCTGAAGTTGGCGACCACCCTTGAGGACCTCAAGACTGCCAGAGAGCTCAATGCTCAGCTTCTCCAAGAGCGGAAAGAGAGTGAACAAGAGATAGAAAATATGAACACTCAAAACACTCTTTTAAAACGTGACATGATTGTCATTGACAGGGAGCGTGCAACATTCCATACTCAACGAGATTCATTGCACAAGGAAATCACTTCTTACAATGAGTGCATCCGAACACATGAAGCATCACTACAAAAGATATGTGACCTTGAACAGCAGCTTGCAAAGGCCCATAATGAACTGCAACAAGTAACCATGGAACGAGAAAACCATGAAGCAGAGCAAGCCCTACAAAAATCAATGGTACTATATGATGAATTAGTTAGCTGCGCTGAATCTCGTTCAACATTTCATACTATCGACTCAACTGATTTGAATGTAACACACCAATCGAGCGAAATCACCGAATTGAGATTGGAGCTAGAGACCATGCGACAAAAATATCATACTGCAAGGGACGAGCTTATTGAGCAGGATGTAACGTTTGGAGAAATGTTGAAAATTGCTGAATCCATGGGTGAAATTATAGACAGCAATGATGAAAAACTACAGTTACTTGTAAAAGCGACACAGCCTTCAGAGGAACCTAGCTGCATACACAGTAGCTGCCTGCTATGTGGATCATCTGCAACACCAGCTTCGCCAGATACTCCGCCTATACTGACCCCTCAGGATCTACATACGTCCGTGGGCCTCTCACCATCTCAGAGTCCACTTGGCATGACTATGACACCCCCCGCACAGGAGCACGTCTCTGTCACTGGTCTGAGAGTATCCCCAGGCTCTCCTGGAGTGTCAGTGCCTCCGTCCGAGTCCGTAAGTGAGGACTGTCAGCTTTACCAGGGTCCCAAAACACCAGTCTCCACACCTGAACCTAAGAGCAAGGTTACCCGTCGAAAGCAACGTCGCCGTTCTGCTCGCCTTCGTCGTGGCTCCGGTCATGGCGCAGAACCATCATCCACTCCTGCAGTGGAAACCGCGTCAGACCCTGCACCTACGTCTGACGCGCTGCCCACGCCGAGCTCTTCCCCTCAGCCTTCTGAGCCCTTGTCGGTTGCTGCGTCAGCGGCTGAATCCTCGGCGTCGCAAGGACATAATACTGTTGTGTTTACAGACTCTATTGGAAAAAACTTAGGGCCCTTATTAGGAAATAAACTTATGCAGAAAGTCACCAATATTTGTATGCCAGGTGCATCTTTCATACAAATTGTAGAGCGTTTGCTCAAAATGGAATATCAATTAAATACTACAATTGTTCTGCTAATAGGAAATAGTACAGGTATCACACAAAGTGACCTTATAAAATATCTCGAGCTAATGTTACAACTTAGTGTTAAAAAAATCATCATTTGTGAATTCCCTTATTCAGAATTACTTACAGGGTCACAAAAAACTACTTTATATAATTTGAATATGTGCATGCACAACTTCTCAGCTGGTCACAGTGACAAGGTGCACTACTTAGATACGAATATCTACATTCGTGATTTTTTTTTGACAGAAGGTACTTTGTACCTTGCAAATTATTATAAAAAACAATTAGCTACTAAGTTAGCATGCATTTTAGAAGGTAGTGAATCTGTTACAAAGAGTGTAACAGGAAATTTTCCAATACCAGTTATAATTGATGGTATTTGTAATGTTAATTATTTACATAATTTTGTCCCTATTGACACGGTTAGTACAAGTACTAACAAAATTGTAAAAAATTCTTTTTAGAATTGAAGACAATGGGAAAGCCGCCTGTATTAAAGCTGGTACATCAAAACATACAAGGCGGCTTTCTCAGCAAAATACTTTCAATCGAGTTGTTCTTAGAGGAATCAAAAACAGATATTTTGTGTGTAACCGAACATCATCTACATGAACATAATATGCATTTTAATGTTAATAATTTTAGTGTTCTTAGTTGCTACAATAGATTAAAAATACAAAAAGGTGGCTCCATGATTCTTGTAAAAAATAGTATAAAAGCAAAGGAAAGAAAAGACATTGTAAAACTTTCTGTAGAACATCAACTAGAATTAGCTTGCATAGAAATGAGTACATATATTATTCTCTGTGTTTACCGACCCTCAGGACAAGATTACAACATTTTTGAAAAAGCAATGGAAGAGGTTTTAAAATTATTATTTGATACAAAGAAAAAAGTTATTATATGTGGAGATTTTAACGTAGATTTACTAGAAAAATCGATTATGCGCTCAAAATTATTACATTTATTCAAATCATTTAATTTGTCTAATGTGTTCTTAGAACCTACTCGAATTACTCGGGATACTGCGTCATGCCTCGACAATATATTCTGTGATTGTGAGTATTCAGACAATAAAGTAATCAACCGCTTGCAGTCCGATCACAGTGGCCAAACTATAACCATTAAACAAAGCGTAAAACAACTGCCCAAAGAAGTCTTTTGCAGACCTATTACAACTCTCAAAGTAGATTGTTTCAAAGCAAATCTAGAAGTTAAATTAGCACATTTTAATCTTCTCCAAGACGATCCAAACGCTCTCTTTACAGACCTTTTCAACATAGTCTCTAAAGAGTTCGAAAATACGTTTAAGATGCAAAAACTTTCTAACAAAAGTAAAATCACCTTCAGTGACTGGGCGACACCAGGTATTTATAAAAGCAGAAATCATTTATACGAATTATACGACATAAAGTCCTACAATAATAATGTTAAATTTACTGAATTCGTGAAAAATTACTCACGCATCTTTAAATTGGTGTGTTTAAAAGCAAAAAGTATCTACTTGAATAAAAAACTTAAAAGGTCCGATAACAAAGTAAAAACAGTATGGAACATCATAAATACTGAAACTGGGAAAAGTAAGAAACGAGATAACGAACTTAAGTTAAGTATTAACAATGAAGTCGTTACAGGAGATAAAGAAGTTGCGAATGCCTTTGAACAATTCTTTACTGAAATTCCTTCCTTAACAACTAAAGATTTAAATTCAAGCCCTAGGCTTGCGCAGGATCTTTTAATAGATCACGTACCTCAGTGTCTTTCTGTATTTGCTTTTAAACATATTAATTCATTAACTGTAATTAAAGCATTTAAATCGCTTAACTTGAAAAAAACCGAGGACTTATGGGGCCTATCTGTGAAAGTTATAAGTTCTGTCATTGATTTAATAGCTCCTTATTTGGCATTAATTTTTAATAAATGTGTAGATGATGGTATCTTTCCTGACTTAATGAAGTTTAGTAAATTGATCCCCCTTTTTAAATCAGGCGACCACGGGGACCCTTCAAACTATAGACCTGTGTCAGTTTTACCGGTATTGAGTAAGGTTTTTGAAAAAATAGTTTTTAATCAATTGTTATTTCATTTTAATTTAAATAAGTTACTTCACTGTGAACAATATGGATTCACTAGAGGGATGTCAACCACAGATGCAGGAGTTGCTTTAGTTAAGCACATTTTTGATGCTTGGGAAGAAAAGCAAGATGCATTTGGTGTATTTTGTGACCTCTCGAAAGCCTTTGATTGCGTTAATCATGAAACACTCTTATGTAAATTGGATCACTACGGAGTGAGGGGCAAATCTTTGGCGTTATTGAAGTCATATCTTAGTGATCGTATTCAAAAGGTAGACATTAACGGGGTAAAATCAAGTGGAGCATTAGTTAAAATGGGTGTCCCGCAGGGTTCCATATTAGGGCCCTTGCTGTTTTTAATTTACATAAATGACCTTCCATATTTAGTTAAAGACTTAACGAAGATAGTATTATTCGCAGACGACACGTCACTTATTTTTAAAGTTAATAGACGTAAAGATATCCTTGACGGCGCGAATACAACTTTATCACTGGTGCTTGATTGGTTTACTGTAAATAATTTAGTTTTAAACTCAAAAAAGACAAAGTGTATAAAATTTACGTTACCAAATGTAATTCAAGTGGATGGTAATTTGCTTTTGCAGGGGTCCAAGCTGGAGTTAGTTAACGAAACAAAGTTTTTAGGCATTACGGTAGACTCTCGTCTTCAGTGGGGTCCCCACATAGAAGCCCTATGTGGTAGACTTAGTTCGGCCGCATACGCTGTTAGACGCATAAGACAAATTACTGATGTAGATACTGCTAGACTAGTCTATTTTAGTTACTTTCACAGCATTATGTCATACGGCATGCTGTTATGGGGTAGAGCCGCGGATACAGACGCAGTCTTTGTTTTGCAGAAGAGAGCAATTCGGGCTATTTATAATATGAAGCACCGGGATTCATTAAGACAAAAGTTCAAAGAAATTAATATATTAACGGTTCCTTGTGAATATATTTACCAAGTCCTTAGATATGTCAGAAAAAATGTTGAGTCTTTCCCAAGGCTTGGTAAGCAACATTGTAAGGAGACCAGAAATAAGCATAAACTGGCTTTTCCAAAAATCAGACTCGCTAAGGTGAGTACCTCTTTTGTAGGACATGGTATAAGATTTTACAATAAACTTCCAAAGGGGGTCCTTACTTTGTCAGAGAATAAGTTTAAACTGTATATTAAGCAGGGCCTATTGAAAAAGGCATATTATAAAATAAATGAATATTTGGATGATGGTGAAGCATGGTGTTACAGTGATAATGATACTCGTAGTAAGTTATAATTTAATTAAATAGTATAATTTCTTAACTTATGATTCCTCTAAGGTGTAAACATTAATTGATTATAGACTGTAAAAGGAAAAGGACTATATGAGACAGGTAGACAAAGATATATATGTTTTTCTTTTTTTCATTAACCTGAATTCCTACTGTCTTGTATTTTCTTATCCCTTGGTTAAAGTAGATATAAGTCATATATTGTATAGTATAAGTTTTATGTTGAAAAAAAGACATGATCTTGCTAAGTTTCTTGCCCTTCTTCTTAGCAAGACTAATCGAATGGGCGGAGGTAGGCATGTATTTATATATGTAACCTATTAGTATGTAGTATATAGGATGGGATTTGGTCGGCCGCCTGGATTCGTGCTGGGGGCTCGGTTGGTGATCACTGAACCTTGTTCCTGGTCCCTGGCCGGGTCTCCGGTATGGGTTCGGGCGGCTGATTGGATTTTACCTTGTATAATATATATTTTACCTATCATTTTAATCGTAAATATATTGCTACATAAATTAAATAAACCTTTAATTTAGTTCATGTACATTTATTATTCTATTACATATATTTTCTTTATTAGATTAAATTTGACGTGTAAAAAGTGTATATATCTATACCTGCTTTGCAAAATAAACTATTTGAATTTGAATTTGAATTTTGAATTTGAATTTGAATTTGAGACTTGCGAGCAACGGTGTGCGCCATCGTTACCAACAACAGAAAGTGGTTGCGAGCTCGGAGGTATTTGTCGGATACAAAACAATCGATATACTTGGCTGGTGACCTATGGGCAGACTGGGCAGTCTAATTCACCGCGCAACATGCGACAGACTGTTTGTTTTGAAAACTTAAGAAATAATTAAGTATTATTTAATTATTTAATCAGTAAAATGAATTTTTAATTTATATTAAAATGAAATTTTAAAACCAGTAGTTAATAATATCTTTTATAAAATTGTATTATCTAATGTTTCACTAAATCGAATTAACGACGCGTGCTCGATCACCTTCCCGCCATACCACTCACAGCCTGCATCCTATCCGACGCAAACCCCGAACCCCTGTACCGCGTGGGCGCGGTAAGGATGAAGTTGGCAAACTATAGTATTAACAGTATCCATCATAATTAAATAAGTTATATTATAACGCAAACATTACATACCTACCTTCTTGTTTTTCAATGAAGACATCACCTCCGGCACCTGTCCCATTAATTCGTTATTGCCGGCTCCGGCAGCCGAGTCACAGCCAAAATATTGCACAGTTAAATAATATCGCATCGCCTATTAATATTACTGACACGAAGACAACACTTTTGAATGCTTAGATGATTAATATGTGTACATAACCTTAGGCCGATATTACACTTTTACTTTTAAATGATCCTTCGCCAAATATTGTCTATGGAAACTGATCCATTATTACAACATAATCTTCATACAACATTGACTTAACCATGAACCAAATACCCTAACAGGACTGAGTACTTGTTTCAAAAAACGTGAAGAACGAGAAGTCATACTAGATTATTTCATCTCTGTCTAAGTAGGGTAACCATATTTAAAAATAATTGATTGAGACAACGTAGGTAGTAAAAACCGTATTCAAAACATTTATTTTATTGGTTTAAAGTCTTCTGCTTTAAAATGGCGGCTGCAGACTACTGGATTTTTGCACTTTATTTCGTTTCCTAAAACTTCCAACCATTTTCTTCGGATATTTTCAGTTTTTGGAAGACTGTAATGTAAAACCCAATATCATGGTTACTCTAGCGGTATCAAAGTAAACATGTATCATTTCTCCGAGAAAACGTTTTAATTATGCCTTACCTATGAAACGATATCCCACAATCCACAACATTTCAAATTGTTAACCCGCTAATTTTAATAGCTAACTCGAAAGTTGATAAAAAGTTAAAGGGTTTTGAATTTTACCCCTTTCCAAAATATTGATTTTACATATTTAAATATTTATTTATATCTTGAATTTTTGAACAAAGCTGATGTGGGCATAATGGCCCATATGCCTTTGCCAAACAAAAAAAAAAAAACGTTTTCCTTTGCCTGTCCCAAAATGAGCCCAAAATGGTAAAGAAAAAAAAAGTAAAACGGAATGTCAAGGACCCAGTGGTGACATCTTAGGGATTTTACCCCTAAATTTAGGGATTAGAAGTGTTAAAAAGCAGGAATTTTTGTGGGGTTTTTTATGGGCTTCGAACAAAAGTTGCGAGAGTCAACTCATTTATATCAAATTCGTTCGCTTGTTATCGTCGCTCAGTTCGTTCGTTTCGTAAAATTCATTTAGGTCTAAACTTGTCTTATTGTTCTTTTTTTTGTATTTGTGGTACAAGACAAGAGTGTAAACTTGATAACAGTGTCGAAAAATGGCAAAGACAGTCTAATGAAAGCCGATAGTAACTACCTTACACGGGTATGGAAAATCTTTTTTTTCGTCATTTTCTCTTACCCGTGTCAGGTAAAGCTACTCAGTTTTCATTAGACAGACAGACTCTATCAAAAAATTACAAACTGGATATGAAGGCGTTTTATTTTATAATTACGAACGACTTGTGCACTACATCAAATAATTTTTATTATAGAAATATTATCTAGGGCTTAGAGAGGTATTTAAAAAATCTTCGGGTTTAAATTTATGTAAGGGTTAGCAACACTGCAAGGGCCGAGTTCCGTTTAATAACAACAACTTGTTGCTAAATAAGAAGTTAGGTTATAATTTAATTTTTGGGTTTAATTTTTTATTGCTTCGGTGTATTTTATAAGCAATTAACGAAGATGAGTAGGGAAACTCGTAAATTAGATCCCCTCATTTCCTGTTTTGTTCCGACTGATGTCTCTACGTACGAGTCTCTGGACGAGATCAACATTTTGGCTCCTTGGATTTCCGCGACGTTGAATGTATCGTTTTCACGCATATACTGCAGCTGTCCGCCATGGAAAACCCATTCGAAAGTTTCATTGGAAATTAGTTATTGTTCTGACTCTGAGGAAATGTAGTACAAGTTTGAGGTTATAAATTCGAAATTTGATAGCTAGTTTTTTTTTTTACTGCTAGACAAAGGTTTTCGTAGCTCTTCAGCCCACATCTTCGATATCTGAATTATTTTCAAAATATCTCTAAAACAAATCAATAAAAAAATATTTTTTAATGTGTTTCGTAATAAGCATTTAAATATATCTAAACAGACATTATTATTTTTTTACCTTACCAGAAATGAAAACATGTGGATTCCCAAAAATTTGGCTTCTGCAGCCCTTCACGCTGCATGCTTTAACCATTTTTGCAAAAAATTATTAATTTTACAATTTTGATTTCAAATGTCACGGCCGTGGCGCCATTTTTAGATAAAAGGGTTACCAGTTTGCAAGCATAAGAATAATCCCAAATTTATTAAGGAATGATTGATCTTACATTTACGGATAAAACTAAATGTAAAACATAAATAAACCTAACAAAAAAATAGTGACGGACTTCAAATGTAACTGCAGCCATTCGCTAAAAAGCTTAAAATAATTATAAAATGACCGATGGTACCGAAATAACACTTTTTCCGCCTTCTTTCTTCCTGAAAAATATGTTCTCTAGAAGTCGGCGCTCTTATATTGGTTTCTGTGTTGCTATAACCAAGGGAACGCGGTGACTTTTAAAGAACATATTTTTCAGGAACAAAGAAGTCGGAAATAGTGTTATTTCAGTACCATCGGTAATTTTATATTTATTTTTAACTTTTTTGCGAATGGCTGCAGTTAAATTTAAAGTCGGTTAATATTTTTTGTTAAAAGTTTATTATTTTACATTTTTTAGTGTTGACGGGTCAAATTGTGTAATGTGGATAGTTCTTGTAAACGCGCTGTTGATATAGAACGAAGGACAAGTAATAATTGGTTATATTTAATAAATACCCTGTAATCAGCACCCTAATACAAACTGATTGCCGTAATCCCAAGTTATGTGCTGTCACCCGTTGAGGAGTTCTATGGTAATGAGGCCAAGATCAAAGTTCAGGTGGAGAAATTACAATTTACAAGTAGTACTCGGCAATCACTATCCTAATACAAAGCGATTGCCTTAATCTTGAGTGGTATGCTGTCTTTCGTTAAGGAGTTCTATGGTGGTGAAGCCAGGATGGAAGGTCAGGTGGGTATTGTGATAATTTCCAAGAAATGCCCGACAATCAGCACCCTACCAAAGTGATTGCCGCAATCTCGAGTTAAGTGCTCTCATTCGTTAAAGAGTTCTATGGTAATGACTTAATAAGACCAGGATCGAAGGTCAGGTGGAAGATTGACAATTTCCAAGTAATACTTTGCGATTAACATCGTAGTACAAAGCGATTTCCTTAATATCAAGTGGTACGCTGTTACTTTCTGAGGCGTTCCACTGCCTATCTCTGAAAACTTTCATTAGATCATGGTCAATCTTAAAATGGGACCTACCTTGAAGAAAATTTTTCCAAACAAAAAAAGAATCATTCAATTCAGTTCAGAATTGACGGAGATAAGGAATAACATACCCCAAAAAAAATACAGTCGAATTGAGATCCTCCTCTTTTTTTCAAGTCGGTTAAAAAAAAAGAAATGTCATGAACAAGTATTTACTAAAAGCTAAATACTATAAAGTCGTTGAAAAACTAAATCGTGAAAAACTCAAGCCTACCATCGCAATTTGTTTTTATTGTGATGGCAACTGTGCGAGTAGGACACGGGCATCGACTGTGTGTTGTCCCGCTCGGCACGTTTTCTCTAGTTGATTATGTCATAATAAAATAACTTTTAACTGTATGAAATAGAGTCTATTTTTCTACGCGTAACATCCTTCAGTGCACAATCCAGTTTAGGTATACATCCATGGACTTAACATATTTGACCTGAAATTTAAAAACAAAACATTGATCGAAGAAAACTAATAGTGTAATAGTGTAAATACCCGGACAGCTGCAAACCGCACTTCATTGAAAAGAAAATTCTTACCCTACCCTCTATTTACATACTAGAAACTGCAAAATTTGTCCATAAAACTTAAACCTATTTGCAAAAAATAAAGACGTACATAGTAAAAACACAAGGTCAAAAAATAAACTACGAGTAAAATTACAATTTTCAAGACTACATATGTTTCAAAATAGCCCTATTATATGTCAATATGATAAAAATATACAATAACGCCCCTGACGACATTAAAACTGAAATTTAAGACAACACATTTGCTAACCGACTACAAACATACCTGAAAAGTAAAATTACTATACAATGAGGGCTTTTCATGACAGCTCTTAGTCAAGTTTCACCAAAATGAACTAGATGGCGCTGACGTATGCTCTAATTTCAAAAATGTATGACGTAACAAAATCTACTCTATGACAAGACCTAACCTTATATATTATAATAAAGATTTCAATATATTTAATATTATATAGTACTATTTTCCACATAAGCGTTAGAATGTGAAAAAATCAATAATGAAATAGCATTAATTAACTAATTCTTTGGATAATGTAACTTAAATTAAACTTTAAATGTTTTGGTGCTAGAGTGTCTTTTTTCACCAACTAAAGTCTAATCCACAAAAAAAAACCAGCCACTAAAAACAATATTTCTCCGCTAAAATGGGTTTCTAAACCACCAGTTTTAGTGCAAATTCCCTAAGTTGGCAACACTGAATCAGGAACCATAGAGTAGACTGTATATTTTTGACATGAGAGCATGCGTCAGCGCCGTCTATTGATCGCACTCTGAACTATTTTTTTTTTTTAATGCTGTCTGAAAAGCCCTCATTGAGGAATTTTTAACCGAAAAGTTATAATATTTCACCTACTAAGCAATCTGATCTAATATAATATTTATAATAATTATAATTTGTAAAATTAACGTCATAATTTTATTGAGAGTAATAAACAGAAAAATACTATAAATTATTGAATTATTGTTAGTTAATTTAAATCAAAATCACGTAATTAATTTATGTAAATTTTATGTAATGTAAATTGTAATTATTTTGTATCTTTATTTTTTAAGCATGCACTGCAATAATATTGCTATGCCCTACAAAAGGTATCATGTAATTGAACTTTATAATACATGTTATTATTAGCTCGGGTGGTTGTGGAACTTTTAACAGTTATTTAGGAACTCTATATGTATTACAATGAGTGTAAGACATGGCAGTACGAGCTTAGATCCCTTTGCCTTGAAAAAAAAACGTACCTAACGGCTGGCGCGAATTTTTAATTTATTAAAAATACACTTTGTCCTATAGTTTGAAGAGATAAATTGTGTTTTTGTATTGATGATGACTTAAAAATCTTTGCTTTATTTATTGATTACCCTATCAATATTTTAAGATCAGATAGCAAGTGCATAAAAAATTAGTACGAACAATACAACAATAGTCTACTCTATTTTCGGACCATTGTCATCATCTTCCAAACAGTCCGATAACGTAACGGTAAACTAAAATAAATTCCATCGTTTCTAAATTCTATTTCATAATTAGTTCACGTTTGGTCTGTTTCCTGAAATACAGTGGCCGCCCCTTTGGAAAAAAAACACTGATGTAACAAGTGCAGAAACTTACCTGTTTCACTACTTTTACTTTCTCCCTTTAGTTTTAATTTATTTTATCATTTGCTAAGTGTAGAAAATGGGGTTTGATCTGAAGCCTTCACTCGTAAGTACTTACTTATCCCATTAAAATTTAATGATTAAATGCACTTGGCAGTTTAAAACAATTTTATTAGTGGTGTATCAGAATCTCAGAATAAGGATTATTCTGAGATCAGAATAAATTGAGGTTAGAAAAGAAAGATTAATAACTTAGACGATACTGATAAATGATATCGAAGACTGATATGACTGATAACCCGGTTTTCAGTAAATACTTATTTATTTTAATCATTTACTCCTCATCCATTACATAGTAAAAACCATTCATAATACATAATGGATCTATCAGATAGCATGGTGTGTATTTTTTGTTTCATAATTACTTGCAATAATTACGCTATTTTGTATTTCTTACGTATTTTTCACACGCAAGAAGTACCTATTATATAATTAATATGGTTTTGGTGAGATAACAAAGTTCAAGTTTTAACAAGTAGCTGGCAGAGGCATCTGTCGCGTCATTCCATGTTTTGCCACTATTTGCCACTGCCTGGCTTCATTCAGTGTTGAGTTGACCTAGCCATAAACACGCGACCTCTGTTTCTGTACTTTACCTACTGTTAAAAAGCATACTTCACACCTTGGAAACTACTAGTGTCTATAATGAATAATTTAGAAGTAGCAGTGCATGATTTTTTAGGAAATGTACCGGTATGTTTTGGTTTCTTTAATTTATTTTATAAATTATACATAACCTTATTTTTATCAGTGTAGGTAATCTAACTGACTTTGAAGAGAAATGAAAGTCATTGGATGATTGCTCTACTGTTTATCTTGAGTGTTTCTCTTATCAACATAATTATACAATAATCATGTAAGTAAAACATTAGGTCTGCTCCCTGGCACTGTTCTAGAGACACCTTGAATCAGAAGTGATTTTTTTGAGTCCGTATCCCCACTACTTCGCTGCTCATGCCTCTAGAACTGTGCCGGGGCATGTATATTAAAAAAAGTAAATTTAAGTTCAAAAATTATTGAATTTTCGATTTATTTTAAAATAAGAAACAATTGTGCATTTAATTTTGTGTAAAGTTTGTTTTAAATAATTTTGCAACAAATTAATAGACTATTCAAAGTTATCATTGTGCTACAACATAACAATGTCTATTATGAATGTACTCTTATTTTGTATGGAAAAATAGTGTGTCTTGCATACATGTCACAACTCTTGCATGACTTAAATTTTGGCCGTACTCTGGACCCCATGAGCATGTGTTGTGATATGATTAAGAGAATGATAATATTGACACATTCAAAGTAATGAGTCAATAAATAAATCTGTAACTAAGCCAATATACATTGTTCTTCAGGTCTTACCAATAGTCTTGGCAGTGGGCTCCGTGGTAGTTCTAGCAACAGTGGTTGCCAATTGCCTTTGGGGAAAGAAACCAAAGAGCAAGAAGCTTGTAGCCCTTGCCGACCCCAACACCAAGTATGCTTTACCTCTGATTGAGAAAGAAGAGATCAGCCATGACACTAAAAGATTTCGGTTCGGATTACCATCTGAGGAACATGTCTTGGGTATGTGTATCATATTTTATCATCCAATATGTCGAGAACCAAGTTAACATATTGACTGCTGACAAACACATATATTTTGTTTTCTTGGTGCCACCATATAAGTAAATTTTTCATTGACAATCTAGCAATCATATTTCATGGTAGTTGTCAACCATAGAGGAGATATTTTCCTCCTTGTCAACTGACACAAACTTCAATATAAACATTGGCCAAGGAACTTGGCAAACTAACTCTTAAAATTTATTGAAAAAGGGGTTACTTTGCGGAAGTCCATCATAAATTTGTGGATATATTAATAATTGCAATATTCCGCTGAACACTCTTACCATGCTATTCAAAATGCAGACTTAAGCACCACCCGCCCTCCCGCATAAAACATGCACAAGCAGTACGCGCACAAAATAAAGCAATCTTAAATAACAAACAAGAAAACTTATCGACAAGTGTTTCGCCTCTAAACGAGGCATCCTCGGGATGTGTAGTCCGCCCGACCGCTCGACAGCCTGTCAAACTAACTCTTAATTTGCGGTGACAAGTTCTCACAGTGACAAACTATTGACAGTCAATGGTGCAGAAAGAAAAAGACAAAACCCTTAAATTTAATCCTGTCAAATAAGTTAAATCATGCTACACCGAATCAACACCATTGTGTCAATTCGTCCATTGGCTGTCAATGGGTCAATTCTAAAATAAATTTATGTGAAAATAGGCCACGACAGTCAAAAATCGACAAAATATCTTAATAATTTCTGAACAAAATTGGTTTTATTGAATTTTAAATTGCAGGGTGATTGCAGGCGAATAACTGAAGTCAGATTTTGCTTGAATACTTTGTTTAGAAACGCTGGACTTATAAATCTCTATCATTAATAAAGTCACAAAATAACACTAAAATTAATTCTTAGCGGGGGCGATGAGTCCTGCACTGATTCTCCACAATTGTGAATGTTGCGCACTTCCCCCCGGTCAGTCAGCCCAGCCAGGACAGCTCCTTAAAATAGAGCTGAACAGCTTCAAGCAAAAATAACACTAACAATCTATCATATTAACAATCGCCATGTAATACCTTCAGTATTACATGGCGTCATAGGCTGCCCCGAGCTACTATATGTCCTTGACAAGTATATTACCAAAACACGACCCTCTTGAACACTAACACTTCTTGCAATTCCTAATTTTAGATTATCTCGCATGCGAATTCCCTCTCTGCCATATGATCAGTGGCCTGATCTCAGTCCTAAGGTATTCTTTAGACTCTGACATCTTCAATGATACATGGAACCAAATTTTAAAGGTTTGCTCTGAATATGGCGAACGTAATAATATTGTAAATGTCTCTAGTTGTGTTTAACTATTTATTATTTTTTAAATAAATAAGTAATCCATAAATAAGGTATATTATTTTTAGGTACACTTATACAATGGCAAGTAATGACAAAGCTATTACAGTAGCTACTTACTGGAAAGATTTAATTTAATTTAGTTTCCACACGAAGAAGACTTATACAAATTGATATTTTCTATTCGTTCCATATTATTATTGGTTCTGGCATTCTGGCATTTTCAGAAATACAACTGCAAAAATATGGTTTTCTGTACTAATGAAGCTATTAATGATTTATTGTTAATGATGATGACTGTTTATGATCTACCTTATCTTTATTAATTACACTGTTTCACATTATGATGAAAGGTTCTCGAGTGGAGACCACGAACCGGCAGACGCAGTGTAGGACGCCCGCCAGCTCGCTGGACTGACGATCTAAATAAGATTGCCGGTAGTGGCTGGATGAGGATGGCCGAGTATAGAAAAATGTGGCGTGCCCTTGGAGAGGCCTATGTCCAGCAGTGGACTGATATTGGCTGATGGATTGGATTATGATGACAAATAATTATCTTTCATTTTCAGGCCTACCAATCGGCCAGCACATTCATCTGTCAGCCAAAATCAACGATGATCTGGTCATCAGAGCGTATACTCCGGTGTCTAGTGATGAAGAGAAGGGCTATGTGGACCTCGTTGTTAAGGTACCACCTTTTTTATCCTTAAATCTGACAAGGATCCGACCATTCAACCTAAATGATAGTATTTACAGGAAGTGACGTCATCGTCGTTGAAAAGTCAAATCCTTGTCAGATATAAAGATTAGGACGCATTCAAGAAAAAAAAATGCCTACGGAAATGTGTGGTGATGACGTCACTGAAGGTCAATGAAAGACATCGCCTTTTTAAATTTTATATAGGATAATATGCACGCTTATTTTAAAATCTGTCAACTAATAATAGTTAATGAAAACGGTTTTCGAATCGTAAATATTGGCAAAACAAAAGTGGCCAAATGCGCCGCGCATAGAGATTTTATTGTTTACTGAACCCTAAAACTCATTCGTCTATTGGCTAACTCTTCAATATTTACGATCCGTAAAATATTTCAACGAATTTGTGGTCGTCATCAGTCGATATTATAAACTATTTAAAATAATAAAAAGCTAAAAAAGGCTTTAAAATAATATTTATTCAATTACGTTTCGAAAACCGTTTAGACTTAGCTTTCCTTAACCATTTCTGGTATAAAAATATTAAAATAGGCATGCATATCTTTTATTAAATGAAAACAAGTGATGACCTTCATTCGACCTTCAGTGACGTCATCATAATTCATCACACATTTCAATACGAAAAAATACATTTCTTGAACGCATCTTTAAGTCTGACAAGGAATCGACCATTCAACCTAAAATGATTACGTCACGTCATGTAATTGCTAAAATGCTTATAAAATCGGTGTAACAGCACGAAAATATGTATTAATGAAATTATTTATTACAAAAAGCAGACAAAAATTGCACATTGCAGTTAAAAAAACCACCAATTTGGGGACCTCACGATGACAAGCAATATATACAATTTTAATAGTGCACAAGCCCCAAATGTTGCGGTGTCACGGCCCAGTGGCGTGCACAGAACTTTTTGCTGGAAAAGCAAGCAATTGGCCAAGAATAACAATAAAAAAAATATGAAAAAAATTTAATATCACTTTGAAAAAAAAAGTTTGTATAGGAAATTTTCACTCTAGGATAGACATTGTCTACCCTGGCGTCATACAATTTTTTTTTCCAAAGTGATATTAAAATTTTTTCATATTTTTTCTTTTCCAGCAAAAAGTTCTGTGCACGCCACTGGGTCACCGATATGATATCCCGAATGGACTATAATGTAAAGCCGCTTATTGTTATAGTTTTTTTTTTGCGATTTTAACCCTAACGACACCATCAAAAGAACAGATCATGGGGTAAATATCTATTTATTTACTACCCTATAGCAGCGGCAGCTCAGTCGGTATACTTACCACTCGTTGAATGGTTGTATAGTCAGCTGTCCAAAGATTATTATTTTGTAATACTTAAGCGTAATCATTTTATAGTTTACTTCATTTGCAAACAATCATCGTACACTCAGTGAAATACACAGTGGCGTATTTACCCTAGAGCCAAAAGGGCCATTGCCCGGGGCGGCAGGCTGCGAGGGGCGGCAAGCTGCGAGGGGCGGTCAAGCTGCAAGCCTCGCGCTCAGCTTTAGGCGCTTTTCGCTATCAATCTTTAGGTACCTATCTGGTTTATTTGTCCAAGGTCTATTAATCTACCTATATTTTAATTTATATAGCTTTTTTGACTTTATACTGTCATTTAAAAAAAAAATTCAAGGGAAAATATTGAATAAAGGTGTTTATTTCTTTGTAAGTTATGTTTAGTTTTTTCATTCATTATCATCACAGCCCACATCAACAAACTGCTGGATGTTATTTTATAATTTCTAATATTTTTTGCTTTTTTCTCGTTAATTTATGGGGCGACAAACCTTACAGGCCCAGCCCCTGTATTCTGCATCTTTAGTTGCCAACTGGATTAGGTGCCTATCATCAAAAACATAGCTAAAAACGGAACTTTCAAAATTGCCTTTAGTGGGTATTGAACTATTTACGAACTGTGTCGTCACTTCAAGTGCGAACATATCCTTAGACAATCGGAATTCGATTGTATATATATGTTTTTGATGATAGGCACCAAGTCCAGATGGCAACTAAAGATACATAATAGGCCCCCTGGGTACCAAATCTTAAAATTCGCCACTGGTAATATACGCACTCCATCTTTGCGTCTGTTTTCTTCATAAATACTCCGCTCAATCATCTATTAATACAACTGTCGAGATAAATCCTTACAACGATTAACTAAACACTTAAGAGTCCGGCGTAGGATGCATAGTTCATACAAACGAGGTACCAAAATCATTTTTAAATTATAGATAATATCTAGGTTTCCAAGTATATATTTTAAAGAAAACTGATTTAAACATGAAATATGAGAAAAAGTATGTAAAAAGTAGAACTTCTTCATATTTCATCTTTAAATCAGTGTTCATATAAAATAGATATTTGGGAACCTATATTCTGCAATCCAATCGTAATAAATTTACACACTACCCTAAGAATATGTATAATTTACAAATCATTTTGCTTTTCCGTTTGCATGAACCATGCATCCTACGCCGGAGTCTTAAGTCTTGCTAATGAAGTTAATCGCCTTTGAACTTCTAGGTGTACTTCAAAAACGTCCACCCGAAATTCCCAGAGGGTGGCAAACTATCCCAGCACCTGGACAACCTGAAGATCGGTGAAACAATCGACGTGCGCGGACCGTCCGGCAGACTGCAATACGCCGAGAATGGCAAGTTCCTCATCAAGAAGATGAGGAAAGACCCTCCGTTGAAGGTTGTGGTCAAGAAACTTAACATGATCGCAGGTATTCCCTTTTATGTGATATTCATATATTCATATTCTTTATTGTACACAAAAGAAACATCATTTTTACAAAGTTCTTAGATATATCATGTACATAGGCGAGCTTATCTCTAAAAAGAGATTTCTTCCAGCAAACCCGGATTGAAAAAGAGAAGTAATAATAAAAAGTAGACATACATACGTGTACACTAAATATTTTTTCAATGCATGTGCTCGTAAAGGCCCACTTTTTATGCATCAAAACCGAACAAAAAGTCGATTATTTTGCCCTAGGGCTTTATTATTATTATTTTTTTTAATTTATTTACAATGGTTGGCTAACCTGCAGCCTTTCTTGTGTACCATAGATGTTATACTTTTTTTCCACTGTTTAACGGCTCTGGATACAGTCCTTTTGAGCCAATTATAATTTAAAGTTCACAAGATTATATTTATTTTATTTCCTCACACAATGCATTGAAAAACGTAGTATGATACTCGCTACGCTCGTGTTTTAAAACGTCCTCGTAATTTATTCCTTTTCGCCCTAGTAGCATAAACTACTATAATATACTTACACCCTATGATTATAAATAACAACAATATACCTACATAAATAATAATGATTTAACTATTTAAACAATAAACATATTTACTTATATACATAATATACATAATATTTACAAAAATTGAGATAAAAATACATAACAATAGTTAAAATAAATATTGTGCTATCTACAGATACTCATGGAGTTGAAAGGTAGTACTCTTTCACTCTGTTTTTAAAAATGATAACAGGCTTTTCTTATATTATTTATTTTATTTATTTAGTACACTAAATATGTTAATATACTTACACCCGATGATTATAAATAACAACAATATACATACATAAATAATAATTATTTAACTATTTAAACAATAAACATATTTACTTATATATATATACATAATATTTACAAAAATTAAGATAAAAATACATAACAATAGTTAAAATAAATATTGTGCTATCTACAGATACTCGTGGAGTTGAAAGGTAGTACTGTTTCACTCTGTTTTTAAAAATGATAACAGGCTTTTCTTAAATTATTTATTTTATTTATTTATTTACATGAAAAATCTTAATTTCTAACTTACATTATTGGGACACTAAACCTAGAAGGTTTAATTGTGTCAGTCTGGCAGTTTACATTAATAAGTAGGTAGTACATTTATTTCTTGGTGCGAAAGAGACAGGAATCATCCCATGCGGGCTGGAGTGTGCTTTGTGTGAGCGAGTAGTTAAATTTTATTGTAGTTTTACTTTTTCTTTAGTTTAGGATTATTTTATTTAGGTCCTAAAGTCAGTAATTTTTAAAAAGACAGGGGTTCCTGAACGCGCATAATTGTTAAGGCGCTACGGAAAAAAAATTGAGAACTTGTATATCTACTTCAGTAAATAATGTATTATTTTGATAAAATAGTATATTATTTTTTGAAGCTTTTTCTAGAGATCTGTTAAAACAGAAACGCGATTGGAGAAATTCGGCTCGATAGAAATATTTATTGAAATGAGGCCCTTTTCAACACCATTTCTCCTGGTTTGACAATATAGAATGACATATGGACTGCAATTATATTTTATTAGATGGGTTTTAACAGTATCTAGGACCTGGTTAAACGAATTTTTGATAGCAACTTTAGTACATTTTATATTAATAAAAAACTGACTTTTTGCTACTTTTCCACGAATCCGTCCCTCTCGCACCGAGGGCTTTTTCGCATACGGAGTAACAGGCACGCTAAAACTTTTACATATCGCCTTAAGGTACAAACCAAACGAACAACTTTCCGTGAAAAAAATTTAGAAGTCGAAAAAAAAAGAATCTGTTGTGTCATTCATTTCGGTCGGGTAGCTATGTGTGTGTAACTTTTTTATGGAACAGTTATTTTTTCGCGATTCGAGGGTTGGCTCCATAGTAAAAGTTGCGAAAGCCGGAAACTGGCGATAGTATTCGTCCATACAAACCACGTTTCGTGAAAAGTAATTGTGAAATCAAGTAAAGAAAAGGGTTGTCTCATATATTTTGGCCTGATTTTTTTTTCAGATTTGATGATTGGTACCAAATGGTCTGTTAATTTGTTTAATAAAATTTGTATTGTTTTTATATTGTTTCTAGTACTGTTAGTAGATTTACTTATTTTAATAATATTGTATAACGCATTAGTTTTTAAACTGTCATGTTATACTTTTTAAATAAATAAATAAAAAAATAAAAAAAAATAGTAAAAGTTGTTTGTATGGACGAGTACTATCACCAGTTTCCGGCTTTCGCAACTTCATCTTAACACCCAGCAACTCGGTGTAGATCATGCATCAAAATTTAAATTTATAAATAGGTTATAGAATTAAATGAGACTTGAGGATAATTCATGATTTATATAAAAACGGCTCACCTCAATACATGTTACGATCGGGAAAGATCGCCCAGATGAAGGCAGTCTAAATCTGCTGAAACTGGTCGGCTTTCCCGATCATAACACGTATTGAGGTGAGCCGTTTTTATATAAATTATAAATAGGTATTATGTGCCTCTAAAATAACATACGTGAACAAGATTTTGTTTACAAGAATGGTGGCCTTTATCATTTAAATCACTTGAACTTTATTTCACATTTCACAATGTGAAAAGGTTCTTTTGCAGAGTATTTTAAAACATGTTTATCTCTTTTTTTTACGCCTTATTTACATGGCTATACTATGTAATTAGTTATATTCTGTGAACGAAAATTCCCTAATCCCTGCCTAAATTATATTATAAAATATGTTATGAGTAATTAATGAATTTTCATCACTATACATTTATATATTTGTGTAAACTTTTTATGTAGTTTATGTATTTTATTATATACTATAACTTTGCTTTAAATGTTTATTAGGATGTAGTCTAGTTTTTTCAATTATTTAAGTACTATTTTCAGGATTACCTATTTAAATAGTATGGCACTACCCTCAACAATTTCCTCATTGCCAACGGTTTGTTAAGCAGTCCGTATCTTCTACTTGTTATAATATTTTTGTAACTAAAAAAGATATAATTATAAATTATAATTTATGTTAATCTTAAAACTAAAAAATATATAATACATAACTACTTGTAAAAAAAAAACTAAACAGAAATACATATCACTCATTCATTACATAAATTGTAAATTTAATATATAATCCTAAGGAATTACTATGTCAAAAGGATACAAAATATAAAAGAACTCTTGTTTTATTTTAGGCAGATATTACACTTTATGAGTATAAGATTCGGGTCTTAAGAACCCGGTGCAGGACGACGCCAACTCCGATGCGAAGCGAGACGTATCGCGACAATAAAGCGCATATTTGGCTGGCTGATCTAAACAAGCGCCTCACGCTTTGCCCCACGCCGTTGAAACTGTGCTGAGCGAGTCTCGCCCTTTGCGTTGGAAATAATAATTATTTCTGAATACCTTAATTGTGCCTCGATTACTTGTTATTTTTTATTATGTTTTAATTAATTAGAATATTGATGATACTTCCAAGTGGTGTATGTGCTTACTTTGCTTGTTAAATGTTCATTAACGAAGTCGCTTAACGAAGCCTTGTAAAAGTACTCGATTTTAGGGCGAAAACCCATTATTTTAAATATTTTTCTGGTCGTTACGCGATGTTTGTGAAAAATCAGGGACATACACCACTTCATATAGACCGTCTAAATGAAAGCCTAAAATTTATTTGATTGAATTGTTCCATTTTCGCGAGTTATTATGGTTTTCAGATATGTATGAAGTACGATTCAGAGCGGGTTTTTAATCGCGTAAACATACAACATACCTTAACGGTTATGTGCTTGACATTTCGACGCCTGTGTAGGCTGTCGTGGTCACAAGCGAACTGACCGCTTGTGACCACGACAGTTGTATGTTTACGCGATTAAGACCTGAATATTATACTCATAATGTGTGAAAATCGCGAAAGTTTAAAGTTTACTAGATATTACACTATTACTTTTAAGGGATCCTTCGTCAAATATTGTCCCTCCTATCCCTTTCCACACAAAATTTACATTATTTGACGTCAAATTTAAAAACAAAACATTTATCAAATAAAACTGATAGTGTTATATCGGCCTTAGTCTTGCTGAGAAAAAGGGAATAAAATGAGATTATGTTTGTATATTACGAGAGGCACAACTAGAATACAATTTCATCTGCCGCCTTACCTTGAAAAAAAAAACTGTCAATAACAAAATGGCGTCTTTGACCCAGGTGGTACCGGCATCACCCCGATGCTTCAACTAGTGCGTCACATATGCAATGACGTCAACGACAAGACAGAGATGAGGCTACTCTTCGCGAACCAGAGTGAGGAAGATATACTGCTGAGGAATGAGTTAGAGAAGTACCAGAGCGAACATCCGAGCCAGTTCAAAGTGTGGTACACTGTTGACAGGCCTAATGAAGGTTGGTACTTGTTGAGTGGGAGCTTTATGGGGTTCCGTATCTCAAAATGAAAAAACGGAACCGTTTTTTCACTTTGATGTCCCTCTGTCCGTCTGTCAAGACCGTTTTTCTTAGGCTTCGTGACACATATAGTTGAAAGTAATATCTCATACGCCTACGGCCCCATGGTGCTGTTAAAAAATCAACATTTTAACTCAACGCAAAAAAAAGTTAGATGTTGTTAAAACATAAATGTTCGACAACATTGTAATTCTGTCGACTGAACGAATTAATCAGATGTTTTTTTTTATTTTGGCGAAGATCTGGTTTTATTAATGAATACAAACAATGAATATATTATGTATTCATAACTGTTGGCTCTTTTTACCGCAAATATTCGAAACGAACATTCACGAAGTATGGAGAAAAAACCCAGGCCCGGCGCAAACGAAATGTATCTCAGATTGTTCATAGTAATGGGTGATAAAATAATGTATAGGGGGCATTATCAAAATCGATGGCTAAATGTAAGAAATTGCTATTTGTTTATTGGCAGGGGTAATATTGAGATATCTCAAATAGTGATTAAAAATATTTACAATCAGCATTTTAGATAATAAAATGAAACGCTTTCCATTGAAACTGATGGGTGAATGTAAAACATTGCTATTTGTTTTATGGCAGGGGTAACTGTAAGGTACCTAAACATAGTTACAACTGGCATAAAGTGCGTCTTAAGATAATATAATGCACATAGAAATCTATATTTGAGCAACCGGACGTACCACGTGACCTTGACGTATTTATATTAAATACAAGTGAATTACTTTATACTAGATTTTAGTAGGTTCACTGTTAAGAGTGAGGGAGATAGCAGATGTTTGCATAGTTCAGTGCCGAACTTCTCAGAACTGGTTGCCGTTGTGTCGACGCAATCAAAGCCATAGAGACTAATAATATCAATATCTCTCACTCGCTCTAACTTAAGAGTATGGCATACCGTAGAAACATTTTTATAACCCGTCCAGCACAATAAGTCCAATGGCAAAGACTTTATTAACTTTTAGCTTTTGATAGAGGCGATTATATTGGGCCTCTTTTTCTTGAACGCGTTATCCTAATAAAAATCGCTCGATTACAAATAGCAAAAAGGTCTAAAATCAAATTATCACCACAGAATAAGATAGTATCACGTGGTTTTGGAATACGTGGAAACCAAATATTGCCCCGGCGCAGTATTTACTTCGTAGTACTGTACATTAAGTGAGAAGACAGGAAGATGGAACAATTAAGCCAGAGCGAGAGAGAGATATTACTATTATTAGTCTCTATGGCTGAGACAGCGTCGGCGCAAGGGCATCCGGTTCTGAGAAGTTCGGCACTGAATTATGCAAACATCTGCTATTTCTCTCACTCTTTACAGTAAACCTACTTAAATCTATCCAGTAAGAGAACACTTGTATAATGCACATAGGAATCTTCGCCACTGTTGATGTCACGTCACGTCAAGGTCACGTGGTACGTCCGGTTGCTCAATATATATCATCTTTAAACGCACTTTATGCCAGTTGTAACTATTTTAGGTACCTTACAGTTACTCCTGCCATAAAACAAATAGCAATTTTTTACATTCACCCATCAGTTTCAATGGAAAGCGTTTCATTTTGTTATCTAACATGCTGATTGTAAATATTTTTAATCACTATTTGAGATATCTCAATATTACCCCTGCCATTAAACAAATAGCAATTTCTTACATTTAGCTATCGATATCGATGATGCCAAATATGTGGTATTTCATTACACGATTATTCTTAAAATCTAAAATATATAATTAGCGCTGGGCTTTGGTTTCTTTTGTATTACCCCTGCCATTAAACAAATTGCAATTTCTTACATTTAGCCATCGATATCAATAATAAAAAATATGTGGTATTTTATTACATATTTATACTAAAAATATGAGATATATTTCATTAGCGCCGGGCCTGGGTTTTTTTTGAGCATTCACCTTTCTCAAAATGATTTGTATGTTATTATCACAGAAAAGGACTATTAACAAAGTCAAACATATTTTTTTTTCAGGCTGGCAGTACAGCACGGGATTCATAAACGACACTATGATCAAGGAGCACATGTTTGCCCCGGGCGACGACGTCATCGTATTAATGTGCGGTCCCCCACCTATGATTAACTTCGCCTGCACTCCCGCGCTTGAGAAACTTGGCTACAAGGAGGAGCTAAGATTTGCTTACTAAATCATTTAGTCTAAATGTTCCTAGCCGGTCTCGTAGTGTAGGTGTAGGGGCTAGCCGGTGCCTTGGGGCAACAACGTACTCTTATTATTTTTAATTCAGTAATTAGATAATTCATTCATGTTAGTTTATCGATCAAACTTTTCATAAACTATTAATCCAGAGTGTAAACTTAATGAAGCACCTCTTAAAAAAGGGTTAATGCAGGCCAAGTGAAGTATTTTTTTTTTAAGATTCCTTTTTTTTTTAAAAAAAACTTTTCTTAACGTCTAATATGGATCAGAGCTACGAACTGATTTGGGAACTATTGATTTACTATAGTTTAAGCGTTAATAAGAATATAAACTCGCACAATAGTTGCGCCTAAAACATAACTCAGAATATAATGCGAAACTTATGAAAAATGCTGTTTCGGAACAAAATTCATTAATAAATATGAAAAACAAATCAGCTCCGTGCTCGGCGACTTGGCTTGCTATTTCATCCTACGTACAACCTCGTAAAGAGCGAGCGAGAGGCACGATAATGCATGGCAAGATTTATCTCTTGAAAAACTTGAGACTCTTTGGTTGTTCACAACAAACATATTTTGGATCGCCATAAAATATATTAGGCATGCTGTAAATCTAAAATTATGTAATTTGTAACGCTACAAATAAATAATACATTCATAAAAAAAAGGTGTAAAATCCAAGACTTTTATACGCTCTAAACTTTTGTATATAAGGTGAAATTAAATCAACCGCCTGAATTCATACTGGAGACTCGGTTAGTGATCAGGAACAATGTTTAACCACCAGTAAGGAAAAATTAAAAAATATTTTTTTTGTTCCTATACTGCCTACACTAGGATTTGTAATTGAACTAGTATCCCTGCGTTCCGAAATAGAATTATATCGCTAAAATCGATTACGAAAGTTGAAGTGAATGGCTTATGATCCATTTTAATTCTATTACGGACCGCAGGGTATATATGGTGTGAATGGGAGCAAAAATTTTTTTTACTATTACCAGAAAATTTGTAATTGAACCTCGTTCCTGATCACTAGCCGAGTCTCCAGTATGAATTCAGGCGGCTGATTAAATTTCACCTTGTATATTTGATGGGTATTGTACAGGATATGCTACACAAATTTTAAATTTAGGCAAATACCAATAACACGGATATTATCAGCGAGCTGCGCTGGTATGGGAGTTCGACCAAATACGGTGCTCTTAACATTGTTTTTGTACCTTACGTTTATTCTAGATGATTGCTAATGTGTGATTTGATGAGTTTATTAGACTTTAACTACTACGCTATAAAAAAAATAAAAAGATTTATTTTCTCTAAATTATTCTATGCTTGCCCTAGATTAACCCTCTGAAAAAAGTGATTAATTAATGTAAAAGGTTGAAATAATTATCTTAAAATAACATATAGAGATTTTAATGAAAATATCTGTGTGGGAGCTGTGAAAAATATCCTTTTTTTGGACAATTCATGTTATCTGTTTATTTTTTGAAAACTAAGTAGCAATTTGTATATATCTTAACTATTAAATATAATTTTGTATGTTTATCAAAGATCCCCGTCTCTAGGCTTTGTGACTTTTGTCCATATTGCCCCGCCTTAAATGTGGCACTGCTTACAACTTCTGAGATGTATGGGCAATGAAAATTAAACCGACCTTGAAAATAAAACACAGTTTGTCATATACTGAGTGGCTGTCTTATGGGATATTCATTTATGAGGCAATTACTTAGAGAGTTAAATTGTAAACCACTCGCTTGATGGATTTTTATCGATCGTTTGACCCATGAACTTATGCTTATGTGGCTCTAACCATGAACGATTCCATTATTTAAAATGTTTTTTTGTAATCTGCGTTCGCTCGGTGATATTCCCGGTGTAAATGCTCTGGTATATTTTAATTAAGCCATACAGCTTTTTTTATTGTTTTACCAAAAAAACATAATTGCGCTAATTAATATTGGAATACCTCAAAATGTTGTGTTGGCAAGTCCAAATTTTTTTTGGTAATGTTGTCGGTTTCTTTAAAAGACTCCAGTCCATTTTCACCCCATGTATTTTTATACCTCTTTATTAGCCACATTGTTATCGGGAGGTGATTCGTCAGGAAAGTGTTGAATGTGTCGCAGGTTTCAAAGCCGGTACTTGGTTTTTTTATAAACTAACTGAACCTGACCTAGTGAAATTATAATTTCACTGCTTTGACAATTTATCTGCGACAAATATAAAACATCGAGCGACTAACCCGGAGAGAGAATTGCCGGTCCGTCCGATTCCGTAACTAAAGAATGATTTTGTATACGCGTATTTATGTAAGTATATATTATGTATTCTAGCTTTTGCCCGCGGCTTCGCTCGCGTTGAAGTGCCTTTCAATTACACTAGTTTACATTTACAGTACGGTCAGGTCAACAAAAGAGATAAGTAACCAGGTCCAGCTAAAACACTTTGATCCTAATACCCACAGGCGGGTTATAGATGGTATGAAGAATACTTGATAAATAGTGCGCATATTTTATGTATTGACCAAATACTACTCACGTCATCCCCCCCCCGTCACCCGTTCGTTAATTAACACTTTCGTCAGGCTCCAACACTGACAGCAGGATAGCGTATACAATTTAAAACGCGTGGAACATAGATGGCAATAGAATCCGTGTCGCGACCCCTAGTCTATGAACGCGCCACTCTGTGTCGTAGGGGCAAAGTGTTTGCGGTGGACCTAAAACACATAACAAAAATTTTTTTTAGTTACTATGTTTTTTGTTGGCTGTACATCTGTTGCCTGATTTTTTCTTTTTCTGTTACTGGCTGCATATGGTATGCTAATTTTAAATATACCTACAGATAAGTAGAATTTAACATAAGTAAAACCCTAATTAACATTAAACTATGGCCGCGTAATGTCATAAATCACAATTATTATTTAATTTATTCAAAATTATTTATTCAAAAATAATAAAAATCCATCTCCAAGGCAAGGCCTATTGAGAGTCGGTATAGTCATGTATAGTCCGATCCTTAGAGAATTACTACCAATGAAAAACCCGCATGCTTCTTTTCATCTTATTGCAGTTGTGACCGAGTGAAAAATGAGTCGCTGTTTCTCCGATAGTAGGCTCTTGACGAATGTCAAATAAATATTGCATTTTCTATTATTGTTACTTGTTAATAATAAAATAAATAATTGTTGTTGCGAAGTACAAACTTACATAACTTGTTTTATTTTAGGAAGTGTATACGCTAGCGGAACTCTAGTAATATCACTTCCCAAGAAATTTTACCCAGGCTGTTCATAAATTAAGAGCGGTTTTGCAGCCGGATTGTGAAAAACCCGCCTTTTTCTGATTATTGGAACAGGGGACCTAAAAAGGCCAACATGGGTGAATCATGAAATTATTTGAAAGTAGGATAGAGTCAGAGTTTCTTCATGCGTGCAAAAGAGACGGCATTACAACAGAATCATAATATGATTCATCCAAAGCGGCCTTTTTAGAGGACCTGACGGCCTATTATGTATATTTAGTTGCCATTTGAACTGGGTGCCTATCACCAAAAACATAGATATACTATCGAATTCCGATTGTCTATGGATATGTTCGCACTTGAAGTGACGACACAGTTCTTAAATAGTTCAATACCCACTAATAGCAATTTTAAAAGTTTCATTTTTAGCTATGTTTTTGATGATAGGCACCTAGTCCAGTTGGCAACTAAAGATACAGAATAGAGGGGCAGCGGGCCTATTATGTATAAATAAAACATACATATACTATCGAATTTCGATTGTCTAAGGATACGTTCGCACTTGAAGTGACGTCACAGTTCGTAAATAATTCAATACCCTCTAAAGGCAATTTTGAAAGTTCAGTTTTTATCTATGTTTTTGACGTTAGGCACCCTGTCCAGTTGGCAACTAAAGATACAGAATAGAGGGGCAGCGGGCCTATTGTGTATCTCTAGTTGCCTTCTGGACTGGGTGTCTATCATCAAAAACATAGATATACTATCGAATTCCGATGTCCTAAGGATATTTTCGCAACTGAAGTGACGACACAGATTGTTAATAGTTCAATACCCACTAAAGTCAATTTTGAAATTTCAGTTTTTAGCTATGTTTTTGATGATAGGCACCTCGTGCAGTTGGCAACTAAAGATACAGAATAGGGGGGCAGGTCTCCTAAAAAGGCCGCTTTGGATGAATCATATTATGAACCTGTTGTAATGCCGTCTCTTTTGCACGCATGAAGAAACTCTTAACCATTTCATGATTAACCCAAGTTGGCCTTTTTAGGTCCCCAGAACACTTAAATTCAAAATTTACTCAATAGTTATTCAACAAAACCTTATTACCATTGTATTGTGTATGCTGCTATCGCAAAGTTTCCATTGGTTTCTTCGGCCTTCTTTCTAGTTCATGTGAGAGCTCTGCCGGAAAGCCTGCAGGTTTAGAATCGTAATTTTTTTTCAGGAAAATTGTTCAATTTTTGCTGCGGTATCAAATTGTTGTACCAGAAAGTGTGGCCAAGTCTATGTATTATTTTATCACACTTAGAGCACACCAACAACTTCCTCATAACGCCTTGTAGAAAATTATAGCAATGAAAATTATACATAGGTTCTGTTTTCCAAAGAACGTCTGATGTGCTTGTTTTACACAACAATTCGCTTTTTATTTACCAGTTGGTACAAAAAATCAAAACACAACTCGCCCAATATTCTAAATGTAAATATTTATTTTATTTACCATGAACAAAATCTACAGCAATTAAGATTATTTAAAAATAATATAAACTTATTGTGCTATTAATGGATTTCATAAAAATTAATTTAAAAAGTTATTAACATGAAAATACAATAGTGAGGTTCGTATTTATTAGTAAGGTTTGTTGTGTGTGAGTGTCGAAAGATTAGACTGTATGTGTGTGTGCGTTAAAACCTTTTGAAATCCTACTTGTATATTTGGGTAATCGCAGAACTTCCGTTTTACTGATTTGACGTGCTCAAAACAGTATAGAAACTGTAGGCTGTGTGTAGTGCCTGAAACATAAAAGAAAACCAGTCAAGTACGAGCGGACGGAAACTCACGCGCTGAGGGTTTGGACATCCATTTAGGACTAAAGGTGGTAGAGCTGATGCCGGGCTCGACTGTGGAGGTACCACCATCTTACTTGGAGACCCCCTCGAAGTAATTCGGGGGAGAGTAAGAGGACAGCTCACAGGCAAAAAACCTGGAGGCCCACCATGCCTGGGATCGATGGATGGCGGTATATCCATCCCTAATAGCCGGGCGTTATATGGAACAGACTGGTGACGGGCAGCGGCGTCACTGGTGCGAGGATTCCGGCACCGCGCTCACCAAACCGCTTGCCCAGCGTGTGTGAGTATGGGCAATTCTTCCAGGGCGGCTATTCTCGCAACATTTTTCACACGCTTTATGTTTCATACGACTTCGTTAATCGCAGGATAAATGCCGTGTGATGATAATACCAATAAGTAAACTCCTTCAAAGACATGTAAAACATGTTAATGAATCCGGGCAAAAGGGTTTTATTTTAATAGCTTGATACGTTTCTGTGCAAATAGCTTCTAAAAATCACCCGCCTTTGGTTTCGCAAATTGTCGCATGTGCCAGAATTGCCGTCGAGGATGACCGCCGGTAGTGGCAAAGTCCTGCAAAGGGTTATGTCCAGCAGTGGACGAACTAGGCTGATGGATGGGTGATATATATTTGTCTTGCTGAACGGTGAAGGAAAACATCGTAAGGAAACCAGCATCAGTGGATAACTTATACTGTGCCTGCATGCCCTAAAAAGCGTGTACCTAATACCTACGGCGATAGAGCTCACGACTCATCACGTTGGGACGTGATAATCGTCGGTGTAACGCGGGTGTACCGAATGTGGGCTGTGACTTGCATTTCACGGTTCACACTCGGATCACCTCTGATACCCCCTCGGGAATTCATGTCGTGTCGATATATTTTATTCATTTTATCCCAATTTAGGATAAACTAGTTGCCAGATACATGTTTATAATTTCCTCGACATTTCTGTGTTCGTTGGTGGACTCCCAAGTTCCAAAGCTCAGACTGTTGGACGGATGATAGAACAACATTTTAAGAAATTACTAGGTATTTTTAAAGGGAAAAAAATATAAAAATTTCTTTCTAAAAATTTAATTTAATTTAAGTTTAATAATAAAGCCAATTCTGAAGGCTTTAATTTTAGTTTTAGTGCTGTCAAAGCTTAAAATTTTCCAAAGTAATTTAGCTTCTAATCCTAAGTCTTAAGGACTATTTTGTATCGTAGAAAATTTAGTTTTGACAGCACTAAAACTAAAATTAAAGCCTTCAGAATCGGCTTTATTAATAAACAATTTTTATGGAATATTTATCGCTATATTTTGCCAATTTTACAAGATTCTCACCGCCAAAAACGCTGATCTGTTGAGAGAGTGGAACAAGCCCGCTTTTAGTTGCAACGGTCGAGACAGACCGATAGCCAGGATTATCAGTTCCTTGCGAGTGCGAGAGTCCAGCGCCCACCAGCTACAGGAGAAAGCGCCTTCTGCTGGACCCATGTCACTCTGAAAGTCACAAATCTAGATGACACGCCTAGTTAGTGATAGAGTACCAGGTATAAAAGGTACTAAAACATTATATCAGTTACAGAATAGTTCTACGGTAGGGTAGACTGGGTACGTTTGTAAAAATTTTGGTTTTGTCGGCTATAGCGTCACCATTATTTTTTTTATTATTGTCTTTTATTATTTATATTATTGGTGCAAGTAAAAATGACTTTAATATACAGCTGCTTGGAAGTTCGACTTATTCCTTGAAAGGAGTTATACGAGAGATCATTTCCAAAAAATTGAGCCCTATAAACAAGGGTTCGAGTCTCCAAGTTACGGAGGTTTTTAGGATATTTTTCAAACTTTCGGACTAGTTACCAAAAACAAATAATTTTAAAATAATTACTGTTCTCTCGGCACTTATTTGTTATTTTTCTGATTAATGATAAATGAGTGATCATTTATAAAAAAAAATACATGCCCTGAATTCCCATCAGAAATAAAAGGAATTTGCGGAAGCCGGTAACTGGCGATAGTCTCGTCCATACGAATAACTTGTATTATGGTGCCAACCCTGGAATCGCGAAAAAAAATGAGCTGTTACATAGCTACCCGACCAAAATGTATGAAACGACTTTTTTTTCTCCATTTTTTTTCACAGAACGTTGTTCGTGTGGACGAGTAATATCGCCAGTATTTGACTTCCGCAACATATATATACGTCAACTTACAGTGCTGCCCTCGGATATTATACTGAGATAGACACAATTTTTTCAGAAATCTCTTGCTCAAACAGACGAGTTAAAATGTACGGTTTGTATGTAAACTACAAAGGAGTTGTATGGAAAATTGTAACAGAGAAATATTTTCACCACAGTTATTCGTACGTCTCAATTCAGGTGATATTACAGCATTATATTTTTTTTATGTTTTTTATACTCGTATATCAATTATTGCACAAAAAAATTTACACTTTATACTTCGAGATATCATGTACATAGGCGAGCTTATCACTAAAAAGAGATTTCTTCCAGCAAACCCGCGCTGCTAAATAGAAGTCATATATTAAAAAGTAGACATACACTAAAATATGTACCTGTCATGTTATACAAGAGCAAGAGAAATACACTTCTAAAGACAAGCCTGCACTGGCCTGACCCGTGTTGTTTAGATGAGGCCAATGGATTCATTTCATTCCTGGATTATTCTTGAGGTGTGACACGTTTTGTGTTTAAAAAAACGAATTCGGGTCAAATGCGGCGGCGGTCGAAAAAGAAATGTATAAAAAACATCTCTGCATTATTAAGAGTAGAGTTGATAAATATATTAGACGAAGTAATCGAAAAAAAGACGAACTTCATCAATAGTCAGTCCTTTATTCATTCCATCACGCAGAGCTTCTAGTGCCGAAACGCGCATTTGCTTATTTCTGTAAGCATGGCAACGCTTATTCCACAAGCATTCGTGCTCTCTATACAGCTGAAATTTTTTTAATGTTTCGTCCTCATTCAATTTCCTTGCCATCGCGGAAAATCCAAACGCATGCGTCTACACTACACGCGTCCTCACGGCACGGTTGCGGGGCACGCGGGCGGAGGATACTGGCTTGGAAAATAGGCCGGCGCTCTATTCCCGCCAGTGCTAGCAGCCAGCGCTGGCTTGTCTTGAAAAACTGTTTATACGAGGCCAATAACAAGCCAGCACTGGCTTCGTCTAAACCCACCTACCTTGCCAGTAAAGAAGTATCGCAGCGATGGCACTGCAGAAAAAATTCTGTTCTGTTCTTAAATATGTCAATGCCGTTTTATTCGTTGCCCAAAGAGTACCTACCTATCTTTAAGATCCTATAAACTTACGGCATTTAAAACAGCGTTCCCGAAATGACAGAAAAGGAACAGCTGAGTCAAAGACGCTATCATGAACTGGATAAGCCATAACTTCTGGGTTACGCCAAGGTCCCTCTGAAAATAAAATGAAGTTTGCATTTAAGAGTCGATTTTTCGGATTTTAAACTAGGCACAAAACCTAGCTCCCAGCTAAAACAATGGAAACAGATATTTTATTAATAAAGTAGTTTAAAAACTCTTAATTCACAACTATGGCATTTCCGATTTTATTCTTAAGGCGAATGGATACGCCAACTGCAATTTGGACCTGTCTTTGAAGGCCTACTCCTCCCACACGGGTGGTCCAAAAACTTTCATAAAAATATATGATAGGCATTATTGAGTCAAAAATAAATTTTAAGTTTCATAAACTGTTTTTCTATTGTAAGTTTTGACAAAAAAAATCGAAAGTTTCACATGATTAACACAAGAATTCTCGTACTCCTTCCAAACGCCTAAAGCGATTTTAATTATAATTTCACGAAATTATAGGAAATTTTTAGATCTAAAAAACTTTAAGTTCTAAATGTTTTTTCCGTTCATGGCGTCCATGTGAAAAGTATTATTTTCTCCTATTATGCGCTAGCCGGAGACGCAGTGATTGTCGTAACAGCCACTTTTCAAGGCACGCTGAAATGAACATTATTTCAATGTCGTTTCCGTTGATATTTGTACCGACACACATCGAGTTGCTTATTTAGCGTGGTCATACGCCTTAAGATATCTGCTGCTCATCTTTTGAAATGGGGTGTCACAAATTATAGAGGGATACTACGTGGGGTGTAATGCGCACAGCCGATCGAATTGAGATCGCATGTTTATCGAGCCAGTCACAGATCCACACGCGTAAGTTTGCCGGTGGACAGTTGACGAACTAACCGACGACGCCTTCATATCAAACGTCACATTTTGACAGTTCCCCGTGTTGTCCCAGCATCCTCCAGCTTATCGGAAAACTTACGTGTGTAGGTTGTTACTTCTACTTATGACAGATGGTTTGAGATGACATAAACAAGTTTACAGTGCGACAAGCTAAAAGCAATATAGCGACAAGGCAGCTTTGACGCGTGGATGACATTGATAGGGGGGCGCAGCTGCTGTAATACAAGACTGTGGTATTGAGGAGGGATCTTTGGATCTTTTAATTTTTAATTGTCCACTAAACAATAATTGTGCTCCTATCTATCCTTCTCTGTCAGATTATAATATATCCCTTCCTGCCAATTTATCATATTTATTGTCTATTCCTAATAAAGAAGTAATTTTTATCCTCGCCAAGTATATTCAAATTAATAATTTTAAAGTATAATAAGTAATAATGTTCATTGTAAGCCGAATTAATCTTAAGATGTATGGCTTATAAAATAAATAAGATTAAAAAAAAATGTTTATTGTCTTGTCTTGTGACGTTGTACGTACCTATGTAAGTATTTATCTGTCAAGTTTCAAGTACTTTAAAAGTAACATTTTTAGCATTTGGCTTTACTTCGTCTGACAGAATCTTAAATTGATCTGTGGCAAAATGACGCTCTGAAAAGTGACCATAGCCGTTTCAATAAAAAAAAAGGGTGACGTGTTATGTAAGTTGTTAGTTTCGATTTTGACCACGACCAATCTACGCACCAAAAGTGCCTTATTATCGCATGATAAAACACGCTTTGAAGTTGGTGTGCCTATTCATTTACAAGGTAATACATAACAGCATTTTGCCGGTAAAGCCTAATTGACATTAAACTATGTCCGCAAAATGTTTTCTAACTTATGTTATGATTCCTCTAAAATTAACGTTAATTAGTTAAGAGGATGGCCTACCCTAGCAACTTTTTTTATTAACCGTCCAGCACAATAAGTCCAATCGCAAAGACCTTATTTGATTTTGTTATATGTTGGCTCATTGGCCTCTTTTTCTTGGACGCGTTATACTAATGATCACGCAACGAAACAACAAAAAAACAAAAGGGTCGTGACAGATGGACAGACAGACGTAATACTAAACACCGAATAGGTACAATCACTTTGTTGATAGATAAATAATATTATGGTCACCGTCAATTCCTGTGCTAAAACACACAGCACGATTGTCATCAAGTTTATGTAGACCCCCATGGTCGGCTTCGAAACGCTGTCAAGAATTGTATATATCCTGGAAATAAGACACACACAAATTATTGTGGTTTCAATTTATGATATTGTTCATAGAAAGGGATTATACTGTAAGAACCGACTAAGTGACAAAATTACTGAAAATAAGGTAATAAAACTCAGTTTTTTGTGTTATTTCTTCTGGTAGAACTAGTTTTTTATCAACCTAATGAAACTTGAAACTGTTGTCGATTCGGCTAAACACAATTTAACTAATTTGACAGGACTAACCTTATTTTAAGCGTTCTGTCTTTGTCTTTTCGATACAGAAAGAACAAGATAGAAGGCTCAAATAAAGTTTAGTTCTGTCAAATAAGTCAAGACGTGTTGCGCCGAGTCGATGCAATTGCCAACATTTCAATACGACTGAATTGTTTCAATACGACGTGCTCCTACTTTGGCTGTTTTTAAAAGACTAATTAAGGAGCATTTTCTATCCCTTTGATAGTTTAAGTTTAATTTATCTCTACTCATTACTGTATATATATATATATATATATTTCTATTGTAAAGTAGCACGGCCGGCGGGTACCCGGTCTTTTCCACCAGTCGTGCTGCTTAACAAATAAAATTAAAAAGTGACCTAATTGTAACCTAACAGTTGGAAAAAGGTTCTGAAGAAAACTTCGAGGTACGTTACAATTAAGTGTATTTAAATTTATCAAAAATATGTATAATTTCACAAGACTGAAGATGTAACTGACAATATTATATTGTTACAAAATTTTGGCCAAGACATTATTAAAACTTTTAAAACCTCAAATAGTTGTGTTAGTTACCGCCTTAACATCAGGGAGCAATATTACATTCGGAATAAATTCTGCCAAGACATTACTAAAACTTTTAGAACATCAAATAGTTGCGACAGGTACCGCCTTAACAACAGGTAGCAATATTACATACGGGATAAATTCTGCCAAGACATAACTAAAACTTTTAGAACATCAAAAAGTTGCGACAGGTACCGCCTTAACAACAGGTAGCAATATTACATTCGGGATAAATTCTGCCAAGACATTACTAAAACTTTTAGAACAATCTGTTGAGTTAGGTACCGCCTTAGCCACAGGTATCTATATTACATTGTATCTTGTGAATTTACATAAAAACTTTAAGTGTAAGAAAACTTAAAAAAAACAAGGAAAATAATTTCCAAATAAAATCTAGCTCAGTGGAGCCGTGAATCCATCTAAATAATATTTGTCGAACATTCTCTTTTGACTAAATCGTCTGGTACACCATTCAGTATTACCAGGAAAAATTACGGAACTATTAAATTTTACATTTTAGGTTATCCAGTGAAACAGGAAGAAGAATTACACTTGGTTTAAAAAAAAGTCATAAATCTAAGTGTCCTGGAAACATCCCGTCTAAGCCACCTTTTATTATGTGAGGTTAAAAATAAAACCTACGACACATACTTGTAATTCGCCAACATTTTTCTACCAAAATGGCACGTCGTCGCTGTCCAACTTAAAGGTGAATGAACTCCAACCTCGCTAACAAAGGGACAGCTTGACCGTGAAACACCACGCGGCGGTCATCTCTCAGCCAGCTGGACAAAATTCACGAAAGAAGCAAAACACTCTGGAATTAGAAGAAAAATAAAAACATACTAAAACCCTTACTACACGGAAGGATGAAAACAGAATTCCGGTGACTCAAAATACAAAGAATTACAATACGTACCATGACCTGACAATAGATCAGATCTCCCACCAACCCGGCCAAAAATTCCTTTTAATCCATCTCTGATAATTCTTCTGAAATACAAAAACAATATTACGGAAACCATTCCACGCAAAATAAACACACCAATTTAAACTCGAAACCAACCTTATTTTAACTTTAAACAACTCCTGTTGGCAAATCCGCCATTTTCCAAACAAGGAACCAAAAAGAAAGGTAAAAAAAAACGACACTACTTGTCTGCCAAAACACTGACCGAGAAATGCCTCGGAAACGGTCTCGGACTCGCACCAGACAAGCGAACGAACTTCATGTCTATCCACTCAACTTGCAACACTTACTAACCCAGCGAACAGGGGGTAAAATCGAAATTTACCGACAAGCAAACAACGACGCGAAAACTTTGAGATAACCGCACCTTATAAAATTTGCTATGCTACACTATCTATGTTCATACACAAGTATATATTTTGTATTTAATTGAATGTAATATTTATTTATTTTGTGTCTAGTTTACGTATTGAGTTAATATATACATATGTTTAGATCATTATTTAAGTATTTTTGATTATAATAGGTACACCGCCTACGCCTTCACGTACATGCAAAATATTTTCCACCCAAAGGTTATCTGCAAGAAATCGCTCTAAGCGATAAGACCGCCCATTGTTGCCTACATTTTTGTTTTTTTTTTTTGTCCAATTTTGTATTGTCCTTTTTGTTGTTTTTTTTTTTTTTGGTGCACAATAAAGCGTATTTATGTTATGTTATGTTATTTCAAACTGATTTTCTCAAATCAATAAAACGTGCACTTAGTTGGTTCTCGCCTCAAATGTTCTGTGGTTCTCGCAGTATACCCTCGAAATATAATATAAATAATCTAACTGTATAATATTATTGGAAATAATGTACATCGACACGACATGAATCCCCGAGGAGGTGTCAGTGGTGTTTCCGAATAAAGTCACACGTTTCACCGACAATAATTATGTCCCAACGTATTTTAATAGGTGAGTAAGGTGAAATTTAATCAACCACTCGAATGCATACCCAAAACTCGGTTAGTGATCAGGAAGAATGTTTAAGAGGCATTAGAGGGTTATACCTGGATTTTTCTTAAGTTTAAGACAAAAGTTAAGAACAGATTGTGAAGTCAACAGCTTATTTTCTTCAGTTTTTTTTTTTTCGTAAGTATTATCTAGCGACGGCGACGTCTAACTACGTCTCTATACAGCCCAAAAAGCAAAATTTTATGAAACAACTTCACGAAAATGTCAAACAATTTTAAAATTATTAATTATTCTTTAATTGGTCTTCCTTCTTCATCTAATATTTCTGCATGATGAAATTTTGTATCTTTATTAGGTTTATGCAAACTAATAAATAAATGGCCAATAAAAATGATGGAATAGGCAGTTAGATAAATAGTTCGGTAGTTCACAGGGAGCGAAGACTTCTGTACTGGTAGGTTCAAATGGTCTAAAAGCCGACTTCTGTACTGGAAGGTAAATAATATTCAAAAACCGACTCAGTGCACCCCGACTCTATACAGTCTTGTGGTTACTACCCCCTAGCTAGAGTGTATATAAAAACCTGGAGGCGTGGAGGGAGGGCAGCCCCCGCCCGCGGTAATAAAGTGCAGGCAACCGTGCGTATTCAACAAAACCTTATTACTTATGTATTTTGTATGTTGCTATCGCAAACTTTCCATTAATTTCCGTAAATCAGAATTTAAAAAAAATTTACTATAAAGAATGAGTCTATCGTAATGCCTTAAAACTTAGTTTCGTTAACTAACTCCAGCTTGGAAAAATGCAAAAACATATTTTTGAATAACATTTGGTTACGTAAATTTTATACACTTTGTCTTTTTTGCATTTAAAACTAAATTATTTGCTGTAAACCAAATAAGAATCAGTGATAGAGTTGTATTCGCGTCGTCAAGGATATCCTTATGTCTATTCACTTTAAAAATAAGTTACGTGTCGTCTGCGAATAGCACTATTTTAGATAAGCATTTAACTAAATAAGTGAGAAGTCACACGCCACCCCGAAAGCATCCTGCTTTTCTTTCCAAGCATCAAAAATGTTCTCGACTAAAGCAACTACTGCATCTGTGGTTGGCTTCCCTCTAGTGAATCCACATTATTCGTAGTGAAGCAACTTATTTAAATTAAAATGAAATAATAATTAACAAAAAAAAGTTTTTGCGAATATTTTATTCAATACTAGTAAAACTGACACCCCGGTCTGTAGTTGGAAGGGTCTTCATTGTCACCCGATTTAAAAAGAGGGATCAATTTACTCAAATTCATTAAATCAGTAAAGACACCATCATCTACACATTTATTCATTAAATCAGTAAAGACGCCATCATCTACACATTTATTAAATCAGTAAAGACGCCATCATCTACACATTTATTAAAAATTAAAGCTGCGTAAATAAGGAGCTATTAAATAAATTACGGAACTTGAAACTTTAACAGAAAGGCCCCATAAATACTCTGTTTTTTTTATTTTAGAGATTTAAACGCTTTAATGACAGTTATTGAGTTAGTATCTTTAAAAGCAAATACAGAATGGCACTGAGGCACGTGGTAACTCAAAAGATCCTGCGCAAGTCCTGGGCTTGAACTTAAATCCTTGGTTGTCAAGGAAGGAATGTCAATAAAGAATTGTTCAAAGGCATTCGTAATTTTTATATCTCCTATAACAACTTCATTGTTAATATTATTCCGTTCAGTAGACGATACGGATACAATTACGATAAAAAAAATCATATCGTTAAGGGATTCTTATATATACCTTATAATATATTTTCAGTTTCCCGTAGACCACGAGACATGCAACTGTCTCGAAACGTCGGGTGTCCCCTTTTCGTAAAAAAGGTAAAAATTTGTCGCGGTAGACCCGATTATATACAAGGTGACTTTTTGATCATCGTCCAAATACATACTGAAGGTTTGATAAGTGATCAGTATCTTGGATCAGTAACAATTTTTGTGAAATTCGTATAATGAAATTTCGGCTTCCCATAGAAATTCAGTTCCAGTCCCGAGTGAATCACTATGGGGAGTCGAAATTTCATTTTACGAATTTCACCAAAATTGTTATTGATGCATGATACCGATCACTTACCAAGCCACCAGTATGAATTTGGACGATGATCAAAAAGTCACCTTGTATATTATAATACCTTATAATATCTTATAATACCTAACTTACTTGATTAGTGCAAGGTGATGTTGATGACACTTGATAATCCTTTCATGAGCTCTTCGGTTCCTTGCCGCAGACAGAAAAGATTTCCCCTTTCCACCAATTCTTTGAAGACTCAAACGCAAAATCAAGAATTGCCCAGACATAAAAACCGTAACGGCTATAAAAGTTATCTCGTAAACTAAATGCAAGCACAAACAATATGTGGCACCTATAAGCTCCAGTAAAGCTATGAAGGGATAACTTATTAAGTTCTCCTCAAATGGTATCCAAAGTAGCAATAAATGTGGGTAGGAAGCTGGCAACTGTATTAAACATATTAAAACATAAATTGTCAATGTAACGGCATACAAGTATGTTAGAGATGATTGTATATTCTGAATATGGTTTGTGTAATCTTTTATATTATCTTTGATATCATTGGTAGGAGTTCTGTCTTCTTCGTCAGATTCGTATTCCACATTGGATGCAGTTGATACATTTTTTTGTTGCTGCTCTAAATCATGAGCCAGGTGTAGAACCTCTTGCCATTTGGCCTTATTTCCTTTCAAAGACGTAAGTTTCAATGTTCCCAAGACGAAAGAGATAAAAACACCACATAATCCATAATCTTGGATGTTATTTAGAGTTTTAAATAATGCAATGGCTTGTAATATGAAGGTAACAAGATATATGAGAAATGAGACTTTAGCGATGGCATAGGTGTGGTCACGGTTATTGCCGCACCATATACCGATGATTTTAATTTTTTGCTCCACTATTTTAGTCAGCTCCAAAGCATGGACGTTGCTTAACCTTCTTGCAAAGAACCTTCGATGCCTTGTTTTCACGAAGGAGAAGAGCTTAAAAAAAGAATAACATATCAGAATTACCATACCGTATCCTATAATTTTGAGTGTTGCGTTCATATCCATTTCAGACGGTAAAAAGATTGTTCAAATTGATAAATTTGTTATAAGTTAAATATTAGATTCAATTTAAGACATCTTATCTTTAGTTTTTAATACTTGGTCTATGCTTTAAAATTTTACATTAAATTTTAATATTAACTTTAGTTTACCCTTGACTCAATTACTTTATAATGTTGAAATTAATCTAAATCCTTTATGTTTTGTATACCTTTAAATTTTAGTTAATAGTTAAGTTAGGCCAGTAGACGCTCCGTGGGTATTTTGAAAAATCTGGTCCCGCCTTTCTAGGTGCAAGGGTTTGGGCTGGACGTTGATGAGTCAGTCAGTGAGTGAGTGGACTTCTCTACACACATAATTATGATGATTAAATAAATGGAAGTTATTCAAAAGTCAAGATATATTGCGGTCCGATCTGGAAAATACAGAGTTTTAATATGAAGTTGCGGAAGCCGGAAACAACAATCCACTATTCGCGAAAAAAAAATCTACTGTTCCATAAAAAAGGTACATAGCTAACCGACCAAAATGTTTGAAATAACTGCTTTTTTTTCTCGACTTCTCAATTTTTTTTAAATAAAATTGTTTGTATTGACGTGTTCTACAGCTAGTTTCTTGCTTCCGCAACTTCATCTTAACATCCTGTATTCATTATCATTAGAAATACATCTTCAATATTTAATAATTTCTCAGTATTTTATAAAACAAAACCATATTTTTTATTAAATTTTAAGTTAATTATTTTATAGTTTTGAAATTATTTTATTATGTGTTATTTACCTGTAGACGAATCATTATGAAAAAGAATTTACGTCCAAGCTACTAGCCCGTCGAGAAGGATATGGATGAAAGATAATTGTATTGTTTGCTGTCCTTCAGTTCAGGTGTAATCTCCACGACCCAGTTGTACCTACAGGCTGTGTTCACCACAAATTTTTCACGTTTATGTTTTTAGTAAGATTCAATGTACTAAAATAATACTTAACATAAAAATATCGGAAATAATAACTATTTATACAGTGTTAAGATGATAACTTTTCTCCTTAAAATGGGGTGTTCTAACTATTAATTCATACATCCATTCATTAGCCCGTATTCGTCCAATGCTGGACATAGACCTCCCCAATATTACGCCACTCTTGGCGGTCCTCAGTCATCCTCATCCAGCCGCCACCCGCAACGTTCTTCAGATCGTCAGTCCAGCGGGCACGAGGGCAGCCTACGCTGCGCTTTGCTATACGTGGTTTCCATTCCAATTCCTTACGGCCCCAACGGTTATCACGTCGGCGACAAATATGGCCCGTCCACTGCCACTTCAACCCACTGATTTGGTAGGCTATATGACATAGCCTGCCAAATCAGTATTTAACTTTTCTATGGAACAGCTGATTATTTTTTCGTGATTTCAGGGTTGGCCCCAAGGTAAAAGTTGTTCATATTAATTGGTAGAACACCCTATTTGATGGAAAGATGTTATCAAATTAAGGCGCTACGGAAAAAAACGACACTTTTAGAACTTCCATATCTACTTCAGTAAATAATGTATAATTTTAATAAAATAGTATATTATTTTTGGAATCTTTCTCTAGGGATCTGTTAAAACAGAAACGCAATTGGAGAAATTCGGCTCGATAGAAATATTTATTGAAATGAGGTCTTTATCGACACCAATTCTCCTGGTTTGACAATTTATAATGACACATGGACTGCAATTATATTTTAATAGATGGGTTTTAACAATACCTAGGACCTGGTTAAACGAAATTATTTTGATAGCATTTTTAGTATATTTTATATTAATAAAAAACCAACTTTTTGCTACTTTTCCACGAATCCATCCCTCTCGCACTGAGGGTTTTTTCGCATATGGAGTAACAGGGACGCTAAAACTTTTACATATCGCCTTAACACCCAGTATATAGGTATAATACATAGTATAATGCAATATACCGTGTGTAAACAGACTGCTTGCTACCTTTAAATGAAACTACATATTCTACCGATCATACTGAACCACTATTCTCAACAAACATACCATTAGTTTAGGAAATATTTGAGTTTCAAACAAAAATGCGTGAAACCTAACGCAACGAGATTCGGGCGTTTTTTGAGTCAGCGTTGTCTATGAAACAACTGTTCACGCATAGCGTTCTAAAATAGACCTTCCTTCTGCGAGTTAAAGTCTTTAAGTTACAGTTGAATATCTTCTCAGATGTTTTGCGCTTTTTTTTTCAGAGAGTTTAGTATGATCGTTAGATTATGTTGTTTTATTTAAAGGTCGCAGTCTTGTCAAAGCATATTTATAGTAGTTCTACAAGATCATTTACTAATTATTGCATATAATAACACCACTAGGCTATGAAAGCCTAATTGTTATTAAACTATTGTCGCGTAATGCCATAAATCACATTATTTTAATAATTTTTATTCAAAAATAAGAAAAACAATCATAAGTTGTGCGTTTGGGAACGAAATCCTTGGCGGCAGGGTTTTGTAATGTGGGTGGTGACAAGCCACGGCTAAAGTCTTAGACCATTAAACCAACCGGACACCGTACGAACAGCATACCCCTCTGCCACCAAAGGTATGAGACCAGTAGTCATATACTTTATATAAAACTAGTTGCCGCGTATTCCGCGTCATTCTCCGAACAAAGTGCGCGCGGAACGATCTCCGACAAAAATGCCGAATTACAGTATATTTCGCTGCAAAAAGAGATCAGAATCATCTAATTTACAAAAGGATAACATTACTTTCTACCTGTAAGTGTTAATTTGTCCAAGTATTATCAAATAATGGCCTAAATCAGAAAAAAATACAAAAATATTCTGGATCAAAAAGTGTTGCCACTTAATTGTACAAGAGATAATTTGACATAATTTTTGAAGTTGACTATACCACCGAATTATACTTCTTTTTAACGTCTACTATTACAAATGCCAATTATGAATGTAGCTGCATAATGATAGGCTACTGTTTGCATGTTTATTGTCAGTACTCGTACGCTCTCCAGTTGGTTTAATACTCAAAGGCTAAAGTTGAAGTGGAAGGATCTATCAGTTATTTTGGGTCTTGGTCCAGCTGCCGAAGGTACGCCGGACTTATTCGGAGTAATCAAGTAGTTATATTAAGGGTCGGTTGCGCCAAACATGCTCTCGCGTTTGGACAATTTAGTTTATTAAAACAAAATATTTTTAACGAATAAAATTTGTGTGAGTAGTTAAGAAGTTGAATTACATTATAATTTTTCAGATTTGACACAAGTTTCACGATCACCGAGAAAAAAAATCGGAAAGATCAGTAAAATCACGAAAAACGTAATTTGGATTTGGAACTAGTATGACCAGTCTACTGATCTAATTACAAAATAAACTATTTTTTTATAGAGTAAAGAAACGAAAGTAGTCTTTACAGTGTTTTATTATTTTTTATTTCTTTTCGTTATTTTAAAAGAAATACTCAAACATTTTACATTTTTCCTGTACAGAAAAATTACGAAAAAAGAATTTGAATGGTTGTGTATTTCTTTTTAAATAACGAAAGGAAAAAAATATTAAAATATTATATGAATAAGGTACTATGATCTCTTTACGCAAAAAAAAAAATTCAATTAGGAGCAAAAAAAATTTTTTTTTCTGTGTCTAACGCCCAATTTAGGTTCTTCGTGATTTTAGTGATTTTTGCGATTTTTTTTCTCGATGATTGTGATACTTGTATCAAATCTGAAAAATTATAATGTAGTTCAACTTTTTAACTTACACAAATTTTATTTGTTAAAATATTTTGTTTTAATATGCTAAATTGTCCAAACGCGAGAGCATGTTTGGCGAAACGGACCCTTAAGATCCGAAAAGGACCAGCTCATGCACTAGACTTCTTGCATAACCCAAACTAAGCAGAAAAAGGTATAGATAACACGTCATACCGAGATTCATTTGCGGTATCTTAGCCGCTAACAAGTAGCGAGATAACTGTTGTCGGAGTGGGAAATAATTATCTAATTGGAAATATTTTTTCTTGGTTTTTGTACACCTTATCACGTTATACCCTGTGTATACAGGGTGTAAAGATGAAGTTGCGGAAGCCGGAAACTGGCGATAGTAATCGTCAATACGAACTTTTTTTCATGAAAAAAAAATTGAGAAATCAAAAAAATATATATAGTTGTCTTGTACATTTTGGGTAGCTATGGAACAGCTGTTTTTCATTGCGATTCGAGGCTTAATACCCAGTATAAAAGCATTTAATTGGACATCGTCATTTGTTTGCAATGCCGCAATTAAAAACAACCATGTATTAAATATTTTTAAATTGCTTTAAAAATTACGTAAAATTACACTTCTGCAAAACATTTTGCCATTCAATACGTCGTAAATAACAATTAACGTCGTCATAAGTAAATTCTTTAATTGACGGTTAATAGACTACACAGTACACATTTAACTGTAAATAAATGGGTAAGGGTCGATTCTCCGTGTCTATTGTGTCTAGACTTTTTTACGACAATTGTAAGGTTCCTCAACAGACTGTTGAGAACACTATTTAATTAATTAATATAACACTATTTAATTGATTAATAGAATACTATTTAAATTAATAATAGAACACTATTTAATTGATTAAAAGAACACTGTTTAATTGATTGATAGAACACTATTTATTTGATTAATATAACACTATTTAATTTATTAATAGAATACTATTTAATTGATTAATAGAACACTGTTTAATTGATTAATAGAACACTGTTTAATTTATTAATATAACACAATTTAATTGATTAACAGAACACTGTTTAATTGATTAATAGAACACTATTTAATTGGTTAATATAACACTATTTAATTTATTAATAGAACACTATTTATTTGATTAACACTATTTATAACACAATTTAATTGATTAATAGAACACTATTTAATTTATTAATAAAACACGGAACGTAAAAGTTTTGTGGTATCAGTAAAAATGTATTGCTAACTACCCCTTAAAAATAAGCTTTTGTTGCAGACTACCGATACGAATGACCTATATACCACACAAAATTCGACTCTAATAAGTGTCTATTTAAAATAGTTTTCGTTCTCATGTTGATATGCATTACAGGATGTTAAGATAAAGTTGCGGAAGCCGGAAACTGGCGATAGTACTCATCTATACGAAAAACTTTGTGTGAAACAAAATTGAGGAATCGAGAAAAAAAAACAGTTATTTCATACATTTTGTTCCGGTAGCTATGTAACTTTTCTACGGAACAGCTGATTTTTTTCTGAGCAGGTAGTAGCCAACAACCTTGAGTTTACTTGTGTCGGTCGGTACAAATAACGACAGAAATTTTATTTATACAACGCAATGTTCATATCAGCTCGCATTGCGACGTCGCTGGGTCTGCTGATAGCGCAAAATAGGGGAAAATAATACTTTTCATATTGACGCGATGAATGGAAAAAGAAATCCACAGTTTTTCTAAGCAATGTAGCAATAAATTGTATTTTAATGTAAGAACCATACAAATACCGTTAGTGGTTTCCAAGAAATAACCAATTTTACTTAATTTATGCCTAAAAACAACTTGACTTTAAAAGATAATTGTTTCCTTATACTTTAAATAACACTATACATTTTTTTCTTAATAAACAATATTTTTAAGCCTTTTTTGGCCTTTTATTATTTTTTATTTTTTTATCAAATTTACCTATTCGACTGACGACGACCACAAGTTGGTCGAAATATATACAGAGCAAAATTATAAAAGCACCCATTGGCAACACTCAGACCATCCACGTCTCGTCAACGCCATCTGTCGAGTAATTTGGAACGAAGGTTTTTTTTAAATGAGCTGTCAAAAAATCCCTCATTATCCCTCGTTCTGTATTTTTCTTTCTGTCGAGAGAACAAAGACAGGACGCCTAAAATAAGGTTAGTCCTGTCAAATAGTTACGTCGTGTTACACCGAATCGAAACCATTGTCACAGTATAAACAAACAAAAGCAGTAGTGAATCTGGGCCGAATTCCCGAGTTAAATACCTACGCGCCACCGAAGCGTTAGAGCTTTCGCTCACTTATATCATAACTTGGGTTTTTCAAGATACGATAAGACTCATCATCGTCATCGTATGGCCTTTATTTGCTCCTGTGTTTTTTTTTTACTTAGAAGTTTAAATTAAGTTGCGAAATCCATTTTTTCGCCTCCAGGGTGATGTTATGTAACTTAGCAAGGCCTCCCGAAAAGCAGCGCGTTGGGCATTCGTCCACCATGTGGGTCACGGTTTGCTTTAGTGCACCACAGTCGCAGCTAGGTGAGCTTTTTAGGCCAAATTGGTGACGGTGGCAGTTACACCGAGCTACGCCCGTCCGTAGCCGATTTAATATTACCCAGGTCTTACGGCTTTCCGGACGCCCTGCCGGTGGACTTATGAAAGACGTCGCGGGCAGGTAGGGTTATTTGCCGCATTTGACAGGCATGCGGCTGGCATTGATCTAAGACAGGCAGGCATTTAAAAAATCGGATTTTAAATTAAATAAAAGGATATAAAAAAATATTTGTCATCTTTAAAATATCACTCTTCATTTATTTATTATTATTATTGTTTCCAGATGTAGCTGTGCGAGGTACAGTTTTAATTTATGAAATAAAATTAATTTTAAAGTGTTTTTCGTAGACAGGCATTTTTTGTGCACCTGACAACAATGTTTGATCGCAACATTTTTAAGTACTCTAGAGTCGTTTAGCAGGCGAATTGTATAAAACCCGCCTTTTTATAATTAATCACAACTGAAAATTTTCGCTGATAATGTACATAATACATAAGTATTTAGGTTTTGTAAGATAATAATACAGCAAATAATAATACAAAAAGGCTAGATTTTTACAATCCATCTGCTAAGCGGCTCTTAACTTTCAATACTCTGTGCATTCGTTCTCGTATTTTGAAAGGAAATATCAGGAGCTGCACATGTATTTTCGGTAATTATAGTACGTTCAACATAATTATAGTACGTTCAACATAATTATAGTACGTTCAACATAATTATAGTACATTCAACATAATTATAGTACGTTCAACATAATTATAGTACGTTCAACATAATTATAGTACGTTCAACATAATTATAGTACGTTCAACATAATTATAGTACGTTCAACATAATTATAGTACGTTCAACATAATTATAGTACGTTCAACATAATTATAGTACGTTCAACATAATTATAGTACGTTCAACATAATTATAGTACGTTCAACATAATTATAGTACGTTCAACATAATTATAGTACGTTCAACATAATTATAGTACGTTCAACATAATTATAGTACGTTCAACATAATTATAGTACGTTCAACATAATTATAGTACGTTCAACATAATTATAGTACGTTCAACATAATTATAGTACGTTCAACATAATTATAGTACATTTCAAATACCATGGCCCGATTCCACTTGAAACTTAACAATGGGGCTCATAATGTTTGCCTTTTGTTATCTAATTTGGAGCACTTCAAATTGGCACGCGTCGTCGGTGCAATCTGTATGTAACTAAAAGCAACACCGCAAAAGGGTCTGGCCAGGTATCTTTTGTTATCACTAATCCTATTGTTAACACCTAATGACCGTCTTAAGTGGAATCGGGCCATGGTATTTGAAATGTACTATACCTATATATAAATACTTGAACAAACTAAACTGCTAAAAATAAATACGTGTCACAAACTAAAATAAAAATAAACAGAACCCTAAACGTTAAAATAAACCTACTATAAAAACAAAATTTTCGGTAAAATAACTTTTCCATCACGAAATAAAATAATGAACTCTGAAAAGGATAACAAGGAAATAATGAACTTTATTTTCAGAAGAAAGAATACCACGTAAACATTTTTCTGATGTCAATAAATTAAACAACTATTATAAACTCCGGCCGTTCATTCGAGAGAATGGTGACGTTTGCAAATGTCAGGGGATAAAACCTTTTTTTTACTGTTTTGCATTTCAATATTTTATATTTATCATGATGATTTTAGGGTAGATTGTATATCGTTAAAAGATCCCATTTGTTAATAAAAAGTATTTTTGTCGTATATTATTTTCCACTTCCTAGTACAAAACTTAAGGAATCAGCTGACTCAATTTCTACGTAAAAGTTAAAAAAATGCGCAAAAAATATTATTTTTGGCGAAAAGTTGTCTATTAGCGATACTGTCAAGTTATTTCTGTCAAATCAGCAATCATAATGCCTGCAGTATGAATCCTCGACTTTTTGAATCGACATTTCAGAAAAAGGTTTATAATATCTGCGGTGTAAGGCAGTGTTGTCGTATTATAAAACTGATATACCTTACCAAATAATAAGATCGTATATATATTCTATTCCAGGGTTTTTATTTATAAAAAAAGTTTAAATAATCATGATTTGGATTTATTTCGTCCCATTTGTTGTACCGTTGATATTTTTTTAAGGTGCCTTTATTTATTTTTGTCGTGAAGAAGCTCTTGTTGACTTGTAGTATTTTTTCGAGATATCGCCACACTCCATCTGTCATCATTCTCTCGAATTAACGGCGGCAGTTTAGTTCTAAAAGGATCCGCCCGCGCACACATACAACCATACATGTACACCGTCCCACTCCCACCAAAACGTATATTTTGAGAGAGGAAGAAGGCAGAAGTTAGTTAAGAAGATGGCATACCCTAGCAACTTTTTTTATTACCCGTCCGGCACAATAAGTCTAATGGCAAAGACTTTATTTGCTTTTTATAGAGGCGATTATATGTTGGCTCTTTGGCCTCTTTTTTTTAGACGCATAATACTAGTGATCACGCAGCGAAACAACAAATTGGTGTGTTTTTAGCTAATACTGAAATATTTTGTAGGGAAAAAATATTGAATTTAGGTGATATACCTTCATATTTCTATTACCTATTTTATGAAAAAAAAAAACAAGTTGATCTCTTAACCGCGTTCTTCAAGCGAACGTTTGAAAACCAAAAAAAAAAGAGGGTGCAAAAGATTTATTTTTTACAAAAGTATAAATCTTAGTACATTGTTTATACGTAAGATCCCTAGAGAAAAGATTAATAAACCAAATATATTTTTTTCAATACATGGAGAGTCCGAATTTCTTCAAACGAATCCTAGACAGCCTGGAGTTGGTCATGCTCTAGGCTCAGGTACAGTCTTAATATACGAGTAACAACCCATTTCATTTATAATTTTACAAAAATATTCAATATAGAAGCGACTTTTTTAATAACATTATTAGTATAGATTGACTAGCCGTTCACCCGCGGTTCCGCCCGCGATTGTTTAATCTTTGCCCCGTTTTTTGGCTTGGCGTTTATTTTATCAACAACCTTATAGCCTATTTTATGCTATACTACAGTCATTACGATGGTAATAAAGAAAACCGCGTCCAAATCCGTTGAGTGGTTCTCAATTTAAGAGAAGGCCTTCCATTTTCAACAGTTTTTGATTGATTGTACTGAATCTACCACAGACGCAATCAATATGAAACTTATATATTTTTTTGCAAACCTTTATCTTTACGTTGTAAGTAGCGTTACCTAATTGGAAAACTTTCGCTCGATAGATTTAATTTTTGAAAATAGTCTCTTTTTGAGTGTTTTTTTGGTTTTGTGTTTATTCCATTCGATTTTCATGTGTCATATTTTACTATCAATACGAAAATCTTGTTTATTAACGAATGTAAGTTCAAAAATGACTTAAATGCAATATTGTAATTTAAGTCGATTTTAACCTTAAAATTAGACTCGTTCTGAATCGTTTCGCGCGCATTTTGGCGCACCCGATTTTCAACTTTATAAAAGTTAGTCTACGGGTTATAATTGCAAAGCCGCTGTGCGCCTAAGGAAGGCCTCGTCTTAAAACGCAACAGACAGACCGTAAGACGGACATAGAGACAGAAAGACAGACAGAGAGACAAAAATTGTAATTTTGACGTCAGTACCATAGTAATTAAACCCATTTAAATCTCCAGCTGCCTCTGTGATGACTCTGTGCTCTATAATGACAAATACATACAATAGGGTGAAATTACTAATTTAGTGACTAATATAATATAATAGGTCTTTACATATGAAATTGCCGAAATTTTCTTACAGATTCATGAATTCATAGTTTCTGTAATTCAATAGCTATTTCCATTATTTGTTTTTTGTTTGAAAGTTGATTTCAAGGTTATACATATACGTATTAAATTTTGTTTTTATTGTCAGTTTGATAACCAAAGTTAAATTTCAAAAACAGTTCGTCCTAAATGGTCTGGCCAGGTATCTTTTGTTATCACTAATCCTATTGTTAACACCTAATGACCGTCTTAAGTGGAATCGGGCCATGGTATTTGAAATGTAGTATACCTATATATAAATACTTGAACAAACTAAACTGCTAAAAATAAATACGTGTCACAAACTAAAATAAAAATAAACAGAACCCTAAACGTTAAAATAAACCTACTATAAAAACAAAATTTTCGGTAAAATAACTTTTCCATCACGAAATAAAATAATGAACTCTGAAAAGGATAACAAGGAAATAATGAACTTTATTTTCAGAAGAAAGAATACCACGTAAACATTTTTCTGATGTCAATAAATTAAACAACTATTATATATATTATAACAACATCCGTTTCCATGATAAGATTCGCAAAATTGTATTACAGCTGACACTTTCAAAAATTCAATTAATGTTGCTGTTAGCTTAATGTTGTCTCATTCATACACAAACAAAATGACATAATTTGGATTTGTCATTCCTAAAAAAAATGCAAAAATGTAAGTACTGAAAATTGAGTTTCCTTCAAATTCTCTATAGAAAACAGCAATTTCATATGTAAAGACCTTATATCATACTAGCGACCACAATGTAGGTATCTACCCTACTACCTGTGCACAAAACTTTCATCAAAATCCGTTTCAGAGTTACATATTAACGTCCAAACTTCCATATTTATAAAAAATTATCCCTGCCTCTTTTGTTTATGTTTTGTTAAGTCATTGCGCAATGTAATTTTTTTCAAACATAAGACGCTATAGCAGTTACAGAAAAGGATCAATTCAGAGAATAAGAAATAGTTTCGTTCGGAAATGCGGCTCGGCGTTCGGACTCGCCAAAGATTGTTTACCTGGGGATCAAATAAGTGCACCAAAAACACTCCAAACCAGAGTCAAATACATTATATAAAAATTAGGGTCCGAAAAATATTTACAGACTCTAAAATACTACTCAAAAACTAAATCAACACGGGCGAAGCCGCGGGCAAAACTAGTATTGAATAATAATATCGACACAATTAGGGTTTATCCAAATGATTGCCATCACATTAAGATATTGAAAATTATTTCCGTGCTCGGCATTATGTTTTGTTTGCTGCCACAAAAAAACAAAAAGAATTAGGATATAGAGTTGAGTAGTTACGCTTTTTTTTATGAAGTCAAAATATGTATTACCTTTTTTTCTTTTGGATCAAAACTTTGTTAAGTGTTGCTCACATCTCTACACGGTTCAGCTTATTTTAGGGAGCACAAGAGTTGACATAAGAGACAACTTAGTTAGTCATCCTACACTTGGTCAAAAGTTATATACCGGTCTCCTTTTCATAGTCTCATTTATTTCGTACTATTTCATGGGAATTGGATATTACAACGAGTATTTTAGTAAAAATACAATATTTGGAGCTTTACTAGTGTTTGGTACTTGCCTGCACTATTTATCTTATATAACAACGATAATACATATACGTTTCAAAAGGCAAACGGACAATGTCAAACTGTATATAATGCTGAAAAATATCGATGGCTATCTGATATTAAATCTGAACCCAGAGATTAATAATTTACAATATTATCTTAATTTTATTATGGTTTATGGGGCGGTAATCATTACTACCCTAGTATATGCATCTCATATTATTTACACAATCCCGAATTATAAGATTCTTATGACATTTGTGTACTTTGCAGTATTTACGCTTTATTTGGAGTTGGTACTAATGATGAATATTGTTTTTTATATAACCATACGTCTCAATGTCCTAAACAAAACTTTAAAAATGCTTCATAATCAAACAGAAAAGAACTCAATGATTAATCAAAAATCATATAAAATGCTTAAAAATCTTGTTTTGTGCTTAAACACAATTTTAATGGTATTTAAGGCAGTTGCAAAACTGTTTCGATTTGAAATATTTATTGCTATAGCTACAGTTTTTCTTTGGTCGTTCGCTTTAATCGCGGGATTTGTTGTTGCATATTATTCTATGGTAAGAATAAATAATTTATTAATTATTTTCAGTCCATATAACATTCGAGCTGGCAGCTCTTAAGGCGCTACGGAAAAAAATCTGCACTTTTAGAACGTGCATATCTACTTCAGTAAATAATGTATTATTTTGATAAAGTAGTATATTATTTTTGGATTCTTTTTCTAGGGATCTGTTAGAACAGAAACGCGATTGGAGAAATTCGGCTCGATAGAAATATTTATTGAAATGAGGTCATTTTCGACACCAATTCTCCTGGTTTGACAATTTTGAATGACATTATATGGACTGCAATTATATTTTATTAGATGGATTGTAACAGTATCTAGGACCTGGTTAAACGAAATTTTGATAGCAACTTTAATATATTTTATATGAATAAAAAACCGACTTTTTGCTACTTTTCCTCGAATCCGTCCCTTTCAAACTGAGGATTTTTTCGCATATGGAATAAAAGGGACGCTAAAACTTTTACATATCGCCTTAAAACTCGTTTTTTACTAAACATATCGTTTTACTTCCAGGTGTTCCCAATGGTTGGCTCAGTCACATTTCTACTGTTTATTTGCTTCTATTTTATCCAAATAACTGGTTTTGCTCTATGCTGTCATCTATTTAAGAATGAAGTTAATAAATTACAAAAGCTTTCTACATTTATATTAGCCAGCCGGTTATCTGGTAAGTTAAATTGTGTACATTTTTAACCGTAGACAAAAAATTACTACATATTTAGTATATTTAAAGGTAACTATTTTATCTGTATCATATACTTACTATACATGTCATTTAATTTACGTATTATTTTTTACTTACATTTAAGAGCGGTTTACAGAACACTTAAATTCAAAATTCACTCAATAGTGCTAAAAGAGCACTATCTCTGTCATAGTAAATAGGTAAGTTTATGTATACTTTATATGTATTTTAGGTAAGTAAGTGTAAGTAAGTATATTATAATTTTATGTATGTATATTTTGTTAAGGTATCGTAATATATATATATATATATATATATATATATATATTTATAAATATATTATTTAGGATATATATTTTGTAGTACACGTATGTATGATTACTTATTTTAATAAAATTTCCCTTTCCCGCTTAGGTTTGCTGGAAGTAATCTCTTTTTAGAGATAAGCTCGCCTGTGTACATATCTTTTAATGTATTATATGTCTTAACTGCTTTTCTGTGTACATTAAAGAATAAAGCAAATAAATATTGAAAATTGACCCTTAGTCTTTTAAATTATTATAATTACATAAGAAAACAGTTAAATTAAATTTTAGTGAGATATATTTCGGGCCACTCGGGCCCGGCATCAGTCTCCTGATGGTGATTTATTATCATCAGATAATGGTGACTGATGCCGGGCCCGAATGGCCCGAAATATATCTCACTAAAATTTAATTTAACTGTTTTCTTATGTAATTTTAATAATTTAATGAATAAAGAATAGTTATACAACAAAACCTTATTACCTATCCTATGTATTCTGTATTCGCAAAGTTTCTATTGGTTTCTGTAAATTACAATTTCAAAATTTAGAATTTAGTTGTTCTGTTTCGATTAAATAGAAAAAGGCGGGTATTTCACAATCCGGTTGAAAGTGAATTATTATTTATAATCCATTCACACATCCATCCATCCATCAGCCTGTCTTGGTCCACTGAAAATTTGAAAGAAATGCCCATACTCACTCACGCTGGGCAGGTGGATTGGTGAGCGCGGTGCCGAAACCTTCGCACCAGTGTCGCCGCTGCCCGTGACCAGTCTGTTTTACATAAAAGCCGGTAATTGGGGATGGATGTTCCGCCATCAATCGGTCCCAGGCATGATGGACCACCTGTCCTTTTACTCATAGTGAATAACTTAGGGGGGTTTTGTGAGTAAGTTGGTGGTACCACTACAATTGAGCCCGGCATCACCTCTACCACCTATGATTCATTCATTCATTCATTCATTCATTCATAGTTTTGTATGTGTATGTCGTAGCGTCGCAGCCCAATTCATTTTGATTTTGGATTATATGATACTAAAAGTAATAAATATTATATTTCAGGTCCACTGAGAGAAGCAGCAAAACAAATCAGTCGAATAATAGAATTTAAAGAGCCGGTATTTTCTGTTTATGGTTTTTTTTACTTTGATTTGGGTTTGTCAATTCATTTATTTAGTCTCATTGCTAATTATACAATCATGTTCTGGCAAGTACTTTCTGTTTTATCTTAAATACTTACAAATTATATAAAATGTATTAGCCGTTTTTGTAGTATTTTATTCTTTGTATTATTTTGTTTTAACCCTGGAACTCTTAAATACGTGCCTGTATTATGTAAAACGTTAATCTGTATTGGTCAATATATGGTATCCTTTTTCATGCTTATTTTTTGAACTACTCTTATATTCTAAATATTATTAGAGTGCATTCTTTAAAAGTTGTTATTACAAAAAGTGGAAACTAACAAATACTTTCAGAAGGAATGCACGACGTCACTATCTATCTCACTGTAGCCTATCTCAATTATGTCGCTATCTCTCTCATTTAACTAGGTTTAACTGCGATACTATCTCATTCCAACTCATTTTAAATAGCGTCACTATTTATCTCACTCCAACGCGTGTCAAACAAACCAGAAAAGATTAATCAGAAACAAATCTAAATACAAGAATTTGAAAAAATTCCCCGGGCCAGGATTCGAACCTGCGACCTCTTGTTATCAAAACAAGCGCGCTACCAATTGCGCCACCGAGGTTCCTACCTGATTATCTTTTTTTAAGAAGGTTGATCTTTTCTAGTTTGTAATGCACTCTAATAATATTTAGAGTATTCATAGCGATGGATTTCGCAAAATAAACATAATCTTAATCTTATATTTTCGAAAAAAAAACGGTAGTTTTCCGGTAATCTATGACTCAATATCTACTAACTCTATCAAAATCTAAATTTTAGCTAAAGAAAGGAGAACAGGGAAAGAATGGTAACTATTTATTTAGATTTTTGTGCTACCCATATTATAGAGGGCCCCTTTCGGCAAACATGCTCTTGTATTTGAACAAGTTGACATATTAAATCAGAAAATATTTTGAAGAAATAAAATTTGTGTACTTATTAATTAATAATTTGAACTAGATTACTTATGTATTTTTCAGATTTGACACAAGCAAAAGAATTAATATCTGAAAGATAAATAAAATCACGGAAAATGTCATTATTTGGCGTTGCAATATAATATAAAATATATTTTTCACCTCATAAGGCTGCCTTTGCTGCTTAAAACCAGTGAGCAAAAGTCAATTTTGCTCACTCAGTGAAGAAAAGTGTTTTATATTAAGAACGCTTATCCTTCCATATCCTTTGCTTAATAGAAAGAGAGACAGCAAACATCAGCATGGCGGCTCTATATGGATTCCATACACTTTGGAGGCCATACACAGCCCCACAGCTTGTTGGATACCGTAGATACACTTCTCGAAATCCTGTGTATGGCCTCTCAATGTGTATGGCCTCTCAATGTGTATGGAATCCGTACCACTCCGAATAAACAACTGACCTCTATAGTAATACAAGTAGCCAGGCTGGCCATTGACGACCAGATAATGATGAAATTTTAACATCGACAGTGAGTCACGTGAGCGTACTCGGAACTAATGATAAAGATGAGAAAATAACGTTATCTACTATAACAAGTGTCATTTTAGTTCCCGGTACGTTCGCTTTGAATCGGCACAAAAAAGAACTGTCATTTTGTATGGCAAAACATGTATTGTATTGCTAGACTCTCAGACCAATAAACCAATAGACAAAGTCTTGGTGCCGTCAAAACGTACTACCCAAAACTTCATTTCGACTCCTAATGACTCCTGTCCAAGTCACCAAATTATAATGTACTGTTACTGTTCTTAAGTGGCAACATTGGCAATCCTTTGTAATTTGGTCGCGTTATAGCTTGTGTTTACGTTAGGAAGTAAGTCGGCAGATTTTTAAACAAAATTTTATTTAAGTTGTGTTTTGCTGCGAATTATCGTATGGAAAAGGGTTGAAGATACAAGGACAACGTCCTGCTACGTGCGTGGTTGCAGATCCCATTCGGGGAATAAAGAAAACTCGAACAGAAATATCAGTTTTCAGAAGTGAGTAAAAAGTGATGTTTTCCTAGTAAATTAACCATAAAATGGAATTCCATCAAGAAAGACAGCATTTTACGACGTGTCGTTTTCATATAGTAACGTAAATATAGCTTTTAGAATAAAAGTAAATCCTAAAATCATTAAAATAATTAAATCCGTTTTGAGGTTATTAGTGAAGTCAAAACAGTTGTCGGTAATTTTACTGATTTTGTGCTAATATGGAGTATTGATTTAGCTTATTTTACTTAAGGTTCCCCAAAAATGACGCCATTCGTAAACGATGGTTTGTTGCTATTAGCCGAAGTTGGAAACAGCACAAAACTAATTGGAAAGTGTGCTCAAGGCACTTCAATCCAGAGTGCTTTCTGAAAAGAACTATTGCGACCACGCTTAAAAGACGATGCGGTGCCCACCTTGAAGTTACCTAGTAAAACCGAAGTTGTTTTGGTTGAATCCTTCACTACGCTCAAAATTCTAACATAGATTCACGAGTCTTGCTCGAGATTCAAACTCGGCACTCGCAACAAAAATAAACTTTGCTCTCTTGTTGCACAAATTTTAATGCTTATTTTACTACTATCTGTTTAAAAATGACCAATAAGTGTTGTGTTTAATTCTAGGATTTGAGGACTGCAATGGAACCATCAAAAGCTGGCTTTGTAGTGCGTAAATTGAAAAAATTCTTGGATTGAAAAAAAATTCTCCAAGCCCTGGAAGGACCTGCTAACAGCATGCCTCTAATGAGTGTAAAAGACAGAGGAGGGCTGACTAAGCCATCAAAAAGCATTCAAAAAATCTGCCAAACCGCAGAGAAAATCCTGAGAGTTTGAGGCTGTAGTTACAAAAAAAAGTGTAGGAAAACCACAGCACTTCACATCTATGATAAACCAAATTTCACAAAGATTATTGGTAGAGACAGACGTACTTGACGACCTACATGATCATTCGTTGGATAACTCCGTGTTCGACACGTATTTGAAACTTAGACTACATCACATGACGAAGGAAATTACTGCACCCATCGAAAATATACGCTCATTTCTGACGAAAACAATAATTTTCAAAGGTCAATAAATACGTTTATTTTTGGCTGCTTTGTAAATCTTATTGACATGCGAAAATCAAACGTACTCACTGGAAAAAATTGAGAAATTGAACAACCATTAATTATGCATTTTGTATGCGAAGGTCAATATGTTATTTTTATTTTTGATGTTTTTATATAATAATATGTAAAATAGTAATTCTGGAGTTTGCAACAAATTGTTTCTTTTATCCTCTGATTATATTTCTGAGTTTTATTATTTTTATCATTATTTCACAATTGTTTGAGAGGGATCCTTTTGAGTGTTAAGGAGGCTAGTTTTCATGGCGGCGCCTTCCTCTCAAAATATGTATTTTTAGTGGGACTGGACCGTGTGTGTGTGAATATATGTATGTAAACGTGGTATTCTTAGTTTTGAACATAAAGTTGATTATTTCATTCCATAAATATTTGGCAGGTTTCTCAATTTCATATATTATTTTATTTACTCCCATACTACAATAAGGTAATTGCATCATCAGAATCAGTTTTATAAGTACCTATACTGTTTATCTGATAATATTACATTATAACACCGTGATTCCGCGCTGCTATTGGCCCAATTTACTATAACACCTCTAGAGAGCCAATCAACAACAGCGACGAGAAATAAGTCCCGACCTTATTTCTCAAGCCACGCCCACTTTATCCTAGTTGCTTCTAATTGGTACTCAAGGGAGCATTACCGGTCGATGAACTCGGGGTTCATGAACGAGTGTTCTTCTCATTTTTCGTGAAATTGTTAGTTGAAAGTATGATTAAAATACGATATTTTTGATGCTCGTAGATTAAGTATTGTGTCCAACTGAACATAAATAGACATTTCGACACTCGTGCAAAACTATTACGAAACTCACTTAGTTCGTTTCGTTAACAAGCACTCGTGTCCCAATGACTTAAAGTATGTTGCAGTTGCACAAAATACTATGATAATCTAGTTCTCTAACTGTACAACAAGTATTATTAAGGCTTTTTTTTATCCAAATCGATATCGATAAAGTCTGTAAACCGGTAGTCCGGTACATGCCTAGTTGCAAGCGTTTGAAAGATAGGGCTGTAGCCGGCTTGAAATCGACGTACTGATAAAACAACTGCCATCTTGTTTTTTCTTACGGAGAGTTGTATATGTGAAAGTAGCATAGCTTTACCATCCTACGTTTCTGCTTAATTAGATTTTGTCTATTGGTTTATTGGTCTGAGGCTAGACTTCATCAGTGGTATAAACAAATGAACTTCTACCGGAAAAGGATAGATAGAGTAAAACGCCGGCATGATGATTATGTTTTGCATTTTCGATCATTTTAATCAAAGAGTTTTCGATTTTTCGCGATTCAATTAACACTCCTCACATTTTATTTTATGTGCAATATTTTTATATGGTGTATTGTTTAAATAAGAAAAAAAACATTTAAATCTTATAAGTTGTTTTATGAGATTTATTAAACAGACAGATTAAATTAAATTAAATTTTACATTTATTTAACTTTAATTTTCGACTAAAATCAAGTTTTTAACTTTTGAGAATATAATCGCATGCGGGCGTTGTAGGTTTACCACTTATTCATGTATGCGATACGTATCAACTGAACTGTACTATAAAATATAAGGTTACTTTGCATGATATAGCCAAATTCATACTGGAGACTCGGTTAGTGGTCAGCAAAATACGATAAATATTATTTGTTAAGAAGAACCCCGAGACAATTTGTATAGGAAGCCTACATTTTATTTTGCGTTTTTCACAGAAAGGGGTCATTGAACCTTGGTCCTGAACACTTACCGAGTCTCCAGTAAGAATTTGGCTGTATCCAATATATCATGCATATTCACCTTATATAAGTACTTACTTTATTTTATAATGAAAAGATAGCAAAAATAAACAATAGTAAAATTCGAAGTGTTTACGGAAGTCATTCAAAGATGCACTCATTATTTCTTTCTAAATTATAAAGTATATAAGTTATAAGACTTATAAATCTTATAAGTTTGAAAAGATGGTGTCTTTACATGTGTATGTGTCACACGAAAGCAAATTTATTCTGTTTCTTGTGCTTTATATAAACGGCTCACCTCAATAAGTGTTATAATCGGGATAGCCGACCAGTTTCAGCAGATTTAGACTGCCTTCATCTGGGCGAGTGAAGACGTTTACGCAACGACGTTACGTCGCACTGTGTGAGGCTTGCCTTGGCGACCAGCAAGCTGTAGCTGTTGAGGTGAGCATGGGTGCACGGGCACTGTCGGGCACCCATGCTCACCGTGCTTGTGCTTCGCAAGAGCGAAGGAACTGCAGTTCCCGCAGCGTGGGAACAGTTTCAGTAATATTAGTCATAAATTCGGTGAAAAAAATTCATGATACATTTAGTTTACATTACAATTACGAATAAACAGTACTTTTTGACCAGTTACATACACATAAGCCTTTAATAAATTTGAATGAGATATACTGGGTCACTTTTAGACAAACTCCTAAAAATAAATAATTTTACAGGTTGTTAAGAAACGTTAGTAGAACAAATTTAAATTGTTAAAACAAATTCAAACAATTAAAATTAGAAGTAAAAAATATTTTAAAATGTAACTTGGAAATAGGCCAAAATAGTGGAATCGACAATAAAAATAAATTCGCGATATCTTATTTTATCATCTTTTTTCTGCAGGTGACCATGATTTATTTTGATTTTACGGAAATCTTTAAAATATTTTATATGAATGATATGAATTTGGGTGGTTATTATGAAACCAGTTTTTATTCTTCTACAATCTACTCGTATTAAATTATTGGGGTTAAATTAAAAGCCACCCCGTATATGGGATACCTAATTGATGCTAATCTTTATTATCTATTCTACATACTAATAATAAAGTAGTAAGAAGTAATTACAATGTATATATTTACGAAATTTAAAATTAAATGGTTTATTAGTATTGTACAGAAGCCAAAACTAAATACTCTACAATTATTAAATACTTCTTTATACTGTAGTGACCCTGGTCAACATTAGCACAAACTTATCTACGCGAGCGAAGACGCAGGCAAAAGCTGGTTTGAAGTAATACGGTAGCTTATATAGAACACCACGATATATAAATTAGCCGTGCTATATTAGAATATATTCATGTTATATTATTACCAGAAATACAATAATTACTATTGAGAACATAAATAATTTATTATAGTTTTTGTTTTTATCTTTGCACACAGTTTGTTTGTTTGTGCATAGTATTATTTTTGGATGCTGAGTCACAAATGTTGCTCGTTGAGATGATTTTTGCTTGTTGAAATAGTAGTTTTTAGATGCTTATAGTTGGTTGCATAATCAGTAATAAAATAGACAAGAAACCTATTTATTAGATGTTTGGTCAAATAGCACCCATATTAAGCTTGGAAGTATATAATTTAGTTTAGTTTAAAACTAGATAATTACTGATTTGTATTTGCTTGCTTACAAAGTAAATAATAAAATAAATTTGTAAAATAAAATAAAGTAGGGAACCACCTTAAATAACACACACATACCTTTTCTTTCATATACACAATACATATACACACACACACACACAAGACACCCACTCTCGTGTAGTTATATTATTATATTATTTCATAACATAAACCCTCATACACACTCATATTTTCTTAATATAAATACCTACACTTATTCAAATAAAAAGATTTTTAAACTTATTATTATGTATTAAGTAAAACCTAATTTTAATACAAATTTGTAAAATAAGATCCGTAGAAAGAGCGGGTCTCCCTTAAAACAGGTTGTAAAACTTAAAAGGGGAGTCCCACCCCCTCAAAATCTACATTTTGTTATGTAAAGATTTTTTGAATTTTTAATATAAACACAAACTATATCTATTACAGTGGCTAATATTAACATTATATCATTCATAACTACCTATTAAGAGGTGTCGTCACACCCAAACCTCCATGCAAACGTTGACATCATATTGTGGGGTGTCTATGGAATGTTATAATAGTCAAGGCTGAGTGCATTAACATTATTTAGATACATGTTTAAGTCGAACTAAAAATACGTACTAAAATACGTAAATTTAACGATTTTTTAATTAATTTTTAATTGGTGCCGTGCTGGTTTAGTGGTGATAATAAAATAATAAATTTGCACATTAGTAGCTTTTAGCAAAATATATTGGAATGGAAGGTAACTTTTGTCTGTTGTGTATAGAATGCCTACTCAGCTTGCGAAATAAATTTTATTGATGAAATGTTCGATGATAATAAATATTTCTTCATGCCCCTTAACAATTAATCATATTTATTATTTGTATATTCTATAATAATTATCAAACACTTAGCCGCCATCTGATTGAATCACGTGCCGCTATTATTGCATTTTTCAGAACCATAATAATGTTATTTAGTCAAAGTTAAGACTATTACGTAACCATATACAAGTTTAGGGTTTCTTTAGAAAAATACAACAAAAACTGAATGGCAATAGATTATTTTATGATAGGGTTATTTTTTTATCAGTACCTACAACAAAGTACAATATCTTTTCAGAGTAGTGTCAGAATTACTTTGAAACATTTGCAACATTTCTATGTATGCTAGTTTGGTGCATTAAAAATCACAGCAAAGACAAATAAATTCTATAATATATTTTACTGATAGCAGCTATATATAAGACGTTTATGAGAGTACCTATCTTCCTATAAAAGTTCAAAGGCGTGCTAATTTGGTGCTAGCAATCAATTAAAAGTCACAGCTAAGCCAAATCAATCCTATTTAATTTTTTACCTATAGCAGCTATATCTAAGACGTTTATAGGAGTACATATTTTCCTATAAAAGTCTGAGGGCGTGCTATTTGCTAGCAACCCATTAAAAGTCACAGCAAAGACAAATCAATTCTATAATATTGTTAACCTATAGCAGCTATATCTAAGACGTTTATAGGAGTAAACGTCGTATAGAATAATGAAATAAGACGTTTACAAGGGGAAAAAACTTATTAAATGCATATGTAGGATTACACGCGTCACTGTGCTAATTAATTTTATAGCATGCGCTTATAAGACTGCAAGGTCTAGTTAGTCTTATAAAGTAATCCTGTAAACGTTTATAAAACTAAGTATTAGGGTCGAATGTACTTGTAGCACAAATCATCTTATAACACGCTGTTGTAAGATCAGTGATCTAAGTCAATGCGTCTATTAGATTATCATAGGATTATTTTGCTACCTGTGTCTTGCCAAAATCTGTTTTCTCCTGAAACAAGTTTTTAATTTTGCACCCGCGACGAAATCGGCACAATTGTATTGTCCTCGCAAGTTTCATGTAGCGTGCACCTTATAGCGAAATGAAACAGCATGACATTTGGCCATACCCACAACCGAGTTGATTGCGTCACGATGTCTGTTCTTAAATACAAAAAAAAATCTCAAGTATTACTAGACAGCTGCCATAAAATGATAGAATAATTCGCTATAAGCATGAATATGTTTAAAGGTAAATTCAAGTCTATATCAAAAATGCAATACACAGATATTGTTGGTAGCTTCCATCCGATCACGTTTATCATTTTCTTTGCCTCCCTAATGACAGCAACTGAAAAACAAAATGCTTCTTAGTTTATGAAATAGAACTTTAGATCGATCAAAGTGTTAATGCGATCAAAATACTAATCCAAAAGTTTTTATCTACTGCTATACTACAATAAGATAATTACACCATTAAAAGCGGTTATAGAGGAATGGTTTGAAGATGAAGTTGCAAAAGCGGTAAACTGGCGATAGTACTCGCGCATACGAACAACTTTCCTTGAAAAAAAAGGGGGTGTGCTTAAGACCACACGACAGAAGTGAAAACTTCATCAAGGCGGTTGCCGAGCGAGTATAGCAGAGAAGCATTGGCTATATCTCTCTAGCTCCCTTACTCGATTCGAGCCGACTTTACCCGAATGAGCGTTACATAGCCGAGCGTGACGCCTCAGTCTTGTTCAGTGCCCACAAAAAAAGTACTCAGCGCGCCTTAAGAAGTTTTCACTTGAAAAATTGAGAAATCGTGAAAAAAATATCTATAGTTTCATCAATTTTGGTCGGGTAGCTATGTAACTTTTCTATGGACCAACTGAATTTTTTTTCCGGATTTGGAGGTTTGCTCTACAGTAAAAGTTGTTCGTATGGACGAGTACTATCGCCAGTTTTCGGCTTCCGCAACTTTATCTTAACACCCAGTATAAGTAAAATTTATTTTACCAATCACAAAAGACGACGAGTAATGAGGGCGTGGCTTAATAAATTCTCGTCTCGCTTCTGATTGATTCCGTAGCAGCAATACCGTCAGATAGACTAAGAGCGTACAGCCGGTAACCGTATGTATCGAGTAACAAGACGGGATCTATTTGTAGCTGTGTAAAAAAAACGACATCAAAATAAATAGGGTTGGCTGCGCGCAACCTGGAGCATTTTATTTTCGCTGCTTGGAAAAATGCTCCAAGTTGCGCCCACACAACCCTGTTTAGGGCAATATAACGTCAAAGGCGATAACAAAAGGCGTCGTAGGCGAGGCTAGTTGCCGAGTAACTCGATGCATATTTTGTTCTCGTCGTACTGTCCCTTTCTGTCGTCTCATTAATTAAATTTACTTGTTTTGTGAAATATAAATAAGCTCGATTTATTGCTAATATTTTTTCTTTCTTTCAGTTTATTTTAATGTTCTTTTTTGTCTACACATCTCCGAAATGGTCACATCTTGTTACTCGATACATAGGGTTACCCACAGTTAGGATTACCAGATGACAGGAATTTTCCTGACATGTCAGGAATTTAAACCCTCTGTCAGGAAATCAGTAAAAATTTGGATTTGTCAGGAATTTTTAAGAGGATGAATAAATGCTCAAAATTATTATATTTATTAAGTAACATCGTTTTTGGAACGAAAACTGTTGAAAATCACGCTGCTTTTACGAAAAATGTCAGGAAATTTATTGAATAATCAGGGATTTTGTCAGAAATTACTGTATCTGGTAATCCTACCCACAGTGCGCCCGTATAGTTGTTTATTTCTCTGTTTTCGTTAAGTTGTTAGTTAAAAATATTATAAACAATGTCATTGGTTGTTATGTGCTAAGTTCAACGTATATGCTTATTTACGAAAAGGAAATCTTACTTATTGGCGTATTTCATTGAAGTCTTTTTAAAAAATATTCTACTAGTTAACGCTGGTAAATTCAGATTTTCAGATTTAAAACGTAGGTATAGGGCAATATTTAAATTAAATTAATCATCCATCCATCCATCAACCTAGTTCGTCCACTGCTGGACATAAGCCTTTCCAGGACTTTGCCACTCCCGGCGGTCATCCTGGAAGAATTGCCTATACTCACACACGCTGGGCAGTCGGGTTGGTGAGCGCAGTGCCGGAACCCTCGCACCAGTGATGCCGCTGCACGTCACCAGTCTGTTCCATATAAGGCCCGACTATTAGGGATGGATATACCGCCATCCATCGGCCCCAGGCATGGTAGGCCTCCTGTTGTTTTTTTGCCTGTGAGCTGTCCTCTTACTCTCTCTCGAATAACTTCGAGGGGGTCTCCAAGTAAGATGGTGGTACCTCCACAGTCAAGCCCGGCATCAGCTCTACCACCTGTAAATTACCATTAATGTGTTTTATTTATTAGTCAGCACAAAATAAATGGAGTCGTACCTATCTGACGGTAAAAACCACTTTTTAAAACAAAACAGTCTTACAACAGTGGCGTATGTGTTTCAAATAATTTTAATTTAATAAATATGCACTTAAGTATACAATGCATGTTTGGAAAACGGCTTTGGCTCAAATTGTATGTTTATTTTTCGCAAAAAGCTTGCCCTGAACATTTTACTCGATGTCAGAAAAGCGACGATATAACCACTCCAAGGTAAATTAAATTATATTGCAAACTACCCTATACATATAGTGGGACTTCGGTTCAGATGTTAAGTTGTTTTTAAAAATATGTATCTCTAACACTTTAAGCTCTTTAAGTGTACGGACAAAACGCTACTTACCTACTAGGTACTATATTAAAATAACATAAACACAATTAAAAGTATACACCGTGTAATTATGTCGTGCTCAGAAAATTAAACCACATGCTCTGCTGAAACACTTCCAAAGTAAAATATATGAAATAACGCGAAGAAAATTTACTTCCCCATATACGTTTTTAAGGGGCTGCACTATGCTAAAATTCAGTCCCGCTCTAACGCGTTTGTTTTTTAACTCTCAATCCTGCTCTAATCAGATGCCGCGCACGCAAAACTTCAGTTATTTTGAAATCGTGGCTCCATTAGGACATTCAGAAATAAAGTAGTAAAGCTTTTTTGTAGATAATACTCGTAATGAGATCTTTTATTGTGTGAAAGATTAATTTCAAACGCATATTCCGTGTCCGAGCGAATTGAATGTACAGAATGAAATTAGGTACCTACAGATATATATTTATTTGAGTAAAGATATAAAATCGTCAGAAAAACATGATTAAGTACATATATATTTCCCAGAATTTTCTAGTAGCCAGTTTGGCCTACAAATCGAGCTAAATATACGCAATTTTACCAAATCCACGCTTATTCAAGCCTTAACGCAAGCCCGTTAGTAATAAATTGTACGGACGCCCAACCTGCCCGACCACCAACGCCAACTGCACCGATGACATCCAGCGCAGCGCGAGCGCTAGCCTGCAGTGCGAGGCGCAACGTCGCGTCGTCGCGTGAGCGTCTTCACTCGCCCAGAAGAAGGAAGTGGGAATCTGCTGAAACTGGTCGGCTATCCCGATCAAAAATACTTATTGAGGTGAGCCGTTTTGCAATTATTACATTTTTAATACGTATTTTTCATCATTTTCTATGGGAAAATGATTTGTTTTTCCGCCTTGTTTTAAAAGTTTTTTTATGCAAGTCGTTCTGTAAAGTCAGTAGAGCGTGTGGTTAAATTTTCGGAGCACGTCGTAGTAACACGGGTAGATAATATCTATATTATGTAGTTGTAAAAAACGAACCATTAGAACTTTTAGCCATGACATCGGTACAAAAGTATCTAAATATTGCAATTTCTTTTTTGAAAATATTACATACAATCGCAACACATGCAATTAGAGTTAAGTAGGAAATGATCATCGACAAAGCTGTTATGCCACCAACTACAGGATATGACTGAAAAAAGTAAAAGACGAATTAAAACACATAAATTGAAATTATGTTTATATTGCGAAATCCATCGCTATGAATACTCTAAATATTATTAGAGTGCAATACAAACTAGAAAAGATCAATCAGAAACAAATCCAAAGACAAGAATATGAAAAAATTCCCGGGCCAGGATTCGAACCTGCGACCTCTTGTTATTAAGACAAGCGCACTATAAATTGCGCCACCGAGGTTCCTACCCAGACCGGTGAATTCTTCCATCATACCTCGGTGGCGCAATTGAGGTCGCAGGTTCGAATCCTGGCCCGGGAAATTTTTTCATATTCTTGTCTTTGGGTTTGTTTCTGATTGATCTTTTCTAGTTTGTATTGCACTCTAATAATATTTACATAACTTGAATTTTTAATTTAGTTCACAAGACAATAAATAATACTATAACAAATTTAGTTCGAGATATATTCGTTTGATAAACATGATAAATAATTCCACTTGCAGTTATAATGGACTACCTTAACTGGACACTTACGATCTATTATTAAAGTATATAAGTATCTAAATATGTAATTAAGTTGGACATTGGCAACAAGGCCCCGGCCTTTTATGTACCTTATTTATACTCACTTTTATTTTCTTGTTTCTAAGTGTGTTTATCTACTTTATATTGTAGGTAATGTCAAAATATAAATAATAGTGCATATATTTTGCAAAATTTTCAGCCAATCAAATCCCGTTTTTATATTTACTTATTGTTTCTTTTGTGAACTTCGTTGGCCTTACTCAACTATAAATGTCTCAATTCAGATTGATATAATGCTACAAGGATCTTATGGTGCGTGGATTGGTTGTGTCCAAAATCGGAAATAACGCCGCTACCATACTAAAGTAGGGCCACTGAGTGATGGCACTTATGACAGCTGCATTTAGTGATGTGGTACATTTCAAATTTCGGTTAAAAATAAAAATCAAGTGTGAGTTTACTCAACCTTAGACACGTCATTCAACATTCAACATAATGATACAAAAGGAAAATGTGCCAAAACCAGTGGCGTAGCTATTGGAGGGCTATACGGTATAGTGCCCCGGGGCCCCCAAGAGATGTTTAAATATCTAAATGGAAAAAAGTATTTTACTATCATTTATTTTCGTTTAGTTTAACTTCGTCATTGTTTTGTTTTTAATTAAATATTATTGCGTAACTTGGCGACCTCAAACACGACCTATAAAAAATGAGAAACTTTTTAAAAAAAATCTTTGTTTCTATATGAATTCTATTGTACAATAAAGCAACATTCAAATCGAAAAATAATAACCGAAACAAGTAGTACATCACTATCAACAATGAAGTATTAAATTTTTTAATTCACACTTGCTTATAAATAATTATGATACTTTGTAGGCATTTAAACGTCATAGGCGCCATCACTCAGTGGCTCTACTGTACTTGATTCACAGCTGCGCCCCCCTGTCACTGTCATCCACGCGCCATCAGGGGATCTAAAAAGGCCGACTAGGGTGAATCATAAAATGATTTGAAAGTAGAATGGACTCAGGAACAGAATCATAACGCAAATTCATGCAAAACGGCCTTTTTAAAAGACCTGGGCCTGATCCTCTAAAAAGGCCACTTTGAATGAATCAATTATGATTCCGTTCTAATGCCGTCTCTTTTGCACGCGTGGAAAAACTCTGACTCCATCCTACTTTCAAATAATTTTATGATTCACCCAGTTCGATCTTTTTAGATCCCCAGATCCTTGTAGCACTATAGTTTTTATTCCTACTGCTATGGCAGTTCATACCACGCCTGCGTAAAGGTTGATAGATGTAAAAAAAAAACGTTACCTCATTTTGTAATCCTTCAATCAAAGCAATAATAGTACAGAATGACCAAACGAATATTTTTGTAACAATTGCAAAAATCTGAAATGATATTAAAAAAATATGTTAATTAGGAAGCCAAATTAAAAGTTTTGATAAAATCCTGAATAAAAGATTGCATATCCGAACATTTTTGCACCATGCATTCGGGTGTCCCCGATGACAGCAAAATGTAATATTGCCGAAATGTCGGTAAAAACAAACCAGTAAAAACAAACACATTGCGTCTCCCCTCCCATATCTCTACTCATGATATCTATGCTAATAATCTATGTATATATATCTTCTATACTAATAAAGTAGTACGAAAGTCGTGTGTGTATATTTTTATTATATTATATTTTTCAATATTTAAAATGAAATGTATTATTTAGTATTATACTGAGGCCAAAACTACATATTTTTCAATTTTCGTCTCTCTGTCTGACTAATGGACTTGGATGCGGTTTTCTTTATTATCATCGTAGTGACCCTGATCAATAAAATAAAAATATAACCACGAAGCCGAAAACTATCGATATTTGATAGATACTTCCACGTATGCGAAGCCGTGTGCAAAAGCTAGTCCAGCATCCATCCATCCATCGGCCTGTGTTCGTCCACTGCTGGACATAGGCCTCTCGAATATTTCGCCACTCTGGACGGTCCACCGTCATCCTCATCCAGCCGCTACCCGTGACGTCCTTCAGCTAGTCCAGCATAGCAAACAATATCGAGAACACTAGCGCTTGATACAGTGCTGTCTCTCCTCTATTGATCTACCTTGAGAGGTATAGACATGTTGTATCGGGCAGTTAAAGCTCGATATCGTTTGCCAAGCTAGACCCCTTACATAGCTAGCATTATAGTCGATAGAGCGTATCTCACCAATTTATAACACTTAATTCAAGAAGGGAGCCAATCCTTTCGTTCTTTCTACTATTTAGCTAACGCTTTACCAAGAAATAATCTAGTTTTTCTGTTTTGGCAGATCGAAAGATATCTTTTTAGGTAACATTTCTACCGCTCTTTTTTCTACTTTTTGATGTTTAGAATGTTTATGCGGTTTATGTAGGTAAAGCTGTATCACCGACCCAGGGAGGTGGTAAAAGGATTCGATAGAGGTTCTATATAGCAGCAGACGTGCATGCTTTGGAGGCATCCTTTAGTCGATAGACTGTATCGGAACATGGTTTACGGTAGAGTTTTAGAAAAAGATGACAGTCGATACAATATTTTTCAGTGCTCGTCGGTCCAGATAGTCGTTCATAAACTCACACCGAGTTGGGTTTCTTACTCGGGTCGCAACACTAACCCGTTCAAAAATGAACTCGCGTCTCAACACCGATCGTTCAAAAATGACAGTTTCACTACACTGGTGTCGACTTTTCGAACATCAACTCTGAGCAGGGCTCGTAAGATTCGCATAGGCACCAAACGTCACTTGACTTATTTACGTTAAATTTCGTACAGAGGGGTCTTCTCAACGTTATATTTATAACAAAATAGATAACACAGCTAAGAATCACTATGATTTATGCGAGAAACACTCGACGTTTCGGTCAACTTTAGAGTGACCTTGATCAGGCCTCACGAGGACTAAATATCCCTGCTACCCATTACCACCGCGCCCGCGCCCCCCCGCCAGCGCTGTTGCCGCGGCCGTAAACCGCTCGTCTCTGAGCCCGCTGCGCCCGCGGCACGATTTGTTCGGGTTGGGTGTGATCTGGAGGTAGCACTAATTGGGCAACTTTTTGTGTATCTTCGGAAACAGTTATACAGACCGCACTGACGATGTCCTCGACTACTGCAGGAGCTTTTTCTTTAAAAGCTGCATCGATTTTTTCTCGCATAAATCATAGTGAGTCTCAGCTGTGTTATCTATTTCATTATTATGGACACTCACCCTAATTTTAGTTATATTTATACTAAATATAATTAAAAAATGCCAACTGACGTTTGGAGTATCGCTACACGACGAAACCCGTCAAAAAACTCAGTGTTACATACAACCCCAGTATTCCTACCCAGCCTAGGGTTCTTTAATGAACGCACTTCTGCGGGCACGAAACAAAAGCTAGTACAATGTGTTTAGAATAAGCATATGACGGACTGTCCTGTCGGCTCACTTCCCTCGCTAGCCCGTAGATTAGCCATATATCTCTCTCGCTCTGTCTAGCGATGGAGCGTAGGGTTACCAACTCTTGAAGGAACCAACCCGGGAGATTTGAACAAATCGGTGGGCAATTGAATGAAAGTCTGTAATATTCGTTAAGTTTTCAATTTGCTTTGTTTTGTAGACGCATCTAATATTTGTCTGTTTTTAAACACATAATCATAAAAGATTTACATGAAAAGTCAAAATTGATTTCGTTATTAAATTATTAGTTTCGCGCAATTTATCTATTTCGTTAATGACATTAATTATTTTATTTTAGAAAATCCAGAGAATTTATTGCATCCCAGGAGCTCGGGAGGTTGAATAACATTCCCGGAGTCTCCCGGGCATTCCGGGAGGGTTGGGAACCCTAATGGCGCGAGAGAGAGCGACAGCAAAATGGCGCACGCTTGATGCTATTCTTATTCTTAACTCATTTATCATAATATATGATATCTATAGAAGTATAAAATAATACAAAAAAAACATTATAGAATTCTACCTGGAATCTAAAGAGCTTTCCAATTGTCACGAACGCGATTAAAATAGTGTTCAATGACGTCACAATTTCTTTGAATCCTGATTGGTCCCCATCGACTTCAACTGTTTTTCCAGTTAAAATACTACCTAAGTAAAATTTTGCTGTATCATTCAAAATCTTCGTACGGATCGCCAAAAAATATATGAAACTCGCCAACAATAATAACTCCAAAAATTGTGTATAGATACTCAACCCCACGAACACAGCTAGAAGAGGTTTTTCGGGAACAGTAGATATAACGTGTAAAGCAAATCCAAAAGAGAAGAACACAGTTATTAAACACACCAAGCACAAGTTTAAGTAAAACTGGTGATTCTTTAAATTCGGTATACGGGTAAACATGAGAGAACGATCAATTTTTTGCAACAAAATATACATCTTTATATTATCCGTTTGTTTAAAGAATCGAATGTGGGTTATATTCAACATATATGCTGTGTATTGACTAAATAATCCCAGACAACCCATCGTAAACACAATATTGTTGATATCAAAATATAGCGTATAGTAGGTAAAAGCTAAATATAAGTTAGAAATGGTTACAGCAACCATGCAAAATATAGTATAAATTTTTTGATAAACTGTAATTTGGGTAGCGAAATTATATTTTATATCAACTCTTGCAGACCCTACAACAAGTTGAGCTAAGTAAACTGGGGAGAAACATTGAATTAGGTTATTGCAAAGAATGTCACGTGAAAGATATTCGGACTTCATATTTTTTGTTCTAAATAAACCACAAATTTATCAGCGCACGTCCGTTCGTTGTTTTGAACACAAATAACTTATTATTCTATCTAATGTAAAAAAGAAAACATTATGTGTAACCTTAAGGTAAAGGCACCGATTTTTAAAAACAGTCTACATTTGTCCAAATTATTTTGAGAAGTGTTTTTTCAACGTAATGTAAGCGTGAACCAAAGGGTGTAAGTGAATATGTATGAAGTGGTGATTTTTTCATTTATTTTATACAAGCTTTTGCCCGCGGCTTCGCTCGCGTGGATTTAGTTTTTATTTAGTATAAAATTATTTCTTGATCTCTTGTTTGATTCTCAGGTAAAGTGTCTTTGACGAGGCCGTAAGCCGAGCTACGTTTCCTTACGAAATAATTTCTTAATCACTTATTTGATTTCCAGGTAAAATTTGTAAATTCATAATTAAAAATTTAGGTACATTCTGAACGAAGTTTAATTTTTTTTCTCTGAATTAAACTTCTGTTAGTGTGGAGCTTGTGTAAAGGAGCAACACTTCACCTTTCTAAAGAAATTTGTCACCCCATTGCCATCCCATGGGAACTGATTTATGGGATAAAAAGTAGCCTATGTGCTATTCCAGGTCTAGAACTACATTTGTGCAAAGTTTCAGACCAATCAGTTCGGTAGTTACGGCGTGAAGGAGTAACAAACATCCATCCATACATAAATCCACCCAAACTTTCGCATTTATAATATTAGTGGAATTAGTGGGATGGGATATTATTTATACAGAGTGTTAAGATAAAGTTGTGGAAACCAGAAACTGGCGATGAAACTCGTCCAGACGAACAACATTTCGAAAAACAGAAATTGAGAATCGAGAAAAAATTAATCAGTTGTTTTATACATTTTGGTCGGGTAGCTACGAGTATGTAAGTTTTCTATGGGACAACAGATATTTTTTTCTTGATTTCGGATTTTTTTTTCACTGAAAGTTGTTCGTATGAACGGGTAATATCGCCAGTTTTCGGCTTTCGCAACTTCATCTTAATGTAACGAAGATGCGGAATAATAAACTTTATATAGAAAATCAATTACTCTCTCTTTATTTTTCCAATTGTCAGTTTTATATCCATAAAGTTAGAATGCCAAAAAAAGAAAAGAGTCCACTAGAAATATAACAAAAACATGTCACCACAGACGACTTTAACACTTCTCCACAGACAACCCAACTCTCCTCTCCTCACCGACGCTCACGCCACCTCGCCTCGCCTCTCCCTAGTCCTCTCCTCTGCTCTTGTTACACATCCTGTATAAGTACGTAGGTACAGTGGAGACCGCATCAAGTAAGACACATTGGATTTTGTACCTATCTTATCTACTTCTCTGTAGGGGCTAATGTCGTACTGCAAGTGTATAGCTTGATGTGGTCTCCACTGTACAACAGTTACCATGTCGTAACCAACTAGGTAACTACTAACTAGCTAGGCAAATATAACATATTTTTCAATGCATGTGCTCGTAAAGGCCCACTTTTTATGCATCAAAACCGAACAAAAAGTCGATTATTTTGCCCTAGGGCTTTATTATTATTTTTTTTTTAATTTATTTACAATGGTTGGCTAACCTGCAGCCTTTCCTGTGTACCATAGATGTTATTTTTTTTTTCCACTGTTTAACGGCTCTGGATACAGTCCTTTTGAGCCAATTATAATTTAAAGTTCACAAGATTATATTTCTTTTCATTTCCTCACACTATGCATTGAAAAACGTAGTATGATACACGGGCGTAAAAGCAATAAATTACTCGGTTACGTTTAAAACACTCGCTACGCTCGTGTTTTAAATCGTCCTCGTAATTTATTCCTTTTCGCCCTAGTAGCATAAATTACTATTGGTCTTTGAATGATAAATACCATTTGCATTTATATATCGACAAAAGGTGCCAGATATCACAGAAATAGTTTTCTTACAGAATGTTCTATTCGAACTAAATCCAGAAATAGAGTTTTCTTAGAGCATGAAGGTTTTATCACGATATTTTTCTTTAACATATTTTTCTTTACATTTGTATGTATAAATGGATTGTTTTTGGCTGTTTTAGATAAAAAAGTTTATAAAGATGGTTTTCCTTTACAGTTTTGCAAATGGTTAACTGCGTACATAAATTCCGAAAAGCGTAAATGCACTTGTTTTTCGGAATTTATGCGCATAGTGTTCAACCGATAGGATTCGAACCTAAGACCTAAAAAATCTCTCCTACCTACTGAGCTACTACTGCTTCAATTGTATGGTCTAAAGATCTACTATTTCGTTGGTGCCTTTACCTTAATTCAAAATAAAAGGTGCTATTTCCGCGTCACTTTAGTTTCCAAATTATTTTTCATATCTCGCACTTCGATGTAATATTGTAAATGATTTACGAGAGTGGTCAAATTAATTTAACCCTTGCAATCATATAAAATTAGGACGATTATTGTATTAATTCAATTGAAAACACTATTTTATGACACATATTTGTTAAACACATTACAATAATAAAATAGTTATTTAAGATACGCGGAAAGTAAGGTTTTATACGAATAAGTGCCAAATTGAAAACACGAGCCCAGCGAGTGTTTTCATTGGCACGCATTCGGATAAAAACCTTTTACGCTCAAGTATCTTACAACATTTTTCAATGCATTTTGCGAGGAAATACAACAAAAAAATAATTATAATAAAGAAAGTAATTTTATTTCACCAAAGCCTATTTACAACAAAATGGCGTGCTTTCTTTGCAGAGCGCGCGTTTCATACAGTTTTTTCTTTCTTGAGGCAAAGGTACAGTATACATACAGCCAATAAACGGAAACAAAACACGTATTTTTAAATGAGATAATCAAGAATCTTACGTGTTATGGTGTTTATCATCATTCAATTATTGCTAGAGCGCGCATACTTATAAATAATTGTTTTTTTTTTGGACAGCAAAACCTCCTTACATCTTTGTAATTTTTTTTATTTTATGACTTGCACCATGCACCACAGAGTCAAAACTTAAAAGAATTACTTTATTTCACGCGTGAAATAAAGGATTTCAGTACTGTTTTATTTCACGCGTGAAATAAAGAGTCTGTTTCCGCATAATTTTGTTACACACAAAAGAAAACTTTACGAGCACCTGCATTGAAAAAAAAATTAAAACAGTAGGATAAAGTCGTCGCAACCCATCATCGAAAAGTATTTCGCCAAACAAGTACATTTAGCTGAATATTTTTTTGGATCGCAAACCAGTCGCACAAAAATCTTTTCAGCTTACTCTGAATGTTTATTTTTAAATCTACCGCCTCGTTCGGGACGTATAGTTTTAATAATTCCGTACCCGAAGGGCAAAACGGAGCCCTACTAATGTCACTCTGCTGTCTGTCTATCCATCTGTCTGTTTGTCTGTCTGTCTCTTTGTCGGTCTGTCTGTTTGTCTGTCTGAACGTCCCTATGTCATGTGTGTCTAGCTCTTAAATTCTTGAGACCTGACATTTATATATGTTAGGATCTTGGCCCAAAACCGAATTAAGAATTGAAATTTTAATGAAATTATTTTTCAGGAAAATGAAAATACTCCATACATGAAAAAGGAAACGATTTTTTTTCTTACCCTAGCATGTGGAGTGTATAGAAAACAAATATATTTTTCTTCTTTTTATCTTCAAAAATAAAGAAAGGGGGGACTGTCAAAGTTGTCATTCTTAGACCATTTCTGTTTCGGGGTCTCTTTATCTCAAAGACCAAAGTAGTTATCAATTTGTACTGTATATTATGTACCATATACTGTATTTAAACAAAAAATACTGAAAACGCTGATTTATATTAATGTAGTTTTAGGGTAACGTCCACGAGAACTCAACCAACTTAATTTTGCAGTTTTGTTTCATACAATTTGTTTTTAAATGTTACGGAACCCTCAGGGCGCGAGTCCTACTCGCACTTGACCGGTTTTTCACTGCCTAATCTGTATACATAAAATTCAAAGTCGTGACTGACTGACTGACTGACTGACTGATATATCAACGCACAGCCTAAACCGCTGGTCTTATAGACTTGAAATTTTGCATATAGATACCTTACATAGTGCAGACATCCACTAAGAAAGGATTTTTCAAAATTCATTCTCTAAGGGGGTGAAACGGGGGTCCAAAGTTTGTATGGGGAAACAAGATTAGTTAGACTATTTTATTCGAGACTTCACTGGAGTACTCCTATATATAAATGATGAGTAAACACGTATTTCAGGTTTTTTCAGAATTCAACCCCTAAAAGGGGGAAATGGGGTGACAAAGTCTGAAAATCAACATGGGTATCGTTTGTATGGTTTATCGGGTCGCTGATTACGAAAACAACAACGATTTTAAAATGCAACGTGGTGGACGTAAAAAAGGCTTTTCCAGAATTTAACCCCTAAAAGGAGGAAATGGGGTGACAAAGTCTGAAAACCAACATGGGTATCGTTTGTATGGTTTATCGGGTCGCTGATTACGAAAACAACAATGATTTCTAAATCCAACGTAGTGGACGTGAAATACCATCATCCCCTGTTCGGGTGCGATGAGGTTGAAATGTTGAAATGTGTAAATATCAATACGGGTGTCGTTTTTATGGTTTTTTGGGACGTTAATTACGAAAATGGCGTCGATTTTGAATAAAATTGTGGACATGAACATTCTTGAAAGTATGTGTGCCAGAGCAAATCGGCTGTAACATATGGACAGCAGACAGCCACACAAGTGATCCTATTAGGGTTCCATTTTTTCCTTGTGAGGTATCTATCTATCTATATATCCACAATCTATCTATCTGTCTATCTATGTATCTATCTATCTATATCTATCAGTATCCCAGCAAAATATCTTTGGAACGGAAGGTGGTACATCCCTTGGGGCTAGACCACGGGGTGCCAAAAAAAGTTTTTTTTTTAATGTCAAAACTTTGACGGCATGTATCGCCCAAACGGTTGGAGTTGATGTTGATGATGTTGATGTTGATGTTGATGTTGATGAGTGTCTAGGAAAAGGTCTCGACGAGATCTACCTGCCGAAAGTGTCAAAACTTTACAGGCCCGTATCTCCCAAACGGCTGATGCTAGACCCATGTTCATTATACTCTAAGGAAAGGGCTCGACGAGATCTAGATGACGGTAAAAAAAATTGACAAACATTTGATCGGCCATATCTCCCGAACGGCTAACCGTATCGAGTTCGTGTTTCAACTATAGTGAAAGATCAAAAAAAATTGAATTTGACAGGTTTTGACAGTTTTTTGACAGGTCCAAAATAGTATTCCGATTTGCATGAAACTCGGTATCAAGGGGCATTCGGGGTCGCCAATTACGCTGCCGTATTCAAATTTGAGATTTTTTGACAACTGATAGAGATTTTGACACTCTTTCGGAAAAACTTTGATCGGGCACTGGCACTCTGGCGAGGCCGATAAACGAGCGTGTGAGGACGGAGAACGCACCCGCGAGACCGAAGGCCGAGCAGGGCGCGTTCGTAGTCTGAGCATGCGAGTTTTTCGGCCGAGCACACACCTTGACTCCCAGAGGGAGTGAGAGCTTTTATAATATTTGTTTCTGAAAAAAATGTTATTTGTTTGCGGGCTAAGCCGCGGGCAGAAGCTAGTCTTGTATAAGCCTGAACACACCGTCTAAAAATACATTTGTTTTTATTTCGGGGGGAGATAAATAGTCCTTCATACACACACAGAATGCCACAATCACTCTCTAGTCACTGGTATTTGGTGGGGTATTACAAATTTACAAAGATTTTTAACAAAATGTAAAATATAGGTGCAACAACGTGGGAAACAAAGAGGAGCGCGGCGAAGCAAAGCGGAGTGAGGTGACCCTGTAATTATTAATAGAAGTTAATTGGGGGGAGGGGAGGGATCTCCCTTTCAATTTCCCTCCAAGAAATTAACTTCATGTTCGAAACTACAGAATTTAGTATCACAAGCAACCTAGTACGCTATTTTTGACTTTTCGATAAATTATTAGTATATTATTGTATTATTAATTTGATTTGTTTGTTTGATTTTACATTTTTAGACGATATTAGCGGTTGTTCAGCCAAAGATGAAATAACCTAACATTAGTGGGTGTCCAAATCAAAATTAAGATTAGCCGGTAAATTATCAAACCTAACATTACCCTTAACATATACACGTCAATCACGATACCTTTAACAATGCGTTATAAGACCCTCCATCTAAAAAAACAAAGTCTAGAACCACTCCTTGCCCTCCCTCTTCATATCAAACTACATATGGCGTAGCGAGTCTACAAAGCGGGAATACAATAAAGTCGTAGCGTAGCACTTGCTACGCCGTTCCGAAGCAATACAATAGAGTCGTAGCGTAGCACTTGCTACGCCGTTCCGAAGCAATACAATAGAGTCGTAGCGTAGCACTTGCTACGCCGTTCCGAAGCAATACAATAGAGTCGTAGCGTAGCACTTGCTACGCCGTTCCGAAGCAATACAATAGAGTCTTTATTTTATTTTATATATTACGCATGCACAACAGATAACAATCAAAGAAAGTTTCGAGCTAGATTACCATCCAAATGACTTAATTTGTAAAAAAACATGAATAATGTTAAAACATAAAATTATAGAAAATTAAAAATACACAGACATATATATATTATAATTAGAACACACTTTTTTATGATTAGTAAAATTACATAATTTATTGTGAATACATAAATAAATACTGAAAAGGAATTTGTTGAATTATTATTATTAAATAATGAGGTGCCTAACAAGCCTCTTAAACACTGCAAGATTGCCATTAAATACATCGAGATCTTTGTTATCGTAGCGTAGCACTTGCTACGCCGTGCCGTAGCAATACAATAGAGTCGTAGCGTAGCACTTGCTACGCCGTGCCGTAGCAAAACGTGGACGCTCCACCAAAACAGGCTTTCGCGTTAAGAAAATTTATCAAAAAAAAAATTTTCAAATTAATTTTTTCAGATATTAACAGTCGCTTAGACTGCCAACAGAAGTGAAAACATTACTGTCAAAATCATAGACTTAGGATATCCCTTAGAATAAGGATCCTTATTCTAAAGGATATACCTAAGTCTATGGTCAAACTAGCATCTCGAAGACGGTGACTGGTGACTTATGATTATAGAGAAACTACCCCTAAAGAGGTGCAATACTTCTTGGATGCAATGACATTTGGTTGGCATGTCGGTGATAGCAACGCGAAGCAATAAGATTTTCCCTTCCAAAAATCGCTCAACGCTTCAGAAGTTTTTACTCCAAAAAATTTAAAAGATCACAGAAAACGTCATTAAGCGTTGAAATAAGCACCTATCTATGATCTATCAGTTGATCTTACTACAACACATAATAACTTTTTAAAGAGTAAAGAAATTAAAGAAAGTAAAGTATTTTTTCTTTCGTTATTTTAAAAGAAATACTTAAACACTCAACATTATATATATGTGACAGTCACAAGTTATTTTTTATGATGAAGGCTAATAAAACAAAATATCGAGCAGTTGAAAGTGTATAAAAATCTTTGCGCACTCTTTTTTTAAAACTACCTATTATCTACGGCCCGTGATTTCGTTATTATCCTAAAGTTTGGCCCGCAATTTTCAAAAGGCTCAACATGCTCACGTATTCAAAGACGAATGTATTCAAGTCACGCCACCTAGGCAAAATTCGTACTGGGTTGTCAAAAAAAAATAACCACGAAGGTTATGTATAGCGGTCGCACCACTACGTGGTCTAACCAAACCTACCGTCTATCTTCAGCGCTGAAGGATTTCCGAAAAACTAATGCAGCCTAGGCCAAACTAATTTGTCCTAAAATTGGATTGGGCGTGTAACATGTACAACAGACACATCTGGGATTGACGTCGAGGACTATTTCCGCTTTGCCAATATTTTATTCATCTATTGAATCCATCCTAGTGTTTAACTCGAGTAGCAATTCCGAACGTGCGTGCATTTTAGTGTTGACACATAGTTTGGATTCCGCAACACAGCATCACGAAAGTATTTAGTAAAATATCCTGTTGTCCAACCAACAAGGGAGCGTGTTGAGCAGTATTACGATTTATTAAACTGCGACAAATACAGCTTTCTTACGTTTTGACGGAACCCTAAAAACGAATAAAACCTAAAATCAAAACGGTTGAAACTTACAATAGCATGTAATAGCTATGTCATTAATTTCGTTACCATTTGTCTCTCCTGGGAACTCATTACTTTTAATAAATTGTACCATGTGTACCAAAAAGTACTGTCAATACTTTAACGATTAAAACTAAAACAATTTTTCATTCTAAGTAATCCAAACAAAAGCCTGGGCGGTCCTTCGGTATCTTATCAGTTTTTTGACATTTCATTGGGGAACTCTTATTAATCTTGATGTACCACGAATGCTACCAAAATTTAAAAGGCCTTGCCCGCAATGGAGACCATTATGATACTCGTAGAATTAATCTCAACAAAAACATTAATGTAACAACTAAAAACGTGTCAAGCCAAGTCTAAGTAAATAAATAAACCAAACATTTTGTAAGGCGGCCCCAGCCGCTACGGTTCACACAGATGCCTGAGCTTTGTTACGGCGGACGGGGGCTGCCCCCCTTCGGGCCTTCGGCTTTTTATATACACTTTAGAAGTAGTATAGCCACAAGACTGCATAGATTCTAGGCGTGCTGAGTCAGTTTTTGAACAGTTTTAACCTACCAGTACAGAAGTCAGTTTTAGACCGTTTGAACCTAAAAAGGGGGGTTTCCGAGCCACCCGTCACAGTATAAGCAAAGACAGTAGGGAATTTGAACCGAATTCCTGAGTTAAATACCTACGCGCTACCGAAGCGTTAGGGCTGTCGCTCACTCATATCATAACTTGGGTTTTTCGAGATACGATAAGACTCTGCAGTTTGATTGAAAGAACCGCGCGCCGCTTCACCGATTGGTTGGCTAGACTTGCTTGTGGCGGCGCGGCGGCGGCGACGGCGGCGACAACCGACAAAAAAGTCAAATTCAAATTCAAAGAAATCTGCTTTTTGTTCTGACAAGCGTACTTAAATCTATTAACTCTATATTTTGCCCTGGTAACAGACAGTATGAACATACATAAAAAGAACGCGAGAATTTCAAAAATTTTATTTATAATGTAAGTAGGTACTACTCTTGAGTGGTATTTTTTAGTCTTACCTTTGGACATCAGCCGGAAGTCTAAAATAAGCAATTTCTTTTTTTCGTGATGAATTTAGACATCCAAATGCGCAACAATATCTTTGCGACATCGTGATCAGGTCGGCACAGAGTTTACAAACGGTCGCGTCCTATCGCCTGCTTACTGCGCGTACTGCCAAGGCAAGCGCGGCACCGCGACCCCAGCGATTGACGCTTCATTTCTGCTTAGACGGCGTGTAGAGAACGCGTCTGTGTGTGTGAGGCTCGAATCGGAGCGCTTCCAGGTAATTTCCCTACTGTCTTTGCTTATACTGTGCACCCGTTGTCAGCCGTTTGCATTAACAAAAAATGTCAAATTAAAAAAAAAATAACCAAACCTTTTTAAAGTTTCTTGCTTTCATAATTAATCAGAGCATAATGCTACTTACAATTGCAATACCCAAAATGGTTTTCTTAAATCAAAACAAATAGTTAATAAAAAACGTTTAAAGTCACCCGGTTTAGAAAATTAGATGCTAAGTCATTATTTTTACTAGCCAACCTATAATTTAAATTTGCTTGCATAATTTTTTTGTTACTTTTTTTCGTTGCTATTTTTTTTTAATATTATGGTATCGTATTTTTGAGGCTTATCTTAATTTATTGGTGCCAAAATATTAATACGCAGTCATTTTATATCATTATTGCATATATAAAAGTAGCTGTTTTATATTTTTCAATGCAAGTGCTTGTAAAGGCCCACTTTTTATGCATCAAAACCGAACAGAAAGTCGATTATTTTGCCCTAGGGCTTTATTATTATTATATTTTTTTAATTTATTTACAATGGTTGGCTAACCTGCAGCCTTTCCTGTATAACATAAATGTTATACTTTTTTTTCCACTGTTTAAGGGAATCATTGAGTTAGCGGCCGCGGCCGCGATAGGTACAGATCGTTCACAGTTATTTTACCTCTAGGCTGATCGAAAATGTTTCTTAAGTATTGGACATAGAACAGCTGTCAGAGGTAAAATACCTGTGAACAGTCTGTATTTGAAAAAAACTATCGTCTTATTCCTGCTGCGCGGCGCACTTGCAAGCGAGTCGCCCCGCGCGCTTCCCGCAACCTTATTCTGTGAGGCGTCCGTATTCTGGTAATGTAAAGAGGTGCGATTGTGTAAGGTTGGTCATAGATGATAAATCTATACCATTGTCAAGGATCGTGTAGGGCAAATTCGAATTGTGTAAAACTGTCCATAAAATGAAGACCGAAAAGTAACCGAAGGTTTAGAAATGACCGATGGTTTAAAAATGCGAAATGAAATTGCGTTTTATTGTGTACTACCTACGTAAAATGAAATTTGATAACTTATTTACTTTAAAATTATGTCAAACACAAAAATAATAGATCTTATTGATTACATTTTTTAAATCCACCACAAACATTAATTTTTATAATTTAAAACATAGAATTCAATCGAAACTTATCTCCATGCAACTCGTATAACCAAACGCAACAATTGAAGGAAAACCGAGTTTCAGCTGCTCGACCCCAGGTGGTGGCATAAGTTTACTACTACTCAACAGTATTATGTAGTTGAAGAGCTTGACACGGGATTACTTTTTTTACTAGATGTGATGTCTGAAAGAGACAGCGCTATATCTTATCGTATTATTTGTCTTCGTCCGAGTTTTGTAGTTATAATAACGCGTCATAGTTTCGAATCAATTCAAGTGTCAAGTCAACTGCAACTGCAAAATATTTTTGAATCGGTCGGTGTTTTATTTTATAGTATGTTTCTTTTTTATATTAGTATGACGAAATAGCAACCGAACCAAAATACAAAAACCGGCCAAGTGCGAGTCGGACTCGCGCACGAAGGGTTCCGTACCATTATATATAAAAACAGCGAAAAAACATGTCTGTTGTATGGGAGCCCCCTTAAATATTTATTTTATTCTGTTTTTCAGTATTTGTTGTTATAGCGGCAACAGAAATACATCATCTGTGAAAATTTCAACTGTCTTACTATCACGGTTCATGAGATACAGCCTGTTGACAGACGGACAGACAGACGGACAGCGGAGTCTAAGTAATAGGGTCCCGTTGGTTACCCTTTGGGTACGGAACCCTAAAAAGTAAGAAAAAATATTTTAATCTGTGGCCGAACTGCCCTAAACCTTTTCATAATATCTTTCCTACAAAAATATAACCCCAAACTGTGTTCATATAAAAAACAATTCTTATTTCTGTGCCAAAGCCAAGGGTTTTGACTAAAAAGCTCCACAATTTTAATTTATTGAACATCATTTATTGATTTTAATGGTAGAATAAAAATTGTTTTACCTAATTTTATTCCAAAATAATCAAAAACACTTACCGTTAAACGATTGTCATAGACAACAAGTCGCCGCAATCATTTGACATTAGCGATGAACTAACAAAATCTTAGACAATTCGAATTATCTGTCAATCTTAACAAATCATTCACTCATTGTCTAAAATAACAATACAAATCGTAAAGCATCTATGAATACCATAGATAGACAATTCAAATTGGCCGTTTGACAAGTGAAATGATTAGTTTTAAGCTATCAAATGAATACGATTTCATGACTATTTTCTTACACAATCGCACCTCTGATTTTCATGTTTAGTTTATGAGTTTAGCGGAAGAATCATTAATTAGAGTAAAATAATAACACATGTTATATACGTAAATAAATCCAAAATTTGGGTTGATTGGTTGTTTAGTAAGACTAATTGAACGGGCAAAGTTAGGCAGATATTTAAATTTATTTGTAGCGTATTTGGATATTTAGTTGTAGCTCTTCTGGAAGGATGGGTTTTTTGTGCGAAATTTTCGAAATCTGTGCAGAGGTGTATATATTGTATGTAGAGCATGTGTGTAGAGTGTAAGGCGTTCATGTAGTTAACCATAATCATGTTGCTTCTGATTATTGGTGGTATTGCACTGAGGGCAATTTTTGGTATCAGCCCTTTCGGTGCTGCACCAATTTCCAAACATTTTCCTAAAAATTGTAAATGGGTATAATATTGGGAAAGTTTGGCTGTTATATTTTTCATTTTATTTACGATTTCCTTCATTTACGTTAAAATGTAAGTAAGAAGGTTCTAATTTGATTAACTGGCACGTTGCGAGTATTTATGTTCATCAAAATTATACTGACTTTGACAGAAGGCTGTAACAGATGATCAAGATTTTGATATTTGTCAAAAATGCACAAAGGAGCATATAACAATAATTAAAGATGTTTTTGAAACGTGGATACGCTATATTGAGACGGCAGTAAGAAGAACACAGTGTAACCTATATAGCACAAGATTAGAGTCCATCAAACGAGCAGCAATAATTGTGTGGGTTCTGTTCCATATGCCTGCTTCAAGCAGTCCTCATCGAGTTACGTATTGATATTGGAGACCGTCAATAGCCCTCTGAAGAATGGAGAGAAATCCTTTGAGTCTCTGGCTGCCTTCGAATGTCTTGCGCACACAATGCACTGTATGAAATCAACTGCAGCTCTTGGGACAAATGCACGTGTGGTTGCGTCTCTGCAGTTTTTCAATTATGCACCTCGACGTGATTCTTCAATCTTTGTTGCATAAAATCTTTTTATTGTTGTTGCACTCGAAAAGAGTTATTCGTTCATAAGTTTATAATAGAATCACATGTGCGAGTAATACTTTAATAAATATATAATATTGCCTCTATTGGCCTTTTATTTGTTTTTTATTTTGATTTATTTTATTTTTGACGTAAAGATTATATTTTATGCTCTGTACCTATTTGAGACCGAGGAGTCGTCGACCTTTATTTTGGTAAACTCGCTTGGCTTTACCAGAACCGTAGTACTTTATTATTCTTTTATTACCCATTATTTACCATTTATTATTGTCTTCTACAATGTTAGTTTATTTAATAAATGATACAGCAAACTAACCTAACCTATACATTACACTTACACTTATTGCACAAAAACAAAACAAAAGGGAATATTTACATTACTATACACCACACACCACTAGTTCACAATGTTGATACAAAATCGGAATCGTCAAATGCACTTACACTACCACAAAAACACCTGATATTAGCCAAAATTTTCTTTCCACTTTCTATGTGTTTTTCATTGCCCGAAATAAAGACATTTTATTTTTTTATTTTTGCGTGACGGGAGCGTGTCGTTTGACTCTAAGTGCCTGATTAAATTTAAAAGCAATAATCAAAATCGTTAGATCTTGTTTTGGTATTTTTTTTTTCAGGCGCTATTAAATATTTTCAAGCTTTTTCCTTCTAAAACAAATTGAATAAAAAAAGAATCTCATAGGAATCTTTACTTCTTTGAACCATACCTGAATATGTGATGTCTTCTGCATTTTAGCCCGTATTTGGTGAGAAACTGATGATAAACAGTTTCTTATTTTTATGACTTTGTAGTAACGCGTGAAGCTTATTATAGCTTTAAATGATAAATTATGTAAAAACGAATTCCAAGGGGTCTTAGAATAAGAATCAACGTATGTTTATGCAGAGCTGCAATTTTCTAAAGCGACAGGATGCAGCGTCTTCGAAATTCTAAAATGTCGAATTTCACATTTTGTCCGGGATAATCGCCTTAACGGCTCTGGATACAGTCCTTTTGAGCCAATCATAATTTAAAGTTCACAAGATTATGTTTGTTTTATTTCCTCACACTATGCATTGAAAAACGTAATATGATACACGGGCGTAAGAGCAATAAATTACTCGGTTACGTCGTCCTCATAATTTATTCCTTTTCGCCCTAGTAGCATAAACTACTACTAGCTGCCCGGAAAATAAAGCACAAGTATATGTATTGCCAGTTTTTTATTCGTAAGTTTGTAAAGACAATTACTGTTCTCTATATAAAAGCTTCAACAAACATTAGTCGGACGAGCAATCAAAATGGAATTGACGTCGGAAAATATTGAAAGTTTATCCGGAGACATGTTAGAAGATCATTTCAAAAACACTTTTCTATCAATTCAATTGGTTTTATCCATTATCGGTTTTCAAAGAGCAAAAATTAAACGTCGATTTGTAACATCGCCTTCCGCTTTATCTCAATGTTATTCCGCTGTCTTTTGGATGGTTAATTTGTATTGTGTTCTGGATTATGTGTTTGAACGAAGAGCCGGTTCTGATGATCCGGTTTACATCGCGTACTACACAAAAGTCGGTTTGCTGTTTAACACCCTGGTCAACGCAGAAAATGCAAGAAGAAACCTTTTTTCGAATGGTTATCTTAACAGTCAACTCTACGTAAAGTTGCAGAAAATTGATCGAATTATCCAGTTCCAGGAATCAAAGAAAGTTAATTATTATATTTTTGTACAAGCTACCGCACTTATGGTACTAGCTAGTATATTTTGGGTTGTCTACGTTTCGGTATTTATGACAAAAATAACGGACTCCTTCTCCTTGAGCGGATTGTTGGCCGCTACTTCTGGCATACCAATTCATGTAGAAAATACGTTGTGCTTTTACATTATATATTTCGTTAACAAAAGAGTGAAGTACGTGAATAAGAAGTTGCGAAAGGCTTGCGAAGAGAAAACAGAGTTATGGTGTTTCCAGGAATTCAAGAATAACAGTTCAGACAAGAGACTCACTGAGAAAATGGTGTCTGGTATAGAGAGCATCCTCGATACTTTGGCCGATTTTGTTAAGCTATTCAAATTTCCAGTGAGTGTGAATGTTTTATGTTGAATATCGATCAGCATAGCCATGCATGGAGCTGTATTTTAAAGTTACCCTTACAGGGTGGACAATAGCACCAAATTTGGTATGACGGTACCTTAGCTTAGGCCTTGGACGAATTACAGATGTCAGCCTAGCGCCCCAGAAAAAAAAAATCTCTTCTTATATTTTTCTTTCTTATTTTTCTTAAAGCCGTGAGTGACAATTAATAGTAAACATTTTTACTCTTAATTTTCAATTACAGCTTTAAGAAAAAAATAATTACAACGAGAAAAAAAAATTGTTTTGTCTACTAGTCCAATATTTATCAGTACACCCTAAGTAAGGTACCCTCTTACCAAATTTGGTGCTATTGTCCGCCCAGGTATAACCAGGAATTGAAAATGGTGCCCTGTACTTGTGTCTACATTGAACTGTGATAGATCAGCATAAAAATTTGTTGCTTTAGTACTTTGTTTTGCGCGGGTTATAACGGTAACTTCACTAAGCCACCGTACCAGCCAGTTGTTGGCAGACGCCCAGTTGCGATTTCACATATCAAACAAATAACTTTCTCTTCACTTTTATCACTTTAATAATATAATATTAATCATTATTAAACTGGATAGCGTGTACCAAACGTCACTTAATTTGCCACGTGCAATAAAGTGACGTTAGTACCCCCCGTTCCCCTCCACAGATCTATGGAAATCCTTTTTTTCCTCTTCGATTTAATTCTTTCGAGAAAAAATAAGAATAACCCTTTCCGCTCAAGATAAAAATCTTCAAAATTCCCATTTGGAATACACACATCTCCATAATTATTTAATTTATACAGCCAAATTCATACTGGAGTATTAATATTGCATTATAGAATTACATAAGAATTTATTATGTGCCTTTTTACAGATTCTGAGCACTACGGGACAACTCCTTTTGTGGGATTTAATTGTGATGCAAAGTATTATAACAGGCGTAAAAGAACAGGTAAATAGTAGGTTAGTACTGTGGTGCGCACACCGTGTACTCGGGATCTTATAGGGATGTTTCTGAATCACACCACTTTATTTTTAGTTTATCTTCTCTTATATTTTCTTTTTTCTTTTTATATACAGCCTAGTTATCAATTGATCATTAAGGGAGGGGAGCTCCAAATTTGGTAGAGCACTCGCTTCTTATATTTCTTCAATAATTTATGGATGGAGAAGCACATCCGCACTAATCGGACTCTCTGAGGAATCTTGCTCGTGTTTTGTCTGAAAGATCTTTTATACTCGATCTGTATTTATTTTTGGAAAACACGAAATAATTCAGTCAATGCGACGTATGTCGATCCATAAAGGTTATCGATTGCCAACTAAACACGAACAAATAGTCCTTTAACCTACCTATAAAACCTAGCCTTACCTAAACCTAACATATAGCCTAGCTATATGTTACAGTACCTATTCGAAATTGTAGGTTAGTAAATAGTAGGTTAGTACCTATACGAAATTGTAGGTTAGTAAATAGTAGGTTAGTACCTATTCGAAATTGTAGGTTAGTAAATAGTAGGTTAGTACCTATACGAAATTGTAGGTTAGTAAATAGTAGGTTAGTACCTATTCGAAATTGTAGGTTAGTAAATAGTAGGTTAGTACCTATACGAAATTGTAGGTTAGTAAATAGTAGGTTAGTACCTATACGAAATTGTAGGTTAGTAAATAGTAGGTTAGTACCTATTCGAAATTGTAGGTTAGTACCTATTCGAAATTGTAGGTTAGTAAATAGTAGGTTAGTACCTATACGAAATTGTAGGTTAGTAAATAGTAGGTTAGTACCTATTCGAAATTGTAGGTTAGTAAATAGTAGGTTAGTACCTATACGAAATTGTAGGTTAGTAAATAGTAGGTTAGTACCTATACGAAATTGTAGGTTAGTAAATAGTAGGTTAGTACCTATACGAAATTGTAGGTTAGTAAATAGTAGGTTAGTACCTATACGAAATTGTAGGTTAGTACCTATACGAAATTGTAGGTTAGTAAATAGTAGGTTAGTACCTATACGAAATTGTAGGTTAGTAAATAGTAGGTTAGTACCTATACGAAATTGTAGGTTAGTAAATAGTAGGTTAGTACCTATACGAAATTGCCGTATTGCCGTAAATGAAAAATCAGAATTAACATTTTTGCATTTTTTTAGGAATGACAACTCCAAATATTGTAATTTCTTTCACGTATAAATGAGACAACATTAAGCTAACGGCAACGTTAATATAAATTTTTGAAGTGTCAGCTCTGTAAAATTATTACAAATCTTATCATGGAAATGGATGACATTTAGGACGAACTGTTTTGGAAAATTAATTTTTTATTATCAAACTGACAATAAAAACAAAATTTAATACGTAGATGTAAAACTTTGAAATCAACTTCCGAACAAAAAACAAACGATGGAAATAGCTATTGAATTACAGAAATTATGAACTCATGAATCTGTAAGAAAAATTTCGGCAATATACATACTTAACTCTAACTATGACATTATGTTTATCTGTATAATATATAAAATTCAAAGTCCTGACTGACTGACTGACTGACTGTAATATCATCGCTTTTCCAGAATTCAACCCCTAAAAGGGGGAAATGGGGTGACAAAGTCTGAAAACCAACATGGGTATCGTTTATACGGTTTATCGGGTCGCTGATTACGAAAACAACAACGATTTCTAAATCCAACGTAGTGGACGTGAAATACCATCAGCCCCTGTTGGGGTGCGATGGGGTTGAAATGTGTAAATATCAATATAGGTATCGTTTTTAAGGTTTTTTGGGACGTTAATTACGAAAATGGCATCGATTTTGAAATTTAATATAGTGGACATAAAAATTCTTGAAAGTATGTGTGCCAGAGCACATCGGTTGTAACAGACGGACAGACAGACAGCCACACAAGTGATCCTATTAGGGTTCCATTTTTTCCTTTGGAGGTATCCATCTATCTATATATCCACAATCTATCTATCTATCTGTCTGTCTATCTATCTATCTATCTATCTATATCCCAGCAAAATATCTTTGGAACGGATATCCCCATACATTCCTAGGGGTTGGACCACGGGGTGCCAAAAAAAGTTTTTTTTATGTCAAAACTTTGACGGCCTGTATCTCTCAAACGGCTGGAGGTAGACCCATGTTGATGGGTATCTAGGAAAAGGTTTCGACGAGATCTACCTGCCGAAAGTGTAAAAACTTTACAGGCCCGTATCTCTCAAACGGCTGATGCTAGACCCATGTTCATGGTACTCTAAGAAAAGGGCTCGGCTAGATCTAGATGACGGTAAAAAAAAGTAAAAAAAAATAAAAATTGCCAAAATTTTGATCGGCCATATCTCCCGAACAGCTAGTCGTAGAGATTTTGAGTTTCAACTATAGTGATCGGTTAAGCTGGGGCTACATGACCGAAAAAAATTTGAATTTAACAGGTTTTGACAGTTTTTTGACTGGTCCAAAAAAGTATTCCGATTTACATGAAACTCCGTGTCAAGGGGCATTCGGGGTCACCGTTTATGCTGCCGTATTCAAATTTGTCATTTTTTGACAACTGATAGGGATTTTGACACTTTTTCGGAAAAATTTTGATCGGTGAGTCCCCGTGTTTGGCACTCTGGCGAGGCCGAAGGCCGAGCACTACACCTTGGCTCCCAGGGGGAGTGAGAGCACTTATAATGTTTGTTTTTGAAAAAAATGTTATTTGTTTCCTGTAGGCCACGCGGGCGAAGCCGCAGGCAGAAGCTAGTAAATAATAACCTTAACAACAACTGTTTGCTCAGTTTCAACTTTTTTTACTTATAAAGATTTTTATTGAAAGCAATGGCAATTATTGTTACAAAAACAACATAAACATAAATGTATCGTCACGACATGAAACCCCGAGGGGTTGCCAGTGGTGTTGCCAAGTGTAAACTGTGAAATCAATCAAATAAATCCAAGTCCAAGTCATTCAAGTCAAGTCACACTTGGTACACAAGATTTTCACCGACGATTGGTGGTGGTGATTGGTGGTGATGGGTGGCATATTTTTCGGTCTACCAATTTCGGCGATAGGGGGGGACAACGGGACATACATATTTTTGTGGTTTTTAAAGATTTCTCGAAACCAGTTCTAGTAAATTTAGTAAAAGTGTATATATTTTACAATCAGATTTTTAATATCTAAAATTTTATACCCATATTGTATTTTTAGGATAATGGTTTTTATTTTTCTCACTTTTGATTTCGAAACACTTTCAAATTTCAAATTAACGGTGGTAAAGTTATGACGGACGGACTGACAACGGAGTCTCATCATAAAGGTTCTATTTGTACCTTTTGGGTACCACGGGCAGGACCCTGATTACCGTCTCTGAATCTGACAGCAGGATCCTCTTAATGGAGAAATCCTTCCAAATATATAATTTAATGAAAATATAGAGGATTAAACTGATTGGAAGGTACATTATTATAGTTTGGTTATGTATTCTGAGAAAGATCAAACGATATCGCGATGTAATATACAAGTAGCGCCATCTAGTTTTTAGTAGCAAACGAACGACTGCGGCTTTTCTAGTAAGTACATTGACAAAAGTATTTTATGGTTCCGTAACCGAAGGATGACAAACGGGGCTCTACTTAGCCTACTAGTTTATATAGGACCACTTGCGACTTTGTGTAGGAAGACGCCGCTTGGCACAGTTGATCCTTTGTTGTTGGCCCTATCGCCGAACTTCGGGCACAAATGAACCAACAGTATAACGTATCTTCCGAAGCACGTAGACCGAACACCAATTAATATGCACCGCGATTGAACTCTAAAGTCCACACCATAATCCGAAAGATTACTTTGACAAGTCGATAAGCACAAATGTTGCCACTTTCAGCTAGTGCTGTCCATATCGATAATAAATAAAAAAGGAAGTGACTTGGGACAGCTGCCGGAGGTCAAGTGATAAAGTAGGTTAGGTTTTAGGTTAGCAGACGAGCACTCTACCACTCCGCCACAGAGGTCAATTTTATAATAATAATATATATAATAATAATAATATTTATTTATTTGAGTAAAGGAACTTAAGAGTAGTACATTCAAAATAACATCTTACGGCTAATCAAAGGTTATGCCTAAACTAAACTACGAAAGTAGCCTGTACTTTAGGCATTAAAAATTTGTCAGAATATAAATAGGTCAGATTAAAGATAACAATTTGTATACTTAAGAATTAATTAAATGTTTCAGACAAAAAGTTAAAATTAAATTAGATGAAACTAATTATAGCATCTTACAACATCTAATTTAGCACAGAGAGTAGGTTTTCCGTCTCATCTTAGGACAGACTTTGTAACCATTCTGAGACTTTATTTTTGCATTTAAAACTGGTAAGGTCGTATAAGTTGATTATTTTATTTATTTTATTGTAAAGGTACGGGCCTAGAAATAAGAAGAATTTTTGTGCGAAAGCGTGTTCGGTGCGAGTATGAGTGTAGACTTTGTCCATGCGTCTTTTGTTTGTTATTTCCGGGTTGTATGGTGTGGATTTATGCTGCATTAGAGTTATTTTCAAAATGAAGAGTTGGCGAACTGTTAGGACTTTACAGGATTGATATAGTTTCCTGGTTGGGAAGTAAAGAGGCCGAAAAGTTGAGACCTTAAGTATCGTACGTTGTGCTCGTTCAAGTGTTAGTAGAGTAGTCTTAGCAGCACCGCCCTATGATGAAATGCAGTATATGTTAGAATAGACTGACATAAGGCTGAGTATACTTGATTGAGCAGTTTCTTGTGAGCGAGGCATCGTAGTTTTTTAAAGACAAAAATAAGCTTGCGGACTCGGGAAGCAAGTAGGTTTATATGTTGTTGAAACGTAAGATTTGCATTTACCATTACGCCCAAATATTTGATGGAATCAATTTTATGGATGAGAGGACATGCATTGCATACTTGCTGATTGGAAGAGGAACAGTGGTGAGCTCTGATTGTTTTATCTAGTAATGGTTATTGAGGGTTTCTTATTGAAAAAGCTATGTATTTAGTCTTATCAGTATTCAATGTTAGTAAGTTGCGTTGAAGCCAGTTAGTCACATTGGAGAAACCTTTCTCTGCATAGTTGTAAGCGTCATTCCAAGTATTCCCCGAAAAGAGTAGCACTGTGTCATCGGCGTAGAATATCAAGGTTCCATGTTGTAATTCAAGGTTGCAAAGTTCATTTAAATATATCAAGAATAAGATCGGGCCAAGGATGCTACCCCGAAGGACTCCAAATTCTGTCATGAGGTCTGAGCTAATATAATTATTGATTTTAACACATTGAGAGCGGTTGCTGAGGTAATCTCTAAATAAATTTAACTGAGCGCCTCTGATACCTATCTTGTCTAATTTGTCCAATAATATTGGGACAGAAACTGTGTCAAAAGCTTTCGCTAGATCTATAAATATTCCTAAGGTTTTAAGCCCTTTGTCTAGATTGGAGGACACACATGGTCAGTTAAAAAGTGGACGGCGTCATTCATTGACTTTTGCGCTCTAAAACCAAACTGATTGTTTGATAGGATATTATTGCTTTCAAGGTAATTAACCAACCTTTTATTTACGATCTTTTCTAAGATTTTAGATATCGATGGTAGTACTGAGATGGGCCTGTAATTGTTCAAAGCATCTTTGGGGCCTGTTTTGTGAATGGGTATAACAATAGCTTTCTTTTTTCATTTTCATTAATATGGTCCGGAAAATGCCTTCAGATAGACATCGCTGGAAAAGGTGCGTTAAAGGCGGTATGAAAATGTGCTTAAATTTCTTAATTTGAAATTCCGTCCCAACCTACAGCGCACGTTTCTTTTAAGTTGTTGATAACAATTACCACCTCACGTCTGTCTGTATTTAACAATGCAAATGAGGCATTTCTAGAATGAGTCATCGGCTCATGAAAAGAGTTTGTGCAGTTATTTTTGTTTACAATATTCTGCGCTAGGTTTTTGCCAATTTTAGCAAAAAAAAAAAAAAGTATCTACATAACTGATTTATTATCTACACAACGTTTTCAGATAGATGGATCGTCGAAGAACTTTTACATAGTGCTAACATCGTCAGTATCAGTTATTGCTTTAACAGTTACAGCAGTAACATTGTGCATGTTATCACAACTTCTGATCAACAATCTGACTGATACACAAACACTCTGTAAAAAAATAATGTCCTCTACAACATGCTGTGGTAAGTCTTCTGTGGTAGAAACATGCTCTCAAGTTTGGACAATTTAGCATATTAAATCAGAACATTTTTAACAAATAAAATTTGTAGAAGTTAAACTGCATTGTGTGTTTTTCAGATTTGACACAAGTATCACAACAATAAATAAACCTTTTTGCCGCCACTCGCGTGAAAAGTAGATTAAGTACATGTACTATTTTTGTTCTGTTTTAAGAGTATGACATAGCCAAAACAAAAACCAGTTCCGGGCGTGGCTTATTCTATTTTACGATAGTGCGCGGGGGGAAATTCGTCCCAGTCTCTAAGCTCGCGTCACCATAGCAAAAATACGAATGGAGTGGACGAGGCAGGGTCAAAAGTAATACGTATTTTATTTTATCTAATTTATTAGTGTATTTTGATCATCGTCACACGGCATTGATCCTACTTGCTATCACGTCGGGACGTAAATTTATTATGGTCGGCTAAAAGTGGTTTTTTGAGTGTTTGATTTATCAGTTGACCCTCGGAACATTTCAAACACTCCTTTAGAGATACATAATAATATTGTGACGGTTAATTGTCACCATTACCCATTCTTTAAATATTTTTCGCCCGTTGAGCTGGTTTTACACTTGCGGGAAAATAAATTGGACCAAAAATTTCTTTTCAAAAATTTTTTACTAAAGTTGTTATTACAAAAAGTGGAAACTAACAAATATTCTCAGAAGGAATGCACCACGTCACTATCTATCTCACTGTAGCCTATATCAATTATGCCTCTCTCATTCAACCACGTTTAACTGCGTTACTATCTCATTCCAACTCATTTTAAATAGCGTCACTATTTATCTCACTCTAACGCGTGTTAAATGGCATTTCTAATGAACGTCAAATATTTTTACTGCCCGCCACTCTTTCATTCTAAATTCTAATTATTTAAAAAAAATCTCCTTTGGTAGTAAAATAGCAATAACTTTTTTTTCAAAAGTAATACACAGAAATTGCCAGATCATTTGAAAAACAATATTTGATGAGCCGTTATTTAAGACAATTTGCAAAACTAACATAGGACATTTTTTTTCAGGGTGTGGTATCGAACTAACCTAAGTACAAAAAATTGCTCATAAATTGGGTTTTTATTTTTCTTCTTGATGTAACAGCATTTCAAGGTTTATTTTTGACTTTATCAATAGCATGACTATTCAGAGTTGCGCAACAAAAATTTTATTCTTAGAATTTAGAACTGGTTAGCTTTGACTCTCAAAAATCTATTCGAATTTATAAAAGTACCATCAACTCGAAGACTATCTACTTTTTGCTGAGGTCATAATTTGATATTCTGGTCAGTCATGAGCTGGCCTACCAGCCTTCCAAGAGAAAGCGTTGACTTTTGGGACACCTGTTTACCCTTGGGATAAATCGCCAAGTGCTTAAAATATAGAAATTTATTTGTATCATAGTTAGAAATGTTCAGGTCCCTTTACGCAAAATGAAAAAACAAAACTCTTTTAGGATTAATTTGTTGTCCCTATGTTTGTCTGTTTGTCCGTTTGTCTAGGCAATTTTTCTGGGTAAAATCAATAAATGCTAATATTTACAGCCCTGTAAAATATACATATTATAACGTTTTTATGGCCTTTTGTTTAACTTTTCATACAAATTTTCTCCTTATGAAAATATAGAGATCAACACTTCACATAATATTTTGCATTTGAAAGAAAGCACAGAAAGGAACTGTAGAACAAATAATGTAAAAAATATAAAACCATATCTTTCTATTCTAAAGGGATTAATAATTTACTGTTTGTTCAATGTGGCGATAGCTTTGTTTAATTTTTTTTTTCATTGTTACAAAGATAACAAATATTTTCATACAAGGTTTTCCTTAAGGGCTATTTCTCCGAATTTTTAACAAAATATTAAGAAATAATTATAACGGTAAAGTACAACTTTTAGCTAAGACAATTTATTGTTAAAAGTTTGCTATATGCATAAACATATTTTAATGATATTATGGTATCTTCAAAATAATTGGGTTTTCCATAAGCGTGATATCAGATTATTTAAGAAATTTACGGCTGGTATCACGACGACGGATAAGCCAATTATTTTATTACTATTGTAATATAATTAAAAATATGTTAATGCATACAGCAGACTTTTAACTATAAGTTTTTTTAACTAAAAGTTGTATTTTTACTTATTGAAATTGTATTTCTCATCAAGAAGTGCAAGATGACAAGATATTCAAAATAAGTTAATTGAATTTGAGAAATGGTTTCAGGTCAAAACAGTTTTCCATGAAACGGTAATTGTTTATACTTAGCAAAGTGTGTAAACTTAGTCATCTTAACATGAACGACGCCTGTATTTCTCTCTTTTTTATTTCCAGTATAGATAAAAATATACAAACTTGTTAAACTTTGCGTAAAAACGAGGCAATATTGACGATATCCTGACAGCTATTATGATGGTGTTTTATCAAATTTTGCTTTTTGGGCTGTATAAAGACGTAGTTAGATGTCACTAGAATATACTCATGAAAAAAGATATGAAGAAAATAAGCTGTAGACTTCACATTCGGTTTATACCTATTGTATGAATTTTAAGAAAAATCCAGGGGTAAAGGGACCTCTTAAGTAAAACCTTGTATTAAACTATTTGTTATCTTAGTAAAAAATAATTCAAGGAAAAAAATAAACAAAGCTATCGCCACATTGAACAGTAGATAATTAATCCCTTTAGAATAGAACAACATGGTTTTCATATTTTTTACATTATTTGTTCAACAATTCCTTTCTGTGTTGACTTTTAAATGCAAAATATTATCTCAAGTGTTCATCCCTACATTTTCATAGTGAGAAAATTTGTATGAAAAACGTAAAAAAAAACGTAAAAACCTAAAACGTAATATAAATAAAAACGTCAAAAGTATGTTTTTACAGCTCTATAGAGGGCCGTTTATATTGGTATTTATTAATTTTACCCAGAAAAAATTGTCTAGCTAGACAAACGGACAGACAGACAAACATAGGGATAACAAATTAATCCTAAAAGAGTTTCATTGTTTTCATTTTGCGTAACAGAACCTGAACATGTACCGACAGGATTATCTACGATCTAATAATTTTGCCATGCACTGTAAATATTTCAAAATAAATTTCTATATTTTAAATGCTTGGCGATTTATCCCAAGTAAGTGTACCTATATAATTTGCAAAAAACTTCAGTTATTGGACCTGAAATGGTGAGCCAATACTAGAGGGTAATTTCACGAAAAGGTCATTGACCTTTGTTACAGATCTCAGTAAGTATAAGTAAATTAATTTGGGTTTCAATAACGATCACAAAATTATTCTTTTAGAGTAACATATATTATTTTCCCGCATAAAAGTATGAATTCATTCCGAATTCATTCAGTTTTGTTGTTATGACTATGGCACGATGTAGCTAAATCACTCATACGCATATTTTGTTGAGTTTTTAACGGCAGGAATATGATGCTCCTCGAAATATTACTTTATAAAATTAATTTCAATGTGTTTTGAAGTAGTTTTGGGAGATATTTATAGCTTGCAAAAAAGGGCACAGGTTCCACGTCTTACGGGCGCCAACGCTAGGCGTAGACTGACAATATCTTGCTGCCGCTGACTGCATCAGTGGATTTACGTATTTTTGGAAAAAGGGGGTGCTTTTTTTAACCCGAATAACATGGTATTTGGAAAATGAATAGATATCATTCACACTAATTTTATTTAAAAAAAAACTAACAAAATCGCGAAAGCGATACCTGAAACAAAATCGATAAGAAGTGTGCAATAGAGGGTTACAAAAAAATTCATTGACAGTACAAATATGAATCGATTAACGTGGATTGTGGAAAATGAATACCTTAAAGTTCAACCAAAAACATGTATTTTTTTTATGGCTATACGTAACCTAATTATTGCAACAAAATCATCCGAAAGCTGACATTTTATTTCTGTTTGTATTTTCGTTCCCCTTAATGTGTGATAATGATAAGTATTATTTCGTATTAAATTATTTTGTTTTAATTTTTGATTGAAATTTTCTTCATGTACTGTTCATTTTGTCTTGTCTTCTTTTTCTGTGTTGTGTGTGACTGTGACAGTAAATAAACGATTTTCTATTCTATTCTAATCGAGAAAAAAATCTTTAAATTCACTAAAATCACGGCAAACGTAATTTGGCGTCGTCGCATTAGAAAAAAAATGTTTGTTTCAAAATGGAAAATATTGTTTTACCACACTATCTCAAAAAGCGCGCCATTGCTGCTTACAATCAATGCGCAAAAGTCAATTTTGCTCACTCAGTGAAGAAAAGTGTTTTTTAGTAAGAACCTGTGAATTGACATTTCGTATTTCATTGGCTTACGAAACGTTCAGCAACTCCATAATCAACTGCTCAAGGGATAGCAAACATCAGCATGATGGCTATCTCTTTCACTCTATAAGGATTCCATACACATCGGAAGGCTGTAGCTTGTAAATTTTGTTTTCTTTCGTTATTTTAAAAGAATATAGAATAACACAAGGAAAAATAAATGAAAAAATATGAAAATGCTACTTTAATTTCTTTACTCTAGAAAAAAATATTTTATTTTGTAGTCAGGTCAGTAGACAGCTAATACTTGTTGTCAGGTCAGTAGACAGCTAATACTTGTTGTCAGGTCAGTAGACAGCTAATACTTGTTGTCAGGTCAGTAGACAGCTAATACTTGTTGTCAGGTCAGTAGACAGCTAATACTTGTTGTCAGGTCAGTAGACAGCTAATACTTGTTGTCAGGTCAGTAGACAGCTAATACTTGTTGTCAGGTCAGTAGACAGCTAATACTTGTTGTCAGGTCAGTAGACAGCTAATACTTGTTGTCAGGTCAGTAGACAGCTAATACTTGTTGTCAGGTCAGTAGACAGCTAATACTTGTTGTCAGGTCAATAGACAGCTAATACTTGTTGTCAGGTCAGTAGACAGCTAATACTTGTTGTCAGGTCAGTAGACAGCTAATACTTGTTGTCAGGTCAGTAGACAGCTAATACTTCTTGTCAGGTCAGTAGACAGCTAATACTTGTTGTCAGGTCAGTAGACAGCTAATACTTGTTGTCAGGTCAGTAGACAGCTAATACTTCTTGTCAGGTCAGTAGACAGCTAATACTTGTTGTCAGGTCAGTAGACAGCTAATACTTCTTGTCAGGTCAGTAGACAGCTAATACTTGTTGTCAGGTCAGTAGACAGCTAATACTTGTTGTCAGGTCAGTAGACAGCTAATACTTGTTGTCAGGTCAGTAGACAGCTAATACTTGTTGTCAGGTCAGTAGACAGCTAATACTTGTTGTCAGGTCAGTAGACAGCTAATACTTGTTGTCAGGTCAGTAGACAGCTAATACTTGTTGTCAGGTCTGTAGACAGCTAATACTTCTTGTCAGGTCAGTAGACAGCTAATACTTCTTGTCAGGTCAGTAGACAGCTAATACTTGTTGTCAGGTCAGTAGACAGCTAATACTTCTTGTCAGGTCAGTAGACAGCTAATACTTGTTGTCAGGTCAGTAGACAGCTAATACTTGTTGTCAGGTCAGTAGACAGCTAATACTTGTTGTCAGGTCAATAGACAGCTAATACTTGTTGTCAGGTCAGTAGACAGCTAATACTTGTTGTCAGGTCAGTAGACAGCTAATACTTCTTGTCAGGTCAGTAGACAGCTAATACTTGTTGTCAGGTCAGTAGACAGCTAATACTTGTTGTCAGGTCAGTAGACAGCTAATACTTGTTGTCAGGTCAGTAGACAGCTAATACTTGTTGTCAGGTCAGTAGACAGCTAATACTTCTTGTCAGGTCAGTAGACAGCTAATACTTCTTGTCAGGTCAGTAGACAGCTAATACTTCTTGTCAGGTCAGTAGACAGCTAATAATTGTTGTCAGGTCAGTAGACAGCTAATACTTGTTGTCAGGTCAGTAGACAGCTAATACTTGTTGTCAGGTCAGTAGACAGCTAATACTTGTTGTCAGGTCAGTAGACAGCTAATACTTGTTGTCAGGTCAGTAGACAGCTAATACTTGTTGTCAGGTCAGTAGACAGCTAATACTTGTTGTCAGGTCAGTAGACAGCTAATACTTGTTGTCAGGTCAGTAGACAGCTAATACTTGTTGTCAGGTCAGTAGACAGCTAATACTTGTTGTCAGGTCAGTAGACAGCTAATACTTGTTGTCAAGTCAGTAGACAGCTAATACTTGTTGTCAGGTCAGTAGACAGCTAATACTTGTTGTCAGGTCAGTAGACAGCTAATACTTGTTGTCAGGTCAGTAGACAGCTAATACTTGTTGTCAGGTCAGTAGACAGCTAATACTTGTTGTCAGGTCAGTAGACAGCTAATACTTGTTGTCAGGTCAGTAGACAGCTAATACTTGTTGTCAGGTCAGTAGACAGCTAATACTTGTTGTCAGGTCAGTAGACAGCTAATACTTGTTGTCAGGTCAGTAGACAGCTAATACTTCTTGTCAGGTCAGTAGACAGCTAATACTTCTTGTCAGGTCAGTAGACAGCTAATACTTGTTGTCAGGTCAGTAGACAGCTAATACTTGTTGTCAGGTCAGTAGACAGCTAATACTTGTTGTCAGGTCAGTAGACAGCTAATACTTGTTGTCAGGTCAGTAGACAGCTAATACTTGTTGTCAGGTCAGTAGACAGCTAATACTTGTTGTCAGGTCAGTAGACAGCTAATACTTGTTGTCAGGTCAGTAGACAGCTAATACTTGTTGTCAGGTCAGTAGACAGCTAATACTTGTTGTCAGGTCAGTAGACAGCTAATACTTGTTGTCAAGTCAGTAGACAGCTAATACTTGTTGTCAGGTCAGTAGACAGCTAATACTTGTTGTCAGGTCAGTAGACAGCTAATACTTGTTGTCAGGTCAGTAGACAGCTAATACTTGTTGTCAGGTCAGTAGACAGCTAATACTTGTTGTCAGGTCAGTAGACAGCTAATACTTGTTGTCAGGTCAGTAGACAGCTAATACTTGTTGTCAGGTCAGTAGACAGCTAATACTTGTTGTCAGGTCAGTAGACAGCTAATACTTCTTGTCAGGTCAGTAGACAGCTAATACTTGTTGTCAGGTCAGTAGACAGCTAATACTTGTTGTCAGGTCAGTAGACAGCTAATACTTGTTGTCAGGTCAGTAGACAGCTAATACTTGTTGTCAGGTCAGTAGACAGCTAATACTTGTTGTCAGGTCAGTAGACAGCTAATACTTGTTGTCAGGTCAGTAGACAGCTAATACTTGTTGTCAGGTCAGTAGACAGCTAATACTTGTTGTCAGGTCAGTAGACAGCTAATACTTGTTGTCAGGTCAGTAGACAGCTAATACTTGTTGTCAGGTCAGTAGACAGCTAATACTTGTTGTCAGGTCAGTAGACAGCTAATACTTGTTGTCAGGTCAGTAGACAGCTAATACTTGTTGTCAGGTCAGTAGACAGCTAATACTTGTTGTCAGGTCAGTAGACAGCTAATACTTCTTGTCAGGTCAGTAGACAGCTAATACTTCTTGTCAGGTCAGTAGACAGCTAATACTTGTTGTCAGGTCAGTAGACAGCTAATACTTGTTGTCAGGTCAGTAGACAGCTAATACTTCTTGTCAGGTCAGTAGACAGCTAATACTTGTTGTCAGGTCAGTAGACAGCTAATACTTGTTGCCAACACCAAAATTACGTTTTCCGTCATTTTAGTGATCTTTCCAATTTTTCTCGATGATTGCGATTCTTGTGTCAAATCTGAAAAATACATAATGTAGTTCAACTTCTTAACTAATTACACGATTTTTATTTGTTGAAAATATTTTGATTTAATATGCTAAATTTTCCAAACGCGAAAGCATGTTTGACAGAGCCGGTCCTTAAGAGGCTTCTTAAATTTCAAGAGTTTTTCCATAAATATGTTGAGTCAATCAGATCAATATAAAAATAAAAGCTATGTTTTCCAGACCTTTATCTTTCCGTTGCAAAGCCAGATACCTAATTGGACAATTTTCACTCGATCGATTTAATTTTTGAAAATTTTGGAATGACTTTTGTATTTTTCTCTAAAGCGGCTTGAATTTTGTAACTAAAATAAATACTCACAGCAAGAAAACACACTCTATTAAGATGTGCGTAGAAAAAAATGAACCGAAATAATTTATTAAACTGATACCTCCTACAGAAGTCTACAGACCTACACTGAGAAAATATTCTGGTTCCGTTAAGGCCCCAGACTCTCTTTGCAACATTTCGCTTTCATCTTACCTGAGTCTTTAGAAGTGACGCTCCCCCCGCTGCATTAAGATGTTAGAGACCGCACCTGAATGTTGCTCTACTTCGTTAAATGAGTGTACAATTACTTGAAATTTGTAATGTGAAGATTTTTTATTATTCAAGTAACGGTAATTTACAAAGTTTGGTTTGTTTATCGGAACAAACAAAATGAATTTGCAAAAGCAAAATAAACAAAAGTAAATCTACCTGGAATAGATGGCTTATTGGTAGCAGTAAGAGTGATTAGTATTTAGACACAATACATTTAGGTCATGCAATTATTTGCAGATTTTACCGAAGGGGTGTCAAGAGGTGTTCCGAGTGTGAACTGTGAGATGCAAGTCATAAGTCCACCCATACGTATACCTATAAGTACACCCGCGTCTCAACGTGATGAGCCCTATCAAAACCTGCATGCCCTAAAAAGCGTGTAGTTGTGCCCGAAAATTTCTTTATTCATCAAGATTTTCATTTAACTAATGCCTGACATAAAAATACCTTTATAAAATTCGGAAATGTAGAAAATTAATAATCAAATCGTTACAATGAAAACATTTAAAATTATGTATTCCTAATACTCACACACATATTACTATCAGTTCTTAAAGTATTATAATATCAAAAATAGAAACTCTTACGGTAATTAAGTGTCTGTCAGTTTGTGTGTCCATGATTATGACTAAGGTGCAATAAAAAAGGTAGTTTTAGAAATGTGATGTTTTAATGATAAGAACCGCAGCTGCGTGCGTTCTTTTGTTTTGATGCATTATTGTCTAGCACGTTGTTATCTCGACTGTCGGTTTTAGTGACTTTGATAGCTTTTTAAGATATTTTAAATAAAAGTAAGTAAAGTAATAAAGAGGATGTAGCTTCGGCTTTAGTTATTCCAAAAAGTGGCGACAGCGGTGCTGGTATAAAATTTGTGTCACGCCATCCCCGTGGGTTTTTTAGACCACAACTTCTAAAATACGGGTTTTCGAATTAACACACATTAACATAACTTAATCTAAGCGAATTAGGGCATGCAAATATTCGCAGATTTTTACTATCCGGATAACGGATAATGTATTATCCGGATAACCGGATACTTATGGTAAAAATTAAGGGTAGTAATAAAAGCTCCGAAAACTAAATTAAAACCGCCCAAAAAACGGCCTACTGCAAACATCTTGAAAAAAAACCGGCCAAGTGCGACTCAGACTCTAGTCAGAACCTAGGGTTCCGTATTGTGGATGATTAATTTGGTTTTATCATTTTTTTTCGTGAATTTCTCAACCACTTTATTTTTTCTGTAATTCTTACGTAAACGCGTATTACCACCTACCATGATTTTTTTCATATTTTTCGGTCCACTAGTTTTGGAGATAAGAGGGGGGACAATAGTATATTTTTTTATAGATTTTCAAGGATTTATCGAAATAGATGCAATTAAATATAGCCAAACTATATATTATTACAATAAGCTTTTAAATACCTACAATGTGATACCCATATTGTATTTTTAGAATATTTTTTATTTTTCTCACTTTTGTTTTGAAAATACCTATTTTAAACAATTCAAATTTTTCATATTTTTTTACAATGTAATATGTAGGCAAATTAATGCTATTTTTGTGCCAAATTTCATGTCTTTATCTTTACGGTGCTAAAGTTATGATGCTGTGAAATACGGACAGACGTAGATTAGACTTTATTTTATCGAAACAGGGATTTCTTGAAATATTCAAAAAATATTTTATCCATAGTTGTTTACTTATTAAATGATAAGTGCAATATTCAAGTAGAGCAACTTTCATGATACAGTTCGCCTCTCCATAAGAATCTACGCGAGGGAAAGGGAGCAACCGTGCGAGCGGGAGGTAAAATGACGTCGAGCTACACAACACACGTCTGAACGCTGCGATGTCCCAGCGAAACTGAGGGAAATATCGACGCGTTTTGTGTTTTAAACTCTCGATAAGTTTCGATTTGATAAATGTTCTTAAAATAATTTTTTAATTACCGTTTTTTGTTATTTCACTTATTAATAGTTCTATTCTACGTGTTTTAAATTTGACTACGCTAAACGATAGTTTTCTAGTAGAAAAAAAATATTTTATCAGTGGTTGAATTCATAAAATCACAACTACTTAAAGCACTCGAAATAAGAAAACTAAAGTATTATCCAAAAAAGTAACCAGGTAAGATTATTGTTGAAGATATGGGAATAAATGTTACCTGAATAAATTTCTTGTTTTTGTCATAATTTTTACGTGACGTGTGCATGAATGAGACTCTCAACGCGTAGAACATAAATAAAGGTATGTTTAAAGCCTAAAAAACCTATTAAAAGTAGCATTAAAGTAAATGAAAAAATAAGTTTTGAAATCTTCAAATTCCACACTATAAATTAACGTAAAATGTATTTTATTTATTGCTTTCTTACTAACTAAAATAAAATCTTTCTTTTCTGATAATTCTGCAAGAATACTGATTTTTAGGGGACTGGAGCCTTAACCTGAATATAGTTCATTTAAACAGAAAACACTGTACTATATGTGACGTCTATATTTATTGTTCAGTTTACTTGAACAATAAAGACGATTCTGAAGGCTTTAATTATAGTTTTAGTGCTGTCAAAACTACATTTTCTTTGATACAAAATAGTCCTTAAGAGTTAGGATTAGAACCTAAATTTCTTTGGAAAATTTTAAGCTTTGACAGCACTAAAACTAAAATTAAAGCCTTCAGAATTGGCTTTAATGTTCAGTTTACTTGTAATAATTCAAGTTAACATAACATAATTCTGTTTTTGTTAACCATGTATTTTTTACAAAACTATCTGGTAGTATTGTTAAAATATTTTTTCTCCGTGTATGGTGCTGTACAAAAATGAGGCTCTAAACACAACGCACAAAAAAGTATATTGCCCTTTACATAATCAATTTTATGCAAATTTGCTCATCATGAAAACCTAATAGGGCACTTCCAAGTTCACTTAGAAACTTGAAATTTCGTTCACAAGTAGGTCTCGTAGCACAAGGGAAAAATCTGAAAGTTACCTATGTTTTTTAAATGACCAACTTAATTAGTACCTTTAAATACATAGAGTTGAGTAGATCGAGTTAAGTTGGTCTGCTATAACTGCAAATGGAATATTATGTTTGTCTATGAATGAGGACTCGCTCCGGACACATTCCTACAAAGAAGTTTGCTTTTCTGATGAGAAAGACTGAATCACCGAACTGTAGTGAGTGCGGTGTCCTCGAGGACTTGTTACATGTGCTGTTGGAGTGTGGGCGGAACGAGGCCTACAGGCGACAAATATACCACAACTCAATGTTTTATGAGGTGGGAGGATTTAATACCGTTTTGGCTAACGCATGTTCTGATGAGGCTAAATCTTTGTATAAACTCGTTAAGGCGATATGTAAAAGTTTTAGAGTCCCTTTTACTCCATATACGAAAAAATCCTCAGTGCGAGAGGGACGGATTCGAGGAAAAGTAGCAAAAAGTCGGTTTTTTATTAATATAAAATATACTAAAGTTGCTATCAAAATTTCGTTTAACCAGGTCCTAGATACTGTTACAATCCATCTAATAAAATATAATCGCAGTCCATATGTCATTCCAAATTGTCAAACCAGGAGAATTGGTGTCGAAAAAGACCTCATTTCAATAAATATTTCTATCGAGCCGAATTTCCCCAATCGCGTTTCTGTTCTAACAGATCCCTAGAAAAAGAATCCAAAAATAATATACTGTTTTATCAAAATAATACATTATTTACTGAAGTAGATATGCACGTTCTAAAAGTGTCGATTTTTTTCCATAGTGCCTTAAGGTAGCATTAAGAAATATATGTTAAGTTAAATATAAGTATTTTGTTGTCCCTGCGAGGGCGACATGGTCACGTAGTGTACCAAGTCCTCTATAAAAAATAAAGATTAAAAAAAAAAATGTTGTCTTTTAAACGATATACGGAACCGTCAGGGCCCGAGTCCTACTCGCATTTGATCGGTTTTTTCTTTTTTCAGAAAAGTCTCGTGCGCGCGCAGAATGTGCACTGCTGCTTCTCGACACCGCCAAGTTTGACTTCTCCGTCTACGGCATCATCTCCTTGAACCTTAGTCTGCCGTTCAACTTGATAGCCATCACCACCACTTACGCCGTCGTGCTGCTCCAGTTTGCTTTCCTTAATTAGCTTTCTTCCTGTAGCATGAAAATTATCTTTACTGGAAAGTTTCTCCTTGAAAATGATCAAACATATAGCAAACTAGCGAACGGAGCCAGGTGATAAAATCATGCAAACGGATAGTTGTTTTGGACAAAATAATTAAAAAGAAATTATTCATAATGTCCGGACAGTTTGAAAAATGCGCAATATGAATATGGCAATAATTGAATGTGTGCCCGAAATAAGGGTATATTCAATACAAAAAAATTAAAACGCTGTTTTTAACGGAAAAAGGGTCTATATCGCAATATGACCAGAAGATAACGAAAAAAAGTTTTTTTTTTTTTTTTTCATATAGACCCTTATTCCGGGCACACATTCAATTATCAAACATATTAAATATTATTGGGCAGAATAATAAAAATATGTAAGCATTTTATTTGACAATATTTATTAAAAATATTAAATTTATTGGACTGCATATTGCAAGGCTGAAACATAAATGTGAAAAAGAGTCCGAGTTCGCTTCAAAGGCAGTGCAGGATTGTCGGCTTCGCTAAAAAAATAATTGAGGTCAAACAGCGGGCCAAATACCATGGTGGTTCCATGGTTATTTAGAATTCTGCACACACGCAGCTGCTCGGTCCGTCATATAAGTACTGGATGGAATTCCCGTGGCTTAGTTTCTAAAAGATTTATTTTTTATTTTTAGGGTACCATAGTAAGTACCTAAAAGGTAAAACAAAAATTGAAATTGTTCAAAATATTTCCAAAACAAAAGTGAGAAAATTTAAAAATATTATTCCAAAAATACAATATGGGTATCAAATTGTAGATATTAAAAAGATGATTTGAAAAATTTGAATTTGTTCATAATATTTCCAAAAAAAAAGTGAGAAAAATATTATCCTAAAAATACAATATGGTTACCAAATTGTAGATATCAAAAAGCTAATTGTAAAAATATATAAGTACTTTTACTATACTTACTGCCACTGGTTTCGAGAAATCTTTAAAATACCACAAAAATATGTATGCCCCCCTTATCTCCGAAGCTGGTAAACCGGAAAATAGGAAAAAAATGTCGATTATAGATCATAACTGGCCAATTACAAGAAAACTATAGCGATTAAAAAAAAGTTGAGCATAAATGAGAAATATAAAAAAGAAGTAAAATAAATTGAAAAAAATATTTTATAAAAATATCATAAGGGTTTCGTCGGTGAAACGCGGGTGTACCGAGTGTAGACTGCGACTTGCATTTCACAGCTCCTACTCGGGCCACCTCTGACACCCCCTCGGGGATTCATGTCGCGACGATGTATATATTATACTTTTTATTATTACCTATTTATGAAAAAAGATTTTTAATAGAAAAAATAAATATATACTATATATATATATAATTTTAGAAATGCTGTTTTATTTTAATAATTTCTAAATTTAAAATTGCAAAATATGTGACATCAAACCAGGGGAGGGGCTCACACACATGTGACGGTCCGTGGCAAGGACGGGAGGAGCTCTAAAAATAATGAAATTCGTGTGACGTAATTTATGGATTACGTCATATTGTAGAATAATGAGCCATTTTCCAGCTAGTTCTTCCATCAAAATCACATAGATGTCTAAGGACTTCAAAAAATAAGTGTAATCTCTCAGTTATTTCAAAAGAGATTGCCTTTTCAAAAGTTTAAAGACATATTAGTCAGTCAGTCATATTATTTTCGTCTTTGCTGTTTGTTTTGATATAATTATTCCTCGGATAACTTTAATACCAGAGTCTTTTCGCTTAAAACCAGATTTTAGCGGACCAAGTTCACTTTTTAAGTCCTTCAACAATATGATTTTTATGGAATCTAGCCTGGATAACGGCACATGGTGAATAAACGAAACCAATAAAAAATATTTCATAACTATTTATTTAGAAATAAATTTGTATAAGTATTATTTATGGACGGATTAAAAATTAATATCATAAATCATCAAGTGCAGTCTTACGAAACCTATATTTACGATTTTATTATTATCACTTATTTAACTTACTAAAACGCTTCATTACTGTCAGGCACTTGATTCAAATTATTTACAATCAGAATATAAATGTATTGTACATTTAGATCTACATAATGAAGTCGATAGTGTATGTAAGGCTGACATAAAAAAAATATATACCACAGATGTATGGCAGGTACAAATAAACTGCTGTATTACACTTATCTACAATTCTAGAATGTCAATTGGCTACCAAATAAAAACTACATAGCTAGTTCTATGTATCATTGGCCTTTGTCATGGATATCCTATGGAAAAATATAGAGCACACCAATATCAGAAGGCCAGTGTATTCAGCAATACTTCCGCCAATGGCAGCATTATTAATGCTATTGAAATCGAAGAGAATGACGCACCATTGCACCGATGATCGAGGAAGCAGAAACACCATATTGTCTCGTCATACCAGTCCCTGAAATAAAAATGGCAACATTTACTTTTAAATTGAATACGGGATTTCAAATTCTTTTTTGGAATTGCACTGCATGTATCGTTGTACTGTTTATCCAACTAAAAGGAGCTGGGCAGTGACCATTTTGACTCGACCAGAAATGTTCTAGCCTCGACGAATGTATGTTACTTATCTATGAATACGGATAATATCTTGAATACTAATACTATACCAGAATGTTAGACGCAATTTGGATAATATCTTTAATACTATACCAGAATGTTAGACGCAATTTGGATAATATCTTGAATACTATACCAGAATGTTAGACGCAATTTGGATAATATCTTGAATGCTATACCAGAATGTTAGACGCAATTTGGATAATATCTTAAATACTATACCAGAATGTTAGACGCAATTTGGATAATATCTTGAATGCTATACCAGAATGTTAGACGCAATTTGGATAATATCTTGAATACTATACCAGAATGTTAGACGCAATTTGGATAATATCTTGAATACTATACCAGAATGTTAGACGCAATTTGGATAATATCTTGAATGCTATACCAGAATGTTAGACGCAATTTGGATAATATCTTAAATACTATACCAGAATGTTAGACGCAATTTGGATAATATCTTGAATGCTATACCAGAATGTTAGACGCAATTTGGATAATATCTTGAATACTATACCAGAATGTTAGACGCAATTTGGATAATATCTTGAATGCTATACCAGAATGTTAGACGCAATTTGGATAATATCTTGAATACTATACCAGAATGTTAGACGCAATTTGGATAATATCTTGAATACTATACCAGAATGTTAGACGCAATTTGGATAATATCTTGAATACTATACCAGAATGTTAGACGCAATTTGGATAATATCTTGAATACTATACCAGAATGTTAGACGCATGAAAGCGAATTTTGAAAACTTTGAAATAATTGGACACAGATTTCAAACAGACTTTGATGCTAATAATAATTCTAACGGAATGCTGGGTTGAGTCTTGATTTATTTCGCCTTTACCGGGATATACAGTACAGCCTACCATACAACTAGACATTGCAATAATGCAGACAGGGTGATTATGTATATTAAGAAAAATGTTAGTGCGACAGTTGAGGAACCTTGTCTGGGAATGTAGTGGTCTAATAGCAAGAATAGATAAAAACATGAAATAAATAGAGATTTATAAAACTCCATCAATTCATAACACAAAAACTTTAATTGAAATAAAGTTTGGCCGACCCAAAAATGTTTCAATAAATAAAATCCACAGTAATGCACTTTCTTCATCATACGAGGAAGTGTTAATGTTTGCTCGTGTTATTTTTATCTATAGATTACTCCTACTTAAATAAACTTATCTACTGTGTTAGCTATAAGTTCTTTTTATAGTTTTGTAAACGCGCCAATAAATTTATTTTCTTTCTTTCTTTCTTTGCACAAGGAAAGTTACATTAGGGCCACGGGAAAATTATAGAAAGGTGTTTGATGTGATGACATCACATTTTGAAAATTAATAATGCGTATCAAATCTTTCCAGATACCGTTATAAGTTAGTGTTCTTCCAGACCTCCGGGCACCTCGAAAAACACCACGCTTATAATGGCAGGTACGATAGATAACTAGATCTTGCGGCGAGTGTTACCGACTTCATGTTAGTTCACACGCACTTATCAAGACATTTTAAATAATAAGAATAGAAAACTACGTATTACAATACAACTGTGAACTAAACAAAAAAACGTCACGTTACAGTGCGCGCCAATCTCTTAGTCGCCTCTGAAGATAGCCCCAAGAGGCGACGCAATAGCCGTTTTACGGTGTTCGGGGGACGTTACAGGAGCGAGGGCGCGGAGCACACCCGCCTGCGTGCCGCACCACACCCCCCGCTCGCGTTTAGCAGGTGTCAACACTATGCGTTAGTGTTAGTGCTACGTCCGTAGTCCGTACACTACACACGCGCGTGTTGCATGAAAAGTACCTTCGAGGAAAAAGATCTATGATTCGTTAAGTTTATCGTTGAATCTGTTTGTTATAGTTTATTGTTTTTGTTGCCTTTATTTGTTGTTGTGTTGATTTAGTTTGTTAAAGTTTATTGTTGTTGTAATGCCTCGCGGACGTTATAGCGTTTTAAGGCGACAATGTAGGCAAATGGTGTTTATATTAATGCGTTTTATTTATATAGTTAAGATTGCACTAAAATAATAAATAAATAATTAAATAGGTAGGTACAACAAGTACACCTTCCCACTTATAGTAAACATTTAATAATCAACCGTTGATATTATTGTTTCCTTGACTGTACCTACGCAAGCTTGCACTCGTAACTCATTCAGAGGCGACTAAAAGATTGGCGCGCACTATACACCGTATCAGATAGATCCATAGAAGAAAACACCTCTATGGACAGATCACATCCAATAAAACGTTTTACTCACTCTACAAATAAAACAGATAACATCTTTATTGGCAGGACCTTTGGATTGTGAGTACGAGTGAGTAACGTTATAAAAAAGAGGTGTGAACTTCACACCCTAAATTTTATTTAGTATGTATTCGAGAGGTTTACCTCTTTATATCGAGTTCCTTGATAGAATTATTGACATAATGGGCCAGGTTAACGTCTCTGGCAGCTGGGCGACAGCCCTCGTACGTGTCTGCTGGTATATCAGTCCGGAATGCTTTGAAGTTGCTCAGGCAGTCCCTTGTAATTACTTCTTGAGCTGAAAATTAAGAAATTAATGTCTTTTATTAGTTGAAAAAAAAAATAAAAATATTTTTATTTCACATACTTAAACAGTTTTACATTTGAAAGCAGTATCCAGTGGCTCCCAGACAAGACCATGGTGAGTCTGTACTATGGGTGCCGGTAAACAGATTACAATATTAATGATATACAATGTTCGTACAGGTGGATAACAAAGTGACACTAAGATATGAATAAAATAAAAGATAATTTTAAAAGTTGACAAATTAAAACATAATTATAAGACTAATTTTGTATTTATAAGCCATGTTAGCAAGTGAAATAATAATAATCCTTACAAAGATAGAATGCTTGGAGAAATCAGTCTGAGTACATTATTTCCAATTTAGTTTGTATTGGGGTGAGCTGCGACCAGGAACACTTGGTGTTACACTGAAGGTCAATTTTCTGGATGGACCCAAAGATTTGCCATAATTTTCAATTAAAGTAAATGTCAGTTACTTAGCGCAAAGTGCATAACTTAGCTTTGTCTTATTAAGAAATAAAAAATTGAAAAGCATTTTGGTCTGTGGCAGTTGACGCCAATAGTTCAGTATTAGTGAGGTTTAAAAAGCAAGAGTTCGAAATTGTATACACAATTAGTCATGATCTTTTACCAAAACCAACTAAAAATGCTGTTTTAACTTTGTTTGGACAAGATCATGACTAATTGTGCATTAAATTTCAAACTCATGCTTTATAAACCTCACTAATACTGAACTATTGGTGTCAATTGCCACATACCATGGTTTTTAAGTTTTAATTTCTAAACAAGAAAAACAAAGTTAATTTATGCACTTTGCCCTGAACGACTGACATTTAACCTTAATACCTTATTTCTTTACAAGTATAGAAGATACATAATTTTTTTATTGTTTGGATCCTTGTGTAAATTAAGAGGGACCTTATTGTCTAACTTCAACATCTATCACTAATGCATTCAAAGGTAATGTGATTGGCTAGAAATGACATAACACATCGTTTCTAGCCAATCACGCATACTTTTGAAAGTGATGGCGAAGTTAGACAATAAGGCCCCACGTATCATTAAATATAACTACATATTTCACTGATTATACTGATCAGGTGTTCCCAAGGCAGCCAAGGCTTTAGGTCAGCTTTTATAAAACTAGCAGTGTAGTAACAAATAGCATTTATTTTTTTCGTTTTCCATAATTGTGTTGTGCAGCTTATATTTACAGTCCATACTTGTAAACAACACTGCCACTTCCTCAAGGATTCATGTCATGACAACAGTGCCGTGCACAGAACTTTTTTCCGGAAAAGCAATCAAAAGGTCAAGATTAACAATAAAAAAAATATGAAAAAATTTAAACACAACTTTGAATAAAAAAAGTTTGTATGAGAATGTTCACTCAGGGTAGACGGTACCTATCTTGACCTTCTGATTGCTGTTCCGGAAAAAAGTTCTGTTCATGCCACTGCATGACAATGTGGGTACATATTTTATATTATATAATCAAAGCAATTTTTCGTCATAAACATCACACAAATCATCACACGTCACAGAAATCAGAATGGGCATGGCCGATTTGTAAGTCATTAATAAGACCATAATAGTAACTAGTCAGCCAGTAGGCTCTAGTGATTGCCAAATCCTAAAACGTAGGAGATTTTACCAGTCAAATTATTGATAACAATTAATTTACAACAGACTTCCCGCATGATTGTGCATCCTGCCACTTTACTGGTTAAGGAAGGCCCCGGCAAGTTTTAAATAGTCTCAAACTATTGGCCAGTAACAAAGTATGAAGATGCAGACAGACAATAATGGCTTGCATAGGTCAAACACCAACCTCCTTTCCTTTCAATGAGTTTGACGCAGATATCCTCAGTTTCATGGCAAGGGTTTCCAAGGTACCCCACACCTCTCCAGTTGAAAGGCTCAGAGCAGCCTGGGGTTGCTGCTGTGCACTGGTAACACCATATAGCCAAACCTGAAACGTCAAAGTGTTTGGTAAGTCCTAAAAAGTTTGTTTTTGCCTATTTGAAGACGGAATGAAAACTAGAAAAAAAGAAAAAACTAAACAATGTTTTATAGGTTATGTAAGTTACTTTTAAAAGCAGAAGTAAATGTTAACTTAAGTTGGAGGTAATCTGATGATGCTAGACTACTTGTATGTATACGATATGAACAAATTCAGTAAACATTTAGCAAACAATTATATCTGCCACACCCTCCCTGTGGCTAATCCGATATGATAGTGCATGTTATGGGCTATTGTAACTTAGTGAAGGGAAACTTACTTCTAGGGATTGATAAAAATAGAATACTAAGCACAATATGAATCCTCATTATTATTGTTTCGCTTAAAAATCAAAATATAACTGACTCTGACTGTATAAAAATTTAAAATACCAACACAACAACCGAATCAAACGGCGACACAACTTGCTTGACAGACAGTTGACACAAGCAACTGTCAGTCAGGTCCGTTTAATGCACGTCCACATAATGTACGTCTAGTAATGCACGGCCTGTTATTCAAGTACATGGATTCCAGTGGCGTACGTTATTGGCTGTACAGTACCGGCTGTGTTTTACGCCTCGTACGAACGTAGAAAGAGTAGAACTTAGAGCGGGGTTTCTTAAACTGGGGTACGCGAACCCCCAAGGGTTCACAAGTTGATCGTAGGGAGTTCGTGACAAGATTTACGATATGGCGGCTGACTGGCTAGCTCGCGCGGGCAACACGAAGATTGAGCAAAATTGATCTGAAAATCTACTCAATTTGCGACAAGAAACAAGCCCACCTGTCACATTAATTAATTTAAAACATTTCTTTATTACTGTATTATCTTTTATATTTAAATAAAAATCCTTCTGTGACAAGTTTGTTTTAAAGGAGTTTGCAGTCGACTGGAACATTTTATAGGGGTACGCGGGGCTATGAGTTTGAGAAACTCCGACTTAGAGCAAGTCACACTCGCACATACAAATATAAAATGTAACCACCATATGCAGTGATCGTGGGAGAGAGTGAGATGGACTATCAAAATAGTAACCTCTTTGGTTTGTCTACAACCGCACCCGAGAGACGTGTCGTTATATGAGTTTCAAATAACAAAACGAAAGCGCTTAGCGGCAATGAACAACGTCATCAAAACTGTATATTTTTAAGAGGCTATGTGAATTTTATTTTTGTCACTGTCACTCCAAGCGAAAAATCGCGCAGTGCGAGAGGGGCGGATTCAGGGCAAAAGGGAAAGAAGTTGGTTTTATATTTTTAATAAAAAAAATTAAATAGCTAGCAAAATTTCAAATATCAAATCTCTAGATATTGTTAAAACTAGAGATGAAACGGATAGTGATTTGGCCGGATACCGGATACCGGATATCCGGCGAGGCACTAGGCCGGATAGCCGGATATCCGGCGGCCGGATATCCGGCTCAAGATATGCGTTTCGCACTTATTGAGCAAGTCTTAATATTACGCACCACGGTGCGTGCGGGTGCAAGTGGGCGAGATTATTCGTGCATTTTTTAAATGAAGATCATTTCTAAATTATCATTTCTAAATGATCGTATCATAATCATACAAATGCTGGTTTGCAAACGCGAAACTATTTCCGATCCTAACGAAATTTGTAAATATGTATCTTTTGTCTCCTTGGAGTGGTGTATACTGTATATAAATGGACAGGTATCTTTAAACAAAACCGCGTAATATACTGTTCATACTGAACAAATTTTCCAAAGTAACATATTGAAAAAACAAAATTGAACCTGCCCGCCCAGTGCCCTTTGAAGTAGGTTTTCATAAGTATTTTTTTCATTTCCACAAGTATGTTTCTTTGGAAAAGTTGTTTAGTATGATTTCAGTATGACCATGTGTTTTTATTAAAAGATACATATTGAGTTACATTCGGTATATTGTGAGAGCAAAAGAAGCTGGTGTAATGTATAAGGAAAAGCATAAACATTTAATCCCAACAATTGATGTAAAGCTTGTCTTTATCTACCATAGCTCAATTCTTATTCACTTTATGTATTAGAATTTAGATTATTCAATCATTGATACAACTATTTTGTGATTTAAACGACTTTTTGTATGTTGAGTTAAGTATCCGGTATCCGGCCGGATACTGACTACTATCCGGCCGGATACCGGATAACAAAAATATGGCCGGATAGGCCGGATACCGGATAGTAACCGGATATCCGTTTCATCTCTAGTTAAAACACACCTAATAAAATATGTTTGAGTTCTGTATATGGTTCCTATTCGTCAAACGAGGAGAAAAGGTGTGTTTGAAGACCTCATTTCAACAATTATTTCTATCGAGGAAAATGTATCCAAACATGTTTTCCAATTTCAAAACCCTAGATTATAGAGTCAAAATGCATATACCACAAATTTATTAAAATTTTCCGTGTATTTCATGAGAAACACAGAAAAGAAACACCCGTATTTTTTCGCATATCGCCTTAACGATCTATTTTACAAACGAACAGGTTTTTGAGCCGTTTAGCGAAACATAGCTTGACTAAACTAATGTAACCATATATTTTTGAACTAATAATTTGTTACTTAGTCGGTTAGTTCGGGTAGGTAGTCAGTTCTTAGTTTATTTGCGTACAATTTTTAATTCTAGTTCTCAAAACACACAAATAAACAATAAAAAAATACAAGACGAATTTTGCAATCTGATTCTTAAATTACCGATTGAAGGCCACGCACATCCATAGTAAAAACAGAATAGTGTAAGTGAAACTGAAAAGAGTTTATTCGCCACAAAACATATAAAAAAAAGACACAGTACAACACAATATAAAATGGCAAAAAGGAGCAAATTGTAGGATATCTTTAAAGAAATGTACAACAGCGCTGCTAATATGTGTGCGGACCTGGTGCTTGCCATTACCATAGTAATTTGAGTTGACGCCATAATGCTCAATGTTATTTTCAGTTTTCGACCCATACAAATCCGTAAAGTAGAATGGGCACGCAACCGAAAATCAGGTTTTCCCATCGATAAAGTTGTGTTAAAGCGTTAAAGCTAATAAAAAAACCGGCCAAGTGCGAGTCAGACTCGCGTACCTAGGGTAAATTTAATTTTGTAATTCTTTTTTCGTGAATTTCTCAACCACTTTATTTTTCCTGTAATCTTTACGTAAACACATATTACCATGATTTTTTTCATATTTTTTGGTCCACCAGTTTTGGAGATAAGGGGGTTTTTTAAAGATTTCTCGAAACCAGTGCCAGTAAGTATAGTAAAAGTATGTATTTTTAAAATTAGCTTTTTAATACCTACAATTTGATATCCATATTGTATTTTTATAAAATATATTTTTTATTTATTTTGCTTCTTTTTTATATTTCGCATTATTGCTGAATTTTTTTTAACCGCTATAATTTTGCTGTAATTGGCTAGTTATTAACTATAATTGACATTTTTTTCATATTTTTCGGTTTACCAGTTTCGGAGATAAGGGGGGGGACATACATATTTTTGGGGTTTTTTAAAGATTTCTCGAAACCAGTGTCAGTAAATATAATAAAAGTATATATTTTTACAATTAGCTTTTTAATACCTACAATTTGATACCCATATTGTGTTTTCATATAATATTTCTTCATTTATTTTACTTCTTTTTTTATATTTCTCATTAGTGCTGATTTTTTTTTTATCGCTATAGTTTTCCTGTAATTGGCCAGTTATGATCTATAATTGAATTTTTTTTTTTCATTTTTTTCTGTCTACCAGTTTCGGAGATAAGGAGGGGAACATACATATTTTTGGGGTTTTTTAAAGATTTCTCGAAACCAGTGTCAGTAAATATATTAAAAATATATATTTTTAGAATCAACTTTTTAATACCTACAATTTGATACCCATTTTGTATTTTTAGGCAAATATTTTTTATTTTTCTCACTTTTGTTTTGGAAATATTTTGAACAATTTCAAATTTTTCATATATTTTTCACACTTTCATATCTGGGCAAACTAATCCTATTTTTGTGTCAAATTTCATAAAGTTATGAGGCTGTGACATACGGACCGACGGACAGCGGTGTCTCACCATAAAGGTTCCTTTTACCTTTTTGGTACTACAGAACCCTAACAAGCATTAAAGAAACAAGAAGAATGCTTGATGAAAACTTGACAAAGCAAGCGCTGTTATGCGATGCCGCGTGGTAATAACAAAATGGTGGCCGCAATGTATTCGACCGTACGCAAAAAGCAAGTGCATAGCATAGGCGAGTGCAAATTAAAACGGTTATTAAAATAACATCATCATAAAGTTCAGTAGGATGAAAAAAGAGATTTCTTTCATTCGACATTCAGTGACGTCATCATCACACATTTCAATGCCAAAAAATATATTTCTTGAACGCATCTTTAAGTGTGACAAGGATTCGACCATTCAACTTAATATTAATACGTCACTTCCTGTAAATACTTAAAATCGGTTTAAAAACACGAAAATATATTGAAATTATATACCTAAATTGATCTATTTACTCCAAAATGCAGACAAAAATTGCAGGTAGTTAAAACCGTGCTCGTCGTTTTCGAGGATATCGCAATCTAAGAAGGCTTTAATTTTTGTTTACGTGCTGTCAAACAAAATTTTCTTCATTGAAAAATGGTCCTTAAGTCCCTGAGTTAAGTCCCCATAACACTTTGGAACTAAAATAAAAAGGTGCTTCCATACAAACTAAAATAACAGACTTGGCTTTACATAAGATCTCACAACTTTTTACGGTGGAAGGATTGCGTCGCGAGACTTGACATTTTTGTACATTTTATGTTTTTGATGGGATTAGAAGCGTTCAGAATTTACTTTATTATAGCCGGAAAACAATGCACGCTGATATGAGCGTTATTTCAATGTAGTTTTCGTCGATATTCGTATCGACACAAATCGAGCTGCTGATTTGGTGACTATTGTGACGCACAATTTTGTTTAGGTTTAGAGCATGTCTATATAGCCAGAGTAAGTATTTGTAAAATTTCGGTTCAGAAGAATACAGCAGATACATGATCATATTTTCCACCTCAACGTGGGCCATCCTGCTCAGCTGCGATAAATATGCTGTAGGTGTTTGTTACGTCCTGATGGCTTTGATCTTATGGAACTTTGCACACATCTTTATATATTATTATGTTTCTCTTCCCCCTCTACAACGCACCAAACCCATGTTTCAAAAGAGGTGCAAGATGGCGAATATTAGAAAAGCGCCGAATTTGTGAAATAGTTTCAGGTACAAACTGTTTTCCATGAAACGTTAACTGATTATTTATAGAAAAGTGTATGTAATTATGTACCATCGAAGAAATTGCTGCAGACCCACTTTTCGCTCTTATCACCATTGCAATACGGGCGAAAAGTGGGTCTGTGGATTTTTCCTCGATAGTGCCTATAAACTTTGTCTTCTTTACATGAACGACGTCTGTATTTCACGATATACTGACAGCTACTATGTATGATGGTGTTTCATGAAATTTTGTGATGGTGTTTCATAAAATTTTGCTTTTTGGGCTGTATAGAGACGTAGTTAGATGTCGCTAGATAATACATGATAATACTTATGAAAAAAAAGATGGGGAAAATAAGCTGTTGACTTCACATACAGTTTTCACCTTATGTATAAATCTTGAAAAAAATCCAGGCGTAAAGGGGCCTCTTAAGTGCCGTTTAGCAGCTGGATTGTGAAAAACCCACTTTTTTCTAATTACCTAATCGAAATTAAAAATTTGCTCAATAAGTTGCCATCGCAAAGTTTCCTTTGGTTTCTGTAAATTGGAATTTTAAAGTTTTAAATTTTCATATAAAATGTATAATAAAATTGGGAATAAAAAGAAATCACAAGAAGCTAAGTCGGGGCTGTAAGCTGGGTGAGTCAGGGTTTCAATACCAGATTCTCGAATATTCGCCTTTGTTCTGAGAGAAGTCACAGTATATGAATACTATGGAGAAGTGTATTGAAGACGCGTTGTCGTGGTGCAGCATCATTCCCCGGAGCCCGGTCTTTGGTCGTCTCATGCGACTGTTGTGTTCAATTCAAATTTGAATTTGAATTTTGAATTCTTCATTAACTAACCTACAATTCTTCAGCATTCTCTACAATTTGAGGCTAGTTTTGCCACTTTTAAATTCGTTAAACTATCTAAAAATAGTTGCCCAAGAAAGAGCAGATTCCCCTGCTAAAGTTGATTTCAAACATTCAAAGCTTAGAAATACAGATAAACCACATTCAAAGACTTAATAAATCATAGCACGCAAAGCTCCCTCGTAGCTCGTAGCAGACGAAAAAGCTACCGCGAAATGCTTTTTTTTTGCAGTTTTGCTTTTTCAGTTGCAGTAAACTTCCTTTTACGTCCGATTTTCAAATACATTTAAATATATAACTTACACAGGTGCGTTTCATTTTTAAATTTCGAGCTTGTCAAGACTTACACAGGCTGCTTGGAAATTCGACCTATTCCTTGAAAGGAGTTATACTAGAGATAATTTCCAACAAATTGAGCCCTATAAACTAGGGATCGAAAATGAATTTCAAACTTTTAGACTGGTAACAAAAAACAAATAATTTAAAAATAACTACTCCTCTCTCGGCACTTATTTGTTATTTTTCTGATTAATGATAAATGAGTGACCATCTATAAAAAAATACATGCCCTGAATCCCCATAATCGCAGACATAAAAGGTCTTAAGTGGAAAGATGAACCGATAAACTGTCTTAACTGCCGATAAACTGTCTTAACAATTTGGCGGAAAATTATTGTTTTGTTTATATTTCTTATGAATAATAAAGTTAAAAAAAAAATGAAATGAGAAGACCTTCTTTACTCTGTAATTTTCGCAATACTGATGTGTTTTACTCATCGAAATAATAAGTATTTCCATGGTTTTACTTGAAAATATTTAATCATTTTCGACCCCTAGTTGACAGGCATTATTTGTTGGAATTGATCTCTATATTGATACTCCTTTCAAGGAATAGGAATGACCCATGTACGTAAAAATGCACGTTCACGTAGTGACCTACGTATGTCACTATGTCGCATTAGAACTAGCAAATTGTAATAACTTGTTAGCATAAATTGAGTATATATTGAGTGCTTTTCTCAAAGACAGCGAGAAAAATTTACAGAAATCTTCGCCATGACTGAGATTTGTAACTCTTGCTCACCCAACTATGGCCTATTTCACCGTGGCGGCCCCTGCTGGCGGACGCTGACCGGGTCATGTCGCCTGATACCATCGCTCGCGTGCCGGTGGTGGCGCGGGGAGCGGCGGGCGTCGCGCTGCCCGCCGCCGCGCCGCCGCCTACTGCAATACATTGTACAACTGCCTTACTCCCTCATGAAACCTCAAACAAATTATCTTACTTTAGCTGGCATATGCCCACCAAACCTAATATTTAACTCTTGTGCACCCTGTTTTCACCGACGATTTCTACGGCCCAACAACTTGGGGGTGAGCCTTGTCGCTGTATGTCAGGCACCTCACAGTGTTTTCCTTCACATTTCAGCAAGTGCAGGTGTTAATTTGGTCTAGCTTTATCTTTGCATGTTATTAATACCCAAAAATACGTCAATTACGTCACTGGCTCCCTGACTGACTCATGATCATCAAAACCTCTACGGTACGTCCTAAATTCCTAGAAAGCTAAAATTTGGTATGCAGGCGTTAACGCAAATCAAAGAAAAAAAAATCTGCAACTTTCACCCTCATGCCCCCAAAAAGGGGGATGCATAAAATTTCCTTACAAAAGTAAATTACTTCCTTGTAAAATATGTTGCCAAGACCCATAAGCTAATAACGGTTTCACTGTTGAAAAGTTATCATTATCAGATCTCATGTAGAGCCAAGCCCCTAACTCTATAAGGCCTAACCCTACAAGCTCTAACGCTACAAACCCTACATCTTGTTCAAAAAGTATGAATTAGACGTTTTATGGAACTATGGAACAGTGGCTTTATTTCTTAACGTAAGCAGTGGCGTAGCTTTCAGAGAGCTAGGCGGTGCAGTGCAGTGCCCCGGGGCCCCAAGCTCTGTGGCTCTGTGGGCCCCTCGGGCTCCTGAGCAACGTTCGAAGGAGTTATTTAAATATCCTAATTGAATAAATAATTTTACTTTTCACTTATTTTAATTTCTTTTTACTTCGTCATTGTATTATTTTTTATGAAATATTATCTACTGCGTTACACATATACTTAGTAACTAGCTTTGCTTTGTTATGCCTTGCAGTCGGCGTTTAAGAACTGATGATGAAGTAGCTTTGCCCTTTAAATTATTTATATATTTTTTGAAAAAACTTAACCGGTTTAGATAGGGACCCATTTCATTTTTGCACCAGGGCCCATAGCTACGTAGATACGCCACTGACCGTAAGTCCATGGAAGTCTCTGCGCGAAGGCCGCGATACTACCAAGCCATACTTAATGACCAAGATGTAGGGTTTGCAGAGTTAGGGGCTTGGCTCTACAAGAGATCTGATATATTTTCAACAGTGAAAGCGTTATGATATGAGTCTTGGCAACCTGCTTTACATGAAATGTTTTGTTTGGTTTATTTATTACACATTAAAAGAAGGTATGTGAGAAAATGTGTACATTTCTTTAAGAAAACTTTGATAATAAAAAAAAAAAAGTTTGGAAATAATGTATTTGTTTTGTCTTTCATTACTAAACGTAAGTAAACTTTGGTAGAAATCCCCATATTCACACACGCTGGAGAGGCGGGTTGGTGAGCGCGATACAGAAACCCTCGCACCAGTGATGCCGCTTCCTGTCACCAGTCTCTTTTATGTAGGGGCCGATATACCGCCATCGATCGGTCCCAGGTATGTTGAGCCACCAGGTTGTCTTGTTGAGAGCTGTCATCTTACTCCCCATCGATTAAATTCGGGAGGGGGGTCGGGGGGTGCGAGTAAGATGGTGGTACCTCCACAGTCGAGCCAAGCATTAGCTCTACCACCTGCAGTACCTACCATAGTTTAATTAAGTATAATAAACATAGTTTAATAAACATTTATTTATTAGCCATATTGTGTCACAGTATGTACTGCTTTACCTTTAGCCGTTTCCATAGACAAGTTGTTCGTGACCGTTTCCCTAGCCCTTTGGCTAGCTTTTGGGCAGCTAACTAAACGTTGATACAACGAGCAGCCTAGCCGGCTGCCGTAATTTACTTAAGGCTCCAGTCCCCTAAAAATCAGTATTCTTGCAGAATTATCAGAAAAGAAAGATTTTATTTTAGTTAGTAAGAAAGCAATAAATAAAATACATTTTACGTTAATTTATAGTGTGGAATTTGAAGATTTCAAAACTTATTTTTTCATTTACTTTAATGCTACTTTTAATAGGTTTTTTAGGCTTTAAACATACCTTTATTTATGTTCTACGCGTTGAGAGTCTCATTCATGCACACGTCACGTAAAAATTATGACAAAAAAATGAAATTTATTCAGGTAACATTTATTCCCATATCTTCAACAATAATCTTACCTGGTTACTTTTTTGGATAATACTTTAGTTTTCTTATTTCGAGTGCTTTAAGTAGTTGTGATTTTATGAATTCAACCACTGATAAATTTTTTTTTTTTCTACTAGAAAACTATCGTTTAGCGTAGTCAAATTTAAAACACGTAGAATAGAACTATTAATAAGTGAAATAACAAAAAACGGTATTTAAAAAAATATTTTAAGAACATTTATCAAATCGAAACTTATCGAGAGTTTAAAACATAAAATGCGTCGATATTTCCCTCAGTTTCGCTGGGACATCGCAGCGTTCAGACGTGTGTTGTGTAGCTCGACGTCATTTTACCTCCCGCTCGCACGGTTGCTCCCTTTCCCTCGCGTAGATTCTTATGGAGAGGCGAACTGTATCATTAAAGTTGCTCTACTTGAATATTGCACTTATCATTTAATAAGTAAACAACTATGGATAAAATATTTTAAGAAATCTCTGTTTCGATAAAATAAAGTCTAATCTACGTCCGTCCGTAGTTCACAGCATCATAACTTTAGCACCGTAAAGATAAAGACATGAAATTTGGCACAAAAATAGCATTAATTTGCCTACATATTACATTGTAAAAAAATATGAAAAATTTGAAATTGTTTAAAATATTTTCAAAACAAAAGTGAGAAAAATAAAAAATATCCTAAAAATACAATATGGGTATCAAACTGTAGACCCTAAAAAGGTGATTGTAAAAATATATACTTTTACTATATTTACTGGCACTGGTTTTGTGAAATCTTTAAAAAAACTAAAATAATGTGATGACCAATAACCGGGAAAACTATAGTGATTTAAAAATATAAAAAAAGTAAAAAAAATAAAAAATAAATTTATAAAATACAATATGGGTATCACATTGTACTTCATTGTAGGTATTAAAAAGCTTATTGTAATATTATATAGTTTGGCTATATTTAATTGCATCTATTTCGAGAAATCCTTGAAAATCTATAAAAAAATGTATGTACCCCCTCTTATCTCCAAAACTGGTGGACCGAAAAATATGAAAAAAATCATGGTAATATGCGTTTACGTAAGAATTACAGAAAAAATAAAGCGGTTGAGAAATTCACCAAAAAAAATGATAAAACTAAATTTATCATCCATAATACGGAACCCTAGGTTCTGACTAGAGTCTGACTCGCAATGAGGATAAGTCACATAACGGGAGAATCCAATTTTGACTATTACATTGCATGTGTTATGATTTTCTGAGTACACTACTTTTTGATTTTTTGAAATCCGTCCATAAATGGCAAAGTTATTTAATATTTTATCGGGCTTGATTTTAAAACGCGCGCCTCCCGCCCGTGGATACCGATGTCGTCATCACACACAGACCCCGCGCGATCGCAGTCGTCCAGTACGCACATTCGTGATTAGTAGCGAACACTCGGTTTTTTTTCGAGTTTTATGCATTATCGGTTTATTGTTTCGGTGTTCTGTAATAATGAGCAACAAATTGGAAGATGGATTCGAAAAAGGACAGTCAGATAATCTACCTAAAGTGGATTCTTTCATGGTTTTTGAATACTTAAACAATCATGTGAAGTATACCAGCGCTGAAATCCGAGGTTGGAAGCTTCAACGGTAAGTACCTACCAAATTTAATGTGTTAGTTAGTAAGTTTAGGCCTAGGTACTTTTTCCCATGGCTGTTGCGGTAGGTAATGTGAAAATAATAAAATAACCTGGGTAAAAAGGTACATGGACAGCATAACACACTCCATCATAAAAACGTTAGTCAAGTCAAGTACCTACATTATTTCTTCCTACGGAGTTCGAGTTGATGTTTTTGTAAGCAGGCAACTGCAGGCATGATTCATTGCGATTTAGTAAGTGCCGGTTTCAAGTTCACCTAAACATTATAGACCGGGAGCGCGCCGTAGATTAACTAACATTAGCGGATACCTACCATGTTTTTTGTTTCGATGCACTTAAATGGTGCAACCGCATCAGGTAATGTGATGTAGGTATTTAATGCTGTATGATTATTACAGGTCTGTACGAGAGTCATATGGCGACGATGCCGTAGGGTATGTCCAAGTCCAAAGAAATGGAAATGTGTGCACAGTAAAGGCAAGAATAACACCGGAGCATAAAGTAAAAACTAAAGGTTATAGCTGCACTCTCAAATGTGAAGAAAATGATAAAACTATTATTGATGTTACTTGTCATGATTGTGCTGCACAAAAAGGAGGTTGCAAACATAGTGTAGCATTTCTTATGTGGATACACAGACGCAGTGAAGAGCCTTCTCCAACTGAAAAAAAATGTTATTGGGCCAAACCAAAACTGGCCACAGTGGGCACAACCTTGAAATTTATAAAAGCCAAAGATATCGGTTCCAGCGCTGGAGATATTGACGATAACGCTAATGTAAGAAGTGAACAATTTTTTAACAAACTGGTGCACAATATACAGTTAAATTCTATTAGGATTCAGTTAACAAGTTACGTTACACAGAATGAACTTACGAAATTATCATTGCATAACTTGATAAATGATTATAAAAAAGAAGGTAACGACACGAACAGTGCACAAGGCTTCATCGATTATTGTACAACAAAACAAACACCAGAAAAGTGTTCAAAAATAGAACAAGAAACTCTATCTCAAGCTCAGTCTCCTTTATGGCATGAGATGCGATATTGCAGAATAACCGCGTCAAAAATACACGACGCCGCCCATTGCAAAACCCCTGATGGTTCATTAGTTGAGCAAATATTCGGTGCAACCATACCAGAAACTCCTGCAATGCGAAGAGGCAAAGTACTGGAACCTGATGTTAGGGCAAAAGTAGCAAAATTGAGAAAATTTGTAATCGAAAATGGTGGGCTGTTTTTGAAAAGTGATTGGCCTATTTTAGGTGCATCTCCTGATGGCTTAACACAAGAATATGTCATAGAAATAAAATGTCCCATGACCACACAAGGCAAAGAAAGCTTTATTAAAAATAATCGTCTCACAAACAAATCAAAAGGTCAAATCCAGCTTCAAATGTTTTTTTGCAACAAAACTAAAGGGCTTTTTTGTGTTGCTGATAAGAATTTTGAAGCTAACAAAGAAGTAGAAATCTTTGAAGAAGATTTTGATGAAATTTACTGCAAAGATCTTTTGGAAAAGTCAACAAGTTTTTGGAAACACTCAGTCTTTCCTAAATTGGTCAAAACTTAGGTTAAGGTATAAAAATAAACAGATGGCTTAAGATATAAATATTGTTTTATTTTAAACTTGGTTTCTAAATAAGCATTCTTGAAGATTAACTACTCCACAAGCAGATGTCACAACATAGTCTAATATTCTAACATAATCAATGTCAACACATGCATGAGGTGCAATCATTTCAAACTCCCTTAAACGCCCTATACTTCTCTCGACGTGTACTCGAAGGGCCGCTATTCTTTTAGTTTCTAAAACTTCTTCTTTACTTAGTTTTGATCCCGAATCAACGCTAGGAGGCCTTAAAAGTTTGCAACCTTGACGTTCAAGTAAATGAGCTATATTCTTAAATCCCCTATCAGCCATCACTACGTCACCGGGGGATAACATCTGAAGAAAACCGCAGTCTTCAAAGATAAGGGCGTCCGATGTCCTTCCTCCATAACCTTCGGATATGAAGTTTATAAGTCCATTAGGTGTTATCGATATTAGATATTTTATAGTATTCGCATTTTTATATTGTGACCACGTCAGCGCCTGATGTACTGCTGAGCTAGGTTTCTCGATTTGAATTTCTAAACAATCTATGATGCTGACGACTGTTGAATAACGCCTCCTAAAAGGTATCGGAAGATTTGAGCGAATATCGTCGCGAGGAGGAATAAAAATCAGTTTCTCCATGCATTGAGCAACCTTAGGTATTGTTTCTTTGAAATGTCTGGCGACTGTAGATTCCGAAACTCCAAATTGAACAGCAAGCACGGAATTCGGTTCACGCCATCTCAGTTTTTTCAAGCTCAATAATACATCCATCAGAGGTCTCTCAGTAGATTCACTCAAATATTCTAAACAGAAATACACTTGCGATGGTAATCCGAGAAAAAGCTTAGGTTCTCTAGATATAGACATTAAAGTTCCTTTTTGCATGTGTTCCTTAAATAACTCAGTATCTACTTGTCGTTTCATTTCACAGGCGTCAGTATTTACACTGAATCCACTTAGGCTCGCAGAAACTGATGAGGTATTAGAGTAAGATGTGAAGCTATCATGCATTGGTACAACAGTAATGAGTACTTTTGCTTGATAAAGGATCTCTCTTCATAACACTACACCACTTTTTTCTAGCTTTTTTGTCTGTTGGAACATGAAAAAATAGTTTGTCGGGCGTACTACTACTTGTACTCTTGCACTTTGGCACGACACAATATTTGTAAGACATTTTTAAGGATATTGATACACAACAATAAATCTATAACAAAGCGACCGTGACAAGCACAGCTCAAGAACTGCGCGGGAAACAGAGTACACCTACAGAACTGAAGAGCGCGTGCGGGGTCGCGCCCCGGGTATGTGTGGGATGACGTCACGCGCTCGCGGCTGGTACTGGCGGGCGTTATTTGAACTGCTACAGTAAAATTGCTGTACTTTCGACATTTCTTGTCCGATTTGGATATTTTTTTCACCATAAGTCATGTTTTTTTTACTGTCATCGATCTACATACTTAACAAAAATCGTGACTCTTCCTCATTGGCCGGTTTTTTTTTCAAGATGTTTGCGGTAAGCCGTTTTTTTGGGCGGTTTTAATTTAGTTTTCGGAGTTTTTATTACTACCCTTAATTTTTACCATAAGTATCCGGTTATCCGGGTAATACATTATCCGTTATCCGGATAGTAAAAATCTGCAAATAATTGCATGCCGAAGCATGCAACTAAAGCCGAAGCTACATCCTTTTTATTACTTTACTTACTTTTATTTAAAATATCTTAAAAAGCTATCGAAGTCACTAAAACCGACAGTCGAGATAACAACGTGCTAGACAATAATGCATCAAAACAAAAGAACGTACGCAGCTGCGGTTCTTATCATTAAAACATCACATTTCTAAAACAAAATTTTTTACCTTTTTTATTGCACCTTAGTCATAATCATGGACACACAAACTGACAGACACTTAATTACCGTAAGAGTTTCTATTTTTGATATTACGATATTTACTCGTATATTACTTAAAGAACTGATTGTAATATGTATACTCACAAGTATTAGGAATACATAATTTTAAATGATTTCATTGTTACGATTTGATTATTAATTTTCTACATTTCCAAATTTTATAAAGGTATTTTTTATGTCAGGCATTAGTTAAATGAAAATCTTGATGAATAAAGAAATTTTCGGGCACAACTTCACGCTATTTAGGGCATGCAGGTTTCCTTAGAGCGATAGGGCTCATCACGTTGAGACGTAATAATCGTCAGAGAAACGCGGGTGTACTTATAGGTACACGTATGGGTGGACTTATGACTTGCATCTCACAGTTCACTCTCGGAACACCTCTTGACACCCCTTCGGTAAAAATCTGTAAATAATTGCATGACCTATAAAATGTATTGTGTCTAACTAAATACTTATCACTCTTACTGCTACCAATAAGCCATCTATTCCAGGTAGATTTACTTTTGTTTATTTTGCTTTTGCAAATTCATTTTGTTTGTTCCGATAAACAAACCAAACTTTGTAAATTACCGTTACTGGAATAATTAAAAATCTTCACATGTCAAAATTTAAGTAATCGTACTCATTTAACGAAGTAGAGCAACATTCAGGTGCGGTCTCTAACATCTTAATGCAGCGGGGGGAGCGCCACTTCTAAAGCCTCAGGTAAGATGAAAGCGAAATGTTGCAAAGAGAGTCTGGGGCCTTAAGGCGCTTAATATCGCCAAATGGGTACTTTCTACAGCCTACTCCTCATTTATGGCCAAACCAAAAATATTGAAAAAATGTATTGTGAATTAACAATTCTTAGACAACATATGCAACAGTTTTCTTTTTCACATCACCAAAACTTCCATATGAAAAAAAATTCAACCGAATGTTGTTTTTTGGCTTGAATTCCCTACTGCTCCTTAGCGCCTGAATCGATTTAATTAATTTATGCTTTGATACATAGATAAACTTAATAGCTATAAACATAACATGAGATTATTCAATCGAACAATCACGTCCATGTGAAAAGTATTATTTTCTCCTTTTTCGCCCTATCATGGACGCAGCGAGCGTCGTAACTGCCACAATGCATTGCGCGCTGATATAAACGTTATTTCAATATAATTTCCGTCGATATTCATACCGACAAACATCGAGCTGCTAATTTGGTGAAGGTAATCGCCTTAATAACCTATAAATCCAATTATGAGGCTGATTTAATGCATTTTATAAATACCACACTCGTAAACACCTGACATCCCCTCGGGGATTCATGTCATGAGGACCTTGTTAAAAAATCCCCGACAGTGTATTGATTGATGGAAGTTTGAATGAATGCTGTGTGCCATGTGCGGTACGGTGGAGGTGAGGCCGCGACCCATCGTCTTCATTATCATAATTTGACGTGCAGAACGAGGGCATCGCTCGCATCAAATTGATTTTCAGTGTGCTGGGCGGGCGGCGAGCGGAGGGCGGGCGGGCGGTAGGCGGCAGTGCGCGATCCGCGTGACTCGAGGCGGCCGTGCGGCAGGTGATCGTGCGCGAGTGAAGGTGCAGTCGCAGACAGTACGCCCAGCATCAGCTGTTTAGTTGTCAACGAACACAGGTGTTACCACTCCGTGGTTGCATTGGGGCGGGCTCCGATGTGTGAAGGGGTGCATGTCGCTCAGCAGCTGGTACCGCCTTCCGCCCTGTGACGTTTACCGAGTGCATATTGTTCAAGTCATAAACGATACGAACATTCTACTTACCATCGTATATTTAGCGGAGCATCGGCAACAAAGTGTAACTATGTACATAATACTTACCAGTTTTATGTTAAAAGGTCAAGTGCGTGTCGAATACACGAGCGCTGAAGATTCCCTACGAGATTAAAATTATGTAAAGTAATACTGGCGATTACGGTGAAACAGCATCATAGATGAATAAAACACTTTTACTGTTTCACAAATTACTCTATTACCCGTAATAATGTAATAAAACACTTGTACTGTTTCAAAAATTACACTATTACCCGTAATAATGTAATAAAACACTTTTACTGTTTCACAAATTACACTATATTACCCGTAATATTGTAATAAAACACTTGTACTGTTTCACAAATTACACTATCACCCGTAATAATGTAATAAAACACTTGTACTGTTTCACAAATTACACTATCACCCGTAATAATGTAATAAAACACTTGTACTGTTTCACAAATTACACTATTACCCGTAATAATGTAATAAAACACTTTTACTGTTTCACAAATTGCACTATATTACCCGTAATAATGTAATAAAACACTTGTACTGTTTCACAAATTACACTATCACCCGTAATAATGTAATAAAACACTTGTACTATTTCACAAATTACACTATTACCCGTAATAATGTAATAAAACACTTTTACTGTTTCACAAATTACACTATTACCCGTAATAATGTAATAAAACTCTTGTACTGTTCCACAAATTACACTATTACCCGCAATAATGTAATAAAACACTTGTACTGTTTCACAAATTACACTATTACCCGTAATAAAACACTTGTACTGTTTCATAAATTACACTATTACCCGTAATAATATAATAAAACACTTGTACTGTTTCACAAATTACACTATTACCCGTAATAATATAATAAAACACTTGATCTGTTTCACAAATTACACTATTACCCGTAATAATATAATAAAACACTTGTACTGTTTCACAAATTACACTATTACCCGTAATAATATAATAAAACACTTGATCTGTTTCACAAATTACACTATTACCCGTAATAATATAATAAAACACTTGATCTGTTTCACAAATTACACTATTACCCGTAATAATATAATAAAACACTTGTACTGTTTCACAAATTACACTATTACCCGTAATAATATAATAAAACACTTGATCTGTTTCACAAATTACACTATTACCCGTAATAATATAATAAAACACTTGTACTGTTTCACAAATTACACTATTACCCGTAATAATATAATAAAACACTTGTACTGTTTCACAAATTACACTATCACCCGTCGTAATAATGTAATAAAACACTTGTACTGTTTCAAAAATTACTCTAGATATTACCCGTAATTTGTAATTTGTGAAACAGTAAAATTGTTTCATTCATCCATAAATGTGTGTATTTAAAACTGTTGAATTTTGGAAATTTATCATAGCTACCCTTTCGTCTTCGGCTCCACCTGTGCTAGACTCAGCTTCCTTTTGAATCAGGTCATTTATATCCCTTGGTTACTTACTCATAAAACTCTAGCGAACAGCTTCTTGAGTTTGAATAATTCCGTTTCGTCACATAGTATCCTGTAACAACCTGTGTAGGGTAAATTTTTCGGTATGATTTTGCATTGAATATTTTGTGAAAAGAAAGAAGCATATGATCATATCACAATTGAAGCAAATAAAATGTGCTTTGGTTACCTAATACAGCCAAACTCATTTTGGAGAACCGGTAAGTGATTCTACCGAGAATTCGCAAAGGCATCAATACTTGTGTCAATAGACCTTGGGATTAAACTCAGAACAGACAAGGTTTTGTTTGTTTGTGTGATCTGACGGATTAAACTTGTCAGCTGTTCGACCTCTCACTTGCACACGTAATCTCTCACAATACGTAGGTACAGTGGAGACCACATCAAGCTATACACTTGCAGTACGACATTAGCCCCTACAGAGAAGAATATAAGATAGGTACAAAGTCCAATGTGTCTTACTCTATGCGCTCTCCACTGTACCATCACGGCAAAAAAACACGTTCCGGGCAACGAACTAAATTTTAGTTCGTTGGTTCCGGGACACACAGTCCAGTCATGAGTTTGAGATTTGACATGAAAAATTCCCATACATTTTCCCCCCGTCTATAAAATGTCGTCATTCTTAGTACAAATATTCTTTGCTACTAGCTTGATTTTAAGGCGGTATGTAAAAGTTTTAGCGTCCCTGTTACTCCATATGCGAAAAAATCCTTACTGCGACAGGGACGGATTCGTGGAAAAGTAGCAAAAACTCGGTTTTATATTAATAAAAAATGTACTAAAGTTGCTATCAAAATTTCGTTTACCCAGGTCTTAGATACCGTTAAAACCCATCTAATAAAATATAGTTGCAGTCTATATGTCATTCTAAATTGTCAAACCAGGAGAATTGGTGTCGAAAAGGACCTAATTTCAATAAATATTTCTATCGAGCCGAATTTCTCCAATCGCGTTTCTGTTTTAACAGATCCCTAAAGAATATATTATTTTATCAAAATAATACATTATTTACTGAAGTAGATATGCAAGTCCTTAAAGTGTCGATTTTTTTTCCGTAGCGCCTTAATAGTTTGTTTAAAAAAATTAAGTAAAGTATATAGCCGATTCTGAAGGCTTTCATTTTAGTTTTAGTGCTGTCAAAACTAAATTTTCTTTATTGCAAAATAGTCCTTTAATGTAAGGACTAGAAGCTAAATTGCTTTGGAAAAATTTAAGTTTTGACAGCACTAAAACTAAAATTAAAGCCTTCAGAATCTGCTTTTATAGCGTTTATGGTGGAAATATTTGTACGAGATTGTAAAAAAACTGTATGTGAAAATTACTATCGATGTGTTGACTAGCTAATCTCTGGCTACTAGTACGCAGTACTACTTTTTCTTCCGTGCTACTAACTTATTGTACGATTACATCTTTAATAACTTAAAATCTAAGTTTAATAACAAAGAGGGCGCTACTATATCGATAAGTTTATATGTCGCAGGCCAATCGTAAACATCGGCATTTTACAAACGGCTTCGTCAGTTTCTAAACGCTCGCTATTTTGCTATTTGACGAATCTTCGTCACATAGTAGAATTCGGCATTTCGCACTTTGCCTCGGCATATAGTAATTCTGTTAGAACTATTGATGGTCGTCTCGTAGTCGCACCTATTTTTCACTTTTTGGGGAAATACCTTCGATTTTGGCTTTATAGAAAATGACGAAGTCGTTTTACAAACAGCGGGCATTTTACAGTTAGCCAAACGGCAAATAGCAAAACAGCGAGTGTTTGGAAACTAACGACGCAGTTTGTAAAATGCCGAATTTTACTATTTGCCTGAGACAATGTCAGTAGAACCGAAGAAATACACTATAATGATCCTCAATGGTGTCGATTCGGCGCAACACAACTGACAAGACTAACCTTATTTTGAGCGTCCCGTCTTTGTCTTTTCGATACAGAAAGAAAAGGACAGAACACTTAAATTAAGTTTAGTCCTGTCAATTAAGTCTAGTTGTGTTGCACCGAATCGGTGTTATTGTCTACTAGACGGTGTGGAAATATAAGCGTTCAAACTTCGACCAATTTTATCTTGGTCGAAGCGTTCAAACATCGATCGAGTTGGATACTTACTTTTATATTGTACAAGTTATGTACATTTAGATTTATACTCGTACTCATCAATCACTCGAGTACACAATTATCTTTTAATATAATGTGTATTTTTCCAGAACTCAATGCGATAAAAAATATAACTGCGAGTAAGTCTAACTAAACAAAATTGTATTAAACACAATTTAGGACAGATAGATATTGGTATCGATTCGGCATAACACGTCTTGACTTATTTGACAGGACTAACCTTATTTTAAGCGTCCTGTCTTTCTCTTTCCTTATCGAAAAGACAAGTACAGAATGCTTAAATTAAGTTTAGTCCTGTCAAATAAGTTAAGATGTGCTTCACCGAATCCGCACCAATATGAGTCAAAATACATTTTTCAACATTATTATAAGCTCATTTAATACATAAAGTGTAGGTTTTTAAATTTTGTGTAGGAAATATGCTTGTCACTAATGTTGGCAGATCGTAGAATTCCCAATAAGTTAATTTCTAAAAGATTTATTTTTAATATTTTTTCAGGGAATATTTTCCATTTTAGGACATAGTTTTCATTATCTTAGTATATAAATTAACCATTATTTTTTATGATTTCAAAGAATTGGCGGATATGACGTCACTTGAGAATTTTAGACATTATACTGATTGTGATGTGTCTTATAAAGAAAAGTGGTCTGTGTCTGTCTGTCTACTCATCTGTCATCCATCTGTCAAATCAGTCGGAAGCAAATTATTATAAATTTATCTTGATAGCAAAGGACACATTTCTAAGCAGCCACTTCTCAAGGCAAATAGAAGTTGCAGCTTTTTCGTAAAAATGTTCATCATCATAAAGCTTTTAGACCACAAGTTCTAAAATACGGCGTCGAAATGGTTTTCGAATTTTTAATCTACCTATGCGAATTTGGCAGATCGTAAAGTATGAAACCGAAAATCTTCCAACAAAATTGAGCGAAGCGGAGCGAGGAGGAACGTGCTAGATTTACATGTAAATACATTTAGGGAGCCGAGCGAAGCAAAGCTTTTTACAGAAATATGATATGGCTGGACAGATCATGAAATGGCTAAATAGATAATGATATGCGCAATTCCACGATGTGCCGACGACTTATTTTTCAGACTTGCTATAATTTTGAAGTATCAAGCGAGAAGGATTACTTCAAGATTACAATAATAAGTAAATAAACTTATTTTCTAGTTTCCACAAAACAAACTTCATTGCCGCAACAAAAGCTTCCTTTCTGCCCCTCCCCCCCCCCCGCCCTCCACAAGTGCTGATTCAATTTCGTGATGTTTGTCGTACACCCGACGTTTTTCGCCCCCAAAATACGAAAGAAGTTGCTGACCTTCCGCCTGTTTATATAATAGTCTGTATATATAATATACAATATTAAAAAAAAAATATATATACAATATTAAAAAATCAAGGAGGTTGAAATCGAAGGCAAATCCTAGTAACAACTAAAGATAGGTATACGAGCAGTTGCATGTTAAATAATAATTTAGTCTGAAACGAAATGAAAATGAAAGAACCGAGGATGTTATTTTTAAATAAATCTAAGTATTAATAAGTACCTAACACGGTTTTCTTTTATTTCTTGTATGACGTTAAAACCATAAACCAATTATTTAAACTTTTAATATTTATTATGTACCTATATATAATTATATATATTCCAATAGACGAATTAATGTTTATGGATAGTCGTGACCGCGTGAGTCGTGATTTACCGAGCACGTGCCTCTATTGTTCAATTGATCTGTCCATCCATCCATCAGCCTGTCTTCGTCCACTGCTGGACATGGCCTTTCCAAGATTTCGCCACTGTTAGCGTACCTCTTGGAAGAAATGCCCATACTCACAAACGCTGGACAGGCAGGTTTGTGAGCGCGGTGCCGAAACCCTCGCACCAGTGACGCCGCTGCCCGTCACCAATCTGTTTTATAAAAAGGCTGGCAGTTGGGGATGGATATACCGCCATCACCGGGTTGTGCCTGAGAGATGTCCTCTTATGAATAACTTCGGTGGGGTTTGCGAGTAGGATAGTCGTATCTCCACAGTCGAGCTCGGCATCAGCTCAACCACCTATCGCTCGGCATCAGCTCTACCACCTATCGCTCGGCATCAGCTCTACCACCTATCGCTCGGCATTAGCTCTACCACCTATCGCTCGGCATCAGCTCTACCACCTATCGCTCGGCATCAGCTCTACCACCTATCGCTCGGCATCAGCTCTACCACCTATCGCTCGGCATCAGCTCTACCACCTATCGCTCGGCATCAGCTCTACCCGCTATCAATTGATATCCAAAGTTAATCCGATAATCGAAATCCAATTATATTTCCTGAATTATACGGAACCTTTTATGCGCGAGTCCGACTCGCACTAGACCATGTTTTTACGTAATTTTTTTGGTATCGGCTGTATTGCTTTTGAGCAGGATTTGATTTTCCTTTTGCGTTTCTTTTCATCGATTTAACACGATATCTTACATCATTCATAGTCTATAACTTTATACCTTACCTAACTGATCTTGTACCTATCTATAACTTAAGAGCTACGCTCTTGTCCTTGGAGTAACCGCCATTCTTCTCTTTCATCTGCTAATGATTTGACCTCTTGATGTTATGACACAGTGAAAGGATATCCTGACGCAAAGTTACCTCAAGTTCTGGTGTTGGCTGACACGAAAAGCACATTAGTATTTAAAAAAATGGTTTTCGAGATTGACAAATTGTATGTCCTGATAATAGAATCGGATTTGCCAACACGTGAACCTTAAGTTCAGGTGTTAGTGAAGAAATCTCGAGATTCTTGTTAAATAAATTATTGACTAAACCGCTTCCATACTTCATAGTAAAACCTAACTTGAGGTGAATATGCATACGATTAGTTGTGCAAAACCGGGATTATTTTTGTCAACTTTATTATTTTAAAAAGCCGCTTCCATATTTTTGCAGAGAAATAACTTTTGCTTTTAAGTGCTTTCACTCCCTCTGGGAGTCAAGGTACTCTATATATTCTCTGGTGTAGCGCTCAGCCGAAAAACTCGCATGCTCGTTTTTCGGCCTCGCCAGAGTGGCAAATACGGGGACTCACCGATCAAAGTTTTTCCGAAAAAGTGTCAACCGACCGACCCCAAATGCCACGACCAAAGATTTCAAAAGTAAAGATAAGCCCTTACCGTACTATGACAGCACCAAAATGTTTCCACCTTTAAATGGGTGACGCTCACACGTTTGGAATCAGTGCTCATATGAACACAGTGATAGTTGGACGCCTTAAATGCATTTAAAGTTAATAATTTTAACAACTTTAGTAGTCTGATCAGTTTGCTAACCGCAGCTAGGTAGACAGGTTGCGCACTCATAAGTGTGCGCGCGTCGGCATTATGTTAACGCACACATTCAAAAACAATGCAATAGGTTTTAGGTGCAGGGCTCATCTAAACTTTTGAAATCTTTGCTTGATACCGAGTTTCATGCAAATCGGAATACTTTTTTGGACGTCAAAAAACTGTCAAAACCTGTCAAATTCAAATTACATATTTTTTTTGGTCATGTAGCCCCAGCTTGACCGATCACTATAGTTGAAACCCAAACTCCTTACAATTAACCGTTCGGGAGATACGACTATCAAAATTTTGGCATTTTTTTTTTCGACTTTTTTTTTACCGTTGTCTAGATCTCGCCTAACCTTTTTCTTAGAGTACTGTGAACATGGGTCTAGCATCAGCCGCTTGGAAGATACGGGCCTGTAAAGTTTTGACACTTTCGGCAGGTAGATCTTGTCGAGACCTTTTCCTAGACACCCATCAAGATGGGTCTAATTCCAGCCGTTTGGGAGATACAAGCCGTCAAAGTTTTGACATTAAAAAGAAAACTTTTTTTGGCACCCCATGGTCCAACCCCTAGGGATGTACCACCTTCCGATCCAAAGATATTTTGCTGGGATATAGATAGATATAAATAGATAGATAGATAGACAGATAAATAGATAGATAGATATATTGTGGATATATAGATTATATAGATAGATAGATACCTCAAAAGGAAAAAAAATGGAACCCTAAAAGGATCACTTGTGTGGCTGTCTGTCTGTCCGTCTGTTACAGCCGATTTGCTCTACATACTTGCACACATATTGCATACATACTTTCAAGAATTTTCATGTCCACTATATTAAATTTCAAAATCGATACCATTTTTGTAATTAACGTCCCAAATAATCATAAAAACGACACCCATATTGATATTTACAGATTTCAACATTTCAACCCCATCGCGCCCCAACAGGGGATGATGGTATTTCACGTCCACTACATTGGATTTAGACATCGTTGTTGTTTTCCTAATCAGCGACCCGATAAACCATACAAACGATTCCCATGTTGGTTTTCAGACTTTGTCACCCCATTTCCCCCTTTTAGGGGTTGAAATCTGGAAAAGCCTTTTTCACGTAAACCATGTTGGATTTTAAAATCGTTGTTGTTTTCGTAATCAGCGACCCGATAAGCCATACAAACGATACCCATGTTGATTTTCAGATTTTGTCACTCTGAAAAAACTTAAAACACATGTTTACTCATTTATAGATAGAAGTACTCCTGTGAAGTCTCGAATAAAATAGTCTTACTAATCTTGTTTCCCCGTACAAACTTTGGACACCCGTTTCACCCTTTTAGGGGGTGAATTTTGAAAAATCCTTTCTTAGTGGATGCCTACACTATACATTATAAGGTATCTATATGCAAAATTTCAAGTCTATAGGACTAGCGGCTTAGGCTGTGCGTTGATATATCAGTCAGTCAGTCAGTCAGGACTTTGAATTTTATATGTACAGATAACGTAGAAAAACGGATATTTATGGCGCAGCTTCAAGCGACTAGTCAGACGCGTGTGGTGGCCTGTCGCACTGAGGGTATTTACGCATATGGAGTAACAGGGACGCTAAAACTTTTACATATCGCCTTAAATCCCTTACAGTTGCGCCACAAAAACACAAGCATCTTATAAACTTTTTAATTACCTACTTGATCGAGATTTTGATTGAAAAATAGCTTTTTATCACGAATAACACCGACTTCTCTGATAGTGTCAACTTCTTCGAGAGTATAGCCAATACGAATGACGAAGTCAATGTTGTACTCGTATTACACGATTCGTCCGGTTTCAGGCGACATTTGAAATCGTAAAAAATCATCGCGCGTTCCCGACGCAGGTCCGAGACACATTGGGAAACGATAGCTCGTAAAAAATGTGCAATGAAATTTTGAAGTTGGAACGTTCGTATTTTTACTTTTAAATAATTGTATTTTCAAAATACATTATAACTGGCCAGTGTCTCATATCATACATAAAAACTTTCATTCGCAAAACATATTGCATAGCCTGCAGGCGTAGTACAGTGTTTAATCGCGCGCGACGCCATCGCCACTCAGTTGAATCACACACAAGTGCGAGGAGCGTGACACGATGTTTTGCGATTAAACAGTACGTCACGCTCCTTGCACTTGTTTTTCAACTAGTGGCGTCGCGCGCGATTAAAGACTATGCTACGTCACCTGGTATTAGCTAGCCAACAAATTTAATTTGAACTTAATTTTACTAAATTCAGTATGAGGTGTCGTCTTACATTTTCTTTTAACACATGAATAAAAAGTCATCGCCATATAATGAGCGTTTTTCCTTATGTCAAATTTAGTGTTAAATAAGATTCCTAGATGGCACTGTCGTATTCTTTAGCAACAGAATCAAAGACAAAGTTTGCACCGATTCCAAACAAACTTTGACATTAATTGCTACGAAACACATTTTATCTTTGGTGACATGGACAGCGCCATCTGGAGGAAACCTAAGAACTAAGAAAAAAAAACAACGAGAAAAACGCTCATTCCAGCTCTTATTTGTTGTCGCAGGAGTACTAGAAGCCCGGCGGCGGCGGCAGCGGCGGTGGCGGCGCGCTGGAGGCGTTGCGACGACACTCGCGGCAGATCGCCGCGCGCCGCGCTCGACGTGTTCAGGTCTATTTCTGTCCATACCATACCATCCGCTTCACTACTAGGTACTCTATACTCACTATCTTCTGGTGATCGATTATGAGCGGCTTTCGAACGATCTCAAGACAGCAAATATATAATACATACTGGCGGTGGAGACTAAAAACCATCGTTATTGCAGTACCTTTATTTTACAATATCTTTCTTACGAGATCTACCGTAATCTGAATTTTCTGGGAAAGTTCACTATGGCATATTGACAAAGCCTTTAATTAAAGATTAATTATTTATTAATATTCTGCACAACGTCTTTGATGTACCCGGTATACGACAAATGTAAAGTTGTGGTCATTTTTGTAGAGGTCATTCGACATGGAGGCAAAACTGAAATCACGAATCAGCCGAAGGGCTAATTTTTTTTTACGATTTCGTTTTTGGTTTCATTTCCATAGTACAAGTGTTTTCATATTATTGGCTGAATGAGCTCTTTAAATATGACCACATTGTAGATAAATTTACAAGATTTTTAATAGACTTTGATATTTAGGGTTTCGTAGCCAAAGGATGCAAAACGGGACCCTATTACTGAGCCTCCGCTGTCTGTCTGTCCGTCCGTCTGTCACCGGGGTCTACAGCTTCATTTTATTTAATTTTATCATGTCCAGTCCCATCATGGAGTTTTCCTGTAATCAAATCAGAGGGGGCGCTCTCCACCTTATCGAAACATGAGGATCGAATATCATGACAAAATCATGGAAATCAGTTGATATCGTAAATATTACAGGAAAAATATAGCTGTTAAGATATAAGCATTCCGTTACTCAGCGGTGACTAGGATCTGATGATGGGACTGGAAGGTGGATATGGGAACTCCTCAACGGACAACAGCAGAATTCTCGAGTTTGGGCTTATTTGATTGGTCTTGATTAGTATACTTTGGTAAAACATGATGACCATGGTCTGATGGTGAGACTGGATGTGGATATGGGAAATTATCGACGGCAACAGCTTCTATTTTTGACGCGAGCCACGTTCATGATTTCGGAACGTCACTGATGCACTGAGGTGGGAAAGTGGTGTTCTTTCAAATAACTTTGTCCACTCTTTTGGAAGTGTGAGATTTTGAAATTGAGGCAACTATCCCATTGCGGCATCTTTCTTAGAATTACCGTACTTATTACGGCATAAGAAAGAATTTCATGTACAAGGATGCGTTAAACTAAAATACTTATATTGTTGTTATAGTACTTTACTTCCAAGAAAGAAGATTTCTGTTTACTTTATTTCCAAAAAAACTCTTTAACGCGGGTGGAGCCGCGGGCAAAAGCTAGTATACAGGAGGCGAACTCCGAAAACGATCACGATATTTCGATATACGACCGACATCCGACCGAATCTATTTTGCTTTGGTTACCACGAAGCTATATCGTTTTCGACTTTCAAATGTCGTATCGTCCAATGTTCGATCGTGACCGAATGATTGAACGAAATCGTGATTAGCAAACTGTCTATGGTTTTAGGTTTGTCCGTACTCTGAAAAAAAAACCGGTATTTTGTTAAAATATCATGCTGTCTTTTTCACACTGCGTACACGACAGTAAGCTATCTCCGCTCTCATAATATTTTTTGAATAGGTATTTTACGTTTTATTTGGGAACGTAGCCAACTTTCAAGCAAAACAAATGTGTGTTCATGTTCATCGACCATCTTTTTTTATTTATTGTTTTGTTTACTTACAGTTTAGTTTAGCAGTTTTGAGAGATTTATAAGATGCGAGCGGTGATTATTACAATAATAGGTCGGAGTGTCGATAAGGGGGCGCGATACTGCGACAATACATAGAAAATTGTAACATGTAAGTACGTTTAAATTCATCTTTACTGTTGAAATTACTTGAAGTTCCTTTGATGGGTCCCTGGATAAACAAACCGTCCACACTGCATCCTCTTACGATCAACTGAATTTTATATGCGAGGGACATGGACCCATTGCTGAACAGGAACACAAGAATGTGTAACTTCTCTCTCCACTTTCAGTCATATTAGATCTACCTAACCAACCTATTTTGTTGCAGAATGACTGCTGAACAAATCGAAATACTTTTCACATTTCTGGAACAAAGAAATAACAGACAGTCAAAAGCCATGGCAGTTCACAACAACAATGGCAGCAACGATGGTAATACAGTTTTCTATCAATGTTCTTATTAAAATAATAACAACAGGGAAGACTGTTCTGTGTGCTTTCTAAAACATTAACAATATAACATTAATCGCTTATGCTAGGTTTGGAAGCATAGAAAGAACACTATAAAAAAATATATTCAAGTGTGACTCTACCCGTCCCAGTAGAAGGCAGCCGACATGCTACTGGGACAGGCGGAGGGTCACCTTCAACTAAAGACATACCGCCATCTATAATTTATCTATGCCACCACGGAGAGATTAGAAGTAATGCGACAGGCCCTTGTGTTCTTGACATTAACTTGTAATCTAGAATAGTTAAAAGTAATATAATAAATCTATCATCGCGACATGTCTCCCTGAGGGGGTGTCAGAGGTGAACCATGTGTCAAGTCAAGATATTCAAACGCACCACTTTTCATCAACAATTATTCCCATTCCAACTAATATAGTATTGCTTATTTTCTTTATGTTCATCTGATAAAGACAAGGATTAGCAGGAGTAATCTGCACATGAAAAGAGCCTCAACATCACTGGAGACTGCGGCTGTACACCTAGGTCACACAAAGTCACTGCTCGCTGGCTCTCATAGCCTACGCCTGCACTCCGTCAAGGAGAGATGAAGCGGTTAACCAGGCCATAATAGTACTTATTATTTTTAAGAATATTTATTTTAAAATAATTTATACATCCATTTAAAACAGGCCCTATCCGTCTGTCTTTTCATCGATATTTCACAGGTATCTAGCTCATAGACAGAATGAGTTACAGACCTGAGATTTTAATATTTGATGTAGAATGTTGACCTAAAACTTAATACCTATTTAGTTAAAACTCCATTTAAATTATTTTTCATATTATAGGGATATTTTTCATATACATGAAGGAGCTGAAACAATATTTTTTTTTTACCCTGTCATGTAAAGTGTCATTGTTTAGAGCTCAATGAGTAGTGTGTATAAATATATTAATATTTTTTATCTTTAAAAATAAAGAATTGGGGGGGATATCAGTTGTCACTTTTATTACTGGTTTATCTCAAAGCATTTAGGAATTTGGAATTTCTGTATAATATGTACCATATGCTGAATTAAACAACAAATACCGAAAACACCGATTTATAATGTAGTTTTAGGGTTACTGATTCATTTTAAATTGGTTGTCACTCTTATTACCTAACAGGTTTCTTAGAGCAGTGATCAGTGTAACCAAACAAGTCGGAAAATATAGGTCCAAGGCGTGTCAGGGGAAGTAATATTGCTGTTTTATGTTCAACAGATAGACGGGGCAGGGGCAGAGGCAGACGGTGGCGTCCGCACTCTCCTTGCTCGCACGTCAGTGCATGCAACCGCCTCCTTGAGCTGTATCAGCAGTCAGCTGTTCAAACGGAAAGAAAAGTGTCTCCGAGCTGAGCTGCGAGAGATTCACAAGGCAGTAGTCGCCCTGAAAGATGTTATGGAGGGACTATTTTTGAGTCAGGCCATCAGGGCAAATCCGGAAAGTCCCTCATATTGTATACTTTTTTTAGATTATATTTAATAAATACAGTTTTACGCATCTATTGACTTTTATTTAAGGAAATAATTGACACAAGTAATTCCAATGTTTTATTTAATAATTTGCTGTATACTCATACA